>OU862872.1:58240413-59490413 GCA_917880715.2 Matsumyia berberina | reverse complement strand
TAACGAATAAAAACCGAAATAAATTATTTAAGTGGTAAATAGCACTAGAATTCTCCATAAAATAATAATTTTCTTCATCAAATTACCATTACGCTTTATGAATTTATTAGTGTACATCGTATGCTGACGGCATTATAACTCACAATCGGATAACAGCCAAAGATTAAGAGTGTTATAACTCCTTTCGGATAAAAAAAAACATAAATAATGTAAGTAAAAAGAGTTTGTTATTTTTTCTTCGATATTTTAATAATATCAAAAACCAAAGGCAGTGGCGAGTTCAAATGTGGATAAGAAGAGGGTAGCAGCTGCGGCAAGGTCATTTGTTGTTTATTTAATCCAGATATGGCGACACGTTAAGTGAGAACCACCTAACTCTGGCGTTAGTTATTTCTAGCTTTTATATTAGATTGCAAAGTTATTAAATTTAAATTTGTTTGGAGGAACTATTACCATTTGGTGTTATGTAATCTTATTATAATTTAAATCTCGATAAAACAATTTATTTCTACATATTTAATTTTCGGAGATGAACATTAAAGGGTTTATAACAACAACCATTTTTAATTTTTTTATGCGAAGTGGATTTAAATCTCTTACAACTATTGCGTGGAGTAATTTGTAATTATATGACAAAGGATCTGTATCATGACTGAAATCGTAAAATGGAAAAGGCTTATTTCTTGTTATGAATCCTTCAATCGGTCTCTTCTTTAAAGAATATCACTTTAATTTTTAACATTTATTAATTTGTTTATTGTATAGTAAATCGAGTTTTTAATTTTTTTTTTTTTGGTACATTCCTTTAAATCAAATGCATAATTCTCTTTATTACCAAGGACATGAAATACATATGTAGTATATATATTTTTTTGTTTTAATTCCATTTAGTTATCTGCCTTCATATTGCTTCTTCGTATATATACCATCTTTACATAATATAATATAAAAGAAAGAAATAAATACATAAATTAGATTACGAATATTCTGAGGTAAAATATATATACTTATGTATGTAAACTGTAGAAGATAAACACAAGTAAAAAGAGACTTAATGAAATAAAATTATATTCGCATTATGATAATGTTCCATGCATAGACAGCTTTATGAACACAATAATCTTAAGGTATCTTAGCAAATACATACAAAAAATAAATCAATAATTACGAAAAACAACTTTAGCCTATAAAAACAAAGTAATGAGCTAGCTAGTCCTCCTACTTACTGCAACTACTATTACTGTTTAAGCTACTACATTATATAATAACAAGAGTTCACTACGAATAAAACATAGGAAATGAAACTCATGGCCTCATCTCGATAACGAAGGTGGCTTCTAGTTTATTTAGTTTAGTCACCACAAAATGGAAAATGCCTGAAAAAGATAAAAAACAAAAACAAAATTCCACACAAATAACGTTATCCTTTTTGTTTGTGTCTTAGCAATGGTGAAGAAATTTTTTGCAAATTATGTATTAGAAGCGAACACACAAAACGTTAGCCAATATCATTGTTAAACTAAGGATATACATGTGTATGTACTACAAGAACATTGTATTATTGTGTTACATTCTTTACTATGTATATCTATTTGCAATGCAAGAAAAGGGCTACATACATATTTTTCCCTCACTCGAAAATAATAAAGGATTAAACGCGTGTGCACGATGCGACAACAAAACCAATGTTGTACGTAAATTAAAATGTGATAGTAGATTTATTATTATTAATATTATTCCTAATTATAATCATTATTATTTTGATTAAAAACTGCTACTGTACTGATCCACTTGAAAAATAGGACTCTTCGGGGTTTTTTTTTTATTTCATCCTCACTTAATTAACTTATAATTTAATATAATAAAAAATGTTACATGTTTTTTATAGAAACAAAAGCAAATAAAATTAACAAACAAGGGAAAGAATTATCAAGGAAAAGTTTAGTACATAATAGTAAACATCAATATTGTAAGCATCAAAAGATCTAAAACAACTTATAATATTCGAAGAAAAAAAAAACGACAAAAATATTAAATATTTATATACAGAATATATATACATATTGTTATAGCCAAACAAGATGAATATTAGTAACCAAAAACAGTATATTACCCTCAAACTACATACTTATAAAACAATAATGAATAAAACAAAAGAATTAGTCCGCGTTTTTGAGATGAAGTATTAGAAACGCCAAATGTAATATCTAACTCTGTTATTTTTCAGATCAAAAAACAAAAGTGTTAAAACATTTATCTTTTTAAATACGTATCTTTTTTCTTTGTAAATTTAATTGTTTTATATGTTTTCCTTGATTTCTTGTTTATTTTTTATTAATACTTTTTTGGCTTTTATTTGTTTTATTGTGACATCAATGAATGTACATATATGTATGTACTTGTGTAATTATGTATTATGCACATTTATGCAAGTACAGATGTAACTAGAAAACTATAGACATGTTACATATATATATTTAATAAAATAAAAGAAAATATAAACAAAAAAAATCATTAAGTATAATAAATTATGAGAATGAACCAGTTCCAAAGAATATTAAATTAAATTGCATTATATATTACGAATAATTAATTAACAAAAATGAATCAACCACTTAGTTATTATTATATTGTAATTATAATATATATTGAATAGAAAAAAATGAATAGCAAAAAAAGAAGAGAATTGAAGACAAAATCGAAGATAAAATGAAAAACAGCTACAATACAAATAAAGCGCGATATTTCGAAAATCAAATTTCCTGCGTTTCATTTTCTAATAGGTTGAGAAAAAAAAAAAAACATGTCGTTTTTCACTTTTCTGTTGAAACGCTTTGTTTTTTATTTTTACTTAATTTTCAGCACATATTTGACTTATTTAGTGTAAGGGGTAAAATCTTTTCTAGGAAAGTATTCGTAGAGGGTCCTTTTTTTTATTAATTGGAATAGAATAAATAAGAAACGATTAAAAATTTGTCCTGTATCGTAATTTTAGTCCTTAGTTTATTATTATAATTATCTCTACATTTATAAGCTAGAGCTAGAGTGTTTTAGCAAAAGTAAATAAAAAATCGACAATTGAACAATGGACAATAAGCAGCATTGTACAGGTCAGTATAATGACATGTATCTACATAAGGCCCATGAATATTACGGCTGCTTCAAAAGCTCGTGGGAGATTTCTTAAACTCTTATTTCTGCCATTTTCAGACCATCTCCCGTATCCGGATACTCTCATTCTAATTTATTTTTAATTGAGAAATCACGAAAGCTGGGATTATGTTAGTATTACGTCTTATTTAAAGAGGCATAATGTCGCGATCTGTTTCATTTAAACATAAGGTCTATGGAGTTTATGATTTGTTGAAAGTTATGTCCGTTTACAGACTGCACATATGAGAGGTCAAAGGTATAGAGAAACAGGACAAAAATCGTAACTCGAAGTATGTACAAACATACATATATTAATTTTATTAATTTATTTTTTTTTGTGTTTTCACTAATGAATTAAAAAATTTTTGCAAATTTCGTCGATTTCTGAAAATTTCATAAAAAAAATGTTTCACTATCTGATTCCGTAAGTGTTTCATTTGAGTAATCTGAGTTTTGAGAACTAATATCACATGTTTCTAAGCTAATATTGTCAGACATATGTACATACATTCTGCTATATCGGAAGTAATTTTTTTGTGATTTGTGTTTTTTGGATTGTGTTTGCCTCTTCCCAAACCTCAAAAAAAGATTTGCTTGTCATTTCCCGACGAGAGGTGGTGCCGCGAAAAATGTTCGGTGGACATGGCTGGGGCTTAAAGCCATGCCGCTCGGTCAGCAGTCCAACGCACTAACTGACTCACGGCTACAACCGGCGTATATCATGTATGATATAACTCTGTAAATAATAATAAACTATGTATTTTTATCATTTAAATTAGTAATGAATTTAAGAAAAAGCGTTTTTTTCTACCCTACCCTTGAATGTAACACTATAAATCAGTTAACTGGCTATTTGTGTTCTGTTGCCGATTTGTTTATTTTACTTCTTAGCTTCTATTGTTGATAGACCGTTGTTTTTTCATTTTCTGACATCTCTAGGGCACTGAGTATTCCCATTGCTTCCGTCGATAGCACGGCGGAAAACTCTTCATAAACAACCGTCAAAAAAACTCTAAGATGAGTTGTTGAGCTACCAGTATAAAGGTATGTTTTTCTTGAAATGGGGATACTGTTGTATTTTGCGCGCATTATAGAGCTGTTAAACGTCACTGAATACTTTGGGACATTTCTAGACCTAACTTTAGATACTTGTATCTACATATCTATCTTAGCAGATATTCGAAGAAAACGATTCTTGTGTTTAGTCAGTAAGAAATAAACCTTAAGACGATGAACAGCTTAGTGATATTATTCTCAAGCAGCGACGAAGAGGAAATTAGAAAACGGGATGCAATATTGTTGAGAAAAAAACATAACAATAATGAAATCCAATCCAATGGTCGAGGATTGTTAAGTATACATTAACAAATATAATATTTCATCCCATTGCCGGTTTTCGTTTTTACTTAATCGTTTGTGGAAATGTGTATTAATTATTCAAAATTGCGATTCGAAGAAGAAAAAAATTGTAGTTCAAAAGTGTGATTTATTGCTGTGTTGTGAACTCCGGTGATCGGGTTTTGATTGATCGAAATGTATGGAAGAAAGTTTCTTGTACTACGAAATGTCTGTGTTTTTGTTATTTTGAGAAACTTTAAACGTAGATATTAAAAGAATATCTGTGAAATACGTATAAACACACATTTCCCGAAAAAGTGGCAATCAAACTCATCATAACCAAGTTGGTCGCATGCACGGGTGAATTTCTCCCGAATTAATTATTATTTCACAAAGATTAGGTATCTTTTAATCTTTAGAGTAGACTTTAGCAAGTTTCACTAAAAAATTAAACTGCCGCTTAATATCTCCAACATAGTGGAGCAATTCCCGTCCTCCACGATCGGCACAATTCACCAAACAACACTTTACTCGGAGTTTTTCCTCCTGGCACTAGAATTAAGTGTTCAATATGTGCAAATATTGAAATGTGAGCAAATACTAAGTTTGTTTCGAGTAATATTACATTAAGGAATTCGTCGTCTTTTCTACCCATAAAAATAAGAGCTCTGTTGATGGCCTACACAACATCATTATATCTTTACAATGTAAAGATTTGAATAGCAAATAAAAAGGTCTGTTGCGAATGTTTTGCTGTTCGATGCACAGTTTTTTTTTGTACATTGGGTCTCAGACGACTTACCGAAGTTGCTCAAGGGGACGTTATGGCGGATGAATTCAAAGCTCGCGACAATAATGATTGTTAAATGATAATTATAGTGGACGTGCCCTTCAAGAATAAACACCAGTTATTATGGCCCTAAATGGCCTACTGGCATCGGTTTATCCGGCCTTCGTCGTAGCGGTTACACGAAAAGACATAAGGCAACAAAAAACATACACAAAAAAATATGTTAATTTTTTATTTGTTCGTACTGAAACGTCAAGAGCAATTCAGCTCTCATTCAGTGCATATACAAAGATGACGTTAACCAATGGGCAATATCCCCAATCAACGGTTAACAATTTCAAATATTTGATAAACGGCTGGGTAAAAATTATTCGTTGGTTAAGGTTAACTTTCGGATAAATGATTTATCCAGAGACAACAAATTGGCCACTAATAATGGGTGATTTTTTAAGCGTTTGGTTCTTATTTGTCAAAAAAAAAAACAGGAAGATTGCAAAAGAGTATACACTACAATTTTTATTTGAGTTGATAAATCCTGTGGTCACAAGGCAAAACCACTTAAGTCTAAAAATTATATTTTCAGAATAAGAATTTTAAAACTTTATTCTCGGTTTGGAAAAGAATGCACACATTTAATTCAGAAATCTTTACATAGTCTGAATTCTGAAAGTACATCTTAACAGTTATTGTGAAGTTATTTAAAATTTCTTTAAATATGCTTGTTAAATGTGTACATAAAAAAAATATTTCATTTTTGTCTTAAGTCGACTTAAGCTGTTTTACCTTATGACATTTACTTATTAAAGATTATTTCATGTAAATGTTGACCACGACTACGTTTTAGGTGGTCCATACGGAAAGTTCAACAACACTGGCGGATACAGCAGCAATATTTTCCTCTCTACGCGCTCTATGCATGCGGGTAGGTGGCTTGATGTCCAATAGCGTGAAATTGGTGCGAAATTTGGTCACTATGGCTTGAATTGCTTGCTCAGTAGGTCGATAATGACGACCGTTAAATGGCCGAAGTGCGCGAAAAACATTTTTCACAGAGCACGAATTTTGATAATAAAATTCAATAATTTGTAAGCGTTGGTAATAAATAAAATTATGATAAATAAAAAAATAGCGATTACGAAAGAGTTATAGGGGAATAACAAAAAAAAAATTGTCAAAAACAAACATGTAAACTCTTTAAATGAGATTAAAAAAAGTTAATTAAGTACTTCGCCGATCTTTATTTGGATTTAAGAAATGCACATAATCTCGTCAGAATGGATTGGACTAACTTTTCACTGCGATTTGGGTTTTTTATAATTTTTCCAGGAAAGGTACTTTTAAATACCCTTTATAAAAGTTTCTCAAGTTCACCAATAAATCTATCAGGCTTAAACTCTCGTTGTCGTTGGTTTGCTGTGCAAACCTGCGTAGGTTGAAACCCCAGCTGTGTCCACTGAAAATTGCTTGCGGCACCACCACTCGTCGGGGAATAACAAGCCTCCGAGAGTATATTATGTCATGAAAGAGCTTCTCAATTCGCCGTTCGGAGTCGGCAGTAAATTGTAGGTCCCATCTTTTCATGTGAATAATGCAACACGCACAGCATGATTGGTTGCGAGAAGTTTCGCGCCACCTATTTTTTGTTTCTTTAATTGCACCGAATGATTTATTTATTTAAGCTTATTACGCGCGCAGATTAAAGTTAAGGGTTAACTTAATATAGATATAATAATTAGTAATTTAAACTAAGCTAAATGATAAACGAATGTTTTGAAAAAACTGCCAGCAATTGATGTAAAAAGCAATCAATTCAACATTAAAAATAATGAAAAACTTATTTTTTTTGCAAAAAAATAATAACTAAATAAAAGAAAATTCGACTGGGGAGCCAGTCCTATACTTCCCACCTCATATTATGTTATATCAAAAACAGTGATATTGTTATTTATTTAATAATTAAAGAAAACATGCATAGAGAGCGGAAAATTCGAAGACACACTGTTTAATATTGTTCCACAAAGAGTTGTTGCGCGAACTCGAAAAAAAAAAACGTTTCTTAAATTTCCTCAGCATCCGTTGTTTCGTTCTCCACATATCGTAGGAGGAAAATATTGTCACACACACACACACACACGCACACACACACACAGACATCATTCCGAAAATAGGTGCAAACGGTTTCTAGTATATAGTAATGTCAAGCCCTGTTCATATCTCGAAACATTTTGATCGGACCGATTACAATACTTCCCTTACCAAGGTGGGAAGTAAAAAATAAATAAACTTAAAAATAAGAAATGTTACATTTCTGCAACACTGCGTTAATAGAGGTGAATACGGTTCCCGAACTTAATTCTCGGAGAAGAGGTGTAATTGTACAGGGATTTTTTAAAGGTGGATCTACTTCAGTGAAAGTGTTTTGCAGAAAGTTAGCCGCTCGTAGCATTCTGAACATTGGTTCGTTACGGCTATATTCAGTGCGATGAAATTTAGGATTAAATAGGGGCAAAGAACTAAGGTTACGAGAGTTGGTGTTGAGGGAAATCATTTGGAGCAGCATGGGACTATCTATTTTAGAGATAATAACTGATGAACAAAGCCTTAATTCGCAGGGAGTGTGTAGAGTGAAAGGGCGACCAAGCAAGGCTAGCATATTCAAGAAGGGGTCTGACGAATGTAGTACAAATGGATTTTGTGACATAAAGACTAGAGAATTCCTTATATCAATATTTAATAAAGTCAAGAGTTGGGTCAGCTAATAATTTTATCGATGTGGGAGGAAATATTGAGCTCTTTGTAGCATATAACACCCTAGTCACGTAATGACAGCGACGAAAGGGTCAAGGAGGTCGCAGATGCAATAGGTTCTAGCGGGTGGAATCTTTTTCGTTCCAGGAAGAAAACCTGTTCACATCATCTTTTAATAGATGATAGTTAGACGGAAGTAGGCTTGCGATCCGTCCTCTCTTCGCCGGGCACTGTGCTCTTTTGAAGGGCATCCGGGCAGATTTTTGAAATATGTCCGGGAATTTTATAATAATATGCTTCGATTTAATTATTATTTACTCATATCTAACTATGAAGAAAGCTGCATAATTAAAAATCTTTTCATAAACTGGGATGTACCCTAGCGGAACAAAGAGCTCAGTGCTCTCAAGAAAATGGTTAGAAGGCTATTCAACGAACGGCACTCACCTTATACAGGGTTTTTCAATAAGAGCGCTACAAAAGTTTTTTTAAATAAAACAAAAACGGTTTTGGATATCAATGAAATTCTTTATTCCTGTGAAAGTACGTTCGATGCCATTATGTATGGAACTCGATTTCTTTTGCATGGCCACCACGGGCACGCTTGCAGAAGTCCAGACGCTGAACCCAATTTTCAACGGTTTTCAAGCATAAATCGGCCGATACTGCTGCAATTTCACGTTCGATATTTGTACGAAGTTCATCAATCGTCGCTGGCTTGTTGGCATAGACCATAGACTTGACGTAGCCCCACAGGAAATAGTCTAACGGCGTCAAATCGCACGACCGAGGCGGCCAAGCGACTGGACCATTTCGTGAGATAACACGTTCTCCAAACTCGGTTTCCAATAAATTGATTGTGACATTCGCTGTGTGGCTTGTGGCGCCGTCCTGTTGGAACCACATGTCCTCCAAGTCCATATCATCCAATTGGGGCCAAAAATATTCGGTTATCATTGAACGGTAGCGATCCCCATTCACAGTAACGTGCCGGTCTTGATCATCACGGAAGAAGTACGGCCCAATGACGCCGCCGGCCCATAAACCACACCAAACCGTAATTTTTTCGGGATGCAGTGATGACTCATGGGATACGTGTGGATTGCTGCCTGACCAAAACCGCATATTTTGTTTATTGATGAAGCCATCCAGCCAGAAATTATGACGACCATAAATTGGACGTAGCGCTCTTAACGTTGAGGCCACTGACTCCGAATTTCGGTAGTAAATTTTAATAATTTCGACTCGTTGTTGGCTCGTATATCTTTCCATCATGAAATGGCAAACCTTACTGAAGAGAAATGTCAAAAAACCGCAAGAAAAATATGGCGTCGTTTGCTGTCCCTGTTGCTCTACTTTTGTAGCGTCCCTATTGAAAAACCCTTTATAACAAAGCAGTAAGGAAACCTTAAAAATCGTTCTGCGAAAGCATTAAGGAATTGCCAATCTCAAGAGTACAGAAGGTCCTCTCCTAAGACCACAGCATAAGCATAGGTCTTCTAAAATACGCTGACGGAAGCTTCGCCAACAACCACAGTGAAACTGTAGGTTTGCTCCTACAAACCCACGTTCGCGAATGCGACTATCAGTCTCCATCTTCCAATAATTTTATAAGCACTATGTCCCCCTCCCAATAGGAGAACTAAGCGCTTATTTAGACGTCTCTTTAACCCAGACTCTATCAAATAGGCTCTCTCCACTCAAAAGCCCTTCAGATCCCCTGCCCTATAACAGCGCGGAAGGTATACATTCAGTCCTCATTTTAGCGCACTCTTCAGATCCAGTTCTGGATGAAGCCATATTCCAGCGTCGTGGCGCCGTGTCAATGTAGTTTTCATTCCCTAAACTAGTAAACTTCGTTCTTCGAAACCACAATCACAAATCACTCTGTTTTAATTATTGTTTGTTGACCTTTGGCATTTGAAGTTTGAAGTTAGCGATGGAATGCATTCGATGCGACGCATTCTACTTTGTGAATAGCGAATTGAATACCAGACCACTCTGAATACGAGTCACGAGTCGCAGTACGAGTCGGCACACTACATTGGGAATTGAGGTGAATGGAAAAAATGGCAGATTTTCACATCCGCAATTTCATACTTCGAGAGAACCCACTAAACAAGAATCAATTTGCCAAGCAAGCTGGGAAATTCACCGTCACCGCCCTACACCCCCTCGTAAGAAAAATCGAAGGCACTTTGAGGGCTTAAGGAATCGCTTTTAGCTCATTCTGGACATCGCTGGAGCTTTTGACAACACGTCATTTGCCTCTAGAGCTAAAGGCATTGATCTCCAAACTATTCGATGAATTCCTTCAATGCTAGGTAATAGGATTATTTATTTATTTAAAAATAAATAAATAGCTGGCGCGACTGCTCGGGATGAGCCAAGGCCTAGCTTCTCGCAACCATTCATGTTGTGCGTGTTAAATATTTCGCACAAATGAAAGGGACCTACAGTTTATTGCCGACTCCAAACGGTGAAGTGAGAAGCTCTTTTATGACAGATTATACGCCCGGAGGCTTGTCATTCCCCGACGAGAAGTGGTAGCGTGAAAAATGTTCGGTGTTTCTGGCTTGAACCCACGCTGCTCGGGCAGCGGTCCAACACACTAACGACCGACCCAAGCTTAACATCTGAATCCATTAAAATCAACAAAAGTTGCCCATAGGGGGGAGTTTTCTCTCCTTTACTTTGGTCTATAGTCATCGATTAGCTGGTATACAACCTGAACAACTTCGATTTTCTAACCCAAGGTTACTCTGATGACGTAGTCATCACGAAACAACCCTCACCAACCTTATGCAAAGTGCAACTAACATTGTGTGGTGGTGGTGTCAATCTAAAGGGCTAAGTGTTTATCATACTGAAACGATCCACATCCCTATTACCAATAAGATAATGTGTTCTCAATCTCCCAACTCTACCGCTGAACGCTTTTTTAGTATAGTTTTCAGTTAACAGAAGCACTTTTTAGTTCACTTGAAATCAACCAAACAAAAAAAAATTGGGGCAAATCCATTTTGGCAGCCAAAAAAAACCAGGTTAAAAATTGTCTTGTGTCGAAACTATTAATTCTACATAACTAAAATTTTATGTACATGTGTACATAATTACATCTTCTACTTTTCAAAGTTATATTTTTATATTTAAAAATATTGGCTGTACGATACTCGGTTCAGAAATGAAATATTTGAGGGTAAGTAAACCATCCTTTCAGACTTTTTTTTTCAGATGTGACTACTCTACAGACCTTGCAGCCGTAATTTTACCTTTAGAGAATATTATGGAAGATTCTATAAATGTCAAAGGCGTGTCGTATTAACGCCAAAGTCCAGAGTATTCTTGTTTCTTTCGATGGTGCAGACCAGTGATGTCGTTGGTTCAAAGTGAGCTTACCTAACAGAGTGGTTATCCCAACTTCTTAAGCGAAAGCCTGCATCTGCAGTCTGCAAAGTTGTTCTTGATAAATTCTTATATCAGCAAACTAAGAGACTTATCAGGTTAGCCGTAGCCCGAATAAAAACAGAAGTTAAAATAAATAGATAGGTTAGGTTAATTAGGGCTAGCAAATATTTCCGAGAAACACCGGGCACCGGTCAATCTTGGTCAATCGCGATCCCTGTGGAAACCTACAAAAGCACCAAAACCTAAGCGCTCATTCCTTGAAGCATTTTATTTCCCTGCATAATTTTAATATCTTATTATGGTTAATAGAACCTAATTTCTCCAAGTTTCAAGAAGTATTATAGGTTCCTAAGTGGTTAAAGCGCCTTTGTGTTAAACCCTCACAATTGCATAGAATGTGTGTAATATTTTCTGTAACGCATAAGTTGTCACAGTATCTACGCGCGTCCAATTCTGTGAGCCCCAGTCTTAGCGTGCTTCCGTAAAAGGCAATGCCCGGGCAGAATTTATACAGCTATTTTTAGGTTTAATCTTTCTCACTTAGAGGTTCCCTTTGTTTTTCTTATCTAGCCCCGGGCATAAAGCTTGAGATGCCATATGTTGTCTTATATGGCTGCTTGTTTGCTTATGTTGGCTAAGAGGTTGGTCTTAACCACGCAAGACGGCGGTTTGACCACTACAGTATAGTCTGACCTGGTTCTGCGCGCATAGTGCCTTAACCATTGTGCGTCAGTTCCAATCTACTCTAGATCGAATGATGTTTGATTCTAGCGCTTCAAGTGCGGCATGACTATCAACGTAGACAGCGATATTCCTGTCGGATATCGACTCTAGTTGCTCTGCCGCTTTGAGCACGACTAGAACTTCAGCCTGAAAATATTGCATATCCGGAAGTCTAATAGATATTTTTAGTTCTGGTTCGAGGCAGTATATATTCGATCACGTTCCATCTGGTGTTTTAGAGCCATCTGTGTATATGGCTATCCCCGCCTGTTGTCTTATTGCATCCTCCCATTCCTCACTTTCGTGATTGTATATGGCGTGATAAAACCTAGTACAGGAAGAATGTTATGTTATGGGGATTACCGATTAGAAAGTCAGAGAACACAGAACAGTATCCCACCCTCCCGTCCTTGAAGTAGCCCAAATTGGCGAGACTGAGCATGCTCATACTCGCCTAGTGTTTTATCTATAAATCCAACGGAAGGAGGTGAAGAAATATTGCCGGTGCGGCCTTTAGGGTTGTGCACCCGTAATGGCAACTCTGGCAAACGATGGAAAAAATAGTTGATAGACATATCAGGGATGGTCCTCTTAAAAGGAATCCACTTCATAAAAACCAATATGCCTATCAGCCCGGAAAATCGACTACGCACGCTCTTCAGGAACTCACTACTAGGATTGACAAATCCTTAAAAGACAAAGAGATTGCGGTGGGCTGCTTCCTTGACATCGAAGGGGCTTTCGACAACACTGAACATGCCCAGATATACAGATGCATCCAAAGCACAGGAGTAGACAATACTACATGCAATTGGGTAAGAAACATGCTTACCGGCAGGAACATCAACGCCTCACTAGGCAGCGACAAAATCAGAGTCATGGCTGCGAAAGGGTGCCCCCAGGGTGGTGTCCTCTCCCCTCTGCTGTGGTCCATCGTAGTAAATGAACTGCTAAATTTGCTCAGCAATGGCGGGTTTTATGTCAGAGGTAAGTTCGAAGAAACAATCTCGGACCTCCTCCAGAGGGCACTCAACCTAGTTGCTGACTGGTGCAAGAAAGTTGGACTAAATGTCAACCCCAAAAAAAGCACCATAGTTGCTTTCACAAAGAGAAGGAATCTAAGCAAACTGCGAAAACCCACTCTGTTCGGTGAAGCAATAGAATTCTCAAAAGAAGTAAAATACCTGGGCGTCACCCTAGACGAAAAACTCAATTGGAACTCTCATCTCACGAAAACCATAGACAGAGCCAGGATCTCCTTATGGACCAGCAAAAGTCTCATTGGTAAGAGCTGGGGAATGAACCCAAAAATGTCGCTATGGCTCTATACAGCTATAACTAGACCAATTGTCACCTATGCAGCACCCGTATGGTGGCAGAAAACCAAACAAAGAACCACGCAAGACAGGCTCAACAAACTCCAAAGACTAGCTTGTGTGTGCATTACGGGTGCTATGAGAACAACTCCTACTGCAGCGCTAGAAGTTATCCTTAACCTTCCACCGCTCCATCTTCAGATACAGAAAGAAGCCATGACTAACGCATTTATTAGTGTTGTGTTAGTCATACAAGATGCACTACAAATGTCCCATACATCACTACAAAAATGTCACAACACCTCAAAATAATTATTTGTCCCACTTCAAGTCTTGTCATACTCGGAGACATCTCCCGTCGAGTAGATGAAGTGTGCGTTCGATGATTTTCAGTAGGTACATCTGTTTAGCGTAGTGTTGGGTAGGATACGTACATATTTGAAATGAGTTTGTATGAGGTACTCATTTCATTTTCAGTGCACCTGTTTAGTAACAGTAAGCGACAATACATTACCGTTCGTACGGGTATATAAAATAAATCATAACATAAAAAAATTCCAAATTATTTCAATTTTCCCAGTTTTCCATCATTCATTCACTTCACATATGTATGTATGGGACAACACTTGTAATGCCATCCAAATGTACAGTAGTTGAGTAGTCATACTGATGTGACAACATGTCATGCACACCTCAATTGATGTGGGACATTGTACCACCTCACCTTCTGAAATGAGTACCTCATACAAACTCATTTCAAATACGTGTCCTACCCAACACTAGCATTTATGCTCATATCTGAAGATGATGCTAACTCCAAACTAGTCCATCCTGACATTACCTCAGAATTAAACAGAGATGAATTACTTGGAATTACCATCACGGACAACTGTCTACCAAGATTTAACTTCAGCCAAAACTTTAAAGTCACATTCCCAAACCGTCATAATTGGGAACAGAATAAACCCACATTTGCTAGCGATCCACATGTATGGTACACAGATGGATCAAAAACAGATGAAGGAGTAGGGGCTGGTGTATACGGTGTTAACACAAAAACATATATCCACGCAAGTATGGACAAGTATAACTCCGTATTCCAAGCGGAAATCTTTGCCATAGAACTTTGCATCAGAGAAAATATAAACAGATCAATATCAAACAAGAACATCTATATTCTCTCTGACAGCAAAGCCGCTCTTCTAGCCATAAAGGCCTATGAAATAACATCAAAACTAGTATGGGACAACGTACAACTGCTTACAGCATTAGCCAGCTCAAACAGAGTTCATCTCATTTGGGTTCCAGGGCACAGCGGCCATGTAGGCAATGAAATAGCAGACTTACTAGCCAGAAAAGGATCCGCTTCAAAATTCATGATGCCAAGACCATTCTGTGGTTTACCAATTAGCACTGCAAAGTGCTCCATTAAAACCTGGCTGAAAAACAAAGCTCACCATTATTGGACGTATACTGAAGGTAACAGGCAAGCCAAAATGTTCATGCCAAACATCTCCCATACTAGAACGAAACAACTCCTAGAACTAACCAGGAGTCAGGTTCGAATGGTTACAGGCTTCCTTACGGGACACTGTCTAGTCAAAAAACACCTAATGACTATGGGAATTGTACAAGACAACACATGCAGAATGTGCAACGAAGACGAAGAAACAGCAGAACATATCTTGTGTCACTGTAACTGTCTAATCAGAACACGTCATCGTCATTTAGGCAAATTCTATCTGGAAACGGAG
The DNA here is from genome assembly GCA_917880715.2 of Matsumyia berberina. Lineage (NCBI taxonomy): Eukaryota > Metazoa > Arthropoda > Insecta > Diptera > Syrphidae > Matsumyia > Matsumyia berberina. Next base: position 59,475,183 of record OU862872.1, on the reverse strand, counting down.
GATATATCTGCCAGCTCACTCAAAGACATCTCTAGATTCATCTCGAATTCAGGCATCATGAGCGAGCTCTAAATGGAGGAAATCACAATAGGCCCATAGGCGGCCGCAGTGATAAGGCGACTCGATCCCACCTCTACTTACAATCTAATCTAATCTAAATGGCAACTCTGGCTATTTTCTGTACTGCCTTTGTATGGTTATTCTGGATGTGGCTTTCCACCTACCAGGGCCCATACGTGATTATGGGTCGAACTACTGTTACGTATAGCCAGTGCGACTAAAAAGTAAAAAAAATAAATAAAAGCGACTAGAACACATTCCTTTATCCCTTTCATTAATTTTTTGAAAAGAAATGCATTTTAAAAATTGTGCGTTATATCAATCACTCGTTATATCGTCATTCGTTATACTGGACTACCACTGTACTTCCAATTCATTGGGATCTTTTGCTAATAGAACGCGCTTTATACCAACTACGGTCAAATCGATGTTAGGTAAAACCGTATTCTTAGAAGTTTTAAATCTTTTTTTAGTTTCAACCCCAGATTATTATAGCGGAATGTTAAAGTTACATATAGTGTTGTATATAACAACATTGCTCACTTTATATGTACATATAGGTATCTAATTAAAACCAAAGAAGTGGATGCACGTTCGACAATCTTCTAAAATAGAATACATTTTGTCTCCTAAATGACGTAATCCAAATACTGATTTCTTTGTGAAATTTGAATTTTTCCAATCGCGTAGATCGTTCGGCCTAGATATTCTTGTCTACCCACCGAACGCCAATTCTTTGTGGAGGTTGTCCAAGTGTTGAATTTTCTGCCACCAAACCTAAGAAGGATCGGAAATATGGTAGACAGCATATGTGAATTGTCGCAATGTGACATCTGCTAGGACATCTGAAACTAAAAATAGTTTTCAACAAGGTGAGGTTAATCCTATCCTCTTTAATATATTCACGAATTGAAGATCAGCTTTCAGGAGTCGGAAACCATTCTGTTCAGGACGTCGTTGGCTGGGTCCTCTAAGGACACCCGGAAAAATTGGTGTAAGTTCTCCATCGTTGGACATCACGGGCGGCCATTAGCGAGCAGAAGTGTGGTCAGATACATACATCGGGATCTGACTACATCACGATATGTATTTTAACAAACATATAGATGCTGCTCTGGCCAGAGCCATTGGTGCTCTTGCTCTTACAAAGATACGGTTTCACAGCAGCCAACTCGATGCGAGGGTGAAGGTAATCTGCTACATGGACCTCATCTAACCCATACTTGTTCGATGGAAAGGATTCGGATGTTTGAGAGGGCTTACCTTCGCTTATACAGAACAACAGAGTATGGGTACAAAAAATTCTATTAAAATGAGGTTCTGTACAATAGGGCGGACCTAATCAGCGTGGATAACTCCGTGATTAGGTTGACTCGAAGGCACATTGCGAGAGCGATGAACGCGGTCAACAGCCTGATCTTCGGGGCTAACACCCTCAATCAACAGTACCACAATAGTATGCGCCTTAACGGCTTCGTCTCTTCAGAGGCATTCGTTTATTTCGATCACCAGGGTCTGATCCAGCATAGGTTAGCGGTGCAGCTAATCTTTCACGTCGCTCGGTCAGATGTAAATAGGCGGCTCAACGACAGCCGAAATTTCGCTCAAAGCACTGAGGAGCGTCTCCGATTCAGCATGGCTATATAAGGGCGGCATCTGAAGCACCAGATTTTTTACTGGCTTAACGAATGAGAGGGAGCTCCTTTGTCGATTCCTCTTGATCCGGGGTAGCCCAATTGCGGCAAAGCTGGTCTGTCTGTTTATTGGTTTTTTTTTTTTTTTATTTGTTTTTCATTTAAGTAGCCTGGCCGGCTTATATACATAGTTTCAAGTTATGGTAGTAAGTTAAGGTAGTTTGTAAGTTTTACATATACACATTTATTCAATAGAAATAAATAAACGGACACAATTTTTTTTTTCAAAACCCGATTTGCTTAGTAATCATTAGTTTAAGTAATTAGAGTTAAAAATATATGTATTAAGTTAGTTTGTGTTTAAAGATATAGTATTAAGAGTTAAGTTTAGCTTAGAGTGTCCGCATATGGCAAGTTAGCATTAAGTAACATTTAGTTAAGTAAGTTAATTTAGATTTAAGCGTTATGATGTAGTGAATTAACCGAACAAAAATAAATCGAAAACTATAAAAAAATTTATCGAAAATATGAACAAGCTTAAGCGTTCCCTCCCTTATGCACTCGGCTCTGGAACAGAATTTTTCAAACATTGAATCTAAATTAATAATGTGAGTATATTTTAATTAATATTTTTATGTTAATTCCTTTTTCATTTGGTTTCAACCCGTTACAATTTTTCTTGAATTGGTCCTAACTTTTCTTAACTAAAAAAATACTTACTAAATAGTTCATGTCTTACAAATCTTAAATTGTAGGGAATTGTAGTAAATAAGTGGAATGAATATTAATACTTAAATATATATCACACATTCATATGTATGTAGGTATACATATTAAAATGGGTGAATAACGTACACCGAGATAACGAGAGTTTACATTTCTCTAGTAAATACGAATTTGTATTTGGCATTTGATTTTTTTATATTTTTTTCCGGTTTAGTTTAGGTGACGTGAAATAGCGCCCTACGAAATAAGGCCACATGGAAAATGGGGCCTTATTACTATGAAAAAATGGAAATAACGCCTTATTTGGTCTTACTTCCAGCGTAACTTCGAAATAAGACCACATTTATTTTTCGTATGAATAGAAGGGATTTACCCCAAACTTCAGTTTTGAAACAGGATTTGAATAATAAACAGTGGAAGCTGTATGGGGGGGCATGCTGCCCCCTGCAATCCCCCTGCTTGGGAACACTGTAGGATTTAGGGTGAGTGCGAAGTTGGGTATATGCTGTTTCTTTATATCTATGCAAAACATACGAAAAAAACTTTGCATATACCCGGTGACGTGAAATAGCGCCCTACGAAATGGCTATATTTGGCTTTATTTCCATATTTTACTGGAAATAAGACCACATAAGTCATGTGGCCTTATTTCAATGAGCATTGCGAAATAAAGCCACCCGGTCCTTATTTTGTTTTTGGACATTATTGAAGATTTCAAACCAAAATAATAAGGTGAAAAGTCTTTACAAGTATCTTATTACGAAATTGCACAATATGGGACATACATACTATATGTAAGTCCAAAATACATAAACAGCAGTAATTATATGGGGGGGCATGCTGCCCCCCTGCAACCCAAGCAGGATCACTGTTGGATTTGGGGTGAATGCGAAGTTGGGTATATGCAAAGTTTCTTTCGTATGTTTCGCATGGATATAAAGAAATTTTGCATATACCCAACTTCGCAACCACCCCAAATCCTACAGTGATGCCAAGCAGGGGGGCAGCTTGCTCCCCATACAGCTTCCACTGTTTATTATTCAAATCCTGTTCCAAAACTGAAGTTTGGGGTAAATCCCTTCTATTCGTACGAAAAATAAATGTGGCTTTATTTCCATACTTAAATGTGGTCTTATTTTCAAGTTACGCTGGAAATAAGACCAAATAAGGCGTTATTTCAATTTTTTCATAGTATCTAATAAGGCCCTATTTTCCATGTGGCCTTACTTCGTAGGGCGCTATTTCACGTCACCTATATACCCAACTTCGCTCTCACCCCAAATCTTACAGTGATCCCAAGCAGGGGGATTGGGGGATTGCAGGGGGCAGCATGCCCCCCCCCCCATATATGTGCCACTGTTTATGTATTTTGGACTTACGTATATTATTATTTTGGTTTGAAATCTTCAATAATGTCCAAAAACTAAATAAAAAACGGGTGGCTTTATTTCGCAATAGTCATAAGGCCACATGACTTATGTGGTCTTATTTCCAGTTAAAAGCCACATGTGGCCTTATTTCGTAGGGCGTTATTTTACGTCACCTTTAGTTTATATGTACATCACATTAAATCCCTAATAGATAAGTTTATGTAAATTTGTTTTAAATTAATATGCTTTACGGATTTTGTAAAAAAAAGTTGATTATCCGCGTTCGAATTTCATTTGTTTGAATAAATTAAATGCTTGAAAACTTCTTCAGTTGCATGGAAAGTAGTTCTTCGGATCATCGCGAAATGGGAATGGAAGCATCACGAAAATTGTAAGGATTTGGAATTGGAATTTGTTCACCATTATTATGAAAAGATGATGAAGTACGTGGAGGGGAAAAGATGTGTAGAGAGCAGAGGGAGACTAAATAAGGCTCTTAAAAAGATGGCCGAAAACAACAATGGAGATTATAGGCACATGTGCGATCGTTTCGTTTTAAAGGAATTTTTGTTTTTGAATTCATTATTTCTTACATGCTAACAAAAAACCCCTAAATCTAATTTGACGAACCTAACTATGTTACTTACGGGCACACTAAACTACCTGCATTTTATTAAAGAAATAGAAGAAGGACCAGAACTTCGCAAAGTTTTGAGTGTCAATTTTGCGTTGACTACTATAAAACTGTTTCAGCGGCTACTTTTTAGATCGAACGGAATTTTAACTTACTAATTTAAATTATAAGTTAATAAAGAAATTTAATAACAATAATAGTAAGTTGAATACAGATAAACTTATTTTCTTCATAGCGATCAGGAACAAGCTACATACATACATAATACCGGATAATCGAATTTTGCGAATTTTCCGAATTTTGAAGGTTCAGGTCTTTATTAGAAGGTTAAATGCTGTTATTTAACCACATTAAAGCTAACCGACAGTGGAGATCCAGAAGATGACGCAATGGTGGATGATAATGATTGTGTGCTTCAATAAATTGATGGAAACAATGAGCTTATACTTGGCGACTAAGGCGAAGAATGTGACTTTTCTGATGACGACAATGTTCCCTATGGCATCTTTCTGCAACAATGCCCAAAAGAATGCCACCTTTATAGAGAGAATATGAAATAAAGTATTGCAGATATCCAAAAATGCAGGCCATATGGAAGAATTACTGGCAGTTAATAATCCATTTGACTTGTTGGAAACTTTTGCACTAGTCCTTACAACATCCAAAAAATAGTTGCTACATTATTATTATTATTATTTTTTATTATTATTAATTCTTTATTCTCAAAAACATCATACGATGCCGGTAACGCAAGAGCCATACCTATTTTAAATGCAACAAAAGTTCAGTAAACGGTGTTGTTCCACCTATGTTGACCAGACCAGACCACATATAGCAGTTCAAGGGTTTTGCGGATAATAGAATAGAAGTCAAAATGAGAAGAAAAAAAATTACGAATAAGGGTTGCCGCATATTGTATGGAGTCATTTCAAAGCAATAGCACCCAATCAGCGAAGGTACGGCGTTGTGCGTAGTCAGCTGTCTTCAATTCTTTTGTCAACTGAACCTTGTGCATGTACACACAACTACATATGTATATGTGCTGACTTTTCTGTTAAAGTTAAACCACATCACTTTAATAAATAAATAAATCGGCGAAAAACAACAATTAAAGCACATATTTGCAAATTAGCAATAGGCACCATTTAGTGGTATTTTCATTTCCATTGTCATTTTTCAATAGAATCAGACCAAGGTTGCAATGACGGAATTATTGCAAATTTCAAATTCAACATTCATGTTCTGTAATTAATCCTGAAGTTTTTGCTTCTCACCCAACTATTTTGTTGTTACAGTTGTGTGTTAATTGAAATGTTAAACAAGTGCAGTTTAGACTGAGAATTTACTGGAGGAATAATACCGATTTATGAATAACGCTTCTTATATGAAATACCGAAATGTCAAACAAACAACGCATCATTTGTTTTTCCAAGTTTTATTTAAAGCTCTATTTCGAGAAAAAAAATAATTTCTGCACAAGCCCTTATGATGCGACTATCAAAATATTTGAATGCCACTTTTTTAATTTTATATAATACATAACAATATTACATCTTTATCCTGTACTTCTGTATTTATTTATTTTATTAACCCCGGATTCGTGTGCTGGGCACTGAGTGCCTAAAGGGAATTTCAAATCAAATGTAAACACGTTTAATGGTCTATGACACGCAAGAAAAAGATGATCTTTTAGGGCATACGATGCCCAAATATACGAAAAACAACCAGTTGAACTGATTTTGTATTTAGTTTTCATAGTACGCATCTTTTACACTATCCGGTTTCGACCGCATGGTAAAAAACGGTATGGCAAAATTTGTTTAGTTATGTGAAGAAGAGAATAGCCCCTTTCACATTACACAGCGTCATGTAGTCACCGTACACTGCCACTGAACACACGGCGACCGGTTGCTCAGGGGCGTACGTAATTAAGTGAACGCTTCCTTATTAGACGGTTTTAAACCGTACGGTCAGTTTTGTTTGCGATTCATTTTAACTATTCAGCAAAGACTATTCTCATCCGGTTTCAACAGAGTACATGCCTCTGCGCCATAGAGCAGAACTGGGATAATTAAGGTCTTTTTAAGGGTCACTTTAGTGGTTTAAGGAAGGGCTTTTCTAAGCCTTCTTGGATTTTCTTCAGAATCTGCGGGAATGTAAAAATTTGGGCCACATGTTGGTAAGCGTGTCTTACGTTAATTGCAACTTGATCAATTTGGTGGACGGTGTGTTGATCAGCAGACTGCCATGTCGCCTTATGGATATTAAAACAAATAAAGGGGGCGACAGTTCGGGATAAGTAAAGGCCTAGCTTCTCACAACCATTCATGTTGTTCGTGTTACAATTTTCGCAAGAGTGGAAGAGACCTTCAATTTATTAACGACTTCGAACGGCGAATTGAGCAGCTTTTTCATGACAAATTATACTCTCGGAGGCTTGTCATTCCCCGACGAGAGGTGGTGCCGTGAAAGTGTTCGGAGGATATGGCTGCGGCTTGAACCCGCGCCGCTCGGTCAGCAGTTCAACGTACTAACTACTGAACCACGGCGGCCACCGAATTTCGGTAGTAATTTTTAATAATTTCCAAACGTTGCTCGTTTGTGAACTTCACCATGATAAAAATGTAAACCTTGACTGACGTTTTTACATTGACAGCTCATAAAATTTTAAGGGTGCGTTTGTATTAAAATACAAAATTGTTATATCCCTATTTAAAAAACCCTGTGCTTGCAGTTAAATAAAGACATTTTTGTTTACTTTTGGCAGAAAAAAAATTTAACACACGTGCATATTGTATGGTCACACCGTCGTTTTCTTTTTGTCTACTTTTATTTTTTTGTACGTGAAGATTATACTGAAGATAATGATTAGCTTGTACACTGATGGAAGATATTTTCGACGGGCGTTGCAGTGTTTCTGTTTGTTTTTTACAAGAGTTGAAACTGTGTTGAAGATACACACAACCCAAAAAAGTGGAAAGAGCTGTCCTTTCTGTGAAAAATGATTAGATTACCTTCTGACCTCGACTGCTCGTGCCTGTTTAGGTTCACTCCGTGCTGTAGCGAATTAAGTAAGTAAGTAAGATGATTTAGCTTGTAACGGGGTTTTTCAATAAGAGCGCTACAAAAGTTTTTTTAAATAAAACAAAAACGGTTTTGGATATCAATGAAATTCTTTATTCCTGTGAAAGTACGTTCGACGCCATTATGTATGGAACTCGATTTCTTTTGCATGGCCACCACGGGCACGCTTGCAGAAGTCCAGACGCTGAACCCAATTTTCGACGGTTTTCAAGCATAAATCGGCCGATACTGCTGCAATTTCACGTTCGATATTCGTACGAAGTTCATCAATCTTCGCTGGCTTGTTGGCATAGACCATAGACTTGACGTAGCCCCACAGGAAATAGTCTAACGGCGTCCAATCGCACGACCGAGGCGGCCAAGCGACTGGACCATTTCGTGAGATAACACGTTCTCCAAACTTGGTTTCCAATAAATTGATTGTGACATTCGCTGTGTGGCTTGTGGCGCCGTCCTGTTGGAACCACATGTCCTCCAAGTCCATATCATCCAATTGGGGCCAAAAATATTCGGTTATCATTGAACGGTAGCGATCCCCATTCACAGTAACGTGCCGGTCTTGATCATCACGGAAGAAGTACGGCCCAATGACGCCGCCGGCCCATAAACCACACCAAACCGTAATTTTTTCGGGATGCAATGATGACTCATGGAGTACGTGTGGATTGCTGCCTGACCAAAACCGCATATTTTGTTTATTGACGAAGCCATCCAGCCAGAAATGAGCCTCATCGCTGAAGATGATTTTTCGATGAAAATCCGAATCATTTTCAAGTTGTTGCTCAGCCCAATTCACGAACATACGACGCTTCTGGTGGTCAAGCGGCTTCAGTTCTTGCGTCAATTTAATCTTGTAAGGATGTAGGCCAAGATCTTTTCGCAAAATTCGCCACAACGACGTCACAGAGATGTCCAACGCTTGAGAACGATGTGTGAGAGACACATTTGGGCTTTCTGCAACTGAAGCCTCAGCGGCAGCAATATTCTCGACACTACGGGCACTTCTTTGTCTCACTGGCACGGGAACATTTTGTACTGTGCCTGTGGATTCAAATTTTTCCACTAGACGCTCAATTGTTGATCTGCTAGGACGATTATGACGACCATAAATTGGACGTAGCGCTCTTAACGTTGAGGCCACTGACTCCGAATTTCGGTAGTAAATTTTAATAATTTCGACTCGTTGTTGCCTCGTATATCTTTCCATTATGAAATGGCAAACCTTACTGAAGAGAAATGTCAAAAAACCGCAAGAAAAAAATAGCGTCGTTTGCTGTCCCTGTCGCTCTACTTTTGTAGCGTCCCTATTGAAAAACCCTTTATAAGAAAATTATCAACCTTCTAAAACATTGAAAAAAAAACGCCTGTTTTTATAAACAACACAATTTTGCGGTTTGAGAATTAAAGTCATATACTCGAGGTAGGCATGCCTGTCGTAAGAGGCGACTAAAATCCGCCCTCCGTATACCGAGGATATAGAAGTATACACGAATGCAATGAACAAAACAAATAGATTTAATACCCCAGGTGGTACTCGGTGCCGTGACATAAGGCTTTGCGAAAGCGTCTTAAGACCATATAATTTTGGGACATTAGACCATATGGGTTTTGCAACGACAAAAAACTTCAGTTTTGGTACAGCATTTGTATTATAAACCATGAAATATGTATGGGGGGGCATGCTGCCCCCCTGCAACCCCCCTGCTTGGGATCGCTGTAGGATTTGGGGTAGGTGCGAGGTTGGATATATGCAAAGTTTCTTTCGTATGTTTCGGATATAAAGAAACTTTGCATACACCCAACCTCGCACCTACCCCAAATCCTACAGTGATCCCAAGCAGGGGGGTTGCAGGGGGGCAGCATGCCCCCCCCCATACATATTCCACGGTTTATTATACAAATGCTGTACCAAAACTGAAGTTTGAGGGTAAATCCCTTCCATTCGTACGAAAAATATAACGCACACACGAAAAACGCATTCACTTTCGATCGACATTATTACCAAAAAATCCATTTGAAAGTGACATAAAGCCATAATGGTCTTATGACGCTTTCGCAAAGCGACATAAGGCCATACCTAGAAATATGGCCTTATGTCGCTTTGTGAAAGTGTCATAAGGTCATATTTCAAAATATGGCCTTATGTCACATGGCCTTATGTCACGGCACCGTGGTACTCCAGGTCTACTGGAAAATCTACCCTCTTCGGAGGTCGGCTCTAAGGATTCTGGGGAGAGCCATTTATTGCGTTTATGCAACCCTTTCACAAGAAGTGCAAGGGTAACTCGATCACCAACACCAAGATCGAATGTCTTCGGGAAAAGAAGTCCGCCGGAAGCGTTAGCGCGTGAAAAACAGGACTCAGCTAAATCCAAAAGCTTCGAGGAGGAAAACAACGAACGTTGGAACGTTGACCTCGAAGTTTAAGGTCACCTCACTTCGCAACAACGTGTGGAAAATAAACGTCGATGGCCCCAACGATTACCGAGCATTTTCTCGGAAACTTAATTCCGAGAAAATTCAGTGGTACACGTATGAAAATAAGTCGGAAAGACCATTGCGAGTTATAGCAAGAGGACTCCATCCTTCGTGCACTAAAGAAGACGTTATGGACGATCTTCAAGCGAAAGGCTTTAAAATGCTTGACGCTGTAAATATTATCAAGAAGGAAAAGCAAAAAACGGAAAGAGATGAAGAAACGCTGGTTAAGCGTGGTCTTCCGCTTTTTATGCTCGATAAAACCGAGAATATAAAGAATATTTACAGTATTAAATCGATTTTAAATATTGTGATCAAAATCGAACCGATGCGTAAAAGCACAAGATCAATCCCTCAGTGCACACGCTGTCAAGGTTTCAACCATACGCAGACATACTGCCAAAAAGAGCCACGATGCGTGAAATGTGCCGGTAAACATCTCTCGAATGAGTGCCACTTAAATAAGCAAACCGCAGCGACTTGCACAAATTGTAAGGTGAAACACCCAGCTAACTATCGAGGCTGCGAAGTGGCCAAAGAACTCCAAAAAAGGCGCGATACGCTTAAAAAGAACATGCGTCCGCAACCGAAACCAAATAAAAATAAACCAGGAAATCGCTGGTGAAAGAAAGTAAACCCGTCAAGGAGAAAAAAGCTCAAGAAAAACCGCCATCTGCTGATGCGCAAACGTATGCGCAAGCCGATGCAACAAGTTTTCTCTATAATTCTCCCGAAACTCGAGAAGCAAAGCAAGACAAATAAGTTCATATTCGAAAAACTTAGCAACCTCGAGCATAACGCTCGCAAACCACGGACAAAATTATGAACATGAACCAGTTACTTAAAATCTTAACATGGAACGCAAACGGCCTTCTGCAAAGAATCGACGAACTGGAAGTATTCCTACGCAAACAGAACATTGACATATGCTTGATTTCTAAAACCCATCTGACAAAGGAATCTCGGGTTAAAATTAGAGGATACTATGCTTATCACGCATACCACCCATCCGAAAGGGCTAGGGCCGAATCGTCGCTCTAAATTAAAGACTGTATTGAGCACTCTTTGAACTCACGGATAGAACTCGATGCAATGCAAATAACTTCAGTTCGCGTAAAAAATAAAAACATGTATTACAACATCGCGTCCATTTATTGCCCTCCGCGATACACGATAGAAAAGAAAGACTTAATACATCTATTTGACTCACTTGGACCGAAATTTATTATTGGTGGTAATTTCATTGCGAAACATACCTTTTGGGGTTCGAGATGCATTACACCTAAAGGCAGACTTCTCTACGAAACCGGCATGCAATTTGCTGTTGACTTCTTCTCGACGGGGAAACCGACTTATTGGCCCTCCGACACAGCAAAAACCCCTGACCTCATAGATTTCTTTATTGCAAAAGGGGTAGTGAAAAACTTTATGAACGTCGAGGAAAGCTTTGATCTCTCCTCCGATCATTCACCAGTCATATTGACAATAAGTGAACGTCTAACGAAGAAGGAAACGCGCCCAGATTAACTAGCAACAAAACTAACTGGGACGGCTTTAGGAAAGCTTGCGAAGAAAATGTAGTCCTGAATGTGTCGCTTAGAACACCGTGCGAAATAGAGGATGAAGTCGGCAGATTTATTGAAGTCTTACAAAGCGCCGCGTGGAAAAACACTCCATATAAAAGGAAAGTAGTCGGAAATACCGAAGTTAAATATCCGCCGGAAATAAAAGAACTGATGCTGGCAAAGAGGAGAGCACGCAAAAGATGGCAACAGACTCGCGCTCCCCAGCACAAAACCCATTTGAACTTCCTATGCAATAAGCTCAAAAAAACGATACGGGTTTTTAAAAATCGCGAGATTTCTACATATCTCGAAGGCTTGTCTGCTGAAAAAAATTCGAATTACTCTCTTTGGAAAGCTATAAAAGGTGTCAAAAACCCCAAATACAATCGCTACCAATAAAAAAAAGTAATGGCGAGGGAGCAAAAGGCGATAATGAAAAAGCCGACTTATTTGCTGAGCATCTGGAAGAAACGTTTAAGCCATTTCCCGGGCAAGCATTAATAGAAAATATTAATAATACTTTTATGACTCCAGACAACTTTAAAATAAGAAGCGTGTCACTAGCCGAACTTTGTGAGGTAAAGAAAAATCTAAAGAATAACAAGGCTCCTGGATATGACCTAATAACTGGACAGGTCCTGAAGGAATTGCCAAAGAAAGCTTTAATAAAACTCGTTTACCTTATAAATGCTTCGCTAAGACTATTATACGTTCCAAGGCAATGAAAAGTCGCCGAAGTTATAATGGTTGCAAAGCCGGGAAAACCGCCAAACGACAAAAAGTAGTACAGACCGATATCGCTCTTGCCGATAATATCAAAGGTTTTCGAAAAACTCTTATTGAAACGGTTAAAAGCAGTAATTGAAGAAAGACGTTTGATTCCTGATCATCAATTCCGGTTCAGAATCAAGCGTTCCACAATTGATCAGGTTTATAGAATAACCAACGAAATTGAGAAGGCCATAGAAGAGAAAAAGATATGTTCTAGTGCTTTTCTTGACGTTTCTCAAGCCTTCGACAAGGTGTGGCACGAAGGCTTAAATTATAAACTAAGACAGGTACTTCCGGAAGAGTTGTACAATAACAGAAAAGTAGATTCGTCCTTTGCTAAGTGGTTTTAAATTAATTAAGGCATATCCAGTTTCATATGATGGACTTGAAGACAAATTGAAGCGTTTAGAATGAGAAGGTGTTAAGTGACAAATTTGAAGTTTCGAGTTAGAAGCGTTTGAATTTTTTTGCCTAGAACTTTGTCCGTAAAAGCAACAATAATTCAATAATAAATAAAAAATAAAGAAATTAATACTGTTTTAGATAATATGACTTCATTTATTAAATGTTATGAAAAAAGGTTTTTTTTTCACAAATTGGGGCATTTAACGCCTTTATGCAAACAATGTTATGATTCATTTTTATTTGAAAGTCTATAAAGGTGGTAAGCGTCATTTTTATTTATTTTGTTTTAAAACTATTTTATCATCATTATCTGCAGCCATGGCTTTTGCAATACGCCTACATCGTCGACAAAAACAAAAAGAAACTTACGGTTACCGTTAATAGTGTGCACCATTCGATCGTCAAAAATACGCATGTATAATATGAAAACTTACTACAAAAAGTTGTTAAGTAAGCATTAAGCTCTTTCGTGCGCAAAAAAAATTGGTTGTATATTTCTTCCTTTCTGAGCATATTAAGGTGTTAAGTGATTTTAGCACTTTCACTATGCAGCTTGAAATCATGTGTGCATTTATTACCTTTATCCAAAGCTAATTCCTGAAATAAGTGCAATAAAAAAAGACGAATAAAGCAAAATTTAAGTTGGCGCATAACACCTTTATCGGGTAAAAAAAAATAAAAAGTTTCGAAAATGTCACTTAACACCTTCTCATTCTAAACGCTTCAATTCATTCTATGGATGACAAATTTGGTAACGAACGAATAAGAGACGTATAGAGAGATTTACGGGTGTAAAAGTCCTGGAAATCCTTAGAGTTTCGAAACAGACCTCATAATGCCACGGAAATTTCAGTTTATCATTAAAAATTACCCCCAAATCTTTCTATTACTCTTTAAAGACTGGTTTTACAAAGACAGTAGTTATACAACACTGGAGAAGTAATTCTAGAGAAATTTAACACAGAACATTTACGACATTAAAATACAAGCCGTTTGTATCACACCATTCAGATACACCATTTAAGTCAAGCTGTAATTCAAGGGCATCCGATTCACACTAGACTTTTTTGTATATTTTTAAATCATCTGTATTAAACAAGCAGAGGGAGTGAATAACATGCTTAGATAGATCATTTATAAATAACAGAAATAAAAGGGGGCTAAGATGAATACCTTGTGGAACACCGGAAGAATTTAAGATTTTACTGGAGAATTCTGATCCAATTTTTACATATTGCGATCTATTACTAAGATAGCTTCTTATCCAACGCAATAAGTTCGAGTGAATTCCAACTATCAAAATCTTTGGAAAAAATCAGTAAATAGTTTGTAAAAATTACCAAGTTAGTGGTAGTCGATTTATCACTTAAAAAATCTTGTTGGAACTCGGAAATGTGGATACAACCCGCAGTATCTTCTTCTTTTTAACAACAGCTTTATAGATTTTGGTTATTAGTTGAAGTTTTGCAATTGACCTGTAATTAGTTACGTCTTTTTTGCAACCAGACTTATGAATGGGAGCATTTCCAAAATTCGAGAAACTCGTCATTGCATAACGACTGGTTAAACAACATTTTTAATGGATTAAAAAGCCAAATTTGCACATCTTAAGATATTTGGTTGGAATATTATCAGGTGCAGTACCAGTACTTGACAATTCCGTAAGAATGTAATAATAAGTTATAGACAAAATTCCCATATCAGTAATTGCTTTGCAAATCGGCAAAGTATTACAGTCGATTTAACTGTCAACGAAATTTGACTGAGAAAAAGACGCAAACATACCGTAAATTTCTTTGTGATTATCGCTGACTGTGCCATTAAACTCCATCACAGATGATATGCCTTACGATTTTCTCTAACTATTAACAGATGTCTAGAATGCTTTGAAGTCAAGTTTAATTTTTGATTCTGTGGACCACAGATATTGTTTATATAAAAATCTTTTTAAACACTCATACTCCTTTCTTAGAAGACAAAACTCAATTTAAAAAGACGAATCTATTATGCTTTTCTCACACATTTTCTTCACCACTTTTTTTAAAGTTAAAATGAGTTTGTTAAACCAGACAGGTTACAATTTCTTACTATGTATTTTAATCGGTACAAATTTAGAAAAGGCTGACTCTATTCCATTGATCCAGCGACATTATAATCAATTTCAAGGCTGGGGATGAAAAGAATCCTGTGCCATTCGATTGAGAGAAAATAATTATTTAATGATATGTAATCGGCTTAAGCAAAGTCGTATATAGCTTTATTACTCGCATTAGTTAAAGAAAATTGATTAAAAATAGACAAATTAAATAATACATTCAAAGCTTTGTGGTGAATGCTATTTTTTTGAATTGGTATTTCTACTTCTGAAACAGAAACCTCACTTTCATGTTGAATAAAGACTAAATCTAGTATCTTACTTACGATCATTATTTGTTTGTTAGAGATGAAAGTGTCTTATAAATGAGTTCAAGATTCAAAAATGCATGACTTTACAAGAATAAAAACTTAGACCAAAATGCTACCAGAAAATATAATAATACGCTGTGGTTCAAAAAGAAGAACGACAACACTGTACGCCAATGTAGAATACATATAAAATGCCCATAGAGAACGTGCGGAAAATGTGTGCGATGCGGGAACGACGCAACTGCTAAATTTTCCCCGCAGTCTTGTACGAGTTGTTATCCGCGATGGAAGTGCTTATATCGGAAGTAGCGAAGAGAAATATTTTGTGGAACAAAAGATATCCACCCCGTAATGGCCGGATAACGAAAGATAAAGAATGGAATTACGTAGCTAAATCTGTGGGACTTTCAAGTAAGTAAACATAAGTTTTACATTTTAATTATTAAAAAGCGTTTCGTAAGATTTCTGCTTTTTTGTGTTTTAATATTTTATTCAATGCTTCTGGGAAGAATTGGAAAAACAGTGGCGTGCAAAACATTCCGGACATTTCTGAAATATTCTTCGGGAATACTTTTTTCCTTTAAAAAACATTCTTTATCTTAATTTGATAAAACAAAAAATCTAAAAGTGCGTTTACATACAAAAATTAAATTAAAAAATTCTCAATACTATGTCCTTGCAAAACTAATCAAACTTTTTTTTATTCTATACTAATATTATAAAGAGAGAAAGTTTGTTTGTGTGTAAGAAGCGATCTCGAAAACTATTCAACCGATTTTGGAAACACATAGCGTATGTGACGTCATCATAAATGCAATATGGCGAAAGCTCCAAGATGTTCAATTATATTGTTATTGGGGACTTGCCTTGTTATGGGTATTAAATGAAAGGGATTTGGGAGTAGAATTCGGAAATGCATAATTAACCCAACTACAAAATGAAATTTATTAATATGTATTTGTTAACGACATCAGTAGACATATCACTGCCAAGTAAATAAGGAAATAAAGATCCTTTACCGTACACATAATTGCTACAAATAAATAAATAGCAATATGAAACTGGGCAGGCGATATCAGCGAATCGTGGTGCACATTGCAAGGTACACCTACCCGAGCAGGCACATTATTTGTACATTAATAATAAAAGAGTCCGATCAACGCGGGGTACTAAAAGCTTTTACATATGTATACATTTATATCAATATATACCTATATGTATTTATATATATATTTCGCCTTTTGGTAACGGTTTCTACTGTCATTTGGATAAAATGTGTGTTTAAGGAGACCTAAGTAAAGCAATACTAAGATGTCGGATTAAAAATTAATATACGACTCTTAAGAGCCTACATACACCCAAACCGGGTAGGAAAAAAATGATTTAAAAAGAAATATTATTTAAAAGTAACAAATAAGGGTTGAAAACAAATGCTCTGTGTATTTAAAAAAAAAAAGAGATAAATGAAAGTAGTCATTATCACAGCCGCTTTTTTAAATATTAAAAGTTTATAGCTTCAAACGTGATTCTGAAGTAAAATTGTACTTCATTTCTGATTGTAAAAAGAACTAATTGCGTTAAAAAATAACTCGTGTGTACTTAAGACTGCACGATACAAGTGAAGACTTATCACAATGTTGCGCTCCCGCGGTCGTGCTTTTGACAGGCTTTTTACCTACTTACGATAATATTTGCGCGACCTCAAGTTTTTGCAACACGAAATGTGGCTTCAGGTGGTCAGGCATTCAGTACTAAGGAATATGCCTCAAATTACCCATACACAAATTTGCGGCAAAAAGAACAGTAGAAATATACTCGTTTTATTTTTTACAAAAATGCAAGTAATAACTTTGCAAACAAAAGTATGTGAATAAAAGCTATTTAGAAATAATGACAACACAGCTGTAAGCTGCCGAAAGTTTGCGACGAACTAGAGAGTAGCTCTTCTTGAGCGTTGAGGTGGCGCTTACGATATTTACGATCAAACGCCGACCTTACGCCTGAGGAAGCATTTCGTGGTACACCATAACGCTCCTTTCCCTCTATGCGGTTTCGACCGCACGGCAAAAAACCGTACGGCGAAATTTTTTTAGTCGTGTGAAGAAGTAAATAGCCCCTTTCACATTATTCGGTCACGGCAAAACGCCGTCACGGCGCCGTGTAGTCGCTGTACACTGCCATTGAACACACGGCGGCCGGACGGCGTTCGATTGCTCGTGGCGTTCGTAATCAAATGAACGCGTTCACATTAGACGGTCAGTTCTGTTTGCAATAGAAAACTTGAACTTGTTCGACTTTTTGTCCGTACGAATTTTCGCTGTAAGATTTCTGCCGTGCATAAACCGTATAGTCAGAATTGTTTGCCCGTACGGTTTTTAGCCGTACGGCGAAATTTTTTTAGTCGTCTGAAGAAGAGAATAGCCCCTTTCACAGTATCCGGTCACGGCAAAACGCCGTCACGGCGCCGTGTAGTCGCCGTACACTGCCACTGAACACACGGCGACCGGTTGCTCAGTGGTGTACCGAACGGTCAGTTTTGTTTGCAATAGAAAATTTGAACTTGTGCGTACGAATTTTTGCCGTACGGTTTTCTGCCGTGCAGTCGAAACCGGATAGTCTGAAAGGAGAGTCCTTAGACTTAAATGCGTATTTCCTAGGACTGCTAGGGTCAAACTGCATTTTGCGTCAACTTTTTTTTGTGCAAAAAATACAAGTTCTCCGACACCTTATTCAGGCACCCTGCACAGGTACAAAGCTTACATTATTTGGTACAATACGGTGTTCGGTTATTCAAGTCCAAGGTATATTGTTCGGTACTCGCCTTGTTGGGTAGGGCTTCATTTAATATATTTCCCATGGAAAATCTTCCCACATATACTAGAAAAACAAATAGCGTTTTCTGTTTACAGTTTTCGATATTTTCATACATGGCTAAGTAAGCAAAAAATTTAAATCTGTATTGTGTATAACAACTACCAAGAGTATAGTTAAAATACCTTTTCTCTGGTATTACAATAATTACGTCAATACTCCACCAACAGCAGTGAAAGTTCCACTTTTTATCTAAATCTACTCAGGCAAAAGACGCTTTTGATACATAACACATGTTTATCTGCAGCAAGAAAAATTTACATGTGAATATATTTTTTATTTTATTTTCAGAAGATGATGCTAAAAAGAAGTGGCGGAATGTGCGCGACCAATTTTTTAAGGAACTTAAAAAAATTCCAAAAAGTAAATCAGGAGATTGGCAAAATTGTGCCGCTGCATATCCTGGAAGGTGGAAGTATTTTAACAACTTACTTTTTCTAAAGGATGCAGCAGTTTTAAAAGACACTGAACAGAATGCATTGGTGGAATCAGATAATTCGCAAAGTGCTACTATTCAAGCCGAAGATGACCCTGTGATAAAAGACGAAAGTGTAGAGCTAAATTCTGAAGTATGTCGATCACCAAGTATTGAAGAAAATACATTGGTGTCTGGTAGTCAGTCGAAAACAATACCATATCCTTCATCTGACAATTCACCACTTTGTCAAAAACGAAAAAGGGTGTATGAAGAAAACGATGATATTGAGCTAAAACTTCTGCGAGCAGATATTGAGGCAAAAAAAATTGAAACAGCAGATGACGAAAATTTACTTTTTCTTCGGTCCTTGCTGCCGTTTTTGAGAAAAATGGATCCGTTGCGACAACTTCGAGTTAGAACTAAATTTCAAGAAGTATTAATTCAAGAAATGCAGGAAATGGAAAATCAAGTTTTGTAGTGCATGTGCATTGGGAATCAAATGAAATATGTATGTGCAAACATGTTTCGCCCTAATAAAATAAGTTATCGACATCGAAATAATCCTAATTCAATAAGTAGAATACAAAATTTTTCTGAAACAAATATGGATTGTTTTTTTTTTTTTTAATCTTCAAAAGCTGAGATGGTGTGATATAATAACAAGCATTACGGTTATATTCTCATTCGCGTGTACTGGTAGACGCATTTTTATCCGCTCACTATTACAGATTTTATGATGAAATTCACAATAAATTTTTTTTCCTAAAACGAGCTTTTTTGGTTAGCACATTTTTCTTTAACCGTAGATCGAGCTTTAAAAAATAAACAAAGAATCCTAGCCTTTGTATCAATTTTGATACATACCTACATAGATACATTTAGCAAACGCATTGAGAAAATTATTTTCTCCATAAGTTTTATATGCATTCATACATACATATAAAGTTTATAATTCATTCGTATTTTTACTAAATTTCTTTTTCATTGATATAATAGTATGTCTTGAAATTGAAGCTATTTTAGCTTGGTTAACAAAAACTCCACGTATCGTGTACATATGTCATATGTAGAAACATCCGCAGACTGCATGCCGCCTAAACCGCCTAACGTTTCATACTACGAACCTAATTTTTTTTAATCGAAAGGATTGTCTGAAGGAAAATTATTAAAATTTTAACGTTTTTGAATTTAAACATCGAATCGATGGCACTGAGTAGAAAGCTCCTCAAATGTTCATGCCGTCTGGCGTTGGTTATTGGAGTAGTTTGGTAGACCGGAAGCGGTTTGTTAATCCAAAAATATGCCGCTATAGTCGGAAGCAGATTTATTCCTTGAAAAGAAAAAAATAATGAATTGAAAAAAAAAATTAAGCCCTTTTTTGCCTTATTATAATATTATTAAATAATAATAACTCTGCTATGGACGAGAATGATTAGTGTATAAAATAATGTGTTCAAAATACATATGTCCTTTCAGAAGAAAATAATAGATCTTTAGTATCCCTCAAAGATGGCAAATTGGGTGCCGTGAATAAAAGTTGATGGAAACAATGTCGCATCGACTTTCATTTCCATGAATATTGGAAATAATGAACTGCGCAAATTTCTATGTTCGACTTTATTTCCAATTGTAATAGTATAAAAGGAGTTATAATGTCGATCGAAATTTCATGTGCTTTTCGTGTTGTGTGCGTTATATTTTTCGTAGGATTGGAAGGGATTTACTCCAAAGTTCAGTTTTGGAACAGAATTTATACTAATCCATGCTAAAATTATAAATGCGAAAGTGTTTCGGTCTGCTACGTTTTCACGGCTAAACCGCTGAACCGATTTCGATGAAATTTGGTACAGAGATAGCTTGAGCCTAGGGAATGAACATAGGCTATAAACATTTTCAATACTCCCACTGCCACGCCCATTTTTTTTAAAACGCACATTTTCAAGTTATTTTACAAGGAACTCGAAAAAACTTACATATTCAAACGTGTAGATATCCATTTACTCTACAAATAATCTTTCCATTATGTATAGCCACGCCTACTTTCTAGGGTACTTTCCTTAAAACAAATATTTTTTGTTGATTTCCTTAGATTATCAGTTCTTACGAACACTGACTCATCAACGCCCAGCCCAAACCCTTGGGCTTAGAAAGCTGAGATTTTGCACGTAGGTTCCCCTTATGATGAATACAAGGAATAAGGAAGGACATTGCGTAATTCGGCTTCTACAGGCCATTCCAGGGTGTTCAAGTTTGTATGAAAAAAAAAAAAATTAAAGTTGAGTTTTGGAATTGAAATTTGGTGGGTATATTCTAGAACAGAAATAATTAAACACGTATTTTACCGTTTTTCAAAATTATAACTGTGGGCCAAGATACAGATAAAGTTTGGCGATTTATAGTAATGCGCAACCGTATTCAGCGGCACATATCGTTTCGTGTCCATGTGTTGTTTTTGTTTTGCCCAGTTGTACATACAAGGGTAGTTGTTTTTCATTTTTCTTTGTTGCTGTTTTTTTCACTCATCACGATAGACGCTCTGACAGGTCCTTTAGCTGGTGGCTTCAGACAGGCCAAGCAGCCTGTTGTCCCTAAGGGGACACGACAAATGAAGTGACGGCCTGTCTCAAGTCATCCATCTGATAGCTTTATATCAAAGTCCTGTTCTTGAGAGTTAACATACATTCATGTCCATCTTCAACGTGACTTGAGGGAAGAGAGGAATTTTCTAACTTATTTCTTGGTGATGGAAAGATGGAAAGAGTAGGGAAGAATAAATATACCAAGTAACCCTTGCGATGTTATAAGAGATATGATAAGTTTGACTGGCAGAAAATAATGTACCTAAACGTTTATCAGTTTGGAGTTCATGGCTGAGATATTTCACAGCTTTTTCACTCGAATAAACGTCTCAGCCAACAGCATAAACAATTTTCTGCTTGAGAAGTTGCCAACTGAGAATATAAAATATGAATCTATGGACTCGGAAACTAAACCCTCGGATGCTGTATATTAACCTGCATAGTTATTGCATACTTTCGATCCACTAGAAAATCCACCCCACATCCTCAACCTCAAAGTTGTTGCTCAACCTAAACCCTCTAAAACTGTGCAGGTGAAGACTTTGTAGAACCACGTTATCGAAGCCAACATTTTCACAGGAGTCAACCAGAGAAAAAACGTCTTCATCTCCCGCATTTATCTGATACTTACCATCAGACTACCACTTTGGGTTCAAACGTCTCCAATTTTTCGTTAAGGTTTGATACGCCAAGAACATCAATAAGGTACTTGGACAGAGTTTGACAGCGGATAATATGGATCTGAGGAGTGACTGTTTCTCCCATAGCTTGCTCAAAGCCAATTCGCCTGACAGCCTGGTCATCCTCGAGCCAGAAAGTAAAACCAGAAATTATGCTTACAGGTACGTTTTAAAGAATTAATATGAGAAATGCTGCCCCCCGCACAGGATCACTCCAAATCCTGAGTGGGCGCTAAGTTGGGTATATGTAATGTCTGTTTCGTATGGTCCCGAGCAGAGGGATTGCAAGGGGCAGCATGCCCCCCCCCCCATACATATTCCACTGTTTATGTATTTTGGACTAAGTTAATATGTATGTATGTATGTCCCATATAGTGCAAAAAAATCCGAACGGGTAGTACATAGAGAACACGTCACCGACCCAAATTACTTTTATTTTCTGCTCTATTGCCATTCTTATTTTTGACATACTTTCTCATTTATTATGGAAATAAAGTCGAACATAGAAACTGGCGCAGTTCGACGTTATTTCCAATATTTATGGAAATAAAGTCGATTCGACATTATTTCCACCTACTTTAATTCACGGCACCGCCAAATTGGTCGTAACCAAATTTTGGCCCAGCTGGGTAATAAACCTAACTTGACAGAAACATCACAAGGATTATAAAAGGTTTATTAAATTAAGACTCTTCTTATGAAACTTAATTAAAGAACGTGATTAAGGCTCATTTCACCAAAAAAAATTTTGCTAATTTTACTTATTACCATAATCTCCGATACCGATTGGATTTTCGAGAAATGAGACCATGATCACAGATCTGCGAACAAGGTATTCTGGTAGACCATTCGCCGTCTCAGAGGAAGAACGTTTAATATCATCATAGGAGTTAAATCTAAAGATGGTGTACTTCTTTCCGATGAAAAGGATATCTTGCGCAAAAGGAGCGAGCACTTTTCGGAGCTACTTAATCCCGAACAGGGCACTGACGATGGCAGACCCATGGATTTGAGTAGGGTGGGGAATAGTCCCACCGTAAATGAGGTGACTTTGGGGATTAAAGTGCTAAAAGTCGGCAGAACTACTGGTGTGGATGAAATCCGGTCAGAAATGCTCAAGGTTTTTGGTGATGAGGGAGTGAAATGGACCTCTCGTGTCACTTAAAGTGGGTTGATTGTTCCTCTTTTTAAAAAAGGTGATAAGAGAGAGTGCTCCTAGAGCTGTGGTCGGGTCCAGGTTGTGCGACGAGCAGTGCGGCTTTCGATCAGGTAGAAGCACAAACGACCAGATGTTCACTCTCAGAATGGTACTTGAGAAGGCCTGGGAGTATGCCAAACTTATCTACAGTTGTTTTGTGGATTTAGAGAAAGCATATGATCGGGTACCTCTAGGTAAACTCTGGGGTGTCCTACAGGAGTATGGGATTGACGGTTCTCTTCTGAGGGCCATTCAATCTCTATACAAAAACTGTAAGAGCTGTGTTCGGGTGAGCGGCGTTAAGTCGACACCTTCCACTGTGGGCGTTGGACTTCGTCAGAGGTACATTCTTTCACCTCTCCTTTTCGCAGAGTATATATGTAGATTGGATCTTACAGCACAGCCGTTGTGAGGAATGGTTCGAATTGGAAGACTTGTGCTTTTCGCTGATGCCGTGTGCTTTTCGCTGATGATTTGGTCATCCTTAAGTCCACTCAGACCGAACTTTAGTACGCACTAAATACGTTCGTCGTCGTTTGTGTTGAAACAGTAAACGTGAACAAATCAGAGGTAATGGTAATTTCCCGAACGCCTGTTCACTCTGCATGTTAGTGGAGTCCCATTGAAAGAGGTGGAGTGATGGTAGGAGCAATACTGAGTTATGCTGTAAGATTGGCCAGACTAGGACAATTTTGAAACAGCTTGGTCAATCTGTTATCAGGATGGTTGAACTTTGCATCGAAGCTAAATTATCGGTCACTAATTCAGTGTTTGTTCCGACCCTCACCTATGGTCATACAAGCTGTCGAAATGAGATTTCTTCGCTGTATTGCTGGGGTGACTCGCCACGATCGGAATAGGACAACCAGAATACGCGAAGTACTCAATGTAGAACAGCTACTTCTTCAAACGGAAAGATTTATACTTCGATGGTTTGGGCACGTTCGAAGTATGCTCCCAACTCGATTTCCAAGACGTGCCATCAGGTAGCCGTCCTCTACGAAGTCCTAGGATGGGTTGGGTGACTGTGAGGGCTCTTTTCTTTCTACGCAGCAACTACTTCTAGTTCAATACTCATTCCGCGCTTCCCTGGTTTTTCGTTGGAGCGCCTTTTGATATGTATGTATGTATGTAAATTAATTAGAAATGTGTTTTTTGTAAGGGTTTTCTCTTTACATTATATATAAAGACAATTGTCATTAAAGACAATTCCATACTTAAGTGCATGCAATGAAAAAAAGGTAAACTCTCCAACCTGCTCACTTATTAAAACAACAGCGAATCCAAAAAATGTAGTCGATGTACCTACAAACATATAAATGTACGTATACGTATCATACTTAAATCGATACTACTGGTAGTCGATATCGATAGTGTTATATAAACTGTTTTTTTAATTACATCATACATGTGTACATAAATACATGACTGCCTGATAAAAGACGTTTTTAGCAGGCAGTACCAAATGCTTTGGATAAGTATAGAAATAGAAACAGTCGTCCTTTCTACGTGATCAAAAGGAATGTTCGCTGAGTTTAAAAGAATTGTGTAACCATTGAACATGCGCAACTCCTCGCTTATAATAACAACAATAATCTTGAAAGGGTCATTCTATTTTCTACATTCCGATATCATTCTAAAAACTCGCAGAAAAAAAAATTTACGTATGGAGAAGTGCATATGGGTATTGTATGAAATTTCTGACTGGCGAACTTTTATCTAACTTCTAACTATTTTAAATATAAACAAATTTAAAACTGCTAACTTCGGACATAGTACTACGTATGCCTTTGTACTGACTGCCATCCATGAGAATTAAATTATGCATTGTCACTTGTGAGTCCTACTACGATAAAATATTACATAACCATTTCAAGAAAACTTCTTAATGAATAGAAAATTTGTAATAATAAATACAAATTTCTACATAAAATCAATATCAACAGGGATGAATACCACTCCCAAGAAAGGAGAACAAAAAAAAAAATAATGAAGAACCAAGCAAGGAGAAGGTTCCATTCAAATGCAAGCAGATGGTATTTTTTCTTTTTAAATAAAAACAGATTAAATGTCTTACCTACATCTACCAGCATTCTGTTATGTGTACCTATGTATGCATGTACATGGGAATATTGTTCCCTACAAAAGGAGGGTAAGGCGCAGAGCAACTCTTCAAAAAGCCAGAATAAAATGTATGTATGCATGTAAGTAAAAGAAGAAGATTAGTATGTGAAAGTCATTAGAAACCATACAAGAATTTTCATTTGTGTTTGTCGACTTGGTCTTCTTACATTTTAATAAAAATTTCTCTTATGCTCTGTCTTCCTCAAGAGAAATTTATCACAATGAGTTTTTCTTCGAAAAAACACCTGCTCTTCACATCTCTCAGTGCATTCCGCATTCGGAGTCATGCGCAATTTACGGGCGTGGTAGAACGTAGAGAGAATTATCGAAATGAAAGAAAGATAATATGAGGCCAAATCATTCAGCCCTCATACTTTCAAAATAACATGTTTCCCTTATCATCATTACCTCTTGTTACAAAGGACTACACAAATACACAGACACAATAAAGTAGGCATAGGTAGTGTAGTAAGTAAATAATATCTACCACAGAAGTAGTTTGAAATTGTCAGTTGGCACATCAGTTACATTCGAAGAGGTGATTGAAAGATATAGTACGGTCGTGATTCTATAACGTAAGACGGAGAGGATCTGGAAAATCTGAGAACAAGTTTTATAACAATAACCTCCCAGTTCGATGAGTATCTTAAAATCCTAATAAATTTCAAGAGCTGAGTTGGAATTAAACTCACAAGCGGTTGCAAGGATGTCTGGGCAGCCAAAAGTTTATTTAGGGCGATTACCATCTTTGTATGAACGGTTGAGAAATGTAAATATACACAAATGCTACGATTTTCGGCTGTACACATGTGTACAAATGTACATGCACACAGTAGAATCTCGGAAAGATGAACGAATAAAAAACAGAACTTGTTTATCTTTTCAAAATGTTCATCTTTTTGAGTAGGTACCTAGTTTGGTTAAGAAAGAAGAACTAGTTAACACCTTTACAAGGTACAAAGATATAACATACTATATAAAACTAGTTCATTTAATTTTTATAGAAGTTTTGAAGAAAATTTCTTTAGAAGTTTTCTCAAAGTTTTTTTTTTAAGAATACTGCAAGGGTGAAAATATTCCGTTCATCTTTCTGGGTAGATCAACTTTCTAAGATTCTATACTCTGTCCCACAAAAATTGTCAGTACAGACCTTATGGGGGAGCTTTTTTTCAAACACTGGTGCCGGTAGATGTTTTCCGGGCACTCAATGAGAGAAATTGCCACTGAAATACAAGCTAAACCACTGCCTTACACAGATTTTGTTTGTGTAATTATCCTAAAATATTAAAATACTTGAAAAAAATGTCTTTTGCAAAATATTAAAATATCACCAATATCGAGTCGGTATTCATTTTGTAAACAATTTCGTTTGTTCGTCAACAAATTGTTTTGTTTTTAAATCAGAAATGGTAACCATACGGTTGTTACTCTCCGAATTCTGGCGATTTGTCATGCATACTTCGGTAACCCTGAAAGTGGTATAAAAGAGTGACAGATTTATGTAAGCTCTTGCAACCAGAGTGAGAGGCAAACGTCCTATCTTCCCTGTACTGACAATTTTTGTGGGACAGAGTATAGTGTATAATTTATTTCATATGTCGTTATTACGCGTGTTTTTTTGAATTCTATGTAGGGTAAAAAAATGTGTGCGCAAAAAAAAGCCTATCTAGCTGTTTTTTCGTGTTTTCTTGAAAAAAAAAAAAAAAAAAAAAAAAAAAAAAAATCGTGCAGGTACAAAAAATGAGAAATTTTAGCTGTAATATCATTTTTGACATTTTTGATAACATTCGGGAAAAAATATTTTATACAGGATTAGTTATTAGTGTAATTAACATGAATAATATTTTTTTTGCCTATACAGATACGAAAAAACACGCCTTTAGTTATGAAGTGACTAGCCGGCGATTTAACGATTTTGAATACGTTAATGTGGAGATTAAATAAAGTGCAGATATATACATACATACATTTAAGGAAATTTCACACTTAAACGGATCAAGTAATCCCCAGATTAACTGCTTGAAAATTGTTACAGCTTTTTCTGTGGTTTTTGCCAAAGAGCAAAGTAATCCCCAGATTAACTCCTTGAAAATCGTTACAGCTTTTCCTGTGGTTTTTGCCAAAGAGCTTTGGGGTTTTGTGCTTTTGAGAACAAATGAAATAATTTGAGCATCTGAGGGTGTTGCCGCTTGGTTTTGGAAACCGTTGCCGCGACCTACGTTTACTTACTTACTTATTTAAGGTGGCGCTACAGTCCGACGTGGAACTGAGCCTCAACCAACAAGCGTCTCAGTTCGATCTTTAGCCATCTGCCTCCAGTTTCGCACGCCAAATTGGTCAACGTCCCCTTCCACTTGCATGCGCCACCTGAGTATCGTTCATCCTGTACTGCGCCGTCCGTCGAGTGTGGATTCGACGATTTTGCGGACCGGAGCATTGCTGTCTATCCACTCTACATGATTCAGCCACCTCTGTCTTTTGACCTTCACTCTTCTGGCTAAGTTGTGGCACTGTACGGCCGTACAGTTCGTCGTTGTATCTTCACCTCCACTCCGCCTGGAACACGCTAGAATGATCTTGAAGACGGAACGCTAGGCTGAGATTAAGCCTGTCGGAGAAAACACCATCACCCACCCTGTTACGAGTTTTTGAGCCGTCGTTGTATAATAAGAGTAAATCGCCTTGTCTTCTGAGAACACATAAATCGTTCCGAAATGGCCTGGGAGGGATGGTTGCGGAAAAGTAAAATGACGACAGCAAAGACAACTTCTACGACCAATGCCCTAGCTAGGTCACTAAAACTGTACTTGATTTGAACGCTTACTAGGAAGAAAGGGCATCTTTGGTAGAAAGCACAGCGTGCATGAAACTACCTCCATATAACGGATTCAGGCTAATCGGCTTTGCAGCAGGACGAAACATTATCGTAGAAAGTAGTCGATTTTTGCATCTCGACCTCACCGAGACCTTTGATGTCAAAAAAGGATTTAGACAAGGCGACGCGCTATCATGCGACTTCTTCAACATCGTTCTTGAAAGAGTTGTGCAAAACTCACGCGCCAACACCAGAGGCACAATCTTTCAAAAGTCCGTCCAATTACTCGCATATGCCGACGATATTGACCTAATCGGAAGAACGCAGCGTGATGTCACTGTTGCAATCGATTAAATCCAACATAATCAAATCAAAGGCAGTCAAGAAATTCCGAGACTCACTGATCACCATAAGGCGCCAACAGTCAAACTCGGTTGGGTTCCCGGACATAGGAACAAAGGAGGGAACGAAAAAGTTGATGAATTGGAAAGACTGGGGTCGGCTATGAACATCAGCGAACCGGACACGTACATTTGTAATGTCACCGATAGAGAGATTGCATGGGATAATTGATAACATAACAGAGAAAGAAGCTAATTATTTCTGGTAAGCCAGAGAGGCTTTCGCCACTTCTCTCTTAAATAAAACCAAAACAAAGTGCCTTCTGGCATTAGAGTTATCACAGGACATTGCGCCATCGGAGTCATGCTTCGCAAATGGAAAATCGAATCAAACGATTTATGCAGAAGCTACGGAGACAAGGAAGAAGAATAATCAATCCAACATCTGCTGTCAATGCACCACTCTGCAAGAACGACATCTATGCGCACTAAGATCAAGGCTCTTTGGAAGCATTGCAGAAGTAATAGATTTACAGATAAGGGACCTACTCAGATTCATAAAGAGCACAAACTGGGACAAAAAACTGCCAACAATAGGATAGGTCCTTAGGTTGTGCGGGACTCACAATGGGTACTCACAATGGACCTTTAGGTCTCCGAGTAAACGTTATGAGGCTTATCCATTATATAACCTATATAACCTAAACTAACCTAAACTAACGCGCAGATGGGTTTGGACATGATCGAAAAGTAGGATTCTGACTTGTCTGACTCAGCCAGTGCTAAAAGGCGTCACTTTCCTATCCAGATCTCAGATGAAGTCAAATATCTAAGAGTTATCGTGATAAAAAAAATCTTTGGGCGAATCATGTCAACTCGAAAAGATCAGTTTTCTGGCAGTGTAAAGGCGTTAAATGAGAAAGAACGAAAACAGAAACCGAAACTGAACAGACAGTTGTTGATTTTGATTGATTTTGATTGATTTTGTTGAAAATATTCTGTTGTTGTTTCTGTTGCAAATGTACTGGATTCTGTTTCTGTTCTTTGTCATTTGACGCCTTAAGGGTGCTTTTGGGAAGACATGGGCCTTATCACCTCACCGCGAAAGGTCCTTTGGATCTATACTGCTACGATAAGACCGTTTCTCGCTTATGCGTGAAAATAACGTAAACAGATACAGCAAAAAATCAAACAATATAGCGCAAAAGCCACGATTTTATTCTTTTTAAAAACGCAGAAATTGTTCTAATGTTTCGTATCAGGGAGCATGTCAAACAATTTGCAGGATACGATGCTGTAAGAGTTTCGAAAATTTGTAGTCCGGAAAGCAGGTAGGACAACAGCAGAGCGAGTACTACTTCTTACGTCATATGCGTCATAAATCGGACTTTGCAAATATCCACCTCTCATGAAAAATATTTCAAGGACCTTATAGTAAAATAAGTGACGTACAGGTAGGATATTCGTTAGACGAAATAGTTCTATAATGTGAGCTAGGCGGCTAGAATTACAGATTTTTCTTAAGGCGCTTTTTTGCAGTACAATTAGTTTATGTAATTTCCTTGCGTTCAGGCAGTAGACGAATGTTTACGAATGGTTACCAAAACAGCCATGGGACCGGTGCTGGTGTCATCGTGGAGGCCGACGACACTTCACTATTCGTTAGGCAAGTAAGTATGCCTCTGTTTTCCCAGGAGAGACTTTTGCTATCCTAATCGCCACGCATTATATCGCAAGAAACAGGTGGAGGGATTGGAGTATCTGCCTCTGTAGCGAAAGCCAAGTTTCGCTTAGGTCCGATTATGATGATTATGTTTTAATTGTTAGGAAAAAAAAAGTATCGGCCGCGTATATGTCATTTCCGAGTTGTTTAATGATAATGAAAAATTTTGTCTGAGTCAATGCAACAGAGGAATTAGTTGCAATTATTGGAGCACAGATAGCCCACACGGCTGAAAAAAACTTTGCAGGCAGGAGTTTTTCACAGTTTTACACCGGCTTGGAAATGGAGGACAGTACCATGAATGGTCACGCTACCTTACGCTATTTCCTAGGTAATTTTTCATGAAAATTCATTGAAACATTGGGAGAAACGATAAACAAAATGTATTTATTATATATTTTTTTTAATAATAACTAAAACTAACAGTTCTTTCTTCAGACTCTCTTTACAAAAATTACCAATTCCCTCCTTAAAAAAAAACGAGCGCATCAAACATTCATTTAAAAAAAAAGTTCATTCGCATGACAACTTCGCGCTAAATGTCAAAAAGGAATTGATCTGGACTGTTTTATTTTCAATGTGTGATCTATATGGACCATCGGCGATAATAAAACACGGCTAATGATATAGTCGAGATCTGAAAGAATGCAGTTCGTACCACCTGCAGAAGCAGTTTTCTTCAAATTATCGATTTTAACCTTTCAAAACGTAATAATTACGAGTTAACAGCGTAAGAGCAATAAATTATTAGATAAAATTAGCCAAAGTCTGAAGTTATTTTTTAGTATGCAATGCAAACATTCATAGGTACTTACCACGGTTCCCCGCTTCAAATCCTGCCACACAACGTCTCAAAGGTATTTTCAGTCTTTGTAATTTAAAATGCTTTGAGACATTAGGCAGTTTAAAATATTTTTCCACTCGTTCATTTTCATGTGGGTTAGAGTGTTTGAAAATTTCCCAAACAAAATGTCTTTCTTATCTCTAATAAATTAGAGACGCAACAAAGATCTTATTTTGTTTATTCTTCGCCATAATGTTTTCGCCACGACGTTCAACAAACTTGTGAGAAAATATTTCTACATAGATTACAAGTCAATAACAAATCCACCGCAACGGGAATCTTCAACAGTTGTGGTCAACAGTTCTTTTCCCACAATTTTTTTTCATTCTTATAACAAACTAGCTGATACCCGCGACTACATTCGCGTGGAAAGACGTCACATTATACCTTATGTCCTTTTCCGAGTTTCAAAACATTAATGATTAATTATAGACATTCAATTCCTCACATTAACTTTGCAAGACCTCGCTGTAAACAACATTCGTGGATTTTCTTTCTGGCTCGAGCCCGCTACGGGACAAAAAGTCATTCCTCAGATCCACACCATTCACTTCTTCAGCAGAAAATTATTCGTGCTGTTGGCTGAGTCGTATATTTGAGTGAAATAGCTCTTTCCCTCACGCATGAAACGCAATCCCCTCCAGCATGATGAATAATTAGGTGCATTACACATATTCTGTCAGAAAAACCAATCAGATCTTCCATAACATCGCATGGGTTACTCGGTACATTTATTCTTTCCTCCTCTTCCCATCACCAACATCAAGAAATAGTCACGGCGAAGATGAATACGCATGTTAACTTTCAATTAGAGGACTTCGACATTAGGCTATCAGATTGATGACTTAAGACAGGCCTTCACTTTATTTGCTGTATTCCCCGTGGA
The DNA here is from genome assembly GCA_917880715.2 of Matsumyia berberina. NCBI lineage: Eukaryota > Metazoa > Arthropoda > Insecta > Diptera > Syrphidae > Matsumyia > Matsumyia berberina. Next base: position 59,443,571 of record OU862872.1, on the reverse strand, counting down.
ACAAAAGGCTTGTTCTGTCTGAAGCCACCACCCAAATGCACTGTCGCAGCATCCGATCCTCAATACCTTTCTATGAGCCATGGTACACTCATCCCACACTATAACTTTGGCTTCTCGAAGCACCTGAACCAAGTTACTCTCCTTAGAGATGTTATAAATTATAGACTCAGAATGACTTAGGTTTAGATGCTTTGAGAAGGTAGAGTGACTCGTCATAGTCTTCTTTAACCAATGTACCTGTAGTACCTGAGGAAGCAATGGCAACGGCAATGCCACTGACTACAGTTGCACATTACTACAAATGGCGAAACTTTAACGCCCTGTATTTTGGCCCACAGTTATAATTTTGGAAAACGGTAAAACACGTGTTTATTTATTTCTGTTCCAGAATATACTCAACAAAATATACACTCCAAAATCCAATTTAAATTTTTTTTTCATAGAAACTTCAACACCCTGTAATACCCTGTAGAAGCTAAATTTCGAAATGTCCTTCCTTATTCCTTGTATACGTCATAAAAGGAACCTCTGTGCAAAATTTCAGCTTTCTAGGTCCAAGGGTTCCGGCTGGGCGTTGATGAGCCAGTGAGTGAGTCAGGACTTTTCTTTTTATATATTGAGACGATATATTGAGATTGATCGCGGATACAAGCTGCCGAAATGAGATTTCTGCCTTTTATTGCTGGGGTAACTTGTTGAGATCGAGTTAGGAACACCAGAATACGCGCGGCACTCAATGTCCGAGCAACTACTTCTTCGAGGGAAAAGGTCCATACTTCGATGGTTTGGGTACGTTCAACGCATGTCCAAGACGTGCCATGGAATCAGTGCCATCGGGTAGGCGTACCCTGGGTAATTTGTGCAACAAAAACGTGATTACAAATTTGTAGTTGTGATTCACAAGTACAAATTTGTGGTTGTAATTTGTAGTTCGATGAAATAGGTCACTGGTGTGACAAGTAATTCTTTAATATTTCAACTTAAAAAATCTTTTCGTTTATCGTTGTGACTATGATACATTTTGCCATATAAATAATATAATTAAAAAAAAAATAAAATAAATAAATAGCTGGCGCGACAGCTCAGAATGAGCCAAGGCCTAGCTTCTCGTAACCATTTATGTTGTGCGTGTTGTATTGTCTGCACGAATGGAAGGGACCTACAATTTATTGCGCGAAGTGAGGAGCTCTTTCTTTCTGCCGCGAAAAATGTTCGGTGTTCCTGACTGCGGCGCGCGGTGTCTTTACTGAAAAGTAAGATTGCGAAGTCAAAAAATGGAAAAAAAAAATGAAACTTTCGAAATTGCTTTTAAACAAGATATTTCCATTTTTTCCTAGGCTAAATAATTTTGGGTAAGCCTTTAATCAATGTTTATATCGTAAGAAATGCAGAAAATACATTAACACGAAAAACAAAAATTATGCGCTGTAAATGGGTTTTAGAATGCAAAATTTGCTTAAATACTAAAAGTGAGTTTTCTTTTTGAGGAAAGTTTCAGTATTAAAAAAATATGACTATGGTTATTGAACAAAAATTACCAACTTTCCAATAATTCGACGATTTGCTGTCATCTTGGGGTGAATTCGTCGATTTGCCGCCATTTTCGGGGTGAATTCGTGGATTTGCCGCCATCTTGGAGGGAATTCGCGGATTCACGCACATTTTAAAACAAAATGAGATAGTATTGCAGAATATTGTAAGTTTTTATTTTTTTTTTCTTGGAAGGCAGCTTGTGGACGCTGAAAGAGGGGCTGGAAAGACGAATATCTCTTTATAGCTTATCTCTGGTGGAAACGCTGCCAACAAGCCGTCAAGGAAGATGCAACTGATGTACCGGGTTTTGAAAGACCACCAAAAAGAAACCCGTAGTTTGACGAAGAATGCCGGCAAGTGCACGCAGCAAAACAAGATGCATACAAAGCTATCGATCAATTTTTCACACTGCGCCAGGTCTTGGAGAAAATCCAAAAAGTCCAGATCGTTACGCGCCACCTATTTTTTTTTATCTATTTTAAGACCAAACTCGTCCGCCTGAGCAGGATGCCGATAGAGAATGCTCGCTTTGATATCAAAAAAGGATTTAGACAAGGTGACGCGCTTTTGTGCGACTTCATTAACATCATAATTGAAAGAGTTGTGCCAACCTCCGCGTCAGCACCAAATATACAATCTTTCAAAAGTCCGTCCAATTACTCGCATACGTCGGCGATATTGACATAATCGGAAGAACGCAGCGTGATGTCATTGGCACGTTCGCGAGTATTGAGACGGAGGCGGCGAAGATGGGTTTAGTTATCAATGAGGACAAGGCGAGGTATATGGTGTCAACAAGAAAGGACACCCAACACCTATGTCGTGGACAGAACGTCACAAGAGACAGTTATAAATTTGAGATAGTTAAGCACCTAGGCTCCGCTATAAATTCAGACAACGACACCAGCGCTGAGATCAAACGAAGAATAACTCTTCGCAAACGCTTTTTCCTTGGGCTAAAAAGGCAATTGAATAGAAAAGCTTTCTTTTGAACTCGTGGATTTTGACAAAAGTGGATCAGGTTACTCTTGGCTGTTTCGAGAGGAAAATTCTTCGGGTGATTTTCGGTCCTATCTGCACAGATCGTGAATGGAAGAGAAGATACAACGACGAACTGTCCGGGCTGTACAGAGACATCGTCTTAGCCAGAAGAGTAAAGCTCCAAGGACTGAGGTGGCTGGGTCATGTAGAGCGGATGGACACCAACGCTCCGGCCCGCAAAATCTTCGAATCCACACCCGAGGGACGGCGCAGTAGAGGAAGAACGCGACTCAGGTGGCGCACGCAAGTGGAAGGGCACCTCAGCCAACTTGGCGTGCGAAACCAACGCTTGTTGGTTGAGGCTAAGGTCCACCCCGGACGGTAGCGCTACTTTAGTAAGTACCTAAATCATTAAAAAAAACAAAAAAGCTATCTTAGCCATGTCTAAACTTCGTCCAGGTCAATTGGACGGAATTGTTGGTCTTCGTCGGCCAGATTGAATGGTTCATTCTGCCTGACAGCGGGATTTGATTCGTCGTTAAACAGTCTGCAGAAGTAGTTCTTCCATATCCTCAGCATCGACTGCGATTCAACTATGATGTTGCCTTGTTTATCCTTGCAGGCTTCGGTTCGGGCTCTATAGTCTTGAATGGTTCTTTTTACCATTTGGTATAACTTCTGAACCTCATTCCTGCAGAAGCATTTCTCTATTTCCTTGATCGCGCGTTTCTCATGCTCTTTCTTTTTTCTCCTGAAAAGCTTGTGTCCGTCTCTTCTCTTCTGCCCGTAGAGCTCGCGAGCAGCTCTGGTCTTTCTATGTGGCGCCGCTATGTATGCCTCTTGTTTCGCTGCATGTGCTTGCCGGCACTCGTCTTCAAACCAGGGATTTCGTTGTGGTGGCCAGCACATCAGAGGCGGCATCTCTGATGGCTTTTTGGCAATGTTGCCACTGGTATTCAATACTTGATGCTGGCGGCATAGGACCTCTTGAGAGATTAAGAGAGACTCGATTGGAAAAGGATCTGGTGATCTCTTGCGATTGCAGCCGTCCGACGTTAAACTTCCTCACAGTATTTCCTTGTCTTGGCGGTGTTCGGGATATCCGCAGTCGTACAACAAGGTAGTGGTCCTAGTCAATGTTGGCCCCTCGGAACGTTCGGACATCCATAAAACTGGATGAGTTTTCGACAGTACTATCAAAGATGCCCTCTCTTCCTAGATTTGCGTTAAAATCACCTAGGGCAATCTTTATGTCGTAGCTAGGGCACTGCTCGTATGTCTTGTCCAAGAGCTCGTAGAACCTGTCTTTGATGTCGTCGTCTTTCTCCTCTGTGGGGGCATGGTCGCATATCAGGCGAATACGGATTGTCGTGAGGCGTTCGCTTACATACCTGAAGCTTAAGACTTCTTGCCGTAACTCACTGTCTTTTCCATGGCAGGGCAGTTACCCCGGCGCACAACCCCTAACCTGGAGGACCAGGTCCATTGTTATAACCCCTAGGACGAGGGGCCGGTATAACCGATGTCGGTAACCCACTTCGGGGATGTGGGCGCTGCCGTTGGCCCCTGTAGGGCTCATCCACCACCATCTCTTTTCCAAGATCCCAACCGGTTCTTGGAAATCCTTATCGGCCTCAGCTCCAAATATTTTGAAGTAGCCCAGATATGGTGTTACTCCCGATCCGGAAGTTATAGACGCCACGGTTGATTCCATCTAGGGAATTCTTCCGCTGTCGTGTTTATAGTGCTGCAATTTTTTTCTTTTGGTCCAGGTGGATAACAACCAGTACCCAGTGGCTCCCACGAGTAGGGGTGAATTTAATAATGCAGTGTTGCACCACCAAAAAACAACGAGTTCAAAAACGCAACATGTTGGCAGTGTTGCTCAAATCAAGGGTTTGTTTTGCAACACCAACGCAACTAATCGTCAAAATCGAGCAATCGGTGCATCAGTTGTTTTGCTGTTGCTCGTTTTGTTGCGGTTAAAGTTTTTCTTGTTAGCTATTATTATTAACATTTCTATTTAATTATTCTGCGAAAAATGGATGAAAGGTAACATATGTATAACAATTTAAATGTCTTACATAATATGCAAATATTTATTTTATTTATTTCTTTTTGTGACCGTGAAATGACTGAAAATAAATCATCGGAATACAGCCTATTAAATTATGATTTTTGAAATACATCTTTTGAACACGTCCAACATTTTTACCACTGTTCCACCCCTTGTTTTTATTTTTCCTTTTCTAAACATGTTTTATGAAGAAATTTTGTTTCGGGTCTAAATTTTTCATAACATTGTTCAACACAAAACACTTGACTACTCCCTCCATTTTTCTATTGCGAATAGCTTTGCAACACAGCTATTCATAAATGTCAAAATAAAATACGCAGGGCAACAGCAACAGTGAAGTAGCAGTGCAACAGTAACACAAAGCCTGTTGTGTTGCCGCAACACTGCAGTTTTTTGACGTTTTTGAATTCATCCGAGGTAAAATAAGCACAATTGATGTGTAGTAACAGTTACAACACTGGGCATCGCCAAGTTGATACCAATTACAGTCTACCCTATTACTACAACACCCAGCTACTTTGTGAATAGCGATTTAAATACCAGACCACTCTCAGTATTACTACATTAGTAACACGAGTCGGCATACTACAATACATTGGGAATTGCGATGTTTTTTTTTTAACCCATTTATTACCAAAGACATTTAAAACTAAAATTTCAAATTTTTGGTAAAATAACTTTATTAAATAGTGTCAAAGGAATACAAAAATATTTTTTTAATTTTTTAAAAAAAGTAGGAAGTGTGGTTTTTAAGCTGTACCCAAGCAGGTACAACGGGAAAATATGTTTGTTAATTTTGTACATGAAATTTCTTAAAGCATTCTTTTTCGACACACAAAACTATGTCGCAGAACTCACAAACACATCTGACTCAAATGTGGCATACTCTGCATCTAAGAGGCTTTTCAATTCTCTTTGGAAAATGGTGACCTTCAGATAAAGCAACGCTTGTAGATATGAAGCGTTTTGATGTCGAAGGTTGAAGAATTGTATATTTTCTAAGATAATATCGAGCAATATCTCTTTGAAACGATAGCAAGTCATCTTCGGAATCAGCTGCGACTTTATATAGTTTCCAAGCGTTCACCAATGTAGAGCTTAGCATTGAGGTAAAAAGCGGCCACCACCACTTTTTGCCTCGAATTTTGATTTTATAGGCATTGACACACTGGTCGTGTAAGTCAACGCCACCCATACCATTATTATAATCCGCAATAAGGTTCGGCTGCTGAATGAAAACTTTTCTTTTTTCTACTGATGACCAACGTTTGACATAATGCATGGGCTGGATAGTATCGAAGTTTGTGCCCATAGTAACAACACAATTATCACTCCATTTTACAAAAAGAATATTATTGTTTACGTCGTATACATGCTCAAAATGCCCTCTTTTCTCCTTCTTGAATTCCTTTTTCAGCTTCAATGGGCATTTTTTTGTTCGGTTTTCTCTAGCAGTCCCTGTAGCTCTGAAGCCCTTCTCTCTCAATAATCGCAAAAGCTCATGAGAAGTAAAATAGTTGTCAAAATATATTATGTGGTCAGAAGAAAATGGAATTTTTTCTAAAAGCTCAAGTGCAACTCGAGATCCCAGTGGCATTTGTAACACATCAGCGTTCACATTTTTTGCACCACAATAAGTATCAAAGTTATATAGGTAGCCACAACTACTCGTCAGCATCCAGTTCTTGAAACCAAAACGAACAGGTTTTCCTCTTATGAACTGTTTCGAAGAATGGTGGCCAAAATACTTGATCATCAATGGATAATTTTTCGTGCATGAAGCCCCATTGTTGATATTTTTGGCACAAAAGATTCATAAGCGGTCTGAGCTTTGCCATTTTGTCTCGAGCATCTAATTGATTATTATCTGCGAAATGAATGTATTTTTTGATCTCATAAAAACGATTTCGCGACATGTTGTTTGCTACCAATGCGGTTCTTGTGTCCTCATCTAATTTCCAATACATGGATTCCCTGGGCATTGAGTGGTAACCACTGTAGAACATAATGCCTATGAAAATTTCCAAGTCTTCTTTTTGGAAATTGAGGTTATGATGATTATGTTGAGAAGCATAAAGACTAGTTTGATTCAAGATCAATTCCATTACCTCATTATCAAAAAGTGTTTCAAATATTTCGACTGGGGACTTATTGTCTAAAGCACATTTCATATTCATCTTGTTTATCTCAAAGTTATTAGAACGGTTCATCGTCATATCAGTACCTCTTTTAGACCAGCGTGGTTGGGTTTGAGATTGCCCACGTATTGAGGCTCTTATTACTGATAAAGGAACTGCGTCCTCGCTATCGAAATCCTCATCCCTAATGAAAAGTTCTATGTTACCTGGAACATCATTGGGTATGTGATCGTTATCCAAATTTTCTGTGTCTATTTCATCCTCGTCTGTGTTGTAATCTGCATCTGGTGGTATAAATGCAATATCAAACACAGCGTTTCGATCATTTTCTTCGATTGCATTTATCGCATTTGGAAGATTATCGAATCTCCTTCCATAAAATGATAATGTTGAGAATGCTTTGAAATCCATTCTAAAAAAAAAAATTGTCAGTTTTTCCCATTGTACCCAAGCGGGTACACCTAACTTTACGCGTACTTCCCTAGCGTAAAAATAAATGAACACTTGATTTTTCACTTTTATCTGATTTTATTATTAGTTTTTGAACTATTTCCAAAAAAAGAAAAAGAAAATTGATAAAACGAATATTTGATTTATTGCAAAATATAGGCCAACCTCCGAAAAATCGAGAAAATCGCAATCGCACCTGATGCGAAGTAATAAAAAAGACCACCGTTTTATTTTTTTTACAATAAACTGCACGCCTACTGATTGAAAACATGTCAACGAACAAAAAAAAATTCAAATTTCATGAAAACAAATTTGAAGAAGGACAACGGTAAAACCATAATGTTGATCAATTTTCTGTACCCAAGCGGGTACAGTGGTAGTAAATGGGATATAAAAATGAATGTAATTCTTTTCTGTTACGCAGTACCAAGACTTCATTTTATAGAGTCGAAAAACGTCGAATAGACTCTGCGAATAGGCTCTCACAATAAGGCCCTTATTTATTTTGTGATATTAAAGTTGGCTATGAATTCGGAATTTCTTATGGTTGCAATGTCATGATGGACTCTATTGATTTCGACTCCGTCTGTATGAAAGTCGAGGCTGTGGGGATGTTAATGGTACTATCGGTTTTGTAGTGTATACAAATACTGTGCAGCGCGCAGCAAAAAATTGTAATTTGTGCGGTTTTGCTTGGCAGGTAATGTACCTCCTTCGCTCCAATCAAACACCTCCATATGTTTTTAAGAAAACCGTTGGTTCTTTAAAGATATTGCGTCCTCGTGCATGGACATCATTGAATTTGCTCTCAGACGAAACTTCTATGGCCGTCCTAAACGGAGTTAAGAGCCACGGTTTTAATGGACATACAGCGCCTCTTTTTTCAATACAATACAGTTTAGAATTAAGGTTAAGTAAAATCAGGATCAAATACTTACCCTTTTGCCAAAATATATACATTTTTCTGTTTTACAATAAATATTTTCAAAAATGAGGTGTAATGACAACTTAGGATCTGGCGAACAAAAGCGGATAATTCAAATTTACACTTTTGAAGCAGATACGGACTAGCTGGAGCTCTAATTTTTGAATGTTTTAACAAAGTACAAACATATGCCCATCTTTTGTTAATCAAAATACCTGGCCGTTTTTTTTTTTAAATTGACGTATCCGGTTTTTTATGAAGTCTGGACATGTTCGGTTTTGATTGAAAACCTGATGGGCTTTTGAAAGAAAATTGATTCTGGACGTATCCGGTTTTGATTGGAAAGCTAATCTATCCTGATTATTTTCATGAATGCAATTAAATTTTGGTCAACACATATCCGTTTTTGTTGGAAAACGTTTTTTTTTTTATGTTGATTTTGTATATAACCTCTTTTGTTCGCCAGCTCCTCAACTGTCAAAACATTCGAACATAATTTTGAAAACATATCGAAGGTAAATAGATTTCGCTGGAGATTCACGATAGGTGGATTCAACCGGCGCGAACGTTTTCGACTGATGAAAATTTAAATAAAATCCGTTTCTAGTTAACTCAGAACTATTTTCATAATATTTGTCTACAATAAATATTTTGTTTAAGTTTTATTTTCATTTAACACTGTATGGTACTTAACAGTTTATATGTATATATATATATATATAAATGTTGCTTTTATGCTAATCACTGAAGGCTTTAATAATAGTTTAACTGAATTCGTTTTTTATATTTCTCAATAAAAAATATTACAATTATAATTATTCAACGATATTCATAATAATTGATCTCTTTATTAGGTAAGTAAATTCCTCAAAATTGTTTGGTCCATTCGTATTTTGATCCTTTTGTATTTCTTGATTTATTAAAACCATATAACGATTAGTAAACATAATTTTTATGATATATTAGTTGTATGTGGTTCTTCGTAATTAAAATTTTGATCAGTTTGAGATTAAATCTTTCAAAACAAACAAATATGCAATTATAAATATTTACATAGGCAATGTAATAGATAAAAATTGGTTCGTTCATAAGACTTTCCTCATAGGACTCATTCCAAGAATTAAAGTAATTTTTTTGTTTACTGCTATTTAATGATGTTTGTATATTTTGTAGACCTAAAAATAAATAAAAAAAAAAAAAAAAAAAGAACATGGAATGCACGACGTAATTTTGTTTGTGTCCTTGCTTGTTTTAATTCTTCCCTGTTGGAAATTTTAAAGCCTTGATTAGAAATTAGATTTTTATATTTTACTTGGTAATACATTTTTTTGCTTATACATACGTGTACAAAGATTTGCACATGGGTTAGCTCATAATTATGAAAGATCTTGCAACAGTTTAATATTAAGGAAGTACATAATTAACTACTCGGTACGTAAGATGTTGTTTTATTTTATTTTGTTGTGTGTATATCTGATATATTATTGGAATTTTAAAAATAGTTCACATATTAAATCCACATATGTAAATGGATGCTCAGAGAGCTCTTTGCATTTGCAGTTGTAAATATTCTTTTAAAATTTGTGAATTTTATTTTTAGTAAAGGTGAAATCTACTAAAATAGTAACAATTTAATGAAGAGTCATTGCTTACTAATGTACAGCGTCAATATCCCTTTGTGCTCGGGATATTTTTAATTTATCCTTAGGTGTTTGGTCTTCGCCAGATTCAAGAGCAAACATTTTCATTTTTTCTTTAAATGACAGCTTTTCAGGAACGGCATCACTTGTTCGTTGCTGTTGTTTTTGCTGCTGTTCTGCCAATCGGCGTTGTCTAGGGTCTCTGCAATGTTACGATACCAGAATTGTTAGAAATGTTGTACAAAATATGTAATTTCGAAACAAATTCTCTGTCTAGCTCTCGGAGATAATTACGAATACATATGTATAATTCAATTAATGAAAAAAAAAATTAATTTCAAGCTATAAAGATTGGATGTGTCGACGTCCTAAGAACGGGAAATGGACGTTAAAATAAAACAGGGTATTATGACCAACGAGTTTCAAATTGAAGGAGTTTCAAAGGCATCGCAAGCCCAGGTTTTTGTACCAAATTTCGCAAATTTCGCTGATGGCACATATTGAGTGAACTTATATGTGTATATTCAAAAAGCTGCTCGTCCACAGTAATGTTTTCATAAGGCTTAAAATGGGCCCTCAGATTCCAGCTGATGATTTCTAAATCACCCCTTCTCGGTGCTGCCTTATCTTCAGACTTGGGATCGGTTCTTGTTAACTGGTTGTCAAAATAAATAAAGCGTAAGATGTTTTGAAATCGGTTGACAGAGATGGTTGCACGGTGAAGAGGAGAATAATCTTGTTTCCAAAGCCCACTTAGTTTTCGTTGGTTGGATTTCTGGGAATCCATCACAGGCAAAATTGCAAAAAAATATCAACTTTTTATCAGTAGTCGGAGTCCACGTATCAGCCGTTTTAGTAGGACCTTCGAATTCCATTTATGATAAAAATCCTCGGCTTTTTGTTGGAAACCTACAAGTTTGTTCTCTAATGGATGGACTCATAATACACTCATAATACACAAAAACTCGCGATTGATTTCTGGTAATTGAGTTAGGCCATATTAACAACGATCCAAGAATTATATTACGGGCCCTACTACGGACGAAAACAGAATTTTATACCATTTTTGCTGGTAACAGAAAAGTTTCGTTAGAGGTGGTCGTTTGTTCGTCATAATCACTCTCATCATCAGATTCACAGTCACTATTCAGTTCTGGATTTATTTATTCGCCTATTTCAGTATCCAAATTCGCATATTCTTGATCAGGAAAATATTCTTCGTTGCTATCAGCGCTTTCACTTGGGTCAGGACTGGACTTCATCCGAATCAGATTCGGCAGCCAAAATATTCCGAAAATATTCTTGCTTTCTTCATAAATCAAACTAATCCGGAATAAAATTCAGTATACACTAAACACACAGCAGTAGAGTACGTAAATACATTCTCGTGAATCTCATACCGTCATAGGTGTCATGAACAAAACCTATCTGGAAACAGCTGCCGCCGAAAGATATTCAAAATGTTAACCTCTATTCATATTTAATTTAAGCACAGCCTTAAACAACAAATTCTTAAACCAAACTAAAATCGTTTAGGTACATAAATTCAGTGCAAGGTACAAAATTGATTGCATACGCACATTTTCTGCAATAAAAATGTATGAAATATTTTGTATCTACCAGGGTAGAACCTATGCGTTTAAGATACACACTTCAAACAGTCATCGGCACAAACGTAAATCGCTCAAATTGTGGTCAATCTACAATTGTATGCTCGTTTGTGCGTTTCAATTCAGACGAAGTTGGTTTCTTTCAACAATTTGTGTGGGTTTTGTAATGACGCGAACTTTCGTAACATTTTTTTCTAAGTTTTGCGAATTTTTTTTTTTCACTTATTATATTTTTCATTATAAATTTTATATTTTTACAGCCCTTTTGATTTAACAGATGGATCTACCTAGATTTATCGTGTAATTTCGCTGGCTCAGTTTAGATGTTTTTCTATTTCTTCCTCCTGCCAACTTATTTTTTATGTCTCTTTTAACAAACTTGTCAGAAAATAGTCTCTTTAGAAGACTTAAGATTTTTAGCAAGATTTGTAATCGAAAAAAGTGGTTTATAACAGGTTCAAAGGCACCTTTCTTAGTGTAACGGCTCTAAGAGTTTAAGTCGGAATCAAGGCACTTACAGCAAAAACATAAATTACATAAACCTGATCACTAAATCACATAGTAGAATTATGCATCATCCAATTTGAGAAAAAAAGCATACGTTGCCGGTGTAGTATCATAAAATTCAACTGTCGCAATAATTGTGCCGCTATAAATGAGTGTCGCCATAACTTCGTACTAAAAGCTCGAGCAACGACGGGCATTAAAAAGCTAGTTATAGTATAACTTCTATAATTTTGTGTTGAAACAAACAGTGCGCGCACGGCCGATGTAAATACGAAATAGAATTTTTATCAAGTAGAGTCAGCGAAAAAAAAAAGTACTCTCGCGTACAATGAAAAAGCTAAATGTTTAAGAATAGATGATGGCTACTTATCAAAAATAAATAGCTGGAGTGACAGCCAAGGAAAAATAAAATATCTACCTGTAAACTTCTTGTGCTCCAATAACACCAGGCGTCGATTGTACTGTAGAATTCCACATGTCAGCGTCCGGCGTAGTTGGAGTTTGTAACATCTCTGCGGAATCTGAACTGAAATCCTGAAGATAATTTTAGTCATTTCAATGTTTATGTACCTACACTTTTTTATTGACTTACATGCGAATTTTCACAAATTGTGTGCAGCTCCGATTGATCATTGTTATAACTTTGTTCATTCGTATGGGTTGGCATTTGGGACGGAACATAGTTATTTTCCTCATCATGAAAAGAGACTCGTTTATTATCGCGCCCCAGTGTTAGAAGATTATTCGGAACACTTACACCAGCGGATGCACTTATGGGCGTATGGAATTCTGTGACACTTTGAGTTTGAATATTTTTTAATGGCGCATTATTGTTATTAGTACTTGATAAAGCAAACCCAGATTTCTTACTGCTGCTGTTACCATTAGAATATGTCGAGATACTGTGCTGATTTTGCATTTCCGATGGGGAAGGAAGAACCGTTTTCAAAAGGTTCGTTGTCGAGTTTCGAATTTTCTGTTGCTGTTGAGACATAATGATATATGAACTATTGCGCTCTGGTGGGGGAGGTGGAGGCACTGCACCGCTATTCAATGCAGTACTTGATAGTTGTGAAGGGTGTTCTGCGGATGATAAACGGTCCATACTATTAGAATTCAATTCGAAATTTAAGTTCATATGTGAGACATCTTTTGCTAAGCTAGATATTGTGTGTTCAGTTTGTAGGTGCCTTTCGTCAGCGAAACTTGCGGATTTGTGTGACTTGGAGGGTGAAGATGGAGTTAAAGACGAAGAAGCGCTATCATAACGATTGTTTTTCAGAATACCTTTTGGCTGAATTGTTATGGGAGCCTGACTCTGCTGAATTTGATAATTCTGCGCATAGAGTACTTGTGAATCGGACATTGGGACAGTGTTTGTTAGCGGTTCTGCGTTTTCTTCTTGTTCAATCCTTATATCTGTCTGACGAAAATTTGTTATCGGTGTCTGTATCGTATTTAGTTGATTTGAAAGCCGGACAACTTCTTGAAAATTTTCTTTTTCGAAAGATGGTTCACTCTCATCTTCTTGCTCTTCAACTTCTTGAGCCCGTTTTTCAAAATCTCTCTCTAAAACCAGTGTTTTCAATTGCTCCTCTTGTTGAGGAGAACGTGGTGTTAAATTAGACAGCTCAGTAATTTGTTGTTCTCTCCAATGCCTGATGTGTTCTCGGCGCATTTCATGCTCCTTCTCTCTTTCTTCGCGTTCCCATGGATTGGTGCCCATAAAATTTGTCTGGTGTGCTATTGATGCATTAATTGGATAATAACCTCCTTTTGGAGGGTCTACAGTACTAGCAACATAATTCATTCCATGTGAGATTTGAGTGGTAGCCTTAAACAGAGGATGGGTCGTTGTAGGTGGAAGTGGCGGTGTTTCTTCTAGGTTGTGTTGTTGCTGGTAAATTTGTGATACTCGAGTCGCTTGAGATTTAGGGGCATTTGGTGAAAGCTGTTGTTTAGATGCTCCAGGGTGGGAGGTTGTATTATGCAACATCCCCTGTGGTTTAGGTGGTAATACAGCGGCATTATTATGATGCTGTTCTTGCTGTTGAAGGAGTTGTTGATTATTTGGTGGCAGAATCATTTGATTCATTTGATGGGAGTTATCCTGTATCATATCTATTCGATGATTTCTTCTCATTGACATATCTCCAATAATTGGTTGAGTACGTCCACTAGAAGAATGATTTGTGCCGGAGGTTTTCGTAATGTATTGCTGATTGTGATTGTGAGTACCATTTATGAATCCGTGTGGCTGTAAGGCTTCTCCTGGGTTAACTGGGTGCGTAATAAGTGTTACATTCTGCATGCTTTGACTGGACGACATGCCACTGTTATATACATTGGGTGATGCAGAATTTCCGTGGGCAGCAGCAATGTTTGGCATTGAAGGGGCGAAGATTTGATTCATGCGCAAACTAGTTTGGCTTTGACCTTCTCTGTTGAAATTATGAGTGTTCTTAGAACGGTTACCCATTGTTAGGGAGGATTGTGGCTGCATATGATGTAGTTGGGCATTCGATGATGATGATATGTTTCCATTAGAATTTATATTAGTGCTACTGGAATTTATTCCGTGATTATCACTAAATGGCAACATTGGGTTAGACAAAGGCATCGTAGTATTGCTTGTGTTTGTTGCGTAATTAGTGTTAACGCTACTCTGGTAATAGGCAGAGGCTGGACGGTTTGGAATATTGTTTTGGTTAATCGAAGTTGACGGTGCGACATTTTTTGCATGCAATATACCGCCAACGGAATTCGACGACGTTTGTTGTTGAATAGAGTTCGGCAAATTTCCACTATACAGTGCAGAGTTTGATGAATCTATTTGAGTTCTATAAGTAAAACACAAATTAATATAAGTACATATGTGTGTATGTTAATCTTTACATCAAAATGTATTTTAGTTCTACTTCTGTACGTACATGTATAGCAAAATAGTTTCTTTATAGGATCCTAATTATTGTACACTTCTGCTAAGATTTAAAACGCAATATCGTAGAGACTACAATCTTTCAAAAAAATTACCTACACATGTACAGGGTTTTGCAATAAGAGCGCTACAAAAGTTTTTTTAAATAAAACAAAAACGGTTTTGGATATCAATGAAATTCTTTATTCCTGTGAAAGTACGTTCGATGCCATTATGTATGGAACTCGATTTCTTTTGCATGGCCACCACGGGCACGCTTGCAGAAGTCCAGACGCTGAACCCAATTTTCGACGGTTTTCAAGCAAAAATCGGCCGATACTGCTGCAATTTCACGTTCGATATTCGTACGACGTTCATCAATCGTCGCTGGCTTGTTGGCATAGACCATAGACTTGACGTAGCCCCACAGGAAATAGTCTAACGGCGTCAAAACGCACGACCGAGGCGGCCAAGCGACTGGACCATTTCGTGAGATAACACGTTCTCCAAACTTGGTTTCCAATAAATTGATTGTGACATTCGCTGTGTGGCTTGTGGCACCGTCCTGTTGGAACCACATGCCTCCAAGTCCATATCATCCAATTGGGGCCAAAAATATTCGGTTATCATTGAACGGTAGCGATCCCCATTCACAGTAACGTGCCGGTCTTGATCATCACGGAAGAAGTACGGCCCAATGACGCCGCCGGCCCATAAACCACACCAAACCGTAATTTTTTCGGGATGCAATGATGACTCATGGAGTACGTGTGGATTGCTGCCTGACCAATACCGCATATTTTGTTTATTGACGAAGCCATCCAGCCAGAAATGAGCCTTATCGCTGAAGATGATTTTTCGATGAAAATCCGAATCATTTTCAAGTTGTTGCTCAGCCCAATTCACGAACATACGACGCTTCTGGTGGTCAAGCGGCTTCAGTTCTTGCGTCAATTTAATCTTGTAAGGATGTAGGCCAAGATCTTTTCGCAAAATTCGCCACAACGACGTCACAGAGATGCCCAACGCTTGAGAACGACGTGTGAGAGACACATTTGGGCTTTCTGCAACTGAAGCCTCAGCGGCAGCAATATTCTCGACACTACGGGCACTTCTTTGTCTCACTGGCACGGGAACATTTTGTACTGTGCCTGTGGATTCAAATTTTTCCACTAGACGCTCAATTGTTGATCTGCTAGGACGATTATGACGACCATAAATTGGACGTAGCGCTCTTAACGTTGAGGCCACTGACTCCGAATTTCGGTAGTAAATTTTAATAATTTCGACTCGTTGTTGGCTCGTATATCTTTCCATCATGAAATGGCAAACCTTACTGAAGAGAAATGTCAAAAAACCGCAAGAAAAATATGGCGTCGTTTGCTGTCCCTATCGCTCTACTTTTGTAGCGTCCCTATTGCAAAACCCTTTACATACATGCATATGTAAATTATTCGTGTATACCAACAGGACATGCGCTTGTGACAAAGTCTGAATTATTTAACACAAACAGTCTACTGAGGTTTATTTCGAAAGGCCATAAATGCTTCTTAACATCTTAAAAGGAATTACAGATGTTATGAATGTGTTTATCGATCTAAATAAGTATTTCGACAACGAACTATGTACATATGTTATGTAAGCGCCAATCACAATTCAACATCTAACGAACATATCCTCATTGCATGTTTTGGCAAAGTGGCAAATGGCTATTCTAAAAAAAAAACGTTTATTTGATTTCGCTGTACTCCAACCTACATACATATGTGAGCTCACTCAGCAGTCCAATGCACTACTGAGCCACGGCGAACATTACGATTTGCGGCTACAGATACAGGTTTATGAACTTATGTACGAAATAAAGAAGATACACCGAAGAACGAGCGATTCTAATTCAACAAAATAATTACCTTTCTCCAAGAATAGGTTGGCTTTGATTTTGAGCTCGATAAACACTCAAATTCTGATAAAACCCGTGTTCGTTGTTGTTTGCTAAACTATGAGTGCTTCGTGATTTAGAGTTTGCTATATCTGAAACAAAAAGAAAAGTTACTTCTTTCTTGTTTTTTATATATGTATGTTATGGGCGAAGTGATTAATGCGGGCAATGTGAATAATGAGTTTAGAGTTTCTGGACTACAGGCCGCGTAGGGGTGCTTTGAACACCTGAATGTGAGGTGGAACCTTGTCCGGTATAATGAGTCGAGGAGATGTCCATAGTTTTTTTTTTGTAGCGAGCAGATTTACCTTAGCTTTCGCCCGCTAGGCAATTCAATACTGACTTGGAGCGGGTGGGCTCGCACATTCAGGTGTTCAAAGCACCCCTACGCGGCCAGTAGTCCAGAAACTCTAAACTCATTATTCACATTGCCCGGGAATAAATCACATTGCCCCCATTAATCACTTCGTCCATAACATATACACATGTACATATTCAAAGTTTTAGTGAATACTCACTTAAAACATTATTGCTAGAGTGATGAAGTGCTGGAACTGATTTACTGTTTGCTAAATGGGCGTTTGAAGTTAAAGGTCCAACATTCTTCGATTCTGCTCCCATTCTGGAAATATCCCTTTCTGATAACCTTCTGCTACCTGTTTGTTATACAATTATGACTTTAATAAAAGGTGCCAGGGTACAATGATCATTAAAAAATTATTTGAAAGCTAAATGTATACTAGATATATATACAAATGTAGATTGCAGAGCTATGAACTTAAAAGGGTTACAAAAAAATCGGTATATACATATGATAAATAAAATAATATATGCAATTATGATATCTGATCTCTCAATGCATACTCTGTCATCTGGGCTCCACTTCGTCCGTATCGGCTACATCCGCCATAAGTATGCTACCAAACCTTGACTTCGATATAGTGGTACGGTGAATAGGTGTGAGTTTTCTAGCATGATTTTTGGAAGAGGATAAAGAAATCTTTGAGAAAATCTTCGAGAACTCTTGCTTTGCTCTATCAGGTACTACTTGTTTTTTAGTTTGTTGAAATATCCTTTTAATTTGCCTCAAGGATTGAGTTTTAGGATCTGTTGGTTTTGCTGAAGCAAATTCTTTGAAAATGTCGGAGGGTGTCGGGGATAATACCTGTTTATCGAAATCAGGACAGCTATCAAAGAAGGGCTTGTTTGGACGTGAGGAATGGTGATAATTGGTTCTATTTTTCCGAAGAGGATTATTAGCACTATCCATATTCAGATTGGGATCACTTCTGCACTTTGACGCTGGAATAGCCAGCATTTGACCAAAATCAGTAGTGTTAAATAAAGAATTGGTAGATCGTTGTTCTTGGTGGGTTTTAGTTAAATCATCAAAGGCGTAATCGTTACCGCTCGAACCATATAAGCTCCATTCTTTAAGCTGCTTCAGGATCTCAATTTGTTCGACTTCTGTAAGTTTTTTTGGATCACCAAAAATCTTCCGACTGACATCAGGGTTAGATCGTGACAGAACTTGTGCGAATTCTAATTTTGTTTCAGACTGTGCACGGGTACTTCTTTGCTCGAAAAGATTGGCAATCTCTCTTACCTTCCCCTCGCCAAAATTTTTTGTAAAGTTGTTGCCAATATCATTCAGTCTTCTGCTTGGTGACAAAAAGATATTGGCATGACTATGACTACGATATGGTAAATAGTTTTCTTCAGAGGAACGTTTGTGTGAGTTTGAAGGAACTTCAATAGTAACGGTGGATGGGCATATTGCTGAAGAAGCTCTTCTGGCCACGTTTGACCGGTTTAATCTTGTTCCTGATGTGGAACGATCGGTATTAAGTTCTCGTTTAGGTCTCCGTTCAAAAGCCGATTCCATTTTCTGCTGGTCTTGTTGGGCTCTTGGCTGTTGTTGCGGCTCATTCTCAAAATTTTGTTTATTAATAGATTCAACCGACGAGCTTTTTTTACAAAAGTTGCTAATTGCATCGGAAGTATGTGATTTCCTTTTAAATGATGAGCTTTCGCGATCTAAAGATATGCTGTTTCTCTTCTGTGTATTATTTGATGTAACTAAATCAAAACTAACTGTCTTTCGATACCCAGTTGTGGTTCGACGCTGACTTGAAGTCATAATTCCACCCCCTCCCCCGACCGATATTGATGTTTTATCTGATGCATCAGTGTTGATTCGAGATATCTTGTTTTCTGGTATGTAACTTTTAAATTCTTCTTCGGGAGATCCATCATCAATAAATGGTATTTCATCCGAATCAGCTACTGAGGCGATTCCATCTTCATTTAACGGTTGGTGAACTTCAGAGTATGAAAAATTTGGAAACGAATCATTGGATCTACTTTCCACATTAGAGTCGTCATTGTATTCTTCTATATATATTGACGGATTAGGTTCACGATTACGAGCTGGGCTGTTATTTTCAACTGGCAAATACAAACTCGATGAACTTCTCGCAATAGGACGAGTGTCTCTGTATCGAGGATCGATATGCAATTGATATCCTTGTTGGCATAGCTCCTCTTGAAGCGAAGAAGCACTTAACCGACGAATCGGAGGCTCAGAACTGTATTTGTTAAGACTTTCTTCAGAAACAGAATTGTAGTATCTATTGGGAAATAGTTCTTCCGATTCTTTTAATGAGAGCAGCATGTTTAGGATATTATGAAAGCAGTTAGCGATAAACTATTGCTACTACAATATTATTAAGAGTAAATATACATAATAGATATGTGTATACAATTTTGCTTTCCATTACCTCTTTGGATGACCGGACTCGGTTGTTGAAGCAAGGTTGCTAGACCATGATAGATTGCACCTTGCTTAGCCACTTCTAGAGTGACTACAGGACCCGTGCGAACTAAATAATCGGCAGCTCTTTTGGAAAATATAATATAAGTTAATTTTTCTATTGCTATCTAAAGGACGTATACCTTTCCTGGGTAATTCCAATCAAACTTTGTCCATCTACTCGTAAAAGTTGATCGCCAGCTTGTAATCGACCATCTGCATCAGCTGCACCTCCTGGAACAACGCTTTTAATATAAATACCCAATCGCTCTTGACCTGCTCCTTTTGCGGCCACAATCGACAATCCCATTCCATTCGAATTTTTGTGCAGTTTTATTACTTGAACTTCGGGTTGCGGCAATTTGTTTGACATTGCACTCGGTGTTCGCGCCTATACAAAATATTATTGTGGTTTTTTAAAAACTACATGAAATTTCAACCTACATTGAATTGATGCATATACACAGTCCAAAGACCTATACTTGTCGGCTGTGCAGCTAGGCGGCACATTCCTGCTGACTGTAAAGGATTTAAGAAATCTACTAAGCCCGAAGGTATTCCTCGGACAACATCGCAACTAAATCCATCGTCGGGCAACAGCAATGCCAAGTGTAACTCTGGTGATTCCTCTAATCTCACTTCTCTACCATCCGCTCTTGTTAGTTCATCAGCTACCGATTCCGCCATCCTGATAACAGTGTCAATTAAAGTTCGTGGAATCTTTTCTTGTTGCAACAATGCGGACATCTGAAGCGAGTTTAAGCGGAAACAAGAACATGCCAGTTTCTGAATCTCTTCCACAGATGTTTTAGGTGCCTGTAAATTATGATGTTAACATAAAATACATACATATACTCAGATTGTTTTGTTCCAGATGCTCACCTGTAAAAATTGTGCACCCTGATTGATTTTGGCTAAATGACAGTCTGCGGCGAGTTCGAGTCCTTGTCTTTCAGCCCACAGCTCTAACAATTGCAAGCGATCCGTCAAAACCTTTCCCCACTCTGCTGTACACATATGAGAGTTAGCCACAATCTATAAAAAAAAAAGTGTTATAAGTCTGGATTTCAACTGATTGTTATTGGAATCATACCGTATTGAAACATATTACATTGATGTAATGGAACAACTGAGAAAACAGTTGAATGGTTAGTGCTGCATTTACTCTGCATCTACGCAAAAGTGCCATTGCTGATCCTAATACGGTAAGCACCAAACCTGCGGCTGAATCATGGTCAATGGTTTCCGATAAGAATTGATTAAGTGTTTGTGACAACTCTACACGAAAACAATTAACTAAGTTGCGGAATGCGGTTTGTACACTCTCAGCGAGAATTTCTTGTGCCTGAACGCTAAATGCACTTATATGCCTGTCAGATTTTAAAAAATGAAGTAATTCTGAGCTGTTGGCCATCCAAAAAGCGAGAATACGTGGATCTGCATATTGTTCTTGAATAACGGAATAAATTAAATTGGCAACATGATGTAAGAAAATTGTTAATTTATGAGCGCGTTCTGTAGGCTGCAACTCTGGTCGGTAATGGGTGGATGCACGATATCTGAGAAATAATTATTATTTTCTTTTAAATAGAAAATTCATGTGTATAAAAATATTATATTGGCTTCTTACAATACTTGAATATTTAATATAGGGGAGGACGGAGTAAAAAGTAACCGGGGTAAGTTGTAACAGCTTTAAAACGAAGTAATACGATTAAGAATCCAGCCAAAGAAGAAAAGCATTGTCTACACCAAAGCAAGCATCCTGCCAGCTTCAGTTTTGGTTGGACGTCGTCAGTGAAAAAAGTGGATAAAGTGGTCCCTGAAATCGATGGTTTTGTACCTTTTTTATGGGTTTTTGCTATTCTCAATCATACATGAGAGAAATAATTACATGTTTCAGCGTAAGCGTTAGTGCTTCAAATGTTATCCGAATCTCCAAACTATCGGCATATCCGAATACATACATACATATGTACATCAGTATGAGACATCTAGGATACGAATGGACCCGGATAGTTTGAAGATTCGAATAGTTTGGCGAATCGGTTTGTGATCCGAAAATTGTGTCAGATAAATCGACAAGTGATTAACATAGTTTCGCATATCTTTCATTGTCTCTTGGTAGCATTTTTAAGCTAAGTTGGTGTTTCGGCGCATGCTGCGACTTTCGAAGTAAAAGACCTTTTGTCAAAAGATTTTTATTCTGGTTAATGCTCCCGCTAGCTTGCCATGACGGGACTTAATTCATTTAGGGGATTAATGGGACATCGAGCCGAGATCTCTGTGGCAGCATAGTACCCGTTCATTGTGACAAATGGTACATCAGAGTGCCTAACGTTGAGGGAGTTGTGCTACAGATGCCGTAAAACTTTAACCAGGGCAAACAGACAATCTTTGGTAATTATTGATCATTAAAGCTGACCTGACGTCGTAGAGTATCGACTTATTTAGAGATGAAGAAGAAGAACGGCTAATTTTAGAAGCAAAATTTATGATTACAGAAAAAAGTGTGGTAAATATTGGGTTGTTGCCCGTATTCCTGAAAGAGAGTTATTCGTTTACACTTCTGATGAGGGCAGAGAACAAGGTTTGTACACTTGAGAGGCACATTAATTGCTTCACGATTCGTCCTAGTGGTGTATACTTCATACTGTTCTACATGCACTCTGGCAAATTAACGTAGAAAGAAAGAAACGACAATAGTCGTTAATAGAACGCAGTCTGCACAAAAAGAATAATACAGAATAAAAGCGAAGGTTAGATTGGACTCTAGTTTAGCTAATGGTCATGAAACATTTTTTACGTTGCGAAGTGGAAGTCATCATCATCACACTTTGGCTAAAAGCTCAAAACCTACCAGTTTTTCATCTTTTTGCTCGAGAGTAGAACACATGTTAAAGAAATAGTAGAGATCGGTATAATTGAAAAGATTGGTTCGTCATGCACTTCAATACTTTGTTTTTAAGTTCGAGAACGGTGTAATACGCTCCTCGTTCGCTGACCATGTCTGTGTGCTTGTGTGTTATTTGCAGTAAGAATCAAAGTCGTCTTGGATAAGACTGATTACTGGCACGTGGCATATGGCACTAGTTCCTTTGAATTAAATATCCTATTATTAATAACCTTGTAAAATAAAACGCGATGGCCTTAAGATTTTTATGGGGAACAAAGTTTGTTTCGTTTGTGATCACATGACCACCACGGAAATTATTTTTTCAGTCCATTTAAAATACTCACACTTAAATAAGTTAAACATATTTGATAAACATTGTTTTACCTGGCACATAAATAAAGAGTATAAACAGGAGCGAGCTTAAAATGCGGCACATTTACATCCAATTCTGTTAAGATTTGGCACAGAAAAGATTCTTGATGTGTTTCTGGAAATTCCAAGACAGCGGGCAAGATCGGTTCCTGTCCTTGATTTTCAAATCCACTGACATTTTTTTGCGATCTAAAATCAAAAAGATTAAGGATACCTTCAATATTTAGGGCTAACTGCGGTTACTTATTTTAAAAAAACAAACAGGTTCACAGGTTGTATACACAAACTTGACAAATACTTAGCACATGGCAATGCAAAACGAAAGTTAATAAAATTTTTTTAATGGTATTGTAGTTGCAAAAATATGTTTACTTGGCTGGGCTTTAGATGTGTTTCTTACAAAGAAATGTACTTGAAGTTTACCTTTGGTCCTGGTTAATAGATCCACTCGATTTCACACTTGAAATTGATTTTGTTTCACTCTCTACATTCAGTTCGGTAGCATCATAATTAGTGTCCGCTTCTTTCGTTTGAGTAAGAAGGTGTTCCTGTGTTGACCTGTTAGGTACAATTTTTTTATTATCTTCTGTTAGACTGAATGCTCCCTCGGATAGTATTTCGCTGCTGACATGGTTGTGAGTACTCGTCGTCTCAAATTCTCCCTTTTTATTCTATTGTTTTATAAATGTTGTTTCCGTTCAAATTAATTTCACATCAAAATTTGTTAAGTCTCTTACCGAACTTAAAGTTCCATCTTCATCATTCCACGAAGCTGGTGAAGTGGGGGATCGACTGCAGTTTATTTGTATTATGAACACATGTTTGTTTTGGACACGAGTGTTGTTTTATGAGTGTATTCAATATAGTGCGACAGTTAATGTACGTTATGTGAAAAAAAGTAAAAAATAAAACATAAATAAAATAAAACAAATTAAATTAAATAAGTATGTTTTGCCATTAAATGAAAAAGAATTTATAATGTTAACTGAGTAAAATAAATATAGAAAGCAAAATGCTAGACACACAGAAGCTTACAAGCACCGTTAGGTATACAACTTTTTTACATATAGACAACGATTAAAATAATGGTCATCCTACCAAATCATATCAATTTACCTTTCGTACAAACATGCCGAGTCCAGTTGTGATTGCGAAAGGGCGAGGTTGTAACGTCCATCCGACGGCGAATCCAAAAAACGGTACGATGATACACGGCCAAACATTACTACCGATCCGTTCTAAGAATTTTCAAAAATAAATTTTACGAAAAGATATACGTGTTTAGTGATTACTTGTAAAAGATTTACGCTCATAAAGTAAAACAAAAAAAAACTTTAAAGAGGGGCGTATTGACCCGATAACATTGACAAAGCAGAGATAAATGTGCTATCATTCTCACGCTTGTATTATATTACTTACACATGAAAACCAATAGTAGGAATCGTTTTGCGAGATAATAAGCATTAGATAAAGCCATAAAACAGTGGTGGTCTAGTATAATGAATTCCGATATAAACAATTATCGATATAACAAACACGTTTTCCAAATGCATTTCTTTTTTAAAAATTAAAAAAAGGAAGAATTTAATGTTGTTCGAGTTTTCTTAATTTCTTTTTTTAATTTTTAACTAGAATACTTTATTTTTCTGTTAACTTTATTAATAAATAAAATAAAATGTTTTGAATAAAAACAATATTTGTACATTTATTTAACATTTTGTACGAGAAAAATGTAATAAATAAATAAATAGCTGGCGCGACAGCTCGGGATCAGTCAAGGCCTAGCTTCCCGTAACCATTCATGCTGTGCGTGTTACATATTTCGCACAAATGGAAGGGACTTACAATTTTTTGCCGACTCCGAACGGCGAAGTGAGAAGCTCTTTCATGACAGATTATACTCCCGGAGGCTTGTCATTCCCCGACGAGAGGTGGTGCCGCGAAAAATGTTTGGTGTTTTCCTGGCTGGGGCAGGAAAATGTGCTCGATATTAATAATGCACGTGGACATTATATTATTCGTTATACTGGACCACCACTGTATTTCGCTTGTATATCATTATTAAACTAAAAAAAATTACTTTTATTTTTAGTTTTTGATCTACTTAAGAATTTTCCCGCTGCGCTTACAATAAGCAAGGAAAATATGAACTCTGATAAAATGCCAACGACCATTGCATTCAGTTTCCACAATCATGAAAGAGGTAGTAGACAGCATTTTATGTATTTCAGGAAAAAACCCGTATAATTAAAGTTGCGTAATTGCATTTTGTCCTCGGCGCAAGTCAGTTACAAGTTTGCAGTTAGAAAAACCTTCAAAATGATGAAGAAACACTACATTTCAAGTAAGAAGTTTCCACAAATTCTAGTTTAACAACTCCACTTGCTGATATAGCCCCGCGCACAACGACGTTTTCACCATTTGGCTTTACAGTAAATTTTAAATTTTCGGTATAGTTAAGCATTTGACCGATGCCATCCAAACACTTTTGCCACCCGACACAAAAATATTAAGTTTATTTTCGTCTTTAAAAATTACGGGTTTCCAAAGGACTTATTAATTTAGTTTCGATTCCAAAACCTTTTAAATATTCTTAGGAGATATCAAAGGTTTTTTCCGAGCAACATGTCCACCGAATCCCTTCCTACGTAAAAACCTACGAATAGTTTGAGAGGAAAGGAAAAGATTTCGTTGGATGGATTATGAAGCTCCTAAAGAACAAGTTCTATGACTTGTTGCTATTGAACCCCACAATAAATATAAATTTTATTTTTTTAAATATCCTTTCTCATTTGGCATAATTTTTGCCGTGTACCAGTATTTCTTACTAGGCTTAGTACATTTGTATCTCTCTTCTTTTTTTTCATAGAATGAGAGGCTGTAAACGTATGGCCATCTCTGCGGTAAGAGTATAGATATCAGAGGGATATACGTCAGATGCCACGAGGACTGGGGTTGATAATGTACCGAACAGACGGGTCTTGCTCCTGTAGCAAGTAACAGTTTCGTGTAACGTTATGTTACGCCTTAAAAACTAAAACTATACAAACTCTTCACAATCAAAAATAAAAGTAATTGATTTAGAACTGTACGGAGCTTGAAACATATGTATTATCGTTGCTAAAAGGCGGAGCGCAGAGTATTATTAAGGTGAGGTGCGAAATTACCCTCAGGTACAGTTAGAACTAGATTATTATATATGTATGTATACGGATAATGAAAGATAATCGCTATAATACAAAGAGCTGGATGTGTCGTATGCAGATATTACTTATAATGTGTTATAAATGGAAGACAAACAAAAACATAATTTGACGGCGCCAAGACGAATACAATTGACCAATTGAACATTTACAATTGCGAATGTTTTCCACAGAGCCATCTCTTTTGCTGGAAAAGAGTAATAAGTCGTAAAAGCCAAATCTGAGAAATCGAATCAATCAGAGAAAGCTCGTAGCAGTGTTTGACCAATTTGACCGTTCTATATGCGAACGAGTGACCTTCTACGAATACCCGATATTCTCTTCCATAAAGTAGAGTTTAAAACTGGCGATTTAATATTTGCAAACTTTACTACGGCATGGGAAATCCTGTTTATTACAATTTTTTGTTAAAATAGCATCTGGGCTACTATTTTGACAGGATCAGCGAAGAGAATAAATGTACAAGTACATATATAATTGCAGTATATAACAACAAAAGGTAGGTAATTAACAACAATTCAGACAGGAAATTCCTTCAAAAGAAACATGTTCAATTCAACAAAAAATGCTTTTTTGGACAAACTAACTATAGAATAGGTATGATGCAAAACTTTTTGTTAACATTATCGTTAAGTAGTTGTTGACATTTAAATTTTACTTATCTTCTACCAATAATTAATGCATATAATGTATGTTTAATGTATATGTATTAATATCCATGAAAAAATTCTCAAATATACTAAATGAATAATTAAAGAGAGTTTTAAAATAACTTACATGCAAGATTGTCGGTTGCGTGATATGGTGTCCATTTACAAAGGTTAACGCATCAGCATGTAATGGGGTTACAGTACATACTCCTTCCGATAGCGAAATTAAGCAGTGCCTAGCTTGTATCGAGGGCCCAAACAATTGTAATGAGTTTGTATTTGCAGAACCAACCTTAAAATTATTTGTTATAAAAAACTAAAATAGTCCCGAAATATTTTTGATCTTACTTCAATGGGATCACTTCCAAGTTTGATGCGCCGCCCACCATCTCCACTATGAGTTACTTCTACTAACACTGGTCCTTCTCGATCGCTTGATGTGCTGTTTGCTCCATTTGAAGCACCTAGTGGTTTCTTTTTTCGCCTTCTCGGTTGTGAGTCTGCGGGTCGTCGTCTCACATGGAACATGATCGAACCTTATACAAAACGAACACAAACAAAAAAAAAATACAAATTACAAAAGATCGAACTGAATGAGATCGATTTCTAAAAATAGAACGCACTTCACTTATCTCCCCCTATAGGAATATTAAAAAAAAAAAAAAAAAAAAAACGATAAACGTTAATTTGAAACATCTTACTATGGATATTCATCAATGTGTATTCAGATATTTGGATAGCTACAGTACATCTCTAGATACATACTGCGAGTTTTAGCATTAAGAATTCGCATGGACAATTCAATGTACCACAGCAGTATTCACTGAGAATTTATCCGATACTCAACGAACCGGAACAGTATGTGAAAATAGATATTTCTCATTGACTCAATCAAATTGAAAAGAAAACCACAATTTCTGTTGTTGCTAAATAGAAAATTCTGCTGCTCTCTGATTTTTTTTTACATCTGATATGGGAATATACTTGAATCAATTGCAATGAATGAAGTAATACTACAAGCGGAAATCCGAAAACGATAAAGACATTTTTAGCATCTGCCATACAGTGAACGAAGGTTTATTTTTGACTAAAGTAAAATAATATTTTAATGACAAGTATAGGCGATATATAATTTGCGGGCCGATATATTTTTTGTGAAAAATCAATCATGAGATAGGAACATTGTCTTCCTCAGCAATGTACATAGATAAAGAGTGCCACATACGAGTACTGATGGGTTTCAATGCATCCCGTACTAATGTGTACCATTTTATGAATACACTTTTTATTAGAGTTGACGAAATTATGCTTGTTAATAATTATTACTTATGTTTAGGTCAAAGTTAAAGTTGAAGGCTTATTGGATTTCATATTCTTTCTTCTATATTTTACAAGGCTGCACGAAAAAATCAAGAAACATATGCGTGTAAGCAAATCGCGTAGGCGTTAGAAGAACAAATGAAAGTTAATGCAAAGTATATGAAACGTTATTTGTACATGCAATACAAATTTCAATGAAGGGCAGGGGAGAGTTAAAATAGGGATTTTACTTACGACGAATTCCCCAATCCATCATTTTGTGGTTCTTTTTAATCTAACGTTATTTGCGCACATTGAAATCAATAATTGTACTAACACACTAAAAAAATTAATACAAGCAGAATTGAAAAAAAAAAGAAGAAACTAAATTCCAATACACAAAGCAATTTCAGCCGTATTAAATGAATTAAAAACCGAAGCTGGGTGGCCGTACATTTCGCTATTTATCACTTGTCCGTGCATACAGCAGCACCATTACTTTTTAACTAAAGTCCTTGATAGGTAACTGACGTGTCCGCAGCAATTCAAGTGTTTCTCTTCAAAGATACATCTACGGTGAATTAAAATTTCGATTATAACGCACTACAAACGTACATTTCGACAGAGCTTCCTGGAACTGGATTTGTAATTATAATCTCAGTAACTGCAGGAACTTTATCGCAGACAAATATTTGATTGAGTTGTGCGAGCTTTTATAAGCCGGTCGAAGAATATGATGTACATTGAAAACATTTCTAGAGCGCAAAGTCCCGGAAAATGTATTTAAGATACATATATATGTAAATGTATTGCCTTTCAATGAAAGCTCGTTTGTGTGTACTGCCTGATGAAACAGACATTTCAATTTTACCAAAAACAGGATACCCTAATGTATTAACTTGAACATGCGCTCTATTACCAATATGCATGTACATATATATGCGCAGAAAAACATTATCAGGAAAGTTACAATAAGCAATAGTAATCATAGGTATTTATACATTATTTATTTGAATATTTTCACTATTGTATGCACAGATACACCACGCGACAAAATGTTAGCTACACCATGTTGAGTAACATTTACTTTACTTTGTAATGTATGAAATTATAAATGGAATCGAAGTGAAGATGAAAGTTCAATTTAATGTTGACTCGTTTGCATGTTTATCTATGAAGCTTTCATTCAAAAAGAATCGGAATTTTATTAATCATTGGTTTACACTACGATGTACTCTTAAAGCATTGTTTACGATTCTTAATGGCATAAATATTTCTGGTGCTTTAAAAAAAGTATTTTATTTATACATGTAATAAAATGATTACAATTTAATGTTGACTCGTTTGCATGTTTATCTATGAAGCTTTCATTCAAAAAGAATCGGAATTTTATTAATCATTGGTTTACACTACGATGTACTCTTAAAGCATTGTTTACGATTCATAATGGCATAAATATTTCTGGTGCTTTAAAAAAAGTATTTTATTTATACATGTAATAAAATGATTACTGTTTCCCGATGTGCGCGTATCACGCAAAATCTACTGAACAGATTTTAATAAAACTTTGACGATCTATACTTTAGTGGATTGGTCTTATTTTATTATCACAATACTCGTCATGGGGGTTAAGATAATTAAGATTATCAATTATTTAAAATTAATTTATATGACGATGAACGACGAACACAGCGAACTCGATTGCTATAAACACGTTCCCTGTGTATAGTAGTACACACTCAGAAATTTGACGATGAATGCATTGAATTCGCTTACCATACGTGCTCATTCGTCAAGCTGCCGGTATCGATCATAGTATGCTTTCGAACTTTCTCACTAAAAGATAAAAGGCACACATGTTCATTACATATTCGTCGGCATGAATAATTTAAAATTATTGGTTTTACTCTACCGTGCCGTGCGTAAAGAAGTATCATTTCAGAAAACGATCACGTTTGCTTCATGCAACCAATTTACTTCTAAAAGTGTTTGAGGAATAACATGGTTTGGTTTACATCAAAATTAGTTCGAGTTAAAGGGATATATGGAAGAATTCGAGTTGTGTGTGCTTGGTGTATGTATAAAATTGCGATTTGCGAGAGGTCAATTATAAAAGAAAATTATATAAATATTTATTTAGAATTAGATTAAGATTTATTTTAGATAAGTCTGTAAGTTTAATTTATAAGAACAAAATATAAAATACGCAGGTTTTTAAAAAAAAAAATTTTTTAATTAGAATTACGAGTAAATTAAGTCAGATTATGTCGAAAGACATTAGTATTTAAAGGTAAGAGTGGCTTCACAGGGCCAGTATGTTAGAATTAAGTAACATAAAGTTAAGTTAATAAAGCTCGGTTTGAGCGTTTTTGCTAGCCTGTAAGATGTTATGATTTAAGAAACGAAATGCATTGAAAATTAAATTAAAAATGCGCGATTGATTTTTTACAGAATTTAGAGGAATTGTAATAGGTAAAGTGTCGAAAGAACGTGTTCGAGTTAAAGGGACTTTCGAGTTCGTGCCTATGCGCGTATAACAACAACAATACCATAACAATATAACTTTTTCCGCAATCAAAGGAAATAAAGACGTCGATATACCCCGTATTCGATCAAGATGATGGAACTACATATTTACCCAAACTTCTAAACTCTCTCTTTGCAAACAGTCTTCCTGCACTTAAAGTCGGTGCCCAGATTATGCTTCTCCGAAACTTCTGCAAAGTTATGCAATGGAACTATACTCAAAGTGATTAAATTGCAGAAAAATTTAATTTAAGCAGAAATTCTAAAGGATGTTGCACAGTGAAAACGGTATTTATAAAGGGTGAATCAATACGAGGTACTTTAGTTAATAGGGATTCTCGGGCATAGCACGCGTGATAAATAAGTGGCATGTCCATGTGACATTTCTGTTCAGTATTCATTGTCATTTCATCATGAATAGACTTAGACAATAGACAACAACGTTTACAAATTGTGGAAATTTATTTCCAAAATCAGTGCTCAGTAAAAAAAAGTTGTTCGTGCACTCCGACCATTTTATTCTGTTCAGCGATGAGGTTTTTTTTTGGCTTAACGGATACGTCAACAAACAAAATTGTCGTATTTGGGCTGATGAGCAGCCAGAAGCGACCCAAGAGCTACTAATGCATCCGAAAAAAAAAATCACCTAAAAAGTGTTGGACAAAACTAAAACAATTATAACCCCTAGTGTGTGTTTTACGATTTATTTAGTATTAATAAGGAGAAGGATAACATTTTTTTTAAACAGTAAATGAATATGTTAAATTAAACTTTAATAAAAGTGATAAGCAATTATATTTGAGTAATTTAAAAAAAAAAAAAAAACGCTTTTGAGTTCGGCTCAGTATTCAAATCTCTTGATCTCTTCTCTTGTGTCCCAAACGTCCGCAAATATTTGGAATATTTGTAGACGTCGTCCGCAAACGTTTGCACACACCATCCGCAAATTGTGTAATCATCCTTTTGAGACCATTTGCACTCATTTGCACACTTTTGCACATTTTCACACACGCATTTGCGGCCTTGCGACAAGAGACATTTGCAAATGTTGCTTTGAAGAAGCTTGTGCAAATGACAAATTCGTCCGCAAATGCTCTGATACAATGTGGGCTCTTCTTGTCGCATTTCTCGAACGTGTGTGATGTTTCGTTGGCAATTCGCTTTGATCGTCCTCTTCGCTGCTGATTTCAAACACATACGCAGCCAATACTACTGCGAGGGTATCTAAAATTGTTTCATCCATCCAAATAAATAAGTGACGCTTCTGCAAATATGCTATTTGCATGTGTCGGCAAATTGTGTGATCGCATAACAAATGCTCTTAAAAAATTTGCATAAATGCTTTAAAAAATTTGCATTCGCATTTGCGAATGGTTTGCAGACATTTGTTTACATGCGCACATCTGCAAATCGTGTGGTCGTAGCTTTTGTATAAGTAATTTTCTTTTACGGAAAACCGTTACTCTGAACTTGCCTATCCACATGTTATATGTCAACATGCAAACAAAAGAAAATTAACTCAAACTGTATCAGTTTGCTGCAAAATGATTCTTAAATGTGTTTTTCACAAACATTTCTATTTAACCTGGCGTTGATGATTTAAAAAACACTAATGGAGCGATCTGTCCTAAAATTTAACAGAATATCTTAAAAATGAAAAGCATCGTAAAAAATCGAATATGAAAAAACAAAATGTAAATTTACTAAAAAATCAAGAAATACAAAAATGCATTAAGACAGAGATAAATAGAAAAATCGTTCAAGTAAATGCACATAAAATAAGTTAAGATTCCACTAACTCTAGTGGACAGAAATAAACACATAATGCAAATAAGCGAAAGACACATCCATATTTCAGAATAACAAGAAAGGCATGAATGAATGACAAACGAGATACTGTCACTGAAAGTACTGAAGATCAAAGAATACAAAATAAATCAAACCTGAATAGATACAGAGAACTAAATAGATAATAAATACGCGAAGCCAAGAATATACATTTAACAGCACAATGTGAAGAACTAGAGTAGAGAGGCTGAATAGAAATCACGAAAATGTTGGCCTAGATAAAAAGGATAACGAAGAACGTGATCTGTTATGCACGCAAATAAAACTACAGAGATGGAAAGATAACATCCAAGAACTATTCTTGGACGAGAGAGAAAAACAGGAACTATATAACGGACCAGAAGGACCGAACATTTTAAGAGAAGAAGTTGGGAAGGCGCTTACAGAAGCTAAAAACAGGAAAACTGCAGGCCCAGAGGGATTACCAAATGAATATCTAAAACTATTTGAATAAGAAAATATAATAAAGTCAACTTGTTTAATGCGTCATATTTACAAATATTGCAAACTTCCAAATGACTGGTTAAAATCCATCTTTATTACACTTCCAAAGAAAATCAAACCAAAGCAATGTTCCGACTACAGAACGATGAGAAAGCACGCATTAAGAGCTTTTTAAAAATTATACACAGACAGATATATAGCAACCATTCAACCTAGACGATGATAGCCAAAACTTACGTCCACCTGACCAAAATGAACTAAGGATAACAGTATCTAAACTT
The DNA here is from genome assembly GCA_917880715.2 of Matsumyia berberina. Taxonomy (NCBI): domain Eukaryota; kingdom Metazoa; phylum Arthropoda; class Insecta; order Diptera; family Syrphidae; genus Matsumyia; species Matsumyia berberina. The sequence continues at coordinate 59,410,523 of OU862872.1, read as the reverse complement.
ACGCCGAACAGTTTAAAATAGCTGGAAATTACAATTTGGTCAGATGAACGTATGTCTGATGAATGGAATCTCAGCACCGTTTGCCCGATCCACAAAAATTGAGACCCCCTCAGCTGTGCCAATTAAAGAGGAATTAGTCTTCTAAATGTCGCATCTTATCTACCATATTGAAGTGTGAATACCTGAAACCCTTTGTCAACAACGTGATTGATTCCTTTTAGTGCGGTTTTAGGCCACGAAAGTCCACAATCGATTAAATTTTCACACTTCGACAGATCCTGTAGAAAACCCAACAATTCAAAATTGATACCCACCACCTCTTTATCGATTTTAAGGCTGCCTATGAGAGCATTTAAAGAGACGAACGCAGGGTGATGTCATTGGCGCGTTCGTTAGTATTGAGATGGAGGCGGCGAAGATAGGTTTAGCGGTCAAAGAGAGCAAGTATGTACATATATGCTGTGCACAATAAAGGATAACCAACACCGACGTCTCGGACAGAATGTCACTATAAGCAGATATAACATTGAGGTAGTTAAAAACTTTATTTACCTAGGCTCCGCTACAAATTCAGACAACGACACCGAACGAAGAATAACTCTTGCCAATCGCTGTTTATTTGGGCTGAGAAGGCAATTGAGTAGCAAAGCCCTCTCCCAAACGACTAAAGTGACCCTTTAAAAGACTTTAATCATCCCAGTCCTGCTTTATGGCGTCGAGGAATCGACTCTATCAAAAGCGGAGGAGGTTGCTCTTCGCTGTTTCGAGAGGAAAATTCTTCGGATGATTTTCGATCCCGTCTGCATAGACAGTGAGTGAAGGAGGAGATACAACAACAAAATTTTCGGGCTGTACAGCGACATCGGTTCAGGTGACGCATTCAGTAAAAAGGAACCTTAACCAACTTGGTGTGCGAAACTGGAGGTAGCTGACTGGAGACCCTTGTTGGTTGAGGCCAGGTCCACCCCGGACTGTAGCGCCACTTTAAATAAGTTTTTGTTTTTGTATGTCGCATCTTATCTCCTTGATATAACGCAAAACGAGGTGGGAAGTATAGGACTGGTTTCCCAGTCGAATGTTTTTTAATAATCATAAGGCTCTTATGCCCAGTTTCACAGTGCGAGTTTAAACTTGAGTTTTACTGAACTAACTACTGAGTTTAAACTTTGAGTTTAAATCGTTCGGTTTCACAATGTATTCTTAAACTTAGTTTGTTTAAACGAAGTTTATCATACTATTGTGAATTCCACTGATGTAGTTGAAAGACAGTATTTCAATGAAATGTCAAACTGAAAATGATTTTGAATTTTTTCGGTTGCGTTGCTTGATTTGGAGTTAAAGCAAAGTCAGTAAAAACTTGATTTCGGCTGTTATTGAATTGTTCCTTGAAGTATAACATTTTATTTTCGTACTAATTACTTGAAAACATAATTTCACACACTATTTATTAATATTTTAGAAAAAAAAAAAGAAGACATTTCACGACATGACTGCTACATAACCAAATTTTAAACTTAAACGAACTTTAAACCGCAGAATCGAGTCGTTTAACTTAAACCGAACATAAAACTCAGTTTAAAGTTTAAACGAACACTGTGAAACCAAAAATTTTGTTGAACTTTAGTTTAAACCGTAAACTGAGTTTAAACTCGCACTGTGAAACCGGGCATACAACAAACATATCTATTTTTAATTTTAAATTCATAAATCTGCTACGGACGTTAGCAGTATCTTTTCTGATTAATAAACCGGTTTCCGATCTACCAAACTATGTACTCGTATGTAGTGCAATCAACGCCAGGCGGCACGGACATTAAGAAATTCTCTACTCAGCGCTATATATTAGATGTTTAAATTCAAAAACATTATAATTTTAATACATAATTTTTTTTTAAAGTCCATTCTTTTAATTAAAAAAAATTAAGTTCAAAGCAATTTTTTTTAAATATGTACCTATTTTCTGTAGCTTCACGGTAGAACCTTCTTAGATTTTAAAACTCCCAAAACTGTCATAACGATTCACCAGGGTGGCAAGCCAAGAATTACGGCATTCGGGTAAAATTATTATAAGAACGATTAACAGCAATACTTTCATGTCATCCAATGAATGGACAAATAAGTTAATTACAGAAGATGGGGGGTTTCATCCTACAGGATTATAAAGAACCCATTTACTTCGGCCAAAAGAAGATTACGAATGACCACAATAATAAGACAACAGCTAAATGATAAACGGTACTGTTTCCCACAGGATAATGATCCAAAACATACTCTTAAAGTCATCACAAAATGGCAATCGCCCGTTCTCGATCCCATAGAAAATCTATAGGAAATTGTAGGTAGATGAATAACACAGGCCTGCAAATAATTGGCTCATGTCAGTTGTTTGTAAGCTGAGGGTCTTTTCCGAAGTAGATTTTTGCGTAGAATCCGAATCCGATGTCAGAATTCTCCCATCACTTCAAGATTTTGAGATATTTGAGGTTATATACCCAATAAATGGCGTTTTTGGCTAATTTTGAGGTTATGTACAGGGTGCGCAAATTTTTTCTGGTCTCTATCTCCAGTTACATCATTTAGTACAGTTTAAGAGATTGATTTCGATTTTTTTTTCTCAAAATTAGTTTTCTTAAAATTACAAAAAACGAACAAAAACGGAAAATTGTCGAAACGCCGTGCAAGTTTTTGAAGCTCTCACTGAACCTATTGAAATGATTTTTAAAGCAATTTGAAGAATGAAGTCTTCTCTACAAAATGACCGACCAGATTTTGAAATGTTTTCCGTTTACGATTTATTTAAAAAAATAAAAGCTATGTTTTGAGATTGTTGGTGCAACTTTTGAATAGTGAAACGTTTAACGAATTTCATGATATTAGATTCCATCGATAGGTAATGAACAGATTTCCAATGTGGTCGAGGCGAATTTTGAAATTCGATCGAGTTTTTGAAACATTTAGTTTTGAAAATCAAAGAAATATGTGAAATTTAACTATGAATTTCGTATGTAAATCGAATTTTTTTTTAAATATAATTTGTTATCAGATGATGAACTGGCCCCCTCGTGCAGCTGACCTCCTCGCGGTGGGGGGCGGGCAACATGTCTGGGAAGTGCGGGTGGAGTAGCTGAATAGCTGATCTACCCGTACTCCCCAGATATGGCTAACGAAGCGCAAACCCCCGATGATGACGAAACGAACGAAACTAGCCTCGGATATTGCTAAGCCTGCTAAGTCAGGGCGCCCTTCGGAGCCAGACCTAGGGGGTGGCAGCATGCGAGCGTCTGGTGGTCGGTTTGTCCCGCTCGGCAGCCGGCCGTGTTCAACCCGAAACGGCTACGAGCTTCCCGGCAATGGTCTCGCAAACCATTACGGGGGTCAAAGGGGAGATGCGCTATGCTCCGACGGGGGCATAAGTGGACTTTCGGCATTTCGACAACGGCATCGACTTAGGATAGGCACATGGAACATTTCTTCACTCACAGGAAAAGACCTTGAGCTTATTGGGGAGGCTACTAAATATCGACTAGATATAGTTGGTATCTCCTCAACAAAGCAAAGAGGTTCTAGAACTGTGGACCTTTTGGATGGGTGGAAACTCTTCATGTCAGGAGTAGCACCTTCAATGTCTGCTCAGGCGGGAGTGGGGATACTCACGAGTCCCAGGCTGGCAGGCAGAGTACTGGAGTGGATACCATTGGGAGGGAGAGTTGCGATCTTAAAGCTTAAGCTTGAAAGGTCAACCCTGGCTCTGGTGCAGGTATATGCGCCGAATCTGGAGTCGGGGTATGCAGCTTTCTTGGATGAAGTAGATGCCGCCTTAGAACAGGTGGAAGATATGGATTCTTATCTCCTGATGGGGGACTTCAATGCTCACGTGGGTGTGGACGTAATGACATGGGGAAGTGTGATTGGGAGGAACGGTGACCCGGATCAGAATGCGAACGGAGAGAAGTTGTTGGACTTTTGCTGTGCAAATGGCATGTCCATTATGAACACCTTCTTTCCGCACAAAAACATCCATAAATACACATGGTACCGTCAGAGTCTTCAGCAGAAATCGCTGATAGACTTCTTTGTGGTACCATCGTGTGTTAAAAGGATAGTTTGTGACGTTCGTGTTGTGAGAGGGGCTGAACTGTCAACTGATCATCACCTCGTGTTGTGCAAATTGTATCTCAACGATAAAGTACCTGTCCTACCAAAGCGTAAACCAAGGCTGGTGACACGCATACGGTGGGAGAGTTTACAGAACGATGAGATACGGGAGGAGTTTGCACGACAGGTATCCGAAAGGTTTGAACAAATTCCAACTGTTCCGACAAATGTAGAGGAAGAATGGCGGTTGTTTTCAACAGCAGTCATTACCTCTGCAGGAGGTGTTTGCGGAGTGAAGCGGCTCGGTGTGGCGGCTGGTGGTGAGAAAAGAACTGCGTGGTTTAAAACACCCGGAGTTCAAGAAGCCATCAGAGAGAAGAAGGAAGCCTTCAAGGTGTGGATACACTTGGGGGATTCAGCTTCTCGGAACCGGTACATGGAGGCGCGAAGAACTTGCAAGCTGGGTGTTAAAGCAGCTAAGGAGCAGTCTTGGAAGGAGTTCGGTGAGAAATTGGACTGTGATCACAGATCTGCAAACAAGGTGTTCTGGCAGACCATCCGCCGTCTCAGAGGAAGGAAGTTTAATATCATCGAAGGAGTCAAATCCAAAGATGGTGTACTTCTTTCCGATGAGAAGGACATCTTGCACAGATGGAGCGAACACTTTTCGGAGTTGCTCAATCCCGAACAGGGCACTGAGGATGGCAGACCCATGGTTTTGAGTAGGGTGGAGAATAGTACCACCGTAGAGGAGGTGACTTTGGCGATTAAAGCGCTAAAAGTCGGCAAATCTGCTGGTGTGGATGAAATCCGGCCAGAAATGCTCAAGGCTTTGGGTAAAGAGGGAGTGGAATGGCTCTCTCGTGTCATTAAAGTGGCCTGGGAATGCGGTGAAACACCTAGTGATTGGCAAACTGGGGTGATTGTTCCTCTTTTTAAAAAAGGGGATAAGAGGGATTGCTCCAATTATAGGGGTAGAAGCACAACCGACCAGCTGTTCACTCTCAGAATGGTACTTGAGAAGGCCTGGGAGTATGCCAAACCTATCTACAGTTGTTTTGTGGATTTGGAGAAAGCATATGATCGGGTCCCTCGAGGTAAACTCTGGAGTGTATTGCAGGAGTACGGGATTGACGGTTCTCTTCTGAGGGCCATTCAATCTCTGTACACTAACTGTAAGAGCTGTGTTCGGGTGAACGGCGTTAAGTCGACACCTTTCACTGTGGGCGTTGGACTTCGCCAGGGGTGCGTTCTGTCACCTCTCCTTTTCATAGTGTATATGGATTGGATGTTACAGCGCAGCCTTGGTGAGGAACGTTTCGAATTGGGAGACTTAAGGATAAGTCATCTGCTTTTTGCTGATGACTTGGTCATCCTTACGTCCACCCAGACCTAACTTTAGAGCGCGCTAGATAGGTTCGTCGCCGTCTGTGTTGAAACTGGGATGAAGGTAAACGTGAACAAATCAGAGGTAATGGTAATTTCCAGAACACCTGTTCAATGCACTCTGCATGTTAGTGGAGTTCCATTGAAACAGGTGGAGAAGTTTAAGTATCTCGGGGTCCTATTCACGAGTGATGGTAGGAGCAATACTGAGTTATCCTGTAGGATTGGTCAGGCTGGAGCAATTTTGCGACAGCTTGGTCAATCTGTTATCAGGAGGGCCGAACTTGGCATCGAAGCTAAGTTGTCGGTCTTTAATTCAGTGTTTGTTCCGACCCTCACCTATGGTCATGAGGTTTGGGTAATGACCGAAAGAATAAGATCGCGGATACAAGCTGCCGAAATGAGATTTCTTCGTTGTATTGCTGGGGTGACTCGACGAGATCGGGTTAGGAACACCAGAGTACGCGAGGCACTCAATGTCGAGCAGCTACTTCTTCGAACGGAGAGATCCATACTTCGATGGTTTGGGCACGTCAAACGCATGTCCCCAACTCGGTTTCCAAGACGTGCCATGGAATCCGTGCCATCGGGTAGGCGTCCCCTGGGCAGGACTAGGATGAGATGGCTGGACCAAGTCCGAAATCTCACCTCTACCCGTATGGGGATTGCCCCTGATGAGTTAGAGTCAATGGCGGAAGATCGGCAAATGTGGAGAGTCCACTTGAGCTCCCTAAACCCGCGACCCTCATAGTGGATAAGCGGGCCATTGGAAGATGATGATGATGAACTGTTACTTTGTTAATCGACTCAAAGACAAAAATAAATGATTTTCACAGTTTTTGTTGGAAAATATTGCATTTTCCGTGAACTCTTTTTATCATTAATTTCGAATGATGATGAACTGTTACTTTGTTAATCGACTCAAAGACAAAAATAAATGATTTTCACAGTTTTTGTTGGAAAATATTGCATTTTCCGTGAACACTTTTTATCATTAATTTCGAAATTTCAACGTTTTGTAGCGTATACATTCACTTTTTAGTTCGATTTTAGAGCACTATGATGATGAGCGCTATTATGACAACGGAGCAGTTTTATTTTTCATTTCGAAAAATATTTCATTTGTGTTAGGTTGATTTGAGTGTTGTACATTGTACTATACTAATGAAGAGTAAAGAATGTATGAATACATGCAAAAGTAAGTTTTGTTGTTTTCTTTGCGTTTAGAAATCTCGTTATTTTTTGTAAAGAAACCTATTTTGATTTCTAAAGTTTTGAAGTGAAAGTGAGTGAATAAAACAAAAATGGGAAAATAACTATATTACTGTATTAGGACCCCTAAATGCGCGCTGCGACCTACGAGGTCTATTTTGGTGGCCCATATGGTTTAACCAGAGATATTGAGTCTTTTGATAAACCTCAGTATAGCCTTAGGTTCAATTTTCCGGATTTTCGCTGGGTTGTATTTGAAATTTCCAAGTATATTCCCATACAGTGATGAGTATTTAAATTTACTTTTTCAAACAGAACTTTTTTACTGGTTTGCATACTTCACTTAAGTAGCCGTAACTTTGAGAAAAAAAAACTAAATCGATCTTTTAAACTCTTAAATTGAAGAGTAATAGTAGTACTAAATGATGTAACTGGAGATAGAGAGAGACCAGACAAAATTAGCGCACTCCGTACATAATCTCAAAATTAGCCAAAAACGTCATTTTTTGGGTACATAACCTTAAATATCTCAAAACCCTGACGTGATGGGACAATTCAACCGACCTTTTCATTTAAGTCACGGAGGCCAGAAACTATATCCGGAGTTCCATTATTTTAAACGTTTTCGAAAGTATTTCATTTGGTTCGTATCTTTGTATATACATATCTATTCGTAAGAAGAGGTTGACGATTTGGTGGTTGGTATAGTAGATATCCTATGTACGTATACATATGTATATATGTTCTTTTGATCATACATATGTATGTGTTTACATATTTGCTTGGAATAAAAGCTGCCAAAGCCAACTCTGGCGAATTCAGTTAATGAGGGAAAATATTGTAGCGCAGTTTGATCAGTTTGGCCGGTTCCTTTGGGTGTTCGATTTAGACGCCTTAATATTTTTTTTTATGCACATGCACAATTGAAATCTTTTTTAGTTAGATATAGGAGTAGAGCAACCTCGCGACGCGACAGCCTTAGTATGAGAATAACAATTATACTATCTGTTAAAAAGAAGTGAGTTACTTGTTTGTTTTTGTTTTTTTAAGGTATTATAGAACAAGCATATACATATCTATGAATGTGGCCATAACGAGCTTCTTTATAAAAAAAAAAAAAGTTACAAACTTTTATACACGCATGCACAGAATATAATTGCGATTGGAGGATCATTTGAAATAATCCAAATGTAATATATCACCAGCGAATGTATACTAACGACCAATTAGAGTTTTCCCGTTCCAAAAGCTCTCACTAACAAGTTTAATAAATGACAAACGCTGATAATAGAGCCGGAAGAGCAGAATCAAAAACAGACCCCCTTCTGCCCCTTTTTTCTCTATTAACTGGGTCAATGTGAACTTTGACTGTTTTAAATCTACTGACATTTGATTGTCACTGTAAATATATGTAAGTTTCGATTTCTTCTCGAGTAATTCTGTAACTTTAAATACAACTCAGTCTGGGATACCTTGCACTTGCATATATCTGCCAGTCTTCAGAATATTGATAGCAATATAACATTAGATTCGTACATATTTGAATCGTTTTGCATATTTATTTTATTATTTGTTGAAGTATTATTTATCGATGAGTTATGGTAATAGAATCTTGATTAAGTTGTTTTTACCTCTTGACGTTGGATGATTCATAAGGATAGATAAAGGACACTCATCATCATCGAGAATATATTCAGTTCCATCACAATTAACCTTGAATTAGAGTAAAACGACATTTAAAAAAAGAGGATATATAAAAACAGTGACTGACCTGAACGAGGCAGTAATGTAAGGGATCAGCTTTATCCAATCCATATTTTGAAAGCATCTCTCTAACAACAGCTTGCGCACAGTCACGAATAGAAAGCAATAACGTTTTATAAGGCACATCTTGACACAAGCTTTCTCCATAAATTTTAAGTGTTCCACCGGTGTCAGGCCCGCCATCTCTAGACCTAAACTGCTGCAGTTTCTTTTCGAGTTTTTGCTGTCGTCGCCTTCGCATTACAGCTTCAGGATTCGAAATAGATCGAGTAAATGAAGTCTCTGGAAGTTCGGTGTACAGTTTTCCTGCTACATGTGTCTCATTCTCTACAATTCCAGTTGAATCAGAATTTAGTTTGGCTAATTTCTCTTTTTTCTTCTGTTCCTTCTTTTCACGTTTTGAAAGTTTTCTCTTAAAATTCATGTCCGTAGTCTCAATAGGCTATTCCATAAAAAAGGGTATTAAAATGATTTACAAAATACAGAACTTAGCAGCTTACCGTTGTCTTTTGATCTATATTCTTCAGTAGAAAACGTCCTTCCCTGTCGTCTATATGCCAATTTAATTGGACTAAAAGAGGTTTCTCATCAGGGTTCAATCTCCTTTCTTCTCCATTTGCATGCACTTCATATAAGGCATAATTTGGAACTGATAACATCCGCATATCTGGACGGAATTTTTCAATAAGCGTGTCTGTAAAACCAAGAAAACTATATATTATGTTCTTAAATCAGATCATACTTTAATTACCAATTACATCAGCTACTGTTGCATCGGATGCAACACGAATACATTTCGTTGCTACTTTTTGACCGGCATCTTGGAAATAAAACCTCATTACTCCATGAAAAAGAAGATTCTACCAATATGGGATTGAATAACATTAAAATACGTAATTGGTTGAACACAGTTTTCTTACCTCGTCGGGTTCTGATAGAGCAAATAAGTCCAGGCGATTGGCATTCCATTGCTGAATAACCGAACGCACAGCTTCGCGATCTAACATCTTTTTATGATTTGTCATAGGTAATTTTTTTAAATTATACTCGTATCTGTTAAAAAGAAGTGAGTTACTTGTTTTTTTTTTTTTAGGTATTATAGAACATGCATATACATATCTATGAACGTAGCCATAACGAGCTTCTTTTTAAAAAAAAGAGTTACAAACTATTATACATACATGCACCGAATATAATAGCGATTGGAGGATCATTTGAAAAAATCCAAATGTAATATATTACCAGCGTATGTTAGTAATAACTTTATAATAGCTCTCACTAACAAGCTTCATTAATGATGAACGCTGATAACAGAGCCGGAAGGTCTATTTCTTCTCTATTTAAAATGCATGCAAAGATCCTGCACATATTTTCCAATCGGCCCAAGGTCAAGCTTCTCGCAGCCATTCATGTGGTGCGTGTTTCTCACAAAAGAAAAAGACCTTCATAAAGGGGTTTCATATGGCTCAAAAATAAGAAAATATGTATGTACAGTAATTTTCCATTGCGGACAGCTCTTTTAGGCCGCTGCCATGCAATTAGCGGCAAGCGGCAGAAAATTTGCTCAGAACTGACGCTTGTCGCTAAGCAACAGCATGGCCACAACCATACGATTTCATACATTTTAATTTTGCCGCTCTGCCGAGCAGTGCGAGGCCTTGGCCTTAGGCGGCCAGCTCCCGGACATATTTTTTTAAACAAACTTGAAAAACATTAAACATTTTTTGTTCGCTTAGACGGACAACTCCTTTGGGCGGACTTATTGGCACCGTCGCTGTCCGCCTATGGGATTTTTAACAATTACAATTACAATTACAATTTACTTTATTGAGACAAGAAAAAAATCAATACGATTATTGTTTGTACAAACGTTGTAATAATACGGCCGACTAAACATAATGTCTGGCTAAACAGATACAGACAAATGTTTTTATACATTTATATCAGAATTCCAATTATATTTAATATTAAAAACGTATTAAGTGTATGCTTGCTCCCGGCATACATAATCAACATGGCTTCTTTGGGCACTTAAAAACTTAATAACTTAAAAACTAAAAAAACTACAATAATGACTAGAAGGGGGAAAGGAAACAAAATAATAATAATAATTATAACAATAACATTTTTTATGCATAAGGGTATAAACACATACAGAACAAAAGCAACAGTGTTTTTAAACAATGGTCTATGAACAGTATGAAACTCAAAAGAAATGTTACCCGCGTAAATTAAGCAGGGATGCTTTCTCGTAGAAAGGAACTAAAAGGCCTCTATTTGCATTTGGTCTTAACACGGATAAAGATCCAGCGTTTAATAAATTAAAAGGTGAGAGATAGTAGTGGTCATCTATAAATAAATAAATAAATAGCTGGCGCGACAGCTCGGAATAAGCCAAGGCCTAGCTTCTCGCAACCATTCATGTTGTGCGTGTTGTATTGTTTGCACGAATGGAAGGGACCTACAATTTATTGCCGACTCCGAACGGCGAGGTGAGAAGCTTTTTCATGACAGATTATACTCCCGGAGGCTTGTCATACCCCGACGAGAGGTGGTGCCGCGAAAAATGTTTGGTGTTACCCTGGCTGGGGCTTGAACCCACGACGCTCGGTCAGCAGTCCAACGCACTAACCACCGACCCACGACGGTGGTCATCTATAGTCTCATAAATATTCGAATCCAATAAAGATTTGACTGCCGAGTTAGGGTGATGTTTTATACGCTCCAATCTTTTTAACAACAGGTCAATTTGGTAAATCATTAGAGGAATAACTTTTGTTTCTTCGTATAGAATTTTATTTGAAAAAAATGTTTTATCTGGTTTTCTGAATTTTCCGCAACAAAATCTTAGTATCCGTCTTTCAAAGATCTGTAGTTTTTCGTGATTGACGCCTTTGAAAATGTTCGATTACGTTTTTGTTCCGAGTCTTCACATGAAGCCTGGTGCCACTGAGCAGTTGGAGAATTTGGGGCTTAGAGCTCCAACTTTGAGGTGCAGCACGTGATGTGGTATTCCTGGTGGATCGAGGGTGTTCAACAACTGTACAGGGTAATGTACGTACAAAATTCCTGACTTTCATTACCCAATCAACAGATGCATACTTGATATGCTTTGTTGGCAGCTTCTTTAACAGAAAGTTGTTGATGGTGTTGGCTGAGTCGTTTGTTAGAATGTTAATAGCTCTTTCCCTCAACCATGAAGCGCAATCCACTTCAACGTGATAAATGTCGGGGCATATTCTGTGAGTCAAGCTAATCAGATCTCCCATAACACCGTATGAGTTACTCGGAATATTTATTCCTCCCTCCTCTTTCAAAAACTTTCAATCACCAATATTAAGTAATGAGTTAGGAAACTCAAGTCACGTTAAGGGTTGACACGCATGTTAATTCTAAAGGACAATACTATGACTTGAGGTCTTTACTTCATCTGTACGTTTCTCCCGTGACAAAGTCTGTCTGAAGGTAAATGTCAAAAGCTATAGGGGGAGGCGCCGCCCGCGGTGCTTTATATATACGCTTTGGGAGGCGCTCGTTCGACCGCTCTAATTATTTTGTTGAGGGTAATTTTTAGACCTGTGATATCTTCTTAGATATTCATTTAAATGAGAACAAATTTGATCTAAACTAAATGGTTAAGGTAACTAACATATTTAATTGGATAAGGATTAATATCCAATTAATAAAATTTGATCTAAACTAAATGGTTAAGGTAACTAACATATTTAATTGGATAAGGATTAATACTCGGTCGGTCAAAACAGTTCTTAAGTGAATGATGATTTTTGATCAAAAGAAAATCATTACTGTGGGTCGTTCTTTAAAAGATAAACATATGCTATCGCGGAATTTTCTCTGGACCTTTTTGAAAGCTACAATTCTGTATTACATTACTTTAATATATCTCTTATGGTTTAGTCTACGTAAGGCATGTAAGCGCCCTAAAACGCCGACATTTCTCTACTAACCTTACATTAAATATGAATAAGTTATACACCTAAAACTTCCTCAAGAAATTTTATAAGATATGGTGAAAGCCGTTTTAAAATGCATCAAGTACAGGGTGCCATTTAAACCTTCGGGATGTTAAAAAAAAACACAAATTATTTGCTGTGAAGTCATTTTTCATTTATTTTGCGGCTACTCTCTGTTGCATATTGTCTTTCAAGGCTTCTAAGTGGCTTGTTGACATAAACTTTAGACTTCAAATAGGAAGAAGTCTGGAGAGTTTAAGGGGTTAAGTGGGTTTCGAGGGCTCAAAACAGCGTATTTTTACTGATTTTTTTTTTTTGATAAAAAAAATAAAAATTTTCAGGTTCTAGATAATGTTATTTTAAAGGAGTGTGCAAAATTTCAACAAGATCGGTTCATAACTTTTTGAGGAATCATGACTACAGATTTCGAAAATAGTGTTTTGAGAAAAACGTGATTGAAGTGCGACTCGCCACGCTAACGTGGCCTGATGGGCGGAATTTCAGAGAGAATATTCTAGACATATTGCTACCTTCAGCTGTCAGATGCCGAAGGTTTAAATGGCTCGCTTTGTAGTTTAGTAGTATCAAGCGAATACACAGACCGACGCAGATAAGCGACTTTATTTTATGCTATAATATAATAATTAGAGATTATACTCTCTGCAGTTTGCCATTTTTCGACTAATGGTAGTGCAGCAAAATTTGTTTGGTGAATATTATTGGGGCAACTACCCGTGCAACTCACTAGCACCTGAGTCACAACTCAGCCTTATAAATAAAAAACGTCAGAAGGTGGTGCATATCCCCTTTGTCTCAGACTTTCCTTTTGTTCGGTTTTATTCAAAAGCATAACTAAGGACTGGATTAAACACAATTAAGAACTAGACATGAATAACAACATTTTATATTCTTCCAGAATCCTATCTGACTACTCGAAATACAGTGAATTTAAAAGCCCGCTACAATTGTTGCTTGCCCTTATAAAGGTTCTTCCGGATACCTATCCGACTACTAGAAATTAAGTAAATTCAAAAAGCGGGTAGGAAGAGCCCTCTGCAAGTTATAATCTTGGTGTCAAGCTTAAACTTCCCGAAATTCAAAAAGGTAAATACCAATCGATCATGTAGAAAATAATAGCAAAGCAAGAACGACTTTTTAACAGTAAACAATAGAATTTGCTCAAGCGTCAAGTACAAAAAAGGTCATTGTATCACCTTCAACAATAAGAGTAACGGAGAACAGTTACATGTATACATATGTACATACATATGGTTAAGAAAGCAAATGCATACACAACATGAATATAGTCTCCACGAACCAATAATAAATTAATACTTGACAAAGTTCTATACTATACGGTTTCTTGTGAGTGGGAACATAGTATGTACACGTGTTATATGCACATAGTGTGCGAACATTCCAGTTCATGATGTTGCTTATAACTTTGTATATTTTAAAGAACAATTCACTAGAATTGAAATTACAGAGATGTACATATGTACGTACATATTTACTTTTTCTTTTTTTTAATATTTTTAACTATACCTACATATACAATTTACAAGTTGCAAAAACAGTGGCGCAGTCATACTTTTCCATGTTTGGTTACCATTTTGGAAATATGTATCTATATTGGTTCGTTTTCCATTGGGTTAATGGTATGCCTATTTGTACTTCATTTCTAATGTAGTTAAGGTACTAAGTACAGTGTAACCTTAACATAACGAGCCTCAACTCAATATAACGATTTCCTCGATTTGACAAATTCTTCTAAATCCTCTAGAACTTCCCGTGAGAGCTAATGCGAAATATACCTTTCCATTACGAATACGTTTGTCAAAAATCACTTTATAACAAATTTTCATTGCTGAATATAAATAGAAAGTATTATTTACCTCTATTAAACGAATTTTATCAACTTACAACCTTTACATAACGTATCCTATTAATTATTCACACTCAATTGCAGAATAATTCATATCTCGATAGGTTCAGATACGTTAAATTTTTCGTAAGACAATCATTGTTGTTTGATGCTATCGAGCATGCAAACCATTGACAGACCTTTCGTTTCTCCAATATCGACTCTGTTAAGCGTATATTTCCCAGGACAATTCTTATTGCGAGAAAAATATCGCAGCATGTTGTGCGATTTTTAGCTTGCATTTCTAGGAATACAAATATCACAGCAAGATTCAGTTAGGAATGATATTTTAATAAATGTCACATATCTTCAAAAAAAATTTAAGCACGATTAATTCACTAATTTGTGACCGCCGTGGCTCAGTGGTTAGTGCATTGGACTGCTGACCAAGCGGCGTGGATTCAAGCCCCAGCTAGGAACAACGAACATTTTTCGCGGCAACACCTTTCGTCGGGGAATGACAAGCCTCCGGAGTATAATCTGTCATGAAAGAGCTTCTCAATTCGGCGTTGGGAATCGTTCCTTTCGTGCGAACAATACAAACACGCACAACATGAATGGTTGCGAGAAGCTAGGCCTTGGCTCATCCCAAGCTGTCGCGCAAGTTATTTATTTTTCATTTCAATATTTTAGAAAATCAGAAAAATGATAAGGGAATTAATAAACATGTAACTCCTCATTCGCCATACGACATAATACGTATATATAACATACATACATATATGTTTTATATGTAACTATGGAATTGGACGATAAAAAAGAAGACGATTTCGCTCAACCGCTGCCTCGACACAGTTGTACGGTTCTCAAATGTGGGAATACTGCTCCTTCAAAGAAGTGGAGACGTTTCTACACTGCTTCCTAAAGCGCACTTTTCGATTGCTAACACAATACATGTTACATCTTGAAACTGGGGCATCACCAATGATATTAGGCACTTTGAAGATTTATCTTGACTATGTAGGTAGTTAAAGTGATGGCGATGGAAGACGCATGGTTACCCTATATAGTAGTCACTCATAACATTACTACAGGAGGAAACCTAGGCCAGGAATGGAGTTGCCTTGCGTCTAAATGTGGACTTAGGCTTTCCATTACCCCCGCTGAGGAGCCCACACCCCTAAGAATACAATTTGTCACTTTAATGAAAAAAAATTAGTTTTGTCATGTACGAAAAATATATGCTTCTCTGTCTTCACAATACCGGTTGCACTATAGTCAATTGAATTACAACCTGCAGGATAAGACTTGTTTTCTTAACCGCAATTCAATTGTCAAAACAAGCACTATTTTTACAATGAGAGAGGAGTTAATATAATTAAAGTTCATACCACCAACCCGAACTTCCAAGAATTCTGCTCTTTGCTGATGATGCCAAAGTTTTCCTTTCCTTCAATGATCCCTCTCAATGTTCTTTCTATCAGTATTTGGTACATTAAAAATAATATGCCAGTAAACACAACAAATGTAGAGTAATGTCCTTCATAAAAACTTCAAAATATGTATGTATGTGGCGAACTACTGCTTTGGTGGTAAGACATTGGAACGGGTCAACTCTATCTGTGATCTAGGCGTAATATTCGACGCTAAGCTTAATTTCAATAAGCATATTTACTACATTGTCAACAAAGCCAGAAGCAGACTAGATTTCATTCTTCGAAGGTTGTCGAAATTCCGTGATCCACATATTAAAAAAATATCTGTTCTGCTCTCTTGTTAGGTCAATTCTTAAGTACTGTAGCTGCGTATAGTGGATCATAAATTTACCATCCTATCAAAGTTGTCTGCTTCTCCTCAACCTTCTAACTTTGAAAAAAACGTTGAACGATCACTAATATACGTATCCCAGATCTTTAGGACAACGATTATTTTCAACACCCCGTTTTTGAAGAACGAATTACGGTTTACATGAAGCTGTTACTGCAATGATGAAAGACTTACTTTCATCTTGTCGTTTTTAACTTACCCAAATTTAGTTTAAGATCTATCCTTTTGTCATCCGTAGCTGATTAATGAATTCGAATGTAACTAAATAAATAAAAAGACTCTGGCAAAGCAAAGCAGTGGGCGGTATGATCTTGACATTTTTAGTGAATTCGAGTAGACACTGACCCACACACCACAGTTCATCTTTAATCCGTCGGTGTAGATGACCGTGTCGAAGTACGTGGAATCCCACGTGAAAGTTTTTCCTCGAGTTAAGTTTGATGGCCATGTAGTTGAGTGGAGACGTGACCATGCCGTTTGGTAACGAGTCTAAGAGGTTGCTGTAGCCGTACGGACCTGCAGTTCAGCACCCAGATTCTTTGAGCCTGGTTGCGCTGCATAGTGCGGTATTTGTGTGTAAGTCGAGAGGCAGAAGATGCAAGAAGTTATCCGTTGGACCTAAAGCGCCCTATGCTGTCCTTTGGAGCCTTTTGAGTTTCGTAAGGTTGTAGCATTTACTCAACGTGGGGCAGGATACCCATTAACCGTACGTTGGACGCACTACGGCTGTATACATCCATAAGGATATCTTTGGTTGAAATCCCCACGTTTTGCTACTGGCATAGAAGGCTACACAAGCTTTCCTCACTCTGTGTTTTAGGGTTTTGCTTTCAGTTAAATTTGGTGCCGCGAAAAATGTTCGGTGGACATGGCTGTGGCTTGAAGTCACGCACTACCCACTAAGCCACGGCGACCATAGTTGACCATTAAGTCGGGGAAGTGTTAAGTCAGGTATTGAATAGCATCAGTTCAGTTTTGTTCAATCAAATTCAATTCAAATTCAATATTTTTCCCAGGAAAAAACCCCAATCTGCAGTGAGTAGAAGCCTTAGCATCAAGGGGAAACAAGAAATATGTACGTAAATATGTATGTAAGAAGTAATGCATTTTTGTCGCTTCTGTCCCAACGCCTTTATAACGTTTAGACTCTCATAAGCCTAAAGCTTGTTGACAAAAGGCTCTAGAGGCCCCACAATACAGCAATCAGACTTTGTATTTGATGACTAAAAGGTTTAAGTTAACGCAAACAACGACATTCTATTCATCAGGCATACTTTCGTCCGATCACATGTTTTAGGCATCTCCCGCTGTTCTAAATTGTTCCTATGTACTGCCGAGGAATCTTCTGAGGAAGTTTGGAAACAATACACATTTTTTTTTAAATATGCGGCATACCGAACTAAACGATGCTTACCGGCAATGTTTCTGTGATACAGAATCCAAGAATCTTAGAAAAATTCTTTCTACAGATACTACGGCTTTAGAATCTAAAATAATAGTATCTGAATAGCACTAGGAGAAAATCAAAGTCATCATCACCATCAGCATTTTCAATGACCCGCTTATCCACAATGAGGGTCGCGGGGTTAAGGTGCTTAAGTGGACTCTCCACATCTCCCGATCTTCCGCCATCGACTCTAAAACATCAGAGGCTATCCCCATACGGGTAGAGGTGAGATCTCGGACATGGTCTAACCATCTCATCCTAGGCCTACCCAGGGGACGGCTTTCTGATGGCACTGATTCCATGGCACGTCTTGGAAGCTGCTCGAGTGAGTGGCTCGCGTGTTCTGGTTTTCCTAACTCGATCTTGACTAGTTACGCCAGCAATACAAGGAAGAAATCTCATTTTGGCAGCTTGTACGCGCGATCTTATTCTTTCGGTCATTACCCAAGCCTCGTGACCATAGGTGAGGGTCGGAGCAAACACTGAATTGATAGCTTAGCTCCGATGCCAAGTTCAGCCCTCCTGATACCAAATTGACCAAGCTGTCTCAAAATTGCTCCAGCCTAACCAATCCTACTGTATAACTCAGTATTGTTCCTTTCATCACACGTGAGTAAGACCCCCAGATACTTAAACTCCTCCACCTGTTTCAATGGGACTCCACTAAATCCATGGTCTATAATAATTAAGATGAACCAGGATTAATGCTACGCGAATGATCTTTAGCAAACAATTTCCAAGCCATATCAAGCCACTTAAAGTTTGAAAGACTACCACTCAAGCGAGTAACTCCCTATTAAGGCAGCATCAACCACAAACGTCAACAAGTAAATCCACAAATCGGACGGCATACAATAGAATTGACACTGCTACCAAGAAGCTGTTGAAAAAAGATGCGAAATCTTATACATTACATTCTTTTCCGGTAAAAAATATTAAGCAATTTAGAGCTAAAGCTAATAAAAATACGTGACCATCTCACTACACTCACGGGAACAGTTTAAAACCTAATATCGCTACGACCTCTTGCCTCTTTTTATGCAGTTTCACGATAAAATCTCATATTGCACAGAATTGTTTTAAGTATTATTGTTAAAATATTAAAACAAAAAGGAAATAAGCACATAATGCATGTCAACAAATAGAGGCTAAAGCGGTAAGGAAAAAAAAAACATCGGCAGTAAGATAATAAAAAAATAAAAAAAAAAATGACAAACGCGTAAGAATGTACATACATATGTATGTATGTAGGTAGGTACACACCCAATTCGGGGCTCACCGTTTATATGAATGTATTTATTTTCAACATTGCAGGAAACATAGTTACACCTATTTGGGCATTATTGGTATGTGCGTTAGTTTTCGAGTGATGCGATAAATTTATCATTAATGATTCTGATAACACACTTTACCCTCAATTGTCAGTATGCAATTGCACAAGAATGCTACTAATTGTGAAAAAGGTGCTGGAATCTGAATGTATTACCTTCCACTTTACTTTTAGGTCTCAGTTTCAGATTACAAATGGGAATGAACTATGCAATAAATAGCTTCACTGTGAGGAGTATAAGTAGTTTCCATACATATTTTTCTACCTGCGTTATAAGGAACATGCAGGAATGCTAAATCCGAATGCCGTTCATCAGAGAAATATGTAGCTTTGTATACGCAACGTTCATAGACCTGCGATAACAAAAAAAAAAAATCGCGCAATTCCTCACATTTCGGTTTCTGGAATTTTTCTAGTTTTTTTTTTTATAGGCAGAATCACGGTCAATCCAGCTAAACAAGTTTTCTCGCTCGACTCGGTCGTGGAATTTCTTTGTTGATTACAACTGCGACAGACATGAAGACACGGAGAAGTCTAAGCGTTCTTACACACTTAATACATCAGCAAGGGTGGCAAGTAGACGAGCCACTCCTACAAGTTGTTCCTAAACGACTAAGAAATGCAACGCAACTGCCGATATTAATTCAAAAATAAAAAGTACATGTGCAACTACATATGCAAGTGTGTAGCCTGTACAATTAATAAAAGTCCACATTGCTTGGAGAAATCAAAGGTATCTAAAAGTTTGTCAAATGTGCATATGTATGTATTATAGTAACCAATTTGAACGTTACTACAGGCATCTACTTACCAAAATTCTCTGTCTAATAGGTTATAGAACCAGTAAATGAGATTTGTCGAGATAACTAATCCAGTTGCATTTTTAAAACATTTTACTTTTCCCAATACAAATTCATGTTTAAACTGCACTTTATTTCACTATAGATCTCTTTCTTTCTAACTAATTTCTTTTTATCTGGAAACGCAGAGATATGATCACACTCCCGAGTCAAAGACGAACAATGTTTCTTCGAATTTCACCAATTGGAAATCTTAAGCAAGAGACAAGATACCAATTTTTCTTTATTCACTAAGTAAAATTTGCTTTCGCAATATTTGTTTTCTATTTACAGAATTATTTTAGGTTGAAATAATACTTTAAATTACAAGCAAACAATAAAGAACTCAACTCCCTTTCAAGTTTTTACACAACTGATATAAAATGGACGCTCATAGACGTTGCCTGATCTTGACGAAGTGAAGTTGTGGCGCTGTATACACATAAAGGAATAACTGCACGAATTTCTACGTTTTTGGAAATTATTAAATGTCTGACCCTCGATACAAACAGAAAATAAATTTCGTGTTAAAACTCTGTAGTATTAAATTGTAATTCGATTACCTGTCTCATTGGGGGTAGATATGTTTATTTTGTGATACTGCATTTCTATGGTTTCGCGTTTCGTTAAGTTTTAACATTTCTATGCATACCCCATTAAACGGTTGTTGTCTAAATAAATTAAATACTTTGCAGTAACTACAGGAAAAGGTGAAATGAAAATCGAAAAGGTGTAGGTATAGCAGTGTTCCCATACAATAGGCGTGTTTTTTTTGGTATTCTTAAAAAATATTATCCTTGTTAATTATACTAACAACTAAGCTTGTATAGAATTACGAAATCTGGATAACTATCCAGCCTTAGTTTCTTAGCTGCGATAAAAATTGTGCTCCAAAACAATTTTTTCCTAATGGTTATCGAAATGTTCAAAATGACATTACTGCCATCATTTATAAGAAATAAGTTGCCGAAGAGTAATTTTACTTCTAACGACAAGAGATAAAAATAAAACAAATAAGATATAAAATTATTTTGCTATATTGTTTTTACTTCGCCTGATTCATTTCTCCTGATTGTTAGGCACTAGCTAGTCAACCGGCTCTGATTGGTCGAGAGGCTGAAAATTGACTAGAAAACAAATTGACTTTTCATGAGGTAGTGGACTGGATTCTTAGTCAAAAAATTCTCCCTCAAATTTCAGTCGTAGAAGAAATGTCAAAAATCAGCTGATTTGGCTGGAAGATGTTTAGCAAAAAGTTCTGCTTTAAAGTTTTTCTGCGGTAATTTAATTTGTTTTTATTTTTTTCTTTTTCAAAACACACGATTGATTAGCAAATCATTAACAACAAACATAAAATTTAATCGTCTATGCCGCCCACTTCAGTCTTTTTTTAATATATTTTATTTATTTTGTAGCGATACAATTTATTCCCAGTGAATTTCCCAAACAAACGCAATTCGCAAACAAATATTAAGTGAAAATAGAAAGTGAATGTCTAAATTATGACAACTGAAATGTCGACTGCATTTGCAGTCATTTGCCGTTCAATAAGTTAGGTTTTGACTAAAATATTAGTTCTTAACATTCTGAACGCGGCCATTAATAGCTGAAGCGTAACAAAAGCTATTACACAAAGTGATGCCAAACAGTGAAAATGAAATTCCTTAGTCTCGAAGGGCGTTTTTTTTTCGCACACTTTTTTTTAGCCTACATAGATTGAAAAGAAAACACGCCTTATACATAGGCGCGTTTTTTTGGTGTTCTAAATAAGGCGTGTTTTTTGATATTTCATATAGGCTTGAAAAATATTTTCCAAGTTAATTACACTAACAACTAAGCATGTATAGAATTACGAAATCTAGATAACTATCCAGGCTTAATTCCTTAGCTGCGATAAAAACTGAGCTACCAATTTTTTCCCCGATTGTTATTGAAAAACGTTATCAAAATATCAGAACTGACATAACAAAAAAAATTTGTCAAGCAAGCATTATACGTCGAACCACAAAAAGTTAAAATCAAACAAATAAGATCTACAATATTTTTTTTATATTTAATTTTACTGTTTCTAAATAAACAAAAAGAAAAAAATAAATAGCTGAGCCATAATAAATGTGATTGCACATAGTGCTGCCAAACAGCGGTGAATTTTTTAATAAACAATAGGCGTATCTTTTTGCTAATCTATATAGGCTACAAAAAAAGTGTGAAAAAAAAAACGCCTATCGAGCCTAAGGAATTTCATCAACGCTGTTTGGAACCACTTTGTCCAATGAGATTTGTTACGTTTCAGCTAATAATTTCTTCCTTTTGTTTATTTGGAAATATAGATTGAGCAGTTAAAAAAAAGTGTACCAAAATAATTTTAGATCTTATTTCTTTCATTTTTACCTTTCCTCGTTTGAAGTAAAATGCGGCAATTTTTGTTTTATAAATGACAACTGTAATGTCATTTTTAACATTTCGACAACGTTTTTCGATAACAATCGGGAAAAAATAGTTTGGGAGCACAGTTTTTATCGCGGATAAGGAATTAAGGTCCAAGTGAGTCAAATAGACGTATTAAGTCATTCTTTTCTAGCGTGTATCGCGGAGGGCAATAAATGGACACGATGTTGTAATACATGTTTTTACTTTTTACGCGAACTGAAGTTATTTGCATTGCATCGAGTTCTATCGGTGAATTCAAAGAGTGCTCAATACAGTCTTTAATTAAGAGCGACGATCCGCCCCTAGCCCTTTCGGTTTTTAAGAGGTTTAAGAGGATAGACACGTGCATTCAAAAGGACACGAGGGTCCACAGGTTTGTCTCAAACCAACCTCTGTCTACCAACTCCTACTCTCACCTGCACGCGGTGAACGCTGGGTGCCTAGTACCTCGACTGAAGATAGGGTTTTAACCCCTGTGGAAGGTTGTTGGTGAGAGCTGACGATGGTGGGAGGGGGAGCGTGTTCCCACTGAGGCACTCTCCTCCGCATCCAGGCGGCAGCGGAAGAACTCCCACGATAGAATCAACGGTGGCGTCTACAGTTCCAGTTAGGTCGAACTACTTAGTGAACACCTCATATAAGCTAAGTCGAGGTAATCGTATTAAAGGCCAATGAGGACTGGACTACCCGGCCTCTTAAGCCTAAGGAGTCCAACAAACAAAGGGCCTGGCCCTCCAGGTTCGAGGTTATGCGCATGGTTGACGGCTCCACCACGGAAGACAACCAATTGGTGTTAAACAACTAACAGCCTCGGATACGGATTAATACGGCGATTGCTACCGACAAGAAAAGCAGCGCTTATTTGGGTTTGGGTTCATAGTTGGAGGCAGAATTAGGCAAGAAGCTGCAGGTATGTGAACGAACGCCTCACGCCAATTAACGTGAAGTAAATTCGCCAACATAAGTTTTTTTCTTTTTTTTAACTAGTTTCTCCATCTCTGTACGAGTCCGATCAACATAAGTTTGATATACGTACAAGACCCACAAAAGAGAGAGACGACAACACCAAAGACATGTTCTACGAGCTCTTGGACAAGCCATACGACCAGTGCCCTAGCTATGACATTCAAATTATCACAGGCGATTTTAACGCAAAGCTAGGAAGAGAGGATGGCTTTGGTAGTACTGTCGGAAAGTACAGACTACACGACACCACCTCCGATAACGGATTTAAACCGTTCGACTTTACTGCGGGGCGAAATATGAGAACATGGAATCCTTCTGATCAATCAACCGTCAATCAGATTGATGCCCGAATGTTCCGAGGGGCCAACATTGACTAAAACCACGACCTTGTTATAGCGGATATCTCGAACACTACCAAGTTAAGGAAATACTTTGAGGAAGTTTGACGTCGGATGGCTGCAATCGCAAGAGTTCACCAGATCCTTTTCCGGTCGAGTCTCTCTCAATCTCTCAAGAGTTCCTATGCTGCCAGCATCAAGTATTGAAGACCAGTGGCAACATTGCCAAAAGGCATCAGCGATGCCACCTCTGATGTGCTGGGTTTTACACGGCCATCACAACGAAATCCCTGGTGTGACGACGTGTGCCGGCAAGCACATGCAGCGAAACAGGAGGCATACAAAGCGGCGCTGCATGGAAAGGCCAGAGTTGCTCGCGAGTTCTACGGGCAGAAGAGGAGAAACGAACACAAGCTTTTCAGGAAAAAAATAAGCATGAGAAGCGCGCGATCAAGGAAATAGACAGATGCTAGTGCAGGAATGAGTTTCGGAAGTTTTACCAAAGGGTAAAAAGAACCTGTCAAGGCTACAGAACCCGAACCGAAGCCTGCAAGTATGAGCAAGGGAACATCGTAGTAGAATAATAGTCGATGCCGAGGATATGGAAGAACTATTTCTGCAAACTGTTTAACGGCGAGGACGAATCAAATCCCGCTGTCAGTCAGAATGAACCATTCAAGATGGACGACGAAGACCAACTATTCCGTCCACCCGACCTGGACGAAGTTATTATACCCATGTATAAGCTTAAGTCCAACAAAGCTGCTGGTGCTGACGGCCTAGCTGCCGAGCTGTTCAAAGCAGCAGGCGATGACTTGGTAAGGTACATGCACCAACTCATCTGTAAGATATGGTCGGAGGAAAGTATTCCTGATGAATGGAACTTCAGCATCGTTTGCCCGATCCTCAAGAAAGGAGACCCTGTGAACTGCGCCAACTACAGAGGCATCAGTTTTCTTAACATCGCCTGCAAGATCTTATTCGCCGTGTTGTGTGAACGCCTGAAACTGTTCGTCAACCACCTGATCGGTCCATATCCGTGTGGCTTTAGGCCAGGAAAATCCACTATCGACCAAATATTCACAGATACTGGAGAAAACCCAGGAACTTCACTTCGGCATGCACCACCTTTCCATCGTTTCTAAGGCCGCGTATGACGTATGCGTTCGTGAGTATATAGACGGAAACGGCGAAGATGGGTTTAGCGGTCAATGAGGGCAAGATTAAGTATATGCTGTCAACAAGAGAGGACACTCAACACCGACGTCTAGGACAGAACGACGCAATAGACAGGTATAACTTTGAGGTAGTTAAGGACTTTATCTACCTAAGCTTCGCTATAAATTTAGACAACGACTTTGGGCTATGAAGGCAATTGAGTAGCAAAGCCCTCTGTCGAACAACTGAAGTAACCCTTTAAAAGACCTTAACAATCCCAGTCATGCTCTACGGCGCAGAGGCATGGACTCTGTCAAAAGCGGATGAGGTTGCTTTTGGCTTTTTCAAGAGAAAAATTCTTTATATGATCTTCGGTCTCGTCTGCATAGACGGTGAGTGGAGAGGGAGATACAATGACGAACTGTACGGGCTGTACAGCGACATCGATTTAGCCAGAAAAGTGAAGCTCCAACGGCTGAGGTGGCTGGGTCATGTAGAGCTGATGGAGACCAATGCTCTGGCCCGAACAATCTTCAAATCCACACCCGCCGGACGGCACATTAGAGAAAGACCTCGACTCAGGTGGCGCATGCAAGGGGAAGAGGACGAAAGAGAGGGCGAAACTTGAGGCAACTGATTAATGACCGAGCTTGCTGGAGACGCTTATTGGTTGAGGGCCAGGTCCACCCCGGACTGTAGCGCCACCTTAAGTAAGTTATTAAGTAAGTAAGTGAGCAAGTAAGTAAGACCTTTGGTCTATAGCAGACTAAGTTTCTTGGCATTGCTAATCTTAAAATTGTTGTCCTGTTTTGTGCGCTTTATCGATTAAAAATTGCATAAGCTGGTCCCTTATTTCAAATGCGTTTTTTACTATAAGAAGGCCATGCTTGTTTTTTGAGCTCATAACTATCTTTCAACCTATGGTTGCTGAACAAATCTCTTCAACTAGCTTTATTCTTACTTAGTTGCTTCTGATTACGCACATCAAGTTGGTTTAGAAATAGAATTATCCCAAGATTTTTTTTCTGATACACTGCACTCAATAGGATTACCGCTCGCAAATTTAACATTAAATTAAAATTCGTCTCTAGATCTTAAAGACATAATAAACAACCGTTAGGTACGTGTCTTACTCAGTATTCTATTCAGTTGTGTCTTAAATCGCATGGAGAATAGGCATTGAAGTTACCGCGTCACATATATGTATAGAATTTTTTTAATGTACAGAAAATGGAGTGCCGTGTTTTAAAATTATTTTACTTTGCCATTATTTTATTTCAATTTAATAACTTTGCGAACACAATTTCGGTTATTGGCAAACGTCCGCACGAAGAAAAGCATCACTTGGAAGAAAAAAAAGGTAAACGACGATTTTGCAAAAATTTATTGCATACTAATCTAATTCTTAATAGGTGACGCTAGTCCATCAGCGCTTTTATCTACAAAATGTGATCCTTGTCCTGAAGGTGTTACGTGTGTACCTCAAATACAATGTCCCGCTCATATTTCGATGGGAAGCCATGAAAAACCTCAGACGTGTGACTTGTCCGGAGGAAACTTTGGTTTTTGTTGTCTAACGGGTCAAAATCATAGCGGTACGTTCTAAAGCACAATGCGAAAAATCGATCACTAATTTTATTTTTAGTATATGAAAAAAGTAAGGCACGGTCTCCGGGTTTTCCGAGCTTGTCAGAAACTATTATTGAAGAGGCTCGTGCAAAGTTCGCCCTATTGATGAAACATGCTGCGGGAGCAGCAGTACAACGGGGACATCCAGACTTTTTGCACAATATTGTATTTCACTCGAATCTGCAGGAGGATATTGAAAATTTTCAAATTTCTGCTTCTGCTATGGAGGAAGTCATAACATCCCAAATATTTCGAGAAAAGTAAGTACCTAGATAGACTTATGCATAAATAATATTTTACATTTATCGTAATGGTATTCATCCCTTACACATCCTTACATATAAGCATTTATACATATATACATTCATATGTACAATAACATTATATCTTATATCTTATTTTGATACAAGTTTGATATTATGTCGATTATGAATAGATTTGTTAGATAACTCCATTTGGGGTGTTTAGATTGAAGTCTTTTAGAGCGACAATATTCTACGTTAAAGCTTTTTTTTGCGTTTAACATAGACGATAGCACATTTTTGGAAAAAATCGAAAACGATCACTATTTGGCCTGCCCTCCTCTCTCACAGAGTTAAATTATAACTTATTGCGAGCGTAGGCTGGACAGTCGGGGAGATATTGCTCCATAGTGCTGTGGTCAACGCAACTCGCAACATGACAGATGATTGTGTCCTTTTGGATTGAGCAAGCGGTAGATCGGTAGAAAAAGGTCTTAAGTAGGTAGGTATAAGTGGCGGTTCAACAGAACCCAATTAGCACTGAGATGTGCTTCTCTGTTACCACACCACACGTGACCTGGTTGAAGATGTGTGCTGCTGATGAACAGGGGAGAGTAAGACGTCTTAACGCATCCTTTGGAATTTGGAAAGCGTATTGTTTTTACTCGAGATATCATTGAGGAATGGTTGGTTGAGTGCGCGCAATTTGGTCTTTGCTAGTGTCGGACATTTGCAGAAGAAATGGGAAAGACTTTCCTTTTCGTTTCCGCAGCTGCGACAGTGGGGGTGGTGTGGTATACCTAATTTGACCGCGTGCTCCGTAGTTATTGACGTTGTTCTGGTAATATCTGTACGGATTAGGTTTAAGAGATACTTTGTTCTATCTTGTCGTAGTTGGCCCGTGCCACTGAGCTGAGCTCTGCTTGGCGAGTTCATCTGCAAGGTCGTTTCCTTTTATGTCACGCGGGCAAAATTGGCAGCCGGTATGATCTTAGTATTTTAAGTGATTCCAAGTGGACACCGGCACTGCCACCGCAGTTTATCTTTGACCCGTCGTAAGATGACCTTGTATCTTCACCGCTTAATTGTCCTCCCACAGTGCTCTGGTGAAAAATCCTACCTGAAGGTTTTTCTTGAAGTTTTGTTTGAGTCTCCAACCGACTACATTCGGTTGGAGGCTTAATTATACCGTTTAGTAAGGAGTCTAGAATATTGCTGTGGCTGTAGGGCGTTGCAGTCCAGCACCCAGATTCTTAGAATCCTACTGCGTTGCTTATTTCTTATACATAAGTCGAGAGATATGTAAGTAAATAAATCGAGAGGACATCAGTCGGGGGCGACTTCAATGCGCCCGTTTAGCCTGTACTTGCTGTCCTTTGGAGCCTTTTGAGTTCTATAAGCATTTGCTCAACGTGGTACCAGGCGAGAATTGGATGCACTATGATTGTGTACATCCACAAAGTTATTTATGGTTAAAGGTCAAATTTCATGTCAAAGGTTTTGTTACAAAGAAGGCTTCCAGTTTGTTTCTTTATATATACTTTGCACAGTTACTTTCCTTGCCTAGAGCAGCCTCGGCGAGGGAAACATGCTTTTTCCTTTCCTATTTAATCTTACAAAAATTTTGCCCATAACCATTAGAGGAAAAATTGCAATACCTTGTGGTATTCCTCTGTGGGCAAACGCTACAGGGTAAATAACTGTTTCCTGGTGTTGCCTAAATGATTTCAGTTTTGAGCAAAGAGATTATCCGCCAGGTAGGTAGGTAGATAAGTAGGTAGGTAGGTGGGGTGGCTGTGCGAAGCACATACACACCCTGAAAAACGTCACTCACTTTATTGAAAGCATTTGGAGCTTTTGATGAAGCTAAGGATACTTTTGACATCAGTATGTGATAGTTCGCCCAAGTTGCCGAAGTGATAGGAACCCACATATAGCTTCCTTCTTTGGGATAGGGCAGGACAAGTGCAGAGGAAATGTAGGATCGTTACTTCCTCCTCTTCGTCTGTGCAGCTCCTGCAGAAGTCCTTCTGGCATGAAGGCTAATAGTACAGTGACCATTGGGAACACCAATAACGGTGCTAGTGAGTGACCTATTGAGCAAGATCTCCCTGGAGTGGAGGTACGGCACGTTGTACCATTCCTCCATCTTTGGTTTGTCTTACTGGTCGCGTCGTAATCTAAGATAAGTTAACATGCAGCGAGTGGAATACCCAGATTCCTTCGTTCCGGAAAGATGTCGAGAGTAGTATTGCGTTTGGCGAGTTCATCGGCCTAACAGTTCCCTGGAATGTCCCTATGACCGGGTACCCAGCATTGTTGGATGTTAAAATGTTCTGCCATCTTCATAAGAGATGAGCGACAGTCTAAAGAAGCTTTTGATGTACATGTTACCAATTCTAGGGATTTTATAACAGCCTGGCTATCGGTAAAAACTGTAATATCCCTGAACGTTATCACATTGTGCTTAAGAATGCTACAGTGGCAGGTAGACGGAAGGGGATGTTCAGGTAAAGCATATCAGAGAAAACACCCCTCCCACTCCGTTCTCGGTTTTAGAACGATCGGTATAGAGATGAACGGAATGGTCGCCTCACCACTCTCCCATTCCTTTCGGAAAGGAATGGAAGTCCGGAAGTTGAGGCTGAAATTCAACTTGGGAGTGTGTCTAGTCGGTGTTTTCCGGAATAAAAATTAGGGGATCTAAGATCGAGGAGTGGCCAATATGGTTGTTTGACCATTGGGAGTAGACTTTCAGTCTGATGGCTGCGTTAACAGCTGACTGTTTGGCAAAAATGTATATAGGAAGTAGATGTAGGAGCATGACGAGTGGTGCAGATGTGGTGGTTCTTAGTGCTCCACTATTGCATATGCATGCTGATCTTTGCACTTTCCCCAATAGATTACGGTGTAAGGCTCTGTCTGAGGCCGTCCACCAGACGATCACATTATAGATGAGTATAGGTCTGACAACGGACACGTAAAGCGATTGCGTGGGATGAGGTTGGCAAAGCACAGGCCGGTGCCGTTTAGAGAGGGAGTTTCTATTGGAGGAATTTTGCATTTCCTGGTGAAGAGGACTAGTTCGGTCTTTTCGGGGATGACACCCAGACCACTTTTAGGTGCTTTTAGGTGGATGGAGAGGGCATTTTAAAGGAATTCACTAAGGGGGCTTTGGTATTTACCCAAAGAAGGCTAGGGTACATTTTTTGATTAATTTTTCGATTATTCGCGACACCTCGTGGAAAGCCGTTTCTTTAGATCTTCCCTTGAAATAAGAGGGCTATGATTTGGATAGCGGAGATTATTCTTAAATGCTTCGCATGCGGATGTCTATAACACGTTCTAGAGTTTTAAGTATGAATGAGGTGACTCGGTCCCGCGTCTACTTACCTTCGATATAAACACCACTCGAGTGAGCAAGGCCTTAGTTAGTAAACTAGTTTGGAGTATTTCTCTAAAGAGGTGTACTTGAACCAAAGGTAGTTCCCTTATAATATCACTAGGATTAACCTTATACTACCTACCTCAAGTTCACTCCTGAAGCTATTTAAATTTCTTAAAACTCATTACACTTTCAACAACTTTTTACTATAATAGGTAAACTAGTGGTCGGTACCTAACTACACAGTGCCCTGCCTTTTAAAAAACCGTTGTCATATTCTTCTTGAAGCAGAGAGGAATATGTGATCGATCCAAGATGGCATAAGTAAAAGTATCTTTTTTGAAAAACCGGCATATTGGAATCAGTCTAATCTCAATCCGGATCATATTTACTTACTTAAGGTAGGGCTACAGTCCGGGATGGAACTGGGCCTCTAACAACAAGGGTCTTCAGTCAGCTCGATCTTTAGGCAACTGCCTCCAGTTTTGCACCATAAGTTTGTTAAGGTCCCCTTCCACTTGCTTGCGCCACCTGAGTCGTGGTCTGACTCTACTTGGCCGTCCCTCGGGTGTGGATTCGAAGATTTTCCGGCCCGGAGCATAGGTGTCCATCCTCTCTACATGACCCAGCCACCTCAGTCGTTTGAGCTTCACTTCAAAAAACTTCAATTTCGTTATGGCGATACGGCGTAATGATATCTTTATTTTATATAGCCAGTCGATTATAAAATTAATTTCTGCCATAGAAGCTTGTGAAGTGTTGTCGGAAAAAGGTAAGCGTTCTTGCCACATAGCAGCTGGTCTGCTACCGAAATGCGAAAAAGCATTTTTTTAACCAGCAAACACAAATATTCAAATTGGTTCTGCGTCAAAAGTTAAAGTACACATAGATCCAACTCTTCATTTTGCAATTAAGGCATTATGTAATTAAACGCCTTCACTGTCTCATTTTTGCAGCCAGTCCTTTACCCAAATACACTCATACCTAGCTATACAGCCGGCTGCTTGTTATACGGCCTTTCGCTACAAAGGCTTATTTTTGACAAACGTTTGGACATTTTGTCACACAATCTGATCATGGTTTAAAGAATAAATGCGCCCTATCATCAATAGTTGAACCCAGAATATATGGCGTCTCAAGCGATGATGCTTATCCGTACACCGATAGCACCCAAAGATTCTTACGAACTAATCTTAATTATTGTACAGTTTGTTCTTTAGTATGTTTTCTTAATTTTTAAGTTACTTACCTTTCGTTTCAGAGAACATATTCCTGTCGAAGTATTTGAAAGCAATCACATTGATGTGGATTTTGGCTCATCGCCATTAGGGCAACATTGTAGACCACCGCCACAATGCGCTAATATCAAGTCCAAGTATAGAACATTCGATGGAACTTGCAACAATCCATTACCGCACAGGTCTATGTGGGGAGCTGCCGGTCAGCCAATGGAACGGCTTTTACCTCCAGTCTACGAAGATGGTGTATGGTTGCCACGAGCACATGGGGTTGACGGTTCCCCTCTTGCCGGAGCTAGAGAAATCTCTAGAACTCTATTGACCGACTCAAATAGACCCCATCCCAAATACAATCTCTTAGTCATGCAATTTGGCCAATTTCTTGCCCACGATATAACGCAGTCGGCCTCAATTCGCTTAGGTAAAATATAAATCGTTAATGGAAAGTTATTAATTGAATCATCTTTACAGAAAATGGCAAAGCAGTTGAGTGTTGCTCCCCGGATGGTTCCGGAATTCTTCCACCTCGCCAAAGCCATTTTGCTTGTATGGCGATTCCGATTGAGCCAGAGGACGAATTCTATTCTCATTTTAAACAACGCTGTATTAATTTTGTTCGTCTATCACTGTCACCACATTCGAATTGTAAAATGGGCTACGGCAGACAAAGAAGCAAGGTCACTCATTTCATAGATGCATCGCCGGTTTATGGTTCAAACCTCCAGTCTGCAAAAGCCCTTCGCACATTCCGCGGTGGAAGGCTTCGCATGCTCGACGACTTTGGAAGAGATTTGCTTCCTTTAACAAATGAAAAGGAAGCATGTGCTAGTAGTGAACAAGGAAATGTTTGTTTTAAATCTGGTAAGTGTATTGGCCTTAATATAAGAACATGATAATTACTTT
This sequence comes from Matsumyia berberina, assembly GCA_917880715.2. NCBI lineage: Eukaryota > Metazoa > Arthropoda > Insecta > Diptera > Syrphidae > Matsumyia > Matsumyia berberina. The sequence goes on along the minus strand of OU862872.1, from coordinate 59,378,496 downwards.
CAAAACAACTTAGGGGATGGTCGAACAAATCAGATAATTTCCTTGGTGGCAATACACATTCTATTTGCCAGGGAGCACAACCGTATCGCCGACGCACTGTCTCAAATCAATCCTCAGCTTACAGATGAAGCAATTTATCAAGAAGCCCGTCGAATTGTAATTGCTGAGATACAACATATTGTGTACAACGAATACTTACCAATTATTATTGGTTCAGTTCAAATGAAACGTTTTCGGTTATCTACAAAGCATCATGGATTCGCTAAAGACTACAGTGCTGAGGTGAATCCTGCAGTTACAAATGAGTTCACAGGTGCTGCGTTCCGATTTGGGCATTCTACAGTTGATGGGAAATTTCATTTGCATTCGGAGAATGGAATCGACGAAGTTATTGATATCCCCGACGTAATGTTTAACCCATCACGCATGCGTAAGCGTTCATTCCTGGATGGAATAATAAACACGATGTTGGAACAGCCCCTGCAGAAAGTTGATGGATCGATTACCCACGGTGTACGCTTTAAATTTATTAACAACTTTGAATTTACATACATATATTGAAATTTTGCCATTTTAAGTTGAGTAGATTCTTGTTCCGTGGAGTTAATCCGTTTGGTCTGGATTTGGCTGCCTTAAATATTCAACGTGGTCGAGATCACGCATTAAGAACTTACAATGATTATCTGGAAGCAAGTGGGCATCGACGGATTCATACTTTTAACCAATTTCCGCACGATGTACGTATACTTTCACACAATGGTTCATTATTCACATTTTACATAACCACATAGATTGGACGAAAGTTAGCCCGAGTGTATCGTCACCCCGATGACATTGATCTGTGGGTTGGTGGTCTGTTGGAACCACATGCTAATGGGGGCTTAGTTGGTTCCACGTTTGGTGAAATTATTGCGGATCAATTCTCAAGGTTGAAACATGGCGACCGCTATTTCTATGAATACGATTCAAGTGTTAATCCTGGTGCTTTTACTTCGGCTCAAATGAATGAAATTCGAAAATCCTCTTTTGCCCGAATTATATGCGATAATGCGGATCACATAGGTGTATTTGAGGTATCTCGTCATGCATTTGTACGACCAGATTTTTCAGGGTTAGTATTTTGATTACTTAATTTTTTTTAAACTGACAACATTTCCATTTTTTTTTACAAATAGCAACGAAAAATTATCATGTAGCAGTGCCAAAATTCCTGATATGGACATTCAAGCTTGGAAGGTTTAGTTGGATATTTTATTATTAGTTATTAATGTATGTAACAAATTTTTAAATTTACGCTAAATTAATTTAATTTATAATAATAAAAAAAGCCCAAAGCTCCTATCACTATTTAAATTATTTGTCACCAGATTGATTGATTGTGAAGTACGAAGTTAGGACAAATATTTCTTCTTTAATTTGGATTTTGAGCTTTTTTTTTCGAGATGTAAATTTCCACAGACGCAGGTACAAATTTGCTTACTTATAAATAATGGCAGTATTGTCCCAGTCGTCCAGCTCGAATGCTGGCATGCTACCTCTAGTTTTCTACGTGAAGTTGATTCAAGTCCCTTTCTATGCAAGTAGCGCCACCTGAGTCGTGGTCTCTACTGCGTCGTTCCTTCGGAGTAGTTTCGAAGATTCTCCAAGCTGGAGCGCTGGTGTTCATCCGCGCTACATGTCAGTCATCTTAGACATTGTGTTTGACCTCTTCTTATTAGGTCGATCGTCGATGTCGGTGTACAGCCCACAGAGTTCGTCTTTATTTTTTCCTCCAGTCTATGCAGATGGGACCAAAAATCATCCGAAGGATTTTTCTCTTACGACAACCAAAAGCGATCACGTCTACTCTTGATAGAGTCCATGTCCCTGACCCACACAGCAGGGCTGGAATATTTAGGGTCTTGTATACATTATTTAACATTGGTGTGGTGGTTTGTGTTTATAGCGGAGCCGAGTTCGACAAAGTCTCACATCACCGCAAAGTTACATATATCGTTCGATGATAAAGTTCAGTTCGAAATATCGGTGTTGTATCTTGTTTGCTCTCGTTGAGCGCTTGACTCTTCTTGGCGATTTTTACTTTAATATTCAGGAAAATAAAAAACATATCCTGACGGTTTTTCAAAGACTATAAGTTAATTAGTCGTAGACAATCCCAGTAGGGCAGTAAATTGTGATAGTCGGTTCAAGCTCGACTGTGAAGGCGAACCAAATGAACCTGCGCTTTAACTTAAATTCTGATGATGTGTACATACATATAACAGGATGGGGCGTCCACACTTAGCTAACATTCTCCATGAGGTGCCTAACGAAGGCTATGTGGAGAAATTTGCTAACGCTTGGACTTCAAAACTAGTTTGACCACCATTTAAAATGGCCAATTAAATACAACATTATCGTTGTGTGCACGTCAGTTGAGCTCATAATTGTAGATATTATTAAAGATCGTATCGTCACCTGAATGCAAGAACTCGATTTGTATGTTAAAACCAGCATAACCGCAGGACTTTTCCTGTGCTAGCGGTTGTCGTTAAGAATAAAAATATAGATTATTGTTGTATAATATTTTTGTTGACCGCCTCGCGGTGGAGCGCGGGCAACATATCTGAGAAGTACGGGTAGACTAGCTAAATAGTTGATCTGCCCGTACTGCCGGATATGTCTAACGAAGCCCAAACCCCAAGATAACAAGAAGAAGAAAACCGACCTCGGATACTGCCAAGCCTGTTAAGTCAGGGCGCCCTTCGGAGCCAGGAGGGTGGCAGCATGCGAGTGTCTGGTGGTCGGCTTGTTCCACTCGGCAGCCGGCTGGGTTAAACTCGAAACGGTTACGACCTTCCTGGCAATCCATTATGGGGGGCAAAGGGTAAATGCACTGGCACCGATGGGGGAATAAGTGGAATTTCGGTTTCTTGACAACGGCATCGACTTAGGATAGAGGCCTGAAACGTTTCTCCGCTCACAGGGGAAGACCCTGACCTTATTGGAGAGGCTACTAAATATCGGCTAGATATAATTGGGATCTCCTCAACAAAGCAAAGAAGCTTTAGAGCTGTGGACCTTTCGGATGGGTGGAAACTCTTCATGTCAGGAGGAGCACCTTTAATGTCTGCTCAGGCGGGAGTGGGGATACCCACAAGTCTCAGGCTGGCAAGTAGATTATTGGAGTTGATTCCATTAGGAGGGGGAATTGGGATCTTAAAGCTTAAGCTTGAAAGGTCAAGTCTGGTTTTGGTACAGGTATATGCGCCGAATCTAGAGCCGGAGAATGCAGCTTTCTTGGATGAAGTAGATGGCGCCCTAGAACAGGATTTTTATGTCCTGATGGGTGACTTCAATGTTCACGTGCGTGTGGACGTAATGACATAGGGAGGTGTGATTGGGAGCAACGGTGAACCGGATCAGAACGCGAACAGAGAGACGCTGTTGGACTTTTGCTGTGCAAATCCAAATGGTATGTCCATTATGAACACCTTCTTTCCGCGCAAAGACATCCAAAAATACACATGGTACCGTCAGAGTATTCAGCAGAAGTCGCTGATAGACTTCTTCGTGGTACCGCCGTGTGTTATGGTTTATGATGTTCGTGTTGTGAGAAGGGGTGTACTGTCAACTAATCAGCACCTCGTGTTGTGCAAATTGTATCTCAACGATGAAGGGTAAACCAAGGCTGGTAACACATAGACGGCTTTTAACAAGGCAAAACGTTCTAAGCATCTATGCCTGTGTAGGCATAGAAAAGACGAGCGATTCTTCCCGGATTAGAAAAATCCTTTTCAAGTCTCCAACTATTCCGAGTTTTCTTAAAAAAGCGGACGGTAACTGAACAATGTCCAGCGAGGAAACGCTAAAGCTAATACTGGACACACATTTCCCCGGAAGTGTAATAGTAACGGGCTGTCCAGTGGAAATCATAATATAACCAAACAGCCGGTGCCAAACGAAGTTGTCACTACGCAAAAGATTAATTGGGCAGTGCGCAGTTTCCACTCCTTTAAATCAAAGAAGGTTGATAACTCTGTTTCTGGATAAGGAAGACGAAACTACGACCCACCTATTGTGCACATGTCCTGCTCCTGCGACGCTAAGAATTCCTTCGGGGAATTTGAATTTGAACCTTTTCATCCCAGAGATAAAGTTTTTCAGTTCAGCTAGATCGTTAAGATCATCTTAGAAGAATTCGCCGAGGGAATTCTTAGCGGCTTAAGAGCAGGACATCTGCACAATAGATGGGTCGTAGTTTCCTCTTCCTCCTCGTCCCTGCAGCTTCTACAAAAATCGTTAGAGGGGATCCCCAGTTTAAGTGCATGCAAGCAATGTTCTGTAAGGAACCCTATTAGTGAACCTAGGTTTTTCCGGTATGTGGATAAAAGACTCTCCGTCTTCTTCAAATGCAGGTTAGGTCAGATTTGTTTTGACAGGAGACAACTGCTCCGCTCTGCAGTTGCTCGGAACGTCCCTATGTCCTGGAAACCTGCACAGGGTTACGTCGTACCTATCTGCAATCTTGTTGAGAGATCTGCGGCATTGCTTTACCAACCTTGATCATATTGTCGGCGATTCCAAGGCTTTTATAGCTGCCTGACTGTCTATGTATAGTCCAATAGCACTAAAATCTATCGCATTAATTGAAAGCCAAGCCGCAGCTTCGCAGACAGTCGTAATTTTCGCTTGAAATACACTAAAATGATCCGGCAGTCGCGTGGTGATGACTAAGCCAGGTACATTGGAGAAGACTCCAACCCCCGTACCACCCGCTGTCTTGGATCTATCTGTGAATATTTCTAGCGCGGAATCGCTCAAAACTGTAGGATCCTCAAGGGATTCCAAGAGCTTCTGCTAGGAATCTGGGTCTTTTACCTGACGTTGAAGTCAATATAGACGACAACGTAGTTCGTTTTACTAGGAACAGCATGGTTGCCCTTGAGGATCCTAGAGTGGCTCATTGCTGTGTTAATCAGCTGGGAGGATTCTCTGAGCCTTAATGCCGCTTTGACTGCCATTATCTTCCCAAAGATATTAAGAGGAAGCAGATGGAAAATTAGCTCCAGTGCGGGAGTGGGGGTTGTTCTCAAAGCACGCGTTATGCAGATGCATGATCCCCTTTGCACTTTTTCAAGCAGGCTGCTGTTGATTTTTTTGTCCAGTGCTGTCCACCAGACCAATACTCCATACATAAGAATCGGCCTTACCACCCGCGTATATATCCTTCTTGTGTCTGCTTACTGGGCAAGCTATGCGTAGGACCTTATTCATGGTCTCCGTTATCTGTTATTAAGGTCGCCCTCCAGAATTCTCCTATAGTCCAGTCCGTTTTCCTAACATTCCTAAAGACAGATTGGGGGGAGGGGCTAAGATGAATACCGAATTGTATATAGCAGCGGTCTGAAAAAGGCACCTCTCTAGATACCATCAAGTTTTTGATATTTAGCTTAGGAGAGTCAGTGGCTAAGGTCAGATCGAGAACCTCTTGCCTGTTTTAAGTAACACATGACCCCCTGTTGCATATGATGAGGTTAGTATCCAATAAGTAATCAAATGGAGAGTCACTTCGCTTGTTGATATCGCTGCTGCCCCAAGAGATGTGGTGCACATTAACGTCACCGCCTGTGACGAGAAGCTGTCTCTCCCTCTCGGCGCTGCTGATCGCCTTGCGTATGTTTTCCACTGGTCTGGGCCTCGTTTCTTCATAAGGCATATACGCAGAGGTGATCCAAATTGCCTCCTCCTTTCCGCGCTCTAACCTCGCACATGCAAAGTCTCAATCGATGAAATTGGACAAGAAAAACATTCTAAGGCTGTTCTTAGCTAGACTACAGGTCCTGGGTATGGTTCCACCGTAGAGGAGGCGATTAAAGCCCTAAAAGTCGGCAAATCTGGTGGTGTGGATGAAATTCGGCCAGAAATGCTGAAGGCTTTGGGTAAAGAGGGAGTGAAATGGGTTTTTTGTGTCAGTAAAGTGGCCTGGGAATGCGATAAAACACTGGGGTAATTGTTCCTCTTTTTAAGAAAGGGGATAAGAGGGATTGCTCCAATTATAGGATCTCTCTTAAGTTTCCCCGGAGAAGTTTTTGCTAAGGTTTTGGAAGCGCGTTCCAGAGCTGTGGTCGAGTGCAGGTTGGGCGATGAGCAGTGTGGCTTTCGTCCAGATAGAAGCACAACTGACCAGCTATTCACTCTCAGAATGGTAATTGAAATGTTTGGGAGTATGCCAAACCTATCTACAGTTGTTTCGTCGACTTGGAGAAAGCATATGTTTGGGTTCCTCGGGGGTAAACCCTGGAGTATACTGCAGGAGTACGGGATTGACGGTTCTCTTCTGAGGGCTATGCAATCTCTACACAAACTGTAAAAGCTGTGTTTGAGTGAACGGCGTTAGGTCGATACCTTTCGCTATGGGCGTTGGACTTCGCCAGAGATGCATTTTGTCGGTGCCGTGACATAAGGCCATGTGACATAAGGCCATATTTCAAAATATGGTATTATGACGTGTCATAAGGCCATATAATTTTGAGACATTAGACCATATGCGCTTTGCAACTACAAAAACTTTAGTTTTGGTACAGCATCCGTATAATAAAAAATTGAATATGTATGGGGGGGCATGCTGCCCCCCTGCAACCCCTCTGCCTGGGATCACTGTAGGATTTGGGGTAGGTGCGAGGTTGGGTATATGCAAAGTTTCTTTCCTATGTTTCTCATGGATATAAAGAAACTTTGCATACACCCAACCTTGCACCTACCCCAAATCATACAGTGATCCCCAGCAGGGGGTTTACCTATTCCATGGTTTATTATACAAATGCTGAAACTAAACCGAAGTTTGGGGTAAATCTCTTCCATTCGACGAAAAATATAACGCACACAACACCAAAAACACATTTATTTTCGATCGACGTTATTATCAAAAAATCCATTTGAAAGTGACATAAACCCATAATGGCCCTATGACGCTTTCGCAAAGCGACATAAAGCCATACCTTGAAATATGGTCTTATGTCGCTTCGTGAAAGCGTCATAATACCATATTTTGAAATATGGCCTTATGTCACATGGCCTTGTGTCACGGCACCCATTTTGTCATCTCTTCTTTTTATTGTGTGTATGGATTGGATGTTATAGAGTAGTCGTTGCGAGGAATGGTTCGAATTGGGAGACATACGGATAAGTCTGCTCTTCGCTGATGACTAGGTCATCCTTAAGTCTTTCCAGACCGAACTTCAGCGCGTACTTAATATGTTTGTCGCCGTCTGTGTTTAATCTGAAATGAAGTAAACGTGAACAAATCAGAAGAAATGGTAGTTTTCCGAATGCCAGTTCAATGCTTGAACTGCATGTTAGAGGAGTCCCATTGAAACAGGCGAATATGTAGGTTTAAATATTTTGGGATCCGATTCACGAGTGATGGAAGGAGCTATAGTCAGTTATCCTGTAGGATTGTGTCAGGCTGGAACAATTTTGAGACAACTTGGTCAATCTGTTAACAGGAGGGCTGAACTTGGCATCGGAGCTAACCTATCGGTCTTCAATTGAGTGTTTGTTCGAACCTTCACCTATGGTCAGGAGGTTATTAGAGCTAATGCGCTTTGATGCTCTTTAGACACATGTTGTATAGCCAGTTCTTAGAAGGAAGGAATTCTTCACTTACGTACTTACTTATGGTAGGGCTACAGTTTGGGGTGGACCCCCGCTTCAACCAATAGGCGTATCCAGCCAGCTCGATTATTAGCCTCCAGTTTCACACGGCAAGTTAGTTAAGGTCACTTCCACTTGCGTGGGCCACCTGAGTCGCGACTTCTTCCACCGCGCCGACCCTCGGATGTAGATTCCAAGAATTTCCGGGCCCGAGCCTTAGTGTCCATCCGCTCTACATGACCCAGCCACCTCAGTCATTGGGCCTTAACTTTTCTGGCTAAGTCGATGTCCTTGTGTAGCCCGTACAGTTCGTCGTTCTCCATTTGTCAGCTCGCCATCTATATTGACGGGACCGAAAACCACCCGAAGAATTGGAATTTCGAAATATCCAAGAAGCATATACTACAGTGATCCCAAGTGGGGGGTTGCAGGAGGGCAGCATGCCCCCCATCCATATTCCACTGTTTATTATACAAATGCTCTTCCAAAACTGAAGTTTGGGGCAAATCCCTTCCATAAGTACGAAAAATATAACGCACACAACCGAAAAATGCATCCTATTTCGATCGACATTATGACTCTTTTATAATTATCACAATTGGAAATAAAGTCGAATATAGAAACTGACGCAGTTCGACATTTTTTCCACTGCTTATGAAAATAAGGTCGATTCGACATTATTACATTAGTACAGACGATTTTTGTTGGACAGAGTATATATAGATCTTTGAGGGCTTTGGATGGTGGTGGTTTTGATAAATCGTAGGGTAGATAGGCCGAGGTGATGATAAGGGGCTTGACCACTGGTTCCTCTTACCGTGCTGTGGTAAGCGTAATAGCGTAAAAGAACTCAAGAAGAGCTCAACCCAGAACTGAATAGTGATTGTGAATCTGATGACGAGAGTGATCATGGCGATCAAGCGGCCACCTCTAATGAAACGTTTTTCACCAGCAAAGATGTCACAAAGTGGTATAAGCAAAATACTGCTTTCGCCCGTCATGGGGACCATAACATAATTCGAGAATCAACGTCGATGGGGCCTAACCCAATTACCAAAAATTTATCGCCAGTAGATACATTTCTTTGTATTATGAGTCCAAATTCGAGACCAAATTAGAGACCAAATTCCAACAAAAAAAACCCAAAGTTTTTGTTATAAATGGAAGTCCGAAAAGAGTTGATAGCTTGTGATGGGTTTCCAGAAATCCAACCAACAAAAAGTTAGCGAGCTTGAAAAATTCTTTTCCTCTATATCGTGCAACCATGTCTGTCAACATATTCCATGACATTTTACGATTTATTCGTTTTCACAACCAATTCACAAGAACCATTCGCCAGTTTGAAGATAAGACAGCACCGATAAGGGATGTTTTCGAGATGATCAATTTGAATCTGAGAGTTCATTTCAGGCCTTATGAGACCATTACTGTGGAAGAGCAGTTGTTTGGATATAGAGGCCGCACTAAGTTTACTCTATATATGCCATCAAAACCAGCAAAATATGGTATAAAGATCTGGTGGGCTTACGATGCCTCAAGAAATGGCCAAATTAACACCGGAAAAGTAGGTAGGTAGTAGTTACTTCTTACAAAAATATCTACCCCGGTAGATACTATGAACCTACGTTTATTAAAAGACAAACTAGAAAAAAGAGTGTGAAGAACTGCTCTAGAAACATTTCTTTTTATATTTTCTGCAATAAATCGATAATTTGATAACTGAGTCGGAAGAGTTTCCAGATTTGATAAAAACTCGCTGAGTTATTAGCAAATGAAAATCGAAATATCTACCTGGGAAGATACTATGAAAGCGAAGGTTAAGGCGCCTTAGGACACTTATATCATGATTCCAAAGCCTTATTGAAAATGTCTACTGCTTCATTAGGTTTGATATTTACTTTTGGCACTTTAAGAAAAATGCCTCAAGCGCTGTATTTTTTGGCCATTTTTTCTTCACTTAAATCGCAACGAAATTGTTCAATAATAGCGCACTTTTCTCTGAATGAGACCTCCATAGGTTTTTTAAGTGACATATTGAAAAAATTAATACAAATATGCACCATAAACACAATAAAGTAAAAAAATGTTTATTAATAGAAAAAAGAAACCAATGTGAACAAGACGACGCGAAATGAACTGGGAAAGACTGAAACCCATGCACAAATAATATGCTGGATAAGGATTTGCACATATGAATGAATTTCAAGTTAAGACGCAGATCATTTTCCCTCAAACTCGTTAATTTAAAGTTCTTTTTGACGCAAAAATAATTGTTCACGTTTTAGAGTAGTCAATGTAAACTAAAATTTTCTCATGTAAGCGGATGTTCACCTTATCGCGAGTGTACTGTATACTCAAAAATCAGCTTGTTCCAATTAATTTGCACAGCACTGTAATTTTTCCTTTTCATGAATCCTGTTTAATTAATTGACTTCTTCATGAATGCAGGTATTCAACAGGAGAATCGGCGTATCTTATAGCTAATCTGAAAGCTTTTATAATCATTAAAAACATACATACATCTTGATAAGCTTACACCCAGTTTGTGCTGCCTTAATGCAAACGCACATTTTTTCCAAGTAAACAAATACTCGTGCGTCATAATTCGATTACAAATATTGAACGCCTTCATAACACTGCAGATTGTAAATTTAATATTGTGAAGGTTTATTTTTTTAAGTTTTTTTTTTTTCAATATAATTATTTTTATGTTTATATATGGATGTACCTTGGGTACATGTTTATCTAATTACTGGATTATTATATACCAAGAGTGTGCGTCGAAATGTAATTGGGCACCGGGTTAATGAAATGTATTTATGTTTGTGTTTTTATTTGTGGTAAGTATATATGTATGTATGTACATGTCAATGTACATATGTATGCACGTTCATCGAATTATTGTTTTCTAGTTGCGCCAGGGAGGTCGGGAATCTTCATAAGATACCAGTAGCCCGTGTTATTATGTGCGTACGTACTAAACCTCACCCCCTCACACAGAAATCAACCATTCTCCCCACCACAGTTAGGTATAAGTTCGCGGGGCTGGGTAGCGGCTAGCAAATTATGCTATGCGTCTTGTGTCAGCTGCTGCTGCTTCTGCTGCTCTGGTTTGTGCCCTGAAGGTGTTTTTTTCGTGTGTCGGTTTTTGTTTGTGTATGTGCGTTTTGTTTTGTTGTTTCTTAATTGAGCCAAAGGATGATGTAATCTTCTAAAGAAACTAGGAGCCCGTGTTACTAGCATGCACGATTAACAAACCCAAATACTCGATGACAGGAATGCGGCTACATGCTAATCCACACCCAGCAACCTTCAACCACTGTTCTCGCAGGACTGCCGTTAGGTATAACTTCGCGGGGCTGGTTAGCAACTTATGCTAAGTCGTCAAGGTCTGCCGTTTCGGCCCTTCTTAATCTTTCGAGCCTTCTCAATTCAATCTGCACCCTCGTTATGTAGGAGCAGAGCTCCACCCAGTCATTATCTGACCTCGGCATTTGGTTTTATAGAAGCTGCAGCCTTGGTGGTCTTACTCTGGTTTCTGCGAAGCGTCTGTAGTGGAACACTGCATGCTCCGCGTCTTCGTCTTCATTTGGACATTCTGGACAGAAGGGCGAGCTATCGTGTCCAATCCTGTGGAGGTATTTTCGATAGCCGCCGTGCCCGGAAATTAATTGTGTAAGGTGGTAGTTGCAGTCTCCGCGTGTTCTTTGTGTCCAGTCGACGATGGTGGGGATCAGTTTTTGCGTGGTCCATCTGCCTTTCTTCGTGCTGTCACACCTAGTTTGCCACACCTAGTTTGCCACGATGTTGCCTTCTCTTCCCCTTTTACCCTCCTGGTAATGGCGGCTTCTTGCTGGTTTGTGGCTCACCTAAGGTAGATCCTTTGGATCTCGTTGGCAAAGATGTCGATAGGGTCCATTCCGGCTATAACACAGATTACTCGGAAACAGCTTACTGTTCTAATTGCGCAGAGCCTGTATGCTGACGAGAGCTTTCTTCATGCTTCCTGCGTTCTAAGTGCCCCCGCCCAGACCGGAGCAGCGAATAAAAGGATGGAGCTGACCACTCTGGATAGCAGAATTTTCCTGGCGTATCCAAGCCCACCGATATTTGGCAGGATTCGGGAAAGCGCTGCTGGCGTCTGTGATGCCTTTCGGCTAGCGTACTCGACATGCGTTTGAAATTCATCCTGTTGTCGAGCATTACTTCTAGGTATCTTATCTAGGTATCTCAGTTTCCTGTCGGTGAGGTAGTTCGTGACTATCCTCATAAGGTAGTACGGTGTACTCATTCCGGACAGAGATTTTCTAATTCGTGACCAGTCCGCCGAGTTAAAGGCATTTTTAGCGTCGAGCGTTACTACTGCGCAGTACTGCTTTGTGCCTCATCGCTACCTATTTCGCAGCATAGCTTCAGGTGTGGCACCTACTATCGCCTTTATGCCATCGACGGTAGAACGCGATTTTCAGAATTCATACTGGTTGTTTAAGAATTGTAATTTGTTAAATCATTTGTATAATTTAATTTATCTCATTATTTCATGTATTTCATATCGCTTTTGTTTGTTGATTGAATGTGCCAAACCCAACGTAATTTACCCTACGATGTTCTTATTATTAACAGTTAATTGTCTCTTGTTTCATCAACCTGTTCAATATAACGTAAATTCTCTTGGTCGCTCTACTCAATTTTATATTCAGCTATGTACACTCACTTGGATCGCAAAACACACAAGAGCAATAAATTACTCTTACACACTAGCAATAAATTACTTATCGTTGAACCATTCATTTTTTTCTTATACATATTTTAACAATTGACCAATCTACAGCCAAGGTTATATGAGCCGGCCTAAACTCCTGTTTATGTAATCGTGGAGTTGAGATTTTTTCTTGGCGGAGAGTAGTTGTCAGCCGTGGGGAAAGGAAGAAGTGTCAGGATAGGAAGAAGGGCCAGAATTTGAAGAATTTGAGGCAAAGGCTTTAGTTGCCAAATCGGGTCTTCTATCGGCAATAAATGCTCGCGAGGAGGTCGGGAAAATCCAGGATATAGTTGGCCAATTGGCTGCACAACAAAAAGCTTTAGTTGACTCTTTAAACCAATCAACTTCTACGGGAAGAAGCGATGACAGTTGCCCTCCATCAGTTAGAATAGAGCCGTTTTCGGGCTACTACCGGGAATGGCCAACATTTCGGGACATGTTCCAAAGTGTTGTTAAAAACAAACAAAATTTATCCCCAATTCGCATATTTCAATTTTTGATTTCGTGTCTTCGTGGTGAGGCTTTAAGTCTGTTAAGCCATCTAACGATATGCGACGATACGTACGATCAAGCGTAGGAAAAACTTGAGAAGCATTATGATAGGCCGCGTCATACTGTGAATCACTTCATCACAGCTATGGAGCTACCATCTGTTCATACCTCGAACGTTAGGGTTCTACGAAAAATATCTGACGGATCTGATAAAATTGTACGAGGTTTAACCCCTATTAATTCGCTTATTAGGGATCCGTTTCTTATTTACATTTTAATAAACAAGCTGGACCCTGAAACTCATCAAGCATGGGCCGAGGAAAATTTTTCCAAGGACTATCCTACTATGGACCAGTTGTTAGATTTTTTGGACGGTGCGAGGCCCTTGAGAGCTGTAGGTCCAGTGTTCGTGAACTCAATCGAAAACCAATGGTAAGAAGCATGCATGCCTCGACCTCAGCAATATGCGCCAAGTGCAGTGCAAACCATTGTCTTTCTCAGTGTCCAGCGTTTCTTGACATGAACGTACAATCACGCCGTGAGTTTGTTAAAAATAACAAACTTTATTTTAACTGCCTTCGAAGTGGGCACTCATCAGCACTCTGTCAATCTAAATTTCGATGTAGGTCATGCAATACACGTCACCATAGTTTGGTCCATGATGATTCGGTTAAACCCTCAATAAACAACACTTCATTTAATCGTGGCCAAACTACAGACTTTGTTCCTCAAAACCCCACCACTTACCATTCGATCAATCTACAATTGAACACCACTTCGCTTCTTCCCGTTCAAGCCACTAACTTTGGTCTTCAAACCCCAAATTATTTGTCGAATCTTCCCTCGACATTGTCACAAGCAATAGCTAATAATCATTCCATCAACGTTATGCACCCCGTAATCCAAACATTACTCCCCACGGCGGCGCTAGGAAAAGTTTTGGACGTTAAAGGAAAATACCAGCAAGTTCGGATTCTGATTGATTCAGGCTCACAGGTATCTTTCGTTACTGAGTCATGCGCGCAGACACTCGGGATAAAACGAAGAAACGCTCATATACCAATAAGCGGTATTGGATCTACCAGCGCTGGTAAATTCAGAGGCCTTATCTCGTTGGTTATCACTTCACGCTGCGATTTGTATAGTATCTCGGTTAATACTTATATTTTATCGAGCGTAACAACAAACTTGCCAACGACCGATCCAAATTTCAATAAATCAGACCCCTTTGACAGATTACTAGGTGCCGATAAAGCTTGGGAAATTTTACAAGGCCAATGCGTCAATAGTGGGCAAGGCTATTCAATCGCGCAAAAAACTGTTTTTGGTTGGATTTTGGCTGGACCTTTACCATTTACCAACGAACCCACATTACTTCACATCATGTCCATTTAGATACCGATTCGATTTTGCAATCCTTTTTGACCATCGAAGAAGTTGATCCGAAATCAATCATATCGAATGAAGATAGGCAAATCGAAGAACATTTCCTTAAAACGCATCGCCAAGATTCGTGCGGAAAATATATCGTCGACTTACCTTTAAATCACCACCACAGTTTAGCGACACCTTAACCGTCGTAGTTTTCGCGCCTTAAATGGATGGGGAAAAAGTTCTGAAAAACTCGGATCATTTACGGTTTCTCGACGAATATTTAAGCATATGCCATATGTCGAAAGTCCCTGCATCTGTTCTATCTGTTCTATCTTCCCCACCATGCTGTTCTGTAACCAGACAGCAGTACAACTAAGCTTCGAGTCGTGTTTGACGGGTCCTACAAGGACTCAAACGGTAACAGCCTGAATGATGCGCTTATGATTGGCCCACGCATTCAACGCAATCTTTTCTCTGTTTGTTTACGATTTCGCCAACATGTATTCGTCTTTACAGCAGACATATTCAAGATGTACAGCCAAATCTGGGTGTCCGAAGAAAATGTTGAGTTTCAGCGCATAATGTGGTGGAAATCCCCAAAGGATACTTTAGAACATTTTCGGGACACGGGATACGGGACTACATGTGCTCCATTTGTATCGGTGCAGACTTTGGAGCAATTGGCAGAAGACTATCGCGAAGAGCTATTGTTTTAAATTACTTTTACGTAGACGATGCAGCTTCGAGTGGAAATACTGTATCGGAAGCCATTGCTAAACGGGCTTCTTTAATCGAACTTCTCAAAAAGTGCGGCATTAAGCAAGTGGCAGAGCAATTGTGACGAACTCCGTCAAGACACCGATAACGATTCTCTCGGGAACATCTCGCATGACACGGAGCCGGATTCGTAGATAAAAGTGCTCGGCCTATATTGGAACTCGAAGAGTGATATATGTAGCTTTTGTTTAAATTACAATTCCGATAACCCAATAACAAAATGTCAGATTTTAAGAGACATAGCACGCATCTCCGATTCCCTCGGTTTCCTTGCCGAATTGTGGCACCGAAATGTGGACTGAGATGATAAACTCCTATACTTCATTGCTTGCCAGTGAAGAAAATACCGCGAGGAACTTCAAGCCCTCACAAAACGTCAAAATACCCCAAACGATCGGGCTTGAAAGAGCGTCTTTCCAATTGCACGCGTTCTCAGATGCATTGGCATCCGCGTACGCCGCCGTTATCTATTCGCGCTACAAGTTGCCCAATGGAGCCTTTGAAACGAATATTATCGCCGCAAAATCGCGCGTAGCTCTGTTAAAAAAAATCAGCATCCCGTGGTTAGAACTCTGCAGTACAGTTGCTCGCAAGACTACTCGTTGCGGTGCAAAAATCACTTTGCGTCCCATTTAAAAATGTCTACGCCTGGTTTGACTCCAAAGTAGTTTTATCATGCGTTCGTCTCCTCCTTGTCGTTGGAATATCTTCGTATGTATGTCAGATCGGTATGTAACCCCGTGAACTGTGCATCTCACGGCATCTCACCATCGCAACTTCTCCAACACCCGATTTGGTGGACCGGTCCACATTGGTTAAAGGAAAGTACTGAGAATTGGGCGATAGTCAGTGACCTTGAGGACGATCCTAGATGTAACCAGGAGGAATAGAAAGTTACCAATCAGTCATACCTCGTCATAACCGATGATCACCCATTCGAGTCGCTGTCAACACGCCTCCATTCTCCTCTGTCACCGCTAGTAGTCTGTCATTTATGATACGTTCCCGGACTTTGCCCGTTGTATCGAGCAGACATATTGGCCCATACGACGATGGCTCTCCGGGTGGCTTTTCTTTTGGTAGAAACACCAGATGCTGGAGTTTGCATGGTTCAGGGAAGACCCTGTCCTCAAGGCACCTTTGCATAGTTGCTATAAAAAGATAGGGTCTCTTTTTTACGGCCGCTTTAACTCTTTTGATCCGCATATGTACTGAAACCAATATAGCTTCCCGATTTAACGTCCGCCTGCTCATAAATTTGTTTACAAATTAATGGATATGCATCTTCTAAAATGGCACAAAAAAACACTACGCGACTTGACTTATAAAACCCATTCAGAATATATATTTTTCATATAAGGTGTGTTTAAATAAAAACTGGGATGTATGTATATGGCCCACCCGGATCGAAAGAGAACTGAGCTTTCGAGATGCCGTCAGGTCCGGGCGCTTTGTTGTCGCCTATATGCTTCATGGATATCCTCCGACGTGATTGCTCTGTTGAAATTATGGATTACCCGGCCTCTTAACCCCAAGGGGCTTAACAAAGCGCCTATATGCGACTGGGATAATGATGCGTATTAGATGATATCAAGGATCATATTATACCAAGATAGTGCACGCCATACAAAATTGTTGCACGGAAATTTTTGTATGGTGGGGTTCTATAACACGACCTAAGCTTTTCGATATATTTTTGATTTCCGGTCATGGTCGATAGACGATGGCTGTTGTCTTAAATCTAACCTGTAGAGTTAAGGTAGATTAGAATGTGAGGGATTTTCTATTTTAAATGTTCGTGGCCAGGGTTAGGGAAGATAAGTTCCCCAGGCGGGCGAATTCGGTTCTGCATTGTGCTACCATGAGGTGGTTGTGGAGGCAAGAGCTTTGATGGCTGCCTGGCTGTCGGGGCAAATTGTAACATTTCGTTTGGGTGTGGTGCCGTCGTTGAGCGCACGACAGGCCCTTTAGATTGCTAGTTTTTCATTTAAAAGCACTGGCGAAGTTCGGGAGTCTGAACGATTTCGATATTTTCAAGGCTGCTGAAAATATACCCAAATCTACTCCGCATTCCATTTTCAAACCGTCCATCCCGCTGTTCCATTCCGCTCTTGATGGTATACCCACGGCAAAGTCTTTGCTGAGCGTTATGCGGGAGGTAAGATGATCTGTGGGGGATGTTACCGCCTCCTGAGGCAGTAAAGCCAGAATACTACAGCGCCCATGGGGCCTGGCTGACCAGCACCCAGATTCTCTGATTCTGAACGCACTACAGGTTTCTAGTTTTCGGACGTGAAGGTTTAGGGGTAGTAGGTTAGATAACCGTTAGTGCATCTGTCGGACACTGCACCCGTGGTACTTATCTAGGCCTTCTATCTAAGACGTATTGTTATTTCATGTCGATACGAAGAAATTTGTAGCAATCTGGGGCCATTTCTTTAACAATCATCGGTATTTTTGTAAGGAGCAACTATGTCCTTCACAATCCGCTCGCAGAATTCTTACTTCTCCGGTGTAAATTTGGTCAATCGTTGAGGCATCGTAAGCCCACCAGATCTTTAGACCATATTTTGCTGGCATATATTAAGTGAACTTATATGCATATATCCAAACAACTACTCGTCCACAGTAATGTTTTCATAAGGTCTGAAATAAGCTCTCAGATTCGAGTTGATGATCTCCTTTTCTTGTGCCTTATCTTTGGACTGGCAAATGGCTCTTATAAACTGGTAATCAAAACGAATAAAGCGTAAGATTTTTAGAATCGGTTGACAGAAATTTTTTTTTTTTTGTTTTTTTTCCCGGGGGTATGTGAAAATCTTGCATAGACACTATGCGTGCTCATAGTAGTGTGAGATTCTTACTCACTAAAAAACACCTCCCTTCGATATAAACTTGTTAGTTACTGCAACTAAGTAAGGACTTATCAAGCAATTTTTTTATCACGAAATAGAGACGTTTGGCAGGTGCCTCTCCAATGAAAGTTCCTGCATGTTCCGCTATTTAGGCGCGGTTGATTTTTATCGTGCTAAGTCAAAAGGTTTGGTCCTTTGTAGACGGCGCAATACATTTCTTTCGTCCAGAAGTTGTAGGACTGTATTATTTACGTGTTCGCTTATTCGATTTTTGTGCTTTCGCGCGAAGTTTTTAATTTCATTTTCGACTGTAGGAATTCCGAGATCTCTATGTATATCATCATTTCTTACGTACCACGGTGCATTGACAATTTCTCTTAGCACTTTATTTTCAAAAGTTTGTAAAATATTGGCGTTTGTTTTATTGGTACAACCCCAGAGTTGTATACCATATGTCCACACCGGCTTTAGCACTTGCTTATATATCAGCAGCTTGTTCTCAGTATTAAGCTTGGAATGTTTCCCAAGTAACCAATACATTTCTCTGAACTTGTTATCGAGTTCTTTACGTTTCTTTTTCACATGCGACTTCCATTTTAATTTAGCGTCGAGTGTCATTCCGAGGTATTTAGCCTCGTTTGCGAAGGGAATACGAACCGAGTTTATAAGGATAGGTAAACTGTTCGTTTTCTTGTAAGTGAAGTTTACATGGACAGATTTGGTTTCGTTGAGGGTGATCCGCCAA
The DNA here is from genome assembly GCA_917880715.2 of Matsumyia berberina. Taxonomy (NCBI): domain Eukaryota; kingdom Metazoa; phylum Arthropoda; class Insecta; order Diptera; family Syrphidae; genus Matsumyia; species Matsumyia berberina. The sequence goes on along the minus strand of OU862872.1, from coordinate 59,359,856 downwards.
GCCTTTGTCCATTCGTTTACACTATTCACAGCGTTTTGTAGTTTAACTGTTGTTTCTTCGATCGTTTTGCCAATTGCTAAAATCGCAGTGTCATCGGCAAACGTAACTAGAACGGTGTCTTCTTCTTGCGGTATATCGCGGGTATACAGAAGAGGGCCAAGGACACTTCCTTGGGGTACGCCGGCTGTAATTTCTTTGAATTGCGAATATTCGTTTCCGTGTCTGACACGGAAGAGTCTATTTCCAAGATATGTTGTCAGTATATTATATAGGCGTGCAGGCAGAACCTGACGTAATTTTAACTTCAAGCCTTCATGCCACACCTTATCAAAGGCTTGCGAGACATCAAGAAATACGCTTGAGCAGATCTTCTTTTCTTCAAGAGCTTTTTCTATTACGTCAGTGATTCTATGCACCTGATCAATAGTTGAGTGTTTGGTTCTAAACCCAAACTGGTGATCAGGGATAAGATTCTGTTCCTCGATGATCGGCTGTAATCGCTTGAGCAATATTCTCTCGAAGATTTTAGATATAATTGGGATCAGCGAAATAGGTCTATAGGATTTCTTGTCACTCGGCGGTTTTCCTGGTTTTAGTTTTTTTATTTCTTGCGTGAGTTCCGCTAGCGTTGCACTTGTTATTGTGTAAGTGTCAGGTGTTATCTCGCGTTCGGTATTTCGAATAAGTGCTCGGCCATCGAATGGCTTAAATGTGTCTTCCAGATGGGAGGCGAAAATATTCGCTTTTTCTTTGTCTCCCTTCGCCCATTTGTCATTACTATTCTTGATTGGCGGCGTAGGGATTTTTGGTCTTTTGGTGCCTTTTATAGCTTTCCAAAGCGAATAATTGGATTCTTTTTCAGCGGTTAAGTTTTCGAGGTAGGTCCCTATTGCACGGTTCTTAAAATTGCTTATAGTCTGTTTCAATACATTACTCAGTCGGTTTAAGTGCGCTTTATGCTGTGGAGCACGACTTTGTTGCCATTTCTTACGCGCTTTTATTTTAAGCCGCAATTTGTGTGCTTCTTTCTTTCGTGGGAAGTATTATTCCACCCGGCACACTGCACGATTTCGACGAAGCGATCAACTTCGATTTCGAGTTCATAGGGCGTCTTAAGTGGTATTCTTAAGTCAGTGTTCTCTTCGATTTCTTTCTTGAAGCCTTCCCAATTAGTATTTCTGCCAGTTAGTCTCGCTAATTCTTGTTTTTTATTTAGGGTTTTGCTTATCGTCAGAATAACTGGAGAATGGTCAGAGGAAAGGTCAAAGCTTTCGTCAACTTTTAAGTGAACGGGGGTATTCCTTTTATAATGAAGAAATCGATTAGATCGGATATTTTCGTGGTATCAGCCGGCCAGTATGTCGGTTTTCCCGTCGAATGGAAGTCACAACTGTGCTCCATACCCGCTTCATAGAGCGCTCTACCTTTTCGTGAGATGCATCTTGAACCCCAGAATGTGTGCTTCGCATTAAAATCGCCACCAATGACAAAATTAGGTCTAAGCGATATCTGTGAAATCAGTTTTTTCAAGCGCGCATCGCGGTGGACAGTAAATAGATGAGATGTAAAAAAAACGTTGTCTACTTTTTACCCGTATCGTGCTAACTTGCAGAGTTTTAAGCTCTATTTTTAGGTCTTCCGAGTGCTCGATGGAGTCTTTTATATACAAAGATGATCCGCCTCTTGCCTTTTCCGATGGGTGACAAGCGTGATAGTCACTGTAGCCTCTTATATTTGCATGCGATGTCTTCTTCAGATGGGTTTCTGAGATCAAGCATATGTCAATATCTTCTTTTTGTATGAACATTTCTAACTCGTCAAGTTTTTGTAGAAGTCCGTTTGCATTCCATGTTAGTATTTTGAGCATTCGTTTCATGTTCATGTTCTTGTTCGGGTGCGCGTTTTTCGGCAATTATTTTCGATCTTGCCTAACCTCTCGAAAATAAGCTTATTTATTTTACATTGTTCCTCAAGTTTTGTAAGAATAACAGAAAAAACTTGAGATACAGGATCCACTGGACTTTCGATTCTTCCATTTTCTGACGCCGCGGCTTGGGTTTGTTGTCCGACGTCCAGAGTCCAATAGCTTTTCTTTTGTCACTTCTTTCTGAGTGCTCTTGTGACCGGAGACCGATGGCGTGTCTATTGCTATTGATATTTTGTTTTTACCGCTCTTAAGCTTTACCGCACTTCTCGGTTTCGAGTGCTGATTTTGAGGCTTTAATAATTGACCACGCCTTTTTTGTAGCTCTTTGGCTACTTCGCAGCCTCGATAGTTAGCCGGGTGTTGTCCTTTGCAATTACTACACGTTGCAGAGGTTTGTTTACTTACTCCACAGTCTTTGGAGAGGTGACTTCCGGCGCATTTTACACATCGCGGTTCTTTCTGACAATACGTCTGCGTGTGATTGAATCCTTGGCAGCGTTTGCACTGTGGGATTATTCTTGAGTTCTTGCGCAAAGGCTCAATCTTAACTACGATGTTGAGAATCGTCTTTATTTCATAGATTTTTTCTATTTTTTCGGTTTTATCGAAGGTTAACATAAAAAGCGGTAGGCCGCGCTTGACCGTAGTTTCCTCACCTTTCGATAATTGCTTCTCCCGTTTAACGATATTGACAGCATCAGCAATTTTAAAGTGTCTATTTCTTAAATCACTGACTACATCTTCTTTTGAGCACGAGGCATGAAGTCCTCTAGCCACGACACGTATCGGCCTTTCCGACTTGTTCTCGTAGGTATACCATTGGATTTTCTCGGCATTTAATTTTTGAGATAACAAGCGGTAGCTGTCAGCGTCTTTGACACAGACTTTCCACGTATTGTTATTGCGCGATGTTTCAATATAATCGGTTTGCAATATAATCGGTTCGCAATCCCGATAACGTAAATTGGAGGTGGTGGCCTTTGCTTAGTATTTCGGTTTACCTCGCTACGAACGTTTGTCAGGTCTTTCCTTTCTTTTTTTCCCGGCTCGTTTTCCGTTGCTTCTTTTCGTGTTACGATTTCGGGTGAAGAACCGGCTTTCCGTTTCTTGCCTGGTCGTTTCTGTAAAATCCATTCAATTTCGTGACTTATTTCTACTTCGTCCGTTTCGTAAATAACTTTCCCGGTACAGTTCGAGCTCGAGGAAGCCTCAGAACTAGGTTGCGACGTATCCTTTGTACCTCTTCGAGAATCTTTGTTTTTAAGTTTCTCTAGTTCTTTTTTGAGTTCTTCGCAGAGCAGTTCCATCTTAGTTAGCCTGGCGCGGAGTTCTATGTTTTCCTCCCTCAGGCTTTTTGTTTTCGCCGAAGTCCTTTGTTCGTGCGCCGACACTTCCGGTGTCGTCGGACTTCTGGTTCCGTACGTAATTGTTTGAGATCGCGATGGTGGTGATCTTGATACCCTTGAGCTTTTGCCAAAAGGGTTGCATAAACGCAATAAATGGCTCTCCCCAGAATCCAAAGACCCGACCTCCGAAGAGGGTGGATTTTCCAGTAAACCTGGAGTACCACCTGGGGTAGTAATATCTTTCGTTTTGTTCATTGCATATTTTGTATACTCTATACACTCGGTATACGGAGGGTGGATTTTAGTCGCCTCTTACGACAGACATGCCTACCTCGGGTAAATTCTAACCCCTACCCGAAGGGGTAGGGTTGACAGACATGGTTGAACGAAAAAGAGACAAAGAACTTTGTTCGCTTACTTTGCTCGCTTACTTTTTGTCAGTTGGATTTCTGGGAACCCATCACAGGCAAAATTGCAAAAAAAGCTATCATTTTTTTTATCAGTAATTGGAGTTCATGTAACAGCCGTTTTAGTAGAATCTTTGGAGTTCCATTTATGATAAAAATGTTCGGCTTTCTTGTTAGAAAACTTACAAATTTGGTATCTAATAGAGCTCTTGATACCCGCATACCCGGGTACCCCAATTTTCGGGTATTACCCGGGTACCAAACTATCGGGTACCCGCGTCATGTCTTATATTTCTCGTAAATTAAGGTACATAGGTAGCTAGAAAGATGTGGTGGTTCAACACAACCCAATTAACACTAAGATGTGCCTTTTTGTTACCAAGGCTTGCGTGACCTGGTTGATGGCGTGTGTTGTTGGCGGTAAATGAGACAGCCGCGTGTGCCTTACCTTCTCTCCTTGTTGTATATATTCAACGCATACGGTGTAATTTACCAACTTTTATATTAAATTAGAGCATTTGTGGCTCTGGCTGACATTGCCGGGTACCCGCGAACCCGGGTATTACCCGCATTGCCCGGGTACCCGTGTAGTTGTTGAGACGGGTATTACCCGGGTAAAATCAAGAGCACTAGTGTCTAATGGATGGGCTCATAATACAAAAAAAAATGTATCTACTGGCGATAGATTTCTGGTAATTGGGTAAGGTGCTATTAAGTATTATACTATTCACGAATTATATAATGGGCCCTACTATGGGCGAGAGGAGTATTTTGTTTATATCATTTTGTACCATCTTTGCTGGTAAACAAATTTCCGTAAGACGTGGCCGTTTGTTCATCATGATCACTCTCATTCTCATCATCAGATTCACAGTCACTATTTAGTTCTGGATTTATCTCTTCGCCTATTTTGGCGTCCAAATCTGGGTGCACGGTAGTGCACCGCCAAGTTCAGTACAAGCATCCTTTACCGCTTAGAGTTCGCGGTAATTTCAGTACCTTATAACTCAGCTCCCTTAGTAGCTGGAAGTCTGGTTTTCTGACCCATAGGAGAAAAGCGCCACATGACAACATATTCCAAATTTCAAGTTTCTGAGATATTTGATTCAGAAAATCGCCAAATTGTTATAATTTCGTAGCTGACTCACTGACTGACAGATCAACAAAAACCTATCACCCACTTCCAGCAGACCTAGAGACTTGAAATCTGGTACACATGTAGTATTTACGGTGCACATTAAGGGAAAATTTAAAGTCGTCAGTCAATTTCATGCATAAAGCTCCAACTTACTGATTTGCTTTACTTCTCTAGTAAAGTTCTGCAAAAACTTGGCTGACTAAACATACAGCAGTAGAGTACGTCAATACATTCTCTTGAATCTCATACCGTTATAGGTATCATGACAAAAACCTACCTGGAAACAGCTGGCGCCGAAAGATATTCAAAACAGCCTTAAACAACAAATTCTAAGACCAAACTAAAATCATTAAGGTACATTAATCCAGTGCAAGGTGCATAATTTATTGCATACGCACATATCTTGTAGGAAAAATGTATGGAATAGTTTTTACCTACCCGTGTAGATACTATGCGTTTAGGGAAAAAAAATTGTGCATGAATGCGAGGGTTAATTTGTATGTATGTACATAATCATATATGTGAACACATATAATTAAATCATTCCATTAGTAAAGTATGTACAGTGCGATAAATGTGGTAATCAATAAATCAGTGCTTAGTTTAGGGCACACGCAGCACTTACAACTATTTTGTTTCGACATACATCCACTTAGATAATACATATGTATGTATCTATGTCTGTATAAAACAACTATTAGATGCATTACTTGGAGAAGCTTTATTCTGTACCTTCACAAGTATGAAATCAAATTAAAGTCTATAAAGCAACCCCATATGAGGTAATTAACATCACATGAAGTTGGATTGACTTTCAAAAGCAGAAATAGAACAAATTTAATTTCACGGAAATAGGAGCCTTGGGAGGTTCTCCATTACAAGCACATGCATTTAACGGTGAAATTATATCTCCCAACATCAAAGGTCCGATGCACACGGCTAATTCTTGTATTCTCAATATCTAGCATGCAGAACATCAACACCTCATCTGAGAATTTCAAAAATGCACGAGGACTACATACATAGGAATGTATATGGCTTTTAAGTTTCTTATAGTTTCACGGCCGGCATGTACAGAAAGCTCAACAGGCCACGAGAGAAAAACTGAGAGAGAAAGTGAGTGAGCTTGATCAGTGGTGGTGAACCTTCTTGTGAAATAAATGTTTAAAAAAATTGTTGAAATTTGTTAAATTTTTTTTATCTTGTTTTAGTATTTGTTGCACGCTTTGCCCTAAAATTTGTATTAAGTCTTCTCAATATATCACAAGTTTATATAGATATTATTCTACTAGTTTTCGAATATTCCTTCTTCTATCTCAGATTACGAATCAAATGTTCGAGTACATATTTGCATATGTATTTACATATCTCATAATTTCTACTAGACACATATTTATGTATGTGTCGAGGAATTCCTTCCCAACGGAATTGTGGGGTCAGGCCTCCATTCGGGAACAGTAAGGAGGAATTGAAGTATCTTAAGTTCTGCGGCATGTGACCACTCATTCAAAAGATAATTTCGCGGCCGCTATAAAGCAATACAAAAAGGATTAGCACAAGGATGTGGGAGGGAGAAATCGGGAGAAAAAAAGAATTCCAAGACAGCGGTGGAAAAGTTGGGTATACTGGAAAGGAAACCCGTTTTTTCGTCCTATAATCTTTCCAGGAAATGAGTAAGACGGTTGGAAAGGACGGATACTGACCATAATTTGTGGTGAGAGTTAACACATTATCAAAAAAATCGGGCATAACGGCCATCACTCCCATCATTTTGCTTGGAACGAAAAGACCACCAGGGTTCCCGTAAGCAGTGAGGCAACGGAAGGGTTAAAGAACGGGTAGCACTAATACACGAAGTGCATAACAAAGCAAAAACACATCCTCTCGGGAACCACAACATATTAAAAACTATTTTATTTAATTAGTTAACCTCTCCGCTTCTTTATTTATTGTTGGTTGGGCTCGTTAATTCTTCTTCTCTTGTGTTTTTCTTCCGCTGGCTTTGATCGTCATAGAAAATTGTGGATTGCCACCACACTTAAAGATTTTTGTTACAATACGTTTTATTATTTACTAGCTGAATAATACCCGGCGTTGCTCCTGGTTATTACATTTCAATCCAGAAATCGACATCTTCTTCAAACAATTTATGAAAGACTTATCATGATTATATAATATATCATAATCTCATCTTAAATCTGAATCGGAATTTTATATTCAACCCAATCGACTGTATTTTATTCTGCCACTTTTGCAAATGTAATCAAATTCTTTAAGTCGAACCGAACCTCCTTTAACTCTAATTTCCCTCTAACTCGATCTAGTAATATCTTTCGTTTTGTTCATTGCATATTTTGTATACTCTATACACTCGGTATACGGAGGGTGGATTTTAGTCGCCTCTTACGACAGACATGCCTACCTCGGGTAAATTCTAACCCCTACCCGAAGGGGTAGGGTTGACAGACATGGTTGAACGAAAAAGAGACAAAGAACTTTGTTCGCTTACTTTGCTCGCTTACTTTTTGTCAGTTGGATTTCTGGGAACCCATCACAGGCAAAATTGCAAAAAAAGCTATCATTTTTTTTATCAGTAATTGGAGTTCATGTAACAGCCGTTTTAGTAGAATCTTTGGAGTTCCATTTATGATAAAAATGTTCGGCTTTCTTGTTAGAAAACTTACAAATTTGGTATCTAATAGAGCTCTTGATACCCGCATACCCGGGTACCCCAATTTTCGGGTATTACCCGGGTACCAAACTATCGGGTACCCGCGTCATGTCTTATATTTCTCGTAAATTAAGGTACATAGGTAGCTAGAAAGATGTGGTGGTTCAACACAACCCAATTAACACTAAGATGTGCCTTTTTGTTACCAAGGCTTGCGTGACCTGGTTGATGGCGTGTGTTGTTGGCGGTAAATGAGACAGCCGCGTGTGCCTTACCTTCTCTCCTTGTTGTATATATTCAACGCATACGGTGTAATTTACCAACTTTTATATTAAATTAGAGCATTTGTGGCTCTGGCTGACATTGCCGGGTACCCGCGAACCCGGGTATTACCCGCATTGCCCGGGTACCCGTGTAGTTGTTGAGACGGGTATTACCCGGGTAAAATCAAGAGCACTAGTGTCTAATGGATGGGCTCATAATACAAAAAAAAATGTATCTACTGGCGATAGATTTCTGGTAATTGGGTAAGGTGCTATTAAGTATTATACTATTCACGAATTATATAATGGGCCCTACTATGGGCGAGAGGAGTATTTTGTTTATATCATTTTGTACCATCTTTGCTGGTAAACAAATTTCCGTAAGACGTGGCCGTTTGTTCATCATGATCACTCTCATTCTCATCATCAGATTCACAGTCACTATTTAGTTCTGGATTTATCTCTTCGCCTATTTTGGCGTCCAAATCTGGGTGCACGGTAGTGCACCGCCAAGTTCAGTACAAGCATCCTTTACCGCTTAGAGTTCGCGGTAATTTCAGTACCTTATAACTCAGCTCCCTTAGTAGCTGGAAGTCTGGTTTTCTGACCCATAGGAGAAAAGCGCCACATGACAACATATTCCAAATTTCAAGTTTCTGAGATATTTGATTCAGAAAATCGCCAAATTGTTATAATTTCGTAGCTGACTCACTGACTGACAGATCAACAAAAACCTATCACCCACTTCCAGCAGACCTAGAGACTTGAAATCTGGTACACATGTAGTATTTACGGTGCACATTAAGGGAAAATTTAAAGTCGTCAGTCAATTTCATGCATAAAGCTCCAACTTACTGATTTGCTTTACTTCTCTAGTAAATTTCTGCAAAAACTTGGCTGACTAAACATACAGCAGTAGAGTACGTCAATACATTCTCTTGAATCTCATACCGTTATAGGTATCATGACAAAAACCTACCTGGAAACAGCTGGCGCCGAAAGATATTCAAAACAGCCTTAAACAACAAATTCTAAGACCAAACTAAAATCATTAAGGTACATTAATCCAGTGCAAGGTGCATAATTTATTGCATACGCACATTTCTTGTAGGAAAAATGTATGGAATAGTTTTTACCTACCCGTGTAGATACTATGCGTTTAGGGAAAAAAAATTGTGCATGAATGCGAGGGTTAATTTGTATGTATGTACATAATCATATATGTGAACACATATAATTAAATCATTCCATTAGTAAAGTATGTACAGTGCGATAAATGTGGTAATCAATAAATCAGTGCTTAGTTTAGGGCACACGCAGCACTTACAACTATTTTGTTTCGACATACATCCACTTAGATAATACATATGTATGTATCTATGTCTGTATAAAACAACTATTAGATGCATTACTTGGAGAAGCTTTATTCTGTACCTTCACAAGTATGAAATCAAATTAAAGTCTATAAAGCAACCCCATATGAGGTAATTAACATCACATGAAGTTGGATTGACTTTCAAAAGCAGAAATAGAACAAATTTAATTTCACGGAAATAGGAGCCTTGGGAGGTTCTCCATTACAAGCACATGCATTTAACGGTGAAATTATATCTCCCAACATCAAAGGTCCGATGCACACGGCTAATTCTTGTATTCTCAATATCTAGCATGCAGAACATCAACACCTCATCTGAGAATTTCAAAAATGCACGAGGACTACATACATAGGAATGTATATGGCTTTTAAGTTTCTTATAGTTTCACGGCCGGCATGTACAGAAAGCTCAACAGGCCACGAGAGAAAAACTGAGAGAGAAAGTGAGTGAGCTTGATCAGTGGTGGTGAACCTTCTTGTGAAATAAATGTTTAAAAAAATTGTTGAAATTTGTTAAATTTTTTTTATCTTGTTTTAGTATTTGTTGCACGCTTTGCCCTAAAATTTGTATTAAGTCTTCTCAATATATCACAAGTTTATATAGATATTATTCTACTAGTTTTCGAATATTCCTTCTTCTATCTCAGATTACGAATCAAATGTTCGAGTACATATTTGCATATGTATTTACATATCTCATAATTTCTACTAGACACATATTTATGTATGTGTCGAGGAATTCCTTCCCAACGGAATTGTGGGGTCAGGCCTCCATTCGGGAACAGTAAGGAGGAATTGAAGTATCTTAAGTTCTGCGGCATGTGACCACTCATTCAAAAGATAATTTCGCGGCCGCTATAAAGCAATACAAAAAGGATTAGCACAAGGATGTGGGAGGGAGAAATCGGGAGAAAAAAAGAATTCCAAGACAGCGGTGGAAAAGTTGGGTATACTGGAAAGGAAACCCGTTTTTTCGTCCTATAATCTTTCCAGGAAATGAGTAAGACGGTTGGAAAGGACGGATACTGACCATAATTTGTGGTGAGAGTTAACACATTATCAAAAAAATCGGGCATAACGGCCATCACTCCCATCATTTTGCTTGGAACGAAAAGACCACCAGGGTTCCCGTAAGCAGTGAGGCAACGGAAGGGTTAAAGAACGGGTAGCACTAATACACGAAGTGCATAACAAAGCAAAAACACATCCTCTCGGGAACCACAACATATTAAAAACTATTTTATTTAATTAGTTAACCTCTCCGCTTCTTTATTTATTGTTGGTTGGGCTCGTTAATTCTTCTTCTCTTGTGTTTTTCTTCCGCTGGCTTTGATCGTCATAGAAAATTGTGGATTGCCACCACACTTAAAGATTTTTGTTACAATACGTTTTATTATTTACTAGCTGAATAATACCCGGCGTTGCTCCTGGTTATTACATTTCAATCCAGAAATCGACATCTTCTTCAAACAATTTATGAAAGACTTATCATGATTATATAATATATCATAATCTCATCTTAAATCTGAATCGGAATTTTATATTCAACCCAATCGACTGTATTTTATTCTGCCACTTTTGCAAATGTAATCAAATTCTTTAAGTCGAACCGAACCTCCTTTAACTCTAATTTCCCTCTAACTCGATTTTCCCTCGAACTCAAGTTTGTTCACCTACTGTCCCCTTCTTTCGAAAAGTCATCCTCCAAGTCAAATTCATTCTAAATCAGAAGTCCTTGGAATTTGAATACATTCGTTAAATAGATACATACATACATACATACATCCTTTGCAAAAAATAAAATCAAAACAAAAAATTCCCCTCCCGCAACTGGCAATGTTATACCTACATCAAGCACACACAATCCCATACCCAGCCTGTCGCGTCGCGTCGGCGCGCTATTCCTTTATCTACCGAAAAAGAGAATCCATAAAAAAAATTGCCAGGAAAAATGTGTAGACAATTGCGCATATGGGTAAAAAAATGAATAATCCGGCTGGCTCGGAAAAAAGATGATGTGTCATCATAACAATACCAAAGTTCACTCGCCCACAACGAACGGGTAAACTGATCCAACTGCGCTATGACCTTTTCCCTCATTAACTCAATTCTCCAGAGTTAATTGAATTTGATTACCTGTGTATGCACATATGTACGTACATATGTTAATACATATGTAATGCAATAAATATATAAATACAAATGTACAGATGTATATCCAATGTATGTATGTATATATAGGTATCTACCGTACCAACCACCAAATCATTACCCTGTACACACGAATATATAGAAGCAAAGAACGAACAAAAAAAAAAAACAACAACAACACAGCAGAAAAGGAAATGAAAAACTACCCTCGTGAAACTGGGCAAAACAAAAACAACACGTACGCTCATCAACCGATGTGGCTCACGATCGAAGAAAATATCTTTTCGTGTGCGGCAAGGAATTTCTTCCGACTTGCTCCACGTTTTTGTTAACTGCTCGGCTCTTGAATAAGATAGCGTTATAAAACATAGCCTATTATATGACCCGATGTACAACCATTCTGTGTGCAAAATTTGAGGTTGATTGGTTTAATAGTTTTCGCATAGGTAAAATCCAAACAAACAAACAAACAAACAAACAAACAAACGGACAACGTTTCACTTTTATAATATTAGTAGTGAAGTAGTGATATAAATATTTGCATTCCTGGCCACGCGGCCGTTTTACAATAGGCCACTATCACAAATAACCGGAATTAAATTTCTTTTGACGTGAAATTGCCTCAGAAACACGGAAATAAAAATTATTTTGCGAGGACGCTATTATTAACAAAGTTATAAACAATTAACGTCCCCGATGGACCAGTGAGAAAAACACTTTTTCGAATACAAAAAACGTGAATAATTTGCTGTTTTATTTTCCTATTTGCTTAATAACATAACTACAAAAGCAAAAAACGCTTAACATCTTAGAAAAAACAGCGAATCACAACTGAAAGTGATTTGTTTAATAACATAACTACAAAAGCAAAAAACGCTTAACATCTTAGAAAAAGCAGCGAATCACAACTGAATGTAATACTATAATAAATGTTAGTAATTGTTAAAGTGACGTCTTCTGAACAACCGAAAATATGCATCAGTAATCAAGATGTAGGTTTTTTGTGAAGACATTGCTGGTTTACGCTTAAATAAATTTAAAAAAGTTGTACTGTGGCTTCTGCATACCTACCCTATGATGATGGCATGACGTTCCCTCCGATGCCTGGAGGTTGCTTATATCAGCATCTCAACAAAGAAAGAAAAACTTAGTCCTGCATCAGAAGCGCTGACCCAACCCCAAAAAGAAGGAAGGTCTTAGATGTAACTTTTATTAATGCACATAGTTCCGTTGAGGTTGTCAACCAGCAGAGCGTCCCTATCTGACCACGACTGGATACTTTTCAGCTTACAACTGAAAACTGGCAGAAAGGGCGTCTTTAGGAATCCACGTTGGGCAAACTGGCATCTAGGTTCAATAGAGAGCTGAGGGAATCAGCAGGAGTCTGTCCAACAGAGGACCGATGCGCTTATCGGCTCCCTTACAACGATCCTGTTTGGTTAGTAGCTGCAGCGGAAGAAAACATCCATCCTGGTGGAACACAAAAATTGCGGAACTTATTCGCAACTCAAGAGCAGGAAGAGGGTGTCATTGACTGGTCCATCTATAAGGAGAGTGTGAAACTCCTCAAGAGAGAGATCAGATTTGCAAAAAGGAACTCTTGGAGGAACTTTTGCGAGACTATCGAATCGACCAACGAAGCGACCCGTGTAAGGAAAATCCTAGCCAAGTCACCAGCCCCGACATCCACTATCAGGAAAAGCGACGACACTTGGATGGATTCTCACGAAGAAACGCTAGATACACTAATGAGTACCCATTTCCCTGGTTGTACCGATGTATCGATCTCCGGAGAAAATCTATTTATTCTGGAGACCACGGAGAGTTTGGATGCGGTGGAAACCGAGAAAATAAACGACGAGCGGAAAAATAGCATGGGAAATCAGATCCTTTGCTCCATTTAATACACCAGGAATGGATAACATTCGGTCAGTGATTCTGCAAGAGTCAGTAGAAACTGTTATTCCATGGCTCAAGCTGATCTTTAGAAGTTGCCTTAAGCGAGGTTATGTTCCTAAGGCTTGGCGGAAGGTACGTTTTATTTCCACTCCCAAAGCAGGAAAGGTAGGGCACACGACTCTAAAGGACTACAGACCCATGAGTCTGTCGTCCTTTTTGCTGAAAACACTAAAACGACTAATCGACGTATACGCAGGGTTGCTAAATGTCACACTTTTTGGTTTTTATACATTTTACCGCGTAGAGCGTATAAAAGTGTATTAAAGTGTATAAAAGAGTATAAAAGTGTATAAAATTGTATAAAAATGTATAGAAGTTTATGAAAGTGTAAAAGAGTATCTATTAGTGTATACACTGAGAGAAAAATCGCAAGCTAAAATTCAGTACAATCGGGCTTACTTTTTCATTTTTTTCATTCTTATTTTCTCAATCTTAAAATAAAACCCATGATTCTTAAAACAATAACGAAAATCTAAAAACAAGCTTAAATTCTTAAATTAAGTATAAAAAAGTTGATTTATGATTAGAAAAATGACTCGTTAATATCCCTTTATCTTAATTTAAGATTGTATTCTTAAATTAAGTTCGACGAAATCTTTATTTAGTAAATAATTATTGAATCAAGCCGAAACAATCTTAAATTTGACGTATACACAAACAATATACCACGTGCATGATTTGGCTTGTAAACTGATTATGTATCATTCTGTTTGATTTATTGTTCTACTTCGCACGCGTTTTAGTTGTTTAAAAAGTTTAAAACGTGGTTATAATAGAGGTGACATAATTAATATTATTGTTGAAGAGGCTGTAAGCAACAATATTATGCTTACGGTACAGGACTTTTCCCATTTGATGCATGAAATCTGTTCAGGTTTCCATATGAAAACGATATGAAGGTAATTTTTTCGGACAAGCATAAACTTAAAATAAAAATATACATATCTTAATTATTAAATTGTATAACCTTACTTAATTCATGGGACTATTACTATATTTCAAGAAAAGGAAATTCTAATCCGAGCGGAAATTTGTACGTAAACTACAGAAACAAAAGAAACAAAAAATTAAAGAACGCAGAGTAGTCTACCTACAACTTACTATCGGCTCCGAACGCCGAATTGAGAAGCTCTTTTCATGGCAGATTATACTCCCGGAGGCTTGTCAATCCCCGACGAGAGATGGTGCCGCGAAAAATGTTCGGTGGAAATGGCTGGGGCTTAAATCCACGCAGCTCGCTCAGCAGTCCAACTCACTAATCACTGAGCCACGGCGACCACTTCAAGTAAATTAAGTACATTTAAGTGTTTGTTGCTGAAATATGTTTTAATTTAACTTTTCAAACAAATAAATATGCTTATTTAACAATGAATTTTTTGTTTTCTTGTGGAGAAGGGAGGTGAATTCAATATTCGAATTTCGAAAAATAAAACAATTCAATCTTAAATTAAGATTTAACATTCTTAAAGCATTTTTAATCGTATTTTCTGATTACTTCAAGAATAAACAAACTTGATTTAAGGTGGTATTGTTCCAGTCTGACTGGAGCGATGACGAGGTATTGAAATTAATTAAGGCTGTGGAAGTGCGTCCTATTTTATGGGATGCCGGTGCGGTAGAATATAAACTGCCAAAAGTAACAGTGTAGGATGAAATCTCGGATGTTATGGGACATTTTATTGGAACCGAGTGCAAAGCCAAATGGACCAATCAGCGCATTTCGTTCAATGCGAAATATAACCAGTACCGTCGGGAGAAACAAAAGTCTGGTCAGGGCACCGAGGAATCAAGAGCCATAACTTGGAAGTTCTTCAAGCCTATGTTGTTTTTGACGGCCAACGGGGTGCGCCAATCAACGGAATCGATTTCGACGATGCAATCGGTAAGTAAATTGATTTGTTCATTTCAAAGCAGTTTTTGATTCCGTTTTCGTTAATTTCGCAGGTGTTCGATGTGACTGATCAGTCACTTCCGTCACCGATCTAGGTCTGACGAGCGTGGAGAGGCCCTCAACTTCTGGACAACAACGCAGACAGCGCGCTAGCAGCATACGGCAACCCACGACAAGTACGCCAAGGTCGGGGTCAGAGTCACCATCGCCGCAACTGACGGATTCGGTCTCGTTTAAACACTGGGCGGCACGGGCATTAAACACAATTTCACAAAGAAACAGAGCGCAAGACGAATACGCTGCCTTTGGTGATTACGTTGCTGCTGAATTGAGGAGCCTTCCGCGTGTTCAAGCGGCGTTCGCAAAGCGTAGATTGGCTCGTGTACTGAACGAAATAGTGGAAGATTTGATGGTAAGATCATAGAATTAAGCTTCGTTGCTCCAGTTGTTATAATTTGGTTTCTTTTATTCCCAGCCACCGCCATCACTCGATCCTCCAACAAGCGCATCTGATATTTCACCGGTCAGAGCGGGCTCTCAACCATCCACAGACGATGTTGTAGTGGACATCGTAGAATTGTGAGAAAAATAAAAAATAAATAAAAGTGATTCGCGACAGCGCAACACTGTTTTATTTTTGTTGTATTTGTATTAAAAAAAAAGGATTATATGTAATTGTATTGCCAGTCGAGTTCACCTTCTTTGGTAAAGTACGCTGTGAACTCTTTCTGGATCGTCTTTGCGTCGATTTGATTGTCGGGATGCGCTTCTCGTTGCAACGTATACAAAGTTCCTTCTGGAGAGCTGGCAATTGTCGGCCGGGCAGGTTTTGCGGTAGTGGCAAGCCCAACTGATTGGTGTCCATCGCTTGTGCAAAACTGCAACGATTGAAAACACCACCATCCGAAGAGCGTCCATTACGACCGACGTCGACGTACAGAAGCTTATAATCCGCATCCGCGATGCCCACCAACATGCTGTGCGTACCCTTATAATTATAAAAAATACTTCCAGAATTTGGCGGTACGACTATCACCACATGTTTCCCATCGACTGCGTCGATGCAGTTGGGAAATTGCCACCTCTCATTGAATTGGTGAGCAACCGCTTGCCAACCCTCTGGTGATCTCGGCATCTGAAATAATGAAAAGTAATAAATACATTTGAAAATTTACAAGATCGCATGAATTTGAAATAAATTAATAAATTGAAATGCAAACCTGAAAGTATTCTCCCACAAGCACTTCATAAATTGCTTCTAGCACCGTCGGAATGATGAGCGAAAGGGTTGGCTGCGGTATGCAGAAAAGGTACTGCAGCGAACGGAAGTTATCTCCGGTGGCCGCAGGTATGCTTTTCCGCATCACCGTATTTTGTTTTTTAATGATCGGCGACACCAACGAAAGCAAATGATCGAATTGATCGGACGTCATACGCAAAAAGTTAAGATGTAATGTGGGCTCCTCTGCTCGCAATTCGCGATAAAGTTTTTCGCAAAATCCTTCCTGGTCGCGCCTGCCAATCCATTTTTTTCTCCAGCATTTGCGCCGCTTCGATAGGAATTTCTGTCGCACTTCGTCTTCGCTGCTGCTATCAAAAACATACGTAGCCAATATTACTGCGACGGTGTCTTTAATTGTATCATTATCCATTGTATTACTCTTTAAATTATAAACACACACGAAAAAGTAGAAAAATTAAACAGAAACACGTAGCAGAAAGTAATCATCTGTCAAATAAATAAAATAGACGTATCCACAAATGGGTCTTCAAATTTATCTGCAAATGTGCTATTTGCATATGTCGGCAAATCGTGTGATCGGACAATAAATGCCCTGAAAAAATTTCCAGATATGTCATTTGCTCACATTTGCGCACACCCAAAAATTTTCAGCTTTGGGACAAATTCGGCAAATCGTGTGATCGGCCTGCAAATGACATTTCTGCAAATGGGCATTTGCCGATGGTTTGCAGACATTTGCTTATGAGGAAATGTTGCGCACGTATGAAATATGTTTTAATTTAACTTTTCAAACAAATAAATATGCTTATTTAACAATGAATTTTTTGTTTTCTTGTGGAGAAGGGAGGTGAATTCAATATTCGAATTTCGAAAAATAAAACAATTCAATCTTAAATTAAGATTTAACATTCTTAAAGCATTTTTAATCGTATTTTCTGATTACTTCAAGAATAAACAAACTTGATTTAAGGTGGTATTGTTCTTGTTTCTGATATGTTTAAGAATACGTAAGCTTAATTTAAGTTTACAGTAGTCTTAAATCTAGTTCTTGTATTCTTAAAATGACATAATCTTATTCTTACTTTAAGCTCACACATTCTACTGAAAACGGGCTTGAAATAAAACTTTTGTACTTGGTTTAAGAATTTTCGAGTTTAACAGACTTTCGTCAACGAATAGGCTTGATATGACACTGATATTCTAGATTTTAGCTCGTTTTTTTTCTGAGTGTATAATTACATCTAAGCTTATAAAATGCTGTCGTGAAGAGCTGAGCGTTCTTGGCACGCAGCATGATGTAAAACTCTGCTGGGTCCCTGGGCACAGTGATGTACCAGGAAACAAGGCTGCTGACGAACTGGCAAGGAAGGGATTAGCCCTAGAACCAGAGCTAGTGGACACTACAATTAAACCCCCACTTCGTCATCTGAAGGAAACAATAAGGCTAAGATCCTTAATCGAGGCGAATAACAGGTGGTAAACACTAACCACCTGCGAAATCTCCAGAAGGCTATGGCAAGAATATAATAAAAGCAGAACGAGCAGGCTCCTACATATGGACATGAACTTCCTGTCATTACTGGTAGGATTAATTACAGGCCACAATATGCTTAGGCACCATGCAAAAAAGTTGCTCCTGGCCGAGGACGATCCGGGGATGAAGAAGTACATGCGGACATGACTCACTTCCTCAATCATTGCCCAAACCTCTGCAATATTAGAAAAAGAACACCGAAGAGTTGTCCGATGGTTCACTGTCGAATCTACTCAAGTTCGCAAAGACAGTCACGTGGCTGTCATTAGGTATATAAAATCACGCAGTGGGAAGTAGCTGGTAAAACACATGGTACATACGTAGACCTAAGTGAGATGAAGAGGATTTAATCATCCTTATCGGCCCACTAACTTAACCTAACCTACAAGTGGGTACATAATTTCAGCAGACATTTTTGGCACTGCCGCTAAAAGTTCCGCAGGTATACCATCAATTCCTACCGTCTTATTGTTTTTCAATGCTTTGATCGTGGTAGTCATCTTATCATTACTGAGAGTTGTGGTGCGTATTCGGGCAATTGTTGGGACTCAATTTGGATGCCGTGCTTTAATAATGCTAAAAAGAAAAATCAATGTACGAAACTTCGTATAGGCCTGAAAAGACATTTCCAACAGGTTTTTCGCCAGATGTGAAACGTGTTCATATCTTCTGAGACTAAAGACATAGCGTATAGTACTATTAAACACTACTTGAAGCTTGCTTTTACTAGTAGCATTACAATCATAAAAAAACTTCACAGCTAGATAAGAACAGGAATACCCAGAGCTTTGACAAGTACTAGCCTTGTCTTCAGTGGTATAAACTTCTAAGCAGTCCACAAAGTTCAAAGAATGCCATAAGCCTTCCCCACTATTAAATGAGCTCGCTATGGGAGAAACCGTCACTCCTTTTATCCACGTTATCCGCTTTCAAACTCTGTCCATGTACCTTATTGATGATTATGGCGTATCAAACCTCAACAGAAAATTGCAGATGTTTGAACTCAAAGTGGTAGTCTGATGGTTCCAGAGAAATGCGGGGGATGAAAACGGTTTTTCTCTGACTGACTCCTGGCTTCGATAACGTGGTTCTACAAACTCTTCACCTGCACAGTTTTAGAGTATTTAGATTGGGCAACAACTTTGAGGTTAAGGATGTGGGGTAACTCTACAAATTAATGTACAGCATCATCGAGTCTAATTTCAGAGTCCAGAGATTCATACTTCATATTCTCAGTTGGCAACTTCTCCAGCAGAAAATTGTTGATGCTATTGGCTGAGTCGTTTATTTGAGTAAACAGAGCTATGAAATAGCTCAGCCACTTTTGGACATTTGCCCACTCTCATTTGCAGACTTCTGAGATTTGCTCATGTTGGTTTGAAGAACATAGGCAAATTTTTCCTGCAAATGCTGTGATACAATGTGGATTTTTTTTTCAAGCAATTCTCCAATATTTGTGCTGCTTCGTTTAAAGTTGTATTTTCGAGACTTTATACTCGACATGTTCAGAATTGACGTGGTATCTCTTTTTGGTTGGTTTATGGGTCTTTTTAACAATGCTTGTATTAACTCACTTTCTCTGTTCCGGTGGACTTTGCAATCCAAATTTCAAGTAGTTCTAATTAAGTTAGAATTTTGAAATTTTGCACGTGCAATGCCGGTGATAATGTAATAGAGTATAATTAATATCATTATAAATCCAATGTGGCGGACGCCCCAAGAAGGTGGATTTACAACTCCCTCTGGGGTATTACATGAAAAGTGGCGACGGGTAGAATGCGGTTAGCGATGTTTGTGTCGTTATTACAATTAAAACAAACTCAACAAAATATATTATCCAAGAGTGATTGTCGAAAAACCAATGCACCCACAAAGAGTGACTGTTTGGTGCGGTTTATGGGCTGGCGGCATCATCGGGCCGTATTTTTTCCAAAATGAGGCCGCTCAGGCAGTTACTGTGAATGGTGTTCGCTATCGTGAAATGATAATGAACTTTTTATGGCCCGAATTGGAAGATATGAATGTGGACAATATGTGGTTTCAACAGGACGGTGCCACTTGCCATACAGCTAACGAAACAATGGCTCTTTTGTGCGCAAAATTTAATGGCCGTGTTATCTCACGTGGTGGCGATGTCAATTGGCCGAAAAGATCATGTGATTTGACACCGTTGGATTTTTTTCTTTGGGGTTATTTGAAAGAAAAGGTGTACGTCGATAAGCCAGCAACAATTCAAGACCTAAAGGATGAAATAATTCGGCACATTAACGGCATAGAACCTCAATTATGCTTTAGCGTCATCGAAAATTTGGACCATCGGATGGAGGTGTGCCGCCGAGGTCGCGGCGGCCATTTGGCCGATATTTTGTTCCATACATAATTGAACCATACAAATATTATCACAATAAAAAGAAATGACAATAATTTCCTAAATAATATGTGTTTTATTCAAAATCAACATCGGCCCTTAAAATTTAACCACCCTTTATTATAAAAAATTTAAAAACAATGTCTTAAAAACTAAGAGCATTGAAGGGGAAAAGTTATAAATATAATGTTACCGTAGAACCTGCGAAAAAGCAAATCAACTCTGGCATAATTGAATTTTAATTATAATTACATTTTCAAAAAGGATCGCACACAATGGATCAGAGACAAGGGATCTCAGGCAAAAAATAGCACACAATGGGTCGGAGGCAAAGGATCGCACACAATGGATCGCATGCAATCAGGCAATCATCAGAACGAAGAAGTGTTAAGACCACAAAGGACTAAAAACCAAAGGATTAAACTAAAAAAGTAAGTAATAAAAAATACTATATAAACGTTGTGTTGACCGCAACAGGTGTGTGGAGTGCTAAGTGTTTTTTTTTCCTAGAAAAAATGGATAGAGATTTGTATCCCAACGAGACGGCAAGCGCCGGCGCTGGAGATGATTTTCTACCAATTGATCCCCAACCGATCACAATTGTTCAAGTCGGCGATTTTCCGTCGGCGAAAAAAACAAGAAAGTCCTATAAACCAAAGGTCCAGTCTGACTGGAGCGATGACGAGGTATTGAAATTAATTAAGGCTGTGGAAGTGCGTCCTATTTTATGGGATGCCGGTGCGGTAGAATATAAACTGCCAAAAGTAACAGTGTAGGACGAAATCTCGGATGTTATGGGACATTTTATTGGAACCGAGTGCAAAGCCAAATGGACCAATCAGCGCATTTCGTTCAATGCGAAATATAACCAGTACCGTCGGGAGAAACAAAAGTCTGGTCAGGGCACCGAGGAATCAAGAGCCATAACTTGGAAGTTCTTCAAGCCTATGTTGTTCTTGACGGCCAACGGGGTGCGCCAATCAACGGAATCGATTTCGACGATAGGCAAATTTTTCCTGCAAATGCTGTGATACAATGTGGATTTTTTTTTCAAGCAATTCTCCAATATTTGTGCTGCTTCGTTTAAAGTTGTATTTTCGAGACTTTATACTCGACATGTTCAGAATTGACGTGGTATCTCTTTTTGGTTGGTTTATGGGTCTTTTTAACAATGCTTGTATTAACTCACTTTCTCTGTTCCGGTGGACTTTGCAATCCAAATTTCAAGTAGTTCTAATTAAGTTAGAATTTTGAAATTTTGCACGTGCAATGCCGGTGATAATGTAATAGAGTATAATTAATATCATTATAAATCCAATGTGGCGGACGCCCCAAGAAGGCGGATTTACAACTCCCTCTGGGGTATTACATGAAAAGTGGGGACGGGTAGAATGCGGTTAGCGATGTTTGTGTCGTTATTACAATTAAAACAAACTCAACAAAATATATTATCCAAGAGTGATTGTCGAAAAACCAATGCACCCACAAAGAGTGACTGTTTGGTGCGGTTTATGGGCTGGCGGCATCATCGGGCCGTATTTTTTCCAAAATGAGGCCGCTCAGGCAGTTACTGTGAATGGTGTTCGCTATCGTGAAATGATAATGAACTTTTTATGGCCCGAATTGGAAGATATGAATGTGGACAATATGTGGTTTCAACAGGACGGTGCCACTTGCCATACAGCTAACGAAACAATGGCTCTTTTGTGCGCAAAATTTAATGGCCGTGTTATCTCACGTGGTGGCGATGTCAATTGGCCGAAAAGATCATGTGATTTGACACCGTTGGATTTTTTTCTTTGGGGTTATTTGAAAGAAAAGGTGTACGTCGATAAGCCAGCAACAATTCAAGACCTAAAGGATGAAATAATTCGGCACATTAACGGCATAGAACCTCAATTATGCTTTAGCGTCATCGAAAATTTGGACCATCGGATGGAGGTGTGCCGCCGAGGTCGCGGCGGCCATTTGGCCGATATTTTGTTCCATACATAATTGAACCATACAAATATTATCACAATAAAAAGAAATGACAATAATTTCCTAAATAATATGTGTTTTATTCAAAATCAACATCGGCCCTTAAAATTTAACCACCCTTTATTATAAAAAATTTAAAAACAATGTCTTAAAAACTAAGAGCATTGAAGGGGAAAAGTTATAAATATAATGTTACCGTAGAACCTGCGAAAAAGCAAATCAACTCTGGCATAATTGAATTTTAATTATAATTACATTTTCAAAAAGGATCGCACACAATGGATCAGAGACAAGGGATCTCAGGCAAAAAATAGCACACAATGGGTCGGAGGCAAAGGATCGCACACAATGGATCGCATGCAATCAGGCAATCATCAGAACGAAGAAGTGTTAAGACCACAAAGGACTAAAAACCAAAGGATTAAACTAAAAAAGTAAGTAATAAAAAATACTATATAAACGTTGTGTTGACCGCAACAGGTGTGTGGAGTGCTAAGTGTTTTTTTTTCCTAGAAAAAATGGATAGAGATTTGTATCCCAACGAGACGGCAAGCGCCGGCGCTGGAGATGATTTTCTACCAATTGATCCCCAACCGATCACAATTGTTCAAGTCGGCGATTTTCCGTCGGCGAAAAAAACAAGAAAGTCCTATAAACCAAAGGTCCAGTCTGACTGGAGCGATGACGAGGTATTGAAATTAATTAAGGCTGTGGAAGTGCGTCCTATTTTATGGGATGCCGGTGCGGTAGAATATAAACTGCCAAAAGTAACAGTGTAGGACGAAATCTCGGATGTTATGGGACATTTTATTGGAACCGAGTGCAAAGCCAAATGGACCAATCAGCGCATTTCGTTCAATGCGAAATATAACCAGTACCGTCGGGAGAAACAAAAGTCTGGTCAGGGCACCGAGGAATCAAGAGCCATAACTTGGAAGTTCTTCAAGCCTATGTTGTTCTTGACGGCCAACGGGGTGCGCCAATCAACGGAATCGATTTCGACGATGCAATCGGTAAGTAAATTGATTTGTTCATTTCAAAGCAGTTTTTGATTCCGTTTTCGTTAATTTCGCAGGTGTTCGATGTGACTGATCAGTCACTTCCGTCACCGATCTAGGTCTGACGAGCGTGGAGAGGCCCTCAACTTCTGGACAACAACGCAGACAGCGCGCTAGCAGCATACGGCAACCCACGACAAGTACGCCAAGGTCGGGGTCAGAGTCACCATCGCCGCAACTGACGGATTCGGTCTCGTTTAAACACTGGGCGGCACGGGCATTAAACACAATTTCACAAAGAAACAGAGCGCAAGACGAATACGCTGCCTTTGGTGATTACGTTGCTGCTGAATTGAGGAGCCTTCCGCGTGTTCAAGCGGCGTTCGCAAAGCGTAGATTGGCTCGTGTACTGAACGAAATAGTGGAAGATTTGATGGTAAGATCATAGAATTAAGCTTCGTTGCTCCAGTTGTTATAATTTGGTTTCTTTTATTCCCAGCCACCGCCATCACTCGATCCTCCAACAAGCGCATCTGATATTTCACCGGTCAGAGCGGGCTCTCAACCATCCACAGACGATGTTGTAGTGGACATCGTAGAATTGTGAGAAAAATAAAAAATAAATAAAAGTGATTCGCGACAGCGCAACACTGTTTTATTTTTGTTGTATTTGTATTAAAAAAAAAGGATTATATGTAATTGTATTGCCAGTCGAGTTCACCTTCTTTGGTAAAGTACGCTGTGAACTCTTTCTGGATCGTCTTTGCGTCGATTTGATTGTCGGGATGCGCTTCTCGTTGCAACGTATACAAAGTTCCTTCTGGAGAGCTGGCAATTGTCGGCCGGGCAGGTTTTGCGGTAGTGGCAAGCCCAACTGATTGGTGTCCATCGCTTGTGCAAAACTGCAACGATTGAAAACACCACCATCCGAAAAGCGTCCATTACGACCGACGTCGACGTACAGAAGCTTATAATCCGCATCCGCGATGCCCACCAACATGCTGTGCGTACCCTTATAATTATAAAAAATACTTCCAGAATTTGGCGGTACGACTATCACCACATGTTTCCCATCGACTGCGTCGATGCAGTTGGGAAATTGCCACCTCTCATTGAATTGGTGAGCAACCGCTTGCCAACCCTCTGGTGATCTCGGCATCTGAAATAATGAAAAGTAATAAATACATTTGAAAATTTACAAGATCGCATGAATTTGAAATAAATTAATAAATTGAAATGCAAACCTGAAAGTATTCGCTCACAAGCACTTCATAAATTGCTTCTAGCACCGTCGGAATGATGAGCGAAAGGGTTGGCTGCGGTATGCAGAAAAGGTACTGCAGCGAACGGAAGTTATCTCCGGTGGCGAGGTAGCGTAGGGTTAATATAAGGCGGGCCGCCGCAGGTATGCTATTCCGCATCACTGTATTTTGTTTTTTAATGATCGGCGACACCAACGAAAGCAAATGATCGAATTGATCAGACGTCATACGCAAAAAGCTAAGATGTAATGTGGGCTCCTCTGCTCGCAATTCGCGATAAAGTTTTTCGCAAAATCCTTCCTGGTCACGCCTGCCAATCCATTTTTTTTTCCAGCATTTGCGCCGCTTCGATAGGAATTTCTGTCGCACTTCGTCTTCGCTGCTGCTATCAAAAACATACGTAGCCAATATTACTGCGAAGGTGTCTTTAATTGTATCATTATCCATTGTATTACTCTTTTAATTGTAAACACACACGAAAAAGTAGAAAAATTAAACAGAAACACGTAGCAGAAAGTAATCATCTGTCAAATAAATAAAATAGACGTATCCACAAATGGGTCTTCAAGTTTATCTGCAAATGTGCTATTTGCATATGTCGGCAAATCGTGTGATCGGACAATAAATGCCCTGAAAAAATTTCCAGATATGTTATTTGCTCACATTTGCGCACACCCAAAAATTTAAAGCTTTGGGACAAATTCGGTAAATCGTGTGATCGGCCTGCAAATTACATTTCTGCTAATGGGCATTTGCCGATGGTTTGCAGACATTTGCTTATGAGGAAATGTTGCGCACATCTGCAAATCGTCTGATCGGAGCTTTACTCAGTATATTTATTCCTTCCTCTTTCTATCACCAATATCAAGAAATAAGTTAGAAAACTCCTCTGCCCTCAAGTGACGTTGAAGATGGACATGAATGCATCTTAACTCTCAAGGACAGGATTTTGATATAAGGCTATCAGATGGAGGCCTTAAGACAGGCCTTAACTTCATTTGTCGTGTCCCCCGTGGGACAACAGCCTACTTGATCTGTCTGAAGCTACCAGCCAAAAACACTGTCGGAGAGTCCCATAACCATCCTCAATACCTTGCTATGAGCCATGGTACACCCACCCCACACTACAACCTTGACTTCCCGAAGCACCTGATCCAAATAATTCTGCTTTGAGATCAGAAAGTGTAGACTCAGAATGACTTAGGTTGAGAAGCTTTGAAAAGCTGTGAGAAGGTAGAATGACCCGGCATATCTTCTATAACACAGGCCAACATGGTTTTGTTGTTGAAAAGCTGATGGTCATTTCCGAAGTAATTTCTTGCGTAGAAGTCAGAATTGTCCCATCACGTCAGGATTTTGAGATATGTGGGGTTATGGATTTTGAGAAAATGACGGTTTTGGCTAACTTTGAGGTTATGTACAGGGTGCAAAAATGTTTACATCATGTAGTACTACTCTTACTCTTCAATTTAAGAGTTTGAGAGATCGATTTCGAATTTTTTTCTCAAAGTTACGACTATTTAAGTAAAGTAAGCATATTGGAAATTTACATTATATCATCACTGCTCTATATGCATATTATATCTGCATGGACCCTTTCTCTACAGTCTATAACTGTAGACTTTGATGTTTTAGAAACTCTGTCAAACTCGACCCATTTCGCAGACATTTCAATATGTATGTGCGTGTAGTGTCCGATAGTATCTGTTCTGAAGACACCCGAATAAATTACGTTTATTTATTTATGTTTATTTAAAAACTAAGACTTAACACTAAGAGAAGGAAAGGTCATTTTATTTTATTTAATTCAAAAAAACTTAGTCGATTAGGGGGTTAAAAAAAGAAGAAATAGGTGACTTAAAGCTATTATATCAATAAAAGCGAGTGTAAGGTGTGCAGTGGTTTAGGAGAGTGAGTTGCACAGGGAGTGTTTGAGGGTGGATTTACTGCAGTGAAGATCAAAAATTTATGAGGGGACTTATTTACGTTACTTAGCAGTATGGTGGACTGATCTTAAACGGTGAGGATTGGTGTTAAGGTAGACATGTTGAAGCAGATGAGGGTAATCAATGGTTTCACTAAGTAGCTGATGCACAAACATTATATCAGCTACCTCACGGTGTTTATTTAAGTGCTGCAGGTCTAACAATTTGAGTCGGTTCGCGTAAGGAGGTAAGTTAAGTGGGTCATCCCAACCCAAACCACGTATAGCAAAACGAATGAATTTACGCTGTACAGCTGAATGTGGACTTGATGGTAGGGTGACCAAACCTGGCTAACATATTCAAGAAGCGGTCTGACGAAGGTCATGTATAAGGGTTTGGTGACGTAAGGGCTCGAGAATTCTTCCGACCACCGCTTGATAAATCCGAGTGCTGAGTTGGCTTTGCTGATTATGCTGTCAATGTGAGAGCGTAAATTGAGTTCAGTGTCACAGATGACGCCCAGATCACGTATTGAGGTAACAATGGAAACAAGCTCATTGTTAATAAAGTAGGACCTGCATGGCAGGGAAGGGCGTTTACGAGAGTAAGTAATGGATTGACATTTTTCCACGTTAAGCCCTAACAAATTTTTTTGGCACCAAAACGAAGAATATATTTAGGTCAGACTGTAGTGAATGGGAATCAGCAATATCGGAAATTTGTCTAGAAATCCTCATGTCATCTGCGTAGATTTTGAGGTCAGATGGGGTAATGATAAGCTCTATGTCATTAATAGTCAATATGAAGATCAGAGGACCTAAGTGGCAACCCTGTGGGATCCTGAGGTCGCTTTAATTGGGTTTGAAATGCAAGATCTAAAAAGAACTCTGTAGAGGCGACCTTTCAGATAAGATTCAACCCATTTTACGAACAAGGGCGGAAAACCTAAAGCTTTAAGTTTAAAAAGTACGATCTAAAAATAAACAAATAGCTGGCGCGACAGCTCAGGATGAGCCAAGGCCTAGCTTCTCGCAACCACTCATGTTGTGCGTGTTACATATTTCGCACGAATAGAAGGGACCTACAATTTATTGCCGACTCCGAACGGCGGAGTGAGAAGCCCTTTCATGACAGATTATACTTCCGGAGGCTTGTCATTCCCCGACGAGAGTTGGTGCCACGAAAAATGTTCGGTGTTCCTGGCTGGGGCTTGAACCCACGCCGCTCGGTCAGCAGTCCAACGCACTAACCACTGAGCCACGGCGACCAAAAAGTACGATCTGGTGAGAGATTTTGTCAAAGGCTTTGCTGAAGTCGGTAGCTTTGGCGTCAACTTCTTTACCATTTTCCAGAGCCGTTAATGTGTTTGATACAAATTCAGTAAGGTTAGTGGTTGTGGACCTGCCTTTCAAGAACCCATGCTGCTTGCGGGAGAAGAGTGGTTTGCAGTAAAAGAATAGTGAGTAATACACAATGCTCTTAAAGAGCGTAGGTATGCATGAGAGTTTGGCAATAGGTCTGTAGTTTGAAATGTTACTTTTACTGCCCTTCTTAAAGGTGGGAATTATGAACAAATCTTTTCAAACCTGTGGAAAAGTACCGCGTGCGATTGATAACTAGAAAAGATTAGCAAGGGGTGGGGACAATTTACAAGCACATTTTTTTAAAACAATGGAGGGAAGGCCATCTGGTCCGGAAGGGTAGTTTAATCTTGTCAGCCACTGATGAGGTTCTTGTAATAATGGAAGTTAGGGCGGTTTGAGTGCAGCCGTTCATGTAACTGAAATAATTAAGATCGAGCTCGACGTTCATTAGAGAGCCCCTGGCTACAGAAATCAGTAAAGAGGTTTCTTACTGTATTGGGGTCGGGGGAAGAGCAAATTGCGAATTTTAAAGTGGAAGGGTAGCCGTCCGATTTCCTTTTGGTGTTAATAAACTGGAAAAACCCCCTTGGGTTGGAAATAAGATCGGACTGCATACGGTCGAGGTAATCGGAGTAAAGGGATTCGCATATTGCGAAGAAGTCGTTATGCACTTTTTAATAATTAGACAGTCAGGCGCGGATCTGCATCTTAAAAATGCTTGCCACAGTTTGTTACGTCTATTCAGAAGTGAGCGTAGTTCCTTGCTGTACCAAGCGACTAAGACATCTTTACGGAAAACATTAAAGTCAGGGGTAAATAGTTCATTGTCATTAAAATTGCGCGTTAGATTAGTTTCGGTTAAGGCATATACATATATCGCCGACAAGTACATAATTTTCGGTGTGTAGGTCTTCTGATAAATTTGGTCAACGATCTCCAATATCAATGTCAACTATCAATGTTTTTTTGATTTGATGTTTTGATTTGATTCTTTATTTATAGCTTTAGCTAATTCTTACAAACGATAACTTAAAACTAGTTAATCTTTTATTTTCATCAATTAATTATTATCAATTATCCTTTATAGCATTTGGCAAATTATTAAATAACTTAAAACCTTTATGAAATAAGATATTTTGAGATCTGTTTGTTGAGAAAAAAGGAAGTCTGAAATTTACTCTATTTCTTAAATTATACGGTTGTACATCAGCAACGTAAACTATTTGATTACATAGGTAACTCGGTAACATATTGTTTTTTATTTTATATATAAATAGAAGTACATTCATATATGTTCTCTGATTTATCGTAAGCCGCTGTAGTGTATCTAACAAAAAGCGTATCAGCAATCTATTGCACATCAAAATACATCTCATTCCTCTATTCTGTATTTTTTGTAGTCTATTTAACATTTGGTTAGGACCTAGGAATAGTATTGTTGAACAGTACTCGAAATGTGGTTAACCATAACATTAAAAACTTTTATTGCATAAGCCGTTGATAATCATTTTCTAATTATTTGAAAAATCCAATTTTCTTTGCTATTTTATTACAAATACAATTTAAGTGTGATTCAAAACTTACATTTCTATCTAAAATTACTCCTAGGTACTTGATTTCGTTAACTTTTTCAATAATTTCTCTATTAATAACAATGTTCATAAGAGAGTTCCCATTAATTAAAATTGCCTTTGTTTTACCTGTGTTGAGCTTTAACTTATTCATTTTTAAATACACTTCAACCGTTTTTAAATCTGCATTCAGTTTGTTAGTACATTCATCAGCAGAACTTCCAGAGACATACAGCAGAGTATCATCAGCAAACAATCTTGCCTCTGCATGGCATAGAACTTTATCCAGGTCGTTGATGTCAATTATAAATAGTAATGTTCCCAATACATCTCCTTGAGGTACACCCAGCGTTACAGCCAAGCGTTCCGAAATTTTAGTTCGTTGTACTCTGTTCGATAGATAACTTTTGAACCATTCAAGTTCCACTCCTTTTATATCGTATTTCTCCAGCTTTTGTATTAGTATGTCCCTATCCATTGTCTTAAACGCTCTTTGCAGATCCAAAAAAACAGCAACTATAACTTTTTTGTCGTGCATGTCAGTTTTCCATTGCGTTATCACAAGGTTAGGCAGTGATTCACAACTGTGATGTTGTCGAAATCCTGATTGGTACTCCGCTAAAAGATTATTGCTTTCCATGTATTTCTGTAATTGTTTTGTACCACTTTTTCCAAAGTCTTGCTCGCTGTCATAAGCATGTTTACAGGTCGAAATTCAGCAGGGTTAACGGTTCGCTTTACGATGATGTCTAACGCACACAACAGGTCCGATGATTTCTAACGCTTTGAAGTACATTGATAATCCATTGATATTATTATTGCAACCCAAATTTGCTTTTCCATTATTACGCAACTCTCTTCGAAAAACGTCTTCCTTAAAGGCTAATTATTTAATAACTTTTTTGCTATATTTCCTATTAACACAACTTGTTTCGATATTAATTTCCAAGGATTCGTGGTCACTGATTTTAAGTTTTTTATTCACCTTTGCATTTATATTTCCAGAGTTTGTTATAACATAATCTATTAACGTCGACGAGGTTTCAGAAATTCTTGTTAGTTCCATAACTATTTGTTTGAACGTGATGTCTAAAACACTTTCATAAACGCGTTTTTTGTAGGTCCCATTCGTAAGTCAATCTATATTAAAATCTCCCATTATAATAACATCCGCGCAGGCGGAACCGAGGTCTTCTATTTTGTTTCTAAAAATTAAAAAAACGAGTTCAGGAGAATTTTGTTTATGCGGTAACCTATACACTGCGACCAAAACCATATTTATATTGTTTAAACAAACTTTAATCACCAACCACCAAATCATTTTACCGACGGCAATCGAAGAAATAACTTCATCTTGCCATTCTGTTTTAAAAAAAAAAATAATAACGCCACCAGTATGACTTGAAATACTATCGCATCTTACGGTTTTGTAATTTGTTAGCTTTATTTCAGAGTCTAGAATATCCGTTGTTAAAAGGGTTTCCGTCGCGCAAATGAAATCGAAATCGTTTTCTAAGACTATAACTTCTAATTGCGTTAGATTTGTCCGGATTCCTCCAATATTCAAACATAAGCATTTTATTGAAGAAGTTAATTGCTAATATATTATTTGTTCGCTTTAAATTTTAAATTTCCCCTGAAGAGTGCGACAGCAGTGGTCTCTGCAGTCGTGGTCAACTTCTATATCACTTAACTTCAGCCTTTCTTTTGCCTTCTTACAGTTAATACATTTCCTAACTTCATTCTTACAGTCTTTAAATGAGTGCCCTTCATCACCACACTTCGCACATATCTGACAATTCTCTTTACAGTGATTAGATGTATGATTAAACACTTAAAACACCTTAATACTGTCAAACTTTCATAGACTGGACATCTGTCCCATTCGATATTTATTTTCTTTAAATTAATTAGCTTTTCAAAAACTTTACCGTCTATTTCAATTAACGCATTATATGAGCGCGGATTTTTAAATGATTAAAAACTTTTATGCATTTGATCTCATTACACTCCAAGTTGATTTGTTTTTTTATTGCCTTTATAATTTTGTTTTCTTCTAGTTTTTCACTCAACCCTGTAATCAAAACTTTAGGCAATCTCATTTTCGCTAAATGCACATCATATTTTTCACTCATTTTCTCTTTAATTTCAGTAGCCAGAATTCATCATTGTTTTCATATCTAATCGCAACCGCACCGTCTTGCCTACCACTTACTCCTACATTAAGTGTAGACGGTTTAATCCTCTCTTTTATTTTACATTTTGTTTTTCCACTCTCTTGTTTTCCCTTTGGCCTTAGAATAACTGGTGCACTTACGTTAACCGATCTTTTTAATTGCTCACAATATGACCCTTTCTTGTTTTCACTATTTTTTAATTCCTTGAGGATGTCTACTTTCATCTCTTTCACACTTTCTATCACTGTTTTGTTATTATTTGTCATTTTCCTTACGTTATCACATATTTTCTCACTTTGCTCTTTAAAGGTTACACTGATATCACTCATTTTTACTTCCCACCTTGGTAAGGGAAGTATTGTAATCGGTCCGATTAAAATGTTTCGAGATATGAACAGGGCTTGACATTACTATACACTAGAAATCGTTTGCACTCATTTTCGAAATGATGTCTGTGTGTGCGTGTGTTTTTTTTTTTTTTCTTGATTGCGCCAAAGGATGTGGTAATTTTCTAAAGATACTAGCGGCCCGTGCTACTAGCATGTACGATTCGTGTACCCGGCTACTCGATTTCGGAAATGCGCCTACGTACTAATCCACACCCAGCACACTTCAACCACTCTCCCCGCGGGACTGCCGTTAGGTATTACTTCGCGGGGCTGGTTAGCAATTTATGCTATGTTGTCCACGTGTGCCCTTCTTAATCTTTCGAGCCTTTTCAATTCAATCTGCACCCTCGTAATGTAGGAGCAGACCTCCAGCCAGTCGTTATCTGACCTCGCCATTTGGCTTAATAGAAGCTGCGGGCTTGGCAGTCTAATTCCTATTTCTGCGAAGCGCCGGCAGTGGAACATTGCGTGCTCCGCGTCTTCCTCTTCGTCTGGACATTCTGGGCAAAAGGGCGAGCTATCGTGTCCAAATCTGTGAAGATATTTTCGATAGCCGCCATGCCCGGAAAGGAACTGTGTAAGGTGGTAGTTGCAGTCCCCGCGTGGTCTTTTTGTCCAGTGCTCGATGATCGGGATCAGTTTGTGGGTCCACCTGCCTTTTGACGTGTTATCCCATCTTGTTTGCCACAGTGCTACAGATGTTGCCCTCTCTTCCGCTTTTACCCTCCTAGTAATGATGGCTTCTTGCCGGTTTGCGACTCGCCTAAGGTAGATCCTTTGCATCTCGTTGGCGAGGATGTCGATGGGAATCATTCCGGCTATAACACAGGCGGCTTCGTCCGAGATTGTTCGGAAACCGCTTATCGTTCTAATTGCGCAGAGCCTGTATGTTGACGATAGCTTTCTTCTTACTTCCTTCGTTATAAGTGCCCCCGCCCAGACCGGAGCAGCGTATAAAAGGATGGAGCTGACCACTCTGGATAGCAGGATCCTCCTGGCATATCCAGGCCCACCGATGTTTGGCAGGATTCGGGAAAGCGCTGCTTGCGTTTGTGATGCCTTTCGGCTAGCGTACTCGACGTGCGTTTGAAAGTTCATCCTGTTATCGAGCATTACTCCTAGGTATCTTAGACCTGATGGTTTGACTTCCAACGCGGAAACTTGCATATTCCACAGTCTTTCGGCTGGATATTAAGACAGCCTCGGTCTTGTGGTCAGCCAGTTCAAGGCCGGCAGACTCTAGCCAATTTTTGATTTTTGCGACTGCTTCATTGGTGGCGGACTCTATCTCGTGGATGTGTTTGGCCACGGTAATCACGGCAACATCGTCAGCAAAGCCGATCACCCTCACTCCTTGTGGTAGCGTAAGTCGCAGAACTCCGTCATACATTATGTTCCACTGAAGAGGCCCAAGGACCGACCCTTGTGGGACACCCGCGGTAACGTCATAGTATTATAAGCCGTCGTCGGTCTGATACCTCAGTTTCCTGTCGGTGAGATAGTTCGTGACTATCCTCATCAGGTAATACGGTGTGCTCATTCTGGCTAGAGATCTTCTAATACATAACCAGTCCGCCGAGTTAAAGGCGTTTTTAATGTCGAGCGTTACTACTGCACAAAGAAGTATGTGCCCCATCGCCCCCTAGTCCCCAGTATTGCTTCAGCTGCTGTATCTACTACCGCCATTATGGCATCGACGGTAGAACGCGATTTTCTGAATCCATACTGGTCGTCTGACAAAGCTCTATTCTCCTCTGCCACCGCTAGTAGTCTGCCGTATATGATACGTTCCAGGAGCTTTCCCATTGTATCTAGCAGACATATTGGCCGGTATGACGATGGCTCCCCGGGTGGCTTGTCTCCTTTTGGTAGCAACACCAGATTTTGGAGTTTCCATGGTTCTGGGAAGACCCCATCCTCAAGACACTTTTGCATCGTTGTTATAAAAAGGTCCGGTCTCTTCCTTACGGCCGTTTTAACTGCCCTGTTCGGGATGCCATCGGGTCCGGGCGCTTTGTTGTCACCTATCCTACTGCATGCTTCATGGATTTCCTCTGACGTGATTGCCGGGATATATTCTGCGTTGGTTTCCCTCGTGATGGTGCACAAAGTAGATGGTCTATGAGGAAATAAATGCTCTTCTATTGTCCTTAGCATTGGGGGGCAGGATATTTGTGGGGACCTGCTGCCCTTTAGCTTTTTCATTACCATCCGATATGCCAACCCCCAGGGGTCCAGATCTGCTTCATCGCAGAGCTGTCTAAAGCATCTTGCCTTGCTTGCCTTAATGGCCTTTTCTAGGTCGCGTCTTGCCAGCCTAAAGATAGCTAGACGTTCCTGGAACTCTGGTCTTCCCCTGGAACGCTGGGATCTGCGTCGTGCTTGGAGGCACTTTGCCCTGAGCGTCTTGACTTCTTCGTTCCACCAGTAGCAAGGTTCATTCCTTCTGCCAGCTGACCTTCTGGGCATTGCTGCATCGCACGCGGTTGTGATTGCTTGCGTCACCTGGTGCGATAGGATCTCCGCTCCTCCACTGCTGTATGCGAAGTCAGTATTCATCATTTCCTCGAAGACGTCTTCGTCGAAGAACGTGTCTTTCCACTTCGGTCCTGTTAATTTAGGGCGCGGTCTGGATCTCTCTTTATTAATTGTGAATATAATCGCCTGGTGGTCGCTGTGCGTATATTCTTCGCTGACTCGCCACTTCGTTTTAAGCAGGAGTGAATTACTCATAAAAGTGTTGTCTATGATGGACCCCTTACCTGCTTTGCGGAACGTGGTTTTTGCACCATTGTTCGCCAGACCTATGTCTAGTAATGCGAATGCTTCGAGGTGAGCTCGCCCTCTAGTATCCGTAGTCCTGCTACCCCATTCCGTAGCCCACGCGTTGAAGTCGCCAGCAATAACCATTGGGTGTTTTCCTCGCGCGTCGGCTGCGATGTCATCCAACTTTAGGTAGCTCTCGGGCGTTAGACTAGGGGGTGCGTAACAGCTATAGACGTGGATGCCATATATCCTAGCGGTTGCGAAGTGGTCCGCTGGGCTACCTATTTTTTGCAGCGCATGCTTTCCACAGGTCCATATCGCTGCCTTCTTAGAATTGTCGTCTATCCAGCTGCCGTTTTCTAAAGACTTGTATGGCTCACTTATTAGGACGATATCGACGCCTTTTTCTCGAACCATTTGTTGTGTGTGCGTGTGTGTGTGTGTGTGTGTGCGTCTGTGACAATATTTTCCGCCTACGATATCTGGAGAACGAAACAACGTAGGACCATGCGCTTTTTTCGATTTATTTGTCACCATAAAACTTAGAGCTGATTGGATTTTGAGCACAATCGGTCTGGCGGATGCTGAGGAAATTTAAGAAATGTCTTTTCGAGTTCGCGCAACAACTCTTTATCGAACAATTTCTGGGAAAATTTAAGAAATGTTTTCTTTGACATTAAATTGATTATCCAATTATTTTATGCAAAAAACAAAAA
Source organism: Matsumyia berberina (assembly GCA_917880715.2). Classification (NCBI taxonomy): domain Eukaryota; kingdom Metazoa; phylum Arthropoda; class Insecta; order Diptera; family Syrphidae; genus Matsumyia; species Matsumyia berberina. The sequence continues at coordinate 59,324,435 of OU862872.1, read as the reverse complement.
TAAAAATAAATAATATTAATTCAACTCGATCGTTATGTGTGCGGTGGGAAGTATAGGACTGGCTCCACAGTCGAATTTTTTTTATTTTATATTCACTGTGTTCACATATTTCTTGAGCTTTTTTCATTTCCGATATTCTCTCTGCGTACCTCGTCTCGATTGCTTTCAGTAAACTCTTAATTTCCCGTTCATTGCTGTGTAACGCTTCCTTAGTGTAGATGTTGGTCGGTTGGAACCGTAACCAAAAATTGGGGGCATTACTTCAGAAAATAATGGAAAATATGGTAATAATCTTTTTAATTTTTATTGCTACTTCTTTGCAGTGATGACCATCGATATTACTCTTCTGCTCTTCATTATCCACTACCGCTTCGCACTTAGTATATATCGCCTTAGCCCAATGAAATATGTTTGTCTCCAGTAATGAGTCTTCATCCCACTCATCTTCTAATCCATCAATCCATCATTTCTCTCATTTTCGTCCAATGTTAGGTACTTTTCCTCAATATCTAAACCTCTAATTGACTGTTTTAAATAATCTCGAGCTTTAGCGGATGCGTTATCTAAAGTTAAGTTAGGGTTTAATGATATAATAAATATTGATTTTGCATGATTTTCCATTCCTTTAATGATACTTTGATTTGTTAAATTAGCAATACTTTTCACGTAAAACTTCTTTACTTCAGCAGGATATCCGTTCCAAAGTTTCCATTTGGCTATCATATTCATAAAATGGCAGATATCTAACCTGACAAGACAAGGTAGAATTTTTGTATTTTTTTTTGTGTCAACTGAAGCACCGTAATATTTAGATAGTCTGCTAAATTATTTTTTCCCGCAAATGCTGTAACAATTGCTCTCAATAAAGCATGATCGAAATCAGTAATTACTTCTTTTGGTATAGGAGATTTAGATTTATAAGTAGATCCGATTCGAAGAAATCCTTTAGCCAATAAGTGAAAGCGTTTGTATTTTGAATAGAAGAAATCATTTGGAAAACAGGTCCACTTGTTGGATTAATCCTAGCTACTGCTTGATTAATATAAAAATGTGTGAACTAGATTCCTTCTTAGTTACTGGGACAGTTGAATCATAAAATGTCATGAAGTTTTTCGTAGATAGCTACTTGTTCATTAGTCCAATAATGAACAAATATCGGATCTAATCCGATATATTTGAATGACCTTTGAAAATTATGGAAGTCATATTTCATAGCTTGCACGCTGTTAAATATTTTTCGCTCCGTTATCCCCAGTGAACGCTGTAAACATTATTACTTAGCTCTTCTAAGAGTACCTGATCGAAATACATGAGATGACTCGTTATCGCCAAAATCCGTATACATATTCCATTTTGTTTCTTCACCACATTTCAGGTAAAACTATTTCCTCAGTTAATTTCATTGTAACTTGAACTCATTTGGAGCCTTTAAGTGGATGCTTTTTTTGGTGAATAAAATAAGAATCGTACAGAACATTCCATAATGGGATCCATATCATTTTCCGGATTATTTGCTGCAATAACCATCGATAGTGATTGCGAATCCAGCCTTCGATATTTTTGATCTCCTAGATGTGAGAGAACAATTAATCCTTTGTAACTCAAGTTATCAAAAATACGAAAAAAATACAGGAATTAGGACATGTTTCAATAATTCAAAAAAAAACGTGTATTTCGTAAAAAGTAAAAATTTTTATTCAAGAACAAGTTGTTTGATAATAAAGGGAGTGTAACATTACTGCAACATTGAGTTACATGGTACATATACGTATATATATTACACCGGATAACTGAAAATTAATGAAGAATGTAACGTGAAAACGAAAAAATACTTTAATAGCAGAAAAACAAATTTAAGAAGTATGGAGGAGTTTAAAAGTTTATGTTTGTTGAAACATAGTGCTACACCACATTTCTCATAAGGTTTGTGAAACACCTTTACAATGGGGGTATTTGCGCCTTATCCTTTTCTCTGCCGAAATAGGGCAGTGACCAACTTGGTCGTGGTGTACTGCTATTGGTGGAACATGTCAGATCCAAAAAATATATGGATTTGCTAACCTTTGCTTCGCAGCTCAATTTTATATCCACCCATTATGCTGTCAATCAAGTCAACACCACCCATATGGCGATTGTATTCGCCGACAATATAAGGGCGATCTATGGACACGTATTTTTTATTAGTTTTATCGTATCTTTTGATTTGTGCTTTAGGCATTTCTCCAACGAAAGTTGGAGCTAGGTTTAGTATTTTGTTGCCTTTCCATGTCACAGTTGATATATCGATACCTTCGACGTCAGCTACATATTCCACGGAGTAGCCTCTTTCTTTTTTAGACATCTCCTTTTCTGTCGGCATTTTACAGTCGGGGATTCTATTTCGCCGCACCGTTCCAAGACTTAGTATACCTTCTTTGGCCAAATATTTCAATACTTGCATCGAATTAAAAAAGTTGTCAAAATAAAGCCTGTAATTCTGATGTCTAGGTATCATCCTGGGCAGTCTCATAACGACATTAGAAGAAGACAGAAGAAGAAGGTTCTCCAGACTGCACAAAGTTTTCTGCTCAAGTTTCGGGCTCAAAATTGTACGCAAATCCTTAAACACCACTAAAGACATATATTTTATATCCCCATTTATGGGGCTTTTTAGGATTACATCGTTTACAAATTGTTTCTTGCTTTTGTTGAACAAATTTGTTCATCCACGCACAAATATTTCTCGAGTGGAACTCTACTAAAGGTCTCATTTAGTTTGGTCACAACTGGTCTGATTTTGAACAATCTGTCGGTGTTTTGATCATCTCGTGGAAGATTTTTCGAGTTATCATTGAAGTGTAGGTATTGCCTTATTTTTTCAAATACTCGTGCAGGCAGTGTTTCTTGTATCAACGGTGTTCCTAGTCCTACAGTATTCTTGCAATGATTTGTGACTCGGCAGTTTTACATATGACATTATACAGACGATTCCAAGAAATTTTTGTATGTCAATATCTGTAACGCGAAAGGTGTTGCTTGGGAATTTTTGCACAATATACAGGTTTGTTTGTTCAACGATGCAGTGTATTAAATTTTTTGGGAATAGGTACCAATAAAATTGAATTGGGTTCACAAGGTCCAAGAGATCGGATGTCAAAGTTTTATTGCCTGTAAAATGTTCTTGTTCATTTAGCATAAGGTTTTTCTTCTTCCATCGTAGGTTCAGAGTTTGTTTTTTCCGTCCACGCACTGACTGAACTGGCTGTTGGTCAGGAATGGATGATGAGGATTGTACTGTAACAGGAGGATTGTCGTCGAATTCTGCTTGAAAATCGCGATCAGCTACGCTGTCATCGTCATTTTCATCATCGAGCGCATCCTCGCTATCGTACTTAAGGGGGGAAAGGGGTCAAAAAATCGATTTTTTTTTAAATTTTTTTTTCTGATACTACAACTTGTAGAGAATATCGTCCAAAAATGTCAAGTCATTTGGACTGAAACTTTTCGAGTTATAGAAAATTTCCACTTTAAGAATGAATTTGTACTCATTACCTCGAAATGAGTAAGGATTTTCAACTTTTACGAAATCCGTGCATTTTTGAAGAATTTCAAGATGGCGGATCCACGTGCCCAAATTGGTAGCAGGCGGATTCTGGTGACTGTTATCTGCTATAATACTCGTATTAAAAAATCCAAACCGGAAGTTAGGATTTATTTGTGATTTAGTTGTGAATTGTACCATTCGAGACATAAAAAGGGGCGTAACCCGCTCCCTCTCAACCGATTACGTCCATCTACGAACTTAGCCGAGCTAGTCGCCATACGAACGTGTGTACTAAATTTTATTCAAATCGGTTCATAAATGAAGTAAGTATAAATACAGTGGCGACAAAATAAATAGCACATGTAGACCTCCTTTTTTCCTATTCAAAATTTGCGAATTTCCACATTTAGAACGTTAGTAAAGTTTATGTAATTAAATACTCCATTGCAATATTAACTAATATAAAACAAATGTAACACCTTAGGTCTGTTAAGAAAGTAAATATAAAAAAATTAAATAGTTAACCTCAGTTTTATACAGCCAAAATAAATAGCACACTTCCCTCAAATCCATTAAATTCATTACAAAATCTTATAAAACCTGACAAAATGTTGGAATAATTTGTTTAATATTATTTTGCAATGTTAGTATTTAGTGGGATAACATTTATTTTCAATATCGGCAACACGGTGACGACTTATTGACGGTAATATGGCTTGAAAACGTTCTAAGGGCATGGCATGTCAGGCTCACTGAATTTGCATCCGAAATTTGTGGCTGTAGGTCTGTCAACTTCATTGTCCACATCATTCCACAAGTTCTCAATCGGGTTGAGTTCGGGGGTCTGCACAGGTCAACCCAAACCATCAGGTTTTTGGGTCAGTAACCACTGTGTCATAGCTTCAGCAGTGTGCTTTGGGTCATTATTGTGCTGAAATCTCAATTTTATAGGCAATTCCTTCTCTGCATATGAAAGCTCAGGATTTCCTTGTCCTTAGTTCGGTCCATGATTCCCTCAACGCGATGAATAGGCCCCACGTCGTGCCAAGATGAACTACCCCACACAACGTTGCTGCCTCCACCGTGTATTGCCGTCTTCAGGGCGTATTTAGGCACGTATTGCGGATAAGTGCCGCGTCTTATGCATCCTATTAAAGAGACCAAACTTGGATTCGTCGATCCACATAAAATTTTTCCATCAGCCGGTGGTTTATTTGCATGTTCTCTGTTCTCTGTAGCCGGCGTAACATATTACCCATTGATACCAGTGGTTTCTGTTTATCAACTCGGCCGAATAATTTTTTTCGCTTAGACGATTTTTTACTGTGCTAACAGAAACAGTAGCAGTTAATTATTTTTCGAAGAATTGCTGCTAGAAATGGAGTTTCAGCACGATAATGGCCCGAACCACACTGCTGAAGCTATGAGGCAGTGGTTACTGGCCCAAAAAGTTGATGGTTTAGGTTGACCTGCGCAGTCCCCTGACCTCAACTTGATTGAGAACTTGTGGAATGATGTTAACAACAAAGTTGATAGATCTTCAGCTACGAATTGGGACCAATTTTGGATACAAATTCAGTGGCCCTGAAATGCTATACCCTTGGAACGTTGTCAAGTCCTAGTATTGTCAACGAGTCGTCGACGTGTTGTCGAACATAAAAATGGGGGCTACCCCACTAAATAATAACATTGTAAAATAATATTAACCGACATTTTGTCAGGTTTTATAAGATTTTGTAATGAATTTAATGTATTTGATGGAAGTGTGCTATTTATTTTGGCTGTATAAAACTGAGGTTAACTATTTAATTTTTTTATATTTATTTTTTTAACGGACCTAAGATGTTGCAATTGTTTTATATTAGTTAATATTGCAATGAAGTATTTAATTACATAAACTTTACTAACATTCTTAATGTGGAAATTCGCAAATTTTGAAAAGGAAAAAAGGAGGCCTACATGTGCTATTTATTTTGTCGCCACTGTATATAGATATATGTATATATATATAAATTTTTTAAAGGAGTATGACCTTAGTGTTTGCTATGATAGCGAAGACAAAAAGACAAATGGCATTCAAATTTTTTGAAAGTCGCGTCATGAGGACCTCTGCAATAGGTGGGTATTTCTATGAAATCCACCTAAAAAATTTTCTCTATTTTATTCTTGGTCAAACTTCAATCGGATTTTTCTCAAAACTTTGTTTTTGAGTCGGTTGACAAAATTTCTCGAAAACTTTTGGACCGATTTCGCCAAAATTTTTAATACTTCTTTTACATACTCAATACTCGGATCTGAACGAAGGAATTCAATTTTTTTTAATAACAACTAACTTTTTTATTAAAAATATGGATTCATTTCAGTCAAAAATCAGAGTTTTCTGATTCCACCTTTACCAAAAATCCAAAAAAGAATATTTTCTTTATTCCTTCGTTCAAATCCAAGATAAACTTATGAACTAAACAAATCGTTTTGGTTTTTTGATATCGGATGAAGCAATCGGCAGTAATCCTGTCTACCGCATCAAAAAAATTTTTTTTTAATGTGACGCGGTTCTCCCTACTACCACTGGCTCAATTTTAAAAATATCTTTATAAAAATTTGCCATAATAATCTTAGACATAAGCGTAATAACATGTAAAAATTTCATAATCATCAATAAATTACATCCATTGAAAAAAAAATCATTCCAACATGCTTCTTTTTTAATCAATTTGACCCCTTTCCCCCCTTAAGTACCTGTATAATTTCTAAAATTCTCCGCGATAATTTTAGAAACCATCCTTAAACAATTAAAATATAGCATGAGCAAGTATCGCATAAATTTCCTATTTTTTACCTATATAACTTAACTAGCTGATACCCGCGGCTACGTTCGCGTGGAAAGACGTCAAATTATATCATAAGTCCTTTTCTGGGTTTCAAGAGTCATCAATTCCTCACATTAATTTTGCAAGACCTTCTTGTAAACAACATTCCTGGTTTTTCTTTCTAGCTTGAGGATGGCCATGCTATCAAGTCAATTGACTCTGATCCCGCTAAGGGACAAAAAGTCATTCCTCAGATTATTGGTGCAATTGGCTCTTTCCCTCACTCATGAAACGCAATCGCCTCCATCACGAAGAACAATTAGGTACATTACATATTACGGTACATTTATTCTTTCCTCCTCTTTCCATCATTAATATTAAGAAATACTTCCCTCTAGTCACGGCGAAGATGTTAACTTTCAAGGAGAGGATTTCGACAATAGGCTATCAGATAGATGACTTGAGACAGGCCTTCACTTCATTTGCTGGGCTTCTCGAAGCACCTGAGCCAAGTCACTCTCCTTAGAGATGTTAAAAAGTGTAGACTCAGACTGAATTAGGTTGAGATGCTTTGAAAAAGTAGAGTGACCCGTCACGTTCTTTAACCAAGGTAGCTGCAGTACCTGGGGAAGCAATGGCAACGGCAATGCCGCCGACTACAGTTGCGTATTACTATAAAAGGCCAAACTTTAACGCCCTATATCTTGGCCCACAGTTATAATTTTGGAAAACGGTAAAATACGTGTTTAATTACTTCTGTTCTAGAATATACTCACCAAATTTCAACTTCAAAATCCACACTTTTCTAGTTATATTTAACACTAATTTGTGAAAAATTAAATATTTCTTTAACAGAGGGACAAACAAGGAACAACCAAAAAAAGTTTTGAATGGTGATCATGGAGAGAAACGAATGTTCTCCCTTCAACAGTTTGATCGAAAGTCTTGTCTGCTTTGTTGCAAAAGTGAGCAACTGCTTGCAGTACGGTATTTCTTTAGCGGGGAGAGCTGAATTTGTCCATGATAGGTGTGTCTTTTAGGTATAGAAATACCACCTATTGCAGAGGTCCTCATAACGCGACTTTCAAAAAATTTGAATGCCATTTGTCTTCGCTATCATAGTAAACACTAACCTCATACTCCGTTAAAAATTTTATACATATATATACATACATATATATGTACATATATGTATGTATATATGTATACAGGGTTTTTCAATAAGAGCCCTACAAAAGTTTTTTTAAATAAAACAAAAACGGTTTTGGATATCAATGAAATTCTTTATTCCTGTGAAAGTACGTTCGATGCCATTATGTATGGAACTCGATTTCTTTTGCATGGCCACCACGGGCACGCTTGCAGAAGTCCAGACGCTGAACAAAATTTTCGACGGTTTTCAAGCATAAATCGGCCGATACTGCTGCAATTTCGCGTTCGATATTCGTACGAAGTTCATCAAACGTCGCTGGCTTGTTGGCATAGACCATAGACTTGACGTAGCCCCACAGGAAATAGTCTAACGGCGTCAAATCGCACGACCGAGGCGGCCAAGCGACTGGACCATTTCGTGAGATAACACGTTCTCCAAACTTGGTTTTCAATAAATTGATTGTGACATTCGCTGTGTGGCTTGTGGCGCCGTCCTGTTGGAACCACATGTCCTCCAAGTCCATATCATCCAATTGGGGCCAAAAATATTCGGTTATCATTGAACGGTAGCGATCCCCATTCACAGTAACGTGCCGGTCTTGATCATCACGGAAGAAGTACGGCCCAATGACGCCGCCGGCCCATAAACCACACCAAACCGTAATTTTTTCGGGATGCAATGATGACTCATAGAGTACGTGTGGATTGCTGCCTGACCAATACCGCATATTTTGTTTATTGACGAAGCCATCCAGCCAGAAATTATGACGACCATAAATTGGACGTAGCGCTCTTAACGTTGAGGCCACTGACTCCGAATTTCGGTAGTAAATTTTAATAATTTCGACTCGTTGTTGGCTCGTATATCTTTCCATCATGAAATGGCAAACCTTACTGAAGAGAAATGTCAAAAAACCGCAAGAAAAATATGGCGTCGTTTGCTGTCCCTGTCGCTCTACTTTTGTAGCGTCCCTATTGAAAAACCCTTTATATATGCAATATAACGGATTCTTGTGGACACGATTGAGGCCGCAATTATGAACCGATTTGAACAAAATTTGGTATACACGTTCGTATGCCGAATACCTCGGCTAAGTTCGTAGATGGGCATAATCGGTCCAGAGGGGGGCGGGTTACGCCCCTTTTTATGTCTTAAACGGTACAATTCACACTCAAATAAATCCCAACTTCCGGTTTTAATTTTTTAGGAATATAGTAGATAACAGTGAACAGAATCCGCCTGCTACCAATTTGGGCGCCATCTTGGATCCGCCATCTTGAAAATTCTTCAAAATTGATTGGATTTCGTTGAAATTAAAAATCCTTACAAATCTCGAGGTAATTAGGACAAATTCGTTTTTAAAGTGGACATTTTTGTCCGCAAATTTTGTTCCCACCATCAGAATAGATGACATAAGAAATCCACCTACCTCTTGCGGCGCTTGCCGGAAGGTTCTTTTTTTGTGTTGTTGTCGTTGGGAGCGAAATAAAGCTTTTAACATTGGAGCCACACAGTCAATGGTATGACGAAGGTGATGAAAAATTGTCTTTAGGTTTTCGTTAGGCAGCTGTGGAACATCCATGATAATAGCATCTGCTGCAATTTCTCGTCCTTCGTATGCATCACAACAAACTAAATATTTACGCACATTCGATGTGTCTGTAAGAAGAATAATAGAACACAAATCAGTGATTTCTAGAATTATTTTCTGCCTGTCTGTCTGTTTGTTTGTTCGCGCACATCTCCGAAACTACTAAGCGGTAGTAGTTTTCATGTAGTTTTCATAGGTGGACAGAGCATAATTTGAAGCAGCATATAGGCCTTGTTTCATTATAATCGGATGTCGAAAAAAAAGTTGATCGTTATTTTTGGAATTTACTTTTGTATGTTAGAAGTTAGAAATTAAGCGTTGAAAGCCTATAGACGTCACGAACGATTGTTAAAAAAAAAAAAAAAAAAATTTGCTTAGAATTATGTAGCGTATAAAATTTTAGTTAGAACGCGCTATAGAAATTTTCAATAAAGTGCAACATATCGGTTCGTGACCGTATGTTGTTTTTGTTTTGCCCAGTAGTTTTCCATTTCTTTTTATTCTGCATTGTTTTTTCTTTGTTCGTGAGGAGAGGGTGCTGATATGACCGTTGGTATGGCAATTGTTTACATTTCTTTCCTGGCATTTGCTTAATGGAATCTTTTTTTTTTCTAGGTAGATAAGAACAGCGCACCGATGTGACACGACAGCCTGAATATGAGATTGTGTGTGTTAGATGTGTGTATAACATGGCGAGCTGCGAAAAGATGATTGTTTTTTTTTATTTTCTTATTTTCAAAGCACTTAAGGAATGTATTGGAGATAGGACGACTTTCGACTGAAGAGAATGATATCGACGCGAAGTATAAATTTTCGAAGGAAAACTGAAGGGAATGCAAAAATAGGGTGAACGAATTCGAGATAGATGGAAATTCGAATTAAGAAATGTTCGATTTAAAGGGATTTGAATGCATTTGCAAGAGCGGCTGAATAAAATACGGCCGATTGGGTTGAATATAAAATTTCAATTCAGATTTAGGATGGGATTGTAACATTTTATTAAATCAGGATTACTCTTTCATAAACTGTTTAAGTAGTTTTCGTTACATCGATGCCCATTGATGTGCAATGCGGTACATCGAATCGGTTTTTCATCGTGTGTTGTTTTGTTTCACCCAATTGTACAAGGGTAGTTTTTATTAGCAGCATTAACCATTTTCTGGTGGAGAAGTTGGCAATTAAGAATACGTAGTATGAATCTCTGGACTTGTTTCTCGTTTCTGGTTGATTTGAAGACCCGTACAGAGACAGTCGCTCAAGAGTATGAGAATTGTTACACTCCGTAGGTATCACAACGAATCTGCATTGATAAGTGTGATGTTACCTTCCCCTTCAGCAATCTACTAATCTTACCTAACCTAACTGCAGTAAGATAGGCATAATCAACCAAGAAGTCTCTCCAGCCACCACAATTATTAGCCAGCTGTTTCCACGTCGTCGGTCGGATGAGTTGAGATTACTCTATGCCATCAAAGATGAGGTAGTCCTCTTTTGCTTCGTCAAAAAGCAGGGGATTGTTGTTCATCCGCGGTGTATGACATAGTCACCTTAATACGTTTCTTTTCGACCAAGTCGGAGTCGGTGTATACCAAAAAAATAAAAATGCTAAGTAAGCACTGCAAAATAATCATCAAAATAAAATGGTTCTTTAACGATTTATTAAGCATTAAACACTTTTGTATAACTTTACTGACATCGATACATTCGGTTAATTTTCTGAATGTCGCCAGCTGATGGTTTTCCCAACTGACCAAGTTTCGGATAAGGATTCACTCTGCCCGCATGTACTGTCATCGATGGCTTCCGGGGGTTGCTTGCGAAAGCATAGTCCGAGTAGTGCATAATACTACCGTAATCATAAGGCGTATCATAGGGCTTGGCATATTCAACTGGTACCTTAATGAAATTATGGTAGTTCTTGATATCGATATTATTCCAGTCGATGTCAATATGCTGGTCACGATCCGAGCGACATTGCTCGTGGAAAATACCCATGACGTGCATTGACTCATGTTGTACAGCACCAGGAATAGTCAAGCAAAGTGGACTCAGGTAAACATTATGGGCTGTTGCAGGTATTGGTTGATATCCCACCCTGGTTCCACAGCGGTTTCCTTTGGAAGTGAATCTAACAACTCGTCGACCACTTACATCACGAGTTTCGTTTACCCTTTCAAATCGAACACAGGTGTTTTCATTGAAGTAATGCAAGGCTCGATCGACAGTGTCCCGTTGAATGGTCGTGTATTCATCGGTGTATGTATAAGGAAGTACATTGGTGGGCCACTTTTGAGCGTTCCAACGTACAGCGTTTCGAGCAGTAGTAGTGTCAATATCCGCGTCAATTTCTTCATAGAAATTTTCAAAATATTCTTCAGCCACAGAGAGGTGGTAGACGCTGAAGAGGAAAATACCGACTAATCCTTTGACACGACACATTGTGAATTTAAATAAAATAGATGCGGTCTAATGCTTTTATACAGTCGTCGCTGTGTCTAAGAACTAGGCGTTATCTGCCATGAGGAATAATTATCGAACTGTGCATAATTACTGTGAAAGCCAACTATTTAATTACACTTCCATATGATAACTATACTCCACCAGTCATTTTCATTTCAATTAAACAATCAATTCATTCTTTATCAGTATTTGTCCGCCTGCATTTAACACAATTACTTCTGAAGTTTCGAGATTGTATGTTACTAGATAAGGCTTCTTAAACAGGCAAGGTACGTGTCCTCTTTACCCTATGAAGTTAAAGTTAGGTAAGTGGATCGGAGATATATCACGTCGCACTTAGATTAATATTTGATAGATCCATTGTGAACGCCAAACGGGGACATTCATATGTAAGATATTTTACAGATACATAGTTAGAAAGCAGTCGCGGTGATCAATCTGTCTCGTGCACTGCCGCCCCTCACATACATACATGCACCCCATTCAATCACAAAGATGGAACTTCAAAGCCAAATACTTTTTACTCAGTAGCCCAAGCAGATGAGAGTAGAAGAATAGAATTGCGCAGAAACTGGCAAACTGTACAGTGGCTGATTAATGCCTTTTGGAGAAGGTAGATGGCGATACAGTCCAGGGTGGATCAGGAGTTTAACATGAGAATCTAATCAGCTCGATCGTAAGCTAGATACCTCTAGTTTTACACATCAAGTTTTTTAAGTTCCCTCTCCACTTTACTTGCTGTTGTAGGTAACTTAAGGTCCTTTAGTGCGCTGTAGCTCTAAATTGAATTCGAAACTCTCCGGGCGGAGCGTTGATCTTCATTTGCTCTGCACGTCCCAGACACCTAGGAATGTAGTTACGTAACTATCAGCTTCTAATTGAGTGTTGTTTGGGCTTAAAATTCTGGCGTGCGATAGGTCATAAGGGTTCCATTGTGCAAATTTTTCAAACGAATGATTGACTTCATTACGGTGTCCTTGCCGTAGATATTCAATAGGAGGCCTTACAGCTTTTTTTTAAATGGCCTGGCTTCAGTAGTGCTAATAATATAGACGTAGCTAACTTGTCCAATGTTGTCCACCAGGCTAAGATTCCACAGGTATTGGTCTTACGGCTGCTGTGTAAAGTCAGTACATCATTTGAGAGCGAAACGCCTCGCTATTAAATAGTTTTTAAGCAGTAGATCCCTTGCGTTCGGACGAAAATGTAACATGGACGACATAAATGACAAAAAAATAAATAAATAGCTGGCGCGACAGCTCGGAATGAGCCAAGACCTAGCTTCTCGCAACCATTCATGTTGTGCGTGTTGTATTGTTTGCACGAATGGAAGGGACCTACAATTTATTGCCGACTCCGAAGGGCGAAGTGAGAAGCTCTTTCATGACAGACAAATTATACTCCCGGAGGCTTGTCATCCCCCGACGAGAGGTGGTGCCGCGAAAAATGTTTGGTGTTTTCCTGGCTGGGGCTTGAACCCACGCCGCTCGGTCAGCAACCCAACGCATTAACCACCGACCCACGGCGACCACTCAACCACATAAATGACTGCAAGAAGCTATATTCTGTCCCACAAAAATTGTCAGTACAGGGAAGATAAGACGTTTGCCTTTCACTCTTGTTACAATAGTTTACATAAATCTGTCACTCTTTAAAGCTGTTTTAGGGTTACCGTACAGGGTTGCCAGTTTAGGGGTTTCCCCCCCGATTTAGGGTTTTTTTTATCAACGGGGGGAAATCAAGGGGGATAAAATCCCAGGGGGGAAATCTGGGGTTTTTTTTTTTAAATCGAATATAAATCACTCCAATCCAATGCACTAAACACAGAATCATGCCGTTCTCTATGGCAATACTGATTTTTCAGTCTACTTCAAACAGTGACGCTTCATTTTCGACTTTTTATTATCAGTACAAAAACAACGAGGGGTGGGTATGAGCAATTTTTTCAGCAATTCCTGGAAATTTTATACTCTGTGAGCAATGTCGTTTTCGTTGAGTGGTGTTGAAGTATTAGGTCCATGTTAAACACACACCATACACGCACATTGTTGCATTCGCGAAAGTCCATATTCCGTCGACAACTTTCGATCTTCTTTCCATTGTCCAGGGGAAGGAAAGTCTTACCTATGTTTTGTTTTGCTTTGCATTTGTTTTGGCTCGCATTTATTTGGTTAACAGATAGGCTGGATTTCACTCGGCCACCACAACGAAACCCCTGGTTTGAAGACGAGTGCCGGCAAGCACGTGCAGCGAAACAAGAGGCATACAAAGCGGCGCTGCATAGAAAGATCAGAGCAGCTCGCGAGCTCTACGGACAGAAGAGGCGAGACGAACACAAGTTTTTCAGGAGGAAAAAGAAAGAACAAAAGCATTCAACCTAGACGACGAAGACCAACAATTCCGTCCACCTGACCTGGACGAAGTGAAGATAGCCATATTTACACTTAAGTCCAACAAAGCCGCTGGAGCTGACGGCCTAGCTGCCGAGCTGTTCAAAGCGGTGGGCGATGACTTAGTAAAGAGCATGCACCAACTCATCTGTAAAATATGGTCGGAGGAAAGTATGCCCGATGAATGGAACCACAGCATTTTTTGCCCGATCCTCACGAAGGGGGGCCCTCTGAACTGCGCCAACTGCAGAGGTATCAGTTTTTTTAACATCGCTTACAAGATCTTATATGCCGTGTTGTGTGAACGCCTGAAGCCGTTCGTAAACAACCTGTTCGGTCCATATCAGTGCGGTTTCAGGCCAGGAAAGTCCACCATCGACCAAATATTCACACTGCGGCAGATCTTGGAAAAAGCCCAGGAATTTCAAATCGATACCCACCACCTCTTCATCGATTTTAAGGCCGCGTATGACAGCTTCTATAGAGACGAGCTATACAGAGGCATGTCTAGCTTTGGCATCTCTGCCAAACTCGTCCGTTTGTGCAGGATGACGGTGGAGAATGCACGCTGCTCCATCAAGGTCGGTCAATACCTCACCGAGACTTTTGATGTCAGAAAAGGTTTTAGACAAGGCGACGCGCTGTCATGCGACTTCTTCAACATCGTTCTTGAAAGAGTTGTGGAAAACTCACGCTCAAACACCAGTGGCACAATCTTTCAAAAATGCGTCCAATTACTCGCATACGCAGACGATATTGACATAATCGGAAGAACGCAGCGTGATGTCACTGGTGCGTTCGTGAATATAGAAACGGAGGCGGCGAAGATGGGAACAACTAAGGTGACCCTTTAAAAAACCATAATCGTCCCAGTCCTGCTCTACGGCGCAGAGGCATGGCTTCTGTCAAAAACGGATGAGGTTACTCTTGCCTGTTTGGAGAGGAAAATTTGGAGGAGTAGATACAATGTCGAACGGTACGGTATAGCCAAAAGAGTGAAGGTCCAACGACTGAGATGGCTGGGTCATGTAGAGCGGATGGACACCAATGCTCCGGCCCGGAAAATCTTCGATTCCACACCCGAGGGACGGCGCAGTAGAGGAAGACCGCAATTCACGTGGCGCACGCAAGTAGAAGGGAACCTCAACCAACTTGGCGTGCGAAACTGGAGGCAGCTGGCTAAAGATCGAGCTGGCTGGAGAGGCTTGTTGATTGAGACCTAGGTCCACCCCGGACTGTAGCGCCACCTTAAGTAAAAAAGTATAAGGCCTGCACCGACAATTTTTGTGGGACAGAGCATAGGCCTTGACACATCCCTGGGTGGCACGCTAGCTCTTTATTTACTTAGGTAATTTACTTCTGGACGCTGTTTACGTTTTGGTTTATTAAATCCTAGTTCTCGATTGGTACATAACTGTGTTCTAAGTGTTTAGTACGTGGTATGTCGGTTCTTCCAACCACCACGACGAATCAAAAAAAAAAAATTAAAAAAATTCGACTGGGGAGCCAGTCCTATACTTCCCACCGCACACAACGATCGAGTTGAATTAATATTTTTTATTTTTATTTTTGTTTTTGCGTAAAATAATTGGATAATTTAATGTCAAAGAAAACATGCATTTATTCTTCAATTTCCCCACCAATTGTTCGACGAAGAGTTGTTGCGCTAACTTGATTAAAAACATTTCTTCAATTTCCTCAGCATCCGCTAAACCAATTATGCTCAAAATCTGTAAGTTTCACGCTGACAAATGAAACAAAACTAGGTGGGAAGTAAAAACTCCATGATCGTACTTTGTTTTGTTCTCCAGATATCCACTAATAGTTGTTGCGCGAACTCGAAAAAAAATTTCCTAAATTTCCTCAGTATCCGCCAGACCGATTGTGCGCAAAAGCTTATCAGCTCTAAGTTTCACGCTGATAAATAAAACAAAAAACCGCATGGTCCTACGTTGTTCCGTTCTCTAGCCTTCCGTCCTCCAACTTGTTTTTACTAACAAGTTCCTCCCACTGGGGTATGTCATACCCCAACCAGAAATATACACAAAAATATAAGTTTTGCTAAAAATTATTTTTTATTTTTTTTTATTATTTCAAAATAAAGTATTTGTGATTAATTTTTCTTATCGCAGAAAATGTTAAACTGAATTTACATGCATATGACGTGGTCAAAACAAAATTCAAATAGAAACGGCCTTCTTTTTAATTTTCGGTGGGGTATCTCACACCCCAGTAGGAGGACGGAAGGCTAGATATCGAAGGCGAAAATATGATCACACACACACACACACACACACACAGCATTTCGAAAATGGGTGCAAACGATTTCTAGTGTATAGTAATGTCAAGCCCTGTTCATATCTCGAAACATTTTGTTCGGACCGATTGCAATACTTCCCCAACCAAGGTGGGAAGTAAAAATGTTGGGTGCCAGAATATGTATGTATAGAAGTTAACGTCAACAACACCGAAACAAGATAACATCGAAGACAAACAAACAGATCAGGTTGCACACACAGTGACTCCCACGGACGCTGTAGCCACGCGCAGACAGTACGTGAGGGAATTCGCTGATGTTGCACCTGAGATGCAAGTAATTTTTGAATGTTAGTTTTTAAGTAGCCGCGAAGGCAACAAGTGTGAAAAATAAATTTTTTTTAAATAAAATAATAAACAAATAAATTAATTGGCGCCCGAGCAGGGACCGGTGTCGGTGAAAGTCGCGAGAGAAAGATTTACAAATAAGTGAAAGTAAAAACTTCAAATTTTGTGCGTCCAGTGGCCTTAGAATAAAAAGCTCCCGTGACAAGAAAAAAATAGTTCACCCGACGAACCACATCGGTTTCCCATTGTTCTTCCGTTGTCCAGTGGCCTTAAATAAACAAGCTCCCGTGACCTCTCTCGCGTAAAGTGCGAAAAGTGCGAAAGAACACAGTTTCATCATTGTTAGAGGGTCCTAAGAACGCCCCTAGCAAACCACGTGAATAGTGTGGACATTGGATCCCCAGTAGCTGCAGCAAAAAGGAAAAATCGCCGGCGTGGGATGAAGCTGCTCATATTGTAAGAATATTTTAAGAAATTATATTAAGTGAAATGAAAGTAAAATAAAATTTTGAAACAAAGTGAATAATTAAAAAGTATAAAACAAGTGAACACATTATATTAAGATAAAGCAAAGAATTTAAAAGAATAAGAAGAAAGCAACACGATAAAAAAATTTTAGTTTTTGAAGCGTAATATTTTAGCAAGTTTAAGTAAATTTATTTTGGAAAGCCATGCCGCTAAGATCTGGGACTGATACCTCCGCTCAGGCACCTCGACCTGCCCAAGCACCCAGACCCGCTGTTTCAAATCCTCAAATGCCTACTAATCCCATTAACCTCGTTCCTCCTATCTCTGACGCAAACTCTTCCTACCAGTCAAGCTCCTCTCATACTGATGGTCCAGAAGTAAGATCGACCCCCGAATTGGATGCTTTAGTCTCATCCATAGTTTGTCGTATTCTTGACCAACAAGGCCAAAACCTTGTACAGAGTGTGTTAAATCCGAATGCTCAGCGCTCCCCCGGCGTAGACCAAACTATTGCACCGGAATATCGAGACAGACTCGACGACTTGGACAAAATACCTGACGTGGTACGATGTCTCCGCAATTTCTCTGGCGATCCATGTGAATTTTCCTCATGGAAAAAAAGCGTGGAGCGTGTCCTACAGATTTACGAGCCCATCAGGGGAACACCTAAGTACTTCGGCATACTAAACGTAGTCCGAAATAAGATTATTGGACAGGCTGATGCAGCCCTTGAATCCTATAATACCCCTCTAAATTGGGTAAGCATTTGCCAATGCTTAGCAATGCACTACGCGGACAAGCGTGACGTGTCTACTCTGGAATACCAGATGACTTCCCTAGTCCAAGGAAGTAACACCATACAAACCTTCTACCAAACGGTTTACTCGCATCTCTCCCTTATTTTGAGTAAAATTTCGTGTATGACCATTAGCTCCGAATCGATGTCACTACTCACTCAAACATATCGCGACAAAGCCCTTGACACTTTCATCAGGGGACTTAAAGGCGATTTACCTAGATTACTGGGTATTAGAGAGCCCGCAGATCTGCCACAGGCTCTGCACTTATGTTTAAAGTTGGAAAACCAACACTTTAGGACTAATTACGTCCAAAACAATCAAGGAGCATATAAAAAACCTAATTTCCCTAGACCTCCATTCAATCCTCAAAAACCTGTACAACCCTATAGGCAACAGTACTCCCCCCAGGCATCATACTCCCCTCAGATACAACCATATAATGGATTCAATACCCAACAAACCTTTAGTTACCCTCAGCAAAATTTTAATACCCAACAACAAAACGCGAATTTTAACAGAAACTATAATGGTTTCGACCCTCGTCAAAACTTTAATTCCCAACAACAAAACGCGAACTTTAACAGAAATTATAATGGTTTCAACCCTCGACAAAACTTTACTTCCCCGCAACAGAGCGCAAATTTCAACAGCAATAGTTATCAGCCAAGACCAAATTTTAACAACAATGCCATTCAAAACCAAATTAAGAGCGAACCAATAAGCCAAGGCCCGAATAAACAAATCGGACAGATAAACTTCCAGAACAAACAACAATTTAGGCCACCCCAATTCTTTAAAACCCAACAACCTAACTATCATATAGAACCAGAGCTTGAGCCTTCTGCTCATTTCGAATTTGAACCTCCCATTGACTCTGACAATGCTACTCAGAGTCCCGAAACAGAAAATTTTGAATTTACCCCGCCTTTTGACGGATATCCCGAAGAACAGTCTACAGAATATAGTAATATAAATTTTTTAGGCTGACTGACTCTTCCTTACCCTTTTTCGAGTGTAAGACGAAGAGTGGCGAAATTCTGAAATTTTTGATAGACACCGGTTCTAGCAAAAATTATATACACCCGCGTCTAGTATCTAAACCACTCCCAAATAATAAACCTTTCCTTGCAACTTCAATAGCAGGCGACGTCAGCATAACGCACCATATGTTTCTGAACCTCTTTGATCAGAATCATATTGATCTCAAATTTTTCCTTCTTCCAAATTTGAAAACATTCGATGGAATTCTCGGCAACGATAGCCTCAAAGAGTTATCCGCCGTGATCCATGCTAACAGAAATGTTATGTTCATCTCGAACAACGTTAAAGTGAGAATAAAGCAGCAGCCATCTCAGGCAGTTAATAACTTAGGCGAAGAGCTTAGACAACTTTCGAAGTCCCAAAAAGATTCAATTGAATCTCTAATTCGGGAATGTCCCAATCTATTCTCTAGCCCCGACGAGAAGCTTACCTACACCACTAAAGTCTGCGGCGAGATAAGAACAACCTCAGATACACCAGTGTATACTAGGTTTTACCCATATCCCGCGTCTCTCAAGGACGAAGTGGAAAAACAGACCATGCAACTCGTTAATGACGGTATAATAAGACCGTCCAAATCACCATACAACTCTCCGGTATGGATTGTCCCCAAAAAGGCGGACTCCGACGGGAATAAGCAATATAGGCTAGTAATAGACTATAGAAAGCTTAATTCATTTACCATCCCCGATCGCTACCCGATCCCAGATATTAATGAAGTGCTCGCGCAGTTAGGACGAAACAAGTTTTTTTCCGTTATCGATTTAAAAAGTGGGTTTCACCAAATTCCCCTCAGAGAATCTGATATCGAGAAAACCGCATTTTCCATTAACAGTGCGAAATTCGAGTTTACCAGGCTACCATTCGGTCTGAAAAATGCTCCCTCTATCTTCCAACGCGCACTTGACGATATCCTTCGCGAACATATTGGTAAAATATGTTTCGTTTACATCGACGATATCATTATATTCAGCATAGATGAACAAACCCATCTAGCAAACCTGAGAGCAATTTTCAAAACACTCGAAGAGGCGAACATGAAGGTTCAACTCGACAAGTGTAAGTTTTTCAAACAAGAGGTAGAATTCCTAGGTTTTATTATTTCAACCGATGGAATTAGTACAAATCCAGCTAAAGTGGATGCAATCCTCAACTTTCCATGCCCGCAAACGTTAAAAGATCTTCGATCTTTCCTAGGGTTGTCCGGTTATTACCGTAGGTTTGTAAGGGATTACGCTAGGTTGGCGAAACCCCTCACAACCCTTTTAAGAGGGCAGGATGGACGTGTGTCCAAACATATGTCGAGCAAAACTAAAATCACTTTTAACGAAGAAGCCACCGAATCATTTAATAAAATCAAGAATGCACTTGTGTCTCAAGACACTATTCTCATGTACCCAGATTTCAAGAAACCTTTCCAGTTAACGACCGACGCATCAAACTACGCTATCGGAGCTGTCCTCTCCCAAGATGACAGACCGATCACTTTTATCTCCAGAACCTTGAACCGACGCCCTTTCCCGTCCTCCAAAAAATACTCCTCTACATTCTCTAACACCTACACTACAGAGCGACGAAAGCTCCTCACAACATCTTATCCCTAGCGTCGAAGTACCCATTAACGCCTTTAAAAATCAGATATTCCTCAACATAGATAACTCATCCAGTAAGACGTTCAATATCGTTTTTTCCGGTTACCATAGACATATCATTACAGAACCTGCTTATAGCCCTTCAACAATTCTGTCAATTCTAAAAAAAATACTTAACCCATCAGTCATAAACTGCATAACCACCCAAGAAGCAATTATGGGGATGATACAGGACATCTACCCCATTCACTTCAAAACTTATAAAATAAGATTCTCACGATTACAAGTTCACGACGTAACTAACGAACAAGACCAAGAGACTATCGTAATTGAAACTCATAACCGCGCTCATAGGAATGCAAAGGAAAATCGACTTCAAATCCTTCAGAAATACTACTTCCCTTCCATGATGAGTAAGATAAAACGAATAACGAACATCTGTTCTATATGTAAAAGAAGCAAATACGAAAGGCACCCAAATCAGCCTGAACTCGACGAAACCCCGATCCCTAATTTCCCAGGACATACCGTGCATTTCGACATTTTTATCACAGAAAAACGCTTGGTACTTACCGCACTTGATAAATTTACGAAATATGCGCGAACTGTACTTCTGAAAAGCAGGGCTATAGAGGACATAAGACGACCATTACGAGACTTACTATTTTTCTTCGGTGTACCTAAATCGGTAGTCATCGATAACGAGCCATCCCTAAATTCAACTTCGATTTTATTCATGATGAAAGATGAACTAAAAATAAATGTCTACACGACACCACCCTACAGAAGCGAAGCTAATGGACAAGTGGAACGATTCCACTCAACATTGGCGGAAATAATGAGATGTCTTAAAGAAGAAAATAGGCATCGAAATTTCGAAGAACTGCTGGAACAATCAGTTAACGAATACAACCATACCATCCACTCAACCACAGAGAAAAAACCAGTTGACTTATTCTTCGGCCGCAGCGTTACCTTTGGCCCAGACGACTATGACAGGACAAGACAGGCAAACGCAGAGAAACTTATGAAAAAACAGAAAACCGATATTAAATATCACAATAAAAAACGGCATAAATGTAAACAATACCTTCCAGGACAAATAATTTACGTAAAACAAAATAAAAGACTAGGAACAAAACTTTCAAGTAGATATAGAGAAGAAACCGTCAAAGAAGACGGAAGAAGGAACACCACAGTTTTGACAGAAAGTGGAAAGATAGTATATAAAAATCATATCCGAAATTGACCTAGCGAAAATTACTTTCTTTCAGACTCCTACTTCTGGCTTTTGCCAAAGGCGAACATCAGATTTTAGACTACACAAACGCCCAACTTTTGACATTAAATTCAGGAACAGCCAGACTTCAAAAAGGAAATTTCAAGATAATACATGTAATCGACTTAGGAACTTACCAGAAATTCGTAGACAACGTATACTCAGCAATCAAAAAAAATTTTAGCTCTAATACTCATAACTCACTCTATCCTTTTATAATACATGACCTAGAAATTATACAAGATAGCATAAACAGGCTTAAGCCTGCAAAACGAGTAAAACAATCATTAGACTTTTTGGGCACAGCTTGGAAATGGGTTGCAGGCTCCCCTGATCACGAGGATCTCTAAATTATAAGCGGAAAAATAAATGAACTTTCCGAAAATAGTAACAAGCAATTGGTTATTAATAGGGATACAATTAAGAGAATTAATACCTTAACAGAAATCGCAAATAAAATTATAAAACTTGCTAAAAATAAAGACGACTTCTTTAACGAATATATGAATACAATTAGAAATAAAATAAATGTCATTAAAAATGAAATCCTCAATATAGATTACGCTGTGCAATGGGCTAAGGCCAATATAGTTAATTCATACATTTTGTCAGGCACAGAAATTAAAGTAATCGAAGAAATTTTAATAAAAGAAAACATGCCATTCCTAAGTGTTGAGGAGGCATTAGAATTTAGTAATGTAAGAATAGCTATCAACGAAACAGCTGTTATCTTTATAATAAATTTACCTATAACAGAAAGTGAAAAATGTAAGAAATTGTTAGTAAGACCAATAAAGAAAGGAATGTTTATCAACAAAATAATATTCAACTCAATACTAAACTGTAACGATAGAATATATGGTTTGAAAAATAATTGTAATACATACAATGAGTTGTCAATTTGTAGTAATAGGAATTATATTAATATTAGTAACTCTTCATGCCTACCTAACCTCCTAAAAGGACAACCATCCACCTGTACGAAAATCAACAACCAGCATGTCATCGCAGTAGAAGAAATCTCCAGTGGAACTCTATTCCTTAACCAATACGATGGGATGATTCTAATAGACAACAAGCCAGTGAATTTAACGGGAACATTCATTATCCAATTCCATAACACTTCCATCACAATCGACAAAACAATCTACACCTCAACGGAGATATCCTTTACCAAACCTTTACCAGCAATAGTGCAACCGCTTTCGAATGAGCTTAACTTCGAAGAAATACTCTCCCTTCAGATGATCAAAGAATTACACCTTAACAACACGCATTTTATCAAATTACTAGAAACAGAAAACAGGATAAAACATTTTGGCAACTGTGGATTGTCAGCCATAGTCATCACCGCATTATTGGTCTACATCGCCAAAAGCTACAGATCAAGAAGAACTAAGAAAGCGGAACTTACCACGATCATACAACCAGGCACCAATGCTGCAGATCTAACAATTCATCCTGAAAGGCCTAACCAGAATCACCAAACTCTAGAGCAAAGAGTTCCCAGCATCTCCAGGATCAGTCCAATATCCTTGTTCTAAAGGTCAAACGAGGACGTTTGAGGCTTAAGGGAGGAAGAGTTAACGTCAACAACACCGAAACAAGATAACATCGAAGACAAACAAACAGATCAGGTTGCACACACAGTGACTCCCACGGACGCTGTAGCCACGCGCAGACAGTACGTGAGGGAATTCGCTGATGTTGCACTTGAGATGCAACTGGCGATTGGCGAACCGAGGTTATGTTAAGTTAGAAGTAATTTTTGAATGTTAGTTTTTAAGTAGCCGCGAAGGCAACAAGTGTGAAAAATAAATTTTTTTTAAATAAAATAATAAACAAATAAATTAATTTAGATATAGACAAGTTAAATATTTTTCTATCTACTTGTCATTACTTTCATTTAATACCCACACCAAGGGGGATAAAAATTTTGCTAAATGTTAAGATGGCGCACAAATCTGCAGCAGACGGATTACATACACTGCTATGCAATATAATACTAAAAAGCAAATACAGTAGAACCCGACGCCTTCCCGCTTTTAACCCCCTTTTTCTCTAGTTCATTCATTATTTTTAGAATTGTTATGGAACGAATATCGAATAAAATGTTTTATTTCCCGGTTAATATGCTAACACAGCGACACGATTCACTGGACGCAGCGCTTTACCAGCTCCTGGAGAAGAAGAATCAGAACCAATATCTTCAGTAGATAATGGTCTACAGTTTGTCAGACTTCTGAGAACGTTGATTTCAAGCATTAAACAAAATTAAACTTTTTGTCTAATTAATCATCGAAGAAACTTAAGCAATCATATCTTAATAACTTTATTATTTGTCAAAACTATCAATAGTACACAAATGTACATACATACATACATATACAAGTTTCTTTAAATAAAATGTTTTTTGAATTTATTCCTACTTTTCAGTTTCTTCCGCATATTACACTTTTCCGTCTAAGATACTTTTTTCTGCCGGTCCCTTGAAAAGCATCTTAAGCAGATTCTACTGTAAATTAATAGATCCAATAATTTTAATCACTTATTTAATAACTCATCCACATATGTATATATGTACATATCTACAAATACGAACTTGTACTGCTCATAGCCTGTGTATTTAAGCTCTTGCAATAAAGTTGACTAGACCTTCAGCTAAATGCGTGCCCTTTATAGTAAAGCATATGTAGGCAGAAATATAGCAGAACTTCACCATAGAGAAAATACACAAAAGCTTTATTACTCGAATTCCACACGACATGACACACTGATTGCACAGCCCTGATCTAGGGGTTTGCAAGAGAGAAAATATATTTTCTGCAAAAAAGCTTTTGTTCGGGCGGAGATGGGATGGATTCCAGCTGTTTTTGTTGTTTTGTTGTAGAGCTAATTTAGCTTAAGAAGGTTCAGGTTTGATATTATTTTTTTTTATGCTCAGTTGGGCAAAGTGTTTAGCTGGTTCGTGCGTGGTATTCAACAAGTTGTTATAATATGATAAATTAAATGGTGCAAAAATCATTCCCGGTCTTCTCAATATGAATATATTTATAAATCTAATATTTTTATAAAGCACTCAGTGAAATGTGGAATCGTGTGTGTTGAAAAAAACTAGTTTCTTTAAAATTCATCTTTTTTAAATGTTTAAATAAAATATTTTTTACTAATTTGAAAATATAATACAGTTTTGAAATTTAAATAAATAAAGTAATAACATAGTAAATGACTGTAAAAGTTCATTCCCCAATACCGATATTGTTCTTCTAATGAGTAAGTCATATCTACTTGTAGTGCTAATTATCCTATATATATATGTGTATGTGCATTCATTAAATTCCTTTCCAGTTCTATTCGTCTGATATTTTTTCTTTATTTTGTCAGTTGGGGATGTTTTGGTTTTTCCTTCCAGGGTAGGTACGATGAGTAAATTTTGGTTGTAAAAATAAGTGAAACATTTTTCCTTGTAATTGAAATAACTGACCATATAACAAATACAGGACTTTTGCAGATAGACCTGACACCCTTAAACGACAATTCTTGTTATTTGGCTTAATTGAGAAGGTATAATTACTTAAGTATATGTGATATCTATGGTTTATGTTAGATTTCTAGCCGATAGCCCTGGTAGCTAGCGCTTTTCATTGCAGTTAATTTATTTTGCCTTTTACTAATATTTTTAATAATAATAGTAAATGACAGTAATGCCCTAGTACGTTCAAAAGTTTGGATTTACGTTTAGTTCAAGTCAATCAACAAAATATTTTTCCGGCACTAAAAAACCTCCGGAAGTATAATTTTATTATGAGAAGTTTCCGAAGACGTCGTTCGAAAAGACAATTAAAAATGCAGGTCCACTCCAAAAGCAAAAAACTAAAATTGCCAGAAGCTTTGCCAGTTTTCTGGAACTGTCTCATCGAATAATTTGAAATTGAGTCCTACAAGTCTTTAGGATCTGACAATTTTTTTTTCGACGTTGGTCTTTTCTGAAAGATTATAAGTATGTTTTGTTAATTTTCGGAGATAGTTTCCAATTTCATTCGCATTCGCATTTGCATCTCATGAAACTTTTTGAATATTTTGTTTCAAGTACATATCATCCAAGAACTAGGTAACATCATTTTTTATGATTCACATACTAATTCTGGCATAACCATAAGATTTTTTTTCCTGTGCTAAGGGTTCTCGTGAAGAATATAAATACAGTATAGATTTATTGTTGTACAATATTGTTACTTGGAAAAATATATGAAATTCTAAAAAAATAGGTCGAATCCAGGTAGTCGAGATCCCAGATATCTAAAAGTGAAAAAAATTAGTTACCTAGTCCTTGCATTCAGGTGACGATATTAGACGGACTACTGGCAGAGTGCTTAATCATTAAACTGCCTAAGTTTATGTATATCACTGTCATAAGTTATAAACATTTAAAATGTCCGTAGTATATACATATGTATTTATGTACTTATATACATACATATGTAAATCAGTTAAGGCTGTAAACCTATTGACGTGAATACGTCTATGTTGAGTCCAGTGTCAAACAATACTTGTTAGAATGGGTAAAAACTTAAAATCGTGCTTACTGAGCATACTAAAAATAAACATCTGGCGCAACAGCACGAATTGAGCCAAAGCCTAGCAATCATTTATAACATGCGTGGTACATTTTTCGCATGAATGGAAGGGACCTATAATTTATTGCCAACTCCAAACTGCAAATTAAGAAGCTTTTTCACGAAAAATTATTTGTCTTTTTCCGATGAGAGGTTTCGTGAAAAATGTTTGATGGTTATAGTTGGTGTTTGAACCTACGTAGCTCGCACTATTTTGTCCAACTCACTAACCAGTGAACCACTGCAATAAACCATTTTACCTGGACACTTGCATACATTTTCGGCTCATTTCACTTCAGGCATGCGTATGCTAAGACCTATCTTTTGTACAGAACTTCAAGTTTGTTTGTCTACTAGAAGTATGTACGTCAAAGTGAAATTGAATAGCTATGGCTGACATGTAATCAAAATTCACTGGGTACTTCCAGCATGACTAGAAACCTGGTTTAGCGGGTACTTCGCAAATTAAGCGAAAAATAAGATATCTTAATTTCTCATACTTAATCTTTTTATCTTTTAGTTTGAAGGCCGGTACACCCAATAATAAACATTGGCTTTGACACTGATGAAAAAAAAAAAAAAAAACTCATGGCTAGTTCAACTAATTTGAATCCAAAATAAATTAATTCAAATCCCAAATAAATCAAAAAAAAAATAAAAATTAAGCGGTGTAAAGTACCGTGTAAACCCGTCAAAACATTCGGTCATCTTTGAGATGTTTTCAACAAAACTATTAACTCCTAGCAGCGGCATAGTCTCAAAATAAATGTGATATCAATTTTTTAAGTGTTGTTACAATTGCCCTCTATATATTGCGGTATAATGCCCATCATTAACATTTTAACTTGTATAATTGAGAGCTAATTAATACAATAACACAAATAGATGCTCTCAAAACCGGTTGACAAAACTGATATGAGCATTAGCACAAATATGTTGTTATTAATTAATTAAAAAACTACCATGTCAGTTTTTTTTTGTATATAAATGCATACAAATGAACATAGATACATTTGTATGTATACTTGCATATTACACATGATGTTGCAACTCATTTAATTTAATGTAGTTAATTGACTTTTTAAGAAATAATGGCGTACCCATTGTGTATGTTTTTTAGTTACGGCTCATGTACAAAAAATTTAGACAAGAACTATTGTATGTAGATAAATTCAATTAGATACATACATATTGCGTAAGTATGTATGTGCACATGTACATATGACTCATAAAGTAAAGTTCAACTGATTATTTTGCGGTTCAAGAAATTCGAGAAAAACCCCCAGTTCGATAGTTAACTGACAAAAAGGCTTTTTATGTTCATAACTTTAAAGCGATGAATTTTTAATTAAAATGTATTTTTTTACCTGTTGATCATCATTGACAGAATTCAAATTATGCGTATTCAAATCGAAGTAGAGCTCAGTAGGGTTTCCTATATACATACATATGTATGTATGTATATTCACTTTTAATGAAAAGTAGAGCAATTTCTAGAAAACTAATGGCCGAGAATAGCTTAATCATCAAAATGTAGGATGGGGTCGATCTGCCGTACTTTAACGTTAAGACGAGCCGCGGAGTTTAAGAGCATTAGGGCTCTTGTCGTTGTCGTGCAGATCTTCATGACAAATAAAAGCACCGATGGCTGTTTTTCATGTTATTTTGAGGCTTATGCTGCAGATTAAATGTGTCTTATTATCTCCTTCGTTTCGATCTTGTTCTTGCTAGTTGCCCAGCCTTTTTATTTTATGTGTCGGACAGCGGAGCACAATGCTCTAATTCTTTACAATTTTCAGCATGGCTTTGAACGCGCCTTATTTATCTATAAGAAAATTAATAGGTAGCGGCTGTTCGACATCTATGGTTAAATGAAAGCACACAATTTTACACTAGGTTAGGGAATCGTACGAAAAACCGACAAAATTAATGTCGAATGCCTAAAATGTCGATTTTGCCAATTGTTAAAATCTCGAGAAAGTTTTTACGGACAAACAAAAATTTCGATTACCAAAATCCTGATTTAAATTAGAGGAATGTACATATGTACAAATGCCGACAATTATAATTATTTCTTTAATTTATTTTTCTCGGCGAATTTTAATTTTTAGCCCTAGGCGCCTGCCTTAGAGTTGTTGACATACCCTTAGCGGAGTAACGAACTCGCATGAGCGGCTTAACCATGCGGAGGAAAGAATTAAATCCTGTAAACCCGTGAAGCGAAGCAGGTCACCCAAGTACTGTTTGATTCTCCGCGAATTTTCATTTTTCAGACTTTAGCTCTAGAGGTCGTCCTGACACTTGAATTCCTTCATTAAACCAATATCGACGTCTTAAGAATCGACATAAGGTGTCTCCATCTCCATCGACTTTTTGATTAATCGACATTATTTGTTTTGTCGGCGTTTTGTCAATCGATTTTTTGCAATCGGTTCACATGTTTCATCTCAACTCATGCTATAAGAACTACAGCCAGTATAACGAATATCCGTTACATATTACGCACGCTTTTCAAAATTACATTAGCATCTCTATATTGCAAAAGGGTGTCCACTAATTGCTAGCCGATATAACGAAGGTATGAATAAATTTACAGAAAAGCAAAGTTTTATCGGTGATTTATTTTTTATTTTTCTTTTTTAAATAGCTTACAATATTTTTAAACTTAAATGGCAGGCTATGTATTAAACTTAATTTAAAAAAAAATTACAGATGGAAATACACATAAATTTAATTAATAAATATTATTGAAAAAAAAAAAATAATAAAAACGCTCGATCGATATAGGGAACACTCTCGATATAGTGAATGACGTCAAACAGTGTATCATTCGTTATGCTGAATGTCCACTTTATAGAGTGTTCATAATTGAACATCAGCACTGTTCGTAAATCTGAAGTTCGGCTTCAAAACCTTCACTTTCAATATAATTGAAAAAACAGCATATTGGGTAGTATCATAGATGACCCTTTACCAATCTGCAATCCCTGAATCACATGTAGCAGAATTATGCATTTTTAAAGATATTACCACGACAAATGCTCCAAAAATTCAAGAGAATAATTTCCAAAACACAGTAATAGAACGTCCGACCAGACTCGTTACAAGGGTCCATTATGTCTAAATACATACATACATATTATGTGCTCTTAGCAATTTCACGAACTTGCCTCTACCAAAATTTCGTTGGCCATAGAACCGGTAAACATTGGAACACGCTACCAAGAGAAATATTTGCGGGCGAATTTGATCTCGAGCAGTTTAAAAAGTAGTATCAATAAACACCTGAAAACATACATATGTAAATACAGCTATGGCCAAAAAAATAGCAAAACCCCCTTAAAAAATGTTTCAAGCGCCATAGCTAAATCTTGATGACTGCTATGTACATCTGAGATTTGGTTAAAATCACGTACTTTGGACTAAATCAAAACTGTATCCAAGACATTAAATGCATTTGGTCCATTTTGTGGCTTGGCATGACCCGATATCTACAGCAACTCTTAAATAAGTCTGGACAAAATAATACTAACATTTTAAAAAAAATTATCCCTATTCAGAATTTGTTTGTAAGAAAACAACGGAAAGTAGATTATTATTTTTGTTAGATTGTCTTTTTATGTTTTCGTATAAAATTTCGTTAATTTATTCTGATCTTGGCACAGAAAATGGATCGAGTCAAACATTGCACTGATGCACAGAGGCAACCTTCTTTAATCCAGTGTAATAATGGCCAATCGTTACGACTAATGGTCAAATTAACAGGATGTTCACTCACCGCATTTTTCAATGCTCTCAGTGGGAAAAAAACGCCGGAATGCACAGAATGTCCGCTTAAAACGACCCTTTTGGTCAAAAAATTGTCGTTGAAAACAGCCAAATTAGAACCTTGGGTGTCATTTGAAGAGCTTCAGGTAAAGGCAGGAGTTGCTGTAAGCTCCAGGTTTATTCGCTGAGTCATTGTAAAGAAAATACTCTACAAACGATCCTCCCAGGATGGTTCCGGTGTTGAAGATGGTTCACATCGAGAAGCAGATGAAAATTGTAAAATTGGAGGGGAATAAACTGTGAAGCGAAGAAACCAACATTAATTGTGTATGTACGGCAAACGGTCTCTTCTTCACTTCCAAGGACATGCGCATAATCCTAGCTACACAGACCCAACTATAAAACATCTGTGGCAGCTGGATGTTATGGGTTTTTATTTCTTGGAGTGACGTGCGTCTCATCTTTCTTATCGAGGGTATAATGGCAAAAGAAAAGTATGTGGATATACTAATGAACATAATGTACCCATGGGCCGATGAAAACTTGTCATGAAAATTAAGATTTCAGCAGTATAACGACCTGAAACATGAGACTAGGCTTACTCAAGGTTGGTTTCGGGATTAACACCTTGACATTTTGCAATGACTTTCTCAGTCATTTGACTTAAATTCAATAGTGAACCTCTGGAGGGATTCAGAAATTAACGTAAATAATTGTCACCTATCAAATAATAAGGATCTTTGGAGAATAGTCCAGGAGGAATGATATGTGATGCCTATTAAAACATGGCTCTTTTTGGTTGACCTAAACCCAAACGGTATTGATGCAGTTTTCAAAAATCAAGGCTAAACAACCAATCTTGATATGATTGAAAAAAAATTGCTTAATAAAAACATTTAATCAAGTGTTGCTATTATTTTGTCTGAACTTCTTTAAGAGTTGCTGTAGATATTGGGTCATACCAAGCCACAAAATGGACCAAATGCATCTAATGTCTTGGATACAGTTTTGATTTAGTTCAAAATACATGATTTTAGTCAAATCTTAGATGTAGCTATCATCATAATTTAGCTACGGCGCTTGAAACATTTTTTTAAGTATTGAAGATAATCCAGACTTGGCCCAATCCTCTTATTGTGGACTTACCTGATGGAACAGATTCCATGATACGTCTTGGAAGCCGTTTCACGTACCCAACTATCGAAGTATGGGTTTCTTCTGCTAACAGCTCGACATTGAGTACTTCGCGTATTCCAGCGCGTTCTTACCTCGATCTCGGGGAGTCACTCCAGCAATACACCGAAGAAATCTCATTTCAGCTCATTTATTATTTCGGTCAAAACCTAAATCCCATAAGGTCGGATAAAACACTTAATTAAAGACCGATAACTTAGCAGTAATGCCAAGTTCGGACCTCCGATAACAGGTTAACGAAGATTTCTCAAAATTGTTCTAGCCTGATTGATCCTACAGGATTTCACTAATGCATAGGGCTACTACCAGCTGTTCCAATGGGACGGGGTAACTCAGAATTGCTATTTCCATGACTCGTGATTAGGATCCGAAGATAATTCAACTTTTCTACCTGACACCACTAACAAGCAAAGTGGATTGAACAGGCGTTCGGAAAATACTCATTACTCCTGATTTGCTTAGGCTTACTCGCATTCCGGCTTCAACACAGGCAACTAGAAGTCTGTCAAGTGCGCTTTGAGGTCCCGTCTGGGCGGACCCAAGGATAATCGAGTCATCAGCGAAAAGAAAATGGCTTATAAATAAGTCTCCCAATACATCTCATCCATACAGACAATGAAAAGGAGAGGTGACAAAACGGACCGCCGATTTAAACATAGCGACACCGTAGCAAAGCCTTTCCGGGGAGACTAAAAGCAGATATACCTCTATAATTACAGCAATCCCTCTTTCAAAGAAAAGGGATAACCCTTTCTTTAAAAGAGGTACAATCACCACAATTTGCCAGTTGTGAATCGATTTAGATTCGCCGACTTTTAACGCTAATGTAATAATGTTTTGAACCCAATATGGGGCACACGTCAAGATGGGGGATTACGTAACAATGTTTATATTACCCAAGAACTGTTAAAACAACTTCTAAAGCATCCTTTCGCGCTCAATGCTTTTAGTTTTATTAATCTACATATGTACATGAAATAGAAAAAAAAATTATGAGAAAGGGGAAACAAAATTGTTGTCTTTTTAGTACATTTATAAAATAAATAAATAAAAAAATAAATAAACAGATAAATAAATAAATTAATAGTTGGCGCGACAGCTCGTGATGAACCAAGGCCTAGCATTTCGCAAGAATTTTTGTTGTGCGTATTACATTTTTCGCACGAATGGAAGGAACCTACAATTTATTGCTGACTCCGAACGGCGAATTTAGAAACTCTTTCATGACAGATTATACTCCCGGAGGCTTGTCATTCCCCGACGAGAGGTGATGCCACGAAAAAATTTCGGTGGATAGGGCTGGGGCTTAAAACCAGCTGCGTGCGCAGTCCAACGCACGAGCCACTGACCCACAGCGACCACATTTATAAATGCGATGTTTTTAAGGGCATTGTTTAAATATTTTTTTTAAGTTCAGCTTCAATCTTACTGATGTGATATAGTTGTAACTATGTCATAGTTGTAACTGACGCGTTCATCCGAATTTTTTCCAATTGTAACTTTGAACAATGAAATTTGATCCAAACTGACGAACAAGTGAAAGTTAAAAAAACTTGTTAAATCAAGGGTTATTGATACTGTTGATGTCTGCAGTTAAAATATCTCTCTCTCACAGACGAAAGCTCTTTGGTCTAAAACCCTGCTTTTTACTCAAAACTAAAAGTTTTTCAATGTGGAATTGGTAGTGACATCTAGTGAGTTAAGATTGAGACAATCTTGGTTTCTCTATGTATAGAAAGTCAATGGTATATCCAGCCAAGTACCGTGGACAAAGCTCTTAAAAACTGGTGGTTGGTTTCTCAAATTCTGGTGGTTAGTATGTTTGATGATATCACATATTGTAATTTTTGTTCTAAATCTATGGACGAAGTTTATGAGTTAACACTTCATTGTGATTTCTAAATAATAACATTTGTATGCCCAAATCATAACTGCCGTTTTGCTCAATTTTAATTACAAAAGTCTCAAAATTGCTTCAACCTGACCAATCCTACAGGATAACTCAATGGAACTCCACTAACATGCAGAGTGCATTGAACAGGTGTTCATTACCATTACCTCTGATTTGTCTACGTTTACCTTCAACCCAGTTTCAATACAGACGGCGACAAACCTATCTAGTGCGCCCTGAAGTTCGGTCTGGGTGGACCTAAGGAGGACCATGTCATCAGCGAAAAGCAGATGACTTATCCTTAAGTCTCCCCATTCGAACTGTTCCTCACCACCGCTGCGCTGCCATATTCAATCCATATACACTATGAAGAGGAGTGGTGACAGAACGCAAGCCTGGCGAAGTCCACCACCTAAAATGAAGAGTGTCGATTTAACGCTGCCGCACACTGGGGCCGGTTATATGGAGAGCATGCCCAAAATGCGAAATTGAAATTAACTATTTTTTATGAAACATTTATTTCGCTGTATAGTAAATATAACTGTGCATCATTTCTTAAGTTTTTGCAGTCCTGGAAGTAGTTGGACCTTCACTCTTCTGGCTAAGCCGATGTCGCTGAACAGCCAGTACAGTTCGTTGTATGTATCTCTTTTTTCACTTACCGTCTATGCAGATGAGACCGAAATTCACCCGAAGAATTTTCCTCTCGAAAAATCCAAGGAAGAGCAACCTCATTCACCTTTGACAGGACAATGGACAATAAGGGGAAGTCAAAAATCGTACTTCGCGTAGAAACGAAACCATCAAAGGTGTTAAATTAATCGAAAAAAGTGGGTTACGAAATAAGTTGAAGTAAACAATCAAGGAAAAAACAAATAATCGGCAAAAGAAGAAGATAAACTACTTTGAAAACCGAAAAATGACTCAAGTAAAACAAATGGAACAGCGTTTGGTGGTGCTAACCCAAATATTAGCTAAAAATCAAACAGAACCCCAAAGTTTGCGGTCAAAGTACAAGTCCTGGATGAGCAGTGGCAGTATTTCAAATCATTTACGACAATAAAATCCAAGGACAAGCTAAAAAATGCAGTTTGGCGTTAAGACGGCATTACCGGCCCTCGAAAGACCAGATGACGCTGACCAGACAAATTGTATGACTTAAAATGGGTAGCATAATAGATTTAGACAAAAGACTTACAAAAATAATAATAGCTGGCGCGACAGCTCGGGATGAGCCAAGGCCTAGCTTCTCGCAACCATTCATGTTGTGCGTGTTACATATTTCGCACAAATGAAAGGGACCTACAGTTTATTGCCGACTTCGAACGGCGAAGTGAGAAGCTCTTTAATGACAGATTATACTCCCGGAGGCTTGTCATTCCCCGACGAGAGGTGGTGGAAATTGTTTCCGATCGTTATTATGGATAAGTTTAATTTATCAGAAATATGGGACATTGTCCACAAATTTATAGGTTTAGATTTGAGTAATTTGAACAGTAACCAAATAATGAATAATAATAGAATGAAAAATACTATTTCAAATAATTGAAATACTCATCCGCCGCCGCCGGGGGAACAATCCACCGAAATTTCAACTTCGGTATCATTCAATCCGTTTGAAAGGAGTTGTCCACTTATCGGTAATCTAAATGACTTTTCACGTGATCATACAAAACGAACGGATCGAATCTCTCCAAACAAAGTTTGACATTTCTTATCCGCGGGAAATTAATTGCGGATTCGTGTTGTGCTGCATTTTGCTTGGAATATTTGTCTGAATGTATGTATGTTCTTCCTAGGACAAATCTTAGGTGTATTAAATTAAACATTTGCTTTTAGGAAGAAGACTACCAATAGGGATTAATTTAAACAAAAAAAAAAGAGAACAACTTAAAGTGAAGCAAAAATTACTTGAGCTGGAAATTGAGAAACTGAATAATGCTCTTAACTCAATCGAATCGCAGATTTTTTTTGGATTACTGGCGCTGGTGCTGTTGTTGGCTGTGAACTCTGACATTTATTTATTTATTTTTTTATTATAAAAACCTAACTAAATTGGAAATTAAATGTTTACTTTTTATTATCATTATTTGTGAAGTTTATTTTTACTTGCATAACTACAGGAGTACATTCAAAAAAATATCTTTATAATGTCGTCATGATTTCATTTCTTATTTGCACTGCTTCATTTGTATTTGGCTGTGCACTTAGCTCTCCTGGTTCATTTACTGCTTATTTTCTTCTTCCGTTGGTTCTTCTAAAAACACTTTAAAGTGCATACAAACATTGTGCAAGTCGCAACAAACATTTAATATCTGTGCCGCTTTGTTTGGCTCATAGTGGAGCGCTCTCGATGACATCAAACAGCGGAATATATTTTTCAGGACCCCAATTGTCCTTTCTACTATATTCCTTCCTCTGCAGTGGTGTTGATTGAATCTGCTTTTTTGAGAATTCGATTCTACTGATCTGAATGGCGTCAGAAGCCATGGCAAAAGGGGATATCCAGCATCAGTGGGAAGGAAATTGGAAAGTGAGGATCTAATGTACTTAGAAACGAGAATAGACTTGCCTAGGAGTCTGGTATCTCTGTCTCCTCCATGATACATGCTCGCAAAATAAGTAGAGCCATCACTGGTATTCCATATAAATGAATCGTGATTAGAGCCCGGAAACCTTGCGTCCGGCCAAAAATTTTTTTTCTTGTTTCACTTATTCCAAACTTTTTGATCCACCTACTATATACATATGTATAAATA
The DNA here is from genome assembly GCA_917880715.2 of Matsumyia berberina. Taxonomy (NCBI): domain Eukaryota; kingdom Metazoa; phylum Arthropoda; class Insecta; order Diptera; family Syrphidae; genus Matsumyia; species Matsumyia berberina. Next base: position 59,288,496 of record OU862872.1, on the reverse strand, counting down.
TTACTAATTCATAACAATACAGTCACTTACTTTTATGGCATTTATACTGTGAAATCCTTTTCTGTTTTAGTAAAGGTGTGAATTTTGTGCCGGAACTTTGATGCTAATATGAGTTCCATCAACACACATTACTACACCAGGTATCTTACATTTTTGTAAAAGAACATTTTTGCTTCTCTTTTCTTATCAGCACTGGTGTTTAAGGATATCCATTTGGGACATAATACCCTTTCAAATATGTCTAATATTTGGATTAAGACTTTACAAAATGTTGACTGTGCAATGCAGACGTTGTAATCCTAACCAGCACCGTGCTGATAGCTTTTTCTGCGAAAAATCTATTTAAATGATGCCTTGGTGAAACGGAATACTATTTGATGGTCAGAGGTCCTTAATCAACACTTCCATCACATAATTGAAGGCTGCCCTATTTAAACGAAACATTTTTATAAAACTGAAATTCAAACTGATTTTATAGAAATTATGAACTACAATGAAATCTTTTAACTAACTTGGCATCTCATAGCTTCATAATGTCTTCACTAGATGCCCGTAAATATGCGCGAAAGGTTCGTCTATTTGAAGATATTTCCTCGTCTTCAAAAAACAGGGCAATGCTATCAATTATCTTTAAATTTACTTTTATTTTGTTTTTATCAGCAGCTGTTTAATTCGTAATTGCTGTCAACTATGGCAGAACAGTCGGTTTTGAAAAAGGAAGATCGTAGTCGGTAAAACAGCGCATCAGACGGATTGAATGATCAGACTAAAGGTGAACGTGGATCGAATAGAAGTGAATCTCAGATCCGTCGGATTGAATGATAGGGGTGACTAGTTTTAAAAATCCCAGGCATAATGATTGGCAGTCTAAACTAAGTTATAACTTTATGTAGATCGAACCACCAGCAACATTCAGTTTGAAACTATTATAGGTAGCAACCTAATTTAAATGACAGGCAACAAGTTATATGCAATAAGTAAATTAGATACAGAAGTTCCTTATTCCTTTTTTACCAACTAGCCTTGGCAAATAACAAAATGTTTACAACCACATCAGGAAAAAATAGATATTTAACTTTAAATGACACCGGCTCTACCATTAGTAAACTTAACCCTCTAGTTCCCAAATTTTTGTCTAGTCTGAAAAAATCAGTATAAACCAAACATGAAATGCCAAACTTGAATCAAAGAATAAAAAATGGAAAAATAGGGTGGTGTGTGTTTTAGGGAGTAGGAAAGGTAAGCTGCCTAGAGCCAGCTTTGGGAAGTAATGTCAAAACAAAAACTGGACAATCAAATTTACATATTACATATTTTTATTCACATGTTTTGATAAAAAAAGGAACAGAAAATAATTATGGAAACACAAAGCGACAAATATTCTTTTATGATATAAAATTTAATACATTTTTTAATCAATAAATAAAATTTCCACTTATGATGAAAAGCAAAAAAAAAAAAAAAAGTCCTTCTGTTGTGTGAAAAAAAAAAGATTTGTGTCACATTTTCTGCACACTATCTGAGTTTGGGATGAGTAGCCGGGGAGACTGGTAGTGCCGGGGAGACTGGCAGTGCGCGGCAAAAATTGTGGAAAATGGTAAACTACATCGTACCGCACATCTATGGGCGGCAAGATTGTGCGTATATGTACCTAAGGTCGTATTTTTCGGGACGAACAAACGTGGACGCCCCGGTGTTCTGGTCAGTCCGAGATTCTAATATAAACACAACACATTTGCAAGCTGCACCCGAAACTTCGGCATTTGATAATTTTTTTGTCATTCATTTTTTGTCGGCTTGTTTTGTTGACGCGCCTATAAAAGAGGTATGCGTTCACCATTGTTAAGTCGAGTAAATGGGAGAATAGTCGGTTGGTGTATTTTATGGACTTGAGACGGATTCTGTATCTACCGATAAGCTCATCCATAAGGTCTACACCAACCATATGACGATTGTATTCGAGAATTATTTTAGAGCAGTCGACATCTACATATTTTTTTTCGGATCGTATATACCGCGAAACAGTTGAATGTAAATTTACTGCATCCTCAAACGGCTGTACATTTACGTAGGTGGAAACCAATCGGACTGCTTTGTTGTCTTTCCATACAGATGTTGAGACTTCAGCACAGAAAGCAGAGCCACAAAATTCAGTGGAGTATCCGCGCTCATTTCCGTTAAGTTCATCCTCCGAGGGCAGCTTGCAATTTGCAAATTCCAAAGAATAAATACCTCGCGATCGAAGATATACGAGTAAAGGCAGAGATGTGTAGAAGCTGTTAAAGTGTATTACATATGTATATGATTTTTGAAATGGCGCCAAATTTGCGATAAGCGAACAACGACGGATGCTTCTAAATTTGGTAGACCAGGCTGTACCACTCTGTCATCTGCACCTATGAAAGGACAAAAAGAACCCGTTACAATTTTGTTTATCTCTTCGTCCCAAAGCGGCCTGTAGGCCGTCCAGCTTTTTGGTCAGGTTTCGTACTTGTTACCCGTTTTTTTTTTCTTTATACAAGTACTTTTTCAAAAAATCCATATCCACAGTTACTCACCGATAATTATTTCACGTAACTAAGATCACTGGAATATTTTTTTATTTTATTTTAGCACAACTTACGGAACAATTATTTTCTTTATTCTTTACAATTTTGACTTTGACTGGCATTAGCGGCCATTGTACGCATAACAACTCGGAATTATTTTAGGTACTTGTAAAAATTTAGGAATGTCTCTGCAGGCTGTTTTAAAAATTCATAGGAAAAATAATGAATTTGGGTGACTTACGCATACATTTAGGTGACGTCGGTGTAGATGCCCGCTTGGGAACTAGAAGGCCTATCAAGATTTCCAAAAAAACCGGACCAAATTATAGATCAACATCAAACAAGTAAAAATACTATGCAGGGTCATGTGAGTAAGCCTACCAAAACAGTATCTACAATTTGTCCTGAAGAATTCAAATGTCCAGATAATGCTAGAGTCAAATGGATAGTTTTAGAACTAGAAAAACCGTACTTACGGGCTATTCATTGCTATGAATTGAATTCAAAAGAATGTAAACAAATTAAATTTGGACAATCACACTGAACAATGGGGTAAATCCTCTCTTTCCAACTAAAAAAGTGCAAGAAGTGATTAATGTTTTGGAAGTAAGTGTATTGCAGAATATTCAGTTAGACCACTTGAATGAAAAAGAAAATGATAAAGTAACAAAATTATTAAAGAAGTTTCATAAGGTTCTATATAAAGAAGGAGACGTTCTCACAAATACAAAACCGATTGCACATGAAATCAAAACTACAACCGATGAACAAAGTAATTCGAAGTTAACCGGTACCCAGCACAACAAGAAGGTGAGGTGAGAAAACAATTAGACGAAATGGAACAACAGGGAATTATAAGAAAAAGTAGAAGCCAATAGCTCACCAATCATTGTTGTTCCAAAAAAGACGGATAATTAAGGCATTCAAAAGTTCGGAATCGTTGTCGACTATAAAACTTAATTAAGTTACAGTCGATGACTTATACTCTTTGCCGAATATTGAGATTATTCTCGATAAATAAGGCAAAGCGCAGTATTTCAGTACAATAGGTTATCAGTAGATACTGGTGGCTTTAATTAGCCCAGCAGGATTGTACGATATGTTCGAATGCCCTTCGGTTTGAAAAATGCTCCGACAACTTTTCAGAGATTAGTGAATGTGTTTCTTAGAGAGTTCATTAATATAACATATGTATATGTACCTAGCTTATATACTTGTTTTCTCTATTATGTTTGTTGAAAGAGCATATAAGCTCACTGAAAGAAAAATTTGCCAAGAGCATTATCTAGAAATTCAAATAGACGAGGCAAATGTTGGAATAAAACCAAATCCCAAAAACAGAACGGACAATTAAGTAATTGTTAGGCATCAGGTTCTTATAGAAAATGTATTCAATATTATTCAAAAATAGCTTACACAATGATCAAATATTACAATACATACGAGTAGCAGCTTCTGAAAATTTAAAGAATTGAATTTCTTCACATTCAGTACTAAAGTACCCAGAATTCGATAAGCCCAATATTGTGACAACAGACATCCAATCTCTTACGTTTCAAGACAAAGAATTTCTGGCTTTTGTTTATGTTGTAAATAATTTTCGAACAAAGGCGAAGAAAAGTTTAGTATTCAATGAGGTTAAGACCAAGTATATGCTGTCAATAAGAACGGACATTCAACACCGACGTCTCGGAAGGAAAGTGACTGTAGACAGATATATATGTTAGTCTGAGGTAGTAAAGGACTTTGCCTACCTAGGCTCCGCTATCAATTCAGACAACGACACCAGCGTTAAGATTAAACGAAGAATAACTCTTGCCAATTGCTGTTTCTTTGAGCTAAGAAGGCAAAGTACCCTCTCGAACAACTTGACTCTTTATGAGATCTTCATCATCACTGTCCTGCTCTATGGTGCAAAGGCATGGGCTCCGTCAAAAGCGTATGAGGTTGCCCTTGGCTGTATCGATTTGATGGGCATATTCTTCGGGTGATTTTCCGTCCCGTCTGCGTAGACGATGAATGTAGGTGGAGATACAAGAATGAACTGTACAGACTGTACAGCGACATCGACTTAGCCAGAAGAGTGAAGCTCCAACGACTGAGGTGGCTGGGTCATGTAGAGCGGATGGACATCAATGCTCCAGCCCGGAATTTGTTGGAATTCACACCCGAGGGACGGCGCAGTAGAAGAAGACCGCGACTCAGGTGGCGCATGCAAATGGAATGGGACCTCAACCAACTTAGCGTGCGAAACTGGAGGCAGCTGGCTAAAGATCGAGCTGGCTGGAAACGCTTGTTTGTTGAGGTAAAGTTCTACCCCGGACTGTAGCAACCCTCATAGTCTACAGAAGGAAAAACACCAGTCGTAGCTATGTATGTACTTAATATTATTGGGAACCATGAACACAAAGTCGCGGCCATCAGCTGGTAATAAATAAATATAATGAGTGCTTAATACAAACATTCAAACCAAATTAATTGAAGTGATAGTCATTTACTTTTCGCACCCAAATTAGCTTTTGTTGACGCTAGCAGTCTTAAAGCATTTTTTGCCCGGTCCATCCTATTGAACTTACTGGATGAGAAAATTTACGGATGTCCGTACATTTTGCAGAAGAATGTGTCGCAAACGTCGGCAAACCGAGTGTTAACCAAATTTTGGTCCGCAAACCTGGTTTGCAGACCTGAAAATTGGGGATGATTTGCAGACGTCGTCCGCAAATTTCCTGTCTGAAAATTCACATTTGCGGATATGAAAAATTGTCTGACCACAGTTTCATAAGTCCACAAATGCATAGAAGAATTTGTATTTGTAATTAATAGTTACTATTACATACTTTGCGGCTGCGCTAAGCTCTGCCGCTGTGCCATTAACGCGAACCTTAACCTACGAAACACTCATAAATGGTGTGGGAGAAAACATGAGGCATATCAAAACTCCAATACTTACAGTGGATGATTAAATTATTACGGACACCGTTAAAAAAAATGACGGCATTGAAAATAATTGCATAACATGTCGAAAAGGATCAAGGCTGTAATAAATGTAAAAGGTAGGGTTACGAAATATTTATTTTTTGAATTTATTTAATTTAATTTTTTTTTAACTGTTTTTTATAACGTATGTATGTACATCTAGGACGTGTGCGTCTGCAGTGTCAGCGTCCAGGGTTATTACAACTAGCCAACATCGTGGGCGCACCAAAGCGCCCTAGCTGAGCTAATTTTTATTGAAATCTGGAAATCTATCTACCTGTACATTTGATTGTAGGTAAACACTTTTCCTCTTTGTCCAACTTCGGGTCGAGATAAAACACTTTTTTTTTCAGATACATACAAAGCTGTAGAATAGTGAAAAACAAATCCGGTTAGTTTTGGCTTAACTAATGTATGCATATGTACATATATACAAATGTTAAGGGGGAGCAGTTTAAGTCTTTTTGCCCGCCCATCATAGCATAGCCTTGCACATCACTTACCCATATTCTCTCTCTAGTTATGTTAATCGCAACCCTATTCCGACACTACGCCAGCATTTTTTTTTAATCTGAATCCCATTTTAAACCATGATGATTACATAGGTCTGGATAATGTTTTGTATAAAAAAATGTTATCTGACTTCGTACTCGTATATATTATGATAGAAGGAACGTGGGCTGTGCACATCGCAATAAGTACAGCGGGTTAAAACAAGGTCAACAAGGGTCAAGAAAACTTAGATTATATCGAGTAATCCATCGCAAATAGGCAGATGAAAATGTCTGAATTTCTGTTTCGAAAGAGCTTTGACACGCTCGTACATACATATGTATGTGTTGCAACTAGCGAAGGTGGCCGCTTCAGCGAGCGGATTTTAAGATTTTTTCAGATTCTTTTAAGAACAATACATAACAGTTTGCCGGTAGCAACTCGATTTCAAGTTGAGAACAATCTGGATATAAAAATAGTACGGGGAAAAAATCTGAAAACGCACGCCAAAAATTCAAAATCGAAATTAAGTTTAAAATAAAAATAGTTAAGTCGGGCAGCCAATCTTTAAACAAAGGAAAAGCCTTTCTTTTGTTTAGCATAACAAATGTGCTGTCAACTTTCCCAATAACGGCGAGGGGAATCAAACATTGGGGGGCCTTAATACTACATATTTCACTCCATCTGCATCTTGAAATTAATTTCAATCTGAACTACTAGCACAATAATGATCCGCTTAGAGTCAGAGGGTCTGCAGTACAGATATGTATCTACATACATACATATTTACATACTTACATCACCAGTTAGGTCGCAACCTAGCCTGATACAATGCCTCTAAAAGTCTACATACATACATACATAAATTATAAGTACAATCTAATTAATTTAAAAAAACGATTTTCAAAAATATTTTTACCAGATAATCAATTACACTTTGTCTTTTTTTATAAAATAAAATGTAATAAAAATAAAATATAAATTTTAAAACTCTTAAAAAGTGGTATTAAGAAAATCGCAGAATTGGCCAAACTACAAATTAGTTTCGCCTATACAAACATAGTTGAAACTTTAAGGGTACTTTTCTCCCAAATTAATTTTAAAAACTTTTTTTTTCTTCACATTATTGACGGCTCCACCATGTAAAAAATCTTACTGTTGTCAAGCAACTAAAAGCCTCGGGTACGGTGGATTTTACTGTTGACGACCCTGGCAATCGAAATAAGAAAAAAGATCTTCGGATCTGCACGTGGAAAGATAGGTCCCTTAACAGACCACGTGCAACCGAACAATTAGCGAAAGCCCTTGACTGCTGCAGAGCAGACATTACCACCATCCAAAAAGTGCGGTGGGATGGTCCGGGCAAAAAGAGGATGAAAAACGGCGATTGCTACCGGGAACAAAATCAGCGCTTATTTGGGTGCGGATTCGTCGTTGGAGGCAGACTTAGGCAAGAAGTCTTAAGCTTCAGGTATGTGAGCGAATGCCTCACGACAATTCGTATCGAGGCTAAATTCGTCAACATAAGCCTGAGATGCGCGCATGCCCCCACAGAGCAGAAAGACGATGACACCAAAGACAGGTTTTACGAGTCATGCGAACAGTCCCCTAGCTATGACAATAAAATTGTCCTAGGCGATTTGCGTTTCAATCGACCACCACAACGAAATCCCTGGTTTGACGACGAGTGCCGGCAAGCCCATGCAGCGAAACAAGAGGCATACAAAGTGGCGCTGCATAGAACGACCAGAGCTGCTCGCAAGCTCTACGAGCAGAAGAGAAGAGACGAACACCGGCTTCTCATAAGAAAGAAGAAAGGGCATGAGAAGCGAGCGATCGAAGAAATAGAGAGATGCTATTGCAGGAATGAGATTCAATTCAATTCTGTCAAGGCTACAGAGCTCGAACTGAAGCCTGCAAGGATGAACAAGGGAACATCGTAGTAGAATCGCAGTCGATGCTGAGGATGTTAGATGTTAGATGTTAGAAATTGGGGTGTGTGTTTGTGTGTGTGTGCACTGCGACCTATTTAGATCTATTGTGCTCCCCCATGCTCATATTGGCCGATATATCTCGACCTAGAGAACCTCCTCCAATCCAGTCGCTTTGAGAAATCGGAGTATCTGGATTGGGTCCAACGAAGGGAGGTCCATTTCAAGGAAAGTGTACGCTCCCAGGTGAACTCTTCTTTTGTGGATCAATGCTCCACAGTCCATAAGGAGGTGTGACGGAGTCTCCTCGGCATCGCTGCAAAATCTGCAGTTTCCGTTTGCTTCTATTCCTATTTTCCTGAGATGCTCCCTGAGTCTGCAATGGCCCGTTAGGAAGCCCGTTAGAATGCGAAGCTGGTTTTTGCTAGTACCTAGGCAGGCCTTGCTCCTCCTTCGGTCGTAGTTCCCGAGGAGTTCCTTCGCCTGCCTTAGTCCCGGGAGTGTTTCCCATAGCATCCTTCTTTTGCACTCTTCCTCTCTTCTCAGTTCCTCTTGGATTCGATGCGGTCCCAGCCCGCAGAATGGTTCGGGTCCAACAAATGGTGTTTCTGACCCTTTCCTTGCCAGTTCATCGGCTGCCTCATTTCCCTCTATTCCTACATGACCTGGCACCCAGTAGAGGGTGACTTTATTGTTCCAGCCAAGTCTGTTTATCTTTTCTAGACACTCATAGACCAGTTTGGACCTGAATTCGTAGGAACTCAGCGCCTTGATAGCAGCCTGGCTGTCTGATAAAATCGCGATATTTTGCTCGTGATATCTTCTATTGAGGCTTATTTGTACACATCTTTCGATCGCGTATACCTCTGCTTGAAAAATGCTGGGCGATGTTCCCATTGGCTCCGAGAACTTGGTTCGGGGCCCGTATACTCCTGCCCCGGTGCCCGTGTTTGTTTTGGAGCCGTCGGTGTACCATTTGATGGCGTTGTGGTCAAATTGGTACACCCTGTCGTTCCATTCTCTTTTACTGCTCAGTTCTATGTTGAAATTCTTTTCAAAGCAGTATTTCTTGATTGTGTCGTCTCTAGGCCAGTCTAATAGTGGGACTGTTTTGGAGAGGGAGTCTCGCTCTTTGCTTGCGATGCTTTTGCCCCTCCCGACTCCTTCTTTAACAATTCTTAGGATTGTTTCCTTTGCGACCCTTTCCAGCACAATGTGAAGGGGGGTGAGCCCCAGAATCACCTCTATTGCGGCGGTGGGACAGCTTCTCATTGCTCCTGTGATGCAGATGCATGCCAATCTCTGCAGTTTTTCCAGGGCTCTCTTTGCTGTGCTTAGCTTGGTTCGTCCTGCCCAGGCTACTGCCCCATATGTTATGATGGGTCTGACCATCATGATGTACATCCACCTCAGCATAGCTGGTTTACATCCCCAGGATTTTCCTGAGATACGCCTGCATATCATGAGTGCTCGGGTGGCTTTGCACACTACCGACTCCATGTGGGCCTTCCATAGAAGTTTACTATCCAGTGTTATGCCTAGATATTTGACCTGTTGTTGAATGTCAATTGTGGTTCCACCTAGTAAGATCGGTTGCATGTGTCTGAGTTGCCTTCTCCTAGTGAATGGTACTATCGTGGTTTTTGTGGGATTAATTTTGAGTCCCACTGATACACACCATTCTTGAGTTACTCGTAATCCTCTTTGGATTATACTGCTGAGGGTGTCTTCAAATTTTCCCCTAGCTATGATCACTATATCGTCCGCATAGCCTTGGCAGTCTATGCCGATTCCCTCTAGCTTTTGCAGGAGCTCGTCAACCACCAGACTCCACATTAATGGGGATAAAACTCCTCCCTGTGGACACCCTCTGGTTGTGTTTACTGTGATGGTCTTAAGTCCCACCACAGTTTCGGCTGTCCTGGTTCTCAGCATCTCACGCACCCAGTTGGAAATTGTGCGGTTTACTCCTTTCCTTTCAAGGGCCTTTCCGATTGCCTCATGCGAGGTATTGTCGAAGGCTCCTTCGATGTCTAGGAAAGCACAGATGACTGTTTCTTTGTGGTCCAATGCATCCTTGATTAGACTAGTTAGCTGGTATAGTGCGGTTTCCGTGGATTTCCCAGCTTGATACGCATGTTGCCTGCAGTGGAGAGGTATTCTCTCCAGCACAGTTGTCCTCAGGTAGTTGTCTATGACCTTTTCCATTGTTTTCAATGTGAATGAGGTCAGGCTTATTGGTCTAAAGGATTTCGGTGAGGTGGTGTCTTTCTTTCCCACCTTTGGAATGAAAATTACCTTAGCTCTTCTCCATGTGCTCGGTATGTACCCGAGGGCTAGACTGCTCCTTATTACTCCGAGGAGGTATGGCATGATTGTACCTTGCCCTCTCTGTAGGAGAGCGGGGAATATGTCATCTGCTCCTGGTGCCTTGTATGGCTGAAAGGTATTTAATGCCCAATTCAGTCTTTGTTCTGTGCAGACATTTGCTGCTACCTTCCAGTCTTCCCTGTTTGGTCTACTGGTGATATCAGTTGGGCGTGAGGGGTTCAGTATTGAGCTTCCCGGGAAGTGAGTTTCCAGTAAGAGCAGTGCTCTTTGCTCTTCATTCGCGGTGTGGCTTCCATCCTGCCTTTTCAGTGACCAGGTTGCATCCGATTTGTCCCTCGACAGCGCCTTGTGTAGCCTGGCAGCCGCAGGTGTAGATGCAATGGTCTCGCAGAAGGCTCTGAAGTTGTTCCTTTTCGCCTTCCGTATCTCCTTATTGTACTCGGTTAGAGTTACTTTGTATCTCTGCCAGTCTCCGTCGCTTTTGGCTCTATTAAAGAGCTTGCGGGCTTTGGATCTCAGGGCGCCTAGTGTCATATTCCACCATGGCGCATCCTTTAGTGCTCTGGGGGTGGATGGAGGGCAACTGGTTTCGTATGCCTGCACCATAGCCCTGTTGAGCTTCTCTAAGTTCTGTTCTAGTTCGAGAGGGTGTCCCGCCCCCCTTTTCACACTGCCGTTGGTTAGATTCCACTCTAGTGTATTCTTGTATAACTCCCAGTCGGTTTTGCGCGGGTTTCTCCTGGAGGTACCTTCTCCAACATTGCCTACTATATCGAACCTTATTATTCTGTGGTCCGACATCGACGGTTCGTCTGAGACTCTCCAGCCACCTATCCAGTCCCTACAGCTACTACTACTAAGAGTTATATCAAGAACCTCTTCTCTAACCCTGGTTACGAACGTGGGGGTATTCCCCCTATTTAGGATTTCTAAATTTTCTTTTAAAATATATTCTAAAAGGTACTCACCCCTTTCGTTGGTATCTGTGCTACCCCATTCCGTGCAGTGGGCGTTAGCGTCACAGCCCAGAATTAGGGGTATTTTGCTGCTCCTGCAGTGCTCCACCAGCCCTTGGACCTCTAAAGGCGGTATTGTCCCGTCTCCAGCGAAGTAGGCTGAGGCGATTACGCAGCTGCGGTCGATGCCCTCTATGTTAAGGGTGGCTTGTATGGCCGTGAGGTCCCGCGTTATGTACTCTGAAAGACAAATAAAGTTAATATCTTTTCTTATTAGGATGCAAGTTCTGGGAGAGGCCTGCCTGTCGTCCCAAATCACCTTCGCATTCTTACTCGTCAGTCCTCTAATTTGGCCCCTGTAGATCCAGGGTTCTTGAATCAGCACAAGCCCTAGGTGTTCTTTAATAAACAACCTCGCTATGACGGCTGATGCCGCCTTAGCGTGGTGAATATTGGCCTGTGCGACGTGGATGCCAGTTCTAGCATCCATGGTGGGACTGCTGGTTTTGCTGAGGGGTCTGTGCCCCCTCTAGCTCCTCCTCCTCTGTCAGAGGATCCACTTGGAGATCCTTTATATCGAGGGTGGCGAGGTCCATGCCCTCAAGCTCTTCCTCGATATGGATCTCCTCGTCTTCCTCCTGGGGTGCGGTATCGTTAGCCACCACCTTCTCTACTATCATAGGTACAGGGTCGGGTTGGGGAGCCGCTGAAGATGTAGATGGTTCTTTTCCCCGGGCATTGCCGGGTTCTTGCTTCCTCAGCCCTGATACCGGGATTTTCCCGAACCGGTACCTGATTGAATGCCCCTCTTTGGCGATGTTCTCCGCCGCTCTATCGTCGATGAGGATCGAGAGCATCTGCCCTTTCCCTTCTTCTCGACTGCTCATTATCTTCCAGAGCTGGGTATTGAGACCCTCATTCTGGCTTCGATAGGGGCCAGAAGCTTCTTCCTATCCTGCCCTGCGCTTCTGGGTAGGAAGACGGATATCGTGTGGACTTTAGGAATTTCACTTCCCACACACGCCGTGAGTTCCACCCCCTTCCACGCGCTCAATTTTCCAGCAGTCAATAGAAGCCATTTTGCCGTTTGCTCATTCTCGCAATCCACCAGTAGCAAGCCTGGTCGAAAGTATATGCCCTCGAATTGGAGTTTAGTCTCCCACCCGAGGGCTACTTCCTCTACTATGGCATCCTCTAGCTTGGTCAGCTCTTCCGCACTTAAGGTTGTCTGCGGGTATTGCTTCGGGAGGACTGCCACTCGCGTGTTCTTTAGTGCTCCCGCATAGCTGTGGTCGGTGCTGATGCCCGTCTTCCTTCTCTTGACGGGTGGGGCGGTGCTGGGTCCCGCTGCACCTTTGGGACCGATTTTTGCCCGCTTCACATCCTCTTTCTCTGGAGGGGTTATGGCGTCCCTCCCCCTCTTGTTCCCCTCTTTGTTTGGGGTTGGGGTTAGCTCCTTATTTGGTGCCCTCCTATCTTCCGCCTTTCTCCTAGCTTCTTCAGGCTTAAAGCCTTGAGCCAGGAATCTTAGGTACCATTTAGCACCCGCACCGCTGAGACCTTTCCTCAGCGGGTCATCGAGTGCGCCTGGTTTCCCTAGAGCCGGTAGGATTGGAGGTTTCCGAGGCCTTCTTACCCTTCCCCTGTCATCCTTCTGCTGAGGATATGGAGGAACTACTTCTGCAGACTGTTGAACGGCGACGACGACTCAAATCCCGCTATCAGGCAGAATGAACCATTCCAGCTGGACGACGAAGACCAACAATTTCGTCCACCCGAACTGGACGAAGTGAACATAGCCATATCTTAACTTAAGTTCAATAAAGCTGCTTGAGATGACGACCTAGCTGCCGAGCTGTTCAAAGCAGCAGGCGATGACTTGGTAACGAGCATGCACCAACTTATCTCTAAAATATGGTCGGAGGAAAGTATGCTTGTTTAGCTTTGGCATCCCTACCAAATTCGTCAATTTGAGTAGGATGACGATGAAGAATGCTCGGATACGCAGACGATATTGACATAATCGGAAAACGCAGCGGACATCACGCTGGCGCGTTCGTGAGTATTGAGACGGAGGCGGCGAAGATTGGTACTGAACGTCACAATAGACAGTTATAACTTCGAAGTAGTCAAGGACTTTGTCCACCTAGGCTCCGCTATAAATTCAGACAAACACAAGAGCGCTGAGATTAAATAATGGAGGATAACTACTGCCAAATGCTGTTTCTTTGAGCTAGGGAGGCAATTAAGTAGCAAAGCTCTCTTTCAAACAACTGAAGTGACTCTTTAGAAGACCTTAATCATCGCAGTCCTGCCGTACTGCGCAGAGGTAAGGGCTCTGTTAAAAGTGGATGAGGTTGCCCTTGACTGTTTCGAGAGGAAAATTCTTCGGGTGATTTTTGGTCCTGCCGCACATGTAGATGCTGAGTGGAGGAGAAGGTACAATGACGAACTGTATGGGCTGTACAGCGACATCGGCTTAACTAGAAGAGTGAAGGTGCAACGACTGAGGTCATGTAGAGCGCATGGACACCAATGCTCCGGACCGGAAATTCTTGGAATCCACACCCGAGGGACGGCACAGCAGAGGAAGACCGCGACTCAGCTGGTGAACGCAAGTGGAAAGGGACCTCAACCAACTTGGCGTGTGAAACTGGAGGCAGCTGGCTAAAGATCTAACTGGCTGGAGGCGCTTGTTGGTTGAGGCCCAGGTCCACCCCGGACTGTAGCGCAACCTTAAGTAAGTAAGTAAGTTAAAGCTATACCAATTTAATTTAAGAGGAGAATTTTCGAATAAAGCGAGACCGATGTACATATGTCCTAGGCGCCGTGGCTCAGTGGTTAGTGCGTTGGACTGCTGACCGAGCGGCGTGGGTTCAAGCCCGAGCCAGGAAAACACCAAACATTTTTTCGCGGCACCACCTCTCCTCGGGGAATGACAAGCCTCCGGGAGTATAATTTGTCATGAAAGAGCTTCTAACCTCGCCGTTCGGAGTCGGCAATAAATTGTAGGTCCCTTCCATTCATGCGAAAAATGTAACACGCACAGCATGAATGGTTGCGAGAAGCTAGGCCTTGGATCATCCCGAGCTGTCGCGCTAGCAATTTATTTATTTTCTATGTACATATGTATACTAGCATATAACAAGAGTTTAAATAGATTTTTCATTTTAAATAATGCTGAAAAAAGTTATGGTGAAGACTGTCTAATCCAATTTTTAAAAGAAGTATTTTCTATTTTAATACAATATTGTATTATATTACATACATGTACATATCATATTTAAATGTATATCATTTATTTTTTGTATTACATACACCATAGTTTGGTGGTCCCCGTGGCTCAGTGGTTAGTACGTTGCGCTACTGTGCACGTTGCGTGCGTTCAATCCCCAGCCTTGTCCACGAGAATATACATTGTAACAAAAAGCTTCTCAATTTGTCGTTCGGAATGGCCAATTAATTGTAGGTCCCTTCTATGACCGGTTTTTTTTTTTTTTTTTCTAATTTTAGAAATACTTTGACTATCTCCAGAACGATTTTATTGTCGTTGAGTTCAAGGCCTATAGACCAGCTTGGATTGGCTGATGATTTTGTGTCAGGAAGTACGTTTAACCATTTGCAATGGTTGATGGGAAATGTTTCTAACTAAAAGATTAAAAGATATGTAAGTGCTAGATAACTCGCCGAATATTGCAGACCCGACCCATTGTCCACTTTAAAGCCATGGCGTTTTAAGTTTTCCTAGTCGTCTGTTCTGCCAGGCGCTTTGCTTCTTGTGAGCATAGTTTCGTCAATGGCGAAGGGGTAAATAAGAAGCATTTCTTCTTTTCGCAAGAAGTACAAAATATCACTATCCTTGTATAATAAAACGGACATGTTGCAGCACTTCACATTTTTCGCCGACAATAACTTTTACATCATTTGCGTAAACAATTTCCGAGTGACGGCAATCAGCGAAATGTTAAAGATCGGTGACTACAAGGACTATGCAGTGCAAAATGATGTCCAAAAAATGCAAATAGTTGCGGATTTATTTGGAAACCCTCGGCACATAGTCAGTGACAAAGGTGGTGCGAAGTGAAAAAATGTTTGCGCCGAACGAAGCATTTTTCTTCATCTTGTAACAACGGGTGCACCAAAAGGAAACGGACAAGTAGAACGCGTTCATCAAGTCATCATAACAATTTTGACTACCTAAATTGTCAACTGATAAGCCTGAAAAGTGGTATCAGCACGTGCAAAAGGTACTAAATTTCATCAATAGCACGTATCATCGATCGATTAAGGTGTCACTATTCGAATTAATGTTTGAAGTCCCGATGAAGGCTGAAAGGGAACCAGAGATCATGCAAGTCATCGAAGAAGAATATCTCCACGTATTCCAAGAGGCTAGAGAATAACTGCTCATAGCAGCAAGAGAGCAAATCCAACGAATCCAGGGCCCAAATCGTGTCTTCCGTGACTGTATAACCAAGTTAAGTTTTGGTGTGACTTCCATCCTCTTTTGTGAGTAATCCCAAAAAGAGTTTTAAATGATCGACAAAGACATTGCTATGGACTTTGCCCTAAAGAAATGCAGTAAGGCACAAACAACTTTTTTGAAGTTAATTTTAATGTTGCTTTATAAGTGAGTTTTGAGTGATGGAGACTGTTGATTTTGTTCTTATATTTAGAATATCTATATACATATATATATAATCTGTCATGAAAGAGCTTGTCAATTCGCATTTCGGAGACGGCAATAAATTATAGGTCCCTCCCGACCTGTCGTGCCAGCTATTTATTTGTTTTAACATGGGGTACGTGCGGTCGCCGTGGCCTAGTGGTTACTGCGCTGGACTGCTGTGCGAGCTGCTTGGGTTCACGCCCCAGCTATGTCCACCGAACATTTTTCGTAGCACCGCTTCTCTTCGGGAAATGACAAATCTCCGCGAGTATAATTTGTCATGAAAAAGCTTCCCAATTTGCCGTCCGAAGTCGATAATAAATGGTAGTTCCCTTCCATTCGTGTGAGAAATATAACAAGCACAATATGAATGCTTGTGAGAAGCTCGGCCTTGGCTTATCCCGAGCTGTCGCGCCAGCTATTTATTTTTTCTTTAAACATGAGATTTGCATACATACATACATATGTACATATTAACATACACCAGTTCGACTTTTTCATATACGATGCTTATAATAAAATTCATCGCAATTTTCGTATTGTTTACCTTGATCATCTGTAATATTTCATGTTTTGCGTGGATTATATTTGCAAGTGCAATTGAAAAACTGCAATCGTGTAATAAAACGAAAAAGTAAGTAATTTCAATTTGAGGAAAATTTCCGACGTTCGTATGTTTGAAATGCACTAGAAACTTTTCATTCTAATGTTAGGAAAGGTTTTCGGACTGAAGAAGATGCAAGTACAAGACATACTCGTGCACACGTACATAGATTTGTACAATTGTGTGGGTTTGTTAATGGGCCTATGGAGACCGTGGTTGAAGAACTCTGTAAAGACATTATTTATTAAAAAAAAGATAATAAATTGTTTCAACAATTATTATTGTTGTCTAGATGAAGGGTAAAACACATCGTCACCTTCTCGCAGTGTCCCCGGGATAAACTGAAAGGTGATTAGAAACCATGCGAAATCTACTAATATTTTGACTGCTTCCGCAAGACAACAGCGGTTTTGAAATCAGAGTTAGACTTAGACAAATGTACTCAGGCTTGTTGACTTTTTCGTTGGGCAAACCAAACCATGCATCTTTCTAACTACAAAAAATTCATTCTTTCATAATTCTAGTTTGCCAGCTCTTTTGCATCTAAAAAGTATCTGAGGAAGCTAATTTTCAGTAGAATCGAATGAATAGTGAACTTAAATGATTTTTACTATTCGTGGAAATATGGAGAAGTCATTGTATTCTTCAGGATATGCAATCTGAAGGTATGGAAATAGATAGTTATTTAATTTTATACGAAATGAAAGGAAGATCGGGAGCTGTGGAGAGTTCATTTATACACCCTAACCCTACGACCCTCATAATAGATAAGTAAATTAAATGGTACTCATCTTCAAGCAGCCAACATTGTAATTTGAGTCCATGTTACATGTAGCGATTCAATTATGATGCAACAATTTGTGTTTTCTTTTTAATAAATTGCTATATAAGCATGGGCTATCTTGCTAATTGATTCGCTGCCCCCTAATTTCTAATGAAACCCCTTCTATTAGCTTGGCGAACAAATTCGAGGTGAAAATGTAAGCTATTTTGAGCCACCCTTTATTTAAACTGGTATTACGAGTGATTTGCACAATTTATATGAATACATATTGTTATTTACTTTATTCATAATCGTGCACAACAACCGCAAACGTTTGCTTTTCCCGTCAATTTAAACTTAATCTTGGCGTTATTAAAGCCTTGCGTGAATTTGAAATTAGCACTATGTAATTGATAATCCGATCTCTTTCTACTAGTATTTTCAAGCATCTTCGTATTTTCTACATATATAACTCTATGTGCGAACAAATATACATATTTTTGTACCTACATACTTACCTGCGTTTTTCTGACTCGAACGCTCGACTTAGTGTTCTGCTTCTCGCAACTCGTGTGTTAAAGTTAGCCCGTGTATGGAAAGCTAGGTTTCTGCTATATTCTACCGATTAAATTTAATTATACATACTATAAATTTGGATAGAATTCAGTTCGAAAAATGAGTTTAAAAAATCATTTTAAAAATGCAGTATTCGGTCTTCATGATACCTTTGTTTATATTATATACATACATAGTCCAGCCAATTTTAAGACACTACTTTCAAAACATAACATAACCGCATGCGGCCACAAATTTCGCACTTGAAAACTCGTTCGGTATATTGTTTACATACAATTTAAATATATACATATGTAGGTACATATGCATATACAGTCTGAGTGAAGAGAAGTACGTTGAAAAATTCCAAGAGATATTTCACACCATCAGCTATGAAGGTGTTAATTGTTGTCTATACTCGATATTTGTTCGATGATATTTTTTTTTCTATTTTTCTTGATTCGATGCAGTAACTTAATGGTAAGTTGATAGTCAGCTTATATATTTTTCGTCAGTACTGTGATCTTGCTAAGATGAAAACGAAGTGGAACACTCGAGAATAGAATATTATTGGAGTGCACTTCAAACTGAGGTAAATAGTAACGTGACTAATACGCAGATTTTAAAGATGCAAAAAAAGTAAATTACTTTCAAAATATCGGGATATGTACATATGTATGTATAATACATTGTACATTCAGAAAAAGATTCATATTTAATGCAATAAATATCAAGTTAGACACTCCAGAAATACATTGCCCATTTAAGGGTTTTGCAAGGATTATTTATCTCCTGTATTGCATTTTTAACAAACTTTTCCTCTTTCATCAGTCCAAAAACTATTATGTTGTTCGAATTTTTCCTATAATTCGTACGTTAGATAATTGTAATCAGTTTTAATTTAACGAACGTAAAATTTATATGTCGACTTCTAAATCGGACCATTCTTAATTTAATAATGAGATTCATCAAATTCATGGGGTGGTTTGTATTACAGCCGCAGTAAGTTGGCCATGTTCTACTGATATCAATTAGATATATACATATTCTCGTATGTATGCAACTGTAACTATTAAGTAGCGTTTTTACGGGTAGGGAACATCTCTTTTCCCCCCAACGGATATTACAATGTATCTGAATTGACCTGAATGGCGATATGGTTTCTTCCTTTCGCCTGCACACTTACCTAACCTTTCCTATTCTCTTCATTTAATCTTAAGCTTCAATTTATACATTATGAAGTATAAGGTATTTCAGATACTCCAAATTCGATTTTTGATATTTGAGGTTTTGGCCACCTACATACATATGTATGTACAAGGTGCCGCAAAATTGGCTGTAATTTTTTTACGAATGAAGAACTTTGCTTCTGTTTTTGGATTATGTTTATTTGATGTTTTAAATTTTTTTCCATTAAGTCGAGAAAATGATATCGCCTAAGCGGCCGCCGCCAGAATTGATGACCGTTCGGGCCCGATTTATGGCATTTTCCATTACTCTTTCCAAAACTTTCGGCGATAGGTCCTTGTATTCTTGACGGATATTCTCTTTGAGCGCTTCAAGAGTCTGAGGCTTATTGACATAGACTCGTGACTGCAAGAAACCCCACAAAAAGAAGTCTGGAACGGTACAATTGGGCGATCTTGCCAGCCAGTGAAAATCGCCAAAACGAGAACTAGGCGAACCAGAACCCATCGTTCAAAATGTTGTCGCTCGAGCTGTGTATGTGATTGCGTCGTCCTGTTGGAACCACATGTCCTCTAGTTCTAATTCATCGATTTGCGGCAATAAAAACTCCTTGATCATGGCCAATTGCATGGCACGTCGTCTGGTCGACGTTGACGGCTCATCCGGGACATCTTCAGCCACAGCTGCGATATTCTCGTTGGAACGAACGCTACGAAGCCTCTTCTGTCTCGTGTTGTTCCAGCCTTTTCAAGGTGAGCGGCTAAACGTCCTAGTGTTTCCACAGTTGATGTCGGACGACCGGAAAATCTGCACCGAAATTCACGCAGCACCAACACCACAGACGAATTATTCCGCAAAAAAATTGAAATAATTATTCCGCGTTCTTTAGAAGTATAGCGATTCATGTCTTCTTGACCTGTATTTTGTACCTGTTTACTTCACAAATTCAAAGTAGAATTACCATTTGCCGCCATTCGCAAAAATTTTAGGGTGATTACTTTTGCGCCACCTTGTATGTATGTAGTACGAAATTTTTTTAGAAATCGTCGAGTATTAAACGCGAATTTTGGAGCATTTTTCATATTTAAACAACTGAAAAAGAAGAGTATCGCTTCAATTAGATACGCAGTCTTCAACGAAATTCGGTAAATTCGTTTGCAACATTTGAAGATAATCCTCTTTTTTCATTGTACTGTACATACCCCTAAAGTATTAGGCAATCTCCACTGCACAGTGGAATATTTGCATCGAAATCCGGTCAAAATTATTTTTCGTTGCTTTATTTAAACGTGAAAATGGTGATGACGCAATAAATAATAATTTTCATTGGCAATATTTTACTGAAATTAAAAAAAAATTAAAAAAATTGATTTTCAAAAAAAAAAAAAAAATTTAATTTCGTTTTCAATGAAAATGTTTTGTATAGTTAAAATTTCTGTTTAAATTAGTAGAATGATTTTTTTCCCACAACCCTCTTTCATTAAGTCATACAAAAAGTAGCTTGTTATTCTCACACCAGACGATCTTTATAGGGAAAATTATTTTCTTTACATAGATATTGATGGCGTATGGGCATTTTTACTTCCCACCTTGGTAAGGGAAGTATTGTAATCGGTCCGATCAAAATGTTTCGAGATATGAACAGGGCTTGACATTACTATATACTAGAAACCGTTTGCACCCATTTTCGGCATGATGATGACGAAACAACGTAGGACCATGCGGTTTGTTTTGTTTTATTTGTCAGCGTAAAACTTAGAGCTGATTAGATTTTGAGCACAATCGGTCTAGCGGATGCTGAGGAAATTTAAGAAACGTTTTTTTTTTTCGAGTTCGCGCAACAACTCTTTGTGGAACAATATTAAACAGTGTGTATTCGAATTTTCCGCTCTCTATGCATGTTTTCTTTAATTATTAAATAAATAATAATATCACTGTTTTTGATATAACATAAAATGAGGTGGGAAGTATAGGACTGGCTCCCCAGTCGAATTTTTTTAAAAGTATTGTAGGTGAAAAACGTTCGAGTCGCAAATTTTCGCAATTTTTTTTTTAATTGAGTCTTGTAAGTGAGGCTTATCCGAAGATTTAAAAATTATTACCAAATAACGCCGAATAATATTACAAAAGGAATCGCGAATAAAAAAATAACAGAAAAAAATAATCAATTCTCGTGTTTTTCTACAAATTAAAGTGTATATACATCTATAAATATAATAAAATGATAACTCGGTCAATCCATGTGCGCGCATCACGCAAAAACTACTGGACAGATTTTAATAAAACTATGACTATCTATACCTTAGGGGCTTGGTCTCATTATTGTATTAAAATTATCCCAATTTTCCTCATGGGAGTTAAGATATTAAAGATAATCAATTATTTAAGATTCATTTATATGACGATGAACGGTTGAACACATCGAAGTCGATCGCCATAAGCCAGCTTTCTGTGGAGAGAAGTACACACTACGCACATAAATATATCAGAAATTTGACAATGAATTCATGGAATTCACTCGCCATACGTATTCATCTGCCTCTATCGATCTTAACTAAAGGAGGTTGAGGACCAGCGCTGCCACTTCTACTACAAAACAAGCAGATCTACTAGCTTTTAAGTCTTTTTACTATCTATTAGCTTCCTCCAGAAATCTACTAGCTTTTAACATCATCTTCAAACTTCAATTCGATTGAATGTTGAATTTAAATTCAAGTCTTTGTTCACAGATGGTTGAGAACATTTTCCTTTGCAAAGAGCTTTTGAACGGCTTTGTGATCTTTGAACCAACAAACGAACTATAAATTTATTTATTTGTATTTATTTTTTGTTTATTAATGGAGAGTTTCACGAAGACTAATTTCTTTATTTTTGTTTTATTATTATTGTTATACCATTTTCCGTATAAACCTTAAAAAATAAGAGAATTATATTTTGATGATACGTGAAAACTGATCTGCTACCTTTTGTTGAAATCTACTAGCTTTTTTGTTTGGATCTACTATAATATGCTAAGTGTCATGTGGCAGCCCTGTTGAGGACACATGTTCGTTACATGTTCATCCACATGAGTCGATACCTATCGTGTGCTGCTGTGGTTTGTGTCTATTGCCATGAAATACGCAGCCGAAACCGTGCAGATGTGGAGGATTGCTTATGTTCGCAACCCTTATCTTCTTCATACATAAAACAATCACAGCGGACTGGAACGAACAATTGAAAATGCGATAGCAAACCTGAATGTACATGTGTATCTTACCTCACCTACCCAGAAACTTAGTTTTATTTGTATGTTTTTTTTTTCTTGCTGTAGATACGTAATGGATTTGTTATCTGCGGTAGTAGTGCACACTGCCGTATATAAACAAGGCGAATTGATACAGCAATGGTTGTATCATGTATTTTCTACTTTGCCGTGCGTAAAGAAGTTTTATTTCAATAAATGATGACGTTTGGTTCATACGACGGATTAATATTTTATGGTTTGCTATTGAATCTATACATGTAAAGTCGAATCCTTCGAAGTTAGATCAAAATTAGTTCGAGTTATACACGTCAAAAAACACGATGATCGATCAAGATGATCCAACTATTTACCCAATAGAATTCTTAACTCTCTCACTGCAAACGGTGCTTCTGCACTTGAAGTCGGTGTCGCGATTATGCTTTCATCAAAACTACTGCAAAATTATGCAATGGAACTACATAGACTCAAAGTGATCAAATTGTAGAAAAATCTACATAATTAAAGCAAAAATTCTAAAAGGATGTACAGGGGAAACGGTGTTTATACCATGTACCTATACCACTTATTCCCAATATTGGGCGAATGTTCTGTGCGCTTGATTCGCAGGTCCAGGCGCTAAAGCCGTTTGTGTTACCCCTGCAGTCTATGAACATGATTGTATATATTTAGCATTGTTTACAAAGCTATAGGTACATACATATATATGTACATGAACCACGCAGACAAAGTCGCGGGTAACATCTAGTATGTACATAAGAAAATCTAACAATCTAATTCCTGAAGTCCACCTAGACCGAACTTTAGCGGGCACTGTGAAGCTGAGATGAACACCCGCGACCCTCACAGTGGATAAGCGGGCCATTTGAAAATGATGATGAAAATCTAAAACAATTCAGCATTAAAATAACTTAATATTACATTACACACCTGTAGCTGCATAGTCCATACTCAATATGATATATTTGGAAAATAAGTCGTTTAAATGCGTCGATTTACAGAAAGCTAAAGAGAAAAAAAATGTATATTGATCGATAACTTTTGAGTAATGTTGTGGTCAAGTGCGTTAATAAAAAAATAAAATTAGTACGGCGCATGGTTCCATGGCCATTTAACTTCTGCTAGGAAGAATTTGACTTCTTAATTTTGCAATTTGAAAACTCAACTTTGGCCGCCTTTTGCATGCAAATACTCCCATGTGCACCGTGCTTCACTGCCTCCTAAACTTAGTGGTTAAGAACTCTTTCGTTTTGACGGTGTTGAAACTATTCTTTTGCTATCAGACTGGTAGCAATGGCCTTTATCTCGTCATACCATAAAACTCTCTTCCAGCCTTGTATCTTCTAATGGTTGTGAGCTTTGCACAATTATGATCGCTAATTTCCGTATTTTTCTGGTTATACAGGCTGATTGTCGGTAAAAGACCAATATGTGAGAGTGCTCATCAGGCAGTCCATACACTAACGTCTTTTTTTATAACCCTGGAGCCAGTCTTTGGGAACATGCAAGGATGAGAAACTACTTATTTCACTTGACTTGAAGGCTGAGGGCAGTAAATTTCTAAATAAAATCATCTAGAGGTCACTTAACTAAATATGCAGTAAAAAAGAATTTTTACAAAGCGACGCGCTGACATGCGACTTCTTTGACATCGCTCTTGAAAGAGTTGTGAAAAACTCACGCGCAAATACCAGAGGCACAATCTTTAAAAAATCCGTCCAATTACTTGCGTATGCCGACGACATTGACATAATCAGAAGAACGCAGCGTGATGTCACTGATGCGTTCGGGATGCTGGGGCGTGTAGTGCGAATGGACATAAATGCTCCGGCTCGTAGGGTCTTCAAATCTTACCCGGAGGCACATCGCAGTAGAGGAAGACCTCACCTAAGGTGAAGCGCACAAGTAGAATGAGACCTGAAACAACATGGAGTGGGCAACGGGGGGCAGTTACCTAAGGACCAGTCTAACTGGACAGATTTATTGGTTGAGACCCATTCAGAAATGTATTCTTGATGTTATCTCTCCTAACTATAACAGATGGAAAATAGGTATTACAAAATGTTCATTGCTATATTTTTAAACATGATTCCAAGTTAATAAAGAAATAGCTTACCAAAAGTAGTTAATTTGTCAGGCAGTGTAATATGTATGTATGTACATATATCCAATAATGCAGTTCGATCATAATGATTCAACTGTTATTGAATTCTGACATACATATGTGTGATTCACACACAAATTAACAATTTCGTATATGTACAAACGTATATTTAGTGTATACTCGTATCGTAAATCTTTCGCGCAAAAAAGCCATGCATTTTGTTTTTAGTTCAGTGTAATTGTTTTATACATATACGTAGAATATTAATCCCTAGGGTTGGTGAAGGGAAGCAACACAAGATAATTTAGCCTGCTTCAATTACGACATATTTCATTTCATTTCATGGACGTAATAGCTGTCAAATATATCATTTTTTGTTTATTTCTAATTGAGTAATATCATATTTCATATTAGACTCCACCACTAATGTATTTTGATGAATTCCCATTTCAAATAGCTGCGCGGTTGCGATTAACCGGTTTACGGAGGTCAATCTATCACGTGTACATACATATTTATTTATGAGCATATGAAAGTGCGTATGTTCATACATACTATAAGGATATGTGGCGATTATCTCGAATTATTTAATTTATTTGTTAGGCAAACGTCCAAATTGATCAAAATGTTGTGATGTACATATATTATGTGCATATTGTATGTGTGCTTATTTTGTAATTAGGGTGAGCAAAAAATGTAATGAGCAGCACAGCTTTAACCACAACTGCTTTCTTTGAAATTGGATCTTCTTTTTCTCGGTTAATTAATAATTGTATAACTTACTTACTTAGGGTGGCGCTACAATTTGGGGTGAACCTGGGCCTCAACCAACAAGTCTCTTCAGTTAGCCCGGTCCTTAGCTAACTGCCTCCAGTTGCTCATGTCAAGTTGGTTGAGTTCATCTTCTACTTGTGCAGTGCGCGCCACCGTAGGCGAGGTCTTCCTTTACTGCGTTGTCCCTCCGGGTTGGGTTCAAAGACTCTGCGTGCCGAAACGTTAGTGTCCATTAGCTCTACGTGTCCTAGCCATCGTTCAATGCGCAGTTTTTTTTTATTAAATCTTCGCCTCCAAAGCCCGTCAGCGCATACGGGACCGAATATCTTTCGAAGAATTTTTCGCTCGAAACGACTATGAATGTCTTCATCCGCTTTCGATAGAGTCCATGTTTCAGCGCCATAAAGCAGGACTTGGATATAGACTCTCCTTGGTTGCTCGGGATAGGGCCTTATCACTCAATTGCCTTCTCAGCCCGAAGAAACAGCGATGGGCAAGAGGCAAGGTAGACAAAGTCCTTTACTTACTAGTAGCTATAGCTATCAACTTGTTGACGGCAAATACTTAGTTTTGCCCTAGTTTACCGCTCAACCTATTCTGGCTGCTTCTGTCTCTATACTCGTGAAAGCACCGATGACAACTTGCTGCGATCTGCCTATAAAGTCAATATAATCGGCTTACACAAACAGTTGGCTTGTACCTCTGCTGTTGGCTCCAGATTTTTTGCACCTAGGAGGAGGACGTAAACGTTCGCTATCATTGTCGAGGTTGAATGGTTCGTTCTGCCTGACAGCGGGATGTTGTTCTTCGTCGCCGTTATACAGTCTGCAGAAATAGTTTTTCCAAATTCATAGCACCCACTGTGACTACTACGAGGTTTCTTTCTTCATCTCTACATGTTTCCGTACGGGTTCTGCTTCCCCGACACGTTCTCTTTACCTTTTGGTAAAACTTCCGTACGTTGTTCCTGAAGCATAATCTCTCAATATCGCTTCTCATGCTCTTTCTTTTTCTTTTGGAGAATTCGGTGTTCTTCCCGTGGTGTTCTTCTTGTGTCCTCTTCTCGTAGAGCTTGCGAGCAGCTCTCGTCCTTCCCTACAGCGCCGCTTTATATGCCTCTTGTTTGGGTGCATTCACTGGCCGGCATTCCTCATCCAACCAGGGGTTTGGGGGTGGCGGTCGTGTGAAACCCAGCACATCAGTTGGGGCGTTTCTGATGGCCTGTTGGTCTGGTTTTCAACGTTTAATGTTGCTTTAGTATGGACACCCTCACCCCCCGTCCTTCGTCAGTAGCCACCAAAGGGGTTGAAATCCTATCTTTGATAAAGGTACTAGGCACCCTCGGTTCATCCCGAGGAGAGTACAAGTTGGTAGACAGAGGTTTGTTTGAGAAAACCTTTGGACGCTTGTGTCCTTTTGAATGCACGTGTCTTGTCTACCCTTCAAACACCGTTTAATTTTATAACAATTAGTAAAAAAAAAAAAATTTGAAGCGGGATAGAACAGTCGCCATTTCTCGGTGGTAAGTAAGTTAGTAACTGTAAAACGATACTTGCAGAAATTGTTACAAACTATGCCCAATCACTGAGCATGTCTGCCTAGTATACAGTGTCCTGT
This sequence comes from Matsumyia berberina, assembly GCA_917880715.2. Lineage (NCBI taxonomy): Eukaryota > Metazoa > Arthropoda > Insecta > Diptera > Syrphidae > Matsumyia > Matsumyia berberina. Next base: position 59,261,743 of record OU862872.1, on the reverse strand, counting down.
TATGGCATTGGTAAGTTTTTGTTAATAAACTCATGCTCGCAAATAAAAAAGAAGTATGTCCCTAGGACAGGTACTGTGCAAAATTGAAAATCAGCATTTATTTAAAGAAATATGTAGGTAATTTATGTACTGCTTGGTATGCCTCGTACTTCAGAAACCTTTTAGAAAATTATTTGTTTACACGCAGAAAATACCTAAAATATAGTAATATACTAATAAAAATAGTTGCTTTAGAAAGTACTAGTAAAAGCGTTAATAGACATACGAGCCAATCTCTATCTTGTATTTACTTTGGGTTTTTCTTAGCAACCAAAAAGGCATTATGCAACTTCCAAACCGAATTGCGAATTTTTCACTTTACTATTTATAGTTTAAAATAAATACATGTAGTATATTTTAGTCATTGTACATCGTGTGTGGTGAAATTTGTTTTTCAGCTGCGACCACATATGTATGTATGTGTTTATAAGTACCATGCATAGTAGCGGGAGAAATCCTTCCTTTTTCTCTGACGCCAATTTGTCTTTATCTTTTACTGTATTTGAAATTTGATTTTTTTATTCGCATTGTACGTACACTGAGGAACAAGAGTGTTCGCAAAACTATCGTTGTCTTTTTTTACTGCCGTTTTTATTAAAAGCCTTACTCATAATGTATAAACGTAAATTAACAGCACTTAAGATATTACACCGTATTAACAAAAAATAAAAAAACATCACATAAAGCCCATACTTCTGTTAGGCAAAAGTATTCGCAATCACTCGTTTAAACAAAAACATTTGCAGAAAACGAAAGGCTGGCTGCACTGAAATATGATCATTTATAGTAAACTAGCTGGCCCGTGCTCGCCTTGCTTCGCCTTATTGTAGTTGACACGATAACACGATTACACGAATACGACAGACGCCTTTACATTGCAACAGCTGCACCTGCCCTGACTTTAACCTTCGCATTTATAGTATCTACCCGGGTAGATAATGCGCTTTTCATTTGTTAAACTCAGCGAGTTTTCATCAAATATGGAAGCGCTTCCGTTTGAGTTAGTTTGAAAAAAAAAATGGTTTTAGAGCAATTCTTCACATTTTTTCTTATTGATTGTCTTTTTATGTACGTAAGTTAATAGTATCTACAGGGGTAGATATAGGAATCTATGTGAATATTAACTACTTTTCCTAATACGGTATGAAGGAAATCATCGGTATTTTTGTAGGGAGCAACTATGTCCTTCACAATCGGTTCGAAAAATCCTTAATTTTCCGGTTTAAATATGACCATTCAGCGTTTAAAAGGTTGAGGCATCGTAAGCCTACCAGACTTTTGTACAATAATTTGCTGGTTTTGCTCGTCCACAGTAATGTTCTCATAAGGACTGAAATGGGCTCTGATTCGAGATGATGATCGCCTTATCTTCGAACTGGCGAATGGTTAAACTGGTTATCAAAACGAAGAAGTCTACCTAAGATGTTTTCGAGTCAGTTGACAGACATGGTTGCACAAAAAAGAGATAAAGAACTCTGTTTTTTTGTTAAAAAACCTACCAATTTGGTCTCAAATGGATGGGCTAATAATACAAAAAAATGTATCTACTAGCGATAGATTTCTGGTAATTGGGTTAGGCCCCATTAACGACGATTCACGAATTAAATTATGGGCCACACTATGGGCGAAAGCAGTATTTTGCTTGTACAATTTTGTACCATCTTTACTGGTAAACAAAGTTTCGTTAGAGGTGCCCGTTTATTCATTATTATCGCTCTCATTCTCATCATAAGATTCACAGTCACTATTCAGTTCTGGATTTATCTTTTCGCTTATTTTAGCATCAGGAAAATATTCTTCGTCGCTGTCAGCACTTTCGCTTAGGTCAGGCCTGGCTTCATCCGAATCAGATTCGACAGCCAACATATTCCGAAAATATTCTTGCTTTCTTCAAAAGTCAAACTAATTCGGAGAAAAAATCACTATACACTAAACACACAGCAGTAGAGTACATAAATACATTCTCGTGAATCTCATCCCGTCATAGGTATCATGACAAAAACCTACCTGGGAACAGCTGCCGCCGAAAGAAATTCAAAATTTCTACCTTTATTCATATTTAATTTAAGCACAGCCTTTAACATCAAATTCTAAAACTAAACTAAATTCCTTTAGGTACATAAACTCAGTGCAAGGTGCATAATTTATTGCATACGCACATTTCTTGTAGGAAATGTATGGAATGTATGGAATATTTTTTATCTACCAGGGCTGATACTATGCGTTTAGGTAAAAAAAAATTTGCATGAATGCGAAGGTTAATGCTACTATGTGTGTTAACACAAACATGTACATAATGTACCCAATTGAAAAAAAAACCTACCCACTGACAAAATCTTACGGTTACGCTTGAGCAGACACAAATCCATTCGATTCAAGAACGTAGTTATAGGAAAAAAGAGAAAAAAAAAACGCTCTTGCTCTCTTAAACAATTACGAATAGATCTCGAAAGAAAACAAAGAGAAGAAAACATCACTAAGATTGATTCGAAAATCTTGATCAATTCACAAATTAATAAAAAAAAAAATTATGCAAAGATGTTGTTAATATTGCTGAGCTTTTAGAGCACATAGAAATATAATTTTGGACTTAAAAGATGCGTATTTTAAAGCGCATCTGATCGTGAAATTAATTTCATTCAAATAGACGAAGGATGAGCTTCCTTTTTTTGATTTTTTGGGTTCAAAGTTGAATTATAGAATTTCTTAGTCTTTTACACACAAAGTCAAATATTTTTGTATGCACGAACGTATGATCCTTATCAAAACCTAATCAACAAAAAATTATCAAAATCCGTTCAGCCGTTTGCTGTGAAGGTCCTTGCAAAGTAATATTCACTTTGTTTTATATTATTAGTGATGTCATATAAGACTGTTATTGTAGGCCCATTGTCATTCAGGTTTTTGTTGTTGATTTTTGTTGTATCAAAATGGGTAGGAAATATAAATATAAAATATAAATTTAGTTAGGTTAGGTCGAAAGACATAATATTAAGGATACAGTTTAGCTTAGAGCGCCCGCGAAGGGCCAGGAAGTTAGAATTAAGTAACACATAGTTAAGTTAGTTAAGCTATAGTTTAAGCGTTTTTGTTAGCATGTAAGAAATAATGAATTAAAAATAAAAAAATGCGTTGAAAAAGAAAAAAAAAAAAAAAAACACCGCCTCAATCTCCCGATCTAAATACAATTGAGCATCTTTGGGATGTTTTAGATCGGACAGTTAGACCATATTACCACCAATAAGGATCTCAAAGAAGTTCTTCAGCAAGAGCGGAGTCAAATTTCATCACAGGTGACTGAAAAACTGGTGCATTCAATGCCAAATAGGTTGCAGGCAGTCATTAAGCAAAAGATTATGCAAACAGATTATGGAATTACAAAATGTTTACTTTTATTTAAGTTTTTATGTATTTTGTGAATACTTTTTTCACATATGAATATGGGCTTCATGTCATGTTTTTTTTTGTTAATACAGCGTAAAGTTTTGTTAATTTACATTTATATATTATGAGTTAGGCTTTTTATAAAGAGGCATTAAAAAATTCAATACTTGTTTTTGTGAGCAGTAAAAGGAGCTACCGTTGGCTTTGCGAATGCTTTTGTCCCTCAGTGTACATAGGTAGGTATAGGTATATACACACAAATGTATGAATTAATGTATAATTTCAATTGGTTGTACATACATAGGTACATATGTACATATGATCGAATCGATTTAATCCTACTTCCTACATATCAGCAGGATATGTAAACATCTTAGCTCTCAGTAGGGGTTAGCTAAAACTTCAAGCGTCAGAGCTTCAGATTGTCCGTCTCGTTGATGTGCATGCGTAAGTGTGTGAGTGGGACTGCTTGCACGCAAAATTAGCGTCTACCCTTTTATTTTCACCACTTTGCATTTCCCAAAGATCAGAATAGAAATCTTTGCGGCAACACGCGAAATGTACCTAAATACTTCTTGCGTTGTGGCCGAAGAACCATTTTTTTATAAAGCTAATTTATTCCAAAATGAAAGATTTCATGACCATTACTGCATCTTCCCTCCGTGGTAGATTCTAAGGTGCGCTGGTGTCAATGCTGCCGTTTCACATTTTTCTTGGGCAGTATAATTCGATCTCTTTGCGCAGTACTGGGCAGTACTATTCATAAATGGTGCAAATCAGATTTTTTAACTGACTTATCCATTTCGATCTCAAACCCTACACTAGTGATGGGACTTGAGTTGACTTTTATTCGAGTGACTTGAGTAATTTAGTTTCAAATCGTACTCGAGTCAGATATTTTTTTTTTATTCGAGTGCACTCGTACTCGAGTCAATTCGTACTCCGGTAGTATAGCTGATTTCAGTGAATTTAGTTCGAAAAGCATGCACACACATCATGTCACATGAACATCTACAAATGCAAATTATTTGCCAGTACCCGTCTGAAAAACCGGCATGCAGCACCGTATTATTGTTATGTGCTCGCTGCGGACATATTCCACATCCTCAAGCATCAGTAGTCTAGTCACCGATCGCTCGACTTTGAACAAATTTCATCCCTTAACGCGAGGATCGCATGCAGACGTGGGCTTATACATATGTATGAACTGAATGGGAAGAATTTACGCATATTGTGTTATCGACACAAAAATATGGAACAAATTTTGTGTACCACATTATATGCGATCGCCAGGAGAACATATTTTTATGTGAATTTTTTACACAATACACATTCATATACATCTACTCGATTAGAACTCGATTATTTTCGTAAATAATACGTGTGATTCGAGTGAAATAAATTTATTCGAGTTACATTGCTACTCGGGTTGAACTCTATTATTTTCGTAAAGGAAAAAAATCAATCGAGCCACATCACCACCCTACACACAAAAACAGGCACACACCACTACAGTGACAATGAGATATGTAGCTTTAAAACGAATGCCAGGTAGAAAAGTGTGTTCGCAAATAAAGTTCAGCGTAAATTTAGAGCAGACACACATTGTTTTATAAAACAATGGTAATAACATTAGACATTGGATTGTTGGGTCAAGCAGTATAATTTGCGTTTGGGCAGTACGTAATACGGAATGACAAAATAGCAGTATAATACTGCTATTGCAGTACTTTCGGCAGCACTGGCTGGTGTTCCTCCCCTCTCTATTTTTTTAAAATAAAATTTCCCGTAATTTGAGCTCAGAAATTTACACAACAATTATAACGTGTCCCGCGTCACTCACACCTTTTATTTTAGTCGATGTTTTAGTATCTCGGTGATTTAGGAGCAAGTTATTTAATAAAAACGCTAAGTCGTCACGTCGTTCACAACATTTACTTCAATGCATATGTCAACAGCGAAATTTTTAAGATGACATTACAGTATGCTGCATAAATATGTTTCCACTGGATATTTTTTGAGATCTCATGTAACTAAAATTTGTTTCTTGTATTTCCGTTGAGAATCATATACATATATCATTGACCTCAGGAGCAATAAGTTTTACTGCATTTCCTTTATTGTGACAGCGACAGCTCGGGATGAGCCAAGGTCTAGCTTCTCGCAACCATTCATGTCGTGTGTGTTACATTTTTCGCACGAATGGAAGGAATCTACAATTTATTGTCGACTCCGAACGGCGGATTGAGAAGCTCTTTTATGACAGATTATACTCATTCCCCTACGAGAGGTGGTGCGTTCTATAAAGTAATTTGGCTTCAGATATAGCTTCGAAAACTTGAAATTACACATTATACTGATTGCTCCAAAAAAGGTACCCCATGGTAATTCTACATATTCTTTAACAATTTCGATAAGGTCTCCTTTAAAAGACCATCTTTCATTGTAGGAATTTATTCCCCCTCGTTTCCGAAATAAAAATAATACTTCAGATGAAAAGAAGACAGAAAGATATAAAGTCGAATTGGAAAATAAGTTGACTTGGCCTCATTATCTTCCGTTTCCTTTATTTTACTGAACCGATTTCACTAACAGGCGGTTTGAATTAACCACCACTTTGTGACGCACCTGGTAACAAACTGATTGGGTTCATTGACATTAATCAACTATATTACACGGATAATGTTGACAGTATCTCATTTTTGTATTGTCTAGTTAGTTATATTCGCTTTTGGCATACATGTATTTATGAATTGAAATTGTTTAACTAGAAAATATTTCAACGTTATTACTTTCATTTTAGAATCGGTTGCTATCGTCAAACCTTTGTATCTATAAATACAATGCGTTTTATTTTATAATGCATTAAACAATATTGTAGCTTGTAGTAAGATTTTTGTATAAATAAATGAAATAGAATGAACAACTTAAGTGTGTGAAGACTTTTGAAATGTACTACCATCCACATAAGACTTATTATTGTATAACCAAGGCCACAATAATAATACACATTAAACCTAAGCAAACAAGCTCCCTTAAATTACGACGCCTTTCAAACAGAAATGTGGATCGACCGTACATCAAATTTTTCTTAACGAATTGGCTTGTTAAACCTACAAAGCTTCTGCAGCTATTCCTGTACAAGAATGTCTCAAAATAGGTAATGATATGTAAAGTCTTCCCTCAGTAACAGTAGATTGTACTGGGTCATTGCATTAAAGGAACAACTTTGCCGGCGACCCCGTGTCATTAATGTACATTGTTTGCCTTTCATATTTTTTGCTTGCTTACTTGCGTGGTTAATTATATTTAATTATTTTTTGCTATTTTCAGACATTACCACAAATAGATGCGAAATGGACAAGGTATACGTATTCCTGGAAGTCAAGGCCCAAAGGGTTGACTGATTTTCAACGTTTAAAAAAAAAAGACACCGGGATTTCACAATAAAGCGAATTGCGTTGAACGTCGTTTGCTGAGTAAGGAGCGAAGCTAATAGCAAAATGTTAAAGTGGAAACACACACCATCGCATTCAATAATGCAATTAACTGCTATGTTATCAGAACACTGGCTACTGTTCTTAATTCTTATGTCAGGGATTTCTGCTGAAATGTTAACCTTATCGAATGGCACGCTAAATAAGGAGGAAACATTTTCCAACTCAGTTAAATCCAATAACTTACAGTTGAATGTAATCGCAGCGACCTTTCTACAACATAGTTCTCAGGCCGTAACCGGATGGGAGTGTAATTGCTGGAACGCAACAAATGAATTCAAGGTGAGTGCACAATTACTCCATTACGAAAAGCTTATTAAATTGTTATGAAATTAATAGAAATTGTAAAGTTTTATTTTATGATGCCATGGTATAATGGGAGCTTAATTTCGGAAATAATAACTATAACTAATTTAAAATTATAAAATTATTGTTTTCGCGGTTGTCTCTCCAGGTTTAATCAAACACAAAATTTAGATCATCTAATAATCTGAGAAGCATCCTGGTAAAAACTCGTACTAATTTGAAAAGAAATCCCTTGCAAAAGTACAGTAGTTCGCACGTGTAATCCGACACAGACGATTTTGATGTCTATTTTCGCTTACATATTATTGGGAATTTAGCAACTTTGGTGTACACACATGCTTTAGGCGTGTTTTTTTTTTTATATTTTATTATTCAGTGGTTCCCAACCGGTGGGGTATGCCTCTCAGGGGAGGCATGGCGACTGTAAAGGGAAGGCGTGGACATAATTTAAATTGTGAATTTTTGCTGCAAAGAATACAAATGTAAATTTTGAGGGCAGATGGGCAGATTTGTTGAAAACAGTGTTTTCTGCGTAAAGACTTGTCTGTCCTAGCACGTAGTTAAAGAAATCACATTTCTTTTTCGAAGCCATCGTCTTAAAGAGCTCAATATCATGAGTGGATACATATGTATATGCAGCTTTGACGTTGACGAAAGTCTGGTAAGCTTCCACTTGATCTTTTAAAGGAAGCGCCTCAATGAGAAGATTTGGTTTATCTTCGATCTACGGGCCATTAGCCACATTGTTACTTGTTGGTTAATGTGTTGCAAAATGTATTAAGCCGTTCACACAGTACGTTGGATATAATCCTGTATGCGACATTTACCAAGGATATGCCTTGATAGATCTTGCAAGACGTGTAGAAGGGGTCGATAATTCATTTATCGGGCACACTTTCGCCCACCTATGTATTTGTACTTGTGCATGCACAAGCTTCTTAAACATTACCGCCGTATTTGGTAAGCCAATAGAGCAGTGTTTCCCAACCGGTGGGGCATGCCTCCCAACGGGGACATGTGGTGGACAAAGTTGGGAACCACTGCTATATAGGCTAAAAAAAGTGTGCGCAAAAAAAAACGCCTACCAAGGCTAACGAATTTCATCGTCGTTTGGTAGCGCTATTTGTAAAGAAATTTGTTACAGCTCAGCTATTTTTTTTTTCTTTTTGTTGAAAGAATTATCTTATAAATTATTTTCTTATAAATTACATTCTTCGATAACAATCGAAAAAAAATTGTTTGGAAGCACGGTTTCTATCGCGGCTAAGGGAATAAGGCTAGATAGTTATCCAGATTTCCTAATTCTATATAGGCTCAGTTGTTAGTGTATTAAACATGGAAAATATTTTTTATACGTATAAAGAATCAGCGTTGCCATATCTGAGGGGACATTTTGATCTAATGGGGACAATGGGATAGACATATTTAATATTGGGACAACTGGATTTTTTTAAAAACTATTTATTGTTTATTTGTATGTTTATTAACCTATTCCACTTTTTTAGTAAAATCACGAAGGTTTACAGTTTGAACACAAGAATTTATTAACTCAACAAAAACTAATTGTAGATGCCTTAGCATTTTTTTTTTTTTGAAGGGCGAATGTCTAATCCTTTTTGAAAGGCGTTCGGGGACGTCCGAGAGGATTATTAAAATGTCTCCGGGGTTTTTATGAAGTTGCAGTCTTATTATTATTTACTGAAAACCTACCTAAAACACGTGGTGAATTGGTCGCGCGAAATACATTGAGTTCATTCGCACTATTTCTCAATAGGTTAATCCAGGGGTTCCCAAAGTGTGCGCCGCGGCGCCCTGGTGCGCCGTTCAAAGTAAGAGGGGCGCCGCGCCGTGAGTTAGGTAGATTAAAAGAAAGATAAAATAATAGGTATTTCTTGTATATTATATCTTATATCTTTATATTTTATTTTAAAATCGCAAAAATACTGTATCTTTTTCAAATACATAGCTAGGGTAGGGCGTCGTGACAAAATACTAAACTTGTAAGTGCGCCGCGGGCTGAAAAAGATTAGGAACCACTGGGTTAATCAAATGGATTGAGTTCGTTTATTTTGTTTACGTTACTTCTTCGTCATAATTTACGGGTCAACGCAAAAGTTATGACGACATTAAAAAATACGAATTATGGACACAGTTGAAAAATGCAAACACAAGCAAGTATGATTATGAATCATTTGTGACAGATAAATTGATGAATTTCGTTCGGATGGGAAAATTGGAAAACTAAAGCGTTTCCTTAACTCCATCGGATGGATCTGAGCACCTCTTGATCATACTCGTACTTAGCCTCACTAACACTCATATAAACATCAGGTCACTTGGGCTGAGGAATCAAAAAGGCGCCTTAGCGCTAACTGAATTATTTGAACATCCACCTTTGCCTACATGCATACCTACCATCACTGCATAATCCTCCACAGAAAAAACGGAAAACACCGTCCGCCCCCGCTTAATTTCAATATTTCTAGTGTGTCCGAGTTTATGGATACTATGTCCAAGGTTTTATGTCCATGACTTCTTGTTTTATTAAATTTCTGATGGCACCCTAGTTATGCTCACTTTATCAAATCCAAACGAAGACTGAAATTGTTTTGCTTGTTGTACGGCGTGTGGCGAGGACAGGCAGTGTAGGCTAGACAGGCAAAACGCCTCGCAGTCATTTTTGACTTTTAAACGGTGAATAAAATCAATGATATTAAACCGAGAAATGCCTGTTAACTTTCATTTATGCATGCTTACATATGTAAGTACATTTTCAGAACGGCCCGCTTATACACTACTAGGGTGGCGATTTAGAGAGCTTAAGTGGACTCTCCACATTTTCCGATCTTCCGCCATCGACTCTAAATCATCAGGGGCTATCCCCATACCCCCCATAGAGGTCAGAGTTCGGACTTGGTTCATTCATCTCATCCTGGGCCTACCCAAGGGCCGTCTACCCGATGGCACAGATTCCGTGTCACGTCTTGGAAACCGAGTTGGGGGCATGCATTTAGCGTGCCCAAACCACAGAAGTACGGAACTCTCTGTTCGAAGAAGTAGCTATTCGACCTGCTCGCGTATTTTGGTATTCCTAACCCGATCTCCGCGATTCACCACAGCAATACAACGAAGAAACCTTATTTCGGCAACTTGTATCCGCGATCTTATTCTCTCGATCATTACTAGAGGTGGCTCGTTATTTTGTCACACTATTTTAGAGGAACGTTCTGTCACGTTATACGATAGTGCAAGGACTCATTCCTCCGTTACAGATCCAGACTGATTAACCGTTTGTCAGAATTTCCCTTTTGTCTATACGCAAAAACAAAAGTGAAGGTTCCAACAACGAAAATATGTAAAAACGTCAATCATCCCCACCATCCAGTGCGTTCCAAGTTATATGGAACGAACTCTCTTGGATAGAACGAGTAAAGCCGTCGTTACAAAATAACGTTCCAAAATCACGTTAACATTTTTCAAGTTATTTCACACGAAATCTCTTGAACGGAACGAGTAACGTCGTTACAAAATAACATGATTTTGGAACGTTATTTTTTTGGAACGATAACGTGTGCAACGTTATTATGAAGGATCTCTAGTCATTACCCAAACCTCATAACCGTAGGTGAGGGTCGGAACAAACACAGAATGGAAGACCGATAGGTTAGCTCCGATGATAAGTTCTGCGCTCCTGATAACAGATTGACTAAGCGGTCTTATAATTGTTCCAGCTCGACCAATCCTACAGGATAATTCAGTATTGCTTCTTCCATCACTCGTAAATATTCGTGAAAAATGATGATTAGGGCAATAGACTCTCGCAATACCGATGATAGATTTTTTTCTATTCGGCTTTGATTTCTATTAGGAATAGCCTCTCGTGATAAGGCCAATAGTAAAAAGATACTCCTCAGTATTTTTGAATTACGTTATAATAAGTACATGTATTTTCAGTGGCTGTATTGGCTCAGTGATTTTAGTGCGTTGAACTACTGTGCGTGGTGCTTATCGGTATAGGGTCGATTCCCAGCTTTATCTACCGAACACTTTTCGTGGCATTTCGTTGGTAATGACAAATGCTGTTTTCCATTTGTGCGAAAAATGAAATACGCACAACATGAATAGTTGCGAGAAGCCTTGGCCCAGACCGCTATTTATTTATTTTTATTTTGCAAGGGGAAGAAAAATTTCTTCCTTCTTTTTTACATCAAACGAATAGATACATAGGTATGTATGTATGTACTTATAAAGATAAATAGATGAATTTATTCCTCGTTGCATTAAAGGAATTCAGAAATGGTCTTAGAATGAATACCTTGCCAATAAATCAAAAAAATGTTCTTTGAAAACCGAAAGGCAGTAATTAAATTACATTTTATAGACAGTAAAATTTAAAAATAATTATTGGACCGCGAAAAGTCTAAATAATGACTGTGTTGGTGGTACTGTGGTAGTGGTTTAAAAAACAAATCGCCCGAAATAGAAATGGTTGGTACTATGGATATTCATTTTTTTCTAAGCGTCAATAGAGTATGTACATACATATGTACATACCTACACATTAATGGATGCCAATATTATTATCAGATTTTTTTTTAGACGAAAGATGTTGAAAATCATTATTTTAAGTGTTAAATCGTTAGTCTACCTCTAAAAAATGGAGATTAACGCACTGCATATTTAATATCTAGTATCTGAATTTAATTGTTCTATTTATATGTAAATTAATATGGTTTTAAAATCTTTTGATAATAGTTTGTTCGTTTAATTTGTGTTATTTAGGATGAGTTAGAGTGCAAGTGCGAGGGCGAAGCACTTCTTCGGATACCACAAAAACTGTATTCGTCAATGCAACGTTTGACAATCGCATCAGCAGGCCTTCCTTTGCTCCGTAGTACTGGATTAAAAGTATATGCTTCATCATTACGCGATTTGTAAGATAATTAAAAAACTCATACGTACAATTATATTCATATGACTAATCTTTACAGGGTCCTTTCTGACTTACAGCACTTTGAATCAATTCAGGAACGTGCTTTTGAACCATTGAGGTTACTTCGGACAATGTGTGTTAACAATGTTGTATGTGACCCGTAGAACTGCTATAAAATTTATATTTTTCCTTGCATTATACTTTCAGTTATATTTCACATGCCCCAAAGTTGACGTACCTCTCTAAAGATGTCTTTAAAGGTGTTTCAGATACCATTAAAACAATGTAAGTAAACAATAACAATTTTTAAAATAATGTTTACATACGTATGTAATAAAATTATAAAATATGATACATACATACATATAATGTACAGACTAAATTTAAATTTCAAAATAAAAATATCAAATGGGCAGAAACCTTGCATAAAGAAGGACATACAGAGCGTGCTAATGCAGCCTTAAAATATAAAAGTCGACAGTGCACGATGCTATACGATGCTATACAGAAGCGGAAGGCCCAAATTAACATCAACACAGGAGGACTAGAAAGTTAATACGAAAGAGAGATTGATGGTCTACAGCTTCAAGAATCTGTGCAGAGTTCAACCGTTCGCACTCAAAGGAAACACGAATAATCATGATAAAAAGGCGTTTAGCTGCCGCAAGACTTCACTATCGAATAGCAGTACGAAAACATTTGCTATGGCCTCAAAACAAGGTCAAACGACTAGATTGGGGAAAAGGGGATCAGGATTGGACATCAGCCGAGAGATCAAAAGTCTTATAGGCAGACGAGTCCAAATTTAAAGTCTAAAAAGAAACATGGCGATCTGTAACAGAAAAGTCGCTCCCTAGCTGTGTGGTCCAAACAATCAAGCATGGCGGTGGCTCAATAATGGTCTGGGGATATTTTTCCTCCGCCGGTGCTGGAAATTTCGTCCAAATCGATGAAATCATGAATAAGGAGAAATACAGGCATTAATGCAAGACATAAATCCGAAAGATTCTTCTAAGCTTTGTCGAGGATACCTGGACCAAAAAAATCAAGCGAGAACACTGAAAAATATAAGTGCACTGCTCAATCACCCGACCTCAACCCGATAGAGCTCCTTTGGGACGAACTTGACAGAGAGGTTCGAAGAAAGTTCGGGGACATTTTTCCAATGGGCTAGGCGAAGTTGGTGTTCCTAGTTGTTTAACAAAGTAATGGCGGTAGCACAATTAACGGCACAGAAGGGTTCCGGTCCCAAGAGCGCGGAAACCGAACCAGCCCTAGCCAGCTCATCTGTAGTTTCATTGCCTACAATACCCTGGTGGTCAGGCACCCAATCAATCTTAACCTGGTTGTCCCTGGCAAGTAGCAGCACTTGACTGACCTAGATTGCACATATCGTGATGTCAATGCCTTAAGCGCTGGCTGACTATCTGAATAGATATATATTTTTGCGCCCCTATTACCTTTACCATACTAAACATCCTGAAATGAAAATTTCATTGAATAGCCTGTCTTTTTCCGATGCATTATTTTCGTTAACATTTTTAAGCATTTTATTGATCACGTCGAGTGTTATCTCGCTGTTCAAGTCATCTTCGCGCGGATTTATTAGTGTAGATTTTATTATATTTAGGTAGGTCTTTTTCATCTTATACATAATTACAAAGCTTTCTAGGCTGCAAAAAGAGACATTATTTTATATATTAGAATCGATTAAAACATTAGAAATAATAATAATTATTTAAAAAATTAGTTTAAATCAATCTATGGTCTAAAAGAATTATATAAATATCTACGTATGAAATGTTAGAATAATTTGTTTTTGCGTTTTGCTTTTGTATCATTGTAGCAGGATAGTGAATAGCGGCCTAGTTAGAATACCAGATATGCGATATTTGTCACCAAATTCGATACTGCAAATGATGTTAGTATTCTCAAATTTTTATTCCCACATTAAATGCCATTCTCTTGTACTTTTAGAGATCTTGAGGGAAACCGTATTGAACGCATTTACAGCAAATCAGTAAAAATAAAGACTGAACAATTGTAAGTTGTCATTCAATTGCTAGTACCCTTAGTGCCAATATTCCTTTTTTAAGAATTTTAGATAATAATATTTTAAGCACCATTGAAGATTCTGCTTTTACAGGATCTCAAATAGCTAAAATGTAAGTTTTTTTTATTTTCTTAATTTTAGCAACCCGATATATTTTTGTTTTCTTTGTAGGAGCTTTAAGGGGAATCGTGTACTTGAAGAAATTCATCCTACAGCGTTTTCAGGCATTATGAACATTCAAGAGCTGTGAGTATTTAAATGTTTAAATTTACTGTCAGTATTCCGCAAAAATCGAGTTCTTTTAATGTGTTTTTGACTGAATCACTGCATGGTCACTCCCGTATCTTATTAAGATTCTATCACCTTCCAAATAAATTCAATCGAACTTTTCTGATCAACTCTTTTTGAAAAGATTTCAAGGTCACAATGCCTACACAGGAGGAGTGGTTTGGTTCAAGAAATCCGTCAACAAACAGATACCCTTTTATACTGATGACTTCAAGACTCAATACTCATAGAAACTTAACAAAAACCGGGCGATAAGCGTTCTAATCACTGTAGCGTTCTCCAAAAGGAATTAAGCTTTATCAAGGCTGAAGTGGAACATTATACATATCTTCAAAAAATATTTGTATCTTCACCAACAGCAGCTTGGAAATCCTTATCGAATATCACTAACAATTCCCTAACTGTCCTTGATTGCCTATCATCCCTTAGGCCAAGGCCAGACACAAAGCGGTAAGTGGCTAAAGGGCGTTTTTCATATGTTTTAATTTGCTTTTACCGCTCCGCCGATTGCCGCTCATTGCGTGGCCTTGTCTTTAAGGATAAGACAGAGCAATTCAACATTCACATATCCTGGGTGCCTGGACATAGTGACATTGATGTTACTGCATCTATGCAAATAATTCTCTGTCACGCTAGGTGCTGTAGAGAACGAGAAAACTTTCAGGACACTATCACTTCAATGATAACAATGAACTAAATCAAACACCTATTCGTTATCTCCTTTCCTTCTTCAACAATTCTTAATGGTACTACTGGTAGATTCCCACGGAACTCTCTAGGTTGAGCCTGTTCGAGCCCCCAATTGGACATCTGATCAACTTAACCTAACTTTGACTCTAGAAAATTGAGAATACAGCAGAATGTTATGCACCCAGAATGTACTTGGGTTGACTCAGATGAGAGATCTCTGGATTTGCTAATGGATACGTATTTCCCGGCAGTAGGCCCGCAACTACCAACCTACCTGCTCTGGGCAGCTACGCGTAACCTTACACTTTGACTGATCCGATCAGCGTAAATAAGATAGAAAGGACCAGCAGCTTCGAACCATACGAAACACCAGGATCCGATGGTATTTTCTCTGCACAACTTCAAAAGAGCCTTTCTAGATGTCACACACATTCTCACTAGTATCCTAAAATGCTGTCTAGCTCTTGGTACAACACCCAGTGCCTGGACTGAGTTGAAAGTAGTTTTATTGTAATACCCAAAACAGGCAAGGCTTCACACCCACTCCCTAAAGACTTCAGGCCGATAAGCCTGACCTTGTTTCTATTGAAAACGTTGGAGAGAATTCTCGACCTCTATGTGAAGGACAGCACGCCTACCAAAGAGGTAAATCTGTTGAAATGGCCCTTCGCTCTATTATACTGTCTATAGAAAGATCCATCGCGCTCAAGGAATTCGCAATGGTTGCATTCCTAGTTATTGAGGGACAAATAGCTGTGGCTTTAGTATCCTTCCATCTAAAACAGAGCTGGTCCTTTTCACTCGGAAAGTCAAAATTCCAATCTTTATCCCACCCAGACTCAACGGTACACCTCTGAACTTCTCAGGCAGTGCCAAATATCTAGGAATCATTCTAGAGAGGAAGCTTTTGTGGAGGGATAATATTGCCGAACGGGCCAGGAAATCCCTGATAGCACTCTACTCATGCAAAAGAGTAGTAGGTTCCAGATGGGGCCTACAGTTGTGAGCCCGATTCTAACGTATGGCATAATGGTTTGGTAGTCGGTTCTAGGAAAGCAGTCCAGTTCTCGAGAATGTCCAATGTATGGCTTACCTCTGCATTACTGGTGTGCTGAGAACTTCTCCTACAGCTGTCCTTAAAACCATGCTCCACTTGTTGCCAATCTATGGCATGCAGCAGGCTTAACGCGATCCGGAAACTGAGAGATACCCTCCAATGGTGTGAGACAAATGTAGAACATACCAAAATCCTATCAACTCACCGCAGCCTTCCCAAATCAATAGACACGCTGCCCACCGAAAACGACTTTAACAGACGCGCCTGGAGTCAGCGCGAAGTCCTGTTCAATGTGTCTATCTCTATCTTTTCGGACGGAGTCGGTGCCAGTGTCTTTTCAGAAGATCTGGACATCCACCATTCCACCAGTTTCCCCAACTACTGTAGTGCCTTCCAAGCCGAAATTAAAGATATAAATCAAGCCGCCGCTTGACTGAAGGTCAACCCAATATCACGCACGGATACTGCGATTTACATCGACAGCCAGTTTGCGATCAGGTCCCTCGTATCTAATATAATAAAATCTAAGGCAGTGAAGGACTGTCGTGTGTCTCTAAATGAGATCCCAAACCAGTACAACCTCACATTCTGTTCAAGGAAACTATGCGGCTGACGAATAAGCTAGACCTAATGTACAAACGGCATGACGACCATGTCAAAGCGTCTATATCGTTTTCTAAACACCTGACTTACACCGACGCTCTGTCGAAAGCAAATCGTAGATGGCAACACTTCGATTATTGCAACAATGCCAGAATGATCTGGCCTGGCCTGGATCTGAAAATATCAAAAGCAATAACACGACTGAAAAGAGACCAACTTTTAAAACTAATCAACATCCTCACGGGGCACTGCATCCTTGACAGGCATGCTCAACGCCTGGGTATAGCATGTAACGATTTCTGCAGAGACGAGGAGAAGGAGGAGTCCACTGCACACTTCCACTGCACGTGTCCCGCTCTGGCCCAAATCAGGAAAGCCACCCTAGGCCGATACTTCTTTAACAACCTAAACGATCTAAACTCCACCAGCACTGCTGGCCTCAACATCTACATACGTTAGAAAATCTAAATGGTTTTAAGGAGTACTTTCTTGTCTAAGTGTACCCCTTCTTTGAGGACCACTTTAACTAACTAACTAACTCTGACTCTTGAGAGTCTTTAGCCCCAAAGGAAAAACTTAAATTGACGAAAATATAAAAAAGGTAGCGACGCAGCCCGAGGTGAACCAAGTTCCCGCTTCACACAACCATTTCTGCTGTGCGTTTTTCATTTTTCAAAAAGAAAAACAATATACGGTTGTTTGATGCCTAGACTTTGCATACTCCCGGTTTAATTTTTTATTTAAATTAAATAATTTTATGTTGAATTTTGTTGTATTTAACTATGTAAATTTGTTCCTTCTTCTAAAAACGTACAACTTTACTGTTTTTTAAGCGATTTATCTAGTACGTCTCTTATAAGT
The DNA here is from genome assembly GCA_917880715.2 of Matsumyia berberina. NCBI lineage: Eukaryota > Metazoa > Arthropoda > Insecta > Diptera > Syrphidae > Matsumyia > Matsumyia berberina. Next base: position 59,244,032 of record OU862872.1, on the reverse strand, counting down.
TTACCATCACACGGCTTGTCAGATTTGGAAATACTTCGGGTTCAAAATACTCACACGCTGAAGACTATTCCATCCATTTATTACTTTAAAGTATGAAACTTTATTTGTTGTCTTAATTATTATACCTAGTAAATTCTCTTTTTTTTTCATAAAGAATCTCCAAGTAGCCTGGTTAACACATTCCTTCCATTGCTGCGCATTCCAATTCCCATCAAGACATGATCCTTTAAGGCATGCTCAACGTTTGAAGGAAATAGAAAAATGGCAAGAAACTTGCTCTACCAATGACAGTAACAATCTTACTCCACAAATGGCAATGCAAGCTCGAGCTCAAAGACGAAAGCGATCGCCATCTGTACATCTGGTGAGAACTGTCAATTCGGATAACTTTTACAAGTAAGTTAGTTACATAAATATTACGTATTACGTAATTAATTTCCAATTCCATACCTTTGCAGCCATTTTGAAAAGAACGAATTGAATGACCTGAATGATACCCTTAATAGCAATGAGACTGGTGGTATAAATGCAATGCAATCGATTCGAGGTTCGCCGATAAGAGTAGTTGTAAGTGATTCAGACTCAAATTTATTAAATACCCTCGTGGATTATTCTGATGATGATGACGATGACCTGGGGCAATTTCACGACACTGCAGATGTGTCGCAGAACAATCAGTTGGATGCTTTTTGTGGAAACTTGACTATCAAGTAAGTATTGCTGTTCGAAGAATGGGATGGAAACGTTCACTCTCTTCTAGTTACCTTTTGAACATTTTTTTTATATGTTAAGCTACGATCAGACGATTTGCAGATGTGCGCAAATTTTGCATAAAAGTGTGTCCCAAACGTCCGCAAATCGTGTGATTACCCTTTTGGGACCATTTGTACACATTTGTGGACTTTTGGACATTTGCACACGCGCATTTCCGGACTTGAGATTTTTGCAGACGTTGCTTTGAAGAAACATGTGCATATGCCAAGTTTGCCCGCAAATGCTCTGATACAATGTAGACACTTCTTCTTGAATTTTTTGAACGTGTGCGATGGTTAGTCGGCAATTCGCTTTTATTGTCCTCTTCGGTTTGATCATCCTCTTCGCTTTCATCGTCCTCTTCGCTGGTGCTCTCAAACACAAGCGCAACCAATACTACTGCGAGGATATCACGAGTTGTTTTATCCCTACAAATAAATGAAAATGACGTTTCTGCAAATGGGTCTGCAAATATGCTATTTGCATGTGTCGGCAAATCGTGTGATCTGTCAACAAATGCTCTAAAAAAATTTGCAGATAATTCATTTGCGGACATTTGCGCACACCCAAAAATTTGTCGCTTTGACGTTTCTGCAAATTCGCATTTAAGTTAGGTTAGGTTTGTGGGCTGATAGGGCTGCCTCATCACACTTAGGTCTATGTAGACCCATTGTGATACCCATGATATTCCCTACTGCGGTTTATTAATTCCTTGGTGTTAACCATCCAGTCGCTCTTGCAAATTTGAGAAGTTCAGATAGTGAGGCATCAGCTAATTTGTCAATATAATCGAAGAAAAAATTGCCTTGGGTCATATTTCTTATCTGGCAGAGCTATGGGGAGTGGCAGAGAAAATGAGCTGTGTCCTCATGGACTTCCTCATCACCACATCCCCTGCATATATCATCATCATTCAGGTGTAATTTCTTTGTGTGATATCTTAGCATGTTGTGGCCAGTAAGTACTCCCACCAGCATTGACAGTGATCTCTTGTCTTTTTGTTAAATCTGGCAGGTTTTTGCCTTGTCATATTCGCCACAACCTTCTTGATAGTTCACAGGTGGTTAAAGATTTCCACCTGTTATTTGCCTCTATTAGAGTTTTTTGTGCAATTATCGCCCTTAGGTTGCAGAGTGGCGGTCTGACCGTACAGTCCCCTTGCTCTGGGGCTAGGGTTGAACCCTTTTCTTGCCAGTTCGTCAGCTTTTTCATTGCCTGGTACTCCGCTGTGACCAGGGACCCAGCAAAGCTTAACATTGTGCTGCGTGCCAAGAATTTTAAGCTCCTCGCGACAACACTTCACAAGCTTCGATGTTATCTGCGTAGCAGCTATTGCTTTTATGGCAGCCTGACTGTCAATGTAAATCGTGATATCCTCCCGTGATATTGTAAGCATTGAGACAAGTTGGGTGGCTTTTGTCACTGCTAGAACCTCCGCTTGGAAAACGCTGCTGTAATCCGGGAATCTTATGGAGCTGTTAAGTCCTAACTGTTCAGAGAAAAAGCCTGCTCCTATGCGTATATCCATTTTTGAGCCATCTGTGTATGTAGATGGATTTGGATTCATTCACAACTTCGTTATTTTGCCACTGTTCCCTGCTTGGGAAGACACATGAGAAGGGTTTCTCATAATCCAAGTCCGGGACAGTGTAATCCGAGCTGACATTTGTGCCTAGATGATTGCTAAGTATCTCGGCGTGCCTATACGGATTTGGTCTCCAGTGTTTAGATTGGCTGATTCTTAGAGCACTTTTCGCTGCAGTCTCCTGCATGTGGAGGTCTAGAGGCAAAAGGTTAAGAATTACCTCCATCCCCGCTGTTGGTGTTGTTGACATGGCACCAGTTGTTCCGATGCAAGCCATTCTCTGTATCTTGGTCATGTCTCTGAGGTTAACTGTACTGGTGGCAGCGCGCCACCATACCAGTCCTCCGAATGTGAGTATCGGTCTAACGATAGCCTAGTAGATCCAAAGGGTTATTTTGGGTCTGGATCCCCAATTTTTCCCGAAGAGTCTACTACAGGTGTAGAAGGCAACAGATGCCTTCTTTACCCTCTCCCTGACGTTCAGCCTCCAGTTCAGCTTTTTGTCAAGTATGAGACCTAAGTGTTTCGCACTTTCATTCATCGCATTTGCAAATGGACAAATTTTGCGCACATCTGCAAATCGCCTGATCGTAGTTTAAGTAGTTTAAAATACACAATAAGCTGAGAACGAATTTTGTTGACGTTGAAAATTAAACAAAGGCAAAATTAGGAGGCAAATAGGTATTTGTTAAAAAAAAAAGTGTAGTAAGCATGTAGACAGTAGTAAGCACTGTATAAACCATGAATATTTTAAAGTTTCCTGACAAAAATCGTCGGCGATTGTTCCTTAGGAGAATGAATGAGCTGAAGGAACTCTCCACATTGACAGAGACGAGTGAAGCCCAGTTAAAAGTAGTCACATCATTTGAATTCAGTTTGAAGCAGAGTTCGAAAAAAAACACATAACGTACCGTACCTTAGTGTTCTGTACGGTACACTTTTCAGAAAAGTACACAAACACAAACCCTACGAATAGTTCACAAACACTACGTCCTCTTATAAAGTTCGAATACCGAACGAAATACACTAAACGTACGGTACGTTTAGTGATATTTTGAGTTCGCATATTGATTTTGTTGTTGGAAAAAGAAACGATTCTCTACCGAAAAAGTACACTAAACGTACCGTACGTTTAGTGTATTTCGTTCGGTATTCGGGTTGTGTACGCGTACACAAACTTTATGAAAGGACGTAGAGTTTGTGTTCTTTTTAGGTACGATACGTTTAGTGTACGGTTTTTTTTCGAACTCTGGTTTGAAGTTTACAGCGGTATTTACTACATTTTTATGTCTTTGGTCTTGAGTCCTTCAATTGCAAAAAAAAAAACGGCGTAGCCTTTTTTTACCACATCGTCAGCAAATAACCCTTTCGCTTTTGGCAATTTTTACTTTAAAAAAAATAAATAAATAGCTGGCGCGACAGCTCGGGATGAGCCAAGGCCTAGCTTCTCGCAACCATTCATGCTGTGCGTGTTACATTTTCCTTATGAATGGAAGGGACCTACAATTTATTGCCGACTCCGAACGGCGAGGTGAGAAGCTCTTTCATGACAAATTATACTCCCGGAGGCTTGTCATACCCCGACAAGAGGTGGTGATGCGAAAAATGTTTGGTGTTTTCCTGGCTGGGGCTTGAACCCACGCCGCTCGCTCAGCAGTCCAACGCACTAACCACTGAGCCCACCCAATTTTTACTCTATCCCATTTAAAATCTTTTAAATCTCTACAATCGGTCCTCCTTAATTGCAGAAAAGTTAGTTCAAATTAACACTTGACACCAGTTTTTTGCAAATTTTTTAATACACATAAATACATATGTATGCATGCTCTTAAGGGTCAAATAAAAATTCGTAGTATGTAAAATATATAGGTATAGATTTCACTGCACGCTAATGTTTTTTTGCTAAAATTGTATGAACATATGTATACGTAGTTAAAAAAAAGCGCAAATAGCAACAAGAAAAGCAAGAAGAGCAGTGTTCATAAAAAAAAAGGAAAAAAGGGGCGAAGTCAACAAAATCCGTTCCCTTCTCATAATTTGTTTTCCATGAATCTTTGACAATTGATTGGCTGCTTGCACGAATTTTGTGCATTCTTTCGTCAGAATTGTTTTGAAAATGTGACCATCCGATGTTCGGTGGGTAGATATTAGAAGTTGGGGTGTGTGTGTGCACTGCGACCTATTTAGATCTATTGTGCTCCCCCATACTCATATTGGTCGATATGTCTCGACCTAGAGAACCTCCTCCAATCCAATCGCTCTGAGAAATCGGAGTATCTGGATTGGGTTCATTGAAGGGAGGTCGATTTCAAGGAAAGTGTACGCTTTCACATCTTTTGACCGCATATACCTCTGCTTGAAAAATACTGGGCTATGTTCCCATTGGCTCCGAAAACTTAGTTCGGGGCCAGTATACTCCTGCCCCGTGTGTGTTTTGGAGACGTCGGTGTACCATTTGATGGTGCTGTGCTCAAATTGATACACCCCGTCGTTCCATTCTCTTTTACTGCTCAGTTCTCTGTTTACTGTCCTTTTCTTTTACTTAACAGTTGTGTTGAAATTCTTTTCAAACCAGTATTTCTTGATTGTGCCGTCTCTAGGCCAGTCTAATAGTGGGACTGTTTTGGAGAGGGAGTCCCTCTCTTTGCTTGCGATGCTTTTGCCCCTCCCCACTCCTTCTTTTACAATTTTTAGTATTGCTTCCTTTGCGACCCTTTCCGGCACAATGTGAAGGGGGGTGAACCCCAGAATCAACTCTATTGCAGCGGTGGGACAGGTTGGGACAGGTTCTCATTGCTCCTGTGATGCAGATGCATGCCAATCTCTGCAGTTTTTCCAGGGCTCTCTTTGCTGTGCGAAGTTTGGTTCGACCTGTCTAGGCCACCGACCCGTATATTATGACGGGTCTGATCATCATGATGTATATCCACCTCAGCATTGCTGGTGGGTAACAGCGTGTTTAAAGTCGGACGTCTAAAATTCTCTGTGAAAAAAATTCTGTTAAGTGCGTATTTTTGGGACAACTCTCATTGCGAGGAAAGTCATTTTTCTCTGACTCCAGTTTCGGACGCTAAGTTGGTTGAGGTCTCCGTCCACTTGCGTGCGCCACCTGAGTCGCGGTCTTCCTCTACAACGCCGTCCTTCGGGTGTGAAATTGAAGATTTTCTGGGCCGGAGTATTAGTACCCATCCGATCTATAAGACCCCCGCAGTCGTTGGACCCTCACTCTTCCGGCTAAGCCGATGTCGCTGTTCGTCGTTGTATCTCTTCCTCCATTCACCGTCTATGCAGACGGGACCAAAAATCACCAGAAGATTTTTTCTCTCGAAACAGCCAAGAGCAATCTCATCCGCTTTTGACAGAGTCCATGCCTCTGCGCCATAGAGCAGGACTGGGACGATTAAGGTCTTATATAGGGTCACCTTAGTTGCTCGAGAGAGGGCTTTGCTACTCAATTGCCTTCTTAGCCCAAAGAAACAGCGATTGGCAAGAGCTAGTCTTCGTTGTCTGAGTTGATAGCGGAGCCTAGGTAGACAAAGTCCTTAACTACCTCAAAGTTATAACTGTCTATTGCGACATTCTGTCAGCATATACTTGGTCTTGCCCTTTTTGACCGCTAAACCCATCTTCGCCGCCTCCGTCTCAATACTCACTGCGGTTCCATTCATCCGATATACTTTCCTCCGATCATATTTTACAGCTGATGATAGCTCCTTACCAAGTCATCGTCAGCCGCTTTGAACAGCTCGGGAGCTGGGCCGTCAGCACCAGCGGCTTTGTTGGACTTAAGTTAAGATATGGCTATCTTCACTTCGTCAAGGTCAGCTGGACGGAATTGTTGGTCTTCGTCGTCCAGGTTAAATGGTTCATTTGATTCGCTGTCGCCGTTGAACCGTCTGTACCGTTGTAGTTCTTCCATAGCCTCAGCATCGACTGCGAATCTACTACGATGTCCCCTTGTTTATCCTTGCAGGCTTCGGTTCGGGCTCTGTAGTCTTGAATGGTTCTTTTTACCCTTTGGTATAACTTCTGAACCTCATTCCTGCATTCTCTCTATTTCTTTGATCGCGCGCTTCTCATGCTTTTTCTTTTTCCTCCTGAAAAGCTTGTGTCCGTCTCTCCTCTCCTGCCCGTAGAGCTCGCTTGCAGCTCTGGTCTTTCTATGCGGCGCCGCTTTGTATGCCTCTTGCTTCGCTGCATGTGCTTGCCGGCACTCATCGTCAAACCAGGGATTTTTTTGTGGTGGCCGTGTGAAACTCAGCACATCAGAAGCGGCATCTCTGATGGCTTTTTGGCAATGTTGCCACTGGTCTTCAATACTTGATGACTCTGTGTGGGTTAATCGATTTCAAGAAGTTTATCACTGCTTGCTTATCTTATACATATGTACTTATATAGATATGTAAGACAAAATTTCTTCTCCAGAAAAATCGACGTGAGCTGTTTTCCCGTACCAGATGCATTGAATCCTTGTGAAGACGTTATGGGGTCGGACTGGTTGCGTATTTCGGTATGGATTGTCGTATTTTTAGCTGTTGTGGGAAATGTAGCTGTGTTGGTAGTCATCTTGTTTACCAGGTAAGTCTTTTCTCAATTGAGCTGAATAAAAAATGAACTTTAACGATTTTTCTCTGAACTTTAGATCAGACAGTAATTCGGTTCAAAAATTCCTTATGTGCCATTTAGCTTTTGCTGATCTCTGCATGGGTTTGTACCTGTTGCTTATTGCATCGATTGATGCACATTCAATGGGAGAATATTTCAACTATGCGTATGATTGGCAATATGGTAACGCAGCGTGAATGATACATTTTTGGAGTATGGAAGTTGATTTGACGAGGATGCTTTTTATTTACAGGTGCTGGTTGTAAGGTGGCAGGGTTTTTGACTGTTTTCGCCAGTCATTTATCGGTATTTGCGTTGACAATTATAACCATAGAACGTTGGTTAGCCATTACGCATGCTCTTTATCTAAATAAGAGAATTAAAATAAGACCAGCGGCATATATTATGGTTACAGGGTGGATATATTCATTTATTATGTCATCGTTTCCTCTCTTTGGAGTTAGCAACTATTCATCAACTAGGTAAGCTAAGTTATTTTCTTAAGAAGGAAAGCATTTGAATTTAATTTGCGGTCTGGTTTTTTTTTTTAGTATTTGCCTACCTATGGAAGCTCGTGATACATTCGATGTGATCTACTTGGTTTCTATAATTGCAGTTAACGGTGCAGCTTTTTTTATAATAGCCATTTGTTATGCCCAGATTTATTTATCCTTAGGGCATGAGACTCGACAAGCTAGAAATTCGTCAGAGATGAGTATTGCTAAAAAGATGGCTTTATTGGTAAATATTTGTTGACAATTTGGTATAATTCCCTTTGTATTAACACTTTATTTTGAAAGGTTTTTACAAATTTTTCCTGTTGGGCTCCGATCGCGTTTTTTGGACTTACGGCTTTAGCTGGATATCCTCTAATAAATGTGACAAAGTCAAAAATCCTCTTGGTTTTTTTCTATCCAATGAATTCTTGTGCCGATCCATATTTATATGCTATTCTAACGGCTCAATATCGGCGAGATTTGTATACATTACTATCCAGGTAAATTGTTCTTTATAAAATATAACAATCTTATTTAATAACTCCAAATTACAGACTTGGCTTGTGTAAGGACAAAGCATTACAATATAAAGGAAGTGTTTCATTGCCAGTTACGAATGCATCTTACCATGTAACAACGTTGCAAAGAACTAACTCTTACAATGCAAGTCAGGCGACTCATGAAACTAAATTAATGCTTCAGACTGAAGAGTTCGTTTAAACTTACATCTATTTATAAATGTCTATTGTGATCGTATTAATTTATTTTTTGTTAAACAAGTATAAGCTCTATTTTTATTAATAAACTAGCGGCCCGCCCCGACTTCGTACGGGTACAATTAAGTTATTTGATTATTCGTTTTTGGTGTGTTTTTCGCTTTATTATAGCCTTATTTTCATTTAAAATTGAATAACGTAAAACATCATATCGCCCTGAGCCTACACAGGGGAGGTCGACCTGATGACACGGATTTTATGGCTCGTCGTGAAACCCAAGTTAGGGCATGCGTTTAACGTGCCCAAATCATTGAAGCATTGACCGTTCCGTTTAAAAAGGTAATTGCTCGAGGTTCTTAACTCGATAGAACGAACGAATACCTCGAAGAAATCTCAATTCAGCAGCATGTTTTTTCGGTCATTACCCAAATCTCATGACCATAGATGAGGGTCGGATCAAACACGCAAAATTGTTCCAGCCTGACCAATCCCGCAGGATAACTCGGTACTGCTGCTTCCACCACTCAAGAATATGACACCGAAATACTTAAACTTCTAAATAGGCATTCGAGACACTATGATTACTTCTGATTTGTTCACGTTTACCCAGCTTCAACACAGACGACTACGAAGCCATCAAGCGGTCGCTGAAGTCCGGACCAGATGGTTCGAAGAAAGTCATCAGCGAAAAGCGGATGGCTTATTCTTAAGTCTTACAATGCGAACCGTTCCCCGCCATGGTTGCACTGTGCCATCCGATCCATGTACAGAGTGAAAAGAAGAGATGACAAAAAGCACCCCTTGCGAAAGCCAACGCATGCAGTGAAAGGTCATTCACCCGAACACGTCTACAGTTTGTGTATATAGATCGAATAGCCTTCACATGAGTATCGTCAATCCCATACTCCTGCAGACTGCAGTACACTCCAGACTCTCACAAACAAAAAACACCGCATGGTCCTATGTTGATTCGTTCTTCTGATATCGAAGGCGGAAAATATGATCACACACAAACACACACACGCACACAAACACACACAGACTTCATTTTAAAAATGGGTGCAAACGATTTCTAGTGTATAGTAATGTCAAGCCCTGTTCATATTTCGAAACATTTTGATCGGTCCGATTGCAATACTTCCCCTACCTAGGTGGAAAGTAACAATTATTTTCCTTAAATAGTGATGTATGGCGTATGAGCATTTTTGAATAAGTAGGTGAAATAAGTTTAGGCCTAGAAAATTAGAGTCACAAATATTCGCAGCTCACGCCTTTTGTATTCTATTTCAGAACATTTTTTCTTTTTTATACCCTATAAATAAATACACAATAGTTCCCAATACTAGAGATGGGGGATTATTTTGGTAACGTTATTTTGTCACGTTATTTTAAAGGAACGTTCTGTCACGTTATACGATAGTGCAATAACTCGTTCCTTGGTTACAGAACCACGCTGATTTTACTTTTGTCTTTACGCAAAAACAACAGTAATGATTCCAACAACGAAAATATGTTAAAACGCACATATATATGTCGTCATACACAAAAAAAATCTCCACAGCATAGAGGCGGCAAATACTATCCTCGCTGTGGTGGTTGCACCCGCGCCGTTTTTTTACAAATCATCCCCATCATCCAGTGAGCGATTGAAAATAAGTAACTAAAATAACAAAAATCACATCACACACCAAAATGACGCCACGAACCAAAATCACATAACACACCCAAGCCACTTCCCTACTGCGTTCCAAATAACGTTCGAAGTTATTTAGAATTAATTCTCTTGGATAGAACGAGTAAAATCGTCTTTACAAAATAACGTTCCAAAATCACGATAAACTTTCCAAGTTATTTCACACGAAATCTCTTGGACGGAACGAGTAACGTCGTTACAAAATAACGTGATTTTGGAACGTTATTTTTTTGGAACGATAACTTGTGGAACGATAACCAAGGAACGTTATCATGAAGGAACGGTTATTTCCATCTCTAGTCATCATGGTTAGAGCAAGCAGATGAGCATCAGATATAATTTTTGGCATTAAGAAATTAAGATCCAATCAAAGCCAACTAGCAGCCGTCATTAATACAAAGCAATTGGTGAAAAATAAGATAGAGAAATCTATCAAAATATTGCAATTAAGTAATCACTAGCTAATAACCGCCATGGTGTGGATCTTTATCCTAAAGCGTGCTCAGAGTCTGTTTATTTGACAGCCTGGTCATCGTTTAGCAAGAAGCAAAACCAGGAATGTTGTTTACAAGGAGGTCTTGAAAAATTAATAGGAGGAGAAGTCCATACTTACTCATAAATATCTTGAAAGACGTCTTGTTACGCGGAAATTTACCCAGAAGATGTACCGCAATTATTTAAAATAAAGTATTTCCTACTTAATAATTTTGGAAGAATTAATTAAGGTACGTAGCACAAATCAGACGTTTTTTGCTGAAACTGGAAAGTGTGCTAAATCCGTGTCCAAGGAATAAAATTACCTTTAATCCTTTTTCCTCAAATTTTGCCTTACAGGTTTTACATAAAGTAATGTTTCTTAAATTTATGAAATCTTACCTATATGTGTAATGTATATAGTATAAATAACACAATTTTTGTCTAAAAAGAGGAGTGTGCTATATTCGTGGCCACCGTTCATATGTAGTTGCTCTATTAAACTACCGTTTTTTCTGATATCGATTTCTACTTACAGAATCTTCGTTACATCGTTCCCTATTGACATAGTCCCAGCAAAGTTAGGTATTATAAATCTAGTGTTAGGCAATCAAAATTCTCATTGCATTATGATTACGTTATTGCCAAATCTAATTCTATATAATGTCTTCTTAAATTTAATTGCAAAAACCTGTAAAATTTGTTTAGCCTTAAAGATATCTATTTACTATTCAGTGGTGGATTTAAATTACAGCATTCTCGGGCTTAGATTGCAGAGTTCGAAAAAACTTCACGAGATACTTATGCCACTTGCAATTGACCATTATAAATTACATTTTTTGTAATTAAACAAAAAAAAACAAAAATAGTTGGCGCGACAGCCCGGAGTGAGATAAGGCCTAGCTTCCATTTATGTTGTGCGCATTACATTTTTTGAACGAATAGAAGGTAGCTACAATTTACTGCCGTCACCGTCACAGCCAATTGAGAAACGTTTTCATGTATGTATATTCCAGGAGGTTTATCATTTCCTAACGAGATGTGGAGTCACGAAAAAATTTTCGTTGGATATATTTGGGTCTTGAATGCAAAAACCACTGGGCTACGGCGACCACAAACAATTTTTTAATAGACTGCTAAAGGGTTTTGCAATAGGGATGCTACAAAAGTAGAGCGACAGGGACAGCAAACGACGCCATATTTTTCTTGCGGTTTTTTGACATTTCTCTTCAGTAAGGTTTGCCATTTCCTGATGGAAAGATATACGAGCCAACAACGAGTCGAAATTATTAAAATTTACTACCGAAATTCGGAGTCAGTGGCCTCAACGTTAAGAGCGCTACGTCCAATTTATGGTCGTCATAATCGTCCTAGCAGATCAACAATTGAGCGTCAAGTGGAAAAATTTGAATCCACAGGCACAGTACAAAATGTTCCCGTGCCAGTGAGACAAAGAAGTGCCCGTAGTGTCGAGAATATTGCTGCCGCTGAGGCTACAGTTGCAGAAAGCCCAAATGTGTCTCTCACACGTCGTTCTCAAGCGTTGGGCATCTCTGTGACGTCATTGTGGCGAATTTTGCGAAAAGATCTTGGCCTACATCCTTACAAGATTAAATTGACGCAAGAACTGAAGCCGCTTGACCACCAGAAGCGTCGTATGTTCGTGAATTGGGCTGAGCAACAACTTGAAACTGATTCGGATTTTAATCGAAAAATCATCTTCAGCGATGAGGCTCATTTCTGGCTGGATGGCTTCGTCAATAAACAAAATATGCGGTATTGGTCATGCAGCAATCCACACGTACTCCATGAGTCATCATTGCATCCCGAAAAAACTACGGTTTGGTGTGGTTTATGGGCCGGCGGCGTCATTGGGCCGTACTTCTTCCGTGATGATCAAGACCGGCACGTTACTGTGAATGGGGATCGCCACCGTTCAATGATAACCGAATATTTTTGGCCCCAATTGCATATCATCCATGTCCTTGGAGGACATGTGGTTCCAACAGGACGGCGCCACAAGCCACACAGCGAATGTCACAATCAATTTATTGGAAACCAAGTTTGGGGAACGTGTTATCTAACGAAATGGTCCAGTCGCTTGGCCGCCTCGGTCGTGCGATTTGACGCCGTTAGACTATTTCCTGTGGGGCTACGTCAAGTCTATGGTCTATGCCAACAAGCCAGCGACGATTGATGAACTTCTTACGAATATCGAACGTGAAATTGCAGCAGTATCGGCCGATTTATGCTTGAAAACCGTCGAAAATTGGGTTCAGCGTCTGGACTTCTGCAAGCGTGCCCGTAGTGGCCATGCAAAAGAAATCGAATTCCATACATAATGGCATCGAACGTACTTTCACAGGAATAAAGAATTTCATTGATATCCAAAACCGTTTTTGTTTTATTTAAAAAACTTTTGTAGCGCTCTTATTGCAAAACCCTGTGTTATATTTATGAAAAAATAAATTTTTAAATTATCTTAATAATAAAATAAATACAAATAATAAAAAGATAAATCAACAAGCCATCAAATATATTACCGTAAAGTAAAAACTCCATAAATAAACGTCATCACTCTATGTATCGGGGTCCCGAATTCAAAGTATCGCTAAAAGAGGTAATTCAACAAAAAAATAAAATGAATCCATTTATGGTAAGAAAATATATTTTATTCATTGAAAAATTACAATACACAATAATTCTTTTATTATACTTTAGTTTAAATTCATTCATACATGTAACATTATACAAATTCATGTAGGGAATTTTTCTAAGGACCCCGATCAGTCGGGGAAAAAAATATTTGAAACAGTAACTTAATTTAGACGGATGACCTTTGAGGTCTGAATATTCAAATTCTGATGCAGTAGAAACTAATTAACAAACAAAATGTAAATGTTTAAAATAAATGTATACACTTATTTTTAATCGAGTTATACTTTAAGAAGTCTTTTTTTAAAATAAAAAAAAAATCAGTATTTACCCCACATTATTTTAGGTAAAGTAAAAGCCTAAACTTTTACTTTAAATTTGATACATCATAACTATAATTTTATATTATAAATACTTTGTGGACATGTGTTACCGAGAAAAATATGTTTGTATGTACATAACTCACGAATTGCATATTTTATATTGCCGTGATGGTATTATTTAATATTTCACACATATAATATTACAGACAATATGAAATATGGATGTAATGATAACACCTGTCAATATGTAAAATGCATACATATACGTAAGTACTATTTTATACACATAAATATGTAGATGCTCTTGGAAACAAACCTAACTGGGCACAATCCCGATTTATACTTGGGAGGTGCTGTAATGTGTGCCCGAAATGTCATTGCGGGCTTTCAATCTATGACCGTGAGCAACGAGAGCTACCGTTGTGGTTAAAAAGAGAAATGAGTCTATTGAGAACTTGTGTCATTTTCCAAATGTCCTAATAAGTAGTTTCAGTTCACACCAACGGAATTGACCTTTATTAATTAACCAGTTAACTTATGTTCTTTTGTTATGCTCCCCTTAATCTCTCTCTTTTTCCTTCTAGTTGTTATAGCAAAATATATTGAGTGGCTTTCGAGTTTAGCACTACAGACAGACACAAAAATAGATTTTGATGAGTTTCACCATACATAATTAGATATGAATATAGGTCAATTGCTTTCATCACTTACATACACTTATACATACTACAAATGTAAGTAGAAACATTATTCATGACGTAATTAACAGAACTCACTGTTTGCTTAGTTATAAAGGTGTCAATGAAAGGGCCGCCGTGCATCACGCAAGCAACTAAACATCATTCCGTTCGAGGGTAAGTCCTTCAAAGCGTGACAAAGAATTCATTAAATTTCCCATATTGCAAGCTCTTTGTTAATCAGCACTAAGTGGCTACAAAGTGTTAACCGTTTTGATAAGGTTCTATTTATACACATACGTATCAACAAAATTATTTTTAATTCATTTTTAAAATATACAACCAGAGTAAGAGTAAGTACGTAATCATATTTAATATATTTCTTTTCAGTAATAGCGTAATACGCAGTACAAATAATAATAAAAGAAAGATTTTTAAAAATCTTTCTGTCTTCTTTTTTTTTTTTTCTAAACCAATAATATGAATGTGTGTCAAGTTGGGTTCGGTTTTGCCAAGCATGTATATGTATTAAAAAGAAAAAAGTAAGGAAAATCATATGTATGTAAGTTTTTTCGTAAATCATTTGCCTTTCAGAGGGTTGACTGACGAATGGCATTTGAAAATTGAAAAGCTTTCACGGAGGACTGTCCAATATCACGCTAGTCGGGTTTATCGCAATTCTTTTCTCTCTCCGTCTGAGTTTAAAGATACCAACATAGGTTAGGGTTTTCAGAACATCTCATTTAAAGATAACATGTCCACTTTTTTTCTGCGATCATGCTTTAGAGAAATATACAACTATAAGTTAATATCTGTTTGTATTTTTCAAATGAAGAATATTTATCGCGTGTTCATCTATAAATGTAATAAAAGTTACTTATGAATGTAGGTTTCTCGATGTTCACGCATCACGCAAAAACTACTGGAGAGATTTTAATAAAACTTTAACGAGTTCTACGAGCAGAAGGGGAGAGACGAACAACGGTTTGTCAGGAGGAAAAAGAAAGAGCATGAGAAGCGCACGAACGAGGAAATAGAGAAATGCTACTGCTGGAATGAGATTTGGAAGTTTTACCAAAGGGTAAAAAGAACCTGTCAAGGCTACAGAGCCCGAACTAAAGGATGAACAAGGGAACATCGTAGTAGAATCGCAGTCGATACTGAGGATATGGAAGAATCACTTCTGCAGACGGTTTAACGGCGACGACGAACCAAATCCCGCTGTCAAGCAGAATGAACCATTCAAGCTGAATGACCAACAATTTCGTCCAGACCTGGACGAAGTGGAGATAGCTATATCTAAACTTAAGTCCAGCAAAGCTGCTGGAGCTGAGAACCTAGTTGCCGAACTGTTCAACGCAGCATGCGATGACTTGGTGAGGAGCATACACCAACTCATCTGTAAAATATGTTTGGAGGAAAGTATGCCCGATGATTGAAACCTCAGCATTGTTTGCCCTATTCTCAACAAAAGGGACTCTCCGAACTGCGCCAACTGCAGAGGCATCGGTGTTCTTATTATCGCCTACAAGATCTTATCTGCCGTGTTGTGTCAATAGCCTGATCGGTCCATATCAGTGTGGCCCCAGGCCACAGTCCAACAGCGACCAAATATTCACACGGTAGATTTTGGAGAAAAGCCAAGAACTTTAAATCGATACCCACCACCACGGAGACAGTTAAGGTAGTTAAGAATTTTTTTCTTAACAAGCTTCGCTATCAATTCAGACAACAACACCGGCGGCGCTAAGATTAAACGAAGAATAACTCTTGTCAATCGCTGTTTCATTGAGCTAAGAAGACTCCTTATGAGATCTTCA
Organism: Matsumyia berberina; assembly: GCA_917880715.2. Lineage (NCBI taxonomy): Eukaryota > Metazoa > Arthropoda > Insecta > Diptera > Syrphidae > Matsumyia > Matsumyia berberina. Next base: position 59,228,234 of record OU862872.1, on the reverse strand, counting down.
TCACCAAAGTCCTGCTCTTGGCGCAAAGCCATGGGCTTCATCATGAGGTTGCTATTGGCTGTATCGACAGGCAAATTCTTCGGATAATTTTTGTGTCCCTTCTGCGTAGACGATAAATGGAGGACAACGACGAACTGTACGGTCTGTACAGCGACATCGACTTAGGCTGAAGAGTGAAGGTCCAACGACTGAGGTGGCTGGGCAAGTAGAAAAGTAGAAAAAGCTTCGAAACCACATCCGATGGACGGCGCAGTAGAGGAAGACCGCGAGTCAAGTGGCGCACGCCATTGGAAGGGGGTTTTAACCAACTAATCATGCGAAACTGGAGGCAGTTGGCTAAAGATCGAGCTGGCTGGAGACGCTTGCTGGTTGAGGTCTAGGTCCACCCCGGACTGTAGCGCCACCTTAAGTAAGTAAGTAGGTCGCCAAAAGTGAAAGTGCCACCAATTATTGAAAATATGTAGTCGCGAGTGGACCAAACGTGACAAAAAATAACCTGAACAAATATCAAACACTTACAAAAAACATGCAAACCATGCTGATTGGGTAGATGCAGATGCATTAGGTAGATTTTCAAAAATCAATTTGCAGAACACACTGCTTTTATTCAAGCAAGTTCTAAGACGTATGCGTCGTTTACAAACTATGTGAATGTAAATAGGTTTGGCTTCCGTCAAAGATGAATTAAAAAGGCTTGGACACAAGCAGCGAAATCACCTTCAGCCATTGTAACAATATTGTCTGTCAACCGCGAATGATCAATTGAGTAGTAGTTGTCGTGGTCGCCGAGGCTCAGTTATTTGTACGTTGGACTACTCTGCAAACTGCGTGGCCTCAAGCCACAGCCATGTCAAGCGAACATTTTTCGCGACACCGTCGCTCGTTGCGGAATAACAAGCCTCCAAGAGTATAATTTGCCATGAAAAAGCTTCCGTTCGAAGTCGGAAATAAATTGTAGGTCTTTTGCATTCGTACGAAGAAATATTACACGCACAACATGAATAGTTGCGAGAAGCTGTGTTTTCATTTTCACACTTCACGCTGGAAATTTTTTTTTTTTGATGTCCAATTTTTGTACGACATTTCATTTCACCTCATGACTCTGCCGATTAAAAAAAAAGCCGTTCTAGCTTAAAGGGATCTGGAAGACTTGGAAAAAACAAAATTAATGAAGACACAAGACCTGGATAAATCTTCTTTGCATAAACGAGAACTGCATGGCTTAGAAGCCCATTTACTTGTTATGTTTTATTGTTCATTGACAGTCAGTCTTGCATTGCTAGGAATATTTTTATTATTGGCTCTATTTACATGTATATGTAAATATGTATATGGTATGCACGCATATACATAGTATTCAATCATATACATATGTATGTATGTAAGTAAAGTATTAAGTTGGAAATCTTAAAAAAAAACTACTAAAAATTATGTCAGGGTTTATTTCTACGGAGAAGAGAAGAAACAGAATCAGACATGGATGTCAGGAAATATGTTATGTCTGGAAAATGGTGGTCTCCACTAGATATATTCATTACATTTCGCATTTGATGGCAAAAATTATGTGTGAGGGGATTTGTTTTTAATGAGGAGAAGCCTTACACAACTATGAGCAAGGGCTGTCGGTCCCCGTAGCATCTTATGAAGGTTTTCACCGACGTATCACCGAGAAATTTGTTTTATAATTTGCGCTCGCTGAATATGTTATGACTACCGTTAAACTTAATTATGGGCATTAGGGAAATTTAAGGAGAGACAGAAGCGGTAGCCATACGCAGACCTATATATACATATATGTATGTACTCAGATCATTAAACGAACCCATCGCTACAAAAGCAAACACAAAAATACAACACCGTCCCAAACTAAGCAAAGAGGTATAAATGCAACATAGTACTCTGACACTTGACAAGTATTTGCCCTTTTTGTATAGCTAAATGATAGGAATTCTGTTCTCAGTTTATTGATATTAAACATGAGTTAATCGTTTGCGATGACGGCGAGAGATTTGATATTTGAGATTGTCCGCGAGAGCAATGTGTACCTCGATTTGTTTACGAGCTGCTTGCACATTGTCAGGCAGTCCAGTCACTTTAAAAATTGGGTCCTTTTCCCGTGATGGTGTTACTATATAGGTGTTCGTCTCTTGCTGAATATGTTTAATGGTGGAACCCTTTGTTCCTACAAGCAAACCAACTAAACGATATGGCACTTGAACTTTAATTGTTATTTGACCAGGAATCGATGACGGAGCGGGTGGTGCTTTATCTAAATTACCTCCAAGAAATGGTTTACGACTAGCATGAATTAAACTGAAGTGCTCTGCGGCGAATAAAATTTGCCGTTTAGCCTTGGAAACGTCCTCTTTACGCCCGGTCACAACAAAAACGGGCTCTTCACCACGAACTGGAGTTTTAATGTATGTATTAGTTTTGGCACGTAGCGCTTTGATTTTACATCCCTGTTTTCCGACGATTTCCGCAACATGTTCCGAACTCGGTACTGGTACACACTCTGTCATATTTTGGGATTTTTTCGAATGATCGTCTAGAGCTGGCAATATGGAGGCAGCAAAATGATCAAGGGTTGTTTCCGTTGGTAGAAGGTTTGTTGGCTTTGTAACTGATGAATTTGTTAATGCACAAGTCAATTCGTATTGCCCATTCATTTGTTGCGGCTCTAACTGAAGCTGTAGTTGGTGTGGATGATTGACAAGATGTTGGTGGCGCAGTTGTTGTTGATGTTGCGTATGACCATGACCATTATTCAGAGCTTCAACTTGCATCGTATCGGTTAATCCAATCATTGACAACTCCAACGCTAACTGCAGAGTTCGAGGATCTTCAATCAATGTTGTACTGCTACCCATATCATTTTGACTGACACCGCCACCACCAAGACTAACACCAGATAATGACGAGATCCCACTGCTGCTCGACGTGCAGTTGCCTAAACCAACGAGATTTGTGAAAAACGCTGGTGAATCACTTAACGAGGGGGTTCCCATTGCACTATTCGAATTTGATTGCGGCGATGATAAAATGGATGATCCTTCCGATAAATTTGATAAAGACGACGACATTGATGACGATGATGATGAGAATACCGATAATAATGATGAGTTTCCATTAATAATCGCTGATACAGCGGAAGCTGAGTTACAACTAACATTTGTTGAAAAGGAAGTTGCTGTGGCACATGATCCACCGACACTGGATATCGCCGATTTCATCTACCTCCGAATAAAGTGTTGTCATTGTTTGTGTGTATTTTCTCTGAACTTATTTCGTTTTGTTATTCTTTGTCTACAAAATGTTTATTTCTCTTTCTATGTAAATAAATTCAGTTTTTTTTTCTGTTCTTCTTTCTTTTATTACCTCAAGGTTTGTTTCGCGTTTGTAGTGTTATTTAGATTTAGATTTTAAATTTTCCTTGTTTTTCTTTCGTTCATAAAATGTTTTCGTCTTTTTAGCTGCTTTTAACTACTTCAATTTTGTTGAATCTTTGTTTGCTTCTCATCCTCTCTCGCTTGGGCCTGCAGATTAAAAAAAATAAAAGAAATACATCAAGGGAGGCATAGCACAAAAGACACATACATATATCTATAAAACGCTCAAGCATATTAATAAAATTGTAGTTTCTATTTGGTAAATGCATAGGTAGAAGTAAAATGTGAAATGGAAGGAATGGAAGGAACGCGCTTCGTCCCCTTACCACACCTCCTTTTGACCCTTCTCTCTAACTTCCTTTTATCCTTGGTGAAGAATAATCGGTGACTGGTCACTAAAGCAGAAGAAGCATCAAGCAGAATTACTAACGAGCTTTTACGAGTTGACCAGAGCTCCAAGCAATTCCTGGTTAAATCTCTAGATGGTTCTCCACTAGTTTTGGATAAGGACCAGCTTCAGCGACATTTTGAACCGTGGGGTGGACCTGTGTCTCAACTAGCAAGTGTCTCCAGCCAGGTCGATCTTTAGCCAGTTGCCTCCAGTTTTGCACGACCCCAAGTTAGTTAAGGTCCCCTTCCACTTGTGTGAGCCACCTGAGTCGCGATCTTCGCCGGCCCTCGGGTGTGGATTCGAAGATTTTCCGGGCCGGATTGGACCTTTACTCTTCCGGCTAAGTCGAAGTAACTCTACAGCGCGTAGAGTTCGTCGTTGTAACTCCGCCACTCGAAGAATTTACCCGTCGATACAGCCAAGAGCAACCTCATCCGCTTTTGACAGTATCCATGCCTCTGCGCCGTAGAGCAGGACACGGACGATTAAGTTCATATAAAGAGTCACTTACACTTTAGTTGTTCGGCAGAGGGCTATGCTACTCAAATGCCTTTTTGGCCAAAGAAACGGTGGTTGACAAGAGTTGTTCTTCGTTTGATCTCAGCGCTGGTGTCGTTGTCTGAATTGATAGCGGAGTCCAGATAGACAAAGTCCTTAACTACCTCGAAAATATAACTGTCTATTGCGACGTTCTGCCCAGGACGTCGTTGTTGAGTATCCTGTCATGTTGACAGCATATACTTTGCATTGACTTTATTGACCGCTAAACCTATTTCCGCCTCCTCCGCCTCAATACTCACGAACGCGCCAGTGACACCACGCTGCATTTTTCCGATTATGTGAATACTGCCGGCGTATCTGAGTAATTGGACGTGCTTTTGAAAGATTGTGCCTCTGGTGTTGGCGTGTGAGTTTTGCACTATTCTTTCAAGAACTATGTTGAAGAAGTTCCATGACAGCGCGTCACCTTGTCTAAATCTTTTTTTTTGACATCAAAGGTCTTTACCGACCTTTATGGAGCAGCGTGCATTCTCTATCGTCATCCTGCATAAATGGACGAGTTTGACATGGATTTTTTTATAGATGCTGTCATATGTGGCCTTAAAATCGATGAAAGGTGGTGCTCATCAATTTGAAGTTCTTGGCTTTTCTCAAAGATCTACCGCAGTGTGAATATTTGGTCGATGTTGGACTTTCCTGGTCTGAGGCAACACTGATGGACCGATTAGGCTGTTATCACAACACGGCAGATAAGATCTTGTAAGCGATTTTAAGAAGGCTCATGCCTCTTTAAATGGCGTTGTTCGGAGGGTATCCTTTCTCAAAGATCGGGCAAAAATTTTTATTGTTTCAATCCAAGGACTCACTAGATTTTCCTCTTGAACTAAAACACCCTGTAAATGTAAGACTCTGCAGTCAAATGTGACAACCAAAGTGAAATAACTAAAGGGTTTTCAAATAGGGACTTCCGAACTTTGGCAGTTGATAGCGTCCATATTGTTCAAGCTACATTTGTCAAATTGGCCGTCATTTATTCAGTCTGCTTTGCCAAATCAACATGAATGGATATAGCGTTCAACAACACGTGCAAATAATGAAATTGTTTTATCAAAATGGGTGTTCTGTTCGGGCAACGTTCCGCGCGCTTCGCTCATTTTACGGTCGCCATAATCGTTCTTCCGAGAGGACTATTCGCAGTGTGGTGGATAAATATGAGTCCACTGGTTCAGTAAACGATCAACCAACACCCGTACGTCGACGAAATGCAAGATCTGCCGAAAACATCGCCGCTGTCCGTGACCGTGTGCAGGAGAATCCGAGGCAGTTGATTTCGCGTCGCTCACAAGAACTCGGCCTTTCGCAGACCACAACTTGGCGAATTTTGCGTCGTGACTTGGGTCTGCACCCGTACAAAATTCAACTGACCCGGGAGCTGAAGGTAAACGACCATAGACAATGGAAATTCTGCACGAGCGATTCGAGGGCATGGTTATCTCACTTGGAGGTGATGTGAACTGGCCACCGAGATCGTGCGATTTGACCCCGTTAGACTTTTTCTTGTGTTGCGTTTTCTGAAGTCGCAGGTCTATGCGAATAAGCGACAATCCACAGGGGCCCTCAAAGCCAACATAACCCATGCCATCGATCAAATTCAGCCTGATTTATGCACCAGAGTCATGGAAAATTGGACATTTCGGATGCGCGCCACCCAGAGAAGCCGTGGCGGACATTTGAACGATATTATATTCCATACATAATGGCATTGATAGGCCTTTCAAACAAATAAAAAAATGTCGATAATATCTCACACACACTTTGTTTTTTTTAAATTTAAAGACCTTTTATTAATGAAAGACCTTTTATTATAGGGGCATGAATATAAACCTCCTGGACTCAAATAAATCGTATGCGAAGGACTACATAGAAATGTAAGCGTCAAAAGGCCTGCTGAACGTTATCAAAGAAAACAAAAGAGTTTACCTGAACACAGTGACATCAACATTAATCGAGCACGCTATGGTGAATATCCCTGAGGATGAAATGTTGTAGCTGAGCGCGATATTTTAAACTACTACTACACTATAATATATGGAGGACAAAACAAGAGAAGAGGGCAGCTGATCTATTGTAGATAGCTACAATATTACGAAATGCTCATAGCGGAGATGCAAACAAATTATTTATCATTCACTGCCCAGAAACTAAACAAACAAAGACGTTAGAACAAACTTTGGATGACATCCGATCGGTAACTTTATTAACAAGCAAAGCACTAACAAGAAATCGGAGTACTATAAAGACAGATTTGGACGAAGAAAAGATAATAAGTTGTTAAGAAACTTCTCGGACGATAAAAAAGTCATGTGTTTAGCAGATGAATGCGCCGCAAGCTTTTCGCAACAGACATTGAATATCATCCATAAATGTGACAGTATAAGATAAGAGCACATTAAAACTTTGTAATCCCTCTGTTTTTTCTCTTTTTTTTCTATGTACTTCATCTTAACTTCAAGTAACAATTTTAAACCTGTAAATGTTTCAAGTATTGCAATTTTTTTTTATATATCAAAGTAAAAGTCACAAATTATAATAGACAACTACATGTTAGAAGATTGTCGAATAATAAATAAAAAAAGGCGAATTCATGGCAGCACGCGTAGATTATAAGCAGCTGCATATTGACATTTGCACCCTCGTTAACTTCTATGCCGACTATCTACCTTGACGAGGTGTAGGAGCTTGGTAAGGTCAAGGATTCTCAAGGTTTTTTCCCAGATGAGAGATGAAACCCCGAAGTAGTCAACCCCACTCCCATTTCCCCTTCCCTTGGGCTGGTTTAAGGCGTCACACCACCCGTGCCAATGTATCAAATATATCCCAGTCGCCTACGAAGTATCCGAATACTTGGCGCCCTTCGGATCACCTAGCCCCACCTGTGTATCTTTGTGCATGTTGGCTCTTCACTCTACACTACTCATGGGAATCCAACATGAATAAAAACAAAGAAGAAGAAAATGGAGACCGGCACTATTTTAGAGCCGACTTTCAAAGAACGATGTTGATGTTGCAGTGGAATATTTTTCCCGTAATATTCTTCATTCGTTTGATGAATCTGTACCAAAAGTACAAAAAATCAAACGGTTTCCCAAATTGCCAAATCATATCTTAGATTTAATAAAAATTAGAAATTCAACCAGAAGAAATTGGCAGAGATATCGGCATCCCGCCCATAAGCAGGAAGTGAAGTATCTTAATAAACAAATTTCAATGCTTATTAACCTTGAACGTAACATTACTTGGAATAAAAAACTTAAGAGCCTAGATAAAAACGCAAAGCCTTTTTGGAATATTGCTAAGATTATAAAAAAAAGCAAAAGTAGACAGATTCCACCTTTGCAAAATGACATTTACAGTGATGTTGACAAAGCAAATGAGCTTGCTTCCAATTTTGTTACAAATCACTTAGTGTCAGGGAATCTAAGCAAAAGTCATCCCAATCAACAAACCTGGCAAACCTCCCGACAAAGTCGGAAGTTACAGGCCCATTAGTCTGCTCAGTACTCTAAGCAAACTGTTAGAAAAAGTTATTAAAGAAAAGTTAATGCAGTTTATTTTGGATCATAACATTTTTCCAAACGAACAATTTGGTTTCCTGAACTCTCACAGCACTACCCACCAGGCCTTAAGATTAGTCAAACATGTTAAAGAACAATGTTCTCAAAAAAAAAACCACAGGCATGGTCATGCTTGATATAGAAAAAGCTTTTGATTCTATGTGGCATAACGGCCTTGTTTTCAAAATGATTGGTTTTAATTTCCCATACTTTTTGTGTAAAATAATCCAAAGTTTCCTCAGTAATCGTTCTTTTAGTGCGTCTGTTAATAATGTTCAGTCTGAAATAAAATACTTCAACACTGGGGTTCCACAAGGCTCTGTTCTTGGACCTATATTGTACAATGTATTGACATCAGATATTCCTAATCTCCCTTCTTGTGGCATTGCTATCTACGCGGATGACACTGTTGTATTTGCATCGCATGAATATCCTCTCATTATCGAGAGGAATCTTTCCATTGCGCTAGATATAGTTTTAAGCTATTTTTCTAAGTGGAAAATAAAGTTAAATATGGAAAAAATACAAGCTATCTTTTTCACTCGAAAAAGAAAAGCATGTTACATTCCCTCCAATCACTTACAAGTGGCTAATGTGTCAATCGAATGGAGCTCTTCCGTAAAATACTTAGGAATCCATCTTGATTCAAAGCTATTGTTTAATCAACATGTGCGAAACGCTGAACAAAATAAATATAAGTACAAAACTTTTATATCCCTTTATAAGCAGAAAGTCATTGTTGTCAACTGAAAACAAAATGATATTACATAAAGTCATATTTCAAGCAATAATTTTGTATGGATGCCAGGTTTGGGGTGATTGCGCAAAGTGCCATATAGCGAAGATGCTTAATCTTCCATGGTATTTCTCTACAAGGGTTTTACATAAAAGAGCGAATGTTGAATTGATCTCTAAAAGAATAAACTCCCTTTCGGAAAAATTTAAGGCCCGCTGCGGTCACTCTGATAACACTCTAGTAAAAAATCTAAGCATTTCTATTTAGTTACCTTTATAAGAAATTACTTGTTTATTTATTTATTAATTTGTTTATTTATTTATTATATATTTATTTATTCATTATTTATATATTTATTTATTTATTTATTCATTTATTTATTTATAATTTATATATTTATTTATTTATCCATATTTTTATTTATTTATTTATTTACTATATATTTATTTATTTGTTGTGTATGAGGTTTTTCTTAATGTTTCTCTTTTTTTTTTTCTCAAAGTATGAGTATACATATATTTAATCTATCTTCTTAACCACAAATATTAAACTATTTCAGTAGAAAGATGCGATTAGGTATCAAATCTCTGTGTAAGGCAATGTGCGGTAACTCAGACCATGTAAACTTATAAATAATCTGAATAAAAATCTATCAATCAATCAAAAAGCCGACCGGTAGTAAAGCCCCAGTGGGGGCCCAATGGGGCTTTACGCCTATAAAAGGCACAGCATACCCCCCTTCAAGCCAACAAGCTGTAGAGCTCTAGTGGCCGTTACTGGTTTAACTCCAAAGGCTTCTTCAGATACGGCGGGAAACTTTGTTTTACCAAACCTGGTCCGAGCAAAGTCAAAAGTTCAGAGGTGCTTTACGGCAAACTCTGTCCAAAAATACCTTGTGCCCGCGATTCATCCCTCTTTCAACCCTGGCATTCAGGTAACGCCCTACTGCGTTTAAAGTTGCACATAAATTCCAAAAACCCAGAACCGAAAAACAAAATAGCACTCTTGCCTGGGCTAAGGGCACTGAGGACAAGCCAGGCACACAACCCGAGGTCATTTTTAGGGATCAGATCCCAAACCGACTGAGAGCGGGATCCTGAATTCCAGCTGAGCCTTCAGATTATACGAGATCATAACGATCCTTAAAAGAAGTAATCCTTTGCTCCCAACGCACAATTGGAAGATCGGAAAGCTGCTCTTGGCTGAGTGGAGAAGGAAATATAACAACGAACTGTACGGGCTGTACCACTACATCGACTTAGCCAGAAGAGTGAAGGTTCAACGACTGAGGTGGCTGGGTCCTGTAGAGTGGATGCACACCAATGCTCCGGCCCGGAAAATCTTCGAATCCACAGCCGAGGGACGGCGCAGTAGAGGAAGACCGTGACTCAAGTGGCGCACGCAAGTGGAAAGGGACCTTTCTACTTTGTATTGCTGGATAAGATGCTTTGAATATTTAGTGCATATTTTTTTCAGAAGAAGCTTTGGAGGCAAGCCATAAGGATATCCGGGAAAAACGCCTTTCCCACGCAGGAAAATCATCCCGAAAACATTCAAGTGAAGACATCCGATAAAAAAAGTTGGTTTCAATTGATGACAGCTTGAAGGAATATTTACTTGTTGACAGTATGGAATTGTCAGCTTCAGCTAGATATTATTCAGAATTTTCAATCAATGCCGATGACTCTGATGAATCATTTGAATCGGATTAGTCCGATTAAATTATGAAATTTTCATTAATAAATAAAACTTAGAGTGATTTTAAATTGAAAACTTATCGTAATATTTTAATAAAAAAATTAAACTTTTTTAACATTCTACTTTTTGTCCTCTTTCCCTATACATTCGAAGCACTGTGCGACCGACGCACTGTGGTCTAAATTAACTAGCGCGAAAAAATTGAAAAATTTAACATGCAAATGAGAATGATTGATGTTGTTTACCGTAAGTAGAAGTTCCCAATGCACCCACACACGACATTAGTTGTTCTATAAAAAGTCGAAGATGACGACAATAAACCCGTTAAATGCAAAAATGCAACAAGCTTTCACATTGTGTTATGCCTGTTGTGATTTGCAGACCATTTTCAACAGGCGTACCTTTCAGCGTTAATTATTTTAATCGATATTGTATCATGGATAGTGCTACGAGTGGTTTTTTTTATAATTTTTCACAAAATTATAAAAATTGCATATTCAAATTCCAATTTCATATTAAAATCCTACTTTTAAGTGGAAGCCATTTGGAAGGGGAATTAATATTTTATATTAGTTAATTTGATGTTTGAGCAGAGAATAAAAAAAATGCAGCTGTTTGCAGGTGTTAAATTTGCTCTGTTACAGTTAGGGAATCAATTCTTGATAAGAAAATGAAAAAACAAAGTGCATTCATGCGCACATTTATTTCATACTTATTTTCTTAGAACCATCCACGCCCGTCACAAGATTAGAGATTTTCGAAGCATGGCTCCAAAACAAAACTTTTAAGACTTTTTACGATTTGTGTTTGCAGCTAATGGAATATATATCTACAAAGACAAGCTTTAGGGAAATTCTGTCAAAGAAATTCTGATAAAACTTATTAAAAATAGTGAATGTTTCATCTCCTGTCTAGACTTTAATCAGGAAAAAAGTGCACCAAGTTCTCAGAAGCTTGGTCGGCCCCCAAAACAATTTGAGCAGTGCGGGTTAAGGGGAAAGCAGATAAGGGTGAAACAACTAATAAAAAAGAAGAACTAAGAACTAAGAAAAGCCTGGAGGAGTTATCATTCACAACACAGTCATGTTTACGCAAAGCTGGTAAGCGCTCTGCTGCCACGGTTATTCGGGATGTTACTCAGCCAAGTTTCTCCAAAAGAGCATATAGGTATAGACGGGCTTACAAGTCTTCAGAAACCAGCAGAAGTCAACCCATAGCATACACAGCTGAAGATGCTTTATCTTTAATAATAAATGCGAAATTGTCAAAGTATCAATATCTTTTATTAAGATTGGAAGCAAAAAGTCGTAACGTCATGATTTATCCTTCTTGGAACCAAATATTAGAAGAGAAAAGAAAATGCTATCTTGAAATTGAATCTCTACATATTACGGAGAGTTCAGCAGAGATCAAACTGCAAAATCTTTTAGATCTCACTACAAAACGCATTTGTATTTTGCAAGAAGATGTTTTAAAAGCTTTGCCCGATGACGTTATTGACAACGCAAATTTTACATTAGTCTGCAAATGGGGATGCGATGGAAGCTCGGGGCAAAGTAATTATAAACAACGCTTTTCTGAATAAGGGCATGGTGACTCCTCTGTTTTTATGATTTCCCTTGTACCTCTACAACTGCATTACACGACATAAGTCGGAAAAGCTTCTAACAATACTGTTATAGTCTGAAAAACCCCATGTCCATCTTCGACAAGATTTTGCAGAGCAATCAAATTTATATTCGCTACTGAGACCCTGGAAAGGACAAAACAAGAAACACAAGCAATTGAACATCAAATTCAACAACTTTCTGCTACAACAATTTCTGATAAGGTTACAGTGCACTATAAACTCGTTTTAACGATCGTTGATGGAAAAATATGCAATGCTTTAACAAAATCGGCCTCCAGCCAAGTTTGCTACATCTGCAAGGCAAAGCCTTCGGAAATGTACTGTTTAGATAGGGTAGTTAACATGTTACCAGTAACTGAGAACTATAGATTTGGCCTCTCAACTCTGCATTCTTGGATAAGATTTTTTAAATGTTGTCTTCACATAAGCTATCGCTTAGGCGTGAAAATATGACAACTAAGAAGAGAAAACAAGAATCAGGTAGCAGAAAGGAGGATAATAGTAGATAAATTCCGTCAAGAACTTGGAGTGTTGGTTGACCAGCCAAAGCAGGGCTACGGGTCAGCGAACGATGGAAATACAGCTAAGATCTTTTTCCGTGATCCTAAAATATCCTCAAGCATCACTGGAGTGGATGAACAAATTATAAATAAATTTGGTGCAAAAAATAAAGAACTCAAATGTGAGAAAGCACCGCACTAGAAAAACATCACGAGTTTCGACAAATGAGGACTTGATAAACTACTTTCTTGTATCTTCTGACCCAATCATATCAAACAGTTCTTTTATAAGGAACAAAAATTACAAAAACCAAACCATATACTCCGAAATAATAAGTCTACTGAAGGAGCCAAACATTCCTTAAGAACACTCTGATGAAGATTAGGGATATGGATTTACTCAAGTGTTATCTCAGTGCATTTGATAGAATCTTAAGGAGGGTATTCTAGTCTAGAAATTTAAGAATACATTTTTTTTTTCATATTTTTAAAGCTCATCCCTTTAAGAATATGTCCTTAAGATTTTTAAAAATTTAAATTAATTTAAGAAATATAGCTGTTTTAGTGACGCGTCCATTGTATGGCTTATACTGCGCATAACTTTACCCGGGACTTTAAACGCGTTTTTCTCGAAACTACTTTTTTCGAAATTCTTATCATGATTTCTCCAGTTCTACTGAACCGATTTACTTGAAAATTGGTGTGAGTGCGTTAAATTTTTACTATTTTTAAAAAATTCAGAAAAGTAAAACAAGAAGTAAAAAAACCTCTCTTCTTCTCAGACAGCCGCAATTTTTTCACTTTTTTTTCATGTGTTCTTTAAACATTAATAAATATCTTGTTAAATAATAGATAGTAAAACAATTGTTTTTTTTTTTATTGCACCTAAAAAAATACCTAAAATTCATCGCTCTAGAAAATGTGGTCGCAGTGGCTCAGTGGTTAGTGCGTTGGACTGCTGACCAAGCGGCGTGGGTTCAAGCCCCAGCCAGAAACACCAAACATTTTTCACGGCACCACCTCTCGTCGGGGAATGACAAGCCTCCGGGAGTATAATCTGTCATGAAAGAGTTTCTAAATTCGCCGTTCGGAGTCAGCAATAAATTGTAGGTTCCTTTCATTCGTGCAAACAATACAACACTCACAACATGAATGGTTGCGAGAAGCTAGGCCTTGTCTCATTCCGAGCTGTCGCGCCAGCTATATATTTATTTTAAGACTAGAAAACGCCCTTAAATATATATAAATATATAAGATAAAAAAAAATTTTTTTTTTTACTGTTTTACTCAGAATTATTCAATAATACAATCATTCATTTACATAAGATAAAATTTTTTTCGCTCTAAATATGTATGCTAGACCACTGTGCGACGGTCTGATCAGTAGAGACGAAATACTTTGTGCAATTCGAAGCTTTAAACTCTTTAAAGCTGCAGGGCCAGACGGCGTTATTCCAGCTGAACTGCCTTGACTTGAAGTTATTCTAAATAGCTGTTTGGTCCTCATCCATATCCCAGAAACATGGACAAAGGTTAAAGTGGTTTTTATACAGAAAGTAGGGAAAAGCTCGCACATACACACCAAAGCTCCTCCTCGCACATATACACCAAAACTCCTTAGCCTATCATTATTTCCTGTAAAAACTTAGAAAGCATGATTAATATCCGTCTTTAGACAAATATCGACCCTGTACTGTAAAGGAAAGTCTATGAAGACGGCTCTAAACACGCAAGTATACTCCATTGAAAAACATTGCAGTGGAAGGAAGCAGCCGATCCTAGAAAGGAAAGGCTTTAAAGTGATCGCTTGTGCGGACGACGTTGCTATTTCCGTTTCTGAAAAAATATCCTTATATCTTGAGCGAGCTGCTCCAGAACGCGCTCTCTAAGCTCTCCAAATGAGCAGTTAAGTGTGGTCTTACTGCATTTAAAACCACTCAAAACCAAACTAGTCCTTTTTATATGGAAGCACACTACTTCGCTTAATATCTGGGCCTCATTCTGGACAGAAAGTTAAGCTGGAAATGGAATATCCAAAAACGCACAAGGAAAGCAACCGTAGCACTTTACACCTGCCAAAAAAATCGTAAGCACAAAGTGGGACCTGCAAACCGTGCATAACACACTGGCTGTATACCTATGTCATCAGGCCTATACTTATCTATGGCGTGATTATCTACTGGATTGCTGTAAGGAGCAGAGATCTACATGTCTTCGTATTACTGCTGCGCTGAGAACAAGTTCCACCAACACTTTAGACATTCTCTTGCACCTGATCCCTTTAGACATTTTCGGCAAAAAAATGGCAGCTACTGCAGCCATTAGACTTAAGGCCATCTCACAGTTGACTAGTAGACTAACTGGCCATTCTCAAGGGTATTTTTTTAAGGAAAACTTTTACGTCACAATCCCTACAAGAGATTTCTGGGAGAAGCCGAAAGCAGCTACGAAAGACATCTTTGTGGTCTAAAAAGACAGTTCTTAAAACAGAAATGGAACGGAACGAGGAGGAGGATGAGGCTATCCTTCTTATCCACTGTAACTGTCCTGCGCTGGCCCGCAAGAGACGCAACCATCTCGGTGCCTTCTTTTTTGACAATCTTGGCGATTTAGCACAACAAGATGGAGGAAACCTAGTTCAATTTATTAAAAGCTCTTACTTGTTAGGAAAGAGAACTCCTCCTAGATATTGAGGCATTACAATGGAACGACTACGGGTAGGCCGACAGCCTCTTATTTAATCTAACCCGCGCCAACTCCGACTACACTGTTCCATACTTTGAGTTTGAAGGAACCATTTCTCGTGTCTTTCTAATAAGATAATAGTGGGGGATTGTATGTATACTCTTATTTGACAGCTTCGATCCTCATATATTACGTATACGTTATTCTTTGAATGAAAACACTCTCAGATACTTAAACTTAATAAATAATAATAGATATGGAACCTAGCGCTTTGACGCAAACAGATAATAAGAGAATAGTGAGAGAGCGACGGAGACGTAATCAATATAAATCTATCTACCTATAGATTTTAAAATGGACATAGCCGTGACAAAAGTATCTTCTCTGAAGAGCTAGGACTAAGCAGTTTAACAAGCAGCAGTGTTTTCCAGACAAAGGTTATTTTTAAGACAAAAGCTGCCCATTTGGCATCAATACTAACAATATCAAGATGTAATGATCGACATTGACAGTTACGGGGCTACGAAAGCAATTATTGCTACTCAATTCAAATCGAAGCTTGTTAAGTCGCAAAGAATTTAAGTTCTTAGGACACAGCACAATGTGAAACTCTGCTGGGTGTCTGGTCACAAGACCAAACTAACCAATGAAGTGGCAGGCGAGCTTACAACATCGACATCGGTTCTAGACCGGGCGTAAGCAAATGGTACATACAATCAGACCTCCACAACTGGAGAAGCTATTGCCTAAATGTTACAACAATTAAGGGAACACACGTCAATCTTGATAGGTCTACTTCCTGATCACCTGATGCTTTAAGAAATGAGTACATACGCGGAGGAAGTCTTGGGGAAGAGCTATACATATGTGGACACAACCCATTTTTTCTGTCGCTGCTTCTCTGCCAAGTAGTACATATACTGGGCAAATACTTTTTCGATTAACTGTCGTCTAACTGCACCACGATCAGATACTTAACTTCGCAGATTAACAGATCCACATATTTTGATCACTTTGTGTGATGAAGAGGATAGACAATGTGTTTATCAACCCACAAATCTTACATAATTTTAGGCTGCACCTGTAGAACTCGCAAGGATGGGATTCGCGTTGCATTTTCCTCTTTGTAGAGAACCGCCTGGCTTAGACTGGGCAATCGGCCGAGTATTATCTTTGGCATTATTACTGGGCGCTTTTGCTATCCATGCGAAACGTCTGTCTAATTCACAACAACTACTGCAGAAGCTGCTCTCGCCAACAAAAGAATGAGGACTTTTGGTTTTTTTTTCTTCGCGAAGGCACTTGTGTAGCATTGAGTTCAAAGACTTCAACGATCTCATGAGCATAACATATCATAAAATGAATCATACTTAACTCCGTAAAGATTTGGGGAAAACGATAGGATCTTTTTTTTTTATATTTTTTCACACCGAAAAATTTAGTTCACCGCTTTATATTTTGAAACTATAAGTCCGACACATTGAGTTGAATATAAATTTGAAAGGCATTTGCTATTGTAGATTTTGAGTGGTTTTTTAATTATTGTATCAAGTGGTTATAAATTATTGCAAAATATTTGCCTTAGCTAAGAAATTTACCTTGCCTTTCCTAACTCATTGGAGAGGCAAAACAGAATACCCCTCCCCTCATCCCATACAACTTTTTTTCATCTCACTTTAACCTAAGTATACGTCCAACAGGAAAGCTTAAAACACCCTGTATAATGGCCACCGTTTTTGTTATCAAAGATTTTAAAATCATACCTGATATTTTAAACAGTAGCGTGGATAATTGTATTTTTAAGCAAAGTGACTGTTTCTTAGAAATGCAGAAAACCCCAATGCCTGGTTTGCCGGCGACATTTCTATTTACATTCAAACTGGAGGTGTTCTTGGGCCGACGACCGATTTTTATTGATGGCTGTTGCGTTTTAGTGTTTATTTTTATTATCTACACCTACGTACATGACAGTTTCCCTCACGTATACATTATTTTTTTTTAATTAAAATACTCTTAGATACTTAAACTTATTAAATTACAATAGAACCTAGAGGTTCGACGTACATAAACAGGTGGACCACTCAATTTTGCATGTCTCTTGTTTATGTTTTATATCTAAGTAATGCAACTCACGTGTATTAATATGAGTTACACATGTTATCCCTGTGCACAAAATTAACTTAACTTAATACTTGTAATATTATTTAAATTAAAAAAGTATCTCCTCGGGGTATGTGCTTCACAATTTTTCAC
This sequence comes from Matsumyia berberina, assembly GCA_917880715.2. Classification (NCBI taxonomy): domain Eukaryota; kingdom Metazoa; phylum Arthropoda; class Insecta; order Diptera; family Syrphidae; genus Matsumyia; species Matsumyia berberina. The sequence continues at coordinate 59,210,837 of OU862872.1, read as the reverse complement.
AACTTCTTTCACAATGAAAATTAATACATACAAACATGTGTATACAGGATTTGACAAACGTCAAATTTAGATAAATTCACCACGCCGGCCGCGCCGGGCCGTAAAATTGTTTTTATTTTTGCTAACACATACATACATGTGTATGTATGTACATACAACAATATGGCGGTTCAACAACATATTACAATAAAAACCCATGGGTGCAGCGGGAGGCAGAGGCAGAGGCAGAAGAATTTCTGCAACTGCGCCGTAACAGAGCAGGACTATGTCCTTAACAAAACACAGTGGTGAAGAGAAAGGAGACTAAAAGAGTAAATATACAATTCTGCAGACTGAGATTTAAAGGAATATTGTTATCACTTTTAATCAAAATGATTTAGATTGAAGAATGAGCTTTATCAGCTTTTAAAATTAAATTATTATCATTTGGCGCTTGACGAAAGGCGAGGTGACTCACTCCGAATACTCCTTAAACTTGATGTATGAATATTGCCACTGCTGAGATTATTGAAATTGTTGATGAACTCACCACAAGTGTGGATTTCCTGATGCTCTCAAATGAAAAAAAAAGAAATACAGTGTTGGGGAAACCAAAATCAACCAATTCAAAAAAATGTCAAATGTAATAATAAACTCACAATAAATAATTAATACTTACTTGCATATTATGTTGATATCAATAAAATATGGCAATGTATCGAAAAACAAAATGTTATGAAAAGTAACGATAACCGGCTCAAGTGGCACCACAATGGATCAAACCTGGTCTAAGTGAATTCATTTTTGATTAATGGCCACCCAACCTAAACTTACCTACAAAGTTTTGTTTGTTTGCTTTTGATGCTTTCACGATTCAGGCAAATACTACTAATCCGATTGACATAAAATGTTTACAATGTGACGCAAAGAATGCTTTTCAGATTTGACCAAGATCACAGATTTGCAAGCAAGGAATTCTGGCAGGCCATCCGCCCTTTCAGACGTAGGAAGTTTAACATCAATGAAGGAGTCAAATCCAAAGATGGTTTACTGCTTTCCGATGAGACTGAGGATGGCAGACTAAGGATGGCTTTAAGTAGGGCGGAGAATAGTCTCACTGTAGAGCAGGTAACTTTGGCGATCAAATGTGCTGATGTTTATGAAATCTGGCCAGAAATGCACAAGGCCTTTAGGGAGTGAAATGGCTCTCTCGTTTCATTAAAGTGGCATGGGAATGCGGTCAAATTCATAGAGACCGGCAAACTGCGGCGATTGTGCTCTTTTTAAGAAAGGGGATCAGAGTGATTGCTCAAATTATACGAGTAAGGGTATGTCTCTTTTAACTCTCTCTGGGAAAAGTCTTTGCTAAGGTATTGGAAGCGTGTGCCAGTGTTGGAAGCAGTGCGGTTTTTGTCCTGGTAGGAGCACAGGCAAACAGCTGTTCATTCTCAGAATGGTACTTGAGGCCTTTGATGGGAGTAATGATCGGGGTAAATTCTGTGTACTGAGTGTACTGCAGGAGTATGGGATTAAGTTAAATTAATTTATAAATGTGAAGAGCAAGTGTCAAGAGCGGGCTGCTTAATAAACTTAAATATGAACTTTCTTCCCATTGCAGAATTTATTAGCAGAGCCTTGGTGGCCTTTCTAGTCGAAGTCCCGACTGAAAGGGGAACCCAAAACATCGCATGTTTTTCGGAAGCACTTCCCCAGTGACACTGAGGACAAGAAGGTTCATGCGTTTGTCAAGCATTGCCATGATAATAACCTTCACTACGCAAATGCGCATCACGTGATCTGGAGCAGCAGTGACAAGAATAGAAGAGGTGAGTCCCTTTTAGAATATCTTATTAGTAATAATGTAGATATTTCCTGAAGGTGGGTTCCCTACCAGGCTCCTCCCCGGTTGTGGATAGGGGGAGGCGCAGCAAAGCACAGCGAAAGAACTCTATTACTGTGCTTTTGCGGTGAATGAGGTGATAGCAGTAATGAAGGGAAAAACTCCACTGTACAATCCCATCGCCAACCATACCGATGGTTGCCGATTATTCCTCACTCACTCAGCCTGCACAGGAGCTAGCTCCCCGAAGCGTACATGGCTGAATAGCAATGAATAGGTAACTGACCCCAACCCTAAAACGCAAAGAGGAAAACAAAAGGGGGAGGGACAACATAACCCCTCCAGAGAAAGCGGGTCCTAGCACCGCCCAAGAGGAGGAAGACGGACGGCAGTACCGACCAGAGCTACGCGGGGCACTCAAAAACACACGAGTGGCAGTTCTTCTGGAGCAATACCCGCAGACAACCCTAAGTGCGGTAGAGTTGACCAAGCTGGAGGACGCTATCATAGAGGGAGTAGCCCTAGGGTGGGAAACTAAACTCCAATTCGAGGGCATCTACTTCACACCTGGCTTGCTACTGCTTAATTGCGAAAATAAGCAAACCGCGAGAAGGCTCCTCATGATAGCCGAAAAATTGAGCACTTGGAAGGGGGTGGAACTTACGGCGTGTATGGGAAATGAAATCCCGAAAGTAAACGCGATATCCATCTTCCTTCCCAGAAGGGCAGGGCAGGACAAGAAAAATCTTCTAGCTCTTATCGAGGCACAGAATGAGGGACTGAACACTCAATTGTGGAAAGTGGTGGGCAGTCGAGAGGAGGGAACAGCGGAAAACATCGTCAAAGAGGGCCACACCATCAGGTATCGGTTCGGCGAATCCCTATCCTCAAAGAATTAGGACCCGGAAATCTCAGTGGGGAGGGGTCCTTTAGACTTCCCTCCACGAGTTTCTGACTTTGATTGGCACTTGGTTCGCATTTTTGACCATTCTCTTCATACACTTAAGAATCCCAGACATTTTTCGGTAAAAAAAACCGTTATTTTGGAGATCCTTTATTTGCTTACTGTTTTGCAAACAGTAAACCTTAGTAAACCGTAACAAAACAAATCAATTCGCTTTTCTGTTTCGTTTGGTGTGTGTTGAGAAAAGGCAAAACTGGGTTTCGATAGCTACTTCTGCCCAAAGCCTTACGATAATAACTTTATTCGCATGATTTTTATCTTTAAAATTGTTGATTTGGCTTCTTGCAATTACATACAATAACTCCTCTCCGTGTATATCCATTTTCAAAGAAAACTCTCAAATAAATAAAATATCAGTGCAAAAAAAAACAACAACGAATTTTTGTTTCGAAAAAAAAAAACAGGAGTCCAGCTATCGACAACGAAGCATGTTTTCCTGTTTCGTCTTTTTGATCAAAATGTTTCGAGATATGAACAGGGCTTGACATTACTATATACTAGAAACCGTTTGCACCCATTTTCGGAATGATGTCTGTGTGTGTGTGTGTGCGTGGTGTGTACGTGTGTGTGTGTGTGTGTGTATGTGTGACAATATTTTCCTCCTACGATATCTGGAGAACGAAACAACGTAGGACCATGCGTTTTTTTTTTGTTTTATTTGTCAGCGTAGAACTTAGAGCTGATTAGATTTTGAGCACAATCGGTCTAGCGGATGCTGAGGAAATTTAAGAAACGTTTTTTTTTTTCGAGTTCGCGCAACAACTCTTTGTGGAACAATATTAAACAGTGTGTCTTCGAATTTTCCGCGGTCTATGCATGTTTTCTTTAATTATTAAATAAATAACAATATCACTGTTTTTGATAAAACATAATATGAGGTGGGAAGTATAGGACTGGCTCCCCAGTCGAATTTTTTTGTTTTGCCGTATGCGGTGTGTGTTGCGCCATAAGCACGCATGCAATCTTCGACAAAGACGGTGGTTGAAAACATTTTTGTCTGATTCGGTGTGTGTTACCCGTATACAAACCCACCTATTTTCGACAACCAGTCACAAAACGCACCGAATCAAAAACGTGTTTTGTTTCGCCTGCTTTGGTGTGTGTTGACTCATAAAACGTTTTGACTGATCCGGTGTGTTTTCAGCCTACGATCCCGTCAGTTTTCTTTGTTTCGCTCAACGCTCACAGAAATTGGAGCCATTTGAAACACTGAGGTAGAAGTGTCCCTACTATTTTGCACATCACTGTATCTCTACGGGTGAGAAAAAATGGTTAAACTATGGTTTTTCTCTTTAAAGTATCAAATAGTAATATTTGTGTGACATCTCAATTTTTCTTCGAATAGCACCGTATATGCTGCTAATACAGTTCCAATTTTACCAACTACTGTTGAAGTGATACTAAAGTCTTTATTTTGTGATAAATTGACAAAGAGGTGTCAAGAAAGAAAATAGGGACTTACATGTGGTAAAAGATCCAAATTGGAAAATATTGTATACAAAGCTGTTTTGCTTGCAAATTTTTGATGCACCTGCATATGAATACCAGGAACATTTTATAACTGCGAAACTTAAGAAACAATATGCTAAGACGACCAGGTCGAAATCGCCTTGGACTTACAGGTTTGAAATCAGTAAGTTTTCCTGCCACTAGGGGAAACTGCTGATGAGTTTAATAAGGCCGGTCAGGCTCACGCGGTCTTGGGACCGGAATTTTTCTGTGGCGTTATTTTTGCTATCGCCACAGCTTTGCTAAACAACTGGGAAGACCAAGTTCGCCTATCCCGTTGGGAAAATGTCCTCGGACTTAGGTAATATAAGAAACTTATCAAAACCTTTTCTTACAGGAACAACATGAGAAAGCTAGTAGGCTTCCTTACCTGCCTTTGCGGCCTTCTGACGCAGAACCTTGTGTCTCAAGAAAAAGCAAATAATTTCGAAGATAGAACCTTCTTGGAACTTACGTTGTAGATAGAACACTACTTCTTAAAATGTTTATTTAAATAGTGAATAATTTGTTCGAATATAACTTTCAATTCCGTGTGGGTCAAGCGGCGGTAGGTACGTTGTTGATGACATAAGAAAAGCTCTCGACAGTGATCGGATAACTTTCTTGGTGCATTCGATTCGATAAGTCATCAAGTATTATGCAGCAAACTATCAAATCTTTACAATTTCGGACCTGAAGCAGTAAAATTAATTTCTTCATATCTAACGGGTAGAATGCAAGCTGTAACTATTGGAGAAAAGACTTCGAGATTACTGAGCTTACCGCAAGGGGTTCCACAGGGCCCAATATTGGCAATATTGAAATTCCTGAAGTTGCTGTTCAATCTTTTATTCATATGTATGCCGATGATGTCCAGCTACATAAAAGTTGTCCTCTGGGACTCATCGAGCACTGTGCGCAGACCTTAAACGAGGACCTTCAGAACATTTATAACTGGTCGCGAGCCAATAGCTTAGTATTGAATCCCGATAAATCTAAAGTCATTGTGATATCAAAGAAACCGGTAGACCTATCGTTCTTATCTCTCTTATCTATCTAAATAATGCGCCCATAGAATTTGTTGACAATGCAAGAAACTTGGGTATCATATTTAATAGAAACTTAACCTGGAAGGACCACGGAAGGTGCACTTCGAGTTCTTTGGGCCACAAAAGATTTTACTCCTCTGAAAACACGTAAAATGCTAGCTAAGACATTAGTTATACCTATACTTACTTACGGATGTGAAATCTTTTGCAAAACCGATGCTGTGAGCCAGAGAAAACTTAATGTGGCATAAAACAATATTGCGTGATATATTTATGGATTAGGGAGATATGATCATGTCTCGAGATTCTCTAAAAGTATCTACGGTATGTCGTTCGATAACCTTTTAAATTTTCGAACACTCTTACTGTTATTTAATACAATTCAGAGCCATCAACCCTCCTATCTTTACAATAGACTTCAGTTCTCGGCATCAAACAGACTCTCGCAGCTCATTGTTCCCCGGTTTTCTTGTTTGACATCTGAAAAGCAATTTCTCGTCAATGCCGTCCGCTTATGGAATTCTCTACCACCCACTGTAAAAAGAGCAAGTAATATCACCGAATATAGGACGCGATTGCAATTATTTCTCTCTGACTAGTTTTCTAGTCCTTAACTTTTTTTACTTTTTCTAAATTTTTTAAATTTTTTTGTACTTTTTTCTGAACCAACACAATTTTTTGATTTCTGTTCAAAGCTTTTCTTTTGTTTTTTCTTTTGTACTAAAATGTTTCTTCAATTTGGTTAACTCGGTAAACTTGTTAAGTTAATGAAATTATGTTCTTAAAAACTATATGTTCTTTTTTTATTTTTTTCCTTTCTTGTTGTCAAGCTTCACAAACTTTTAAGAAATTGTATCTTAATGTGTAAGCGTATAAATAATAAATAAATAAATAAATAAAATAGCATCCTTCAAAAAAATTGTAAAAAAAAAGATTGTCCAGACGACCCCGGCATTTTAAGAAATGAACGTTAAATAGTGAATAATTTGATCGAAAATTGGTCCAAGTACCACCCACTCGGTGCTTGGATCAATTTGTGGTCGAAAAGGTTTAAAAAACGACATCTTCATTTTCTGGGTTAAGGGATGTTAAACATCGCCTAGTTAGAACCTAGTGTGATGTAAGATTTTTGTTGAATGCCGCCCGCATATTATAATATTTAGTGTAAGAGTTCATTGCCTGAAACCGTGTTCAATTTGTCAAGTGATCGAAATGATGGTATTTGCTCTCGAGTTCCACACTTAAAATCAAAATGTAAGCAAAACTGTTTCAAAAATGTGCATTTAAACATGTTTATTAGTTAATATATTGTTGATTCACAAAATATTGTAATTTATGATAGAGACATACATAGATTTCTGTATGTGAGTAAGTATGTATGTACTCATGTAATTTGCGGTGATTATGGAGGATTGCATCATTTTGGAACATGCAGACGATGAAATAAATCTGCATCCTGAAGACAATTCCTCAAAGCAAGCAAGCAATTCTGAATCCCATAAATCTAATATAGGGGTAGATGACGATGAAATGGTGAATGATCTCAACATTGCCACAGAATAGAAACACAACTGGATAACTTAAGAATAAACTTGGAAAAGAAACGTGCGACAGAGAAAATGTCAAGCAGGGCCAGCATATATTATATGCACATAAATATACATATACATATGTTTCATTAGGGTGGTAATTATCAAAATTTCAAGCAAATCGGAACGTATTAACACGTGTCGCATTGAGTTTTCAATCATGGTCATGGACTAAATTCTTGTGAGACTAGACAGAGAGAGGCTCAAGTTGGTCGCGTATGCGAATAACATAGTTATACTAGTGCTTCCCTTTGTGCCAGGTGAAATCATGAAGTCTATTCCAGACAAGGACAAGGCAGCGGAGGCGCAAGTTGTAGCCCTGGCCTTAGCCCGAGCAGAACTGAACTGATGCTGTTCATAACTTACTAAAACCAAAATACCTGACTTAACCCTTCCTCGTCTTAATAGTCAACCACTCAGATTACCCTCCAGTGCTAGGTATTTTGCTTGACCCGAAACTTAATTCGAAGTAAAATATAGAACACAGTATAAGGAAGGCATGTGTTGAGTTCTATCCCCGTAGCAAAACCTTTGAGAAGAAGTGGAAACTTCAACCATAGATAGCTTCAAGGATGTACACAGCCATAGTGCATACTATTCTCATCTACACGGGTCATGAAAACCCGCAAAATCTACGAAACTCAAAAGGCTCCAAAGGACAGAAAATATAGGCATCACGAGTGAATTGAGTTTGGCCCCGACGGATGTTCTTACTTACACATACAAAATAACGCACTACGCAGCGCAGTCAGACTCAAAGAACCTGGGTGCTGGACTGAAAGTCACAGCAATATGCCTCGTTACCGAACGGCACACAGTAGTTTTTGTTGTATGGGAGATGCGTCAAAAATTCGTAACTTTTGAAATAACGGGTTTTGATAAATAAATTCGACTGTTTCGTAAAAAAAGCATTATATATTACAAGAAAAAGAAAATATTAAATTACAAAAAAAATTAAGTTTAAGTGAAATAATATACCAAATGAAAGTGTACCTTTAGCTTATTTTTAGGAAATTTGAAAAACAATTGATAATATTCTTAAAGATCGAGTTAAAGTCAAAAAAGAAAATTAAAGTAAAATATTTTAAGTTGGCATTATGCATAAAATCCTATTAAAAATAATGTATTTTTGTCCACAAAAAAAAAAAAAATTATTGAAGAAAACCTCTGATTATACTAAAGTAACTGTGTAGAAAAATTACAACAACCTTTAGCTATCAGAAAGCAAAGCTAGAACATCCTTGGATAAAGTTGTTTTCTGTTTTTGGGGTAGATTCCTCAACCCTGTTATGTAAGGGTCAGAACTTAAAAGCAGGTGATTCAGCAAATCTTGGTTGGTTATTATTCTAGAAGTTTTCCGTGTGTGATTTAGTCTGAAGGAATTTATGTCTTTGTTTCTCGCCTCAGCCGCCTCTTCAGACAATTCGCCTATAGGCAAGAGCGCATTCTCAATAACATCTGACCCATGGATTAGTATCTTATGGACAGATGCCGGAAGGTAATACCAAGGATATATTGCAACCAATCTTCTACTGGTCTCTAAGGTAAAGTCCTTAAATTTAGCGGCATCAATGCTATAACCAGAAGACATGGCTTTTAATATAGCAGCACATCTATCAATAAGGAAATACGATTATCCCATCACGGTATTGAATACTTGTACATTTTTTTGGTCGAACTGTCCTTTTTCGTAGCCAAATGTCGTAAATATTATTCCTAGACAATGAGCAGGTGCACGATGTTCCTAAAGAATATTTACAATGCGTAAATTAAAAAAAAAAAAAAATACATATACGCCCACGCAATAGTAGAATCCAAATTGTACCGTTAGTGGTTGATTGTGGCACCTAAAATAGTTTTTTCCTGCAAACTAAGCCTGTTGTTGATAATTTAGATAACATTTTATCATTACGTAAGGAACAGGGATATATTTACTAAAAATTAAAGTAAATCTAGAAGAACACGAAAAACAGCATTTTAAAACTCTACTGGTTGCAACCCAGTATAACACTAAAATTAAAAAACAAAAATTCGCTAACGAAGTAGTAATATACTATGCACACCTTGCTCTTCGAATTCCATTGTAAATAATTTCAGTAAATATCACTTTTCAACAAATTGCTTGTACTTAAAACCGATCAACAATAATCCATTAATTCGGGTAACACAGAGCGACACATGATACACTCGCTTCGGAAGAGAAAACAAAAGTGATAACAAATGACATTGGCGAAGAAATTGTTGTAACGGTAAGTACTGAACCTTGTTCTATAAAAAAAAAGTCAAAAAATGCAATAAAAATTACTGCTGTTTTTTTTTTATTTTTGTCGTATGGGTATAATCACTGTGCGGTGTGATTACGGCTTCAACCGCCATGAGATTCCCCACCAGACCACAATGGAAGAAAGATGAATCGGTGAAGTACTTCGACAGGGTATTATAAACCGGCGGATCTAGGATCAACTGCAATGTTTGTGTCGGTGTCTACTCGGAATCACTAAAAATATCAAGACCATACCTCCTGCACGAGAGGTTTGCACGCAACTCGGGTATGACACAATGCACAAACAGAACATTTCTATCCTCATAGATAGTCAAGCCGCCATCGAAGCTATTGATTCGTGCAAGAGTGCCGGAACGAGATTGTCCGCCTGAGTCACACCCTTGGTGTTCGGACACAATGACATAAAAGAAACGAGCGTGCAGATAAACTGGCTAGGCAGGGCTCAGCTCTACACGGCTCACTCAAATCCAGGGTTCACATTCCACTGTGAACGATTAAAGGAGAAATGCACTCACTGCAGAAGGCCCAACTTCCAATGGAGGAGGCTAACCAACTGCGTCATATCAAGCGAGATATAACCGACAGCCGATAAGCTTAGAACAAAAGCTCTCCTGAACAAAATTCGTTCAGATATCGCCAAAATTACTGCGATAATCACGGGGCTTTGTCCAATAAGAGAAACTTTCTCCCACTTCCTCTGGAAATGTCTGGCACAAGCATTTTCAAAAACCAATCACCTATTTCCAGCAGACCAGGAAATATGAAATTTGGCACACATTGTAGTATTCATAATGCATATTAAATACTACGTAAAATCTTAATTTATTCGCTTGGAAATTGTTTAAATAAATAAAAACGTTTAAATACATCCACTTTACCAACAATTTTAAACTACTTATACGTAGATCAATGCGGCACGTGTTAACGTGATCGTAAAAATCAAATAAAAATAGCATGACGTTTTTAGATGTAAAGGAAAAAAAAATTGCGCGTGCAGCACCGTACACGTGATAGAAGTGAAACTTCTTAAAAAATAAAGAATAAGAGAGATTTAGTTTGATAGACATATACAAAATTTGCATAAAAAATATTCTGTTTATTCAATATTTACACTGTTATTGATTTCTGCTACAATTGGTGATACTGATATTAATGGTTTGTGATAAATGTGAGATACTAGCTAATACCCGCGACTAAGTCCGTGTGGAAAGACGTCACATTATACCTTATAACCTTCGCCGGGTTATAAGCCATTGCTGAGTAGGCATAAACTTTCAATTTCTTATATTTATTCTTTAAGGCGTCCCTGTAAACAACTTTACTGGGTTTTCTTTCTGGCTCGGGGATGACCAGGCTATCAGGTGAATTGGCTCTAAGCACGCTATGGGAGAAACAGTCACTCCTCAGATCCACATTGTCCACTTTCAAGCTCTGTCCCTGTACCTTATTGATGTTCATGGGGTATTAAAGCTCAACGGAAAATTGGAGACGTTTGAACTCAAAGTGGTAGTCTAATGGGATCAGAAGAATCCGGTGATGAAGACAGTTTTTCCCTGTTTGACGCTTGTGGCCTCGATTACGTGTTGGTACAAAGTCTTCACCTGCACAGTTTCAGAGGGTTTAGATTGGGCAACCACTTTGAGGTTGAGGATGTGAGGTGGGTTCCCTGGTGGATAGAAAGTGTTCAATAACTCTCCTCGAGTTTTACTTCCGAGTCCATAGATTCAGACTTCACATTCTCAGTTTGCAACTTCTTCAGCAAAAAATTGTTGATGTTGTTGTCTGAGTCCTTTATTTCAGTGCAAATAGCTTTAAAAAATATCAGCTATGAACTCCAAACTGATGAATCTTTAGGTACATAATATTCTGTCAGTCAAACTAGTCATATCTCCCATAACATCGCAGAGGTTGCTGGGTATATTAATTCATCCCTACTCTTTCCATCACCAATATCAAGAAATAAGTTAGCAAACTCGTCTGTCCCCAAGTCATATCGAAGATGGACACGTGTATATGTTAACTCTCAAGAATAGGTCTTTGACATTAGGCTATCAGATGGATGACTTGAGACATCCCTTCACTTCATTTGCTGTGTTCACCGTGGTACAACAAGCTAGGTCTGTCTGAAGCCACCAGCCAAAAGCACTGTCGAAGCGTCCTATTTCGATCCTCAATACCTTTCTATGAGCCATGGTACACTCATCCCACACTATAACTTTGGTTTAGGTTGAAAGCTTTAAGAAGGTAGAGTGACCCGTCATGTGTGCTTTGACAACCCTCCGGCAGTATAATTTGCCATGAAAGCGCTTCTCAATTCGCCGTTCAGAGTCGGCAATAAATTGCAGGTCCCTTCCATTCGCGCGAAAAATGTAACACGCACAGCATGAATCGTTGCGAGAAGCTATGCCTTGGCTCATCCCGAGCTGTAGCGTCAGCTATTAATTTATTTACATACATAATGTAATACATATGTACATACATAGATAGATATGGTGATGAATGAGACAGATTCAAATTACATATTTCGCTTTAATTTTATAAAACTTCAACATATTGGATCTTGGTAGAAGCAAACTTATGTATGAGTGAAGAAAAGCAGCAACAAAGAAAATTTAAAAAAAAAACTACCCTTGTACAACTGAGTAAAACAAAAACAACACACGATCACTACGGTTGCGCATTACTATAAATGGCCAAACTTTAACGCCCTGTATCTTGGCCCACAGTTATAATTTTGAAAAACTTTGAAATACGTGTTTAAATATTTCTGTTCTAGAAAATACCCACCAATTTCAAAATCTCATTCATTCAAATCTCTTTCTCATACAAACTTGAACACCCTGCAAAACCTTGTAGAAACTGAATTTCGAAATATTGCTTCTTAGTGGTTGTCTACGCTGCAAAAAAAAACAATTGTCCAAATTTCATGTTTCTAGCAACAGCGGTTTGGGCTGTGCGTCAATCTCTGGGTCAGTCAGGACCAAGCCTCTTATATATGTACCTATGGAGGTATCCGTGATTCAATATTTTCAAGATAACGTGAAAAAATTGCGTCTATTGTATTTCCGGATTTTGTTGTTGATTCGTTGGAATTGTTATTTATGTATATGTAAACCAAATTTTTCGCGAAGAAAGGTAGTGGTAAACAATCATTTGATGCAAAATTTGCGTCACCCATAAAGTCGGCAACATGAAACATGCAAATTGGTCGCCCAAACATTGCAGGCCATTTTCTGCGAAAATTTATAGCTCTCTTTCACCTTCTCTCTACGTTATATTTTTCGGCTGTACTTTACAATAGGCCACTATCACAAATAACCGGAATTAAATTTGTTTTGACGTGAAATTGCCTCAGAAACACAGAAATAAAAATTATTTTGCGAGGACGCTATTATTAACAAAGTTATAAACAATTAAAGTCTCCGATTTACGCGATTTTCATTACTGATGCATATTTTCGGTTGTTCAGAAGACGTCACTTTAACGATTACTAACATTTATTATAGTATTACTTTCAGTTGTGATTCGCTGATTTTTCTAAGATGTTAAGCGTTTTTTGCTTTTGTAGTTATGTTATTAGCTAATAGGAAGATAAAACAGCAAATTATTCGTGTTTTTGTATTCGAAAAAGTGTTTTTCTCACTGGTCCATCGGAGACTTTAATTGTTTATAACTTTGTTAATAATAGCGTCCTCGTAAAATAATTTTTATTTGTGTTTCTGAGGCAATTTCACGTCAAAAGAAATTTAATTCCGGTTAATTGTGATAGTGACCTATTGTAAAGCGGCCCCTTCTCGTCTTATTATCGAATCGCCGATTAAGAAGATTAACTTCAAGAATGAAAATGAAGGAAACTGACAATTTTCGGTCACCCATAAAGTCGGCAACACGAAACAGGCAAGTTGGTCGCCCAGACTTTGCATACTCACTAGGCCCATTTCTGCAAAAATGTATAGCTCTTTCTCCTTCTCTCCACTTTATACCTATCTTTTTTCTCTCTCATGTAACGAAATTTGCCTAAACGTGACGCGTCCTTGAAATTTCACTCTCAATTCTCGTCCAGTTATCGAACCGCCGCCGCCTAAGAAGTTTCACTTCAAAAAAATGGGTGCTCGAAAAAAAATTCCAAATTTTAAAAATAAGGACCATGATAATGTACATACATATACATATACACATACACACATGCATGTACATATGTATTTATGTTAGTTCCTAGGGCAAAACAGTACACAAAAAAGGTATAAGGTTCACTGAAACTATTATTTGGACTGCAAGCTGGACTGTGAATATGATATTTTCGAGAGCAGTAAAACGTCTTGTTCTTATAAAAGCCGGAAACAGAAGAAAGATTTATTTGGTTTAACAAGTGTTAATCTATGCCAAAAGCAAGTATAACAGTGTTGATGTATGCCAATAACAAGGATATAACAGAAAGAACATAAATGCTCGTTCACACTTTCAACACTTGCTCTAAACGAACATTCTGATTTAACTTTATGACAATAATATTGATTCAAAAATTATATTATAATGGCATGATATTAATTCAAATTATAATAACATTATATTAATTAAAAAGGAGTTATTCAATATCCCTCATATTTGTCTTAAATAACAAATTGAGCAGATACATCAATTAGTCAATCCAAATTTTGATGAAAAATAATCTAACTTTACTTTCGTAAGCCCTTTAGTTAAAGCATCAGCTATGTTTTCATTCGTTGGTACAAGGTTAAGCTTGACTTCTTCCTTGATGACCATTTGGTGTAATAATTTCACACGTTTTCACTTAGAGGTTAGATGGTCGAGGGGAAAAAAAAGAGCATAAGGAACTTTTTAGGTCTTTGTATTCTGGAAACATAATTTATCCCATCTACTCAGCAGTATGCTGATTGTCACAGTATAACAAGTTTAAAGATACCCCAGTCTGTTCCCCTTCCTATTACGCTGCATTTTTAAGGTTCTAAACGAAGTTTTTAAACAAACCCAAGTGAGATATTTTTCGTTGCAATATTTTTTTTTATATTATTATTATTTACTAGCTGGGCCGTGCTTGCCTTGCTTCGCCTGCCTGTCACATTAATTTTTGAAACACGAACTTTTAACAAGAATTTTGTAGTTTTTTGACCCCTCCGTCACAATCGCAGTCACAAATTAAAAAAAAATTAAACGGACGTAATTTCAAACTATTCACTTCTACGACTCCAACTTATGTTACAGTTCTACCTTTCCGTACACAAGCAGTATGTATGTATGTATATATGTACATATTTCTTCGGATGTGTTTGAAATGTGACTGGATTCGAACTGGAGTTCCACTGGAATTTCAATGGTTTTGCTTTTGCTACGCAAATTTAGTTTTGCTACGGGATCTTTTTTGCGTATTTTAGAACTCTAAAAACTGAAAATAATTTCATTAAATTAGTAATAGACTAAGGATGAGCTTCCTTTTTTTGGGTTCAAAGTTTAATTATTTAATTTCTTATCTTTCACACACAAAGTCAAATATTTTTGTGTGCACGATCCTGCTACTTATCAAAACCTAATCAACAAAAAAAAAATTTTTCAAAATCCGTTCAGCCGTTTGCTCTGAAGGTCCTTGCAAAGAAATATTCACTTTGTTTTATATTATTAGGAATACACACGATATGGCAGTTGGGAAATAACACAACTCTTTGACATCAATTGCGGAAAAACAGATGTATAATTGCAGAGTATTTAAGATCTTGATGTGCTCTAGCAGTAGCGTAATCGCAATGTACATGATAGCCTTTCATAAACGCTAATCGATTTTCTTAATCTCGTATCTTATTGCTGAATTATACGAGTAACTAAACTTAATAATTCCTTGTATGTACATACTTCCGTAAATTTTTAAATCATTTTGAAAATCATCTGGTTCAAAACGAAGTTCTTTTAACCAATCCAAGTGAGACAAGCGGCCGCCAGGATTTAACCCATTTTTTTCGTTGTAATTTCTTATTTTTACTTCCCACCTAGTAGGAGAAGTATTGTAATCGGTCTGATCAAAAAGTTTCGAGATATGAACAGGGCTTGACATTACTATACACTAGAAATAGTTTGCACCCATTTTCGAAATGATGTCTGTGTGTGTGTGTGTGTGTGCCTGTGTGTGTGTTTTTTTTTTTTTTTTCTTGGTTGCGCCAAAGGATGTGGTAATCTTCTAAAAATACTAGCGGCCCGTGCTACTAGCATGTACGATTCGTGTACCCGGCTACTCGATTCCGGGAATGCGCCTACGTACTAATCCACACCCAGCACACTTCAACCACTCGCGGGACTGCCGTTAGGTATTACTTCGCGGGGCTGGTTAGCAATTTATGCTATGTTGTCCACGTGTGCCGTGTCGGCCCTTCTTAATCTTTCGAGCCTTCTCAATTCAATCTGCACCCGCGTAATGTAGGAGCAGACCTCCAGCCAGTCGTTATCTGACCTCGCCATTTGGCTTAATAGAAGCTGCGGGCTTGGCAGTCTAATTCCTATTTCTGCGAAGCGCCGGCAGTGGAACATTGCGTGCTCCGCGTCTTCCTCTTCGTCTGGACATTCTGGGCAAAAGGGCGAGCTATCGTGTCCAAATCTGTGAAGATATTTTCGATAGCCGCCATGCCCGGAAAGGAACTGTGTAAGGTGGTAGTTGCAGTCCCCGCGTGGTCTTTTTGTCCAGTCCTCGATGATCGGGATCAGTTTGTGGGTCCACCTGCCTTTTGACGTGTTATCCCATCTTGTTTGCCACAGTGCTACAGATGTTGCCCTCTCTTCCGCTTTTACCCTCCTAGTAATGATGGCTTCTTGCCGGTTTGCGACTCGCCTAAGGTAGATCCTTTGCATCTCGTTGGCGAGGATGTCGATGGGAATCACTCCGGCTATAACACAGGCGGCTTCGTCCGAGATTGTTCGGAAACCGCTTATCGTTCTAATTGCGCAGAGCCTGTATGTTGACGAGAGCTTTCTTCTTACTTCCTTCGTTATAAGTGCCCCCGCCCAGACCGGAGCAGCGTATAAAAGGATGGAGCTGACCACTCTGGATAGCAGGATCCTCCTGGCATATCCAGGCCCACCGATGTTTGGCAGGATTCGGGAAAGCGCTGCTTGCGTTTGTGATGCCTTTCGGCTAGCGTACTCGACGTGCGTTTGAAAGTTCATCCTGTTATCGAGCATTACTCCTAGGTATCTTAACGCCCCTTTAGACTTGATGGTTTGACTTCCAACGCGGAAACTTGCATATTCCACAGTCTTTCGGCGTGTGTGTGTGTGTGTGTGTGTGACAATATTTTCCTCCTACGATATCTGGAGAACGAAACAACGTAGGACTATGCGGTTTTTTTTGTTTTATTTGTCTGCGTAAAACTTAGAGCACAATCGGTCTGGCGGATGCTGAGGAAATTTAAGAAACGTTTTTTTTTTTTCGAGTTCGCGCTACAACTCTTTGTGGAACGATTGTATATTAAACAGTGTGTCTTCGAATTTTCCGCTCTCTATGCATGTTTTCTTTAATTATTAAATAAATAACAATATCACTGTTTTTAATATAATATAATATGAGGTGGGAAGTATAGGACTGGCTCCCCAGTCGAATTTTTTTTAATTATCATCATCACCATCATTTTATTAACCCTTCCATTGTATTGTACAATACATTGTACATCTATCATCACATTGAGTGACTTCTCCTTACAAAGTTCTGATCGTTTTGCCAAAAACTGTTAGTTTTTAGGATGTGTCGCATTTTTTCTCTTGAAAAGCGCATTTGGGTGAAAAAGGGGCTGATAAAAGTTCTGTTGCGCCCATTTTTCTAACAGTCGTCTTCAATATTAGGAGGCCGAGCACAAAGTTCAAGGGTTTTAAAGGGTAATTATACCTTTCTCAGGCTCAGGATGAGATGGTTGACCAAGTCCAAAGTCTCACCTCTACCCGTATAGGGATAGCCCCTTATGATTTAGAGTCGATGGTGGAACACCGGAAGTTGTGGAGATTCCACTTAAGCACCCCAAACTCTCGGCCATCATATTGGATAAGCGGGCCATTGAAAAATGCTTAGTTAAAGTGTTCATATCAGGCAGAAATAAGCGCCCGATACTCAAGTATTTCTGAAATGCACCGTTTTGTTACCACAGGTCTCGTTACAGTTTTGTTGGATGATTGTAGGTGGATATCGATAGCTGTTGGTCTTACATCCAGAAGTAGAATTTAGGAAGAGTAGTATGTTAGGATTTTCTTCCCCCAATAGTTCGTTGAGGTTGTCGAGGAGGGGTTTGTATAACGGACGATGACTTGCTTTAGCAATTGGCAGGCTCATCCAATTATGTCTTTACAACTGCGACAGTGCTGGTGAAAAGTGATGCCGAGTTCAGCTGCATGGGTTCCTACTGCCCAGTGGACAGTAAAAAATAAATACATAGCTGGCGCGACAGCTCAGGATGAGCCAAGGCCTGGATTCTCGCCACCATTCACGTTGCGCTTCTAACATTTTCGCACGAATGGAAGGGACCTGCAATTTATTTATTGAGAAGCTCTTTCATTACAGATTATATGTAGATACTCCCGACGGCTTGTCATACCCCAACGAGAGGTGGTTCCCCGCAAAATGTCCGATGGACATGGCAGTGACTTGAACCCACGCCGCTCACACAGCAGTCCAATGCACTAACCACCGAGCTATGGCGACCACAGTACAGTACACATGCGGGCGATGTCTATTTGGGTTCTACCAAGGATATCGTTTGTTTTTATGTGGTTGGTTGGCTAACTCTTTCTTACTCAATTTGTGTTTGGCTACCTAAAAGTAGTGTTAAAAATACAATATTTTTTCCTTATTTTTACTCTTCTCCAGCACAATGTACAATATATTGTACAAATTTTACGAGGCCTTACTGCCTTACCTAATTACTATTTTGCAATTGTATTTTGAAGTTTTCTTAATATGCTGAAAAGTTTTGAGCCTAAGTACCTTTAAGTGTCACTAATGTCTCGCGCTGCATGTCACTAATTGTGAGTACCTTCAGTATAAATACGAGTTTCAAGTCATTAGCATCATTACGCTTTTAGTAATTGAACCGTAAACATCACCATGTCTAAGTCATCAGAGCATTGTACGAATTTTAAAAAACAATACGCCCGTGCGCAACGTATTTTTCCCTGTTTTCTTATTTGAAGAAAGACTTCCGAGGACGAAGATTTTCGAGTGAGGAAGAATTGAAGACGGCAGTAGACAACCATTTCGAAGGCAAAGATGGCGAATATTTTTTCACTGGGTTAAAAGCACTTTATGACAAATGTAAGAAGTTTATTAAAGTAGAGGGAGATTGCATAGAAAAATAATTTTTTTATATACATACATATTTCTATCAGCATTATTAATACTCTAGGTTCAAAACTTTTCAGCCTCTCTTCGTATGTCTGTAGCAAAACATTTGGAAAGAGGTGAAGACTTCAACCAAAGATAACTCAAAGAATCTGGGTGCTGGACTGCGAGGCACTATGGGCACAGCAATATGCGTCGTTTCCAAACGGCATTGTTACGACTCCAACCGCCTACATCACCTCCAAACTAAACTTTAGGAAAAAAATCCACGTGGGATTCCCCACCAGAGCACAGTGGAAGAAAGGTGAAGCGGTGGAGGACTTTGACACGATCATCTACACCGGCGGATCTAAAGTCAACTGCGATGTGGGTGCCGGTGTCTACTCGGAATCACCAAAAATATCAAGGCCATACTTCCTGCACGACAGGTTTGCACGCAACTCGGGTATAACACAATGCACAAAGAGAACGTTTCTATCCTCATAGGTAGCCAAGCTGCCATCGAAGCTATTGACTGGCTGCCACATCCTTCAAAACTCGTGCAAGTGTGCCGGAACGAGCGTTCCCGCATGGGTCACACTCTGGGTTTTCAGACACAATGACATAAAAGAAACGTGCGTGCAGATAAACTGGCCAGGCAGGGCTCAGCTCTACACACTCACTGGCCTCACTCGAGGCCAGGGTCAACATTCCGCTGTTAACGATTGAAGGAGAAAATCACTCACTGCAGAAGGCCAACTTTCAATGGAGGAGGCTAACCAGCTGCGTCATGTCAAGGGAGATATGGCCGACAGCCGATAAGTTTAGAACAAAACCCGTGCAGATATCGCCAGAATAACTGCGATAACTACAAGGCTTTGGGCAATTGGAGACAATGACACAGCTGCGGCAACTCTCTCCCACTTCCTCGGCACTAGCAAGAGCCAGACTGTTTGCGCTCAGCTAACCGTTCTTTGACGACCTCAACGACATCTCGAGTAAATAAATACTAGATCTAATCCGTTTTCTAAATTCCACAGCCTGGATTTCCGGTTGTCTCATCTGCACACATCATCAACCAGGACACGCGAGTCTTGGTGGCAAAAAGGCACATCTTAGTGCCAATTGTGTTCTTTTTAAACACCACCTATACCTATGCACCTACGGACCTACTTATTAAATTGAAGGGGATATTAAAACGTTTGGTTGACAGTGTGACATATGCGAACTTTAAGGTACACGGCAGGGCACCGCCAAGTTCGACTCCACTACAGGCATCCTTTATTCTTCATGGCTGTTTCAGTACCCTTATAACTCAGCTCCCGTAGTAACTGGAAGTCTGATTTTCCTGACGGCATAGAGGAGAAGAGCGCAATATAAGAACATATTCCCAGTTTCAAGTTTGTATCTATTATAGTTTCCGAGATATTTAATTCAGTAAATCGTCACTTTGGTATCCGACTCACTGACTGACAGATCATCTCACTTCCAGCAGACCAAGAAACTTGAAATTTGGTACACATGTAGTATTTAAAAATTTTTTTTTTTTTTTTGCGAGGGTAGGAGAAAGTCTTCAAAAGACACTATGGGGACCGTTCCCACATAGCGAAAGGGATTTTTACCCAGTAAAAAAACCTCCCTTCAAATAAAATATATTCATACTAAATACAACTAAGTTTTACACTTATTCAGCAGTTTTACTTTCTTGATTAAGACGCGTTTGGCAAGAGATTCTCCACTGAGAGTTCTTGCTAATACCGCAGCTAAGCGCGGGATGAATTCACCGTGCTAGGTCAAGGGGTTTAGTCCTTTGAAGATGGCGAAAAACGTTACTTTCGTCGAGAATTGGAAGGACAGCAGAGTTTATGTGCTATTCTAGACGACGCTTGTGCTTACGAGCAAAATTCTTAATTTCATTTTCAATTGATGAATTTCCCAGATCTCTGTGGATATCGTCGTTTCGTATATACCAGGGTGCGTTGACGATGGTTCTTAGTGCTTTATTCTGAAAACTTCGTAGTATATTTTTATTACTTTCTCTGGTACAACCCCATAGTTGTATACCATACGTCCAGATGGGTTTTAGCACTTGCTAGTATATAAGCAATTTGTTGTCAATACTTAGCTTGGAATATTTTCCAATAAGCTCTTCACGTTTCTTTTTGAAGCGCACCTTCCATTTAAGCTTTACATCGAGAGTCATCCCGAGGTATTTCGCTTCATTACCGAAGGGTATTTGAACATTATTTATAAAAACGGGCAAGTTATTCACGTTATTATCCGTAAAATTAATATGTACGGATTTATCTTCATTAAGTTCAATACGCCAAATGTTCGTCCATTCGTGTACCCGATCCAAAGAACGTTGCAATTTTCTAGTCGACTCTTCGACCGTTCTTGCGGATACCAAAATGGCAGTGTCGTCAGCAAATGTGCCTAGCACGGTGCCTTCGTCCTGCGATATATCGCTGGTATAATATAAGTAAAGAAGAGGACCAAGAACACTTCCTATTTAAAATGCATATTAAGGGAATAATCTAAAATCTTCATCTTATGCGCTTGGAAATTATTTAAAAGACTAAAAACCTATTAAATATATCAATAATTTTAAACTTTAAGCTCAATGTGGCACGTGTTAACGTGATCGTAAAAATCAAATAGAAATAACATAAAGTTTTTAGATGTAAAGGAATATAAAAATGGGTGCTCGAAAAAAAATGCCTAATTTTAAAAATGAGGATCACCTTAATACTTATAACAGATGTGATAAATTGAAGATAATAGGTCTGTTGCTATTCGCGTACTCCCTAAAACAGCGAATTTTTAGGAAATCCTGTTCGCGTACGCAAAAATTTCGTAGTTTTTCGTAAAAGAGAGAGGAAGAAATTTCCCCATGCTACAAATTTTAGTGCAAGAAATTTTTTTGGGCTGTTATTTAATCCCAGCATGCACACTGCAAGGGGAAATCAGTGGAGTCCGCGCTTCATGCACTGGTGAAGACCATTGAGAGTTCCTTTCATAGCAAAGAATACACAATGGTATCCTTTATAGATATTCAGGGAGCCTTCAACAACGTCAGAACAGAGACAATTTTCGCTACATTGAATAAATAGGAATTTATTACAACGGCATATGCTGATGACATTGCAATAGCAATCACTGGTAAATTCCTCCCTACAATAAGAGACCTTATGGAATCTGCCCTGAACATACTGGCAGGATGGACGAAGAAGGTCGGCCTCGGGGTTAATCCTTCGAAAACCGAACTAATCCTTTTCACAAGACGCTATAAGACTCCGTATATCACCCCTATCAAATTAGATGGCACGGAAATCCAATTTGTAGACCACGCGAGATACCTGGGGTCATACTCGATAGGAAACTCAACTGGAGGCTGAATATTCGGGACCGTCCTAGGAAAGCCTCAATTGACTTATACTCCTGCCGGAAACCTGTGGACCCGAAATAGGGCCTGCAGCCCAAAGTAGTCCACTTGATATATACGGCGATGGTTAGGAGTATTGGTCTGGTGGACAGCACTGGACAAAAAAATTAATAGCAGCCTGCTTGAAAAAGAACAAAGGGGATCGTGCATCTGCATAACGGGCGCCTTGAAAACAACCCCCACTACTACACTGGAGGTAATGCTCCATCTGCTTCCTGCTGATATCTTTGGGGAGCTAATGGCAGTCAAAGCAGCATTAAGGCTCGTAGAATCCTGCCAGTTGATCAGCACAGCAATGGGCCACTCTAAAATCCTCAAGGGCAACCATACTATTCCTATTAAAATTAACTATGTTGTCCCCTATATTGACTTCAAACGTCAGGTACAAGACTCGGATTCCTAGCAGAAGCCCTTGTGAATCTGGTACAGATTTGAGCGATTCCGCGCTAGAAATATTCACAGACGGATCTAATGCAGCGGATCAATCATGAGACCGATACTCACGTATGGCAGCATAGTGTGGTGGAGGGCTGCAGGCAAAGCCACCAATCTAAAGGCAATGACAAAAGTACAAAGACTGGCATGCATAGGTACAACCAGCTCGATGAGAACAACGCCGACGACTGGGCTCTAGACAATTCTCAACATGCTACCCCTAGACTTATACATGCAAGAGTCTGCCGCTAAGAGTGCATTGAGAATAAGCCAAACGCATGCTCAAATTCTGAGAAAGCTTGTAGGTGGAGACATAAGCAGCGATTACATATCACCATATCTCGACTTTGAAAAAGCGTTCTCCTGCACTTTCCCAAGCAGAAAAGAATGGGATACCAATGAACCAACGAGAAACAGGTCTATATCTATCTACATAGATGGGTCAAAGATGGATATAGGAACAGGTGCCGGCATAGTCTCTGAACAACTGAACATACACGGCTCAATGAGACTCCCTGATCACAGCAGTGTCTTTCAAGCTTAAGGTTCTTGGCTCGCAGCACAGTGTTACTCTCTGCTTCCTGTTCCTGGTCACAGGAACATAACCGGAAATGAGATGGCCGACGAGCTTGCAGGAACAGGATCTACAATGGATAAAAATCGACTCCATTCTGCAATCTCAGGGAGCGAGTGGAACGCAGGACTCTGACGACAGCCAACAGAAGGTGGGAGTCGCTCACCATCTGTGATATATCAAGGAAACTTTGGCCAAAATACGACAAAGCCAGAACCAACAAGCTTTTGAAGCATGACAGAAAATCGCTGTCAATGTTGATAGGTGCACTTACCGGCCACAACCTTCTAGTAAACCACACAATGAAATTTAAACTCAATGATGACAATATATGTAGGGGCTGCGGTGACAAAGAGGTTCAAGAGGATACTCCTCATTTTCTTTGCCACTGCCCAAGCCAGTGTCACGTGAGAAACAGAACATTAGGAAGACATTATTACCAGGACATAGAAGAACTATCTGATATTCCAATAAACGATCTTTCCAGGTTCCTGAAGACATCACGATGGCTGGAGACCCAGGTCAACAACGAGCGGTAAAGTAGAAGCCCGGTAAAGCCGGAAAAAACCCCATGGGCATCACAATGGGTCCACAAGGACCTAAGTGTGGTGAGATCGAGTGCTTACTCCCTCATCAACCCAAATACCTAACCTAACCTAATGCAGCGTGTGGTACGGGAGCAGGAGTCTTCTCCAACGCACCTGGTTTGGCCATTACCACGCGACTGCCGGCACACTGTAGTATGTTTCAAGTGGAAATTACGATAGTCTGCGGCTTGGCTTGGCTTTCAATCAATGCGATAGATTGTAGCGCTTTTGCTATACATAGATAGTCAGGCAGCTATTAAAGCCTTGAAACCACTGACAATACGATCAAGGTTGGTAAAGCAATGCCGCAGATCTTCCAACGAGATAACAGACAGGTGCGACGTTACCCTGTGCTGGGTCCCAGGACACATGGACGATCCAGGCAACTGCAGAGCGGACGAGCTGACAAAAGAGGGTGTAGAATGACATCGCCCGGAAAACCTTGGGAAACCCCATGCGCCTATTGAATCGATCAAGTTCTTCCTTGACACGGATGCCAAGAAACTGGCAAGCCAAAGGTGGAACAACATCAGCACTTGTCTCTTGTCAAAACAATTCTGGCCTAACCTGGATTTAAAAAAGAGAGACTTTTATTTACAAACCGGACAAATATAGGTTATATTATAGGGGTCCTTACCGGACATTGCTTGATAGACAAACATGCACTTATGTAGACTGATGGTCCCGTCCAATGATTTCTGTAGAAGCTGCATCGATGACGCTAAGAAGAAAAACTTTTGGGGAATACTTCTATGATGATCTAACGATCAAGCTGAAATCGGGATCCAGAAGATAAGAAACTTCATCTCTGGGACGAAATGGTTCAAATCTTAGGGTCAACAGCGCTACAGTTGCCCACCTTCGATGTACTTGTGCTACATATTCTGGTTCCCTGGTGCCGGTAAGCCGGTTTTCTTCACCGTGGTATCACAACGGGCCAATCTGGTCTAAGTGTGTCCCTGGCTGAGCGGGGACAGCCACCTAACTCGGGAGCAGCTCTAGTGTTTATGTGCAGCATTGCTTTGTATTCCTCTTGTTTAGGTGCATGTGCTCGACGGCACTCGTCGTCAAACCAGGGGTTTCGTGCGCGTTATCGAGTGAGACCCAACCCGTCAGAGGCGGTATCTCTGATGGCTTTTTCCAATGTTGACCCTGATTTTCAATACTTGATACTGGCGGCATAGCACATTTTTGGAGATTGAGAGAGACTCAATCGAAAAAGTTTTTGGCGATATATTGCGATTGTAGTCGTAGTAGTAAAACTTCCTTACAGCATTTACTTGGCTTGCCGTTGTTCGGTACATCCGCAGGCGTACTAAGGCTACAACAATGTTGTGGTCCGAATCAATGTTGACTTTACGAAACGTTTGGACATCCAGCCTTGCGTTGATCGCAATGCGGTGAATCTTGTTGAAGGTTGATTGATCAGGAGAACTTCATTTTCCCTTGTGAATATTGAGATGCGAAAATCGCATTCTAGCTACGACAACATTTCGCTATACAGCAATGTCTACCACTCTGAATCCGTTATCGGAGGTGGTATCTTGTAAGCTGTTCTTTGCGACTGTACCGCCAAAGATGCCCTCTCTTCTTAGATTAAGACCATTTGAATATCGTAGCTTGGGCACTGCTCGTACACTGCCAGCAATAAGTTTGAAATCATCTTGTAATTTTATGCTATATACGAGTATTATGTAATTTGAAGAAGAATTCGTTGATGTTAATTATTTTGACTATAAAATACCTTTAAGAATTATTTGATAGTGTTTATTTTTCTAAACGTATTTAAGTCGAATAAAATTAGATTGATTTGATGTGAATTTTCCGGGGGGCTGCGGAGACGAGGAAGTTAATGAGAATACAACCCATTTTCTCTGTCACTGCTCAGGGCTCTACTATCTTAGACATAAATCCTGTGGAAGACAGAACACCGAATAAATAAGTGACGTATCTGTCAAGAACATCTGTAGGTTCATTAAGGCTTCAAGGTGATTCGAAACACTAGGACAACGAGCAAGGGGTACATTCCCCCTTATTTGGTATTACTGACCTGAATGTGACGTAAAGGGTTCTCTCTCCCCTCGCCAACCCGTCTACCTAACCTAATCTAATGCTTAAAGAAAAAATAGCAGAACAAAATACGACAAATGTAAAATATACATATATGGTGATTCCAAATTTATTGTCCAAGAGCTCGTAGAACCTGTCTTTGGTAGTGTCGTTTTTTTTCTCTGTTAGGGCATGCGCTCAAATCAGGCTTACTTACTTACTTACGTGGCGCTACTATTCTGGGCGAACCTGGGCCTCAACCAACAAGCCTCTCCAGTTAGCCCGGTCTTAGCTAACTGCTTCCAGTTGCGCACTCCAAGTTGGTAGAGGTCCTCATCCACTTGTACGCGCCACCTTAGGCGAGGTCTTCCTCTACTGCGTTGTCCCACCAGGTTAGACTCGAACACTCTGCGTGCCAAGGTATTTGTGTCTATTCGCTCTACACGCCCCAGCCATTTGAGCCGATGCATATGTATCTTTTTGACTAGGGCGATGTCGTTGTACAACTCGTAAATTTCATCGTTGAATCTTCTCCTCCAGAACCCTTCAACGGAAAAGGGACCGAATATCTTATGAAGAATCTTTCTCTCAAACCAACCAAGGATATCTTCATCCGCTTTCGATTGAATCCATGCCTCAGCGCCATGAAGCAGGAACAGGATGATCAAGGTCTTATATAGAGTTTCCTTAGTTTTTCAGGATAGGGCCTTACTACTCAATTACCCGAAGAAGCAGCGATTAGCAAGAGGTTATTCTTCGCTTGGTTTCTGCACTGGTGTTGTTATCGGACAAGACATACGAGCAGTGCCCTAGCTATGACATTAAGATTGTCCTAGGCGATTTTAACGCAAAGCTAGGAAGAGACGGCCTCTTTGGTAATACTGTCGGAAGGCACAGCCTACACGACACCACCTCCGATAACGGATTTAGGCTGGTCGACTTTGCTGCGGGGCGGAACGTTGTCGTAGCTAGTACGCGGTTCCCACTTCTCGATATCCACAAAGGAACATGGATATCTCCTGATCAATCAACCGTCAACCAGATTGACCACATTGCGATCGACGCAAGGCACTCCTCCAGTATTATGGATGTCCGAACGTTCCGAGGGGCCAACATTGACTCGGACCACTACCTTGTTGTAGCCAAGGTACGACTGCGGATATCCCGAACACCGCCAAGACAAGGAAATACTGTGAGGAAGTTTGACGTCGGACGGCTGCAATCGCAAGAGATCACCAGATCCTTTTCCGATCGAGTCTCTCTCAATCTCTATGCCGCCAGCATCAAGTATTGAAGACCAGTGGCAACATTGCCAAAAAGCGATCAGAGATGCCGCCTCTGATGTGCTGGGTTTCACAAGGCCACCGCAACGAAATCCCTGGTTTGACGACGAGTGCCGGCAAGCACATGCAGCGAAACAAGGGGCATACAAAGCGGCGCTGCATAGAAAGACCAGAGCTGCTCGCGAGCTCTACGGGCAGAAGAGGAGAGAAGAACACAAGCTTTTCAGGAGGAAAAAGAAAGAGCATAAGAAGCGCGCGATCGAGGAAATAGAGAGATGTTACTGCAGGAATGAGGTTCGGAAGTTTTACCAAAGGGTAAAAAGAACCTGTCAAGGTTACAGAGCCCGAACCGAGGCCTGCAAGGATGAAAAAGGGAACATCGTTGTAGAATCGCAGTCGATGCTGAGGATATGGAAGAACCACTTCTGCAGACTGTTTAACGGCGAGGACGAATCAAATCCTGCTGTCAAGCAGAATGAACCATTCAACCTGGACGATGAAGACCAACAATTCCGTCCACCCGACCTGGACGAGGTGAAGAAAGCCATTTCGAAGCTTAAGTCCAACAAAGCTGCTGGAGCTGACGGCCTAGCTGCCGAGCTGTTCAAAGCAGCAGGAAATGACTTGGTAAGGAGCATGCACCATCTCATATGTAAAATATGGTCGGAGGAAAGTATGCCCGATGAATGGAACCTCAGCATTGTTTGCCCGATCCTCAAGAAAGGAGACCCTCTAAACTGCGCCAACTACATCAGTCTTCTTAACATCGCTTACAAGATCTTATCTGCCGTGTTGTGTGAACGCCTGAAGCCGTTTGTCAACAACCTGATCGATCCATATCAGTGTGGTTTCAGGCCAGGAAAGTCCACCATCGGCCAAATATTCACACTGCGGCAGATCTTGGAAAAAACCCAGGAACTTCAAATCGATACTCACCACCTCTTTATCGATTTTAAGGCCGCGTATGACAGCATCTATAGAGACGAGCTATACAGAGGCATGTCTAGTTTTGGCATCCCTGCCAAACTCGTCCGTCTGTGCAGGATGACGATGGAGAATGCACGATGCTCCATCAAGGTCGGTCAAGACCTCACCGAGACCTTTGATGTCAAAAACGGATTTAGACAAGGCGACGCGCTGTCATGCGACTTCTTCAACATCGTTCTTGAAAGAGTTGTGCAAAACTCACGCGCCAACAACAGAGGCACAATCTCTTGAAACTTGCAATTACTCGGATTCGCCGCCGATATTGACATAATCGGAAGAATCCAGCGTGATATCACTGGGGCGCTTGCGAGTATTGAGACGGAAGCGGCAAAGAAGGCTTAGCGGTCAAGAAGCGACACCCAACATCGACGTATCGGTCAGCTATAACTTCGAGGTAGTAAGGGACTTCGTTTACCTCGACTCCGCTATCACATCCGATAACAACACTTACTTACTTACTTAAGGTGGCGCTACAGACCGGAGTGGTCCTGGGCCTCAACCAACAAGTCTCTCCAGCCAGCTCGATCTTTAGCCAGCTGCCTCCAGTTTCGCACGCCAAGTTGGTTGAGGTCCTTTTCCACTTGCGTGCGCCACCTGAGTCGCGGTCTTCCTCTACTGCGCCGTCCCTCGGGTGTTGATTCGAAGATTTTGCGGGCCGGAGCGTTGGTGTCCATCCGCTCTACATGACCCAGCCACCTCAGTCGTTGGAGCTTTACTCTTCTGGCTAGGTCAATGCAATACACACAAATGCTGGCATAGGCGGCATTAAAATCGATGAGGAGGTGGATCTGCCGAAGTGTGAAAATTTGATCGATTGTGGGGTTTCCTGGCCCAAAACTGCACTGATTGGAACCGATCACATTGTTGACGAAATGTTTTAGGCGTTCACACAATATGGCAGATAAGATGTTATATGCGACATTTAAGAGACTAATTCTTCTCTAATTCTTGTGAAACACAGCACATCAGTTGCGGCTTTTTTCATGGCATGTTGGCGACGTTTCCACTTGTTTTTGGCACTTGGTGCTGGCGGTATTGGACTTCTCGAGAGATTACGGGATACACGATCGGCAAAAGGCTATGGCGGATTGTTGCGAATGCATGTAGCTTTTTGACGTCATACCTTCTCAAAGTCGTTCTTCGTTGTTGAGGCGCTTGGGATATCCGCATTCGTACCTTGGCTGCAACAAGGTAGTGGTCCGAGTCAATGTTGGCCCCTCGGAACGTTCGGACATCCAGAATACTGGAGGCGTGTCTTTTGTCGATTGCATCATGATCAATTTGGTTGACGGTATGTTGTTTAGGAGACCGCCATGTCCCCTTATGGATATTAAGGTGTGGAAATCGCGTACTATCTATAGTGACGTTATGTCCCGAAGCAAAATCAATTAGCCTAAGTGCGTTTCCAGACGTGCCGTCATGTATGCTATGTGCTACCAAAAAGGTCATCTTTTCCTATCTTTGCCTAACACGATTTTTACGTCGTACTATGGGCATTGCTCGAATGTTTTGTCGAGGGGCTCGTAGACACACTCCTTAGTGCCGTCACCACTTTCTTCTGTTTTTGAATTTAGCCTTGATGCGGATTGTTATAAGACGTTCACTTACATTTCGGAAGCTCAATACTTCTTGCCTTAATCTGTATGGCGGTAATATCTGCTTTATAGCAGTCTAGGGCCTCCGCTAATTGTTCGGCTGCACGAGGCCTGTTCGGGTTCCACGTGCGGATCCGAAAGTCGTTGTCCTTTTTTCGTTTTGCCAAGTCGTCAACAGTCAATCCGAGCCTGTTGAATACTTCGTAACGAGATTTTTTTTATATCAGGCTTATATTGGTAAATTTAGCCTTGATGCAAGTTATTGTGATGTCCTTCGCACTTCTTGGATGACTGTTATATCTCCCAGAACGAACATACATATGATCATAGCTGAAAATATCGAGGCGCCAAATTGCACACTCAGACAAAAGAAAATCGAAATAGAATTATGAACCATAACTATCTGTCAATCATCTCAGTTATCTAGTAGAAAACTGTCTGATAATAGAATACGACTTCTGGAGATGCTGTTGAGACAAGGAAGAGGAGGAGAAGACACCGCCTTCTGTGCACTTGCTCTTACCAAGGAAAACCCAGTGCGAATATTTCTTCGATTACCTAAATTACCATTTTGTCTTTTAACATCTATTGTATTAGACATTTTTTTCTCTGAGTCCGAATGCCTCACCTTTTATATAACTAGCATACTTAACTGGAACAAACACTTCAAAATGTTAATATAAATGGCTATTACAATGGACCAGGTCAAATATATGGCTTGTCCTATGTGGACATCTTCCAGCGCCCTAACCTTTCCCTTAATAAGCCTGACGCAAAAATGATAAGCGGTTTATTAATGAGCCGCACAACATGATTGTCCAAAGCTTTTTCTTTCATCATAATCTGAAAATAATCTAAAAGCAGCATGCATAAGAACGTCCTTTTGCATTATTTTTTAATCTTCTTGTTAGCTTTCACTGTGTAAAAGAGTAGACATTATTGCTTTAAACCAAAAAAAGGAAACCTTTATCACGAAGGTATCGTCCGACCCATTTAGTGAGGGACACACGCCCAAAAGTCAACTTTAACAATAGGGTATTGTTTAATACAAGTCATGAGTAGAGTGCGACTGTCTTTTTACTCAAACATGTTTCAGTCCACAGCAGACAGGGCGAACCTACACGTTTATAATTAATGACCCGGATAATAGTTCATGAAGGTTACCTTGTACTGAAAGAGCCTTTGTTTAAGTACTGGTTGAAAAATACTATTTTTGTGCTAGCTAAAACTATTGGGTTAAACTGCGATATGTGTATCCTTTAACTTAAATGACAAATTCATTTTGTGTCAAAGCTTTCCATTAATTTTTTTGTTTGTGTAGCCGAACACACCACCATGGTCGCTCATTACTGATTCAAAAAAAGACGATCCGAAGCAAAAGGTGGTTTCAGCGTCAGTCGTAAATTACACACACAAGTATACAGTGTAGGCGACGCTGACTTTGGAAAGTAATTCTAAGTGTATATCCTCGCGGGATTGCGAATGGATGACTGTATGAATGTTTTTACTTGTTTCCGATGTCCTCCCAACTGCGTGGGGAGATGTTACTGATAATATTTGTTGAACTTTCTGACGGTGCGAAAAAGCCTTAGTGTAAAATAAATTGGCTTTTGTATATCAGTAACAAATAGATTGTCCTGAGTGTGGGTTGCGCTTTCCCGGTAATCGGTACAATGAAATTTGTTCTCGCCTCTAGCTCTATGGTTTTGTTTGACGGTAACAATTACGACTGGCCATCTTTTACGCTATTTAACTACAAAGAGTACGCGGATTTGTTTATTTAGTTTATTCTTTTATGTGTGCATAAAATAGCGGTAGTGTCATTACTTAATGAAATTGCAAATTGATAAATTTGTGATTAAGCGGGCTGGTATTAACGTTAATTAAATATGAGTCACACATCAACTAAGCAACATGTGCATCGATTTACCTTGCAATTGATTAGTTTACTCGAGTGCCTGCAACAGATTACCTTTAATGTGTTCATTAATTTGAAGTTAATATAAATAATGTGTATAATATATAAAAGTCGTATAAATCCGAGTTCATAAACAAAATATAAATTTCAACACACAACGCGATAAGGTATGATATGTGAATTAATTTAATATCTATTAGATTTGAATACAAGGATAAGTTCATTTATTTAGGAATATTTTTAACTAATTTTTATTTGATAAGAAATACACAAGTTAGTCGTGCTTGATTCTTGTAATGCTATGCTATGCTTCTAAGTGGGTGAGCATGGAGGAGAACAAAACCAGCGTAGGGTGGATCTATACTTCATGTTGTTCTAAAAGTTAGGAACTGCTGAGGCTCAGTGGTTTGTGCGTTGAACTACTGTGTGAGCTGCGAAGCTTTGAGCCTCAGCAATATCCAACGAACATTTATCACCGCATCACCTCTCGTCTGGGAATGACAAACCTTTGAGGCTATAATTAGCCTGAGGAGTTTCCCACTTCGTCAAATCTCAATTCTCGAAGGCGGCAATAATGAATGGTTACGAGAAGCTACGACTTGACCAACCCCGAACTGCCGCGTCAGTTATTTTAACTACATACTAAGATAAAATGGAGTAAAAAATTGACAAGTAACGTAGCGCACTTTTTTGAGTGTGGGTTGCAGTAAAATGGATTCGAAATTAACCAGGCTTGCCTTATTTAAGTTGTAGAATTTTTTGAAGAAATGATCAGAAGCTACTTCTTTCAGTGCGCAATTTGTGTTGGTTTATCAAGGAGAAACCTTCTAACTTTGTATAACATGCAAGTGTTTTGTAAAAGTAACAAGAATGTCACAAAAAAAGCATTCGTTCAAATATTGGATATCTTAGGATGGCGAATAGCGAAACACCAGTGCAATCTTTATCCAGTCTTTTCAGATAGTTAAGGATGAGTCGTGTAGGTGTTATCATTGCTTAAATTATACATAAGTAAGTCATTGTTTTATGCTTAATTGTGTAACATGGTTTTTTATTCCAATTGTTTTCCATCACAAATCTGAAAGTTCATTATCGTAAATGAGATACATATATGTCTGTGTACAACTGATTGAAAGTTTTAATTCTAAAACAGTGCAGCTTTCTGGTTTTTTTCTTGCACAACTTTAGGACTATAACTTCATATGTACATATGCATATAATAATTTTTTTGAAGATATTTAGCATTTACTAACAGTTCATTATCACGGCATGAATAGGTTTAAGAGTTATGGGGGAACAAGGATTTTCTATAATTACCCCGCATTAAGGGAGCTATGGCCTTAGAATAGGGCAAGGCCATTTAGGAAATTGAGGGCGAGACAAAAAATTTAAATGCTTGTGGGTTGCTCTATGAGGCTACATAGAACTACATACTTTGTATGCAGATTATTCCAGATTTGTGTTGAAAGACTCGTAAACCAAATCCCTATATTAGACAATTCGTGCAAGACGCATTTCGTCAAAGTTCAAACGGGGCGATTGACGTCAGAATGACCCTTTTCGCTAAAACCACCCGATTTTGAATTCTACATAGAATGTGCAAGGGCTTTTTTTGTTCTGATGAACGTGGACGAAATGAAGGCCTCGTAGAGTAAGGTCAGATCATAAAGAGGAAAGTATCACATTTTCGGCACTATTGATATTTCGGCAATTCGAATATGCGATTTTTCCTATTCTTGCTCTCTATGTCTGATCTCGTTTTATGATACAACATATGCCTATAAGTGCATACATATGTATGTACCAACATAAACATAATGTCTACATGCATACTACATATGTGCCCCTTTTCTCTTCTGGATCAACGGCGTCTATAGTTCCACTTAGGTCGAACTACTTGGTGAACACTTCATATGGGCTACTCCGACATAATCGGATCATAGGCCAATGAGGACCGGATTACCCGGCCCCTTAAGTCCAAAGGGCCTGGTCCTCCATTTAAAAAAAATCTTGTTACGAAGCATCCACAGCCTCGGATAAGGAAGAATTTACTGTTGACGACCCGTCAAAACGAAAAAAGGATAACGACTTTCGGATCTGCACGTGGAATGTTCGGCCTCTGAACAGGCCGCGTGCAGCCGAAAAGGCCATAGACTGCTATAAAGCAGATATTACCGCCATCCAGGAAATGCGATGGGATGTGCCGGGTAGAACGGGGATGAAAAACTGTGACATTTAGTACGGTGACTGCTACAGAGAGCAAAAGCAGCGTTTATTCGGGTGCGGATGTGATATAGGCAGCGGAATTAGGCAAGAAGTCTTGAGCTTTAGAAACGTAAGTGAACGTCTTATAACAATTCGCATTAGGGCGAAATTCAAAAACATAAGCCTAATATGTTGCTTTGAGAGAAAAATTCTTCGTAAGATATTCGGTCACGTTTGCGTTGACGGGTTTTGGAGGCGAAGACTCAACGATGAACTTTACGAGTTGTACAGCGACAAAGCCCTAGTCAAGAAGATACGTTCCATCGGCTCAGATGGCTGTAACATGTAGAGCGCAGAATCTTCGAGTCTAACATGGAGGGACAACGCAGTTGACGAAGACCTCGCCTAAGGTGGCGCGCACAAGTGGAAGGGGACTTCTACCAACTTGGAGTGCGCAACTGGAAGCAGTTAGCTAGGGACCGGGCTAACTGGAGAGGCTTGTTGATTGAGACCCAGGTTCACCCCGAACTGAAGTACCACTTACATAAGTAAGTAAGTAAGAAACAAAAGCAACGAATTGGTTTCCACTTTTTGATAAGTTCAATGCTTTGAGGCTTTGTAACTGTTCAAGTTTGCAATTTTGCATATACAAATCCCAAACCAAGACAGGAAAGATTTCGGTGAGGTGGTGTCTTTCTTTTCCGCTTTTGGTATGGAAATTACCTTAGCTATGGAGATGAGCTTCTCGGTATGTATGTACCCGAGGGCTATAATGCTCCTTACTGTTCCGAGGAGGTATAACATCATTGTGCATTGCCCTCTCTGTAGGAGGGCGGGAAATATGCCATCTACTCCTGGTGCTTTGAATGGCTAAAAAGTGTTTAATAATCAATTCACCACCTTCCAGGCTACCTTGTTTGGTTTGCGGGGGATTTCTGTTGCGCCTGAGGGGTTCAGTGTTGAGCTATCCGGGTAGTGAGTTTCGAGTAAGAGCTGTGCTTTTTACTCCTTATTCGCGGTGTGGGTTCCATTCTGTTTTTTCAGTGACAATGTCGGAACCCATTTGCCCTTGGATAGCGCCTTGTGTAGCCTAGCCGCTGCAGGTGAATATGCTTTGGTCTCGCAGAAAACTCTGAAATTGGTCCTTTTCGCTTTCCGGATCTCTGTCACTTTTGAACCTTTTAAAAAACTTGCATGCCTTAAATCTCAAGGTTCATAGTATCTTATTTTCTATGGCGCATCCTTTTGTGCTTTGGGATTAAATAGAGAGCCACTGGTTTCGTATGTCTGCACCATTGCTCTATTGAGCTTCTCTTATTTGTGTTCTGGTTCAAGGGGGTGTCGGGACACCCCATTTTTTCCATTTCCGTTACTTAAATTCGACTCTAGTGTGTCTTTCTGGAGGTAGCTTCTCCAATGTTGCCTACTATGTCAAACCTTATTATTCTATAATTTATGGTATTTTTCAATACAGATTGACCAAGCTGTCTCAAAATTGCTCCAGCCTGAC
Organism: Matsumyia berberina; assembly: GCA_917880715.2. Taxonomy (NCBI): domain Eukaryota; kingdom Metazoa; phylum Arthropoda; class Insecta; order Diptera; family Syrphidae; genus Matsumyia; species Matsumyia berberina. Next base: position 59,175,752 of record OU862872.1, on the reverse strand, counting down.
CAATCCTACAGGACACCTCAGTATTGTTCCTACCATCACTCGTGAATGGGACTCTGAGATATTTAAACTTCTCCACCCCTTTCAATGAGACTCAACTCACATGCAAATTGCATTGAACAGGAGTTTGGGATACTATCACTACGTCTGATTTGTTCATCGTCCTTCATCCCAGCTTCAACACAGACGGCGACGAACATATCCAGTGAGCGCTGAAGTTCGGTCTGGGTCGACGTATGGATGACCAAGTCATCAGCGAAAAGCATATGACTTAGCCTCAAGTCTCCCAATTCGAACCGTTCCTCGCCACGGCTGCGCTGTAACATCCCACCCATATACACAATAAAAAGGATAGGTGACAGAACGCATCCCTGGCGAAGTTCAACGTCCACAGTAAAAAATTTCGATTTAACGCCGTTCACCCGACTACAGCTCATATAGTTTATATATTTGCGACGGCGGATTGCTTGCTTGAACTCCTTGTTTGCAAATCTGAGATCTCCCTCCCTCCCTGTCTCTCCCTTCCTTCCTCCCTCTTTACCCAAGGCCTTGAGTATTTCTGGCCGGATTTCATCCACACCAGCAGATTTGTCGACTTTTAGCATTTTAATCGCCAAAGTCAACTCCTACGGTGGGACTATTCACCGCCCTAATCAAAACCATGAGTCTGCCATCCTCAGTGCTCTGTTCGGGATTGAGCAGCTCTGCTCCATCTGCGCAAGATGTCCTTATCTCCGGAAAGAAGTATACCATCTTTGGATTTAACTTCTTCGGTGATATTAAACTTCCTTCCTCTGAGACGGCGGATGGTCTGTCAGAACACTTTGTTTGCTGATCTGTGATCACGGTCCAATTTCTCGCCAAACTCCTTCAACGACCGTTCCTTAACTGCTTTAACGGCCAGTTTGCAAGTTACAAACACAGAGGAAGCTCCCTACCCTTTGAAGAGCCCACAAAAAATCTGGTACCGCTGAAAAACATCATTCAAATCCTTCTCCGATATCGCCCCCTGAACCGGACATACTCCTCAGTGCTCTGAGCGAAATCTCGGTTGAAGAACAACCGACTATCTACAGCAGAACGAGCGAAGTAGAAGATTAGCGAAACTGTTAACTTATCTTAGACCCGACCCTCCTAATCGAGATAGACGAACTCCTCGTGCCTGCATGCATGTTTTGAAAATTAAGGTACAATGAGTGACGAAGTTACAGGATACCGCCCGTACTATAGGATGTTTTGCGTTCAAGTTCAATGACGAATAATGTAGTTGTCCACCTACACGAATTAAACCAAGGTCGTCTATAAAGGGATTAAGTGATATAAGCTTGCTCTTCTTATTGATATATCATTTTCCTTTAAGCCCACTATACTATTAGGTAAATATGTATGTCCGAAAATGTTCCAAGTTTTTCAGAAGATTTAACAAATGTACGTGGAGTAGAAAAATCTTCAGATCTTGCAACCAACAAAACTGCCTTTCCACTTCGCTGTTCTAGTGAATCTCTAAAACTGCGTGCAGAGAATTTAGTCCATGATAATACGACTGTCGAATCAAACCAGCAAGAAGCGCGACGGCATTTAATAAAATTATTAGTGATGAGGGTATTTATTAACTCAGATAATAGTAAGACAGCGCACAAATCAAGGCGATGGTTGTCAACGGTGCTACTTTTATTTTTGACCACAATAAACGAACAATAATGCCACCAGCAGAGTCGATACTTCTTATGCTAGCATCAGCAAATCAATGCGTTTCATATTTCGCTTAGTGATTCCTTTCTCTACATTGGCGATAGTGGCCACATGAGACAATTTTTTGATTGTTGCATAGATATGTATATCTACATATGTGCATGCGTCACGTCCAAAACATGATCTGGCACGAATTTCTGCTGCCGCATGTTTTGCAGATTTTCAGACATGCGGCATGTATTGATGACGGAGTATTTGAACGATTTGGAGGGGATGGGCGATGGTGACGACCAAAGTGCCGACTTCGTGCTGTCCAGTAGGGAGCCAAAGTTGCGCCGTAGCAGAAAATGCAAAAGAAAAAGGAAAATTAATCGCGAATGAACAGACGACGAGGTTGTCCGTTGATTGTGGCTATTGAAAAACAACCTTCGCTTTGAGATACGGGCCCGGCCGAATATCCTATCCTATCCTACTAATCCTATCCTATCCTATCCTATCCCATCCTAACCTATCCTACTTCCTTCCTATCCTATCCTACCTATTCCTTCCTACTAATATTATAATTGTGAAAGTTTGGATGTTTGTTCCATCGTATCGCCTAAATGGCTAAATGGATTTGCATGAAACTTCGTGAGTAGATATTCTGTATCCTGACTTAACATATAGGCTTAATTTCTATTTCTATAAATGCATACTTTCTTAGGAAACAGCCATTTATTTGTGTCCATAGAAAACCTTAAGGGTGGTTTTTCCTTTTTTTTGTTGCTTTTTTATTTCTCTCTTTGCCTCTAAATGATCGTTGCCTTTAAATGATCGTTGCCTCTAAATTATCGTTTTCAATAAAGTGAGACACATCGGTTCGTGATCGTGGGTTGTTTTTGTTTTGCCTAGTAGTTTTTCATTTATTTTTATTCTGCGTTGTTTTCTTTTTTGTTCGTGAGGAGAGGGTGATGATTTGGCGGTTGGTATGGCAATTGTTTACTTTTCTCTCCTGGCATTTTTTTTTATGTAAGTAAGTTAAAGTAAGTAAATGATTTATTTGTACCATAAAAGATTACAGAAACAACATTAATGCATGGCCTAAGCCGGCGACGTGAAATAGCGTCCTGCGAAAAAAAATGGAAATAATACCTTATCTGGTCTTATTTCCAGCGATACTTGGAAATAAGACCACATTAAAGTATGGAAATAAGGCCACATTTATTTTTTGAACGAATAGAAGGGATTTACCCTAAACTTCAGTTTTGGAACAGGATTTAAATAATAAACAGTGGAATCTGTCTGGGGGCATGCAGGATTTGGGGTATTTGCGAAGTTGGGTATACGCAAAGTTTCTTTATATCCATGCGAAATATACAAAAGAAACTTTGCATATACCCAACTTCGCACCCACCCCAAATCCTACAGCGATCCCAAGCTGGGGGGTTGCAGGAGGGCAGCATGCCCCCCATATTTATGCCACTGTTTATTTATTTTGGACTTACATGTAGTATGTATGTATGTATGTCCCATATTGTGCAATTTCGTCTTATTACTTGGAAAGACTCTTCACCTTGTGGCAACGAGAAGACATTCCGAAAACGGCGATAACGACTCCTTTCGGGCTCTTTGAGTTTCATTATATGAAGTTTGGGTTAAGAATGCCGCCCAAACGTTTCAAAGATATATGCATGAAGTTTTACGAGGTCTTGATTTTGCTTTTCCATACATAGATGATATTTTTATCGCTTTAGTTGATGCCAAACAACACGAGCAACACCTGCGTGCAGTTTTCGAACGTCTTCGATCTCATGGCTTAGTCATCAATCCATCGAAGTGCCACCTTGTGAAGGAGGAGATAGTTTTTGTCGGTCATTCAATAACAAAGGATGGAATCAAACCTACCGAGCAAAAAACAAAAGCGATCCAGGATTTTCAGCTGCCCGAAACCGTCCGGGAACTAAAGTGATTCTTGGCGATGATAAATTTTTATCGCCGATTTCTTCCGAATGCCGTGAACGTAAAGATGATACTCCAAGATCTAATGGGAAACAAAAACCGGAAAAATGACACGACGCCGATTGTCTGGAACTCGCAATCCATAGAGGCATTTAAAAAGTGTAAGCAGGAGCTGGTCAACGCTACACTCCTTGCTCACCCTGCTACAAACGCCCCCTTATCGCTCAGTGCGGACGCATCGGATAAAGCCATAGGGGCAGTGCTACATCAAATTGTCGACGGCCAGCATCAACTACTAGGATTTTTCAGCAGACGATTAACGGCAACCCAGCAACGGTATAGCACGTATGACAGGGAGTTGCTTGCTATATATGAAGGCGTCAAGTATTCCCGTCATATGCTCGAGGGAAGGACGTTTTGCATTTTAACGGATCATAAACCGCTCACTTTTGCGTTTCAACAGAAGTTGGACAAGGCTAGCTAGCCCACGACAGGACTTCGTAGCGCAATTTTCCACCGATATCCACCACGTAGCGGGGGCAGACAACAGAGTAGCAGACACTCTTTCTCGGTTGGACGGCGTAGAGGAAAAAAAGATTGATTACCATGACATTGCTACGGCGCACTATGGGCCCATGTTACGTTTCGCGTCTCAAAAATCTGGAACTTTTTCGTCTCTTGAAATAATTCTGTGAAATTTTGCACACATCATTTCGAATATATTTCTTATCAAATAATACAAGCTTTTAAAAAAAAAAATTCAAATATAAAAATGTTAGATTTATGGGCAAAATATGGCCTACCCAAAACTATTAAAAAAAATTAAAATTATTTCTAAACAATAATTATATAACAGTGTTTTAGAAATAAAAAAAATTAATTGTTTGTCTTCCAAGAGCTGTATAACTCTTTGGAAGCTTTTCGAGTTCGCGCAACAACTCTTTGTGGATATCTGGAAAACGAAATAATGTACGATCATGCAGTTTTCACTTCCCACCTAGTTTTGTTTTATTTGTCAGCATGAAACTTAGAGTTGATTCGATTTTGAGCATAATCGGGCTAGCGGATGCTGAGGAAATTGAAGAAATGTTTTCTATCAAGTTCGCGCAACAACTCTTTGTGGAAGAATTGTTGAGGAAATTAAAAATATTTTATTTTATGGAAAAACAAAAATAAAAATAAATAATATTAAATCAACCCGATCGTTATCTGTATGTTTTTATATGCCGCAAAATGTTATCTTCTTGATGTAAAGCAATACGAAGTGGGAAATATAGGACTGGCTCCCCAGTCGAATTTCTTTATTCTGCACTTTATGATGCGCTAATCGCTCATAAGCAGGTGGGAGGGCAGATCGGGGCAGACAATTTTTTCTATGTCTTTTTAACAATACATTGAGGAATCAATTGCAGTATAAAAGTAAACAGCGGAAGGCAGCGGAAGTGTTTAAAACTTCTCTCGAAAATTAAAAACTGCAAAAAATGTATACGTTATTAATTAGATCAAAGTTGTTAAATATATCATTATCTGCAACTGTATTTTTAACAATTCGAATAGTTTATAGAACAAGGTTTCCAGCCATATATAATACTGGTAAAGTTACATCTACAAATAGTTTAAAAGAATTGGTTAAATAATAACCTCACTAGGTCATTCAAAAAGTGTGATCTCTAGCGCGCAATTTAGGTAGGGATTACTAATATTAGGGCTTAGGTCAAACATAAAATTTTTATTGTAATATGTATTTTGACTTTCCAATCTCCATTTTCAAACAAATATAAGCTTCCACATTAATTTTGAAAAAAACATTTTTGAGACGCAAAACGTTACTTGGGCCCATAGTGCGGCGCAGCGAGTTGACCCAGAATTAAAGGCTATCCTAGAGTCAGGTAAATGTTTCTCAAATTCGTTAATAATCAAGTCTTTTAACATCCGAGACTCCGAAACATCCATATTTTGCGACGTCTCGACCGACAAAATTCGCCCCTGGGTACCGAAGTCAAATCGTCATCATTTAATATCGCACTTTCATCAAATATCTCATCCTGGGGTTCAAGCAACTGTAAGACTGATCGCCGAAAGATTCGTTTGGACCAACATGAAGAGTGATATTTCCAATTTCGTACGTCAGTGCATCGCTTGCCAACGGTGTAAGACGCAAAGACACAACCGTACTAAATTGGGTCAATACGACCGGTACCTCTTGACCTGCATCGACCGATTTACCAGATGGCCGGAGGCTATACCAATAGCGGACATCACAGCTGAAACGGTAATTCGCGCTTTCATCAGCGGATGGATTTCGCGCTATGGGGTGCCAGCAAAGGTCACTACTGATATGGGCCGTCAGTTTACTTCAGCCACTTTTCAAGAACTAGCACAAACGTTTGGTTTCAAGCATGTGAGGACAACACCTTATCATCCACAGTCAAATGGGATAATCGAAAGGTGGCATCGAACCTTAAAAGCGGCCCTCAAGTGTCAGCAGACAATAAATTGGTCGGACAGCCTACCTATCACGATGCTTGGCTTGAGGTCGGTGCTGAAGGAAGACATAGGAACAACACCCGCGAATCTGGTTTTCGGTACATCGTTGCGGTTGCCCGGACAGTTTTTTATAACAAGTCAAAAACATTTCTGCGAGCATGAGATGATGAAGGAATTACAGCGGTCGATGAAAAAACTTTCCCCAAAGCCAGCTTTATCCCATAGTCAGCCACATGTGTTTATCCAGCCCGAACTTAAGGATTGCACTCATGTTTTCATGAGAAACGACGCCGTTGGAACTCCTCTCCAGCCAACTTATGATGGTCCATTCGAAGTTTTAAAAAGGTACGAGAAGTATTTTACCATTAGAATCAGGAAGAGGACGGCCAACATTTCGATCGACAGGTTGAAGGCAGCGTTTGTGGCGGAACAACCAAAAAACCTACCCGCGAAGTCAGAGGACGCAGAAGAAGAAGACATTCGAGGGCAGAGCGAACAATCAGCAACACCAACCGAACCCGTACCGGACGGAAAGTGAAAATACCCGATCGCTATCACTAAGGGGGGAGTAATGTGGCACCCTGTCAGCTGTCACACTGGAACGACACGAAACCAGCACGAAACATAAACGTCATTCATTTTCATTTATTCTCTCTCTTCGTTTCGAGACGTCAATGCAAGCAGGTCGTGCGAACATTTGTATTAGTTTGTAAAACCAAAATTAAATTTATATATCTTTAATAAAGAGTGTGGTGTTTTACTTTTATATCATACCACAACCTTATTATTTTTATAATTGTTTTGAAATCTTCAATAATGTCCGAAAACGAAATAAGGCCCGGGTGGCTTTATTTCGCAATAGTCACTGAAATAAGGTCACATGACTTATGTGGTCTTATTTCCAGTTAAATATGGAAATAAAGCCACGTGTGGCCTTATTTCGTAGGGCGCTATTTCACGTCACCGCCAAAGCCGTCTACCGGTTGGCATTGTTACAATTTACAATTTAATTATATTATATTATATTTATTCGAGAAGCAATTGATATTGGGTAATTGACAGATTTTTAAAACTTCCATTTCTTATTCTTTCACGGTATGCTAATCCAAGTTTACAATACTGTGAAATTTTTGCAACATTAGCTTCATTTAGCAGTGAAATAGTCTGCGCGTCATTCAGAAAGCCGTGGTCGAAAACAAGTCTTCTTATTTCTCGAAAGGTAGGACAAAAGCCAATAAAATTAAGCACATCCTCTCTTACTCTTAAATTGCATATATCACAATAAAGGAGTAGATCGTCTCTATGAGGTATGTAGTTCAGCATAAATAGTTTACCTTTAGCTCTTACCATCAGCGAAATTTGATCAACACGGTTTTTATCTCGAAAATAGTTCTTTTCTGCTAGGTTGTAGTTGAGTCTGCTATAGACTGACATGTGTAAAGATCCAGAGGCGCTGTTAACGAATCCTTCTCTACATTTCTCATCTACTTTGGTGATCATCTCGTAGAGAGTCTTCTTCCAAGTATCTAACATCGAGGTTTGTAGGTTGAGTTCAAAATTACATTCTTGAGACAGTTCCATCCATTTGCTAAACAAACAGCCCCTATTGTGTATGATCTTCAAGGCAGCTTTTTTAGGAAGACGCGTATCAGGCAGGTTTAACCCCTTTAGAATATAATCTACCTGCATCTTTAAAGTTTTAATGTAAAATGGTGGCATAATTAAGTAAGCGAAAAACTCTTTTAACATAAAATCTAAGCAGTTTTTCCAATTTCTTTTATGGATTTTTTTTTTTAGGTAGATATAAGAACAGCGCACCGATGTGATGCGTCAGCCTGTGTATGAAATTGTGTGTGTTTGATGTGTGTATAATGCATATACTGCAAGTTGCGAAAGGGTGATTTTTATTTTTGTTTTCTTCTGTATTTAAAGAATGCATTCGAGTTAGGACTTTCGACTTAAAATTAATTCGACCTGGAGTATGACTTTTCGAAGGAAAACTGAAGGAAATGCAAAAATAGGGTGAACGAATTCGAGTTAGAGGGAAATTCGAATTAAAAGAGGTTCGACTTAGAGGGATTCGAGTGCATTATGCAATGGCTTCTGTTGAAGACTCTGCACAGACACGTAATCGAAGCCAGCATTTTCGCAGGCGTCAATTAGGAGAAATCGTATTCATCCCCCACATTCCCCTGATACCGTTTTGAATTCAAACGTCTGCAATTTTCCGTTAAGGTTTGAAAGTGGATGGTTGGATCTGAGTAGTGATTGTTTGTCTTATAGCGTGCTCAGAATCAGTTCACCTGACGACCTGGTCATCGTAGAGCCAGAAAGAAAAACCAGGAATGTTATTTACAAAGAGGTAATATGAGGAATTGAAAGTCTATAATTAATTATCAATTTCCTTCAATCAGCAAAAGCCTTCTGTATCACGACGTCGCTCCCAATTCTTCGACCAAATGCCGCAACCAACCTTTTTTTGCAGTTGTTCGCGTTCTTCATGATCGGCTTCCTCTTGTGCCACAAGATGCGCGCCTAAAATAGTAAGAGCATAAGTTTTAACCTCTTTTAATATTGCATGCTGTTAAATGCACTCAGCGAATTAATTAGCTATCTTTCCAGTCCAAAAAAAAACAAACCTGAGAGAACATTTCAATATTAATTTAAGAATCTTAGGAAGTTCACGTCATGTGCAGTTCACCTTTTCTTTTTAATTCCCACCTCCACAGCAAAAGTACTTATTGCAAAAGTAAAATGTTTCGACATGTTAACAGAGCTTCATATTACTTCGAATTTATGTCTGTCACTCATTTCATTTTTAATACATTTTTCATTCTTTATTCATTAATTCTTACATGCTTACAAAAGCGTTTAAATCTAACTTAACTAACTTATGTAAATGTTACTTAATTCTAACTTTCAGACTCTTAGCTAAACTGTACCCTTAAAAATATGTCTTTCGAGCTAATATTACTTCTTTTTTTAATTTTAAAAATCAAACTTTTTATTGAAAAACTAAGAAAATGTTTACTTTCGATAAAACTCGTAAATGTATATTAACTTAAAATAATTCTTATCCTTGCTTATCTACTTACATACATACATATGTAAATATGTACGTTTAAATTTTTTTTGTTTTTTGCTCCTTAATGTTTTTTTTATTTTTATTTTTTATTTGTTTTTTTTTTTTTTTTTGTGCTGTGATTTGCAAATGCATAAACATAGATAAAGTTGTAATGCAAGGTAACTTTCGCGTGGGAGCAAATTCATGAAAAGTTTTCCTATCAAAAGTTAACACTAGCAAAAAGCAACTATCCTGCATACGAGTACATACATATGTATGTCTTTACGTACTTACTAAATTAATTGCGTTAATTGTGGTAAATTATCCTTGAAACTTGCTGTCATACTTGTATTTTAGCCAGTTATTGCGTATCTAATAAATTAATTTGTCCATGATATGAAATCCTCTTAATTTCATGGTAAACAATACTCGTTAAGGTCGCGTACACATTACGATTATAAGCATACCATACACCTATGCATATATATACGTTGAAGTATGTAAATTAATTCCCTTGCCAAAAAATTATAAAAAGAACTAATACGTAGTTTCATTATAATCCTTTTTAATCGTCCATTCTATCTATTTGCTAACAGGCTAATTATCATAAATTCGTTCGCATGTAGGCATTACATCACTTATATTTGAAACGTTAAAATACCCTGTTGATATAACTGGTGATATATTTCACCCCCTGGTATACACGGTCTCAGAATACGTGAAATCTGTTATAAGTGTTACAATTTTTTTCAATATGCGCAACTAATGACGTAAAAAAAATGCGGAATGATGTGCTTCCCTTTTTTTTCTTGTTTGCGCCAATGGATGTGGTAATCTTCTAAAGGTACTAGTAGCCCGTGTTACTAGTATGCACGATTGGAAAGCCCGAGTATTCGATGACAGGAATGCGCCTTTGTACTAATCCACACCCAACACACTTACACCACTCTCCCCGCGGAACTGAAGTTAGGTATTACCTCGAGGGACTGGTTATCAACTTAAGCTATGTCATCTACATATTTCTTAATCTTTCGAGCCTTCTCAATTTAATCTGCATGCTCGTAATCTAATAACAGGCATCCAGTCAGTCGTCATTTAACCTCATTATTTCATTTTTTTTATTTCATTTTCATTTCATTGTATTAGTAAATACAGTGGTGGTCCAGTATAACGGATGATACAATGTCCAGGTGCATTCGTTATATCGAAAAAATCGTAAAATCGAACACATTTTCAAATTTCACATTTTTTCATATAAACCGAATAGGGTTTATTCATTTATTTATTCCAACTACAGAGAATATCTCAGTTGATATTTGATTTATACATTCTATTACAAAAATACAATACAGAACAAGAAATTTGAGAACATTAGATTAAATTAAACCATTTTCTTTTTAAAACATCTTTGGATACATTAAAATCAATCAAATCAAAATATTTATTAAACATTAAACAAATTAGATGAATAGGCTCTGCTACTTTATAATTCACTCTTGAGGGTGAAATCAGGGTTCCTGGTAGTTCTCCTTCTCGAATTTATGTTTATATTGCTTAAAATGTATGGGGAGTTAACAGATCCAGATAGCACTTGGAACAAGAACATAACACTTGACAATTCTTTTCTTTTTTTAAGTGTTTGAAATTGTAAAAGTTTCAAACGACATTCATAATCTTTTTTGAATGCTTTCCAGTTTAGTTATTGCGACATTATACATAATTAGGACACCACACACAGCTACAGTACTCTAAAACTGGTCGAATTTAGTCAACAATTTAGTCACATATCGATCACGGAATTCTTTTGAGAAACGCATGACCAGACCGAGACGGCTTCTTGCTTTACTAGTAAAAGCGTCAATATGACGATTAAAAGAGAGCTTCTTGTCGAATAGAACTACCAAGTCATTAAACATCTCCACTCTTTCGAGAGCACTTTCTTCGATGAAGTATGTGGACAAAACAGGATTCATATTCCGAGAATCCATACTAATCCATACTTAATATTATAAATGCGAAAGTGTCTCTGTCTGCTACGTTTTCAGGGCTAAACCGCTGAACCGATTTTGATGAAATTTGGTACGGAGATAGCTTAAGCCTAGGGAATGAACATAGGCTATAAATTTTCAAAATACGCCCATTTTTCGAAAAACTCACTTTTTTGAGTAATTTTACAAAGAACTCGGAAAAACTTGCTAAAGAAAACGTGTAAATATTAATTTACTCTACAAATAATACTTGCATTATGTATAGCTACGCTCACTTTCTAGGAGCACTTTCCTTAAAATAACTGTTTTTTGTCGATTTCCTTAGAATACCAGTTCTTACGAACACTCATCAACGCCCAGCCCAAACCTTTGTACCTAGAAATCTGAAATTTTGTACAGAGGTTCCCTTTATCATGTTTACAAGGAATAAGGAAGGACATTTTTCAAAATGATAACTGTGGGCCAATATACAGGGCGTTAAAGTTTGGCCATTTATAGTAATGCGCAACCCTAATCAGCGGCACATATCATTTCGTGGTCGTCTGTTGTTTTTGTTTTGCTTAGTTGTATAAGGGTAGTTTTTTTAATTTTTCTTAGTTACTGTTTCTTCTCACTCATCACGATATCTACATACATATGCATGTACATATATGAAGGAAATATTTTTTTTTTGTTGTTGTCGGATTTACTTGAAATATAGCACAAATATTCTGCAATACATAATCCTACCTATTTTGCAAAAGTTTGTAAGAAATCATATGCACATGTATGTATGCATATTCTTGATAAATCTGTTGTGGGCTATAACTACGGAAAAAAGGAATGCTTCCTCAGGTACTGCAGCTACCTTGATTGTAGAAGACATGGCAGATTACTCTACCTTCTCAAAGCTTCTCAATCTAAGTCATTCTGAGTCCACACTTTGAACCATCTCAAAGCAGAATGACTTGGATCAGGTGCTTCGGGAAACCAAAGTTATAGTGTATGATGAGGGTACCATTGCCCCTAGAAAGGTACTGAGGATCGTAATAAGACGCTCCGATAGGGCTTTTGGCTGGTGGCTTCAAACAGACCAAGCAGTTTGTTCTCACACGGGGGACACGACAAATGGAGTGAAGGCCTGTCTCAAGTCATCCATCTCATAGCCTTATATCAAAATCCTGTCATTGAGAGTTAACATACATTCATGTCCATCTTCAACGTGACTTGAGGGCAGAGGAGTTTTCTAACTTATTTCTTGATATTGGTGATTGAAAGAGGAAAGAATAAATATACCAAGTAACCCTTGGTATGGCGATGTTATGGGAGATATGATTATTTTCACTGGCAGAATATAATGTACCTAAGCGTTCCTTAGTTTAGAGTTCATGGCCAACTTAGAATATAAAGTATGAATCTCTGGACTCGAAAATGAAATTTGAGGATGCTGTATAATAACCTTTAGACAAGGTTTTTGAAAGTAAATAGAAGTATGTAGGTGCGGTGTATTCGCGGACGTAGAGCGGAAACGAATATGGGAAACTTCCAACTGCGTAGATGGAGATTTACGCAAAGAATGCTTTTCACATTGGGCCGAGATTATAGATTTGCCGTTACAGATTTACAGATTTCCCCCGTCTGAGACGAAGGAAATTTAATATCGTTGAAAATTGGAAGGAAGATGGTTTACTTCTTTCCACACTTTCGATCCACCAGAAAACCCACGCCACATCCTCAACTTCAAAGTTGTTGCCCAATCTAAACCCTCTAAAACTGTGCAGGTGAAGACTTTGTAGAACCACGTTATCGAAACCAGGATTTTCAGAGTCAATCAGAGAAAAACCGTCTTCATCCCCCGCATTTGTCTGATCCCGCCAGACAACCACTTTGAGTTCAAACGTGTGCAATTTTCTGTTGAGGTTTGATGAACATCAATAAGGTACATAGGCAGAGTTTGAAAGTGGAAAATGTAGATCTGAGGAGTGACGGTTTCTCCCATAGCGAGCTCAGAGCCAATTCAACTGACAGCCTGGTCATCCTCGAGCCAGAAAGAATAACCATGAAGGATGTTCAAAAGGACGCCTTAAAGAATTAATATGAGAAATTGAGAGTCTGTACTCATAAATATCTTGAAAACTGGGGAAGGATATAGGGAATACTGAGACGTCTTCCACGCGAACGTAGTCGCGGGTATCATCCTGTAAGTCATAAATTTACATTTCTTAGTATTTAGTTGCATGCCATTTTTATGACACCAGTCGCATATTTCGTCAATATCAGATTGTAAGAATAAGTATCCATATGGGTTGTTAAAGGAATAAAACAGCTTACAGTCATCAGCAAACATTAATATTTTTGAAAAAAATACAAAATATTAAATAAATGAACAAATATTGTTTTTACTAAAATAAATTATTTTATTTATTAATAATAACAAAAAAAATGTATTCTAGTTAAAAAGTAAAAAAAAAAAAATAAAGAAAATTCAAACAACATTAATTTCTTCCCTTTTTTACTTTTTTAAAAAGAAATGCATATGAAAAAAGCGTTCGTTATATCGATCATTTTTTAATCGGCATTCGTTATATTGGAGCACCAGAGTATAGCAAAGAGAAAAGATTTGTTTGTGTGCTTTTGTTTTGATGCTTTACGATTCACGCAAATGCTACTAATCCGATTGTTATACAACTTTCACAATATAATAGCTTACAGGTATAAGATTGTCATAGGCTATAAATAATGAACATATGTTGCAAAGTTATTGTGATATTGAGGTTTCAAAGATTTGCCGTTTATAGAATACGCTACTGTAGCCAGCCAGGTTCGTGATCGTATGTTGTTTTTGGTGCGGTGTATTCGCGGACGTAGAGCGGAAACGGATATGGGAAACTTCCAACTGCGTAGATAGAGATTTACGCAAAGAATGCTTTTCACATTGGGCCGAGATTATAGATTTGCCGTTACAGATTTACAGATTTCCCCCGTCTGAGACGAAGGAAATTTAATATCGTTGAAAATTGGAAGGAAGATGGTTTACTTCTTTCCAATGAGAAGGATATCTTGCGCAGATGGAGCGACCACTTTTCGGAGCTGCTCAATACCGAACAGGGTACTGAGGATGGTTTCAAGTAGAGCGGAGAATAGTCCTACTGTAGAACAGGTGGCTTTAGCGATCAAATGTGCTGGCGGTCAAATTGTACGATCTTGCCGGTCAGTGCAAATTGCCGAATGGTGACATTAAGCGACCCGAAAACGATACCTTCAGAATGTTATAGCATCTTCTGATAGGGTGATTCATTAAGGGCTACCTTGTACATATGTACATACATACATACTTGCGTTACAAAAAGAAGCTGCGAATCTCTAAAGAGGCTTTTCTGCTTGTTGTATACCAATGTACGTACTGTAATATTTTAATATTGTTATTTTTGGTGCAGGTGGTTTGTACAATAAAATGTTTTGGATTTAACAGATAATAGTTTTAATATATTATTATTATTATTTATTAATTTTTTGTTCATTAGTATCTTAATACATATATCTATATTCTTTTAAAATAGCTTTGCTGATTTTTGTGAGGAAATATTAGTCAGATCTGTAAGTAATCCATTTAAAATGTTGCATTTAATTTTTTTATTTTATTTTTACAGTTTATTTTTTTGTGCATTCTGGTGTAGATATTGTGTTTAATGGAATTTAAGTTTAATGTGTGTCTTGAGGATATGTGTTGGCCTGATGTGCATTAATTTCATCTTCTTTGAGTTAATTATTAGGCAAAAATCATGTATATAGCGGACTAACAAATCGAGCTCTCCTTGCATAATGTTGGTTGCTTTTGTTAAATCTCTGTCGTTTACAATAATTGCATTAACGTTTGTAAAATCAACCTCAAGGTATTTTGTAGAACGGTTAGTAGGTCGTTTACACTTTACAGTTATGGTCCAAAAATAGAACCTTGCGGTGCACCATTCGTCAGTAGTTTTGCTTTGCTATAACTATTTGATACCTTAACCCTTAGTTCCCAGTTCTGTAGGTAGCTTTTTATCCATTTTAAAGTATCTCCTAGAACTCCAATTTTCTCCAGCATTAGAAAGAATATGTGATGAGATAGGGTATCGCCTCTATGTCGATGAAAATCACGAGAGTGTGGTGGTACTTATTGTACCACATTGGCAAACTCCGCTATTAGTTTATTTGTGCTTTTGTTTTATTGATGACTTCATATTTCTCAATGCAATTTTTGAGTCTGGTTTCCACTTCTTCCAAAATTGTGCCCATTATGGGAAAAATGGAAATTGGCCGGTAGTTTAGGACATCCGTCTTTTGTCCTCCCTTGAATATTAGGCACACTATTGTTATTTTAAGTCCATTTGGTACGCATGCTTGACTCAGACTCATGTTGACCAGATTTGTTATGACCGGGGTGTATATTTCCCCATTTTCTCGGTCGAATTCCGTCGATTCATTTTAATTTTCGACACAATTTTTAGGACTTTTTCACTTGTTATAAGACTGCTAAACATAGAGTGGACACAGACAGAGCTCAAATTCTCACTGCGGTATGTTTCAGCATTACATACATATAAATGAGACAAATTCATTCACGAAACAGGTCCTCATGGCGCGACTTTAAAAAAATTTGAATGCCATTCGTCTTCGCTATCATAGCAAACACTAACCTCATACTCCGTTAAAAATTTTATATTTTATATGAAATCCACCTAAAAGAAGAAAGTTAAATTGACAAGTTTACTTGTCTTAGAAACATTCGGGTCGCACAATAGGCCTCTAGGCGAGACCGCAGTGCTATAGCGGACCAACTGCCCTTTACTTATAATAATAATAATAATTATATCCCTTATACTAATTTCAACGCCGTTTTCAGCATTAAATTCGTTTTGTACATGTTATTGCAATTGGAAAATAACCCCAGACAACAATCTGATATCACTACTAATCACTACTATCACTACTAATATTATAAAAGTGAAACGTTGTCCGTTTGTTTGGATTTTAGCCATGTGAAAACTACTACACCAATTAACCTCAAGTTTTGCACACAGATTGGTTGTAATAAATAAATAGCTGGCGCGACAGCTCGGAATGAGCCAAGGCCTAGCTTCTCGCAACCATTCATGTTGTGCGTGTTAGATTTTCGCACTAATGGAAGGGACCTACAATTTATTGCCGACTCCGAACGGCGAAGTGAGAAGCTCTTGCAAGACAGATTATACTCCCGGAGGCTTGTCATTCCCCGACGAAAGGTGGTGCCGCGAAAAATGTTCGGTGTTCCCGGCTGGGGCTTGAAATTACCCCGCTTGGTCAGCAGTCCAACGCACTAGCCACGGCGACCACAGATTGGTTGTACCTCGGGTCATATAATAGGCTATGTATTATAACGCTATCTTATTCAAGAACTGAGCGGTTAACAAAAACGTGGAGCAAGTCAGAAGAAATTCCTTGCCGCACACGAAAAGATATTTTCTCGATCGTGAGACACATCGCTCGATGATCGTGTGTGTTGTTTTTGTTTTGCCCACTTTTACAAGGGTAGTTTTTCATTTCCTTTTCTTCTGTGTCGTTGATTTTTTTGTTCGTATCTTTGCTTCTATAGCTCCGATCAGACGATTTGCAGATGTGCGCAAAATTTCCTCATAAGCAAGTGTCTGCAAACCATCGTCAAATGCCCATTTGCAGAAATGTCATTTGCAGACCGATCACACGATTTGCCGAATTTGTCCCAAAGCTGCAAATTTTTGGGTGTGCGCAAATGTGTGCAAATGACACATCTGGAAATTTTTTCAGAGCATTTATTGTCCGATCACACGATTTGCCAACATATGCAAAAAGCATAGAAGAAACGTCAATTTTATTTATTTGGAGGGATGAAACAACTCGATATACCCTCGCAGTGGTATTGGCTGTGTTTGTATTTGTTTGAGAGCAGCGGCGAACAGGATGATCATAGTAAATTAGCCTCGAAGCAGAGCAATTTCTGGAGAAAGGATTAGGTTGGGCGGAGCGACAAGGAAGGATTTTGAGCAAAACTTTATTTTTTTCCTGTTTCTATTTTCTGAACATAGCAAAAATATAAATGAATCAAAAAATTCAATGGATTTGTACTTTTCCTGTCGCGAATCATTTTTAATTTCTTTTTTCTTTTTGTCAGAAAATGAATTCCATTTAATCAAATGATTTATTTAATACTGTGGTGATTAAAGTTCGATGATGTCCAATTCAGTAGCGCAAATATTGGAGAATTGCTTGAAAAAAATCCACATTGTAGCACAACATTTGCAGGAAAAAATTTGCCACTTGCCTATGTTTCTTCAAACCAACATGAGCAAATCTCAGAAGTCTGCAAATGAGAGTGGGCAAATGTCCAAAAGTGAGCAAATGTGTGCAAATGGTCCCAAAAGGGTGATCACACGATTTGCAGATGACGTGTGCAAACGTTTGCGGACGACGTGTGCAAATCGTGAGCAAATGACTTATGTGAAAACATTTGCGGACAAAAATTTGCTGATCACACGATTTGCGGACGTTTGGGACACGTTTTCCTGCAAAATTTCCTCACATCTGCAAATTGTCTGATCGTAGCTTATCTATTCGTGTGGACAGTGAAATGATTTGGTGGTTGGTATTGGTATGGTATATACCTATGTATACATATATTGGATATATATCTGTACATTTGTACAGGGTTTTTCAATAGGGACGCTACAAAAGTAAAGCGACAGGGACAGCAAACGACGCCATATTTTTCTTGCGGTTTTTTGACATTTCTCATCAGTAAGGTTTGCCATTTCATGATGGAAAGATATACGAGCCAACAACGAGTCGAAATTATTAAAATTTACTACCGAAATTCGGAGTCAGTGGCCTCAACGTTAAGAGCGCTACGTCCAATTTATGGTCGTCATAATTTCTGGCTGGATGGCTTCGTCAATAAACAAAATATGCGGTATTGGTCAGGCAGCAATCCACACGTACTCTATGAGTCATCATTGCATCCCGAAAAAATTACGGTTTGGTGTGGTTTATGGGCCGGCGGCGTCAATGGGCCGTACTTCTTCCGTGATGATCAAGACCGGCACGTTACTGTGAATGGGGATCGCTACCGTTCAATGATAACCGAATATTTTTGGCCCCAATTGGATGATATGGACTTGGAGGACATGTGGTTCCAACAGGACGGCGCCACAAGCCACACAGCGAATGTCACAATCAATTTATTGGAAACCAAGTTTGGAGAACGTGTTATCTAACGAAATGGTCCAGTCGCTTGGCCGCCTCGGTCGTGCGATTTGACGCCATTAGACTATTTCCTGTGGGGCTACGTCAAGTCTATGGTCTATGCCAACAAGCCAGCGACGATTGATGAACTTCGTACGAATATCGAACGTGAAATTGCAGCAGTATCGGCCGATTTATGCTTGAAAACCGTCGAAAATTTTGTTCAGCGTCTGGACTTCTGCAAGCGTGCCCGTGGTGGCCATGCAAAAGAAATCGAGTTCCATACATAATGGCACCGAACGTACTTTCACAGGAATAAAGAATTTCATTGATATCCAAAACCGTTTTTGTTTTATTTGAAAAAACTTTTGTAGCGCTCTTATTGCAAAACCCCGTATTACATATGGTCAAAAAAAGCTTTCTAAGAACTTCGCGAAGCAATGCGAGCACGGGTTTGCTAGTAATATTCGCCGGATATCCGGCCAAAGAATATACCTAATATCCGGTATCCGGTATTTCATCACTATCCGATACATCTCTAGTCTTAACCACTTAACTTGGAAACTGATTGAGTTTGCATTTACTCAAACTTACTGGCCAAACGCAATGGTGTAGCAGTAGTACGTAGCAAGACCTGCCAAAAGTAGAAACACCGCAATTTCAATACTGTGAACACACTGAGAGTAGCAGTAGCTGTAGCGTGCGGCTGTGTAGTAGTACGTGTCGGCAAACTTTTAACTTTTGCGGCGCTTCAGATTTGACAGCTTACTAAAGACGATAAAAATGACATGTTCTGATGTTAATTTTTTGATTTCGATTTTAAATTGTTGATTGTTATTTTAATATTCACTTTATAATAAATTTTAATAAACAAAACACGAAATATAAAAAAAAAATTCAATGAAAAGGAAAATCTCAACATAATTTCTCAATCAGCTGGTTTTGGCCCTATGCCATAGTGGGCGAATTTTTTGAGTGCGGCGCCGCACCAATTGAAAGCTCGTACTATTACTACTGCTACACCATTGTGTTCAGCCAGTTATGCGAAGTCTATAACCACTGGCTTATGAGCAATGTGACTTTCCTTTAATTGTGCTTTTTTATTTGACTAAAGCAAGATTGTAGTATATTTTAGCCTATTTTACACTGTGGCAAATTCCTCTTGACTGCTGTTAACTTTTGCACTGTTAGATCAAATTAAGTGAAATGTTTGCGCAGTTCAAGATGCCCAACAAAATTTCTAAATGATTAAATCTTTCGAAACGTATCCTAAACGTCCTTCTTTGAAGTCTTCACAACTTATCAAAACATAAACAAGAAAAAATTTCTTTTCTTTATCTGAAATCGAAGTATTTCATCAAAGATTCATTAAAATGCTTGGCATTTTACTTACCCTTAGGTTATATATACAAATAAAATACATACATAGAAATTGGCACACAAACTCGTATTAAAAATAGAAGCTAAATTTCTTTGTTGAACTTCTTAAAACTTCTGCCCAAATGTTTGTAGAGACAAGTAAAATGTCATGGTAAAGCTGGTTGAAGAGAGTGTTAAAAATATTCTCATAGCATGTGACTTCGCATGCCTCCCCGTAGGAAATACGTTCATAAGTAGCTGTAAGTGAAAAGAGGATTTGTGGTGAACGGGTGAGATTTGTGGTCTGGAAACCAAAATAGGATTATTTTCTTAACTACAAATTTATTACGAAATCTATTCCAGGAAGTGATTTAATTTGTCCTTGGTCGCACATTTTTAAATACCTTTTTAACACTCTGTCATCACAGATTACATTTACACGTCGTTCACATGTTTAAAAGTTTAGAGCTTTAAATAAAACCATTGCGCCCAGTCACTTCTGCTACACAACATTACATTTTTAATCAGATTACCGCTTTGAATTCAAACGTCTGCAATTTTCCGTTAAGGTTTTGTACACCATGACCATCAATAAGGCGCAGGGGTAGAGTTTGAAAGTGGATGGTTGGATATGAGGGGTGACTGTCTTTCCGCTCGAAAAAGTAGCTGCTCGATATTTAGTGCATCGCGTTTACTGGTTTTCCTAACACGATCGCGACGAGTTACCCCAGCAATATAACGAAAAAATCTCATTTCGGCAGCTTCCATTCCCGATCTTATTCTTATACAAACACTGAATTAAAGACCAATAGCTTAGCTCGGATGAAGAGTATTGCTCCTATCATCACTCGTGAATAAGACCCTGAGATACTTTAACTTCTCCAACTTCTGAACGGGTATTCGGGAAATTACCATAACCTCTGATTTGTTCACGTTTACCTTCATCCCAGCTTCAACACAGTCGGTGACGAACTGTAACATCCAATCTATATACAATATGAAAAAAAGAGGTGACAAAACGCACATCTGGCGAAGTCCAACGCCAAGAGTGAAAGGTGTCGACTTAACGCCGTTCATCTGAACAACAGCTCTTACAGTTAGTGTACAGAGACTGAATGGCCCTCAGAGAATCCCATACACCTGCAGTACACTCTAGAGTTTACCTCAAGGGATCCGATCATATCCTCTCTTCAAATCCACAAAACAACTGCAGATAGGTTTGGCATACTCCCAGGCCTTCTCAAGTACCATTCTGAGAGTGAGCAGCTGGTCGGTTGTGCTTCAATTGGACGAAAGCTGCAGTGCTCATCGCCCAATCTGAACTTGACCACAGCTCTGGAACGCGCCTTCAACACTTTAGCAAGGACTTTTCTGAGGAGACTTAAAGGAGTTAATTGGAGCAATCCATCTTATCCCCTTTCTTAAAAAGAGGAACAACTAACCCAGTTTGCCAATCGCTAGGTGTTTTAACCCATTCCCAGGCCACTTTAATGACACGAGAGAGCCATTTCACCCGCTCTTAACGCAAAGTCTTGAGCATTTCACATCAGCAGATTTGTCGACTTTTAGCACTTTAATCGCCAAAATCATCTCCTCTACGGTGGGGCTATTCTCTGCCCTACTCAAAACCATGGGTCAGCCATCCTCAGTGCCCTGTTCGGGATTGAGCAGCTCGGAAAAGTGCTCGTCCCATCTGCGCAAGATGTCCTTCTCATCGGAAAGAAGTACAGCATCTTTGGATTTGACTCCTTCGATATCAGTTATAGTCCGTTTCAAATCACTATGCAAATTCCCGCGCATGTTTTCTCTTTTCCAGTAATCTTCTCTTGTGTACACACAAAATATAAGAAAAATCGAGCACATCATCCCTTCGATGTTGTTTGCGCCGATCGTCGACGCCTACAGATGAGATTCTTGAATGGGATTGGGCGATATAATGTGAAAAGATAAGAAATTTTTATTTAAACAATTTTATTTTATTTTTATTGCCAAAAACTGAGTAAAGAGAAAATGCGTGAAGTATGGATTGTTATTTTTTTCGGTGGACATGGTAATGACAATTTGAGAGAAACTGATTACTTCTCAGTTATGGCGTTGAAAAGAAGAACGAACGTTTTGCCCATAATACAATTGCATTATTCATCTTCGGTAGTATTATCATCAATTCAACTAGGTGGTCCAGTCCAGTGATCCAGTCTGCAGTCTAATACACCACATCCTCAATAGCAGAGTCATTTACGCCTCCTTTGGCAATAGCTCTGCCAGGATAAAGCCACACCGGGGCACACCCCAAGGGGGTGTGCTTTCTCCTCTACTATGGAATCTTGTACTCAACGAGTTGCTTCTGAAGCTAGAGGATGCGGGCTGTAGCGTGGTAGCTTACGCAGATGACGTTGCCATCGCCGTAACGGGCAAATACCCCAAACACGGGCAGACACGCTCAACACGCTCTTAACAAGCTTATTACGTGGACAAACAGCTGTGGCCTTAGTGTCAATCCGACTAAAACGGACCTGGTCCTTTTCACTAGGAAAATCAAAATCCCAATCATTGTACCACCCAAGCTCGTATCCAACACTATAAAATCTAGGGCAGTGAAGGACTGCCGCGTGTCTCTAAACGAGATCGCTAAACAGTATAACGTCACACTCTGTTGGGTCCCTGGTCACTGTGACATTCAAGGGAACTGTGCGGCTGACGAATTAGCTAGAATAGGCTCCCAATGTACAGACGGCAGGAAGCTCGACCATGTCAAAGCGCCTATGTCGTTTGTTAAATACCTGACCCACACCGACGCTCTGTCGAAAGTAAACCGTAGATGGCAACATCTCGATTTTGCAATAATGCCAGGCTAATCTGTCCTGTCCTGGATCTGAAAAAATCGAAAGCATTAATACGACTCAAAAGAGACCAGCTCTCAAAACTCATCAACGTCCTCACGGGGCACTGTATCCTAGGAAGGCATGCTCAACGCCTGGGGTTAGCATGCAACGATTTCTGCAGGAGCTGCAGGGATGAGGAAGAGGAGGAGTCCACCGCACACTTCCTCCGCACGTGTCCCGCACTAGCCCATATCAGGAAGGTCACCCTGGGCCAATACTTCTTTAACGATCCTTATGATCTGAACTCCCGATTTAAAAATAAGAAGCGCATTCCTCTTGTGTGGGAGCTATGAATATATGATTCATCTAAGTAGATAACTTGATATTCACGTTGACGTAGGTCTCTTATTTGATATACTTTTTACCTAAGCCTTTTTTATTACACATACAGGAAGTATTTAACGTTTGCTAATAATAGTTTTATTACTTACGGTTAATGCATAAAGTTTAGCCGTTTCATAAATGCCATTTTCCAGTCAAAAATTGAGAGCAAATATTTCCATGCTCTCTCTGCGCAGTTTTCCAATTGCATAATGATTTGAAACGGACTATACGTCCATATTCAGCGTTCGGACCCCAGAAATACAATTTCGGAGTAGATTAAGAAAAAAAGCGGAGCAAAACCAAAATAGCGGAGTAGATTTGTAAACGCAAAAAAAAATGTGTTTATAAAACAATTTATGTTTAACAGAAACAGAATTGTACACACTAGATTGGAAACACACATAGAACAAATGAGAAGGACGAGACGAGAAATATAAGTTAATTAAATTGATACTTTATTTGTTAAGAAAATTAAAATGCAGAAGCCTTTTTCTTTATTGTTTCACCAAATAGTCAAAACTTAAAACTAAACTGACAACAATCGATCACTTATGCTGTTGCTTAAACAATTCCACTGCATCGATTGCGCCAGACGCTTGGTCAGCATTTCCGTCCCTTTAGGTTCCCGCCTGCAGGTGTTGTTCACCTCCTCTGCTGGTGTTAAGTTATACAAAAAAAAACTTGTCTTCAGTTCAGATTCAGCCATTTAGAGTTTTTTTTTTTAAACAGATTTTCCAGATGCTTAGTGCCGCCTGCTGCCATTCGATTATTATTAAGTTAAAGAACTTTTCTGTGTGGAAAAATTGGAGTAGATTTTAAGCGAAGCGGAGTGTCGGAGTATATATTTTCTTCTTTTGAAAGGCGGAGTAGATCTACTCCGATTGCAGTAAGGTCCGAATCCTGCCCAAATTATTCACTCGGTTTAAATACCAGGTTTAAACGCTTTTAAACCACAAAAATAAACTATGCGTTTTTAAATCCGAAAAACGTAAACTGACCTACGTTTATTTTGAGTACTAAAACGATTTTAAACCTACGAAAAAGAGGTTTTGACACTTCGAACAGAAGTTTTTTTGTAATTATTTCAGTTTTCACGGTCAAATGAGGCAGAGAAAAATCCTTTTCGCCTGTAAAGGTAAAGATAAAGAAAGGTATACTTTGAGATCAACTTTTCCCGCAGTGGTGTGGGAAATTTGCACAGCTGAGATATTAGGTAGATTGTACTGCGGAAATGCAGAGTAGTAATTAGGAAAGTAATAAAAGATCAGCATTTATTGAGGGCCAATTTGTGAATTAATGACAGTGTCACTTTTTGTTTATTATTATAAAAGCAAAAAAAATAGTTCATCCGATTGAGTTGAGACTGTGTACAGTTGTTGTTGCTTTACCCATCATAATAATCATGCCTCCTAAATGCACATCAATTGATAGATCTAATACGATCTAACTGGAATTGCAATCAACTGAATTGCTTGATGTTTGTCAGGATCCACCCGTAGCAATTTCTTTGCATGCAAATCGAGTTCGTAGGAGAGAGAGAACAAGATGAGGTGCTTGCGGGGTAGTTATCCTTGCACGGTTACAGATTTTTCTGCAATGTTTTGAGTTTTTTTTTTCTTTTTTCGTACTTTGCGTCCTTTCTGTACATATATTTCATCTTGACTTTGTGCGAGAAAGAGTTACTGTCAGCGGGAAACGAAAAACATAAATGGAGTTGCTTATATACAATCTCTGTTCGTCTTCAAAACTTTTTACGATGAAACCTTTCCACCTATGTAAGTTCTGAAAACGATACCTCATTACGGACTCTCCAGTTAGTCATTAATCGAGTAGTGCTCTCGTCAGTTAGGGTTATGTCTAATACCTCCCGTCTGTTCTTAATAACAAAGGTAGGAGCGCCATATACGTATGTACATATGTAAAGGGTGATCAAATAAGATATTCTTGAAGTTTTGTAAATAAAATGCATAAAAATCAATTAAATAATCGAAAATTGTATTTGAGCTGTTAATTTGGTTTACGACAATAAATATTTAAAAATAATCTTATCTAAATGTTGTCCGCAACTAGCCCTCAGATGGTCCATATTGTGGGTTCAATTTTCGAGAACTCTCTCGATCATATCGGCCGGAATTCCGTTTTTAACGCTTCTTATGTTCGATTCCAAGGCATCAATCGATTGTCTTGAAGGCCAATTCACAGGTCCATTTCTTGAGATAATGTTTTCGTGAAAATTGTCTCTCAATAACTGGATGGTTTCGCTCGCTGTGTGGCACGTTGAACTATCCCGTTAAAACCACAAGTCATCTACACAAATGTCTTGAACTTTCGGCAACACAAATTCACGGATCATTGTTCTGTAGCGTTCGCCATTAACGGTTACGCGCCTGCCTTCCGCATTTTTAAAGAAGTACGGACCGATGATACCACCTATCCATAGACCGCATTGGTAGCTCTTGGGTCGCTTCTGGGTGCTCATCAGCCCAAATACGACAATTTTGTTTGTTGAGCTTCGAACCAGTTCAGGCAAGTTTTCAGTTCTGTGGCTGAGGCTCCATTTAGTGGCCTTTGCGACACTTCTGGCTTGTTGTCGAGTATTGTGGCATGTTGCTGCCTGCCCTGCTTTAGGTGGAAGTTTTTGATATCTTTGTTGTAATTTTCTTAATTAAGGTTAATAAATAAATAAATATATAAATAAATAAATAAATATGTAAAGCCGTTACCTTTACCCGGACATGGGAACAATACGCTATTACGTAACCTGGCAGAGTAAGGCTCTGCGTCATCTTAAGTTTTATAACATGGAAATGCAGGTGTTTTGTGACAAGTTGCTGTGGGGAGCATTATGATATTATTTGTTATGAATAATGCCGAATTGAGGTTGCCTTACCGTAAGCGATGTTTTTGCAGCGCTGATCTGGGACGGAACCTACACAGTTTCTCCCATTTCGAAATGCCCATGAATGTGCATATATATATGTACTAGCAGCCCGCCCCGACTTCGTATGGGAACAATTAAGTTATTTGATTATTTTTTTTTGGTATGTTTCGCTTTGTTTTACAAAAATATAATAACGTAAAACATCATATGGTCCTGAGCCTACGCAGGGGACGTCTATCTGATGGCACGCATTCCATGCCACGTCTTAGAACCCAAGTTGGAGCATGCGTTTGACGTGCCCAAGCCATTGAAGTATGGACCGTTCCGTTCGAAACGGTAGTTGGTCGACATTGAGTTCCTTGTATAGTCTGATGTTCTTAACTCGATAAACGAACGAATATCTCGAAGAAATCTCATTTCGGTAGCTTATTCTTTCGGTCATTACCCAAATCTCATGACGATAGGTGAGGGTCAGATCAAACACAAAATTTTAATAACTGAAATTGTAATACATAACTGAAAAATGTTATAACTGGATAACTCAGTACTGCTTCTGAACCGGTTTCGATAGGACTCTATTAATATGCAGTGTGCATTGAACAGGCTTTCAAGACATTACCATTACTTCTGATTTGTTCACGTTTACCGAGCTTCAACACAGACGACTACGAAGCTATCAAGCGCTCACTGAAGTTCGGTCCAGATAGATTGAAGTAAGTCATCAGCAAAAAACAGATGGCTTATCCTTAAGTATCACAATGCTTACCGTTCCTCATTACGGTTGCGCTGTAACATCCAATCCATGTACACAATGAAAAGGAGAGGTAACAAAAGCCCCCCTCGCGAAGGCAAACGCCCGCAGTAAAAGGTGTTTATGTAACGCCATTCATCCACACATCTCCTACAGATTGTGTAGAGAGATCAAATGGCCTTCAAATGAGAACCGTCAATTCCATACTCTTGCAGTACATTTCAGAGTTTACTGCGAGGGAGCTAATCGCTACTCCCATGGCACACTCCAAGGCCCTCTCAAGTAAGGTTCTTAGAATGAATAGCTGTTTGGATGTGTTTCTACCTGGACAAAAGCTGCACTGCTCATCTTCCAAGTTGGATTCGACCACAGTTCGGGCACGCGCTTCTAACACCTTAGCAAAGACTTTTGCAGAAAGTGTTTAACCCGGGGAGAATGTGGTGAAAAAAAGTTACATTGACTATGTGGCTGGGTATGACATACACACATACAAAATTGTCTGTAAATGTTGTTACAATAAATATTAAAATTAAAAAATGGTATTTCATTGTAATAGGGTATGTAATAATTAATTGCAAATCAAACAAAAGTAGTATTTCAAGAATTTGTATACTAATACTTGAAAAAAAGGAATTCACTTCACTTAAAAATACAGACACGTAAGTAACAGGGTGGGTATGTCATACTCGGCCACACACTCGCCGGGTTAAAGAGACATGACCTTATAATTAGAGCAACCACTCTAATACCATTTTTTTAAAAAGATCGCAATCACCTTACTTTGATTATCGCTAGTTGTTTTACCGCAGTCCCATGCCACTCTAATGAGAGAGCCATTTGAGTCACCTGCTCTACAGTGGAATTATTCTCCGCCCTACACAGTCTGCCATCCAATTCCTGTTTGGGATTGAGCAGATCCGAAAAATTCTCGCTTCATCTGCGCAAGATATCCTTCTCATCGGAAAAAAAGTAAACTATCTTTGGATTTGACTCCTTCAATAATATTTAACTTCCTTCGTTTGAGACGGCGGCGGAAGGCCTGCCAGAACTCCTTCTTTGCAAATCTGTGATCTCGGTCCAGTGTGAAAGTATTCTTTTCGTAAATCATCATCTGAACTGAAAGTTTACCATTTCCGTTCCACCTCTACGTGCGCACATACACCGCATCGATCGTTATCACAATACGCATTCCTACATACAATACTTCTATTTACTTCAAAAAAAAGTTTGTTCTTCCTCAGCCACGGATCCAATACCTAATGTATTTCCACAAAACCAAAAATACGAACAGAGAAAAATGGAATTAAAACTAACCCTGTACAACTGGGCAAAACAAAAACAACATATGTATGATCACGAATCGATGTGCTACAGTAGCGTATTCTATATAGGGCCAAACTTTAAAATCTCAATAACTATGCAACATATGTACATACTCTACAGCCTGTGACAAACTTTATACCTATAAGCTATCATGTCTGCTCCACTGTTTTATGTCAATCGGATTAGTAGTACATATGCATACACACACACACACACACTTAAATCATTGTTGAGTTAGAGCTGTGTAAGTATATTTTTATAACAAAAAATTTGTTTTTTTTTTCCTTTCTGCTATTTAAACCTCGAATGCTTGGGAATTCCTTTTATACTATGTAGTGATGTTCACCGTTAAAGTCCGTTCTAAATATTGGTGAAAGAATTTTTGAAATCGGATGAGTAGTTTCGAAGATTACTTCCTACATACAAACGTACAAACTTTACCTCTTTATAATATTAGTAAGTATGATGTATGTATATATAAGTTTTCATACTTGCATCTTTACAATAATGAGGCATTGCTCCTTTATATGCAATTCTACGACTATTATTCGCCAAGAAACAGCTGATCACAAACATCATACATATCGCATTGTCACGAAATGAAACATAAACTTCAAGCCGATTGTGGAAACCTCAAAGACTTCAACTACACTAATCATATTTCCATCTTAATGCCTATAAAAGACACAATTAATGTATAATTATTTATTAATTGTGTAATGTCTCCGTAATAATTAATTATTAATTATGCAATTTATCTGCTTCCCGTTAAGTGTGGTAATTTGGTTCATTATTATTCATTGCTTCCCTGGGACAAAGTACCAACATTTGTTTAATATTCAGTAAAGAAGCATGTCGCTGTCCCATAAAAAGCAGTTTATTTAATGACTGTTAAAGTGATTTTCATAAGGGTAGCAGGAAAAGTGTCACACGTATACTCCCTGAGGCCAATAAGATTGACTTCCTGGGAGAAATTTATATTTTTACATCAAAGGCTATATAGACAGTAAACTTCTATTGGTGGACTGAGATGCTTGACAGAAAAATCATGAGCGTACAAATTTGTGTTGGTTTAGAGAAACAAGGACGTATGTCATGATCATATGCTCATACATACATATGTATGTATGTACATATAAAAAAAAATAACATTCCACGCAGAGCCTCTGCAAAGTTCAAAGTAGTGCTTCAAAGTATTCGAATATTTCGGATATCCGAAGAAGATTCGAATCCAGAATTTGATATCCGGCTGATTTGGAATGTGTCGAAATGTGTCCTTCAAACTATTCAAATATCCAGATATCCAAAGAAATCGAATAGTGTCGGATCCTCGAATTTAGTCCCAGATTTGGTCCGGATCATAACATATTCAAAGATGTAAACCTTTTATGGTCTCAGCTCATTTCTTTCTTTACAAATAGGAAAAATACAAACGTAAATAACTTTGAGAACCGTGTTAGAGTGAAATTCTGAAATAAATTTAAAGAAAACCGTGATAAAGCGAAATTGTGTAATAAATTTTAAAACAGTGTAATTCAAGTACCGTGTAAATCGAGGGATTGGTGTACTTGTTTTTGGATCTGAAATCTAGATATGCTAATTAAAAAAAACAGCAAATGCATGCATATGTATGTAAATATATATATCTTTGTCTTTTTTTGTTCCAAAAGCTTTTTGTTTTAATTTAATAAAATTCAGACATTTCCATGCATGGAAAAAAGGCGTTCTGCAGCTGTAGATGTGGCTCGAACACTTAAATATTAGCTTACCAGATCAGCTACAAATGGAAACCTCTTAGCTTTATGTTTCCATCATTCTACATATTCGAATTGAAACTTTGAATTATGTTGCCAGTCTTTTTTGTTTAAAGAGAATGTCAAATGCGGTTTGTGTTAGGCTCCCTTTCTGCTGTTTATCGATGGGTTTCTCATTGGACTTCACATTACTTGCAGCACTGATAATTGAGCGGCACTCGTCAATCACTGCGTATTTTCATTCTGTATCTTAATGTTTCAGGTTTTTATACCGGAGGTCTAATAAAGCAGCAAATTGTCGCGTGTGAATTAGAATAGCATTGTTTATTCCAAATCGGTCTGTAATTTGATTTGAGACATTCGATGCAAAAGAAGATGTCAATTTACTGCAAGTACCACTAGACTCTTCACCTGTCGATCAAGAATCGGAAAAATTTAATTTGAGCAGATAACTTACGACAGGTCGCGCTCAGGATGACGGGGCATTGGATCCGGAATAGAACGGTTGTGGCTAGAGCCAATAGTTCCAACAATTCGTATATTAGTTCCAGCCTGCAGTCTATTTTTGATTAGTGGCCCGCCCCAACTTCGTACGGGTACAATTTAGTTATTTGATTATTGTTTTTTGGTATGTTTTGCTTTATTATAGCCTTGTTTTAATTTACAAAAATATAATAACGTAAAATATCATATTGTCCTGAGCCTATATAGGGGACTTCTACCTGATGACACGAATTCCATGGCACGTCTTGGAACCGAAGTTGGGGCATGCGTTTCACGTGCCCAAACTATTGAAGTGTGGACTGTTCCGTTCGAAAAGCTAGTTGCTCCACTTTGAGGTCCTTGTATATTCTGATGTTCTTAACTCGATGGAACGAACGAATACCTCGAAGAGATCTCAGTGTGGCAGCTTATTCTTTCGGTCATTACCCAAATCTCATGACCATAGGTGAGGGTCGGAACAAACAAACAAAGTTGTTTCAGGCTGGCCCATCCCACAGGATAACTCAGTACTGCTCCTTCCATCACTTGCGAATATGACCCCGAAATACTTAAACTTCTGAACCAGCTTCGATAAGACTCTACTTACATGCAGAGTGCATTGAATATACATTCGAAACATTACGATTTTTTCTGGTTTGTTCACGTTTACCTAGTTCAACACAGCCGTCTACGAAGCTATCAAGTGGTCGCTGGGGGGTTCGGTCCAGATGGTTCGAAGTAAGTCATCAGCGAAAAGCGGTGCCGTGACATAAGGCCATGTGACAAAAGGGCATGGGGGAAGAGGGAGTAAAATGGCTCTCTCGCTTCATTTAAGTGGCATGGGAGTGCGGTAAAACATTTACCGACAAGCAAACTGTGGTGACTGTGATCTTTTTAAGAAAAGGGATAAAGTGGTTGCTCTAATTATAGGGGCATGTCTCTTTTAAATCTTTCTGCAAAAGTCTTCTCTAAGGTGTTGGAAGTGCGTGCCAGAACTGTGGTTGCATCAAACTTGGCCGATGAGCAGTGCGGCTTTTGTCCAGGTTAAAGCATAGCCAAACCGCTATTCATTCTAAGAGCGGTACTTGATAGTGTGCCAGGGAGTGTGCCATGAGAGTAATGATCGGTTCTCTCGAAGTAAATTCTGGAGTGTACTGTAGGAGTATGGGATGGACGGTTCTCATTTGAAAGCCATTCGATCTCTATACACAAACTGTAAGAGATGTGTTCGGGTGAATAGTGTTACATAAACACCTTTCACTGCAAGCGTAAGCCTTTGTCAGGGGTGCTTTTTGTCACCTCTCCTTTTTATTCTGTACCTGGATTGGATGGTACAGCGCAACCGTGGCGCGGAACGGTTCGCATTGTGAGACTTAAAGATAAGCCATACGCTTTTCGCGGTGCCGTGACATAATGCCATGTGACATAAGGCCATATTGCAAAATATGGTCTTATGACACTTTCACAAAGCGACATAAGGCCATATTTTCCGAGCTGGAGCATTGGTGTCCATCCGCTCTACATGACTCAGCCACCTCAGTCGTTGGACCTTCACTCTTCTGGCTAAGTCGATGTCGCTGTACAGCCCGTACAGTTCGTCGTTGTATCTCCTCCTCCACTCCCCGTCTATGCAGACGGGACCTAAAATCACCCGAAGAATTTTCCTCTCGAAGCAGCCAAGAGCAACCTCATCCGCTTTAGACAGAGTCCATGCCTATGCGCCGTAGAGCAGGACAAGAACGATTAAGGAAGGGTCACCTTAGTTGTTCGAGAGAGGGCTTTGCTACTCAATTGCCTTCTTAGCCCAAAGAAACAGCGATTGGCAAGAGTTATTCTTCGTTTAATCTCAGCCCCGATGTCATTGTCTGAATTTATAGCGGAGCCTAGGTAGACAAAGTCCTTAACTGCCTCAAAGTTATAGCTGTCTATAGTGACGTTCTGTCCGAGACGTCGGTGTTGGGAGTCCTTTCTTGTTGACAGCATATACTTCGTCTTGCCCTCATTGACCGCTAAACCCATCTACGCCGCCTCCGTCTCGATACTCACAAACGCACCAGTGACATCACGCTGCGATCTTCCGATTATGTCAATGTCATCGGCGTATCCGAGTAATTGGACGGACTTTTGAAAGATTGTGCCTCTGGTGTTGGGGCGTGAGTTTTGCACAACTCTTTCAAGAACGATGTTGAAGAAGTCGCATGACAGCGCGTCGCCTTGTCTAAATCCTTTTCTGACATCAAAGGTCTCGGTGAGGTCTTGACCGACCTTGATGGAGCAGCGTGCATTTTCCATCGTCATCCTGCATAGACGGTCGAGTTTGGCAGGGATGCCAAAACTAGACATGGCTCTATATAGCTCGTCTCTATAGATGCTGTCATACGCGGTGGGTATCGATTTGAAGTTCCTGGGTTTTTTCCAAGATCTGCCGCAGTGTGAATATTTGGTCGATGGTGGACTTTCCTGGCCTGAAACCACACTGATATGGACTGATCAGGTTGTTGACGAACGGCTTCAGGCGTTCACACAACACGGCAGATAAGATCTTGTAAGCGATGTTAAGAAGACTGATGTAGTTGGCGCAGTTCAGAGGGTCTCCTTTCTTGAGGATCGGGCAAACAATGCTGAGGTTCTATTCATCGGGCATACTTTCCTCCGACCATATTATACATATGAGTTACAACTCGGCAGCTAGGCCGTCAGCCCTAGCAGCCTTTGTTGGACTTAAGCTTCGACATGGCTTTCTTCACCTCGTCCAGGTCGGGTGGACGGAATTGTTGGTCTTCGTCTTCCAGGTTGAATGGTTCTTTCTGCCTGACAGCAGGATTTGATTCGTCCTCGCCGTTAAACATTTTGCAGAAGTGGTTCTTCCATATCCTCAGCATCGACTGCGATTCTACTACGATGTTCCCTTGTTCATCCTTGCAGGACTCGGTTCGGGCTCTGTAACCTTGACAGGTTTTTTTTTACCCTTTGGTAAAACTTCCGAACCTCATTCCTGCTATAACATCCCTCTATCTCCTCGATCGCGCGCTTCTCATGCTCTTTCTTTTTCCTTCTGAAAAGCTTGTGTTCGTCTCTCCTCTTCTGCCCGTAGAGCTCGCGGGCAGCTCTGGTCTTTCTATCCAACGCCGCTTTGTAAGCCTCTTGTTTCGCTGCATGTGCTTGCCGGCACTCGTCGTCAAACCAGGGATTTCGTTGTGGTGGCCGTGTGAAACCCAGCACATCAGAGGCGGCATCTCTGATCGCTTTTTGGTAATGTTGCCACTGGTCTTCAATACTTGATACTGGCGGCATAGAACCTCTTGAGAGATTGAGAGAGACTCGATCGGAAAAGGATTTGGTGATCTCTTGCGATTGCAGCCGTCCGACGTCAAATTTCCTTACAGTATTCCCTTGTCTTGGCGGTGTTCGGGATATCCGCAGTCGTACCTTGGCTACAACAAGGTAGTGGTCCGAGTCAATGTTGGCCCCTGGGAACGTTCGGACATCCATAATACTGGAGGAGTGCCTTGCGTCGATCGCAATGTGATCAATCTGGTTGACGGTTGATTGATCAGGAGATCTCCATGTTCCTTTTTAGATATCGAGAAGTGGGAACCGCGTACTAGCTACGACAAAGTTCCGCCCCGCAGCAAAGTCGATCAGCCTAAATCCGTTATCGGAGGTGGTGTCGTGTAAGCTGTGCTTTCCGACAGTACTACCAAAGATGCCCTCTCTTCCTAGCTTTGCGTTAAAATCGCCTAGGACAATCTTAATGTCATAGCTAGGGCACTGCTCGTATGTCTTGTCCAAGAGCTCGTAGAACCTGTCTTTGGTGTCGTCGTCTTTCTCCTCTGTGGGGGCATGCGCGCATATCAGACTAATGTTGGCGAATTTAGCCTTGATGCGGATTGTCGTGAGGCGTTCGCTTACATACCTGAAGCTTAAGACTTCTTGCCTAAGTCTGCCTCCAACGACAAATCCACATCCAAATAAGCGCTGCTTTTGTTGCCGATAGCAATCGCCGTAATATATGTCGCAGTTTTCCATCCTCTTTTTGCCCGGCCCATCCCATCGCACTTCTTGAATGGCGGTAATGCCTGCTTTGCAGCAGTTTAGGGCCTCCGCTAATTGTTCGGCTGCACGTGGTCTGTTAAGGGACCTAACGTTCCACATGCAGATCCGAAGGTCGTTGTCCTTTATTCGTTTGCATGGGTTGTCATCAGTGAATCCGTCCGTATCCGAGGCTTGTTGTCGCTTCGTAACTATATTTTTTTTCCGTGACAGGGCAGTTACCCCGGTGCACAACCCCCAACTTGGAGGACCAGGTCCATTGTTTTAACCCCTGGGACAAGGGGCCGGTTTAACCGATGTCGGTAGCCCACTTCGAAGATGTGAGCAGTGCCGTTGGCCCCTGTAGAGCTCATCCGCCACCATCTCTTTTCCAGGACCCCAACCGATTCCTGGAAATCCTTATTGGCCTCAGCTCCAAATATGTTGAAGTAGCCCAGATAAGGTGTTGCTCCCGATCCGGAAGTTATAGACGCCACCGTTGATTCCATCTAGGGAATTAGCTGCGGTCTCCACTAATGGAAAGTTGTTGGGGATGATTTTATGAATTGTTTTGACCATAGCTCAGCTTCAGGATAACGCAGAAGAATGATTTATAGCTCAAAAGAATCTTAGACGAATTTACTAAAAATCTTTTACTTTGTTTATAAATCCAATGAGACGTTATTGAGTAAGAGCTGTATAAGCATAGTTTTATAACATAAAATTTTGGCTTAGTCCCCTTTCTGCCACTTAAACTTCGAATGCTCAGCTCCGATAACTAACAGAGCATTTGTAATACTTTTTATCCTTCCCCGGGAAATGCAGATCATAACAGTGAAAACCGCATCCAAATCCGTTCAGTGGTTCTCCAGATTAGCTGGTGCTCATTGTGGAAATACAATTCTCATACAAAACGCAAATTTCGATTTTTTCGATATTCCGGCTTTTCCTTTGGGTTTTCCCGAACTTTTTTCCTTAACCTTCCCTGAAATTGGACAAACAAAACAAAAAAAGAATCATCCAAATCGTTCGAGCCGTTCTCGAGTTAAAGCGAGATTAACGCACAGCAATTGATTTTTATATAAACTACTCACTGGTTCAGTGTGTAGTGCGTTGGACTGCTGACCAAGCGGCGTGGGTTCAAGCCCCAGCCAGGAACGCCGAACATTTTTCACGGCACCACCTCTCGTCGGGGAATGACAAGCCTACGGGAGTATGATCTGTCATGAAAGAGCTTCTCAATTGTAGGTCCCTTCCATTCGAGAGAATGAAAGCTGCGAGAAGCTAGGCCTTGGCTTATTCTTAGCTGTCACGCCAGCGATTTATTTATTTTTTTACCTTAAACAAAATATGGCCCACCCAAGATTTATTTTGTATTTTGCCTAAAAAATACTTAATTGGTAAATATTATCGAAACGAAGCATTTTATTGTAGAGTTTGCATGTGTATGAGTTCTCTTAGTGAATGAGCAAAAAAAGCCCATGGTTCGAAAAACCAATCAATGCAAAAATTATTGCACTTGTTTTCTCAATCCGAAATTTCTTCGTGATTAAACGTGATTACCATGACCGGTTATAGACGTCATTTGGAAACTGAAAACGCAATAAGACCGGTAAATATGCTGGAGCAAGGAGAGCCTTAAAGGGCTGTTGCAAATCGTATCGTTGTGTCGAGGCGAGCTATCCGAAACGTGTGGGAACGGTTCTAGGAGACCGGGAGTGTAGCAAGGAGATCTGGATCAGGAAGAATCAGAGCCACAACTCGGCAAGAAGACCGGTACATTCAAATAACTGCACGTCGGGAGCGTACCGTAACCGCCCGGGCTTTACAAACTCAACTGCGACAGTCAACTGGCGCTCAAGTCAGTGATCAAACCATTCGCAATCGACTCCACGAAGATCCAGAGTGCGAAATAAGGTTTCACTTTATTTTGTTCAATAAAAAAAGCACTTTATTACTTTTTAAAATCTTATTCTAACATTTGATTGGTAACTCTACTTTATACGTTATGTGCGGATTGGAGGTTTGCGGAGAACTAACTTCATCTTCAACGAACGATCACTGGTTGACGTTGAACTTTCGTGGGTGGTATGGAGAAATGCACATGTTGCATTTCCTTTGTGGGTCTGGAACATCGTTATCGCGACCAGTCGATGGGGATGCCATTCTTCTTCGGCAAAATATCCATTTCGAATGCTGATGTATGCATATTTTGCAGTGATGAGTTGTTGGGTATTGATTTCGACGTAACCTCTTCCTCCTTTGGATTATGACGCTCCTGAGTCATATTGATAATTTTTAATTTTATATTTTTGTATCTTTTTAATAAGATTATTAATACAAATATAAGAAATATAACAATAATAGTTCCTATAGCTAGATTGTACAATAAGTGACTTTGTTTTTGAAATTTTAATTCTTTAATCACTTCTATGTTCTCAATTTGTTTAATTACAATGTCGTCAAATGTTAATTGGCTTATACTTTCTTTCATTTCTACTATTGTTGGTATTACAAATTTTTGTTTAAATATTTCTTCTTTATTTATAAATGTTTGGTTACTTATGTTAATGGTACAATCGTTAAATGTTAATAAATAGTTTCCTTTAAGTTTTAAAATTCTTTCGTCACATGTACTTTTTAAAGTTTCATTAAAATAATTTCTTAATAATATTAATCCAGGTTCGATAACAATAATTTCTTTTCTGTTATTTCTTATCTTATTACATCTTCGTTAAAAATACAAATTTTTGACCGTTTAAGCTTCTTGTAATCCGAATCCTTTTCGTAATCATATACAATGTTTCCAATTTTTACAATTTGTTCATTATTAATCATGAGTTCTTCAAAATCTTTATTAGGGATTGCTATTAGTAATGATCTGTTTACAGATATGATTTCTTTAGGAATTTTAAGTGCAAATATTATTTTATTCTCTTTGTACTTGGCAGTACCAGTTTTGATATTTTGTAATTTATCGAAATCTACGTTATATCTTACAATTTCTTCGTTATTTAAAATGTTATTACTCATAATTCCTATTCTTGAGGAAGCAATGTTATTCTGAATGTGTTCTATGTTGTCTTTAAGGATTTTAATTGTCATTAATGACTCTAAGTATATAATTTCTTGATATATTTTTCTATTATCGTCTTTGTATGAATTTAGTCGTTCTAATATCTTAACTCTGTCTTTTTCTATAGTCTTTTTTAATGTCGTAAAGGTTTTGTTGAAATGTTCGTTAATATATTTTTGAACCAATTCTTTTAAATTTTTATAGTAAATGCATTTCTTTAAACCTTCATAGTTTTCGTTTATACCTGCGTGTCCTGTTTCCTTTTTATGATAACTAGCTATTTGCCTTAGTGTTTCATCTTCAGTTTTCATTTCCTTGGCATGATACATACATTTATAGAATTTCATTTTTGTTAAATCGAATAATTCAATTAGTTTAAGTTGGACTAAATTGTATTAATGTTCAGTTATTTCTGAATAAATACCTATCCTTCCTTTTTTTAAAAATCTTCTAAATATATCTGAGAGTCTGTCCTCTTCAATGTCCTGGGAATTTATATATATTTTTCGTCTATTATTTATTACTTCAATTTCTTTCATCTTATTATTTGTTAATATAATCTGCGTGTAAAATCGATTTACTATTGCATCTAAAATTGTAAAGTGGTCATTATGTTCTTCCTGTTGAGAGTGAATAGTATTCTCTATACTCATGTTGTCAATTGCAAAATTTAAAATGGGTGCTTTCTCTCCCTCCTTATTTTTGAGCGTCTCGATCACATTAATTTCTCCTGTATCGTTGTTTATTCTACTCATGAAATCTGCTGCTATATTCTCCTTTCCTTTGATATAATCTATGTTTATGTTATATTCGCCTAGCTTGAGTAACCATCTCTGTAACCTTGGATTTATATCCTTGCCTTTATGTTTCGCTTGCAACCATTTGAGTGGTTGGTGATCAGTCATTAGATCAAAGGGTCTTCCATAAATGTAGGGTCTAAAATAGTTTACGGACCAAACTATTGCTAATAGTTCTTTTTCTGTTACCGAGTAGTTCTGTTCATGGTTATTTAAAGTGCGACTTGCATAGCATATTGGATGTCCGTCTTGAGTTAAGACTGCTCCGATAGCATAGTCACTTGCATCAGTAACGAGTTTAAACTTTTTTTGGAAATCTGGATATTTCAATACTGGAGAATCTGTCAAGATCAATTTCAATTTTTCAAAAGCGTTTCTGTAATTTGAATCATTCAAATTTATTCTAGCATTCTTCTTAAGGTATTTGGTCATAGGTTGAGCGATTTTCGCATAATCCTTTATAAACTTCCGGTAGTACCCGGTTATGCCTAAAAATGACTTAATTTGTTTGACCGTTTCTGGAAGCTTAAGCTTTTGAATACTTTCAACTTTACTCATATTTGGTTTTACACCTTCTGTGGTTAAAACATGTCCGAGATATTCTGTTTCTTTAGAAAAGAATGAACATTTATCTATTTGGATTTTCAAGTTATGTTTCCTTAATCTATCTAACACTTTTTCTACGCTAATAATGTGTTCCTCTAAAGTAGTACTGAAAATCAGTACATCGTCTAAATATACTACACATATATGGTTGATGTATTCTCTTAGTACTGAATTTATTAGCCTCTGGAACGTTGCCGGAGCATTTTTGAGTCCAAATGGCGTTCTCGTAAACTCATAATGTCCCAAAGGTGTCGAAAAAGCTGTTTTTTTTCTATCTTCTTCTCTGCCTAAGACTTGGTGAAAGCCCTTAGCCAAGTCCAAGGTTGTGAAGTATTGTGACCTTCCTAATTTCTCTAATATATTATCAATATTAGGAATAGGAAATCTATCATCAACAGTAACTTCATTCAATCGCCTATAATCAATGACAACTCTCCACTTTTTTCTTCCAGAGTTATCTATTTTCTTCGGTACTATCCATAGTGGACTGTTATAGGGTGAATTACTTTCTTTTATTATGCCTTGAGCAAGCATGTCTTTAATCTGTCTGCTAATCTCTTGTTCGTGTATTTGAGGATATCTATATAATTTGGAGTATATCGACCTATCTGTTGTAGTTACTATTTCATGTTGGATTTCATGTGTACTACTTAATTGTTGTCCTTCCTGGTAAAACAAATCTTTATTTTTTCTTAACAACTTTTCTAACTTTTCCTTTTCCTCTTTATTCAAATGTTCGTTGAGAAGACACTGTGGGACACCTTGATCCTCCTCAGCTCCTTCTAACGTATGTACTTCCTCATATTTAAATGGAAATGCATTAATGAATTTAATTTTATTGCCATTTATTTCGATATATTCCTCTTCCAAATTAATTTTGGCTTGTAATGGTTTAAGTATATTTTGTCCTATTATCCCATCGAAATCTTTATCGCTAAATGTTGTTAATTTCCAACACATATGAGCTTTCTCAATAAATTCTGTAGGAAGTTCGGTCAGTATTTCTGTATTAATTGATGTGATTCCATTAAGGGTATCAAATCTCATACTTTCTTTTAAAATAGTTCGTTTATAGTGTGTCAGTTTTGTTTCGTCCAATAGAGTGGTAGTAGATCCTGTGTCTATCAGGCATCTAATTTTGTCTTTTCCTATCGTCAATTCTACTATCGGTAAATCTGATCTGGAGGCTGTGAATGAATTTACCTCTCCAGATGATTGTTGAACGTGTTCACAATCCATGGGTACAGCTGGTTGGTTATTATGTGGTACCTGTTCTCTGTTATTATAGTTATTCCTGTATTGACCTGACTGCCTATTTTGATTAAAAGGATTTCTATTTTGTCTTGAATTGTAATTCTGATTATTTCTAACCTGTCCAGAATTATTATTATTATTGTTATAATTATTGTTGTTATATCGACCTGAGTAATTGTTGTTATATCGACCTGAATTATTGTTATTATATCGACCCGAGTAATTGTTGTTATAATTGTTGTTATATCGGTTATGTCTCACCTGGCCTGAGTTATTTTGATTGTTATTCGATTGATTTCTATGTTTATTATAATTGTTGTTAGTTTTGTTTTGTACTTGTGAATGTATCCTATTATCAGAAATTATACCTGACTCTTCCAATGTGTAAAAGGCCTCCCTTAGATTTTTTGCTCCCCTACTAACAATTATACTTGCAAAATTTGGCTCTAAGCCATTCGTAAATGTTCTTAGTATCATTTGTTCGTTTGCTTCTACTGAAAATTCTATC
Source organism: Matsumyia berberina (assembly GCA_917880715.2). NCBI lineage: Eukaryota > Metazoa > Arthropoda > Insecta > Diptera > Syrphidae > Matsumyia > Matsumyia berberina. The sequence goes on along the minus strand of OU862872.1, from coordinate 59,135,341 downwards.
GGTTTGTTAGAATCGAACTCATATTTTGTATTTAATTTATCTAATACATTTTTTTAAGTTTTCAAAATAATTGCTTACGTTATTATAATTTTTAATGCTGATTGCTTGGTGGTAAAGGTTGTGGTAAGTTTCCCTGATGCCGAAGTTCCGGATCAATTCCTTTTTTATTTCTTCCCAGCTTGGGTCTGATCCCAAAGTCCTGATGGCTTGTAGTGCTGGTCCTTGTATCTTGTTGATGATGTTTCTGTGTAGTACATAATTTTCTAGGGAAGTTCCCGTGAAGTAAGGCAGGAACAATTCCACTTCTCTGATGAATGAAGACAGTGCATATTCAGCCGAACCCCAATATTCCTTGATTCGGGATGATTCTTTCATCAAGTCTGTTAGCGTTAAAGTTATGTGTTGAGTTCCCACACCGCTCGATATTCCTTGAGTTGCCATTCTGATAGAGTCTGATCTATTCACGTTTACGTGGATCGGATTTAAATATAATTCCGGTGACCCAAACACTTGTATCTGCGAATCGTTATTTTTAAAATCGATTCTGCGTTTCACTGTTTAGTAAGTCACTAATGTTTATTCACGGAACATATCTTTAAAGAATTCCAATCTTTAGATTTAGAATCCTACCGACTGCGCCAAATAAGGTTTCACTTTATTTTGTTCAATAAAAAAAACACTTTATTACTTTTTAAAATCTTATTCTAACATTTGATTGGTAACTCTACTTAATACGTTATGTGCGGATTGGAGGTTTGCGGAGAACTAACTTCATCTTCAACAAACGATCACTGGTTGACGTTGAACTTTCGTGGGTGGTATGGAGAAATGCACATGTTGCATTTCCTTTGTGGGTCTGGAACATCGTTATCGCGACCAGTCGATGGGGATGCCATTCTTCTTCGGCAAAATATCCATTTCGAATGCTGATGTATGCATATTTTGCAGTGATGAGTTGTTGGGTATTGATTTCGACGTAACCTGCGTGCTATTCGACCGAAACTTACAGCGGCCCATCGGGCAGCGCGAGTTTTGTTATTCCCACTCTCACCACATATTTATGTATGCATGCATATTGTTTACGTGCAGACGTTAAACGATGCAGATGATCCTGCATTGAAGATAACACATGCACCACTTCAGAGAGGTATATTTCAAATACATTTTATGTACATAAGATAACAGAAGGAACCACATTTGGAAGTCGATAAGATAAGACACCAGCATCGACAAGGTTTCCTTTATAAATAATTGTTAGAGTTAAGTTAGTTTTAAGATGATTTCGAAAGAATAAAGATCGTTTTATTTTAAGACTCAGTTTTTTAATTAAAATAAAAAACTTATTTCGCGCTTAAGGTACGCCCGTGAGCATTCAAATTGGACCATGGGCAACTGGAGGTCTGTACTCTTTACAGACGAATGCAAGATAAAATTTTTGAGTGAAGATAAACGAGTACGCGTGTGGAGAAGACAAGGTGAACGTTTTACTGACCCGTGCATTCACGGAAGTGACGGATTTGGGGTCCCCATTGTTATGGTATGGGCTGGAATAAGTTTGCCAAGCACAACAAAGCTGGTAATCCTGGACGAGGGCACCTCTACCGCCGCCAGTTACGTTAAGATGGTAATACGACCTGTATTACCCAATGAGCTCTTTCAGACGCAAATATTTCACTTTTGCCATGGCCAACAAAGTGCCCAGACCTCAATTTCATCGAGCATTTATGGGACCAATTAAAAAGAAGCCTCAAAGAAAACCACAGCCATGTCAACACTAAACAGGAGCTGATGAACGCGTTAATAGCCTGTTGGGAGCGCATACCCGAACAAAATGTAACGCATCTGATCCAAAGCGTACCAGATAGGCGAATACAGTGCATACTGCGTTTCGCTGATGACTTGGTCATCCTTACGTCCACCCAGACCGAACTTCAGAACGCACTAGATAGGTTCGTCCCCGTCTGTGTTGAAGCTGGGATGAAGGTAAACGTGAACAAATCAGAGGTAATGGTAATTTCCCGAACGCCTGTTCAATGGACTCTGCAAGTTGGTGGAGTCCCATTGAAACAGGTGGAGAAGTTTAAGTATGTCGGAGTTTTTTTTCGAGTGATGGTAGGAGCAATACAAACTTATCCTGTAGGATTTGTGAGGCTGGATCAATTTCGAGATAGCTTGGTCAATCTGTTATCAGGAGGGCTGAACTTAGCATCGGCGCTAAGCTATCGGTCTTCAATTCAGTTTTTTTCCCACCCTTACCTATGGTCATGAGGTTTGGGTAATGACCAAAAGAATAAGATCGCGGATAGAAGCTTCCGAAATGAGATTTCTTCATTGTATTGCCGGAGTTACTCGTGGAGATCGAGTTAGGAACACCAGAATACGCGAAGAGCAGCTACTTCTTCGGGTGGCTGGGTGTTGTAGTAAGAGGGTAGACTCTGATTGGTATCAACTTGGCAATGCCCAGTGTTGTAACTGTTATTACACATCAATTGTCCTTATTTTACCTCCTCGTGGTAGCCACAGGGGCCAACGGCACCGCTAACATCCCCGAAGTGGGTTACCAACATCGGTTATGCCGGCCGCTCGTCCTAGGGGTTATAACAATGGACCTGGTCCTCCAGGTTGGGGGTTGTGCACCGGGGTAACTGCCATGTCATGAAAAAACATTTAAGTTACGAAGCAACGACAAGCCTCCGATACAGACGGATTCACTGATGACAACCCATGCAAACGAATAAAGGACAACGACCTTCGGATCTGCACGTGGAATGTTAGGTCCCTTAACAGACCACGTGCAGCCGAACAACTAGCGGAGGCCCTAGACTGCTGCAAAGCAGACATCACCGCCATCCAAGAAGTGCGGTGGGATGGGCCGGGCAAAAAGAGGATGGAAAACTGCGATATCTATTACGGCGATTGTTACCGACAACAAAAGCAGCGCCTATTTGGGTGTAGATTCGTAATTGGAGGCAGACTTAGGCAAGAAGTCTTAAGCTTCAGGTATGTGAGCGAACGTCTCATTACAATCCGCATCAAGGCTAAATTCGCCAACATTAGCCTGATATGCGCGCATGCCCGCAAAGAGGAGAAAGACAACGACACCAAAGACAGATTCTACGAGCTCTTGGACAAGACATACGAGCAGTGCCCTAGCTATGACATTAAGATTGTCCTAGGCGAATTTAACGCAAAGCTAGGAAGAGAGGCCATCTTTGGTAGTACTGTCGGAAAGCACAGCCTACACGACACCACCTCCGATAACGGATTTAGGCTGGTCGACTTTGCTGCGGGGCGGAACGTTGTCGTAGCTAGTACGCGGTTCCCACTTCTCGATATCCACAAAGGAACATGGAGATCTCCTGATCAATCAACCGTCAACCAGATTGACCACATTGCGATCGACGCAAGGCACTCCTCCAGTATTATGGATGTCCGAACGTTCCCAGGGGCCAACATTGACTCGGACCACTACCTTGTTGTAGCCAAGGTACGACTGCGGATATCCCGAACGCCGTCAAGACAAGGGAATACTGTAAGGAAGTTTGACGTCGGACGGCTGCAATCGCAAGAGATCACCAGATCCTTTTCCGATAGAGTCTCTCTCAATCTCTCAAGAGGTCCTATGCCGCCAGCATCAAGTATTGAAGACCAGTGGCAACATTACCAAAAAGCGATCAGAGATGCCGCCTCTGATGTGCTGGGTTTCACACGGCCACCACAACGAAACCCCTGGTTTGAAGACCAGTGCCGGCAAGCACATGCAGCGAAACAAGAGGCTTACAAAGCGGAGCTGCATGGAAAAACCAGAGCTGCTCGCGTGCTCTACGGACAGAAGAGGAGAGACGAACACAAGCTTTTCAGGAGGAAAAAGAAAGAGCATGAGAAGCGCGCGATCGAGGAGATAGAGGGATGTTATAGCAGGAATGAGGTTCGGAAGTTTTACCAAAGGGTAAAAAAAACCTGTCAAGGTTACAGAGCCCGAACCGAGTCCTGCAAGGATGAACAAGGGAGCATCGTAGTAGAATCGCAGTCGATGTTGAGGATATGGAAGAACCACTTCTGCAGAATGTTTAACGGCGAGGACGAATCAAATCCTGCTGTCAGGCAGAATGAACCACTCAACCAACAATTCCGTCCACCCGACCTGACAGCATCTATAGAGATGAGCTATACAGAGCCATGTCTAGTTTTGGCATCCCTGCCAAATTCGTCTGTCTATGCAGGATGACGATGGAGAACGCACGCTGCTCCATCAAGGTCGGTCAAGACCTCGCCGAGACCTTTGATGTCAAAAAAGGATTTAGACAAGGTGACGCGCTATCATGCGACTTCTTCAACATCGTTCTTGAAAGAGTTGTGCAAAACTCACGCGCCAACACCAGAGACACAATATTTCAAAAGTCCGTCCAATTACTCGCATATGCCGACGATATTGACATAATCGGAAGAACGCAGCATGATGTCACTGGTGCGTTTGTGAGTATCGAGACGGAGGTGGCGAAGATGGGTTTAGCGTTCAATGAGAGCAAGACGAAGTATATGCTGTCAACAAGAAAGGACTCCCAACACCGACGTCTCGGACAGAACGTCACTATAGACAGCTATAACTTTGAGGTAGTTAAGGACTTCGTCTACCTAGGCTCCGCTATACATAAATTCAGACAATGACACCAGCGCTGAGATTAAACGAAGAATAACTCTTGCCAATCGCTGTTTCTTTGGGCTAAGAAGGGAATTGAGTAGCAAAGCCCTCTCTCGAACAACTAAGGTGATCCTTTATAAGTCCTTAATCGTCCCAATCTTGCTCTGCGGCGGAGAGGCTGGACTCTGTCTAAAGCGGATGAGGTTGCTCTTGCCTGTTTCGAGAGGAAAATTCTTCGGGTGATTTTTGGTCCCGTCTGCATAGAACTGTATGGGCAGTATGGCGGCATCGACTTAGCCAGAAAAGTGAAGGTCCAACGACTGAGGTGGCTGGATCATGTTAAGCGGATGGACACCAATGCTCCAGCTCGGAAAATCTTCGAATCCACACCCGAGGGACGGCGCAGTAGAGGAAGACCGCGATTCAGGTGGCGCACCCAAGTGGAAGGGGACCTCAACCAACTTGGCGTGAGAAACTGGAGACAGCTGGCAAAAGATCGAGATAGCTGGCGACGCTTGTTGGTTGAGACCCAGGACCACCCCGGTCTGTAGCGCCACCTTAAGTAAATAAGTAAGCTACTTCTTCGGGCGGAAAGGTTCATACTTTGATTGTTTGGGCACATTTAACGCATGTTCCCAACTCGGCTCCCGAGACGTGCAATGGAATCCGTGCCATCGGGTAGGCGTGCCCTGGGTAGGCTTAGGATGAGATGGCTGGACCAAGTCTGAAATCTCACCTCTACTCGTATGGGGTCAGCCCCTGATGATTTAGAGTCGATGGCGGAAGATCGAGAGATGTGGCGAGTCCACTTAAGCACCCTTACCCCGCGACCCTCATAGTGGATAAGCGGGTCATTGAAAATGATGATGATGATAATTGATGAATTCATGTGCTGATTTCTCTTAGCGAAACGTAAGCGATTATGTCTTCATCTACTCTATCAGAGAATTTGAGAGTTTCGTTTGCCACGCTAGGTGGAAAAAGTTTACATACATTTGTAAGGTGCTCCGAAAAAATGTTGGCCTTTTCTTTTGGGCAACCGATCCATTTCCCACCAGATGTTTTCAAGGGCGGGATCTTGCGCTTGAGGTCTCTTTAAATATTTGGCAGCCTTCCAAAGAGAATAGTCTGCTACTTTGTCGGAAGTTAAGTTACAAAAGTATTTAGCTAGAGATCTATTTTTAAATTCACCGATACTTTTTTAAGTCTGTTATTTAGTCTATTATAATAAATACAATGTAGATAACATAATCTAACTAAATAAATAAATGAAAAAAAACTCTTCTCTCAATGACAGAACTTTAAATTGGGTCATAAAATGGACGACTTGAGACAGTCCTTAACATCATCTGCACGTGTCTCTCGTGGCAAATCAGGCAACGTCTGTCTTAAATTACCGGCCAAAATCACTGCCTCAATACCATTTTTGTGAGCCATTCATCCTTGCCTTCATCCGGTAACTTTGGCTTCTCGGAGAGCCTGAGCCATGCCACTCTGCTTAGAGATGTCACAAAATGCAGACTCAGAATGATTTAGGTTGAGAGGTGACTTGAAGGCGGCGTGAGCTGTTGTGCGTTATTAAGTGAGAGTAGTTGCAATACAAATCTGAGGAAGCAACGGTAATGGTGATATTGCTTTCAACCATAATTGTGCCCAGCAACAAATTGATCGAGAACACATTCATATATATAGTACATATTACATACATATATGTATATCCAACATACTTTTGCAAACAAAATAAGTAGAATTATGTATTGTTGAATAATTACTCTAAGTTTAAAGTAAATCTGGCCAAAACAAAATATTTCCCGTCGTACCCTTTTATAATCCTTTTACCCTGTTAGTTATTCTCTTAGTGGGTATCTAGTATACATATACGTATTTACATATGTATGTAAGTTCTCGTAAATAAATAATAAAAAGTTCAATATTAATCAAACAGATTTTAGATTTATTCATATGAAAATGAAATGAAATAATGGATTCTCAATTTTACCCACGAAGTTTCCTTCCAATTACGGGCGGAAGACCTCGGTTTCCTGTCAATTGAAACAAGTGCTTCGGAAGCACCGCCGCAGGAAGACATAGATTTCGAAATTGGCGAACTTGATTTATCGCAGGGGACTTCAAAAAAATATGTGCCTGAAAGCAATAACAAAAATGATGGTACCTCTAGGGCGAATTCATCGAACAAAGTAGATATGAGTGCCAAATTAAAGATAAAGAGGAACATGTGGAAGGAAACCTACAAAAGAACAGCTTGCGTCAGCGGACTGTGATTTCAGCACCTGAATGCAAGAACTAGTTTACACGATTTTTTCATCTTTAGGTATCGGGGTTTTCAACTAAATGTGTTCTACCTATTTTTTTTTAATTTAAAATATTTTTTTAATTATTACAAGTAACAATTTTATACAACAATAAATCTATATTGCCCTTTTATTCTTTACGACAACCCTTAGGTTAGTAGGTAGGGTGGCTGCCTATGCGAAGCACAGACACACGTAGGCTAGGAACGCACCTTGTGTTACCACTTCGATCTATACTCTGAAAACGCCACTGGCTTTATTGAAACCAATTGGAGCTCTTGATGAAGCTGAAAAAAAGTTGTGGTTATGCTGTCACTTTTTCCTTGACATTCACGGAGTAAGCACGTTTTATTTCGACAAAACCAATGGAATTGGTATGACAAGACACTACATCTTTAATTACATCTCTGCGGCATTCCAAACTATTCATAGCAATCAAAGCATACCTTGATGAATACCTCGGCAAATCAGTAGGGCAGTTTAATTTTCTTAAAGTGTAACGCGTAGATTTTTCTTGTATTCTTTCAATGCGCAAGCTATTATTTTTATAGAAGGGTGACCAGACTACACAACAATATTTCAGAATAGAAAGCACTCATGAACAAAACATAGTCTTTCAAATATATGCATCGTTAAACGCAACAGAATTACGTTTTAGAAAACCTTACATTGAATTACCTTTGCAGAAAATGTAAGAGTACACCAAAATCTTTAACTTTACCAACCCTAAGCAAACATCTATTTAAAAAAAATTTAGTTACAGCTGTAACTGATGTTACGAAATCCGGTTACACTAAAGATTTTGCATTTAAATAGAAAAAAATAAATAAATGGCTGGCGCGACAGCTCAGGATGGGCCAAGACCTAGCTTCTCGCAACCGTTTATGTTGTGGGTATTAGATTTTTTGCACGAGTGAAAGGAACATACATACATATTATTGCCGACGCCGAACAGCGAATTGAGAAGAATGTTCAGTGGACATGGCTCGGGCTTGAACCCACGCAGCTCGCACGGCAGTCCAACGCGACCAAAAATACTTCCTAGAATTTTCCGAAAATGTGCCTTCACGAGGAAAAATGTGTCGGACAGTTAAATAACTATTACGAGGGTGATGTGCCAGACAGTTACATTACTGTTGCGAGGGTGATTTCTCCTCTTCCTCATCCATGCAATCGTAGCAAAAATCCTTATCCGGAATTCGGAGCCAATTAGTGTGCCTGCCCATTGCTCAGAGACCTGTGAATGTGTATGTATTACATGGTTGGTTGAAGAGGTTGTATCAGGCATGGACACATATTAAAATAGTGCAGAAATGCACTATTTTGTAACCACAGTTCTCGTGACCGGTTAGTTAGATGAGTGTGGATGGTTGTCGACACACCATGGCTGTTGGTCTTACATCCAACCTATGGAGTTAAGGGGTTAGGTGTGTTTAGAGGGCTCAAAAAACGCGTATTTTTACCGTTTTTTTTTAATATATCAAGTGAAATATTTGATTCAAACAATTTACCATATCAGAGATACATATGCACATATTTAACAAGTACTTTGTGAAATCAGCGTAATCAGGATAACTCGGGACTGTTTCATCCTAAATTAAAAAAACAATTTTTTTCTGTTAGTAGATATATAAAACTTGAACTTGAACGAAGGAAAAGAAAAAAAATTGAAATTAGAATTTTTGGCGGAGTTGTTAACAAAAAAAAACCATTTTTTAGTCAAATTTTCACCACGTATTGCCTCATAAAATAAGTTGTGATAAAAAAAAATTAAAATCCTTCGTTTGGTTTCTAGATAATGTTATTTTGAAGAAGCGTGCAAATTGGTTCAAGATTGGTTCATAACTTTTTGAGAAATCCTGACTACCGATTTCGCAACGCGATTGAAGTGCGACGCGCCAGGCTGCCGTGGCCTGATGGGCGGAACTTCCGAAGGGTCTATCTCTTAGAATTTTACTCTGATCGATTTAAAATGTTGAGAGAATATTCTTGATTGTACTATATAATAAGACAAAAAAAAAACATTTTCTGAAATTTTGAAACCCACCCCTTAAGGGTGATCCGGTAACCTAAGAGTCTCTACCCTATCTCCTGTTTTATGAAGATCCCTCAGTGTAAGTCTCCATTTTATTATTGTTGTCTGAAATAGTATTCCGTTCTTGGGAAGGGGATACGTAATCTGACTGAACGTTACTTATGCCTAAAGCTACGATCAGACAATTTGCAGATGTGTGGAAATTTTGCAGCAAAATGCGTCTCAAACGTCCGCAAATCGTGTGATCAGCAAATTTTTGTCCGCAAAGGTTTTCACATATGTCATTTGCCCACGATATGCAGACGTCGTCAGCGAACGTTTGCACACGTCACCCGCAAATCGTGTGATCACCCTTTTGGGTTTATTTGCACACATTTGCTGACTTTTGGACATTTGCTCACTCTCATTTGTAGACTTTTGAGATTTGCAGATGTTGGTTTGAAGAAACATGGGCAAAAGGAAAATTTTTCCGCAAATGCTGTGTTATAACGTGGGTGTTTTTCCTCGCAACTCTTCTTCATTTGCGCTACTGAATTGGACATCATCGAACTTTAATCACCAGAGTATTAAATAAATCATTTGAATTAATGGAATTAATTTTCTGACAAAAAGAAAAAAGAAATTAAAAATGATTCCCGACAGGAAAAGTACAAATCCATTTAAATTTTGGATTTATTTATATTTTTGCTATGTTCAGAAAATAGAAACAGGAAAAAAATAAAGTTTTGCTTAAAATTCTTCCTTGTCGCGCCGGCCAACCTAATCATTTCTCTAGAAATTGCGCTGCTTCGAGGCCAATTTGCTACGGTCATCCTGTTCGCTGCTGCTCTCAAACAAATACATACACAGCCAATACCACTGCGAGGGTATCTCGATTTGTTTCATCCCTCCAAATAAATGAAAATGACGTTTCTTCAATTGGGTCTGCAAATGTGCTAATTGCATATGTCGGCAAATAGTGTGATCGGACAATAAATGCTCTCAAAAAATTTCCAGGTGTGTCATTTGCACACATTTGCGCACACCCAACAATTTCCAGCTTTGGGACAAATTCGGCAAATCGTGTGATCGGCTTGCAAATGACATTTCTGCAAATGGGCATTTGCGGATGATTTGCAGACATTTGCTTATGTGGAAATTTTGCGCACATCTGCAAATCGTCTGATCGGAGCTTAAAACACAATACCGCGTTGGTGCTACCGTTTTCCCGTCACGTTGGCAGTGCTTCACAGACGCGTTGAATTGAAATACTCAAATTGATCAGCTGCCTGCACAAAATCCCACACACATTTTCTGAAACAAAAAAAAAATCTGCGATGCGAAGTGTCAGAATGCACCAAAAGTTCAACCTAGTTGAACTTTGCTTTTGAGAGAGCCCGTCATTACGAATTATAAAGCATGCCTCTTTACTCTCTTCCGCTCTCAAACGTAGAACGGTAGCACGAAGCGAGATTGTGGCTTGTGCCATTGAATTCCTTTGGTTGAACATTAAGCGTCATTCAAAGGTAGCACTAACGCAGTATTGTGTTTCAGGCATTACTTACTTAAGTTGGCGCTACAGTCCGAGGTGAACCTGGGCCTCAATCAACAAGTGTCTTTAGCCAGCTGCCTCCAGTTTCGCAACCCAAGTTGGTTGAGGTCTCCTTCCACTTGCGTGCGCCACCTGAGTTGCGTCGTCCTCTATTGCGCCGTCCCTCGGGTGTGGATTCGAAGGTTTTCCGGGCCGGAGCATTGTTGTCCATCCGCTTAACATGAACCAGCCACCTCAGTCGTTGGATCTTCACTCTTCTGGGTAAGCCACTGTCGCTGTACAGCCCGTACAGTTCGCCGTTGTATATCCTTCTCTACTCACCCTCTATGCAGATGAGACCCAAAATCATCTGAAGAATTTTCTCCTCCGAAAAAGCCAAGAGCAACCTCATCTGCTTTTGACAGAGTCCATGCTTCTGCGCCGTAGAGAACGACTGGGATGATTAAGGTCTTATAGAGGGTCACTTTAGTCGTTCGAGAGAGGGCTTTGCTACTCCATCGCATTCTTATCCCAGAGAAACAGCGGTTGGCAAGAGTTATTTTTCGTTTAATCTGAGCGCTGGTCTCGTTGTCTGAGTTTATAGCGGAGCCTAGGTAGACAAAGTCCTTAACTACCTCAAAGTTATAGCTGTCTATAGTGACGTTCTGTCCGAGACGTCGGTGTTGGGTGTCCTTTCTTGTTGACAGCAATTACTTCGTCTTGGCCTCATTGACCGCTAAACCCATCTTCGCCGCCTCCGTCTCAATACCCCCAAACGCACCAGTGTCATCACGCTGAGTTCTTCCGATTATGTCAATATCGTCGGCGTATGCGAGTAATTGGACGGACTTTTGAAAGATTATGATATTGGCGCGTGAGTATTGCACTATTCTTTCAAGAATGATGTTTAAAAAGTTGCATGACAGCGCGTCGCCTTGCCTAAATCCTTTCTTGACATCAAAGGTCTTGGTGAGGACTTGACCGACATTGATGAAGCAGCGTGAGTTTGGAAGGGATGCCAAAGCTCGACATAGCTCTGTAAAGCTCGTCTCTATAGATGCAGTCATTCGCGGCCTTAAATTCAAGGAAAAAGTGGGGCGAAACGAATTGAAGTTCCTGGCTTTTCTCCAAGATCTGTCGTAGTGTGAATATTTGGTCGATGGCGGACTTTTCTGGCATGAAGCCATACTGATTTGGACTGATGAGGTGGTTGACGACCGGCTACAAGCGTTAACTCTACAGGGCACATATGATCTTATTCTCCTTAACCTCCTTAACGAAAGAAGAATAGGAGGGCATTTTATTAGAAGTTTAAGCAGAAACATTTTCCAAGTTCAAACACCTTATGCAATGATCAGTTAACTGCAAATTAAGAACAAGGCTACTGTGAAGGAGTTTGTAGGAGTTACGAAATTGCACCATTGTATGATCAATGCAAGTGCTAGTAGAGTCTGAAATGCGAGTAGGTTTGTTTATTCATGGCTCCAAACTGTGAGAAGACAGTAAAAATGAATAATTGTCCACCAGAATAGAGTTTTGTAAGATATATATCTATTCACATAGCTGTCGCCCAATAAAATAATATCGTTAGATGACTCACTTGAAGTTTTCTAATTCTTCATAAATAAAAATAAGAGCTTCACGTTACTAGAAAGAGATAGCTCATTAAATCTATAAATACGAAAAGAAAAGTTTACGCAGAACGTGTGGACCCCACGACAGCACGACAGAGTCATGTCTAGTTTTGGCATCCCTGCCAAACTCGTCCGTTTGTGCAGGATGACGATGGAAGATGCACGTTACTCCATCAAGGTCTGTCAAGTGCAAGCAACTCGCAGTTCTCCTTATGCGTCCAAAGAATCCTGAGGCTATGTATATATATTTTCAACAACTGTTAGTTCTTGACGAATTACACTCTATCGATCCATTGTGAATGCAACAATATTGTCAGGCCTTCCAATGAAAAATGTGTCCCAAATCGTGTGAACTGACAATTTTTGTCTGATAACGTTCTAAGAAAGAAGAAGACCTGATAATATTGTGAGATCTTACAATCGTCTGAACATAACTTTACTTTGTAAAAAAAACAATCTCTAGAAGGACATCATTGTAGTCCAAGAATTTTTACCGAAGTAGATACCTTAAATTCAATGGCAGAAAGTTCCCGATGGTCTTCTGGTAAGGATAAAAGAAGAAATCAGCAATTCGTTGTCTACTTGCGAAACCTTCTGTCTTCAATAGATTCACTAGTTGTTTTCGGAGCACTATACTATCTGTGATAGTATCTGCACCAGTAATAACATAAAAATCGTTGAAAACTGTTGCAGATGGTGGGGGAAATGTTTGAGCTGAGTCTAATGCTAGTTGCTTTAGCGTCGGAACTGTGAGAAAAGGTGCTGATGCCATGCCGCAAGTCACTGTTAAGAGCCTATAGTGCTTGACATTGTCTTGGGATGTCTTACGCCAAACTATCATCTGAAAATCGGCATAGTTTTGAGAGACCCTAATTTGTCTATACATTCTCTCTGTCTCCCGATATGGTGTTAAGACGACGTCGATATCGTAGACAAATAGGAAAAATATCTCTTTGTATCGGGGGAAACACACCGGAGCCGTCAAAACGTTTTAATTCAACACACACCAACCGAAACACAATGCAACAAAACAAATCATTTCGCTTTTCTGTTTCGTTTGGTGTGTTGAGAAAAAACAAAACGACTTGTTTATAGTATTGTTCAACATGTGGTTCGATTCAGACAATAAAGTTGTGCTAATTTTATTTTATTTTATTGAAGTGTGTGAAAAGTATGAAGCACAATATAGAGAGTGGTGGGTTCATCCCTACAACCAGAGGAGATGCAAAGGACACCATTCAAAACTAAAGCCTTATCCTGATATATTTATAAACTTCACAAGAATAAAGATTAAAACATTCGATTATTTATTTTCTTGCATTAACAGGCTGCAAACTATCGACACTACGGTAAGTAACAATAAAGAGAAAATGCTTATGCACAAAAATAATATTTATTTCAAACATCTTAAAAATACCTTCTTCAGTAAAAAAAATAAATAAAATCGTAAATTATTCCAAAGAGTAAATCTCAAATAGAATGCAAAAAGTTTTAGTTTTTCTAATTTGTATAACTTGGATTTGAATAACTAGTACAGTACACTAGTGTACTAGTGTACCAGTGGAGTCGGAATTCATTGGACTTGTTTTTGCTGATACAGGTAAATCTCTCTTTTTACACTTTATTCGTGGTATTTTCATCTGCATTCTTATCTCTTGTTCTTGATTGTAAAAACTCGATCATTGGACCCGCTATCGTTTCTGATGCCAAAGTCTAAGAGCTTTTGCATGGCACAGGGCTGTTTTTGTAGTTGATTGTGTTTCGTTTAGACTAGGCGGAGAACCATACAGCTATATTTCTTCTGTTCTTTAACATCCGGGCTTCATAAACAGTTGCCAGTACTGCGATGCTGATTTATATAATTTTATAAAAAATGACGTAGAGTCTGCATGAAATCCTGTTGGCTTCGTTCATCCATTTCTCAATTGTCTGGAGTAGGAATTGCGCAGATTTGTCCATTTATTTTCCAGTTCCAATACTACAAAATACACATACGTTTAATATTCAACCAAATTAACAAATAGCAAAAAAATGTTCATGTATTTTGCGACTGGAGGAACATGCAAGTCGCTGTGGTGCGTCTACAATTGAAAACATTTTCATGTAAATAAATCTTAAAGTCGCCCGAAAAGGATGGTATGTGTTATGATATTCGGTAACTTCACTAAGAGTGTTGAAGAATTTAAATTTCAAAGAAAAGCAGCTTGTTCACTGACTAATTTTTCAACACCAATGAACCTGTCATTCGAAGCTTCGGCTACTTATTTATTCGAATGAAATTTTTAACAGTGGTATGTGATGCGAGGTTTTTATATTCATACTCCTCAAAATCTGGGCCTGGATCAGTAAATTAAGGATCATCCGCGAATTCGAATTCAATTTTGCAACGCAATAAAATTTGAACGCGCTTCCTCTAATTTTAATTTTGCTAGCCGAATTCCAAGCATAGAAAGCATAATATTTACTTCCAAAGACTCTCTCTTAAATTTCAAAGAAAAGCAGCTTGTTCACTGACTAATTTTTCAACACCAATGAACCTGTCATTCGAAGCTTCGGCTACTTATTTATTCGAATGAAATTTTTAACAGTGGTATGTGATGCGAGGTTTTTATATTCATACTCCTCAAAATCTGGGCCTGGATCAGTAAATTAAGGATCATCCGCGAATTCGAATTCAATTTTGCAACGCAATAAAATTTGAACACGCTTCCTCTAATTTTAATTTTGCTAGCCGAATTCCAAGCATAGAAAGCATGATATTTACTTCCAAAGACTCTGCAAATACTGTAACGCGATTCAAACTGCTCTTTGTACGATCGTGACCATTATGTGTATAAAAACCAAATGTGTGTACCTATTGTGTGGGCTCTTGATTATTGAGCGATTGTTCACCAGAAAAAAAAGTTTTATCACTTCACCGGAAGATTTAACAATTTGTTCATCGGATTCGGTTCAAGAAGGACCAAATATTTTATAATTCATGTAGTAGTAGTAAAAGTAAGTAAATGATTTATTTGTACAATAAAAGTTTACAAAAACAACATGCATGGCTCAAGCCGTCTGCCGGTTGGCACTGTTACAATTTACAATTTAATTTCAAATTATATTTATTCGAGAAGCAATTGATCTTGGGTAATTGATAGATTTTAAAAACTTCCATTTCTTATTCTTTCACGGTATGCTAATCCAAGTTTACAATACTGTGAAATTTTTGCAACATTAGCTTCATTTAGCAGTGAAATAGTCTGCTTGTCATCCAGAAAGTCGCGGTCGAAAACAAGTCTTCTTATTTCTCGAAGGGTAGGACAAAAGCCAATAAAATGAAGCACATCTTCTCTTACTCTTAAATTGCATATATCACAATAAAGGGGTTGATCGTCTCTATTAGGTATGTAGTTCAGCATAAGTAGTTCACTTCTAGTTCTTACCATCAGCGAAATTTGATCAACACGGTTTTCATCTCGAAAAAAGTTCTTTTCTGCTAGGTTATAGTTGAGTCTGCTATAGACTGACATGTGTAAAGATCCAGAGGCACTGTTAACGAATCCTTCTCTACATTTGTCATCTACTTTGGCAATCATCTCGTAGAGAGTCTTCTTCCATGTATCTAAGATCGAGGATTGTAGGTTGAGTTCAAAATTACATTCTTGAGACAGTTTCATTCATTTGCTAAACCAACTATATATATATATATATGCTATTGTGTATGATCTTCAAGGCAGCTTTTTTAGGAAGACGCATCAGGCATGTTTAACACATTTAAAGTGGTGGCAATCCTGTCTCTAGCATAATTATATAATTAGGCGTAGTCTGCGCAAGCGAAAAACACTTTTAACATAAAATCTGAGCAGTTTTTCCACCGTTTCATATTTTACATGGCCCCATACTGGTGCCGCATAAAGAAGAGTAGTTTCAGCTGTAGTCTCAAAAACTTTAAATTTGCAGCTATGTGCTATGTTTTTGTTGGAGAAGCATCTGTTCCAGGTGCAGTTTAGAGCAGTCTTTGCTTTTGAAAGTTGTTCCTTTAGATGCTTCTCCATACTTAAATTTTTTGTAAAGTATACTTCAAGATACTTGTATTATTTGACTACTTCTATGTTTTCATCATTGAATCTCCACTTTTCGTTAGTTGCGTTTCTTCCGCCCCATTCTTAAAAATCAAGATTTTGGATTTATCCAGATTAACCACGAGTTTCCAAAGAATGAATGGAGAGGCGAAGTGCACATCACAACGGTCACAATTCAAAGAGAACGATTTAGCTAAGCTAATTACTAAAGAGGCTCTTAACAAAACAATTATGTACAATGTACATAATAGGGAATGAGAGAAATATGTATGTATCTATATGAGTGTTATATTAAAGTGTTAGTTTCATTAAAGAGACTGCGTTTTTATAGCCTAAATATTCAATGTTTGGTTAGTTGTAATACATTGTGTAGTAGTGTATTTGAATAGAAAAATAGAAAAATTACCATCAAGTGTTACGAAATTGATGCTAGATCAATCGTGGGTTTTCCAGCAGGACAACGATCTAAATTGGTAAAGGAAACACGGCCAAATTGCTAAAGAAATGGGTACTTTATCGGGCACCTTAAGAGCTGGATCATATGTACTTCAAATCCCCACACCTGAACTGTATAGAGGATTTGTGGGAATACTTCGATAGGAAGATTCGAAAACGTATCATAATCAGCAAAGACGCGTTAGAGACGGTCTTATTGGAAAAATTTTAAAGATTCCAATAGAATTCACCAAGAAGTTGGGTGAATCAATTCCAAGAAGACTAGGCGTTGATCTAAATACAAAAGGGAAGCAGACTAAATACTTATTTTAACTTAATTTTAAAGTTAACTTTGTTTTGCTTCACACGTTTTGCTGTACACTTCTTTTGACGCGTAAAAAATAAAAAAAAATTTGTTATTTTTTTATTATTACTTTTTTTGTTAAATTTAGTTTGCCAAATTTTAAAGAATAAACTACTTATAAAATGCACATAATTATTTCATGGCAGGATAGAAACCATTCGTTGAAATAAAATGTTAAACATGTAACTTTGAGGTGTACACTTTGTTTTCTTGACTTCGTACGCGCACAGCTGCTCTTAAATACGTACCGATACCATTTTTTATAATATTGGCTTGGACCATGTTAAAAATAAAGAGGCCCTTCCGTAGGCGAAATTCTCCTTAGAAATTTAGGCCCACCAAGCTATAAGTCACAATCTACAAAAAAAAAAAAACAGGACGCGGCGGCGGAGGTGATAGAGTTTTTAAACGCCGAATCTCCCTCATTCCAAATAACCTGTAACCATCAATAAAGCGCAATACCACAGTGTGCTTTACGGGCGTAGACCTCAGTGTCTCAGCAGTGGGCGGGTCAACCGATTTCATTGCATTGCAATCGACGGTTCTTCGGGCACTCTTTGTATAATTGGTCAATAAACTGATCATCCTACTAATATTCTACTAATTTGCAAGCAATCCGCCGTCACAAACGAAGGATGGTTTACCTTTTTCCTATGAGAAGGATATCTTGCGCAGATATGACGAGCACTTTTTAAAGCTGCTCAATCCCGAAGAGGGATTGGATGGCAGACTGAGTAAGGCGGAGAAAAGTCCCACTGTGGTTGTGAAATATGGCCAGAAATGCACAAGGCGCTGAGGGAAGAAGGAGTAAAATGCCTCTCTCTTTGCTAACTGGGGTGATTGTTCCTCTTTTTTTTTTTTTTTTAATGGATAAGAGATATTTCTCTTAAGCCCTTCCCGGAAAAGTCTTTGAAAAGGTGTTGGAAGCGCGTTCCAGAGCTGTGGTTGAGTCCAGGTTGGGCGATGAGCAGCGTGGCTTTCGTCCAGGTAGAAGCAATACCGACCAGCTATTCCCTCTTAGAATGGTACTTGAGAAGGCCTGGGAGTATGGCAGTTGTTTTGTGGATTTGGAGAAAGCATATGATCGGGTCCCTCGAGATAAACTCTGGAGTGGACTTCAGGAGTATGAGATTGACGGTTCTCATTTGAAGGCCATTCGACTTTTATACACAGTGTTCGGGTGAAGGACGTTAAATCAACACCTGTTACTGTGGCCGTTGGACTTCGCCATAGATGCGTTCTGTCACCTCTCTTTTTCGTAGTGTACAGGGTTTTTCAATAAGAGCCCTACAAAAGTTTTTTTAAATAAAACAAAAACGGTTTTGGATATCAATGAAATTCTTTATTCCTGTGAAAGTACGTTCGATGCCATTATGTATGGAACTCGATTTCTTTTGCATGGCCACCACGGGCACGCTTGCAGAAGTCCAGACGCTGAACCCAATTTTCGACGGTTTTCAAGCATAAATCGGACGATACTGCTGCAATTTCACGTTCGATATTCGTACGAAGTTCATCAATCGTCGCTGGCTTGTTGGCATAGACCATAGACTTGACGTAGCCCCACAGGAAATAGTCTAACGGCGTCAAATCGCACGAGCGACTGGACCATTTCGTTAGATAACACGTTCTCCAAACTTGGTTTCCAATAAATTGATTGTGACATTCGCTGTGTGGCTTGTGGCGCCGTCCTGTTGGAACCACATGTCCTCCAAGTCCATATCATCCAATTGGGGCCAAAAATATTCGGTTATCATTGAACGGTAGCGATCCCCATTCACAGTAACGTGCCGGTCTTGATCATCACGGAAGAAGTACGGCCCAATGACGCCGCCGGCCCATAAACCACACCAAACCGTAATTTTTTCGGGATACAATGATGACTCATGGAGTACGTGTGGATTGCTGCCTGACCAATACCGCATATTTTGTTTATTGACGAAGCCATCCAGCCAGAAATTATGACGACCATAAATTGGACGTAGCGCTCTTAACGTTGAGGCCACTGACTCCGAATTTCGGTAGTAAATTTTAATAATTTCGACTCGTTGTTGGCTCGTATATCTTTCCATCATGAAATGGCAAACCTTACTGAAGAGAAATGTCAAAAAACCGCAAGAAAAATATGGCGTCGTTTGCTGCCCCGGTCGCTCTACTTTTGTAGCGTCCCTATTGAAAAACCCTTTATATGGATTGGATGTTACAGCGCAGCCATGGTGATGAACGGTTCGAATTGGGAAACTTAAGGATAAGTCATCTTCTTTTCGTTGATGACTAAGTCATCCTGGGGTCCACCCAGACTAAACTTCAGCGCGCAGTTGACACGTTCGTAGCTGTTTGTGTTGAAGCTGGGATAAGAGTAAACGTAAACAAATCAGAAGTAATGGTAGTTTGTCGAAAACCTGTCCAATGCACTATGCATGTTAATGGAGTCCTATCGAAACCGGTAAAGAAGTTTAAGTATTTCGAGGTCCTGTTTACGAGTGATATAAGGAGCAATACTGAGTTATTCAGTTATTCAGAATGGAACAACTCAGGGTGGAGCAACTTTGAGGCAGCTCTTCTGGGAATGAGCCTTGATAAATACTATTCATTCAGAAATCTTTTAAAGCTACATAGTATTATTCAGAACAATTGTCCCGTATACCTAAGTGAAATGATACTTTTTGCTCAGTCACGTAGAGGTGTCAGTTTGATATTTCCACGTTTTTCGCACACAATAGCAGAACGCTCCTTCATCGTGTCAGCAATTCGACTCTGGAATGATCTCCCTGTCGAATTGCAGACTATTACTTCACTACCCTTGTTCAAGCAGAGGATATTTCAACATTTATCAACCTAATCTAAATCTCTATATTTGAAAATACAATTTGTTACATTATAAAATAATTCAAAAAAACTCTCTTACATATTATTGCAGATATTTTATTAAACTTTCAAAAACTCGTTTCTAAATTAATAGTTTATTATTAGATACTTAATTTTAAGATTATAAATCTTGTAGTATCATGTTATATAATTCAAGAAATCAAATATGACCGTTATACTGGTCAATCTGTTATCAGGAGGGTCGAGCCGGGCAACAAACTATCAGTCTTTAATTCAGTGTTTGATCCGATCGTCATTTATGGACATGGGTTTGGGGTATGACCAAAAGAATATGCTGCTGAAATCAGATTTCTGTGTGATATTCCTTCGTTCTATCGAGTTAAGAACACCAGAATATACAAGGAACTATTTGTCGAGCAGCTACACCTTTTCGAACGGAACGGTCCATACGTCAATGGTTTGAGCACGTTAAACGCATGCCCCAACTCGCCTTCCAAAACATTCCACAGAATCCGGGCCATGAGGCAGACGTTCTCTGGGTAGGCCCATGATGAGATGGTTGGACCAAATCCGAAATCTCATCTATAGCCATATGGGGATAGTCCCTAATGATTTAGGGTCGATGGCGGAAGATAGAAATGCGTAAGGTCCACTTAAGCTCCCCAAACCCGCGACTCTCATAGTGCATAAACGGGCCATTGGAAAATGATGATGATGACGGTTTTGTTCAAATTCATTACAGAGTTTCTGTGTTTTTCTTTCTTGTAAAAAAATAAATAAGCTGAAACCATACAATTTTTATTTTTTTGCAAACTTACTTATTTACTTAACCCTCTAGTTCCCAAATTGTTGTCTAGCCTGAAAAAATTAGTATAGAAGACTAAACTTGAAATAACAAACTCGAATCAAATAATAAAAAACGGAAAAATGGGGTGGTGCGTGTTTTAGGGAGTATGAAAGGTAAGCAGCCTGGAGGCAGGCTTGGGAAGTTATGCCGAAAAAACCGGACAATCAAATTCACATATTTCATATTTTTATTCACATATTTTGATAAAAAAAAAAACAGAAAATGATCCTAGAAACGCAAAGCAAATAAACAAATACTTATTTATGATTATTTATGTAGGTATTAAATAAATAAATAAAATGTTCACTTATGATAAAAAGCGAAAAAACAGTCTTACTGTTGTGTGAAACAAAGATTTATGCCACATTTTCTGCACACTATCTGGGTTTGGGATGAACAGCCGGGAGACTTGCATGTCCGCTTGGCATTACGCGGCAAAAATTGTGGAAAATGGTCAACTCCATCGTATCGCACATCTGTGGGCAGCAAGAATGTGCATTTACCAAACGCTGTTTTTTTTCAAGACGCACAAAGGTGGACGTCCCGGAGTTCTGACCAGTCCGGGTTCCTGATATGAACACAACACATTTGCAACCTGCACCCGAAAGTTCGGCAGTTGATAATTTTTGTCATTCGGTCTAGTCTTGTTAATGCGCCTGTATAAGATGTATGCGTTCACCATTGCTAAGTCGAGTAGATGAGAAAATAGTCGGTTAGTGTATTTTGTGGACTTGAGACGGATTCTGTATCTACCAATGACAATGAGCCCATCCATTAGGTCTACACCACCCATGTGACGATTGTATTCCCGAATTATATTAGGGCAGTCGACATCCACATATTTTTTGTCGGATCGTATATACCGCGAAACCGTTGGATGTAAATTTACTGCATCCTGAAACGGCTGTACACCTACGTAGGTGGACGCCAATCGAACTGCTTTGTTGTCTTTCCATAGAGATGTTGAAACTTCGACACCACAAGCAGAGCTACAAAATTCGGTGGAGTATCCGCGCTCATTTCCCTTAACTTTATTCTCCGAGGGCAGCTTACAATTTGGAATCCAATTTGAGCGAATTGTTCCCAAAGAATAAATACCACGCGATCGGAGATATACGAGTAAAGGCAGAGATGTGTAGAAGTTGTCCAAGTATATTATATGGTTTTTAAAATCGGGCACAATTTGCGACAAGCCAACAACGACGTTCGAGGATGCTCCTAAATTTGGTGCACCAGGCTGCACCACGTTGTCACCTGCACCGCAATAAACTTCGAGGCTATAAGAAAATCCTTGCGAATCTGACAAAACGAAGAGCTTGATACCCCATTTGTGTGGTTTGTTTGGTATGTATTGTCGAAGGAATGACCTTATTTTTGTACCACACATAAAAAATAAACGAAGCATTTAAATGGAGTGTCTAATGTCTTGAACTCATCTCCCAATTCCGGATCACAAAATGATAAAGCAGATTTTTCTAGCACTAGACTTCTCTGCCTCCACAACATCTTCTTGAATTCATTTGTTTGGGTCAATATCTAACACAGTTGTTGAGCCTTCTCCTATCACTACTTTAGAATGGTTTGCCCCTTCATTAATAGCCGCTTGTTCAGTAGACTTGAACCGTTTACGCTTCAGTGATGGTACTTCTGTAGGGATAGAAGCAGCAGCAGACGTAGAAGGCTTTTCCAACAGGAACTCCCTGCTTACGTTTGTACTTAGACCTATCGCTGCTATGGTAGAATCGGACATATTCAATGCTTCATCTACTGCCTCATTTAAATCACTGTCTAGCTCAAAGTTGTCATAACCAACACCATCATCGCTATCGGAATCTATTCTTCTATAATTCGTCGAATATTTTCATCCGACAGCAACGACAATTTGTGTTTTTGACGACCTTCCATTCCTAAATAAATGCAAACCAAAAGGCGAAATTTAAAAAAAAAAGAAGCAACTAAGGGAACACTGCCATAAGACCGTTCTATGAGTCAACGCCTTATTTGTGAATGAAATCACAATAAAAGCGAAGTTTCAAAAGGAAAATAACGTGTAAAAGAAAAAAAAAACCGTTACAATTTTTTTTACCTCTTTGTCCCAAGACGGCCTGTAGGCCGTCCAGCTTTTTGGTCAGTTTTGGTACTTGTAACACTTTTTCTTTCTTTACACAAGTACATTTTCCAAAAATACACATCCACAGCTACTCACCGATAATTATTTCACCTAAGTAAGACCACTGGAACATTTTTTTTATTTTAGCACTATTTAAAGAACAATTCTTTTCTTCGTTCTTCACGAAATTTCGACTTTGACTGACATCAACGGCCGTTGTACGCATTACAACTCGAAATTACTCTATTTGCAAGAAATCTAGGAATTTTCCTGTTGACTGCTTTAAAAATTCATTTCGTTTGGGAACTAGAGGGTTAAGATGGCGCTACAGATTGGGGTGGACCGGGGCCAATACCAATAAGCGTCTCCATCTAATTCGATCTTTAGCCAATTGCCTCCAGTTTCGCACGCCAAATTGGTTATGTCCCGTTCTACTTGCGTGCGCCATCTGAGTCGCGGTCTTCCTCTACTGCGTCGTTCCAGGGGTGTGAAGTCGAATATTTTCCAGCCCGGAGTATTGGTGTCCATCCGCTCTACATGACCCAGCCACCTCAGTCGTTGGACCTTCACTCTTCTGGCTAAATCGGTGTCGCTGTACACCCCGCACAGTTCGTCGTTGTATCTCCTTCTCCACTCCCCGTCTGTGCAGACGGTACCAAAAATCACCCGAAGAATTTTCCTCTCGAAACAGCCAAGAGCAACCTCATTCACTTTATACAGAATCCATGCCTCTGCGCCATAGAGCAGGGCGGGTATGATTAAGGTCTTATAAAGGGTCACCTTACTTGTTCGAGAGAGGGCTTTCCTACTCAATTGCCTTCTTAGCCCAAAGAAACAGCGATTGGCAATAGTTCTTCTTCGTTAGATCTCAGCGCTGGTGTCATTGTCTGAATTGATAGTGGAGCTTAGGTAGACAAAATCCTTAACTGCCTCAAAGTTATATCTGTCTATTGTAATGTTTTTGAATATGTTATGAATATTCTAAACCGTCGGTTTCATTTTTTCGCATTGCCTGGAACCCATCGCCATTTTTCCATATAATCCTTGTTTCACTTTACACGGTTGTTATGAAAATGTATACGAATTTATGTAAGTACATTCTTTGATTCGATTTACATGACTTAAAATTGAATACAAAGCCTCATTTTTTTTATATGCAAGCTTTACCTCTTTTTATCCGGTTTTGTGTGGAACTTATCTATCGTTTAAATCGAGGGATAGGTGTATGTACGTATGCATGTTTATTCTCGTTTAAATAATTTTCTACCATACGAGTCACCAAATCGTCGTCCTCTCCCGTACGAATAGATATGAATAAAGAAACACACCCACAAATAAAAATAAATATAAAGAACTTACTTACTTAGGTGGCGCTACAGTTCGGGGTGAACCTGGGCCTCAACCAACAAGCCTCTCCAGTTAGCCCGGTCCATAGCTAACTGCCTCCTGTTGCGCACGCCAAGTTGATTAAGGTCCCCTTCTACTTGTGCGCGCCACCTTAGGCGAGGTCTTCCTCTACTGCATTGTCCCTCCGGGTTAGATTCGAAGACTCTGCGTGCGGGAGCGTTAGTGTCCATTCGCTCTTCATGCCCCAGCCATCTTAGCCGATGGATACGTTCTTGACCAGGGCGATGTCGCCGTACAGCTCGTATAGTTCGTGGTTAAATCTTCTCCTCCAAAGCCCGTCAACGCATACGGGACCGAATATCTTCCGAAGAATTTTAGCTCGAAGCAACCAAGGATATCTTGATCCGCTTTCGACAGTGTCCATGCTTCAGCGCCATAAAGCAGGACTGGGATGATTAAGGTCTTACACAGAATCTCCTTAGTTCTTCGGGATAGGGCCTTACTACTCAATTGGCTTCTTAGCCCGAAGAAACAGCGATTGGCAAGAGTTATTCTTCGTTTGATTTCCGACGTGGTGTCATTATAAGAGGTAATAGCAGAGCCAAGGTAGACAAAGTCCCTCACTACCTCGAAGTTATAGCTATTAACTGTGACGTTCTGTCCAATTCGTCGGTGTTGGGTGTCCCTTTTTGCTGACAGCAAATACTTAGTTTTGCCCTCGTTTACCGCTAAACCCATTTCGGCCGCTTCTGTCTCTATACTCGCGAAAGCACCGGTGACAGCTCGCTGCGTCCTGCCTATAATGTCAATATCGTCAGCGTACGCAAGCAGTTGGACAGATTTATGAAAGATTGTGCCTCCGGTGTTGGCTTGATTGTGTTTCGCAAAATTCGCATAAGTATGATGTTGTAAAAGTCACATGACAGCGCATCTCCTTGTCTAAAACCTTTTTGGACATCAAAGGCTTCGGTAAGATCGTTACCGACCTTGATGGAGCAGCGAGCATTCTCCATCGTCATCCTGCACAGACGGACGAGTTTAGCAGACTAGACATGGCTTTATACTGCTCGTCTCTATAAATGCTGTCTAGGCGGCCTTAAAATCGACAAAGAGAGATGTGTATCGATTTGGACTTCTTAGGTTTTTTCCAGGATCTGCCGAAGTGTGAAAATTTGGTCAATTGTGGACTTTCCTGGCCTAAAACCGCAGCCTTGTTGGATTTTAGTTTAGATATTGCTTTCCGCACTTCGTTTTGGTCAGGTGGACGGAAATTTTGGCTATCATCGTCTAGGTTGAATGGTTTGTTCTGCTTGACAGCGGAATGTTGGTCTTCGTCGCCGTTATACAGTCTGCAGAAATAGTTTTTCCAAATTCTCAGCACCGACGAGGTTTCCTTCTTCATCTCTACAGATTTCCGTACGAGTTCTGCTTCCGTGACACGATCTTTTTACCTTTTGGTAAAACTTCCGTACGTTATTCCTGGAGTATAATCTCTCAATGTCCTCGATCGCGCGCTTCTCATGGTCTTACTTTTTCTTTTGGAGAAGTCGGTGTTCTTCCCGTCTTTTTTGCTCGTAGAGCTCGCGAGCAGCTCTCGTCCTTCTCTGCAGCGCCGCTTTATATGCTCCTTGTTTGGCTGCATGGACTTGCCAGCATTCTTCGTCAAACCAGGGGTTTCGGGGTGGTGGTCGTGTGAAACCCAGCACATCAGTTGCGGCGTTTTTGATGGCCTGTTGGCAGCGTTGCCACTGGTCTTGAACATTTGATGCTGGTGACATAGGACTTGTTGAGAGATTTCGGGATACGCGTTCGGCGAATAGTCTGGCAGTATCTTGCGATTGCAGCCGTTCGACGTTGTATCTTCTCACAGTGATTCTATTTTGTTATGGGGCTTGGGATATCCGCATTCGTACCTTGGCTACAACAAGGTAGTGGTCCGAGTCAATGTTGGCTCCTCGGAACATTCGGACATCCAGAACACTGGAGACATGTCTTGCGTAGATGTCATAGTTTTTCATCCTTCTTATGCCCGGCCCATCCCATCGTACTTCCTGGATGGCGGTTAGGTCTGCTTGATAGCAGTCCAGAGCCTCTGCTAGTTGTTCGGCTGTACGTGGCCTGTTAAGGGTGCGAACATTCCACGTGCAGAACGGATAATCATTTTCCTTTTTTCGTTTGCTAGAGTTGTCAACAGTAAAATCATCCGTATCCTAAGCTCTTGGTTGTTTCGGGACAGTCCGTTTTTTCCATGGTGGAGTTGTCTCCCATCGTGGGAGTTCTTCCGCTGCCGTCGGGATGTAAGGAAGAGTGCCTTGGTGTGAACAACCTCCCCCCTCTCGCGTCAGCTGCCACCAAAAAAACTACACTTGTTAAAAGTTTACAATTTTGTTTTACATACATACTTACATATGTATAGATTTACACTCATAAGTACATATGCATGTACATATGTAACTAGATGTAAGGACTATAAAAAGGTCCTCAGGCAGTACTCTCTTGTTATCTACTACTGCCTAACTTTGTCAATAATACAGACAAGGGTTCGATTAATCTTAATTAGAGCGCAACGAGTGACCAAAAATTTAACATTGTCACCATCCAACTACTATAATACCGCCAAATTTCCGTTCTAACACCTGTGATGTCGTAAGCGAAATGAAAATCTGTTTTCAAAGATTTGCAGCAATTTGTATTTTTAACCCAATAAATTCAATTCTTGAGTTTGGATGCTCTACCTTTTTTTCTTTTTAACATTTCATTTTGGACGAAAATTTAGGTAGAAGCCCTAAACCCAAGAGCGTAACACATGAGAAACTATTAACAAGAACATATGAAAATGGACGAGACACACCAATTTTAAAACTTGCTTTGGAGTAAATAGTGAAATAAGGAATTCTGTTTTTTTTACCACCTAAATACATCGAACCAAAATACAAGTTAAGTAAAATTGAAAATACACGTGTAAAAGCACTAAACTCTAAGTCCTTTTTTAATATATTCTCTAACTTTTTCTATACCCTTCACGTTCTTCTATATCCTTTCAGCTGGCTTTTATCAACTTCAAAGGATGTATTATACATAGAAAACATATGTGTACGTACATGCTATATAGAATATAATTCTGAAAGCCATAAAAAAATTAAAAAAGGTACACAAGCATATCGATTGATGTCGCCTCTTTTTTGAAAAAGTACACCTGTTTTTAAACCACATCAAACAATTATCAGTGGACCCAATCTAACGATGCGAAGAATTTAGGGTCTATAGGTGAACCTCCAGGCAATGACATATTGTCATAAAGAGTAAATCGCTCGGCATAAAATTCATTTCTTTATACCGGTTAATAGGACTCTCCGCCTGACTCTAAAAATCTAATTTGTACTACACACTACTAATAACTAAAAAAATTTAAACTTATTGAATTCAATTATCGGGTTCAACTGTAAAATCAATCAAAACAGTGTTACTTATTTTCTTAAACTATCATGAATGGTGATACACACTCCTGGGCACGTTTCCAATACACAAGAAGAAAATACATTAAATATTTACCAGCAAATCTGCCAACAATTGTTTGAAAACAGCAAACTCAAACGACACAGACCTTTACATGTAATAGCGGAAATTTAATCTTAGTTTATGCCCCAAAGTAGTTTAAGAATACTTATTGAATTTATTGTTCCGTAAATCGTAAATATGACAACCTCATTTGCTATAAGGAACAAGATTACACAAATTCCTATATTTGACAAACAAAAGACGGGCACATGTTTGTACTTTTATAAAGCTTTCATATACTAAAAATTAGAGCTATAGCTATATGTATGGCTAGCATCCTAGACAGCGACAAAATCAGAATCATGGGTGCGAAATGGTGCTCTCAGAATAGTGGTTCATCGTAGTAAATGAGCTGCTAAACTTACTCAGCTATGACGGATTCTATGTCCAAGGATGCGCAGATGACATTGCGATCCTAATCAGAGGAAAATTCGTAGTAACAATCTCGGACCTCCTCCAGATGGCACTCGACCTGGCTGCTGACTGGTGCAAAAAAGTTGGCCTAAACGTCAACCCCAAAAAGAGCACCATAGTTGGTTTCACAAGGAGAAGGGATCTAAATAAATTGCCAAAAACCCACTCTATTCGGTGAATAGAGTTCTCGAAAGAAATCAAGTACTTGGGCAACACTCTAGATGAACTTGGAACTATCATTGAGATGAGACAGAGCCAGGATCTCCTTATGGACGACCAAAAGTCTCATTGACAAGAGCTGGGATATGAACCCAAAGAAGGCACCTTGGCTTTACACAGCTATAACCAGACCTACGCAGCAAAAAACGAAGCAAAAGTCCACACAAGACAGGCTCAACAAACTCCAAACACTAGCTTGTGTGTGCATTATGGGTGCCATGAGACCAACTCTTACTACAGCGCTAGAAGTTATCCTCAACCTTCCACCCATTCATCTTTTTTGATACAGAATGTTTAGTACACAGATGGATCAAAAACAAACGGGTCGGGGCTGGAGTATATGGTTTTAATACAAAAACATATATCCACGCCAGCCAGTATGGACAAATATAACTTCGTATTTCAAGCGGAAATTTTTGCTATAGAACTATGCACCAGAAAGAATATAGACAGATCTATATCAAACAAGAACATTTGTATTCTCTCTAAAAGCAAAACCACTCTTCTAGCCATAAAGTCCTATGAAATAACATCGAAACTAGTATGGGACTGCGTATACCTGCTTACAGCATTAACCAGCTCAAACAGAGTTCATCTCATTTGGGTGCCAGGGCACAGCGGCCACGTAGGCAATGAAATAGCAGACTTACTAGCCAGAAAAGGATCCGCATAAAACTATATGATGCCAAGACCATTCCGAGGTTTACCAATCAGCACTGCAAAGTGCTCCATTAGAAACTGGCTAAAAAACAGAGCTCACCATTACTGGACGAACACTGAAGATAACAGACAAAATGTTCATAAAACAACTCCTAGCACTAACCAGGATGAGGTTCGAATGGTTACAGGCATAATTGAAGGAAATCACAAGAGGCCCTTCGGTGGCCGCAGTGATAAGGTGACACGGTCCCACCTCTACCTACAATCTAATCTAATGACTAGCGTCCGTATCAGCTTCAATACATTTTTTGGCTTTCCTATGAAAAAGTGTAAATTGGACTTATCCGCTTTTGATTGCCAGCTTCTCATATCATTCCGCATAAGCATACATACGCACAGTGGTAGCCACGAATTTAGCATCGGGCTACTAGAGTTATATATAATTTTTCTCTTTCTCTGCAAGCAACGGCCAATTTCCATGAACCCATTGACACTCAACAATGCAAACAAATTTGTATATAAAATATAATGAAATATGTTCAGAGCAGAAAATAGGTCTCATTTTGCAGATGAAAGCCAAAGGTTCGACAGTTTTTGAAATGTCTAAGCTGTTGGAGGATTTCAGCCAGATGGTGAACATCGCAATCCAGCATTTTGAAACTTTTAGAGTGCCACAAAATTTTAAACAAATTCCTCCGTGCGCGAAAGACAACTGCAAGAGAAGACCAGATCTTTTACAACACATCGACTATGAAACCCATTAAAGAGCTCCAGCGCGATTCGAAGGGAGCTTATATCGGAATACCGTGTAACTGTGCCAAAAACTCTAAGACGCAGACTGAATGAAAAATAATTGCGTGGGTGCATTGCGCAGCATAAACAGCTCGTGTCAAAAAAGAAACCATCTGGATAAACCAATTAATTTTTGGAAAAATGCGCTTTGGAGCGACGAATCCAGATTCTGTCTGTTCAGATCTGATGTGAAAAAAGCACGATCCAAAGTACACTATCAAAACGGTCAAGCACGGTGGTGGAAGCATATTGGTCTGGGGTGCTTTTTTTTCCCATAACAAAAATTGGCACCAAAATGGACCAAGACATTTATAACGGTATTATTGTGGACGATATGATATCTTTTGCAGAGGAAAATTTGCCGATTGCGTGGCGCTCCATGCATGACAATGACCCTGAGCGCACTTCAAAACTAGTGAAGAGTTGCTTAGAGGTCAATCAAATTAATGTTTTGAAGTGGTCCGCCCAATGACCCTATCTTAACACTATCGAAAACCTATGGAATGATGTCGAACACCACATTGAAGAGAAAAAACCAAAAAATTTACCTGAATTGTGGCAGGAATTTCAGAAGGCGTGGTATGCCATTCCGAAGCGACGATGCGAGGCCTTAGTAGAAAGTTTACCATGAAGTCTGACTGCCGTTACAAAAAATTAAGAATTTCTCACTAAGTACTAAAAACATTGTAGTATTGGAAACGGTAAGTTGCATAAATCAACCGTTTTATTCTGAAACTGATGTGGGATTAATTTGCGTCCAAGCAATAAATGCATGTTTTAATCTATTTTTTTATTTCCCTTTACAGGTGCTACATGTACAAAATGTATTAAAAATAAAATGAACATTAAAAATTTAATTAAAAAACATATGAATAATGAGGTATGTCACCCTGTTTGTTGTCGCGCAGGCGGCGTTTGAAAGACTTCAGGAAAAACTGCCTTATAATTTAAACACGCTCGAATCGAACCGAGCTGGGTTGAACTCAGTTTTTATTATCCGTATGGAAAAAATTAATGGTTAAACTTCTTCACCATCATTTGCTATTTTGGCAGATTTCTGGCCGCGGTTGCGTGTTTCGTTCTACATTACATTTTAAAAGTGTAATAATTTTCAACATCTCGCTCAACGTGAGACGCCCTGGTCATTAACCGAACCCTCGCCAACATCCAACAGTACCAATTTGACAGCTGGTCTCCGGAGAACTCCGGCTGGCGTCTTTATGTCGTCCTTATCCTTTCCCGGAAATACTAATTCTACCCTGACTTTTGTCCACTAGGTCCTGGGAACGTCAGCGCCACAGATAAGCACCAAGTCTCCCGCCTTGAGATCTCGTTTCCTGGCACACCACTGTGGCCAGGGACCCAGCAGAGTTTTACATTATGCTGCGTGCCAAGAACCCTCAGCTCTTCGCGACAGCACTTAACAAGCTTAGATTTGATTAGTGTAGCAGTTAGTGCTTTTATAGCCGCCTGGCTGTCTATGAAGATCGTGATATCCTCCCGTGATACCGTGGCCATTGACGGTAAACACTGCCTGGAAAACACTGCTGTTGTCAGGGAGTCATATTGAGCTGCTGAGTCCTAGCTCCTCAGAACAGACACCAGCACCCGTGCCTATGTCCATCTTGGAGCCATCCGTGAAGATGGACTTTGTCTCATTAGGAATTTCTTTGTTCTCCCACTGTTCTCTGCTTGGAAATATGCAAGAGAACGGTTTGATAAAGTCGAGGTACGGAATCATATAGTCAGATTCAATACTCGTACCCGGGTACTTGTGCAATATCTGGGCGCGTCCATATGAGCTCGCTCTCCAGAGTTCAGACTGGTCTAATCTCAGAGCACTCTTTGCTGCGGATTCTTGCATGTATAGATCGAGGGGTAGCAGATTGAGAATTGTCTCCAACCCCGCTGTCGGAGTTGATCTCAGTGCACTGGTCGTTCCAATGCAAGCTAGCCTCTGTATCTTGGTCAAGGCTTTGAGGTTAGTGGTTTTTGCTGCAGCTTGCCACCAGACTAAACCTCCATACGTTAATATTAGTCTAACAATCGCAGAGTATAGCCATAGGATTATACTGGGTTTAGGTCCCCAGTTCCTCCCAAAATTCCTGCTGCAAGTATAAAAAGCGATCGAGGCCTTTTTGATTCTTTCCTTAACATTAAGATTCCAGTTCAGTTTCCTGTCCAGAATAAGGCCCAGGTATTTCGCACTGTCAGATAGTTTAAGGGGTATCCCTCCAATATTAGGCAGTGTGAATTCTGGTATTCGTCTCTTATTAGTGAATAGTACCAATTCGGTTTTCTGTGGGTTAACTCCCAGCCCGCATTGTTTAGTCCATTCGTTAAGCGTGTTGAGGGCGCCTTGCATGAGCTGACTGACAGTGTCCAGATATCTGCCCGTTGCGAGCAGGACAACAACATCAGCGTAGGCTATCACCTTTACGCCGCCGTACTTCAGTTTTATAAGTAGTTCATTAATGACAAGGACCCAGAGTAGTGGGGATATAACCCCTCCTTGTGGGGTACCTCTGGAGACAGTCGTTTTAAAATGAGCTTCTCCTAGTTCAGCATTCATGTGCCTATTACTCAGCAAGTCGTGTAGCAGATTTACAATAGAATCGTTAACATTGCTGTTTTCTAAGGCCCTCTTAACCGCAGATATTTTGACATTGTTGAAGGCACCCTCAATGTCTAGAAATGCGGCGAGCATGTATTCTTTATAATGTAGGGATTTTTCAATTATGCCAACGACGTCATGCAGAGCGGTCTCCACGCTCCTACCCTTAATGTAGGCATGCTGAGCCAAGGATAAGCTCCTGTGGTCAAGCTTGCTGCGTATATGAGCGTCGATGATCTTTTCGAAGGTCTTTAGGATAAAGGATGTTAGACTTATGGGTCTATAGTCCTTCGCCGTCGTATGACTAGGTTTATCGGCTTTGGGTATGAAGACAACCTTCACCTCCCTCCACCCTCTCGGTATGTGACCACATCTGAGACTGCCTAGAAAGATTCTCTGCAAGGTTTGTACTATTAGGTGCTTCGACTTTTGTAGCATGATGGGAGAGATTCCATCACTGCCCGGTGATTTAAAGGGTTGGAATGAGTCAATTGCCCATAATATTCCCTCCTCAGACACCACCTCTGTCGGCACCACGTTCTGTGGGTTAGTGCCCCAACATGGGTCCCTAATCTGACCTATCGTGCATCCCGGAAAATGTGGGTTACCTCACGTTTTCACCAGGAACATAAAGGCCAACGCGGATTATCTAATTAAAGTAATGCATAGACCTAGCAGTAACTTTCAAAAGAGGATACTACTTACAGCTCTTCGTTGCAATTACTCACCATTTAGAGACTGGTATGAGTTGGCGGCTGCGAATAATGTTACATTTCAACTTGGCGAGAACAACTTAGGAGAGTGGAAAAACCTTTTCTACGATTGTGTATCAGCTGTGGACCACAATCTATTCCAACAGTGCATCGATAGGGCAAGAGGTTCTCCTAGCAGATCAATCTACAGCTGCCTTCGTCATACCCTGGGCTCAAACAATTATTTCAGAAATGAGTTTTCTGCGCTCGAAATGAGTCTGATTTTCAAGATCCGCACCGAAATCTTAGAATTGAATTTTAGACCACACAGGAATGACCTGAGATCTAGGTGCTCACTTTGCAACCTTGGCCAGGACGAGAATGTGCTTCATTTTTTAGGTTTCTGTCCAATTTTACAAGAAATACGAAGACTATATTTTGTGAAAAGCTTTCTGACTTTTGAGGAATGTGTCCAAGTTCTTAATGGTGATAATGGCTGGAAAGTACTGATTCGTTTTGTCTCACATGCAATGAGTTTTCGAAATTTATACACAAACATATAACAAAGTGTCCCTTTGCCTTAATTTTTGTTTTAGCTAAACTAAAAGCCAGTTGTGTACCTACGTACTATATTATCTATATCGTCCCCCTTTTTTTTGCTGCAAAACTAAAACATATTTATTACTATACATGCTTAGTTTTATCTCCTTTGTTTTAGCTAAACTAAAAGCTCATTTATATAATATAATTTCTCTTAAATCTTGAAATTTTAAATAGTAATGGCAGACGGCTTTTGAGCCTTGCTTAATTGTAAACTTTATTATTACTAATTGTATATAAGTTAATTGAAAAATGAAAATAAAGAAGAATGAATGATGAATGATATAACTTTAAAACCCCATGCCCAAAAATTCTCTGACATATCCTGAGATATGATCACGATGGCGCACATTGTAGACAAATTTTACAGCACTATTTAGTGCCAATTCTAGTTTTCTAGAACTACGACTTCTTAGAAAACAGGGTATGCGTACAGTGAGTAAAATCAGTGATTTAACCAAAGTTCCTTTGACATTGGTTGGAAAACCGTACCCAGTTTGGTACAAGGAGCTTAGGCCACCATAAACCTTACCAACAGTCAAGTAATCAAGATTTGTCCCATCTAAGTTAAGGGGGAAGTAGGATGTATCTAAGCTTGTTCGACTTATAATGATAGCTTGGCTTTGCCTGCAGTTCAGTTTGAGCTTGTTATTGTGAGACCAGCGGACAACTAGTTCTAAGTCTTCGTTTATACCTGATGTAGTGTCTTCAACTAAATCAAGCGGATAAGTGAGATGTAGTTGAACATCGTCCGCGTACAACTGAGGACAAGTCCATATTTTTAGCCTAACGGCTTTTTTCACTTACAATTTGAACAAAAAAAAAACAATTTTTTGGTGCATAACCGAGGTAGTTGCGACTAAAAATAAGCGCGTTATAGAAAAATATGTATCCGCCACTCTAGTACGTTTAGTGCAAAAAGGCGGCAGGTCCGAACCTGCCTCCTTATTGAAACAAACGAAAATATTGCGTCATTTACATCAAGACAGTATACGTTTTGTGTTCGAGCCAAGTGGACATATTTTTGAGGAGAAGTTTTGTTAAGTTTTATTGTGTTCAAATTCTTGAGATAAGGTAATTTTAAATATATTTCTCAGGCTTTTTACGTCAATAATGTTGGACATAGCTTTGTTTTGTTAGATGAGTGTGAGAGTGTTTTGTCAGATAATAGTGAATCCGAACCATTTAGCAGTGGATTGTCTGATAACTATGTACGTCCTAATGACGACTTTCAAGAACAATCAAGTGCAAGTAGTGATGAACTATCTTATGAGGATGTGGATGAAAGTATGAATGAATCTAATGTTAATAATCCAGGCCCATCAACAAGTGTCACAACTTGTAAAAAAAGAAAATCCGTAAATCATTCAGAATGGAAACGGAATATAACCAAGGAGTCCATTGCTACTGGAAAGAGTTAAATCATACTAATATTATAAAGAGGTAAAGTTTGTAAGTTTGTATGTAGGAAGTAATCTTCGAAACTACTCATCCGATTTCAAAAATTCTTTCACCAATATTTAGAATGGACTTTAACGGTGAATATCACTACATACAATAGTATAAAAGGAATTCCCAAGCAATCGAGTTATAAGTGGTAGAAAGGGGGAAAAAACTCAAATTTTATGTTATAAAATTCTGCTTACACAGCTCTAACTCAGCAATGGCTTATTGGATTTAAAAAAAAAAAAAAGTTTTTAGTAAATTCGTCTGAGATTTATTTGAGCCATAAATCATCCTTCTACCTTATCCTGAAGCTGAGCTATACTCAAAACAATTCATGAAATCATCGCCAAAATCGTCGCCAACAATTTTCCATCAGTGGCGACCGCAGCCAACAGCCATGGGTTCGGGATCGTATGTTGTTTTTGTTTTGTCCAGTTGTACAAGGGTAGTTTTATTTTCATTTCATTTTTCTTTGTTCCTATTTTTGGTTTTGTGGAAATACATTATGTATTGGATCTTTAGCTGAGGAATAACTAACTTTTTTTTTTAAAGTAAATAGAAGTACGTATTATAGGAATGCGTATTGTGATAACGATCGATGCGGTTTATTTGCGCACGTAGAGGTGGAACGGAAATGGGAAACTTTCAGTTGCGTAGATGAGGATTTACGCAAAGAATACTTTCAAATTGGACCGAGATCACAGATTTGCAAAGAAGGAGTTCTGGCAGGCCTTACGCCGCCGTCTCAGACGAAGGAAGTTTAATATCATTGAAGCAGTCAATTCCAACGATGGTTTACTTTTTTTTGGATGAGATGTTGCGCAGATGTGGTGAGCACTTTTCGGAGCTGCTCAATGCCGAACAGAGATTGGATGCATGACTGAGTACGGCGGAGAATAGTCCCACTGTAGAGCAGGTGACTTTGACGATCAAATGTGCTGATTTTTATGAAATCTGGCCAGAAATGCACAAGCGTTTCGGGGAAGAGGTAGTAAAATTGGTCTCTCATTAGAGTGGCATAGGAATGCAGTAAAATAACTAGCGACAATCAAGGTGATTGTGCTCTTTTTAAGAAAAGGAGGATAAGAGTGGTTGCTATAATTATAAGGGTGTGTCTGTATTAACTCTTTCTGCAAAAGACTTTGCTAAGGTGTTGGAAGCGCGTGCCAGAACTGTGGTCGAATCTAGCTTGGACGATGGTCAGTGCGGCTTTCGTCCAGGTAGAAGCACAGCCAAATTGATATTCGTTCTAAGAACGGTAGTTGAGAAGGCCTGGGAGTGTGCCATGGGTGTATTTATCGGGACCCTCGAAGTAAACTCTGGAGTGTACTACAGGAGTATTGAATTGAAGGTTCTAATTTGAGACCATTTGATCTCTACAATCTGTGGGAGATGTGTTCAGATGAATGGCGTTACATAAACAATTTTTACTGCGGGCGTTGGCCTTCGCGAGGGGTGCTTTTTGTCACCTCGACTTTTCATTGTATACATGGATTGGATGTTACAGCGCAACCGTGGCGAGGAACGGTTAGCAATGTGATGCTTAAGGGTAAGCCATCTGCTTTTCGCTGATGACTTACTTCGAACCATCTGGACCAAACTTCAACGAGCGCGTGATAGCTTCGTAGTCGTCGGTTTTGAAGCTCGGTAAACGTGAACAAATCAGAAGTAATAGTAATGTCTCGAGCGCCCGTTCAATGCACTCTGCATATAAGTAGAGTCCTATCGAAACCGGTTCAGAAGTTTAAGTATTTTGGGGTCATATTCGCGAGTGATGGAAGGAGCAGTACTGAGTTATCCACAATTTAGTTATTACAATTTTCAGTTATTACAATTTTGTGTGTTTGATCTGATCCTCACCTATGGTCATGAAATTTGGGTAATGACCGAAAGAATAAGCTATCGAAATGAGATTTCTTCGAGATATTCGTTCGTTTATCGAGTTAAGAACATCAAAATATACAAGGAACTCAATATCGAGCAACTATCTTTTCGAACGGAACGGTTCATACTTCAATGGTTTGCGCACGTTAAACGCATACCTCAACTTGGGTGCCAAGACGTGGCATGGAATGCGTGTCATCAGATAGACGTCCCCTGCGTAGGCTCAGGACGATATTATGTTTAACGTTATTATATTTTTGTAAAATAAAGCGAAACATACCAAAAAACAATAATCAAATAACTTAATTGTTCCCGTACGCAGTCGGGGCGGGCGGCTAGTTAATTATAAAGGCCAAGAAATAGGAGAAAGAAAAACTGGACCAGATTGTTTTTGCAAGGAATATAAATGTTTTTTTTACAAATTAATGAAGGAAAAGGGAATATAATATTGAAAGGTTTGAACAGTTTGGGAGATGCTAGCATGCAAAATGTATATGTATTTAGGAGGTTTAGTCAAAACCGGAAATGTTGAAAGACAACGGTCAAAAACTGGTGCAGGGAAGAAACGAAGTTGTTCACATAAATATTATATTACATTAGGGAGTACACATGTCCAATTTTGCAGAAATGGATTTGTATCTCTCCATGGGATATCGAAAAAACGTGTAGACAATATATCTAAACAGTTTCGTGACCCTAATGTAACTATGGTTGCTATGTTTCAGCGTGGGAAACATAAAAACAGACCAAACCGTATTTCAGGTCAGTGGACTACCAAAGTTGACTCTCACATAAGAAGTTTCCACGACGTGAATCACACTACAGCAAAAATAAAAGCTCTCGTTATAACCTGTCCCCTGAGTTGAATATAAAAAAGATGCACGATTTATTCTTAAAACTGTATGAACCTGGTCTCGAAGAATCTGCTAAGCCTATAGTTTCATTTGATTTCTACTACAAGTACTTAAGAGGCCTCTACCCAAAATGCCGAACTCAGATTCGAACTTAGCGTAAAAAGAAACCAAACAGAAAATGTAACTGTATAAGATAAATGATAAAAATACGGGATAGAGATTTTCGAAAATTTTTAGTTTATTTACACAAAAACAAACGGCAAGGGCGATACGACGACGTTTGCCTTGCTTTGTCATCGAACAACAAATTTTGAATGAATGTATTATGCAGGTATCATAGTATGTATTCGTGTATAGTAACTCTTTTTTTCATAATTTCAGAATTTTCTAATGTTCGTATAATTAATTTTGTTTGATTTCATCAGTTTGAGGGCATTTTTTCATATTTTTCTTTTAGGAAATATGTACGTACATATATGTATACTAAAAACATGCATGTGCATGCATCCATACAGGTAGAGGTGAGATTTCGGACTTGGTCCAGCCATCTCATACAGAGCACGCCTACCTGATGGCACAGATTCCATGGCACGTCTCGGAAGCCGAGTTGGCGAGATGCGTTGAAAGTGCCCAAACCATCGAAGTATGGACCTTTCCGCTCGAAGAAGTAGCTATTCGACATTGAGTGCCTCGCTTATTTTGGTGTTCCTAACTCGATCTCGACGAGTTACCCCAGCAATAAAACGAAGAAATCTTATTTCGGGAGCTTGTATCCGCGATCTTATTCTTTCGGTCATTACTCAAACCTCTTGACCATATGTGAGGGTCGGAACAAACACTGAATTGAAGACGGATAACTTAGCTCCGATGCCAAGTTCAGCCCTCCTCATAACAGAATGACCACTCGTGAATAAGACCCTGAGATACTTAAAATTCTCCACCTGCTTCAATGGGACTCCTCTAACATGCGGAGTGCATTGAACCGGCGTTCGGG
The DNA here is from genome assembly GCA_917880715.2 of Matsumyia berberina. Classification (NCBI taxonomy): domain Eukaryota; kingdom Metazoa; phylum Arthropoda; class Insecta; order Diptera; family Syrphidae; genus Matsumyia; species Matsumyia berberina. The sequence continues at coordinate 59,096,482 of OU862872.1, read as the reverse complement.
AAATTACCATTACCTCTGATTTGTTCACGTTTACCTTCATCCCAGCTTCAACACAGACGGCGACCAATCTATCTCTTGCGCACTGAAGTTCGGTCTGAGTGGACGTAAGGAGGACCAAGTCATCAGCGAAAAGCAGATGACTTATCCTTTAGTCTCCCAATTCGAACCTTTCCTCGCCACGGTTGCGCTGTAACATCCAATCGACATATACAATGCAAAGCAGAGGTGGCAAAAAGCACCCCTGGGGAAGACCAACGATCGCAGTGAAAGGTGTCGACTTAACGCCGTTCACCCGAACACAGCTCTTACAGTTTGTGTATAAAGATTGAATGACCTTCAGAAGAAAACCGTCAATCCCATACTCCTGCAATACACTCCAGAGTTTACCTCGAGGGATCCGATCATATGCTTTCTCCAAATCGACAAAACAACTGTAGATAGGTTTGGCATACTCCCAGGCCTTCTCAAGTACCATTCTGAGAGTAAACAGCTGTTTGGTTGTGCTTCTAGCTTGACGAAAGCCGCATTGCTCGTCGCTCAACCTGGACTCCACCACAACTCTGGAACACGCTGCCAACACCTTATACCCCTATAATTGGAGCAATGCCTCTTATCCCCTTTCTTAAAAAGAGGAATAATCACGCTAGTTTGCCAATCGCTAGGTGTTTCACCGCATTCCCATGCCACTGTAATGACACGAGAGAGCCATTCCACTCCCTCTTTACCCAAAGCCTTGACCATTTCTGGTCGGATTTCATCCACACCCGCAGATTTGCCGACTTTCAGCGCTTTAATCGCCAAAGTCACCTCCTCTACGGTGGGACTATTCTCCGCCCTACTCAAGACCATGGGTCAACCATCCTAAGTGCCCTGTTTGGGATTGAGCAGCAGCGAAAAGTGCTCGCCCCATCTGCATAAGATGTCCTTCAAAACTTTAGAAATCAAAAAAGATTTTCTTTCAAAAAATAACGACATGGAATATTACGTACATATTTCTAAACGCAAAGAAAACAACAAAACTTACTTTTGCATGCATACATACATTCTTTATCCTTCATTTGTATAGTACAATGTACAACACTCAAATCAACCTAACACAAATGAAATATTTTTCGAAATTGAAAATAAAACTTCTCCGTTGTCATAATGGCGCTCATCATCATAGTGCTCCAAAAGCGAACTCAAAAGCGAATGTATACGCTATAAAACGTTGAAATTTCGAAATTGACGATAAAAAGCGTTCACGGAAAATGCAATATTTTCCAACAAAAACTGTGAAAATCATTTATTTTTTTCTTTAAGTCGATTAACAAAATAACAATTAATCACCTGATAACAAATTATATTTAAAAAAAATTAATTTACATACGAAATTCATAGTTCAATTTCAGAAATTTCTTTGATTTTCAAAACTAAATGTTTCAAAAACCAGATCGAATTTCAAAATTCGCCTCGACCACATTGGAGAACTATTCATTACCTATCGATAGAATCAAAAATTCGTTAAACGTTTCACTATTCAAAAGTTGCACGATGGGCGGGTTACGCCCCTTTTTATGTCTCAAACGGTACAATTCACAACTCAAATAAATCCCAACTTCCAACTTTTTTAGCAAATTTAGTAGATAAGAGTGAACAGAATCCGCCTGCTACCAATTTGGGCGCCATCTTGGATCCGCCATCTTGAAATTCTTCAAAATTGATTGGATTTCGTTGAAATTGAAAATCCTTACAAATTTCGAGGTAATTAGTACAAAATCGTTCTAAAGTAGAAATTTTTGTCCGCCATTTTGTTCCCACCATCAGAATAGATGACATAAGAAATCCAACTACCCCTTGCGGCGCTTGCCGGAAGGTTCTTTTTGTTCGTCATTTGATTAAAAATGCGCTAACATGCACCGCTACTCCCTCAGTACGCCCTGTGCCTTCATCCATATAAACCCTATACCCCGTACATACATATTACATCCACTATCCAACCGTCGAAAATAAGTTTAATTTCAACGATATGTTTACTTCAAGTACTTTGATCATTAATATGGACAACAGACAAGCCTGAGAGCCTTTTGCGATAGACATTTTAGCATCACACGAGTCTTATGGAATAATAGATTGTGAGAAATTACTTCTAGTAGCAATAGTTTCAACATTAATCGACATGAAAAACAGTAAGGCTGCAGCGGCGATACAAAGGAACAGCAACAGAAACTGATAAATATTCAATTATTCGTTTACGCCGATAAAGTTGGTGCCCTTGTCCCTTCTGATACGAGTTGGAACCTCTCGCCGATTCACAAAATTGTGTATGCATAAGATATAACAATACGTCAATCAAATCAGCCCCGAAACGCAGATGAGGCACCCAAAAGCGCTGCCTTATCTCGTTCACAATAGTGTCATAATTTTGATGACGCAACAGACGATAAAAGAGCTCCACCGCAACTTCGTAATGCATGATAACTGGACGTCTGCCATCGAAAGGTATACTCGCAGCGGCGTCTATACGTCCATGAACATGAAGTAAGTCGTCATCGTCCAGATATAGGCCCAACTTGAAAATGCTACTGTCCTTTTCGATCGGGAGATTCTGACTCGGTCCAGTGATCTCGTAAGCAAAAGCCTCGCACTGTGCTTGACAGCACTTAAGCTCATCAGCTTGGAGTTCCCTTTTCTTCTTCAAATTACGTCGCCTTAGCTTCACGAATCGGAGCTTCAAGACCACAACTCTTTTCAGTTTGAGATACTTCGTAAATCTTGATACTTGATACGTCAAATGTTTGGTTGCTTCTTGCTCTCATGTGAAGAAGATACTTCTGCCGTAGCTCTTACTGACACACATGGCGGCTTATGTCGTCTGTTTGCGTAGGCCATTCCCTTTTAAGGAAGCTTAAGGAACAATGGAGCATTAAGGCATTTGTTGTCACCTTGAAACTAGGGTGGATAAAAAAATTCGTGCTCTGTTCGCCAAACTTTTCGCGAGCTACAAAATATTTAGTTGGCGACCTCAACCTGGCGAATTTTGCAAAAAGGCTTGGGTATGCATCCGTACACGATCCAATGGATATAAGAATTGAAGTCCCAAGATCACCAATCCCTTACGTAACTTTTGGCAAAAAAATCATTTTCAGTGACGAAGCACATTTTTGGTTGAACGGTTTCGTGAGCAAGCAAAATTGCCGCGTTTGGGGAAAGAATAATCCACAGCAGTATCAAGAGTCTTCAGCCGGAGAAACTAACTGTTTGGTGAGGATTTTGGTCAGGCGACATTATTGGGCCATAGATCTCCCGAAACGAGAATAGGCAAGCGATGACTGTCAGTGGCGAACGGTATCGGTCCATGATAACTGGCTTTTTGTGGCCTCAATCGGATGACATGAACCTGGACGACATGTGGTACCAACAAGGCGGCGCAACGTGCCGTACATCGCGCGTTACATTGGAGTTGTTTGCACGAAAAATTCCCAGAACGCGTTATTTCCAGAAGAGACGATGTGGAATGGCCGCGAAGATCTTTTTCTCTGGGGCTACGTTAAGTCGTTGGTTTAAGTCAACAAACCAACAACAATTGACCAACTGGAGAACAACATCATTCAAACCGTTAGTGAGATCCAGCCCGACGTATGCAACAACACAAAATTGGATCTCTTAAATCGAGCCCTGTAATCAAAACCGTGGAGGCCTTTTGAGTGATATCATTTTTAAAACATAATGGTATTAAGGTAATTGACCACTTTAGGAGGCAACAAAATACTACATTTCCACGATTTTTTTCTCAGGCCCTGTATTAGAAATTACAATGATTTTTTAAGTTTTTTCAAAGTTTATAGAGCTTATAGAGTACAAAATTAATTGATTTTTTGTTAATATAATTTTTTAACTATACTTTGCTTTGCACTATACTTTGCTAAAAAAAATGTTATAACTAATTTTTTTTGGTAAAAAATAAGGCCAGATTCATTGAAATCGGCTGAATAATTTCGGAGATAATCTGTCCGCCATTTGAAAAAAAGTAGTTTCGAGGTAAACGCGATTAAGGTTTTTACTCCGTACTACTCGAACAAGCACTGAGAAAAGCACTTTCACTTATTTCACACTGTTAGAATTCGAATTTAAAAAAAAAAATTCGACTGGGGAGCCAGTCCTATACTTCCCACCTCATATTATGTTATATCAAAAACAGTGATTTTGTTATTTATTTAATAAATAAAGAAAACATGCATAGAGAGCGGAAAATTCGAAGACACACTGTTTAATATACAATAGTTCCACAAAGAGTTGTAGCGCGAACTCGAAAAAAAAAAAACGTTTCTTAAATTTCCTCAGCATCCGCCAGACCGATTGTGCTCAAAATCTAATCAGCTCTAAGTTTTACGCAGACAAATAAAACAAAAAAAAAGCCGCATGGTCCTACGTTGTTTCGTTCTCCAGATATCGTAGGAGGAAAATATTGTCACACACACACACACACACACACACGCACACACACACACGCACACACACACACAGACATCATTTCGAAAATGGGTGCAAACTATTTCTAGTGTATAGTAATGTCAAGCCCTGTTCATATCTCGAAACTTTTTGATCGGACCGATTACAATACTTCCCCTACTAGGTGGGAAGTAAAAATGCTTGGAGTTGGTTTTTAAAAGTATAAGGATTAAGAAATAGCAAAAAAAAAAAATCGATTTTTTTAAATTTATAAGGTGGTCAGGTATGTACCTCAAATGTACTTTAATTCGCAATAAACGTTTCTGTCATATCTCACACACAACTCTTTTTATTAATTTTAAAAGTTAAGACACTCTTAATGAGAAACGCTTTATATAGAAGTGACAAGCTTGAGAGTGTCTGTTAGGCGTTATATAAACATAGACAACGAGATAATGCCGGTCGTAGTAGGGAACTTGTTGAGCTGTGTTATTTACAACCGCAACAACGTTTTGGTATTTATGCTATGCATCAAAACAAAGCAATAACTTTAAAAATAGGTAAGGACATATGAGAAATCACTATTGAAAACGAATAATGTTCCAGATTAGAATACTGGTTTGTTTATGTTACACTTTGTATGTACTAAGCAGGTTGGCCATACTCTGTAAAACATAATTCTAACATCTGTTGTTTGAATATATTTTGATGTTTCTATCTCCACCTCTTTGCGAGACATTCTATAACCAATTAAATATAGGACTTTTTATATCAGCATGTACCAGGTGTTTTCGTGTATATAGAAAACATGTGGAACAAATATTTATAAATTTCAGATTGAAAGTTCGATCGCCGACACAACCACCCCAGCACACTTTGCATTAAATTTGTGGTGCTCTATCTATCTTGGCTTGCCATAAGAAAATCAATTTGGTGAAAATGCTTTGCCTATAACATTCCAAAGTAAACAAATAAATTTCTTCTACTTTTTGTCTATCAGCAAAAAAAATATTCGATTTGTAATTTTTGAGAGAAAGTATTTACCACACACACAGTTCAATCTATGTACGTATACATATATTTATGTATACCTATGCAATGTTTCAAAACACTCTGAGAATGTACACATTTCAAATTTTAGAATAGCAGTGCGCGGTTAAGTGTTCACTTATTTAGCGATTTGTCATATTGTTCGTAAAAGTATGACTAAAAAGGCTTGGAAAGAATAAAGACTTTTCCTAAATAAATTAGTAGAATTAGTAAAATTGAATAACACATATACTGCTAATTGTAATCATATTAATATGTTTGAATATGTGTATAGTTTTTTGTGAACTTATTGACCTAGAAATATGTTGCCCAAAATCGATCCATGGTTGTTTCTAAATGTTCCATCACCCGTGGCCAATTATATTCGTAATAGTAATTTACAAAGTATATTGCACTGAACTGAATAACGCGATATTGTATATTTGATGTGTCATTCAATTTGTCTCTTTTTTTATGTTTTTCCACAGGACGCGCCCCAGAATACACACCATCAATTAAAGGTTAACATCCGTAACGACTTTTTTGTGTCACCAGTAATAAAAATATATTGGAATGACTCGCCTTCGCCTGCTTGGAGTCGCCTTGGAGATGATGCGTGGCGGAAGTGTCAACCAAACCTCAAGGGACTTTAACACAGCCCCCATTAGTATGACGACATTGTCATGGCCGTTATTTATGGATTTGCCCGTAGTGAATGTTACCCAAAGCCTATTGCACGTAGACGCTTTAAATGTGTCAGAAGCATTTAATGGAATTGACAATTCAACTACATTCGGATTATGGAATCTACCGTGGCCCAGAGCTGTGGCTGTATCAGTCTTTACACTTTTAATTTTGATAACGGTGGTTGGAAATACTTTGGTGATCCTTTCGGTTTTAACTACAAGAAGACTGAGGACGGTGACAAACTGCTTCGTGATGAATTTAGCAATCACAGATTGGTTAGTCGGAACATGTGTGATGCCACCGTCTGTTGTGTTGTTTATTGTTGGTGAGTACTTCAATTTTAATTCCTTTAGCATTTGTGTTAACTTATTTCACTTACTATGAGACTATCGTTCACTTACAGTTGAAAAAAATTTTTCTGTACCTCCGCCTTTTATAATTGCTGTTAAAGATAATTTAAAAAAAGATACCTAGGTATGCGTTTGACGAGGGGGAAGTAAAATCATCTTAGATATGCTCAGGTTAAAGTAAACCCATTTTGATGTTCATGGGGTAGACAGTACTCACTGCTAGCGGAGCAACCCCTTTCAAAACATAAACTCCAATTGCCTTTGTTCACCACTTTGTTCAATCACCCTGGGGTGAATATGAGTAAGGCTAGTGTGGAGTGAATCCCCGTGAGGTAACCTGCGCGCAGGCACATCACTAACTACTACTAGGAAAAGAAGTGGCGGTAGTATACAGGCCTCTCAAATCGACTTCGGATTTCGAATTGGTCTAACAGTCTACTCTTTCTCCGCCACTGGCCAAGTCTTTAAAACCTAAACAACATATTTCTAGGAAGGCACTGTTTTCCAGAACATAGAAGAACTATCCGATATACCGGCGAATAAAATTCATAAAATCCACAGGATGGTCTGTATCACAGACACAGTAAGTTGGTCGTGTATATAGGGTATGTATATAAATATCTACGTATATAGCTATTGGGTAACGCTTTTACGGACAAGGGATACCATATTTCCCCCTATGTATATTACAACGGGTGTGAATTCACCTGAGTGTGGCGTTATAAGGATTTCTCTCCCCCTTCCGCCTGCCAACATACGTAAAGCAACCTAACAGCCTATCCCTGTGCAGTACCAGACGTTTAGATCCTTCGTAGGTTGTTTCGATAGTAGCTTTCAATTTGTCTGGAATACCTCTCCTGTGTAAAGTTTCCCAAATTCTCATAATTGAGCACCTTTTCCAAGTCTATGAAGAGCAAGAGTAGCAGAGATCCATATTTCACACTGTTTTATAATAATTTGAAGCAAAAGGACCCATAGGGAAAACTATTTGTTGAGTATCTAAAGTGCTTTTGAGGTGTACCTTAAGAGAGTCCATGTACCTATATCTCTCGAATTTTCAAAAACATTTTTTCTTTTTATTTGACATTATCCAGCATCCATCAAAATATTATAAATGGGAAAGTGTCTCTGTCTGCTACGTTTTCACGACTAAACCGCTGAACCGATTTCGATAAAATTTAGTACAGAGATAGCTTAAGCCTAAAGAATGAACATAAGCTAAACATTTTTAAAATCTTCCCACTGCCACGCCCATTTTTCAAAAATTTCTTACATTATGTGTAGCCACACCTACTTTCTAGGTGCACTTTCCTTAACATAACTGTTTTTTTGTAAATTTCTTAGAATGTGAGTTCTTACGAACCCTGACTCATCAACGCCCAGTCCAAACCCTTGGACCTAGAAAGTTGAAATTTTGCACAGAGGATCCCTTTATAATGTACTAGCGGCCCTCCCCGGCTTTGCACGGGTACAATTAATTTATTTGATTATTGTTATTGGGCATGTTTCGCTCTATTATAGCCATTGTTTAATTAACAAAAATATAATAACGTAAAACAGCTACGGCTACGAAGCTATCAAGCGCTCGCTGAAGTTCAGTTCAGATGGAACCTTAAGTCTCACAATGCGAACCGTTTCTCGCCACGGTTGCGCTGTAACATCCAATCCATAAACACAATGAAAAGGAGAGGTGACAAAAAGCATTCCTGACGAAGGCCAACGCTCGCAATGGAAGAGGTCGATGTAACGCCGTTAACCCGAACACATCTCCTACAGTTTGTGTATAGAGATCGAATGGCCTCCAAATGAGAACCGTAAATCCCACAATGCTCCAGAATTTACCACGAGGGACCCGATCATTACTCTCGTGACACACTCCCAGGCCTTTAATGAAGAGCCGTTTTACTTCCTCTTCCCCCATGGCCTTGTGCATTGCTGGCCAGATTTCATAAACCTCAGCACATTTGATCGCAAAAGTCACCTGCTCTACAATGCTGTAGGACTATTATCCGTCCTACTCAGTCTCCCATCCAATCCCTGTTCGAGATTGATCAGCTTTGAAAAATGCTCACCACATCTACGCAAGATATCCTTCTCATCGTAAAAAAAATAAACCGTCTTTGGATTTAACTCCTTCAATCATATTAAACTGCCATCGTCTGAGACGACGTATGGCCTGCCAGAACTCCTTGTTGGCACATCTGTGACCTCGATCCAATGCAAAAAGCATTCTTGTGTAAATCCTCACCTACGCAACTGAAAGTTTCTTATCTCAGTTTCCCCTCTACGTGCGCCAATACACCGCACCGATCGTCATCACAATACGCATTCCTACATACATACATACATACTTCTGTTTACTTTCAAAACCTTTTAATTCTTCCTCCCCTACGGATCTAATACATAATGTACTTCCACAGAACCAAAGATACAAAGAAAGAAAAAATGAAAATAAAACTACCGTTGTACAACTGGGCAAAACAGAAACAACATACGAACGATCACGATCACGAACCGATGTGCTGTTGGTTACAGTAGCGTATTCTACAAATGGTCAAACTTTAAAACCTCAATATCTCAATAACTATACAACAAATGTGCATACTCTATGGTCTATGTTAATTTTATACCTATAAGCTATCATATTGTGAAAGTTTTGTCAATCGCATTAGTAGTATTTGCGTTAATCCCGAAAGCATTTTGATGCCAGCAATCAAACTCTTCCTCTTTATTATATTAGTAGGATACAAGGAATAGGGACGGACATTTCGAAAGCGGCACATATCGTTTCGTGGTTGTGTGTTGTTTTTGTTTTACCCAGTTTTTCATTCATTTTTCTTTGTTGCTGTTTTTCTTCACTCATCAAGACACAATGTCCGCCCCGGAACAAAGTCAATCAGCCTTAGTGGTGTCGTGTAGGCTATGCCTTCCGAAAGTACTACCAAAAATGCCCTCTCTTCCTAACTTCGCGTTAAAATCGCCTTCGACAATTTTAATGTCATAGCTAGCAAACAATACAACACGCACAACATGAATGGTTGCGAGAAGCTAGGCCTTGGCTCATTCCGAGCTGTCGCGCCAGCTATTTATTTTATTTATTTATTTAGCTATGGCACTGCTCGTATGTCATTTCTATGAGCTCGTAAAACCTGGCTTTGGTGTCGTCGTCTTTCTCCTCTGTGCAGCATGCGCGCATATCAGGCTTATGTTGGCGAATTAGCCTTGTTGCAAATTGTCGTGAGGCGCTTAAGAGTTCTTGAGTAAGTCTGCCTCCAACGACGACGCGGTTTTCCATCCTCTTTTTCCCATCCCACTTCTTGGATGGCGGTAATATCTGCTTTGCAGTAGTCTAGGGCCTCCGCTAATATTTCGGTTGCACGCAGTCTGTTAAAGGACCTTACATTCCACGTGCAGATCCGAAGATCATTGTCCTTATTTCGAGGCTTATTTGTGTTTCAAAACTCTCTATTTTTTTTCATGGTCGGGCAGTTTCCCCGGCGCGCAATCCCCAACCTGGAGGACCAGATAGATTGTTAAAACCCCTAGGAGGAGGGGCTGGTTACACCGATGTCAGTAACTCACTTCGGGGATGCGAGCGCTGACGTTGGCCCCTTTAGGACTCATCCGCCACTATCTCTTTTTCAAGACCCCAACTGCTTCTTAGAAATCCTTGTCGGCCCTAGCTGCAAATATGTCGAAGTTGCCCAAATACGGTGCAGTTTCTGTCCGGAAATTTATTACGCCGTTCATTCCATCTAGGGAGTTATTCCGCTGTCGTGTTTATAGTGCAGCAATTTTTTCTTCTGGTCAGCACTCGCGCTTATAAGTTTAGCTGGGTCCGTGTGGACAACCAGTACCAGTACCCAATGGCTACCGCGAGGAGGTAAAATAAGCACAATTGATGTTTAGTAACAGTAACACTGGGCATCGCCAAGTTAATAACAATCAGAGTATACCGTATTACTACACAGTCAATTAAGCTAATTGTGATATCAGCTTCTAAATCAGTCATTAAAAACTTTCTCATTCGACTGTAGTGAAAACGTGGTAAAAGCTTATTTTTAAGAGTCAATCATTTACATAAATTACCGAATTAATAATAAATTGCTTTTCTTAACCATTTAAACAAACATGTTTTTTACAGGAAGCTGGCGATTTGGATGGATTCTCTGTGATATCTGGATATCATTAGACGTTCTTTTATGTACTGCTTCCATTTTAAGTTTATGTGCCATAAGCTTAGATAGGTAAACAATAAAATAAATTAAATGAGTAAAGTTTAATTCTCTTTTTAACTTCTCAGATACCTAGCTGTTATCCAACCTCTTACGTATTCAAAAAAAAGACGTTCTAAACGATTAGCTCTATTAATGATACTAGTGGTATGGGTAACCGCACTTTCAATCACTTGTCCTCCATTTTTGGGCTGGTAATAAGTCTAATGATCTTAAAAAAGAATAGTCTTTCTTTTAACTTCATAACTGACAATTCTTTTCAAAGCATGAACAATTCGTTTTAGGTATGAACCAGAGCGTATAAAAAAGGATTACGTGGAATGCCGATACAATCAAAACAAAGGTTATGTTGTGTTTTCGGCAATGGGATCATTTTTTATTCCATTAGGAGTAATGCTCTATGTGTATTTAAAAATTGGATTCGTTTTAACTTCTAGACGACAACGAATGGTTCGTGATGCTGTAAGTAATATCGTACGTTTACTTTATATTTTAGATTAACTATAGTTTTTTTTTTAAAGGTATCTGAAAAATCACAGGGAAACGACAATGAATGTGAAAATTTTATGTCTGAGTCCGAACATTTTCAATGCAATCCAACTCCAAAATGGCCAACATTTAAAAATTGCAAGTCAAAAACCATTGACAGTGATATACCTGAGCAGACGACTTTTTACGAACTAGTGGAAGTGTCCAGACTATCGTCAATGATGAGATGCTCTACCATTAGTTGCAGTAATTGTGCCACTCTGCCAATGCAATCAATTCATTTTACAGAGAGTAGATCATCATTTTCCGAGTCGTGTTTGTCACAAATTAAAGTGGAATGTGGCCACACTAACAGTCAGCATCAGCATTCCGGCCATAATAATCACGCGCATCATAAAAATAGTCAACATCAACATGATCCAACTCATCCTCACCATCCTCCACATCGTATTCCAATGAGAGTGTCAACAAACAGAAGAGAAACAAAAACAGCAAAAACATTAACCACAGTCATGGGTGGATTCATTGCCTGCTGGCTTCCGTTTTTCTGTTACTACCTTCTTATACCGTTTCTTCCACGAAAGGCAGTGTCTGAAGGACTTATGTATTTCCTAACGTGGGTTGGGTGGATAAACTGTTCAATCAATCCATTCATTTACGCTTTTTACAATCCCGACTTTCGTACTGCATTTTGGCGACTAACGTTTAGAAAAATTTTCAAAAGACAATCAACTCATCTAACCATGTTTAAGGGATAAACTAAGTAATATACCGCTGCTCTTTAACCCTACAACTGGTATGAGAAGTTAGAGTCTTTTATTATTCTTTTATTAGACTCAGTTAAGATGATTTAAGAAAATATCCGCAAATAAGAGCATTCCCAATACATTAAGGGTATTCACTTAATTAAGTGATAATTAAGCGCTTCTGTAAATGTAAATGTGTAAATTTACGAGTTGCCTTAAGTGAACACCTTTCCGAAAAAAAGTTGCATTATTAAATTAGCTGTTCGACAAACTGTCAGCAAACAATGAAAATGCCGAAAATTAGCGAAAAGAAAAAAGTTAGGTATTAGATTTATGAAGGAAATCTGTATGCCCACCTCTGCCATGGTTTCAATTAAATTTAACATATTTTGCATAATTTTCTAAATAATTTACGAGCTAAAATCTTCGCGGATAATAATAATAATAACTTTTCATATAAAATTTGTCAGGTCATTTACGCGATGATAAATTTATAAAGCTTACACAGTTCACGAGGGTTTAACGAGTTTAATTTAATATGTTTTATTATTTGTTATATAGTCTCACGATGATAGAATGCGATCAAAAACAAATAAAATACATATGTAGGTGCAAAGTCAATGGAATAAATAGGGTCGCTCGCAAAAGCTTTGTTTATGTAGCTATCAAAATAAATTAAATCTAAAATTTTACATGACATTTGGCTTTTCTTTGCACTTGCAGTAAAGTTTTCCATACACAAGAAAAGATAAGCACTACCAACAACGAACGTGGTGTTAACACTTTCAATTTAAACTTATTTATTTGACTCCACAATCGCCAAGCGTGACATTACAAAGAAAAAAAATTCGACTGGGGAGCCAGTCCTATACTTCCCACCTCTTACTGTGTTATATCAAAAACAGTTATCCTATTATAGATTTAATAATTAAAGAAAACATTCATCGAAGGTGGAAAATTTTAAAACAGACTGTTTAATTGTTCCACAAAGAGTTCCTGCGCGAACTTGATAGAGAACATTTCTTCAATTTGCTCAGCATCCGCTACGCCGATTATGCCCAAAATCTAATCAGCTCTAAGTTGTATGCTGACAAATAAAACTTAAAACCGCATGATCATGATCCTAAGTTGTTTCGTTCTCCAGATATCGAAGGCAACAAATATGATCACACACACACACCCACAGACATCATTTCGAAAATGGGTGCAAACGATTTCTAGTGTATAATAATGTCAAGCCCCGTTCATATCTCGAAACATTTTGTTCGGATTTTTAGACCACAAACAATTTAGATTCCGTATTATTTACTCGGTTTACAAATTTTAAACCAAATTCTTTAAACCTGTTGCCCGATAAACCGCACTTCGATGGCTAATTTATGTTGATTTTTGTAAGGTTTAAATAGGTTTTCATCATATTCACTCCTTTCCTCATCAGATTTTAACCAGTACGGTGGTGCATTTTGATGTGGAATTTTTAGTACTGAAGGTATTTCTGCTTTCTATGAATTTATTTGGTTGTGTGTTTTCTGTCTTAATACGCATTCAATGTTTTGCATTTGGAAATGATTTTTTTACATGAAATCGAAGAAAAGATGATGTCCTCTTCATCTTCATAAGAGAATGAAGATGTGCGATAGTTAGAACTCGCGATCGACACCCTTACCACACCTACGATTAGTCTAGGCATATATTCAGAAATATTTGCCGTTAATCGGCGTATAAGCTTAAACTTGCTTTTTAACTTCTGGCGCAAAATCATATTTATCACCTTTGAACTCAGCTACTATTAAATCGAAAATAGTTCTAGAGACAGTCAAAATGCATCTTGAAGTAGGGAAGTTCAACTTGGTCATACTACACTTGATCCTTGCACATGAAGGCCACCTTGGCGATGACCCCCTTAATGGTCCAGAACCATCCTGTAGATGTAGAGTAAGCAAATGCTTTTTCAAAATCCACACAAGAGAATGAAACAACTCTGCTCAAAACCAAAGGGATTTGAATGAAAGATATGTACACCCCAACCCCCCCTCCCCACCCCTTCACAGAAAATCTTTTTCCGGAATCTAGGGAGGATCCGCCTCAAAATCCCAACCGGTATCCGCATGCTTCATTCATTTCTTGTGTTTTTGCACTGCACAAATGACGCAACACAACTGAATAATCACAAGAAACTTCTGTTCGAAGTGTCAAAAGATCCATTTAGTAGGTTTAAAATCATTGTAGTACTTAAAATAAACCATGCGCTTAAACTACGTAAACCGACTGAATATTGCGAAGGTCGGTTTACATTTTTTGGGTTTAATTTGGGTAAGTTTCGTGGTTTCAAGGCATTTAAACCTGCTATTTAAACCCAGTAAATAATACGGGCCTAAGTCTAGGCCAAGCAAAAGAGAGTTTTATAAGTGTTAAATGCGACAATGGTCTTAAAGCAACTTTAAATAACGTGTTTTTTATTTTTTAATCTGCATTTACATATTATGAACGTTCAAGTAATTTAAGTGACAAAAAAAAATCTGAATGCATGAACCAACAATTTCGAGTAAAGTGTTGTTGTGTGAATTGCGGCTATCATGCGGTGGAAATTACTCCACTCTGCTGGAGAAATTGGAAACCACATTCATTTTTTCACTTGCTAAAATCCGCTTCAATATTTTCATATGTATGTATGTACAGGATTTTTCAATAAGAGCGCTACAAAAGTATTTTTAAATAAAACAAAAACGGTTTTGGATATCAATGAAATTCTTTATTCCTGTGAAAGTACGTTCGATGCCATTATGTATGGAACTCGATTTCTTTTGCATGGCCACCACGGCACGCTTGCAGAAGTCCAGACGCTGAACCCAATTTTCGACGGTTTTCAAGCATAAATCGGCCGATACTGCTGCAATTTCACGTTCGATATTCGTACGAAGTTCATCAATCGTCGCTGGCTTGTTGGCATAGACCATAGACTTGACGTAGCCCCACAGGAAATAGTCTAACGGCGTCAAATCGCACGACCGAGGCGGCCAAGCGACTGGACCATTTCGTGAGATAACACGTTCTCCAAACTTGGTTTCCAATAAATTGATTGTGACATTCGCTGTGTGGCTTGTGGCGCCGTCCTGTTGGAACCACATGCCCTCCAAGTCCATATCATCCAATTGGGGCCAAAAATATTCGGTTATCATTGAACGGTAGCGATCCCCATTCACAGTAACGTGTCGGTCTTGATCATCACGGAAGAAGTACGGCCCAATGACGCCGCCGGCCCATAAACCACACCAAACCGTAATTTTTTCGGGATGCAATGATGACTCATGGAGTACGTGTGGATTGCTGCATGACCAATACCGCATATTTTGTTTATTGACGAAGCCATCCAGCCAGAAATGAGCCTCATCGCTGAAGATGATTATTCGATGAAAATCCGAATCATTTTCAAGTTGTTGCTCAGCCCAATTCACGAACATACGACGCTTCTGGTGGTCAAGCGGCTTTAGTTCTTGCGTCAATTTAATCTTGTAAGGATGTAGGCCAAGATCTTTTCGCAAAATTCGCCACAACGACGTCACAGAGATGCCCAACGCTTGAGAACGACGTGTGAGAGACACATTTGGGCTTTCTGCAACTGAAGCCTCAGCGGCAGCAATATTCTCGACACTACGGGCACTTCTTTGTCTCACAGGCACGGGAACATTTTGTACTGTGCCTGTGGATTCAAATTTTTCCACTAGACGCTCAATTGTTGATCTGCTAGGACGATTATGACGACCATAAATTGGACGTAGCGCTCTTAACGTTGAGGCCACTGACTCCGAATTTCGGTAGTAAATTTTAATAATTTCGACTCGTTGTTGGCTCGTATATCTTTCCATCATGAAATGGCAAACCTTACTGAAGAGAAATGTCAAAAAACCGCAAGAAAAATATGGCGTCGTTTGCTGTCCCTGTCACTCTACTTTTGTAGCGTCCCTATTGAAAAACCCTTTATGTATAGGAAATAATTAATAATTCGAAAGAAATTCACCAAATATTTAACCAACTTGTTATGGTGGTCGATTGTCCATACGTCAAATATTTTGAAAATTATGAAACTACGCCCAATTCGTTGTACAAAAACTGTCTTCTATCTATGTTGAATGCCAGAAAACAATTGCAATTTGAGACTTCGGTTAATCTTTTTTTTCTGTCATTCAATCGTAAGTCTAACTACGTAGTCTCAAATTTGAGGTCGAACGACAAATCGTTAAAATCATTCTTTGTCATTTTTCTTTATTCATTTGCGACTCACTACTGATAATGTTCTATAATGCTTTTAATCTAGTTTAAAAAGAATCTGTTTTCGAAAATCGGTTATTTAAATGTGCTTAGAGTTTAGTTGCTTTTCCAGAATAGTTCAATTTTAGAGGAGATTTTTTTTTAAATTAAAAAAATTAAACTTGAAAAGTATATTCATTCTCACCTACATTTTCAAACGGTGCAATAAAACAGAAATAGTAAATACATACCTAGTCAATCAAACATTACTTGTTTTATTAACTTTTTAATGCGGTTAAAGTTTCGGTTCCGGTAGACAGCTCTTAGGAGTATTTAAGGCAAGCATTTATCATTCCTCTTGTATGTTTAGTTTTTATTAACGAACACCTTTAATTATTATATAAAGAGCGTAAAATAAACAATTTTTATAATTGTTTGCAATTTGTAATTTATTTTTATTACATTACATTAAATATGTATATCTATCATTTCTTTAAAAGCAGACAATTTACTGCAATTTGAATTTTAAATGTATTCATTCAATTTGTAAAATTATGTTAAGTTTAATTTTAAACTCTTAACATAACGTGCGCAAAAATTTTCCAAACATTCATCTGACGAAATTAATAAAAGTATATATTTACTATTTGTTTTCAAGTCGTTTGTACAAAGTAAATTTATGTAATATTCATATACAGGGTGTTTAAAGTCCTTCTGTTCGAAATAACAGGGTAAGTATGTTGAGCTGAGAAAAAAAGCGTGCAAATGTAAAAATTTTTTAGTTTTGACATGCTCTGAGGGTCCAAAACGAAAGCCTTTTCAGTTTCTCTTAAGGGCTAACACCTGGTTGGTTTTAGTGGTTGCATCAGACAGACAGCGCCCGATACTAAAATAGTGCTGAAATGCACCGTTTTAATACTAGTTCTCGTGACCGGTTGGGTAGATGAGTGTTGACGGGTGTCGACAGACCATGACTGTTGGTCTTGAATCTTACCTGTGAAGTTAAGGTAGAGTAGAATATTAGGGATTTTCTTCTCTGAAAGTTCGTCGAAATTGTCGAAGAAGGGTTTCCCCAGCGCATTGAGTCTTGCTATGGCAAGTTCCGGGCACTTGCAGAGGAAGTGTTCAAGGGTTGGGCCGACAACGCGCGCAATGTCTATTCGGGTTTTTCTAAGGAGGTTTTCCTATGGTTGAATGAGTGCCAAGTCTTTCTGAATATGGCACAGCTAGCAAGGTCGTTCCATTTGTGTTGAGAAATAGTGTAGGCTGATTTTTCCCTTGTCAGCTCCTAATGGGGTGAGGACTTTTCTTACGAGTAAGCTGACACGGCCTCATTAGCTATTTCGTTCCCTCGATGCCTCTGTGACCTGGGACCCATACGAAAGTTAGGGAAAACAAGGGAAAACAAGAACTCGGGCAAGCTCGGTTCTGTATTGTTTTATCAGTTTCGATGAGATGTTTCTTCAGACAAGAGCTTTAATGGCTCCCTGACTATCGGAGAAAATTGGTACATTTCGTTTGTGGGTGGTGTCGTTGTTGAGCGCACGACAGGCCTCGTAGATTGCGAGTATTTCAGCCTGAAAAACACTGGCAAAGATCGGGAATCTGAATGATCTCGATATTTTCAAGGCCGCTGAAAATATACCCGAACCTTCCCCGCATTCCATTTTAAAGCCGTCCGTGAAAAGTGCTGCGTCGTTGTCTTTTGTACTGTTTCCCCGTTGTCTTCCCGCTGTTTCATTCTGCTCCTGATGGAATACGGACGACGAAGTCTTTGCTGAGCGTTATGAAGGGGGGGTAAGATAGTCTGGGAGGGATGTTACCACCTCCTCCAGAACGCTGCCATAGGCATGGGGCCTGGCCGACCGGCACCCTGATTATCTGAGTTTGACCGCACTACAGGTTGCCATCATTCTAACGTGAAGGTCAAGGGGTAGGTGGTTTAGGATAACCGTTAATGCATCCGTCGGACATAAACGTTTGTACCCATGGCACCTATACCAGCGGTTCTCTGGATTCGATTTAGTTTAGTGATGTTGTATCCTTTTTTCAATGCGGGTCACCAGACCAAAGATCCGCATGTAAGAATTCGACATACTACGAATTTAGGCTGAATGACTTTGCTGCGTGAAGAAATGTTGTCGTAGCTAGACGCGGTTCCCGCATCTCGATATTCACAAAAGAACATTGAGATCTTCTGATCAATCAGCCGTCAACCAGACTGACCACATTGCGATCGACGCAGGGCACTCCTCCAGTATTATGGATATCTTGTTGTTGTAGCCAAGGTACGGCTGCGGATATCCCGAACACCTTTAGAACAGGGAAATACTGGGAGGAGATTCGACGTCGGACGGCTGCAATCGCAAAGGACAACCAGATCCTTTTCCGATCGAGTATCTCTCAATCTCTCAAGAGGTCACCAGCATCAAGTATTGAAGACCAGTGGCAACATTGTCAAAAAGCCATCAGAGCTCTTGTAACTGGAGATCACTTGGTCGAGTCGACGTCAAACTGAAAAGTTGGTTTGAATGTGTTCAATGATTTATATAGTTTTGGGGCTGCGTTGCGACCGATTATGACTGCGGGGGTTTGTTTGATTTGACTATGTTGGTGTGGCACAACGGAGTGAACAGAAATGGACTTTAAAGCAGTTGAGCATTTTTGATTTGCAACTCTAGTAGGATATTTTTAACACATGTGTATTAATAAATTTTGCGTTAAAAAATCAGACGGATTTCGTTAAGGTGTGCAGAGAACACCTGCGCACCTTAGGTTAAACGTCACCACTGGTGTCCTATAACACGACCCAAACCAGTGATGGAAATTGGCTTTCCCGAGTGTACTAAACACCGGGAAAAAAATTGTATTCAAACGGAGAAAATAGTACTCAATTTTTAATTTTCGCAAAAATTAAAAAAAGAAAAAACAAATATTTTATTAACAACAAAAATAAATTTAGGGTATATTTTAATGAATTTAGAGCATTTAGCTCCTGTGAAACAATTTTTTATTGCGAACTGTGAATACATTTACTTACTTACTTAAGGTAGCGCTACAGACCGGAGTGGTCCTGGGCCTCAACCAACAAGCGTCGCCAGCGATCTCGATCTTTTGCCAGCTGTCTCCAGTTTCGCACGCCAAGTTGGCTGAGGTCCCCTTCCACTTGCGTGCGCCACCTGAGTCGCGGTCTTCCTCTACTGCGCTGACCCTCGGGTGTGGATTCGAAGATTTTCCGAGCTGGAGCATTGGTGTCCATCCGCTCTACATGACCCAGCCACCTCAGTCGTTGGACCTTCACTCTTCTGGCTAAGTCGATGTCGCTGTACAACCCGTACAGTTCGTCGTTGTATCTCCTCCTCCACTCCCCGTCTATGCAGACGGGACCAAAAATCACCCGAAGAATTTTCCTCTCGAAACAGCCAAGAGCAACCTCATCCGCTTTAGACAGAGTCCATGCCTCTGCGCCGTAGAGCAGGACTGGGACGATTAAGGACTTATAAAGGGTCATCTTAGTTGTTCGAGAGAGGGCTTTGCTACTCAATTGCCTTCTTAGCCCAAAGAAACAGCGATTGGCAAGAGTTATTCTTCGTTTAATCTCAGCGCCGATGTCATTGTCTGAATTTATAGCGGAGCCTAGGTAGACAAAGTCCTTAACTACCTCAAAGTTATAGGTGTCTATAGTGACGTTCTGTCCGAGACGTCGGTGTTGGGAGTCCTTTCTTGTTGACAGCATATACTTCGTCTTGCCCTCATTGACCGCTAAACCCATCTTCGCCGCCTCCGTCTCGATACTCACAAACGCACCAGTGACATCACGCTGCGTTCTTCCGATTATGTCAATGTCATCGGCGTATCCGAGTAATTGGACGGACTTTTGAAAGATTGTGCCTCTGGTGTTGGCGCGTGAGTTTTGCACAACTCTTTCAAGAACGATGTTGAAGAAGTCGCATGACAGCGCGTCGCCTTGTCTAAATCCAAGGTGAAATACATTTGTGAATACATTTGCTTTATTTAAAAAAAATCACAAAAATTTAGAAAATAGTACTCAATATTGAAAAGTGGCACTTGCGTACTTAGGAAAGTCAATTGTACTGAATTCAGTACAACAGTGGGCCATGGTGCAGTGGTTAGTATCATCGCTTGTCACGTTGAAAGTCCGGGTTCAACTCCTGATGTCGGAAAAACATTTATTTCTTAAATAAATAAAAATCGATCAACTGTGAAAGCTGATGGTGACTCTACTGCGAAGGCATAACACTGGCAGTAGAGTCTCTTGGTTTGAAGAGTTGATTGAGCGAACACTGAGTATGACATCAGGGGATTCGAAAGAATTCCTGTGAACTAAGCAATGACAAAAACACCACAAATGTCCCCAACTAGCCTGGCCACCACCCTTGGATGCTAATGAAAAACTTAACGAAACCTCAGTTTCAAACCACTGTACCTCGCTCGCGGTGTGTGTATAACATTATAAGGGTATTCATATCCCCTTGATCTGCGCGTGGATTATAAAAAAAAAATAGTAAGCCTTTTGCCAACTGTGACCCCTTTTAAAATCTTTTTGCTCTCAAAAGTTCATTCGCTCTCAGAGTTTTAACATATTTGTTGTTGGTTTTTTCTCATTGAATGCCCTTTCCGCAAAATATTAGAAAGGAGGGAAAAGAATAAAAAGAACTCCCTTTGATTTATTTTTTTCTGTACTTTCTTGTGTGCGATTAGGTTGGTAATTAGATATGCATACATTTTTTTGTGTGGGATTAGATAGATATACATCGTTGTTGGATTTAATTTTCGGTGGTGATGCAGTATCTCACTTTAAATCGGACTGGTATCGTGTTGCATTTCTTATGTGGGATTATGATTTTATAATAAAAAAATTCAAGTTAATTCGTATGTGACTCGCATATACGACTTGGGTAATTGGGGTGATTATGTATTATACATATGTACATACATATTTGCAGTCTAGTCTGTTAAGATTTGAACTTTTTATGACACTTGCGTTCATTTGTTTCAACCGCTCAAGAGTAATTCTTTCGCGATAGTACTAAGATACGAAGTTCTAAAAGTTTTATTTTATGCTATGTCATTTATTTCATGGTGTACCTACTTTACATGCATTTCACAACAACTCTTGTCCTTATGCCAACTTTTCCAGTGCTATCGGTAAATACAGAATGAAATGCTAAAATGTGTTTCTTACCGACGCACTTGGGGGTATTTGCCTCAAAAATCAATGTTGCAAAATGTAGAGTTGAGATGTAATTTTTTTCCTAGCTATAGTTAAATACTCATGGAACAATGTACCGTTGTTTGTTTCTATTTTTATGAACACACTTCGCCCCGGTATCAGTTGAAAGTTATCGATCGTAAGTTCGCATTGTAAATCTGTTGATTTGTGTGAAAAATCCTGTCTCCAGGAAAGCAGGTACACAGGTCTAGGGTAGTGTCACAAAGGCATACGGTGGTCACATTTGTTGGCGGCAGCTGTACCGCACTTACGGCTATCCGCTTAACGCCAACGGCCAAATACCGCTTCGGTAATGGCTGCCTCTCAAAGCCGCACACTACACCACCGTCTATCTTTTAAGTCCGTCCGACGTCTGCTTAGGGTCTCCTTCTTTCTTCTTTTTCTTTTTAATTATATAGCATGAGATTTTGTTTGTGAGCAGGTGGTGCATAGTGGAGTGGATAAGAACCACCCCCTGTCCGACGAGATAAGCCGAGCTACCGCGAGCATGCCGTCGACCACCTCCTCTGCACCGAAGTTACCTCTGTGGCCCTGCCCTAGGCTCTCAACGCGGTTTTATTTGAAATGTATTCAAATGAGAATGTTTTTTTTTTTAATCGACTTTTTTGTTATATTATTCGCTAACTTCTGTGGTATCAGCTTATAGAGAAAGATGTCAGGAAGCAGTAGCAAAAAAAAAATGCCATAACTGCCCCTCTGCTTCAAAACAAGCCCTAGAAACGCTGATTTCCGGGATACTTGGCTCATCATCTTTACAAAATTTTGACGAGACTAGAAAAATCAATGAAAGCGAAGATGAAGAAACAGATGAGGAATGTATTGATGAAGAAGAATTCTGGGCAGAGTCCACTGAATAACTTAAAGTGACATTTATTTCAATCCATACTAATTTTTCACATTAATAAAATAAAATCTAAATATATCAAAAAGACTTTTTTTTTATTTATACCTTAATTTGACCTAAATAATTTGACCTAACTGAAACTTTTAAAGTTGTTTCAGGCAAGTATCACTTTATTAGGTTAAAGAAATATTTTTGAGCGGTTTTTCGAGGCAAATACCCCATTGTGCGACGTCAAAGAATAGATCCTACGGAGCATTCAAGCACACCAAGATGGCGGGTTACTGTGTTCTTCACAACACCCCTTGATATGGGTACCAGTGATGAAACTAATGCGGTACGCTATGTGACGTTATCCTAATTCCAATATGGCAGACAACCCAAGATGGCGGTTTACTGTTTAATTCACAACCCCTTTGATAACCCATATTAAATGACATCCATCAAATCAAAGGGTAGAATGTGGTTAGCTATGTGACGTCATTCTAAACCAAATATGGGTAGAATGATCGTGTTGTCGTCATCAATCCTCGCTGTGTGTGCTGAAAATATATACATCGAAACAGAGTTACCGTTATCCAGTCAACTCAAATCGTTGCAACTTTTTCTGTGGATTTTGTCAAAGAGCTTTGAAATTTTGTGCTTTTGAGAACAAATAAATGAATGTGAGTATGTCAGGGTGTTAATTTTTTGTTTTTTTCATTTGCTTGTTGTTTTGGGTAACCTGTTAAAATGCGGTTAAATTTTTTTTCGGTTTTCGTGCTTTGTAATTAAGGTTTATTCGCGCGGGATTTTGGAACATTCAATTCAGTCACAGTTAAATAGCTGACCATATTTATCAGATTAAGTGCGTTATAGTGATATTGTAATACATAAAAATACTTGAAAAAATACCTTCTACAAAATATCAAAATTTCACCAATAACGAGTTTGTATTCATTTTGTAAAGAATTATTTTTTTTTTCGTCAACAAATTGTTTTGTTTTTAAATCAGCAGATGGTAACCATGCGGTTGTTACTCTCCGATGTCTGGCGATTTGTCATGCATACTACGGTAACCCTGAAAGAGCTTTAAAAAGTGACAGATTTATGTAAGCTCTTGCAACCAGAGTTAGAGGCAAACGTCCTATCTTCCCTGTACTGACAAGTTTTGTGGGACAGAGTATAATTATATTGAACATTTTGTAAGTATTGATGAACTTCGTAAAGTTTACCACTTTTCGCGCTCTATGCTTTTAATAGTTTATATTAATTTTTAAAGCTTAATAAGATCAGAAAAAAAAATTATTTCTTTTTTTTTAGTACATTTATAAAAGCGTTGTTTTAAACGTTTTTTATATATTTTATTTCCATCTCTACGTCACAGTCGGTCGCTCATTATACACCTTATGAGTAACCGACTGCTGCTGTGGCAACAAAAAGGCTTTCCGAAATGTTTCGGTTGGCGAAAATGCGATAATAAACAAAATTCGAAAGATAGGGAACAAGCTTTTCTCTCTCTCAAGTAAAAAATATAACTGTTTTTGCAAATGATGTTTTGGAATGTATAATAACGCAAAAACAACTTTGAATACTCATCTCTCTCAATTCATTTTTTGAGTTTATTCCGACTCCGCCATATAAGCTGCACCACTGTGCGACGGCCCGAAATTATTTTTTTTAAACTCGAGTTATAAAATAACGAACTTTCATGCATTTCTTCCTTAAAACTAACTTATTTCCAGCAATAATTTTTGTAGGGAACCTCGGCTTGGATGGTCGATGTTGGTGTTCAACATCTACCGTCCACATGTGTTCCTTACGCTGTTTCTAACGTACATAAAATGACTTTAAAATTTACATCTTGAAAGTGGTGCATGTGTTATCTCTTCAGTGCATTGTTTAACATCTGCACGTATTGTTGAACATATGTATTGAGAGGAGTGGGCATAACATAACTCCCGCGCCCGGAAGAGCGTTTACTTCTCTTCAATTTTAAATGCTAGGGAGTAAGCACAATACTCTGTCCCACAAAAATTGTCAGTACAGGAAAAGTAGGCCGTTTACCTCTCACTCTGGTAGCCATAGCTTGCAGAAAACTGTCACTCTTAAAAGCTCTTTCAGGGATACCGTAGTATGCATGACAAATCGCCGGAAATCGGACAGCGATATTCGTACGTTTATCATCTGCTAATTCAAAAACAAAACAATTTGTTGAACGAAATAACGATAATTGTTTACAAAATGAACACCGACTTGACTTTGATGAAACTTTAATATGGTAAAGAAGGCATGTGTTCAATTACAAGGTAGAGTGAAATTTCTTCCAGATTCTTCCTCAAAAATAGGCGTGTTTTTTTGAAATCTAGCTAGCCAGTCGTTCATTTAGACGATTCCCAGCCAGTCAAACCCAGTCGAATTTTATACCATCAAGTTGGTACGTGTGATTTCGTTCTTATGACATCCAGGGCTGCCACTTTGCTACGATCGTAGCAAAACTGCTACGCGATTTCCAAACAAGTCAAATTTGCTACGCTGCTACGCACTCTCCCTAATATCCCAAATTTTGCTACGCTTTTTTGAAACACGAACTTTTAACAAGAATCTTGTAGTTTTTAGAACCCTCACAATCACAATTACAAATTAAAAAAAAATTAATCGGACGTAATTTCAAACTATTCACTTCTACGACTCCAACTTATGTTACTGTTCTACCTTACCCTACACAAGCAGTATATATTTCTTCGGATATGTTTGAAATGTGACTGGATGCGGGCTGGAGTTCCACTGGAATTTCAATGGCTTCGCTTTTGCTACGCAAATTTAGATTTGCTACGCAAATTTGATACGAGATTTTTTTGCTAAGTGGCAGCACTGACGACGGTCAAATGTCAAAAAGCAGAACAATTTGGCAATGATACCAACGCTATAAATGAAAAACATCGCTTTCGGCGCCCCCTGGCCATGGGATATCGTAAAATTCCTAGCCAGTTGCTTTTGACTGGGTATAAAACCAAGAGTTGTTGCCAGTTGGTTGTTGTATTTGTTTTACGTATAAAATTTGACTTTGCTAGCAACTACTGGTTGGCTAGGTTTAAAAAAAAACACGCCTAATGTCTATTAAAAATAAAGTTCTATACTCTGTCCCACAAAAATTATCAGTACAGACGTCCTTATGGGAGAGCTTTTTTTTTCAAACACTGGTGCCTGTAGATGTTTTCAGGGCACTCAGTGAGAGAAATTGCCACTGAAATGTAAACCAAGCCACTGACTTACACAAGTTTTGTTTTTGTAATGTTCCTTAAATCCGCATACACACCACCATTATCAGTCTGCTATGCGGTCGATGACAGAAAGATCATGTTGTCGCCATCAATCCTCTCTCTGTGTACTGAAAATATTTATGAACATCGAAACAGAGTTACCATTATCAAGTCAAAGCAAATCGTTGCAACTTTTTCTGTGGTTTTTGCCAAAGAGCTTTGAAGTTTTGTGCTTTTGAGAATAAATAAATGAATGTGAGTATGTGAGGGCGTTGCCGCTTGTTTTTTTTTTTTTTTTTTTCATTTTCTTGTTTTTCTGTTAAACCCGTTAAAATTTAGTTAAATAATTGTTCGCTTTTTGCCCTTTACCTATGTATAATGAAGGTTTATTTGCGCGGAATATTGAAACATTCAATTCAGCCACAGTTCAATAAGTGATCATATTTCTTAGATTAAGTACATTATAGTGATGTTGTGATACATCGAAATACTTGAAACAATGGCTTCTACAACATATTAAAATTTCATCAAAATCAAGTCGATGTTCATTTTGTAAACAGTTATTTGTAGGTACTTCGTTTAACCAATTTGATTTGTTTTGATAGTAACCATACGGGTATTGTTCTCCGATTTCTGGCGATTTGTCATGCATACTAAGGTTTCCCCGAAAGAGCTTTAAAGAATGACAGATTTATATAAGCTCTTGCAACCAGAGTGAGAGGCAAACATCCTATCTTCACTGCACTGGTAATTTTTGTGAGACAGAGTAGAGTAGATGTGTTTTTAAAAAGTGCGAAAAAAAAAAAAATGTGGAACAAAAATTTGATCAGATCGTGAGATTTATCGTCGCAAAAGCAACTTGCCTTACTGAAAATAGCGCGACAATTAAAAAAAGATCGGCGAAACTTCAAGGTTAAATTGGGTAGTAAGTGCACAATAAGCACAGAGTCCGATTTATAGCCAATGAGAACTCTTGGTTGGAGCGAAATTGTGAATTTCAAAAGGTTGTTGTTCATAAAGTAGGAAGACGTGCTGTAGAGTTCGACGAATGCAGTGATAACACCAAACGTGGAAAAGCAGCTAACTTGCGCACTGAATTACTTGCAAATGTTTTGAGTTATGCTGCCCAGATGGCATTGAGAGCTACAGGAAAAAAATTAGAGGCGGAGGTCATTAAAAAAGTTTCACAGCACATACATATGCAAAAGATTGTCTTGAAACAACCTTAAACTCGAAAACTGAAAAGTTGTCCCCACGAGAGTCGCTTACAATGATAATAGAAGCTCAACTGTCAAGAAAACAATACGAAATCAACTTCGCAAAAGATGTCTTCCCTTCATATAAATTGGTTCAAGCAGAAAAAAAAAATTGCTATCCAAATAATGTTTTTGTCAGCGAAACTGTGCCCGAAGTACCTTTTCAGTTGTTTTGCTTGATTATACAGCGAATGGCTTATTAAACTCGCAACGAAATGTAATTGAATCGCGTTCTGTTTATATGGTCTTAATTTCAAAATGGGGGTTTGACGGAAGTTCGAGCAATACGCAGTACAAACAAAATTTTATTTTAGAATTTTCTGATGATAAGTATGTCTTTTTATTTTTCACTTTCCTTGTACCGCTCAGATTAATATTATATAAATCAAATGAAACCCCCGTTGTTCTATGGCAAAACACAAGACCTTCTTCGTCTATATTTTGTAGACCCATTAGTCTTAAATGTTCAAAGAAAACAGATGAACTTGTAAGGAAAAAAAAAAAGCGTAGAAGACGAAATAAAAAATTTAGTAAGTACTCTAGCTCAATTACACGGAAATGAATACACCATAAATCACAAACCCATGGTCGACGGAAAGATCTGCTATTTATGCGCTGCAGAAATAACAATTGCCCAATCGACATCGGTGCTTGTATTGGACTCAGCGAACGCTCCTTGACCTACCTTAAAGAGAACTTGACTCATTTCCAATTTGTGTGTA
Organism: Matsumyia berberina; assembly: GCA_917880715.2. Classification (NCBI taxonomy): domain Eukaryota; kingdom Metazoa; phylum Arthropoda; class Insecta; order Diptera; family Syrphidae; genus Matsumyia; species Matsumyia berberina. The sequence goes on along the minus strand of OU862872.1, from coordinate 59,068,952 downwards.
GTGAATAGAAAGTTATCCCCCTCTCCCACGAGCTTTCAAAAAGTATAGACGATTTAAACTGTGTTATTGAACGCTGCAGTGAGTTTTTTAAATCTAAATTCTCGAATATGATGTAGATAAACAGCTCGCTGCAATTAACAACAAATCCTACTTTTACAAGATCTAAAAACAGACCTTCTATCGTCAATACAAAAGATAAACTTGTCCGTGAGCGTCAGTAAGGAACTCAAATCCCTTCGATCCGATCTCGAAGAACACTTTCAAAGTTTCTCTAACCCAAAAGTTTCATTCCCCATAAAATGGATGGCATGTTGCATAAGATCACTGATTTTGGTAATGATCTTTGGCAACTCGCTTCAGCCGCAAAGAAGGTACCCTTCCGGGTTGGGGTCAGAATCCCGAAAGCCGAAAATCCAAAATTCCGAAAAAAAATCCCGTAAATGAAATCCCAAAATATTGGGCGAGTTCCTAAACGTCTGACTAACAAAGATCTGCATTACTTGCGTTCATAAATATTAAATATTAAATTACCTTAATTCAATAAATGAATGTATAGTTCTATTTGGGAGGATGATAAAAAGTGGAGTTTCTAATTGCAACGAGATTAGTTGTTAATTGCAACGAGATTAGCCATGGAGGACGAGTTTTCGGCAGGAAAAAATAATGACAAATTTTGTAGAGAAATGTCTTATGAGAGATAAAAGCAATAAATAATGGGAATTTTTCGAAACGTTTGATGAAATTTACGGAAAAAACATAACATATCCCCGTCGCAGGAATTACTCAGAACTACTTTGAATTGTGATGGCACAGCAAAGAGGAGGAAAATCATAAGTCAGAATTTAGTGGACTTTTTACACGGAGAAGCTGAGAAGGACGAAAAGCGTCATGAAGAAATGATTGAAATAGAAAGGGTGAAAATGGAAATAGAACGTGAAAGGCTTTAACTATAGCGCGATCTTCTAATTCTAAATGTTTTACATAGAAATGAATAATTAATATTTGCCATTTTTGAAATCCTTAATTCAGTATTGGGTTTTTTTTTTTGTTTGAGACTGTTTAATGAAGTGCTTAACCCTTTCATGCCCAATGTTGCCTGTAGGCAACATTCGTTTAACCCTTCTTTTACCTTAGGGTCTTTTTGTGACCCAAAACGGCTTTAAAGTTTAAAAATAGGTGTTTATAATTTTTTTAAATTTTGTTCCTCTTTACTCAGTGCACGAATTTGTATCCTGGAACTGTTATGTTGAGACCCTACCGGTAGTTGTATACATGCATTACCTAACGGGTCATCATAGGACCCATACAAATTTTGAATGAAATTTGACATTAAATCATTCAGATTTTATTATTCTTGGTCGCTAGGCACTCGTTTAGTTCTTTGTGCAGCACTTTTCTTTTTGTTGAGCGTAGTCATTCAAGTTTATAGTGTGTAGAAAAGAAAAGGAAGTTATGGCAGAAGAAAATTTGGGAATAAATTGCAATTTGACACCAATTAGAGTGAGTTTATTTAATGCCTTTTTTTTTTGGGCATATTTAGTAAATAATCAAATTATAGTCGCGAGTAAGGAACGATGATACAATTCGACAAATTCTGGAAAACTATGAATGTAGTGATGATGCGTTTGATGAAGCAAGTGTTGTATTACGTCGCGCATGGCTGTCACATCTTTTGCTGTGCAGCGTATCTCAGTTTTGGTCGATACATTTAGTTTATGCTTTCCTGATCCCTAGAAAAAAAATATAGTTCGGTTTACTAATGTAGAAGGAAAAAGGGTGCGCAAAAGCCACTTTCATGAAATGGATACAATTGAGTTTGATGCTTATTTAGGCATTTTGATACTTATCGATAAATTATATTAAAATGTAAAGCATGATTTCCATTTCTTTGTATGCACGTGTTTACCGTTCATATGGCGAAAGTGTTAGAAGCCTATGGAACGAAATGCACGGTCGCTCAATTTTTAGAGCCGTTATGCCTCTGAACCGATTCATTGAAATATCTCGTTTCCTTGCATTCGATGATAGAGAGAATCGAATATCACAGGTTCGTGGAGATAAACTTGCGCCTATTCGGGACTTGTATGAAAAATCGGTCGAAAATCGAGTTTTTATACGTCCCATATGCAAATATTACTGTCGACGAGCAACTGATTCCTTTTCGTGGAACGTGCCCATTCAAAGTTCATATGCCAAGTAAGCCCGGAAAATACGGAATCAAACCATGGGTTGCAGTTGATTCATCGAATGGGTTTTGTTTGAACTTCCAAGTTTGCCTTGGGAAAGATTCAGGATATGCACTTCCCGATAGAATCCAAGGGGAACGTTTTAGATTTAGTGTCAACTTATCGCGGAAGAAACGTAACAACAGATAATTTTTTTACAACCCGTAAATTGGCAATGGAGCTCCTGAAAATCAAAATGACTCTTGTTGGCACAGTGCGAAAGAATAAAAGATTCTTGCCAGTTTGGGCTACAGTTAAAAAACTCCGCAAGCTTCCTGTGCTATCTAGTAAATTTTTTTTTTTTTGTGAATAGGTGACAATTGGGTAACATGTTCCAAAACAGTACAAGCTAGTTACACTTCTGAGCACTTTGCACCATGACACTAATGTTTTAGAGGAACATGCGAAAAAACTTCCTGAAATTATTAAATTTTACAACTCTACCAAAGAAGGGGTGGATACGCTTGACCAATTGTTGAGAACATATACATGTAAACGTCAAACAAACCATTGGGCGGTGGCTTTGTATAGTAATTTTATTGACATCTCTGCCCTGAACGCATATGTCTTATGGACTGAGGTGCATCCGAAATGGAACAATGAAAAATTACAAAAACGCCGCTTGTTTCTGCAAGAACTCAGTGAAAGCCTTGTTCAACAATGCATTACTCGGCGGAGTCGTCTACCTAAAGCACCATTTTCTGCTGCGATAGTAAAAAATGTAAAGAACGAAGAAACTGGACCATCTACCTCATCGTTGGAACCTAAGAAGAGAAAAATTTCCGAGTGAAAGCGTTGCAGCTTTTGTCCTCCGAAAGCTGACCGAAAGACATTTAACTTCTGTTCTGTCTGCAGTAAGTCAGTATATCCACAACATGGCCATACTATTAAAGTAACTACAACTTATTGCAACCAGCACAAGTCAGTAGTCGTTTGACTAAAAAAAATATTTCTGTACCTACCTATGTATGTATATTTCTTTTTCTATGGTAAATAAAAGGGTCGTTTTATGACCCGAAAGGTAAAAAGTGTGATTTTTTTAAAGTAACAGAAGGGTTAATATATTTTTAATATTTTTCGTGAGTACTTTCTGATTATTATGGTAATTTCAATTTGTTCTTTCAAGTCCTGTTGATGCGTATTGGCCTTAACATCCTTTAAATGTCACGTTTTCGCTTTCATTCATTGTGGTTTTTTACGTCGCGGCGTGTTCTAGTTGAATGTACAAAAACCAGTTGTGATAACCTCTGCTTGGTTTTATTAAAAAAATGTTGAACTTGTTGCCTAAATTAAACTATAAGCATTGTATATGAAACTAATAGTAGTATCATCCTCGGAACGCGATTGTAGCGCCTCTCATGATAGGCAACTGCAACTTAAAAAAAATTTTTTTCTGTTCACTTCTTTTCTCTTCATCCCAATTATGGGTTCTCTTTATTTTTCTCAGTTGTATTTTTCATCTTCGTTTTATTTTCGGTAATGACTTCTTACAATACAAACACAAACAATCAAAACACACAGGAATGGGTTTAGTAAACAAAAACATATGATTTGATGATCTTTTTTTTTGTGCACATAAAAAAGAGCAGACTGAAAAGGAATATGCATGGATTGATGGAATACGAGAGGTGAAAGGGAGGGCAAGAAAAAAAGTTTTGCTGGTTTTCGGTAAAATCTGTTTTTTTTTTTTTGTACAAAATAAAACAAAAGAATAGACTCAAAATATATATGCTTCGTTTGCGGAAATAAAGGAAAGGGGAATGGGAGGGTAAAAAAAAAAAAATTTTTGGCGGTTGTTGAGAAAAATTGTTTTGGTTTTTTTAATAGAGTTAGCTTGCGGAAGAACTACTTTACAAAGCTTAACTTTATGCATTCATATGTACATACGTACATACATACATACATATGTCATAGCTGTCCTTTAAATCAATGTAGGAGTGGTGGGTATTGATGTGGACTTCTTATTGTTTTCTCCAGGTTCTGGCGAAGTGTGAAAATTTGATCAATTGTATACTTTCCTCTTTTCATATACATACATATGTAAAGGGGTTTTCAATAGGGACGCTACAAAAGTAGAGTGACAGGGACAGCAAACGACGCCATATTTTTCTTGCGGTTTTTTGACATTTCTCTTCAGTAAGGTTTGCCATTTCATGATGGAAAGATATACGAGCCAACAACAAGTCGAAATTATAAAAATTTACTACCGAAATTCGGAGTCAGTGGCCTCAACGTTAAGAGCGCTACGTCCAATTTATGGTCGTCATAATTTCTGGCTGGATGGCTTCGTCAATAAACAAAATATGCGGTATTGGTCAGGCAGCAATCCACACGTACTCCATGAGTCATCATTGCATCCCGAAAAAATTACGGTTTGGTGTGGTTTATGGGCCGGCGGCGTCATTGGGCCGTACTTCTTCCGTGATGATCAAGACCGGCACGTTACTGTGAATGGGGATCGCTACCGTTCAATGATAACCGAATATTTTTGGCCCCAATTGGATGATATGGACTTGGAGGACATGTGGTTCCAACAGGACGGCGCCACAAGCCACACAGCGAATGTCACAATCAATTTATTGGAAACCAAGTTTGGAGAACGTGTTATCTCACGAAATGGTCCAGTCGCTTGGCCGCCTCGGTCGTGCGATTTGACGCCGTTAGACTTTTTCCTGTGGGGCTACGTCAAGTCTATGGTCTATGCCAACAAGCCAGCGACGATTGATGAACTTCGTACGAATATCGAACGTGAAATTGCAGCAGTATCGGCCGATTTATGCTTGAAAACCGTCGAAAATTGGGTTCAGCGTCTGGACTTCTGCAAGCGTGCCCGTGGTGGCCATGCAAAAGAAATCGAGTTCCATACATAATGGCATCGAACGTACTTTCACAGGAATAAATAATTTCATTGATATCCAAAACCGTTTTTGTTTTATTTAAAAAAACTTTTGTAGGGCTCTTATTGAAAAACCCTGTACAATAGTTTCACACAACACAACATACAAGATCTTGTACAAGATATTGGACAGATCGATAATCCTGTAATTGGCTCAGCTGAGCGGGTCTCCTTTTTTGTGGATGGGGCAAACGGTGCTGAGATTCTTCACACATACACTCATCTAATTAAATCTTAGAAACTAGCTGGTGTACGCTCTCTACCAGGTAATCTCCAGCTGCTTTAAATAACTCGGCCGGAAGTCCGTCAGTTTCACAAGCCTTGTTGGACTTGTGCTTAGGAAAAAAAAATTTCCCGTCGTCCAGGACGGGTAAACGGAATTGTTGGTCTTCATCATCCAGGTTAAATGGTTTATTCTGCCTGACAGCAAACTGGCTGATGTGGAATAAAATGCAAATCTACCCACATGTCCACCCTCCTAAAAGATGAAATAAAAAGAAAATTCCTCTTCTACCTATTCAACTGAGGCTTAAATCATTCACAATTCTTTTATGAAAAAAATTAAAAACTGAAGTGCGTTCACAGATTTCGCCCTTTACCATACAATATTTATATTTATGTTTAAGCAATTTTCAGAAAACTGACAACTGCCCGAGACAACATATTCCCAAAAAGAAGTAATCCAAATCATTGCTATGGACATTGGCACAGCCACCCGAATTGATGCCATACGTGTGAAGTGCGTAAATACCCAAGCACACATATGCATGTGTTATGCACGATATGCGTGGGTTAGAAAAAAAGCCACACAAAACATCAATCCAAATTCGTTCACAAAAAAGAGGCGAAAGAAGAAATACAAAACCGCAAGGAAAAAACCATCGACAAGAGAATTCTCTTTGATTTATTATTTCTCTTTGCTTTGTTTTCTTGAATTAAACAGCGCCACCACTGAACGCACTGTAGTTACTCTTTTCTTCGACGGCTGCCACTACTATTAGTTTCATATACAATGCTATTAGTCATGAACTACATTGATAAAAGTTAAATCTAAGCAAAAATAACAAAATGTAAGGCAAAAACCGGCCAGTTTTTTTTTTACTTTTGCGTGTCCTTGCCATAAAGGCCACTTAGAGGTCACATAGAAATTTAAATTTTAGGTGGATTTCATAGAAATACCCAACTATTGCAGAGGTCCTCATGACGCGACTTTGAAAAAATTTGAATGCCATTCGTCTTCGCTATCATAGCAAACACTAACCTCATACACCGTTAAATAATTTATTATATATGTATATATGCAATATAACGGATTCTTGTGGACACGATTGAGACCGCAATTATGAACCGATTTAAATAAAGTTTGGTATATACGTTCGTATGGCGAATAGCTCGGCTAAGTTCGTAGATGGGCGTAATCGGTCGAGAGGGGGGCCCTTTTTATGTCTCGAATGGTACAATTCACAACTCAAACAAATCCTAACTTGCGGTTTGGTTATTTAACACGAGTATTATAGCAGATAGCAGTCACCAGAATCCGCCTGCTACCAATTTGCGCGCCATCTACAATTCGCCATCTTGAAATTCTTCAAAAATGCTCGGATTTTGTTAAAATTGAGAATCCTTACACATTTCGAGGTAATGAGTACAAATTCATTCTTAAAGTGGAAATTTTCGTCCGCCATTTTGTTCCCGCCATCAAAACAGAAGCCTTAGCGATGATATACGAAATCCACATACCTCTTGCGGCTTCTACCGGAAGGTTCTTTTTGTATATAGATTCTCCGAGTCACAAGTAAAAATTATTTCATCAAAAAAATTATTTCTAACGCCCCGAAAAATTTCGGGCATGAAAGGGTTAATGAATTGTGATAAAAGAAACTTTATTTTAATAAACGTTAATATAAATATGGTTTGAATTTTGCGCAAAACAACATTGCGATTTCATCCCACTTTGCCATGCTTCGTTATTTTTAGCGTGACTACTGTTTTCCGATTGAATTTCATAATTTTCGATTCGAGTCAATTCGGATTGATCATTATTTAAACCTTCGTTCTGAATGATTACATTGTGTAAAACAACAGAAGCTATAACTATGTACTTTAAATGCATGTTGTTCTATGTCAACATGATTTAAAATTCGAAAAAAATTAATTAAATGCTTACTCTATACACACTCTAGTAGAACTGTGTATAAAAGTAAACCTTTTTTGTGTGGGACTAAGAAATCCATTGTCCCGGTATGGAACTAGAAAATAGTGTCTCAAAGGGTACGCGGAATCGCCAAGAATAAAACCAGATCCTACTGCAGCGGTCGAGTTTGTTGCACATTTTTTCCCAATAGGACTGCTCTCCATACAAGAGCATCATGGCAGCTTCCAAAAAAGTCGAAGAAGACATCAACAAACAGCTGCCAAAATGTTGTTACCTGAAAGTTACTAGAGCAGATCCCTTTGCTGTTAATATAACTGATTTTGTCACTTGAAGGTGTGAGAATAGGAATATGACTTCCGTCTACACAAACAAATGATATTGAATTTTGACCCAAATTCATGAAACCTTCCGTTTGCCTTTTGCGCTCGCTTTCATTTGAAGGCTACTTTATAAACTTGTTGTTTAAACGAGAAAGTAGCTTGACAAATATTAGAAAATACTTAAACGCTGTTCCTTTGGCAATATTAAAGAGCTCAGAAAGTAGGTCTGTAGTTGCCGTCTTATGCGGTTATTTGGTTACAACTTATTTATTTAAAATGGAAATAGCGATTGTTAAAAGCAACAAAGGCAGTGACAAACTTATTGTTGATGGATATGAATACCATTTAGAAAAAACTGCAAATAATTCTTTTCATTGCTGTTCTCGAAAAAAAAATTAAACTACTGCAAAGGTACAGTTACCACAGTGTTGACCAGTGTTAATCATGTGATAAAAAAGAATCCCAGTGAACATTCCCACGATCCTGTTTCATACAATCTCAATGTGTGTAAAGCAAACCAAAGAATTTTCGGGATTTTCGAGATTTTTTCTGGATTTTAAGAATAAAGATCTTAAAATGTCGAGATATTACGAATCAAAATTTTAATTAATTAATTTTAAAAAAACAAGATTTTTCGATTTTTTCTGTTAAATGGTCTTTCGAAGTTTTCGGCGTCGAATTTATGTGGGTTTCCCTTTGGGATTTTGGGCTTTTCGGAATTTCGGGCTTTAGGGGTTGTGCATTTTCGGGATTTTGGGTTTTGGTGATTATGTTTTTCGGAACCAAGCAATACCGACAGTCAACACTGCATCACTACAACTCACCCATCTTTGCTGAACTACAGGCGACTGCTCCGACGACAACTCCATTGGTTGATCCTACAAGGTCGAGCTACATTCAAGCCAATATAGATTGAGTTGAGAACATCTCCAAAATTCGAGTCTCCAGTTCATCCATCTTTCTATCGTCCGAAACTTCCGCCGCTAAAGTCCTTAAGCTAATTGAACGATTTGGAACAGCTTGAAAAAAATCAGAATGCACCAGTAGGCTCAGCAAGCTGATAAAATCAAATCTCTCGTCGCCTGATACTCCCTTAGTCTTTATCGTGAATGGTTATCCGCTACACGCTGATGAATCCTGGCTGCGCAACTATTTCCATCTAAGGGTCGCCATTAACGTTCTTAATTACGAGCAGATTGTTCCACCCAAACCCAAACAACAACAGCTTTAAACTCAATCTTCCCTGTAAATATGAATGGCTCTTTCGGCGCCCTTCCAACAAAGCCTTCATTCTGAGCACGATGAAGATAACGAAATGGGTAGATAATAAAGATTGTACTAAGCACAATAAAAAGAAAAACCTAGTTAAGAAACCTAACTATAAGCGCAGTTCCTGTCCCGCAGCTGACCATGTTCCCTTCTCCATCGTCAACTACTCGAACTTTACCCGGTCACATGTTCTCAATCCTGCCTCCTTCACTACTACAGCCCCTTTCAGTACATGCAAGACTCCCAACACCTTCGTAACCCCCTTTTTATCCACTATTAAGGCACCCTCCACATCCGTCACTACTACACTATCTAACCCCCCTCCGTTTCTAGATCCACTGCTTCCTCCCACCGTAAAAGTCTTACCAAGCAATTTGCTGAACTCGGTGAAGATGGCCGTTATGTTTTCTCACGCTTAAGAGATCGCAGAATTTATGAAAATGTCCGTCTTTACCTCGCCTATCTGCATGATAAACCGGACTCCATCTGTACAGATGGAATAACAAAAACCAACGTCACTGTATCGATCCAACAAGATTGCCTTCCAACTAATCCTGATGAGCTTAGAGAAATCTTTGTCCGTTATCACGAAAGCTTTAACATCTCAGCATTTCATGTAGCAAATTATCTTTCCTCATTCGCCTCCCATGTTATCTCTAAACAGCTCTCCCACCTTCAACGAACGCAAACTAACTTTAATATTTATTATCGCTCCTAACCACGACACGTCTAGAACGACAAATCGTATTATTACCTCTCCTTACTTCAAAGCTACTAAATAAGCGAACCTATTCTCTAACTTTTTTGACCAGGAATTATTTCGTTTCAACTTCAACATTTTGCGGGCTGACGGCGATCTATTGGACGACGCCTCTGGTCTATGTGCTTTACTGGCTGTGAAAATTTTTTTTGATTCCACTCTTACTAAAATCACAAATAAAACCTCCTATGAGTTCATATGTATCAAAATAATTGTTTCTCAGCGTAATCTCTACATTCTGTGCTGTAACATCCGCCACTCCTAACCCGTCCATGCCTATCAGCTGGCTGTTGACTCTTCTGTTGACGTCTCAGACCTTGATGATGACTTCATATGTAGTTTTAGGTGACTTTAACCTCCCCCATCTGCAATGGGTCCCGTCAGAGGACGAATCTTCCTTCGTAGCAACCAACTCCACCTCCAAAAAGGAAATTCTTTTAACTGACAGCTTTTCTGACTCTGGCCTTTTTCAAATCACTGGCATCACAAACAACCTAGGTAGGACTGGACTGGACCTAATCTTCTTATCCAATGCCGAGAATTCGGGCGTTACCGCAAGGCATCATTTACTGTTCACACTTAACCGCTTTCATTCTGAAATTGCATTTTTCTTTTCTGAAATTTATATTTATACTAGCTGGTACCCGCGACTACGTCCGCGTGGAAAAAAGTCACATTATACCCTATGTAATTTCCCGGGTTTCAGGAAGTTGATAATTAAGTATAGACTTTTAATTCCTCATATTACCTGCTTGTAAATATCATTCCTGGTTTTTCTTCCTGGCTCTAGGATGACCAGGTCGTCAGGTGAACTGATTCTGAGCACGCTATGAGACAAACAATCACTCCTCAGATCCAACCATCTACTTTCAAAATCTGCTCCTGTGCTTTATTGATGGTCATGGCGTAGAAAACCTTAGCGGAAAATTGCAGACGTTTGAATTCAAAGCGGTATCAGGAGAATGTGGGGAATGAAGACGGTTTCTCCCTATTTGACGACTGCGAAAATGCTGGCTTTGATTACGTGTCTGTGCACATTCTGTGTCTTCAACAGAAGCCATTGCACAATGCACTCTAATCCCTCTAAGTCGAACCTCTTTTAATTCGAATTTCCCTCTAACGAATTCTTTCACCCTATTTTTGCATTTCCTTCAGTTTTCCTTCGAAAAGTCATTTATTCTAAGTCGAAAGTCCTAACTCGAATACATTACAATTACATTACAATACACACGATCACGAACCGATGTGTCTCACTTTATTGAAAACGATCATTAAGAGGCAACGATCATTTAGAGGCAAAGAGAGAAATAAAAAAGCAACAAAAAAAAAGAAGGAAAAACCACCCTTAAGCAGAAGCAACACACGATCACGATTTGCGAACGAGCCGATGTGCTGCTGGCTGAATGGCGCAGGTCACTGGTTTTTTATGGACACATATAAATGGCTGTATCCTAAGAAAGAATGCATTTTTAGAAATAGAAATTAAGCCTATGTGTTAATTGAATAATACAGACTAATTACTCACGAAATTTTATGTAAATCCGTCTAGCCGTTTAGGCGATACGTGGTAACAAACATCCAAACATCCAAACTTTCACAATTATAATATTAGTAGGATAGGATAGGATAGGATTTATATGCGTAAAAAAAATTGTTTTCTTATCCCCACCTTGGTACAATAGAGAGCTACATACACTCCGGAATAATAGAGACAAACTATGACAAACATACCTGAGATCCAGGTCCGCGTCTGACTTTTACAACTACCAGCAAGCTTATTCCCGGTTCTCCGTTCTCTGCGAATCCCTCTACCATAAATACCTTGTCGGAAACCATTCGACTCCAATGTTGTTAGAAGAAGAGTTTTGAAAAACATGTGTGTAAATATGTAATGTAAGAAAAAAAAAAATGTGTAAACTTGTCTTTTTAAATGAAATAAGAAAAAACTTTGTTGCCAAATGATTTGTGTTTTATTAATAATAAATTTTATTAATAAACAATTTTTATTAAAATTTTGTGCAAAAAAAAAATTTTTGGGCATGCTCTCCATACAATCGGCCCCAATGTGCGTCGGTTTCAGATTAAGAAATAGTATACTGTATTCCTAGGCATATCTATTGCCTTGTGAAAAAATGGTAGCTCTATGGGATGCCGAAACAGCAGAGCCTGACAAAATGTTGGTTAATATTGTTTAACAATGTTAGTAGTTAGTGGGGTAGCCCTCATTTTTATGTTCGACAACACGCCGACGACTCATTGACGATACTAGGGCTTGACAACGTTCTAAGGGTATAGAATTTCAGGGCCACTGGGTTTATATCCAAAATTGGTCCAAATTCGTAGCTGAAGCCCTATCAACTTTGTTGTTAACATGGTTCCACAAGTTCTCAATCAAGTTGAGGTCAGGGGACTGCGCAGATCAACCTAAACCATCAACTTTTTGGGTCAGTAACCACTGCCTCATAGCTTCAGCAGTGTGGTTCGGGTTATTATCGTGCTGAAACCCCATTTCTAGCAGCAATTCCTCGAAAAATAATTAACTGCGGCATTTATTATTTATCCGAAATACGTTCCTAAATACGCCCTGAAGACGGCAATATACGGTGGAGGCAGCATCGTTGTGTGGGGTAGTTCATCTTGGCACGACGTGGGGCCTATTCATCGTGTTGAGGGGATGATGGACCGAACTAAGGACAAGGAAATCCTGAGCAGTATTATGCTTTCGTATGCAGAGAAGGAATTGCCTCTAAAATTGAGATTTCAGCACGATTATGACCCGAAGCACACTGCTGAAGTTATGACGCAGTGGTTACTGACCCAAAAAGCTGATGGTTTGGGTTGACCTATGCAGTCCCCCGAACTCAACTCGATTGAGAACTTGTGGAACGATGTGGACAACGAAGTTGAAAGACCTACGGCCACAAATTTCGGATACAAATTCAGTGAGCCTGACATGCTATGCCCTTAGAACATTGTCAAGCCCTAGTACCGTCAATGAGTCGTTAGCGTGTTGCCGATATTGAAAATAAGGGTTATCCCACTTACTGCTAACATTGTAAAATAATATTAACCAAATTATTCCAACATTTTGTCAGGTTTTATAAGATTTTGTAATGAATTTAATGGGTTTGATCGAAGTGTGCTATTTACTTTGGCTGTAAAAAACTGAGGTTAACTACTTAATTTTTTTGTATTTATTTTTTTAACTGGCCTAAGGTGTTTAATTTGTTTTATATTAGTTAAAATTACAATGAAGTATTTAATTACATAAAATTTATTAACATTCTTAATATGGAAATTCGCAAATTTTGAAAAGGAAAAAAGGAGGCCTGCATATGCTATTTATTTTGTCGCCACTGTACATTTGCATCGGCAAATCCGACAAAAGGCGATAATTAGTGAAGTTTTAAATAAATAACGAGGCAAAATTTGTCCAATTGGAACAACTAAGCTTACTCGTGCGCTACCGCTCAAAAGTTTGGGGTCAAGGAATATTCAACAGTTCAAATCGAAATAACTTTTAAACAATCAAGGATATTCTAAAAATAATTTTTTGTGATTGTAAGGGCAGGGTTTGATTATAAAGGGAAATCAAAAAATTATTGAAAATTCTGCTAATTTTTTTTTTTTTAACGGGAATACTCTAGTAATATTTTGGCTCCAATTTTGTTAGTTGTTTAGTACTTTGTTACTTACCGATAGACAATTTAAGAAAAAATATATAAAAAAAAGTTGCATCAGAATTTTCAAGCCTGTGCGTCCTATAAAGATATGAGGTCTAAACTTTATACCCATGTAAATAATTTTCAAAGTCATTTTCATTTCCCTTATTTTTTATTTAAGGAACCTATAAATAATTCCGATTTAAAAAAAAATAAATAAATGAGGGGCGATTAATTGATAATAATGAGTTTGTTGGTCTTGTCGGAAGTAGACGTGCGTTACTTATCGGTAGCAAAAAATTTGAAAAAAGTCACAGTAAAGTAGGAAAATCACAATAAAGGCACTACAGCGCGCGCGTGATAGGCTCGTGAGTCCTATAAAGTGATTGAATCATAGATCTATTGTGAAGGAACACAGTGATTAATATAAAAACAAGGAAAATAATGAACAATTGTGCTAAATGCAAAAAGGCTATCACCGGCGAGTCGGGCATAAGCTGCAGTGGTGTGTGTGGGAAAAAGTACCACCTTACTCTCCAATGTAGCGGGTTGGACCGGTGCGGAAGCAATGTGTTTAATACATGTGCGATGATTAGGTTCATGTGCGATGACTGCATGTTGTATATATCTAATGTTGACATGGTCCTAAAGGATATGCAGGAGGTGGTTGATAAGAATAATAAATACTTAGAGGAATATAAGCGCGAGTTTTCGGAAGCACTACAGAAAAATGAAGTCGAAATAAAAAACCTACTTGAAGCGATTGAGTCGAGGTACGCGGAGAGACTGAGAGCGATGCAAAAGGCCCAGGAAACGTGCGAACAAAGTGTAAAAGAGATCGAAAAGTTGAGTGCTGTTAGTGAGTGCTTTAAAGAGCAGAGTGATAAGCTGTGCAATGAAGTGGGGAAAATAGCACACGATAACCAAAACGTCATGATGAGTGTTAGGGAGATGAAAAACGATATGGCGATTGATCTCAAGGGTAGGGAGAAGAAAGCAGTTTCGTATGCATCGATAGTAAAAAAAACATCAGGAATGAGTGTGCCGGTGATAGTGAAACCTAAAGAGAAACAATCGAGTGAAACCACAAAAACCCAAGTTAAAGAAAAGATTAAGCCGTCATCATTGAGTGTGGGAGTGAGTGGTATTAACAGCAGACATAATGGAGATGTTGTTATACGGTGTGAAAACGAAGTGTCTCGAGATAAACTAACAAAAGAAATAAAGGAGAAAATGAGTGAGAATTTTGATGTTGTAACCCCTAGCATGCGTAAACCCAAAGTGCTAATAGTAGGCTTGAGTGAGAATCTGGATGAAGAAAGAATGATTAGAGCAATAAAGAATCAAAACAACATTAAGTTCGAGGAACTAAAGTGTGTAAAAATATTTAAATCCAACAAGAGTCCTCAGTTGTTTAATGCTATTATTGAGATGGATGGTAGGGCCTTTGATGATCTAATGAAAGTAAGGAAAATAAACATCGAGTGGGACAGATGTCCAATATATGAAAGCCTTACAGTGATGCGATGTTTTAAGTGTTTGGGTTTTCACCACACTGCAAGCATATGCAAAGGAGCTGTAGCATGTGTAAAGTGTGCTGGGCAACATGACGAAAAGGACTGTCAGAGTAATACTGTGAAGTGCATTAGTTGTATTAGAGCTAGAGATACTCTTAATTTGAAGGATGTGGATGTTAATCACAATACAAAAAGTCAGGAATGCCCGGTATTAAAACGTAAATTGCAAATCGAACAGCAAAAAGTTGCCTATTAGCAACTACAATCATGCAAGTGCTTCTACATCAATGGACAGGGTCTTTTGAATAATTTTAATGAACTAGAATGTATTGTTCAATCAGAAAAATTTGACTTTGTATGCGTATCAGAGACTCATTTGACTTCAAACATTGATGACAAAGAAATCAAAATAAGCGGATACACATCATTTAGATGCGACTCTAAATCAACACATACGGGAGGTGTAATGTTTTATGTTAAAGAGCTGTGGGAAGTGAATATTTTAGAGGAAGTAGCAGTAAATTTGGACTGGTGGTGGCTCAAGATAAAAGTGGCCCTAGGCGCACAATCCTTTATACTAGCCGGATTGTATAGATCGGCAAGTTCATCGTCGGCAAACTTTGTTAATGTTTTTAAAGATTACATGGAACGTTTGAGCCTTCATGGAAATGAGTTACTTCTCATGGGGGACTTTAATATTGACTGGCTGGTAAGTGATACGTACAAGTTGCGATTGGAGCAGATAATCGACGACAATTATTGCAAACAAATTGTCGACCATCCAACTAGAATTACCCAGACGTCCCGCAAGATTATTGACTACGTAATCACAAATTATTGCAAATCAAAGGTAGAAGTGGTAAATAGACTAAAAATAAGTGACCATGAAAGTATCCTTGTAACAATTGACATCGAGAAAAGAGTGCAGCAAGTAAAAGTGAAAATCCAATTAATAAGATATAATAAGCGTAGATTTTCTGATTACCTTCAACGCATTTTTAACTCCCTGAGTGCTATCTCTGACCGTGATGTAAACTCACTGGCGAAGTATTTTAGCAAAAGATTAGGAAATGCAGTTAATAGCCTTAAATACTGTAAATACGTTGGTGACAGATCTGCCCAAGAGTGGTTTACGAATGATCTTAAAGTGTTGCGTGAAAATAAAATAAATAAGTACAACTTAGCTGTTTGGACCAACACGGAAAACGCCTGGGGTCATTATCGGCGTGCGCGTAATGCATTTAAATCCGCGATAGATAGAGCTAAAAACAAATATGTCGAGCGTAAGATACAGTGTGCCAAGGACCAGAAATCAATGTGGCGAATAATTAAGTATCTGGTCTTGGGAGAAACAAAAAGTGCAATAAATAGTGTTATCTTTCAAAATGTTGTAATTAAAGAATGTGTATCTCTGGCGTATAATTTCAATGTATTCTTTGTCGAGAGTGTGAATAGCTTGAATAGAAGTATCCCAAACTCCCCTTACGTGAATAATGTTGAAGAAGTGTGCAGTACGTTTAAATTTGGAAATGTTACTCTAAGCGAGCTTAGAAGTGTAATGAAGGCTATCAAGAATAAGAAGGATGCAAATATGTTAAGTTTTAGTATGTTAATAGACTCTTTTCATATTGCGTGCCCCGTATTGTGTAAAATAATAAACAAGTCACTGTCTGAAGGCGTCTTCCCTGAGTGTTGGAAAGAATCAATTGTTGTACCAATAGAAAAAGTAAAGAACTCTGTCAAACCCGAGGATTTCCGACCCGTCAACATGCTACCCAATGATGCCAAAATTCTGGAAAAGGTTGTGCAAAGTAGGCTTCAAAAGTACATGGAAGACAACAAACTGTTTACGGACTGCCAGTCGGGATTTAGAGGAAGACATAGCTGCGAATCCCTTTTAAACCTGGTGATAGCTGACTGGAAGACAGAAGTACATCAGAAAAGAGCTATAGTTGCAGTTTTCATTGACCTAAGACGAGCGTTCGAGACCGTGGATAGAGGCATTCTTCTTGCGAAGTTGGAGAAATACGGAGTGAAAGGTGTTGAACTAAGATGGTTCGATTCGTACCTGAGTTCTCGTAGGCAGAGGACTAAAATTGAGGAAGCAGTGTCTGAGGCAATTAACGTCAGTCTTGGAGTCCCACAAGGATCAGTTCTGGGTGCCCTGCTGTTTATAATCTATGTGAACGAGATGCCGAAGGTGGTGAAACATGCAGTAGTGAGACTGTTTGCGGACGATGGCCTTCTGTACACTTCCAGTGTAAATATTTCGGAGTGTATTGAGAAAATTAACTTTGACCTGAATAACCTTACTGAGTGGTTCAAAAGCAATAAACTAAGTTTAAACATAGCGAAGACCAAGTGCATGTTCATTAACGGAGATTCCCAAGACTTAGTTTTAGATAATAATGTAAAGGTGGATGTAGTTGAAGAAATCAAATACTTGGGTATTGTACTAGATAAAAAATTGAAGTTCAAAGAACATATTAACTACATAGCAAAGAAAATTAGTAAAAAAGTAGGTTTTTTCGCTAGAATTAGAAAAAGGATGTCAATGTCTTGTGCAATTAATGTATACAATGATATTATCAAGCCCCACTTTGAGTTTTGCTCGTCGGTAATCTATATGGGAAATACTTCTATGATGGATAGGTTGCAGAAGTTACAGAATAAAGCGATGAGGATAATTTTGAGATGCAACTGGCGAACCCCAATTGTTACTATGTTAAATGTATTAAAATGGTTAAGTGTAAATCAGAGAACTGTGATGAATGTGTTGATTTTTGTTTTTAAAATGAGAAATGGGTTGTTGCCAAGTTATCTGTGTAATAAATTGACGTATACTGGGGATGTGCATAATTATAATGTAAGAAATAGATTTGATATAAGGCTTCCACTATTTAGGACTCAATCTGCTCAAAATATGTTAATGTATAACGGATTAAAGATATTTAATGAACTTCCAAACGAATTAAAATGTGAGAATAATTTATTTCGATTTAAACGAAACATTATTGACTATATCAAAGATAAATATTAATGAGTTATTATAGATTATTAGTTTAGATATTTAAAAATTGTAAATAGCTTGATATTGCTAAGTAAACAAATGAAATGAAATGAAATGAAATGAAATGAATTAGGAACAAAGAAATTGCGTTCTGGGAAACAAAGATATATAAGTCGCATTATAAGCAGTACGTTTAAGACTTGGACTTGCAACTTTCACCTTGGCATCTACGCTGTTTAGCCCTCTTCATCAAAAAGTGCTCATTGCTGTCAAATCCTACTTGTTGAAACGGGCGTGTGTTGGTGTAGTAATCAGAACCATTTCTTCCTCCTTATAGTAGAATTATATTTGAAGGCGAGCCAATCATATTTATCAACTGCACCCGCATATGTACACATGTAAGTGTTGTACTGCTTTATTAATTGGGGCTGGTGCAATTCAATTCGTTTTTTCTTCCTTTTGTGAGTAGCGCCAGCAGCGACTTACAGTTCAACACTACCAACATTTTAACCAATTGTGACTGGCTTATTATCATTTCACCGAACTATAAAGATCTTATTTGCAACGGTTCCGTGTCATAACATTTTTGAAGAATGTTATTCCTAAGTCTTCATCTTCAATCCAGTAATGCTTTTTGTTTTTTCAAGGATGGTAAGCGCAAAATAAAAGAATGCCGAAGTAAATTTTGCACTCCTCCATCGTAAACTCTAAGCGAAGATCTTTTTTTATACTTAAGGCATACCTTACAAATTCCTTCACTACTTTGTCAAACAAGTTATCTTTTATGAACATGCTTAAAATTTCAATTTGGGTGCTTCTCTGTAGACTAGATTTTAGGATTTGCATATCTTTTCCATTAGAAGGAAGGAAAGAGTAGGATGGAAACCTCTTTTTCCACTTAGGGCTAGGTCTTGCTAATTCGGCTGGTTATGGTAGTTGTTCAATTTCTTTATCTTCCTGAATTATTCGACTTGACATGAAAGCTCTGTTTTTTGAGACATAATACTAGCAGATGTGAACTGAACAATAAAACGATAAAGTGCAAAGGCCAAAGTAAGAACGCACCCTCAAATTTTAAAATTGAATATAATGTATGCTTTGTAGTTAGTTTCGTAAATATTTTATTTTATGGGTGGCCATGGTGCAGTGGTTAGCATCATCGCTTGTCACGCTGAAAGTCCGGGTTCAACTCCTGATGTCGGAAAAAACATTTATTTCTTTAAATACATAAAAATCGATCAACTGTGAAAGCTGATGGTGACTCTACTGCGAAGGCATAACACTGGCAGTAGAGTGTCTTGGTTTGAAGAGTTGATTGAGCGAACACTGTGTATGACATCAGGGGATTCGAAAAAATTCCTGTGAAATAAGCAATGACAAGGAAAACACTACAAATGTCCCCAGCTAGCCTGGACACCACCCTTGGACGCCAATGAAAAACTTAACGAAACCTGAGTTTCAAACCACTGTACCTCGCTCGCGGTGTGTGTATAACATTATAAGGGTATTCATATCCCCTTGATCAGCGCGTGGATTATAAAAAAAAAAAAATTACAATTATAGCGCAACGAAACTAATTTAAACCCTATGAAAATGAAAATGCACTCTGCAACCAAAGAAACTATAAGCTCACAACACACATGACAAAAATAAAGTATTTAAATCTCTGCATCAGACGACCAGCAAATACCAGTTCAAATTTTTAACAAAACCATAATTTTAAATACTCTTACACTTTTTTTTTCTGTAAAGCAATATTTGCCCAATGTCATATTTTTAGAACACCCGATTGCAATCTTTTCCAGTTTTGTTCCGGATTTTTTTTTTTCTTTGATTAACCATTTTAATACACATATGTATAATCAACTAATTATTTAAATCTGAATTTTCATCCATTTATATTAAAACCCTATATTGTTAAAAAAAATTTCTGAAAAGAGTGTCTTTTAGCCGAAAACTAATTATTTCTAAATTTAAAAAAAAATATATCTCAAGGATATTTTTTTATTTGACTCTTTAATTACATACGAGTAGACCATGGATTAAAACGACAGAAATAAAAATCTTGTCTTTTAAATATTATATTAGTCACTAAATTTTTTTTCCCTCAGCTTTCTTATAAATAGGACGCTGAGCGTAAATGGGTTAAGAAACAATTTGGTGGATGTTTACTGTTTTTAACGCGTTAAATTGGCAGTACACTCGCAACGTGAACACCCGTTTACATGAACAAATTTTATTTTACAGTGACTACTTTAAAACTTGTACAGTTATTTTAGTTTAAAAAAAAAAACGGTAAGTTAACGAGTTTGGGACAACATGAGTTGCATTTTAACTTGAAATTCATTTACATTGCATATTTTTATCTAGCATATTGTTTGTGCATTGATTTAAGTCTGTCGCAAAGTAGTTCATTTCGCTCGTCTGATTCACATTGTATTCTTCTTTCTATTAGCAAAATATTTTTAACTTTATTGTGTTTGTGGTGCATATTTGTGATTAGATTTTCATTATGTCATTAACAATTTTGTAGCGGTTTTAGTGTAACAAACTTGACCAATAAATATAGCGTTGTCAAGTCTACCATCTGTGTCGTGAACACAAACATATCAAGTATGTATACATATATGTACATATGTTAAACATACATAAATACCTCAATTTTGTTTTTGAGTACATTGTTTTGAAGATTAATCCTGTTTTTGTTAGACTTTTACTGATAATACATATATTCGAAAACAAGTATCCACTATTTAGGTGTTCTGCCGTTAAGCTAATATAGAACATTCGCAAACGTGAAACAGCTTGGTTTTTAATTGTTCACGTTTTGGCGAGTGCACCTACTGTATTTAATTTAAAATCTTGTAAAGACATTTTTTTTTAAAGACTATTACCAACGAAAAAAGGTAATTTTTTTTATTATTAAGCTACGTTTACACGATTGAAAGATCTTAAAATATTGTCAGGTCTTTCAGGCTTATTGATGGATACATTGACTCATTGTCTTCTTTAAACTTTAATGTCCCTCAAAGAAACTCTAGATACTTACCCCTGCTATTATTATGTCGACCTATGTATCGTACCTATTATGAACAGTTTTCCCCCTTTAATAGTATGTTCAGTCTATATAATAATTATGGTAATCTTTTAAATATTCATCATCATCATCATCTTTCAATGGCCCGCTTATGCACTATGAGGGTCGCGGGTTTAGGGAGCTTAAGTGGACTCTCCACATTTGCCGATCTTTCGCCATCGACTCTAACTCATCAGGGGTTATCCCCATACGGGTAGAGGTGAGATTTCGGATTACGGATTCCATGGCACGTCTTGGAAACCGAGTTGGGGACATGCGTTGAACGTGCCCAAACCATCGAAGTATGGACCTCTCCGTTCGAAGAAGTAGCTGCTCGACATTGAGTGCCTCGCGTACTCTGGTGTTCCTAACCCGATCTCGGCGAGTCACCCCAGCAATACAACGAAGAAATCTCATTTCGGCAGCTTGTATCCGCGATCTTATTCTTTTTGTTATTACCCAAACCTCATGACCATAGGTGAGAGTCGGAACAAACACTGAATTAAAGACCGACAACTTCGATGCCAAGTTCGGTCCTCCTGATAACAGATTGACCAAGCTGTCTCAAAATTGCTCCAGCCTGACCAATCCTACAGGATAACTCAGTATTGCTCCTACCATCACTCGTGAATAGGACCCTGAGATACTTAAACTTCTCCACCTGTTTCAATGCGACTCCACTTACATGCAGAGTGCATTGGACAGGTGTTCTGGAAATTACCATTACCTCTGATTTGTTCACGTTTACCTTCATCCCAGCTTCAACACAGACGGCGACGAACCTATCTAGTGCACGCTGAAGTTCGGTCTGGGTGGACGTAAGGATGACCAAGTCATCAAAAAGCAGATGACTTATCCTTAAGTCTCCGTTCCTCACCAAGGCTGCGCTGTAACATCCAACCCATATACACTATGAAAAGGAGAGGTGACAGAACGCACCCCTGGCGGATTCCAACGCCCACAGTGAAAGGTGTCGACCTAACGCCGTTCATCCGAACACAGCTCTTACAGTTTGTGTATAAAGATTGAATGGCCCTAAGGAGAGAACTGTCAATCCCGTACTCCTGCAATACACTCCAGAGCTTACCTCGAGGGACCCGATCATGTGCTTTCTCCAAATCCACAAAACA
Organism: Matsumyia berberina; assembly: GCA_917880715.2. Taxonomy (NCBI): domain Eukaryota; kingdom Metazoa; phylum Arthropoda; class Insecta; order Diptera; family Syrphidae; genus Matsumyia; species Matsumyia berberina. Next base: position 59,046,932 of record OU862872.1, on the reverse strand, counting down.
ACTGTAGATAGGTTTGGCATACTTCCAGGCCTTCTCAAGTACTATTCTGAGAGTGAACAGTTGGTCGGTTGTGCTTCTACCTGGACGAAAGCCGCACTGCTCATCGCCCAACCGGGACTCGACCACAGCTTTGGAACGCGTTTCCAACACCTTTGCAAATACTTTTCCGGGGAGACTTAAAAGAGATATACCCCTATAATTGGAGCAATCCCTCTTATCCCCTTTTTTAAAAAGAGGAACAATCACCCCAGTTTGCCAATCACTAGGTGTTTCACCGCATTCCCAGGCCACTTTAATGACACGAGAGAGCCATTCCACTCCCTCTTTACCCAAAGCCTTGAGCATTTCTGGCCGGATTTCATCCACACCAGCAGATTTGCCGACTTTTAGCGTTTTAATCGCCAAAGTCACCTCAAAACTCAAAACCATGGGTCTGCCATCCTCAGTGCCCTGTTCGGGATTGAGCAACTCCGAAAAGTGCTCGCTCCATCTGCGCAAGATGTCCTTCTCATCGGAAAGAAGTACACCATCTTTGGATTTGACTCCTTCGATGATGTTAAACTTCCTTCCTCTGAGACGGCGGATGGTCTGCCAGAACACCTTGTTTGCAGATCTGTGATCACAGTCCAATTTCTCACCGAACTCCTTCCAAGACTGTTCCTTACCTGCTTTAAGAGCCAGCTTGCAAGTTCTTCGCGCCTCCATGTACCGGTTTCGAGAAGCTGAGTCCCCCAAGTGTATCCACACTTTGAAGGCTTCCTTCTTCTCTCTGATGGCTTCTTGAACTCCGGGTGTTTTAAACCACGCAGTTCTCTGCTCACCACCAGCCGCCACACCGAGCCGCTTCACTCCGCAAACATCTCCTGCAGAGGCAATGACTGCTGTTGAAAACAACCGCCATTCTTCCTCTACATTTGTCGGAACAGTTGGAATTTGTCCAAACCTTTCGGATACCTGTCGTGCGAACTCCTCCCGCATCTCATCGCTCTGTAAACTCTCCCACCGTATACGTGTCACCAGCCTTGGTTTACGCTTTGGTAGGACAGGTACTTTATCGTTGAGATACAATTTGCACAACACGAGGTGATGATCAGTTGACAGTTCAGCCCCTCTCACAACACGAACGTCACAAACCATCCTTTTAACACACGATGGTACCACGAAAAAGTCTTTCAGCGATTTCTGCTGAAGACTCTGACGGTACCATGTGTATTTATGGATGTTTTTGTGCGGAAAGAAGGTGTTCATAATGGACATGCCATTTGCACAGCACAGCAAGGAGATAAGAATCCATATCTGCCACCTGTTCTAAGGCGGCATCTACTTCATCCAAAAAAGCTGCATACTCCGACTCCAGATTCGGCGCATATACCTGCATCAGAGCCAGAGTTGACCTTTCAAGCTTAAGCTTTAAGATCCCAACCCTCCCTCCCAATGGTATCCACTCCAGTACTCTGCCTGCCAGACTGGGACTCGTGAGTATCCCCACTCCCGCCTGAGCAGACATTGAAGGTGCTACTCCTGACATGAAGAGTTTCCACCCATCCGAAAGGTCCACAGTTCTAGAACCCCTTTGCTTTGTTGAGGAGATACCAACTATAACTAGTCGATATTTAGTAGCCTCCCCAATGAGCTCAAGGTCTTTTCCTGTGAGCGAAGAAATGTTCCATGTGCCTATCCTAAGTCGATGCCGTTGTCGAAAAGCCGAAAGTCCACTTATGCCCCCCTCGGAGCATAGGGCATCTCCCCTTTGACCCCCGTAATGGTTTGCGAGACCATTGCCGGCAAGCTCGTAGCCGTTTCGGGTCGAACCCGGCCGGCTGCCGAGCGGGACAAGCCGACCACCAGACGCTCGCATGCTTCCACCCTCTAGGCCTGGCTCCGAAGGGCGACCTGGCATAGCAGGCTTGGCAATATCCGAGGCCTGTCTAACTCTTCTTGTCATCATCGGGGTTTTGCGCTTCGTTAGCCATGTCTGGGGAGTACGGGTAGCTCAACTATAGCTACTTTACCCGCACTTCCCAGACATGTTGCCCGCTCCCCACCGCGAGGAGGTCAGCTGCACGAGGGGGCATCTTTTAAATGTTATCTAACGTAAATGTTGTAAGCCACTTCTTTTAAAAAATTTTTTTTTGCTTTGTTAAACAATGTTGTTCACTAGACAGTTAGCATGAGTAAATAAATAATTAAATGTGCTAATTGCTGCAGATGAGCTGACAATGACCAATTACCTTCCAATGTGAAATTGTCAGTTCACACGATTGTAAGATGTTGTCCCAATTTCAGACAATTTCATTGTCAGGTGACTGGTCTTCCAATAACCTGACAATGCTTTTTCTTACAACGAAAAATCGGCAGATAAATTATAAGACGTTGTCAGAGCATTTGACTGAACTTTTTTTTTTTAATCCTATCCTATCTTATCCTAGCTTATCCTACTTCCTACTAATATTATAATTGTGAAAGTTTGGATGTTTGTTCCAACGTATCGCCTAAACGGCTAGATGGATTTGCATGAAACTTCGTGAGTAGATATTCTGTATCCTGACTTAAGACATAGGCTTTATTTCTATTTCTAAAAATGCATACTTTCTTAGGAAACAGCCATTTATTTGTGTCCATAGAAAACCATAGAAACCCACTGACCTGCACCATTCAGCCACCGCTTTGAATTCAAACGTTTGCAATTTTCCGTTAAGGTTTTGTACGCCATAACCATCAATAAAGCACAGGAACAGAGTTTGAAAGTGGATGGTTGGATCTGAGGAGTGATTGTTTGTCTCATAGCGTACTCAGAATCAGTTCACTTCACGACCTGGTCATCCTAGAGCCAGAAAGAAAAACCAGGAATTATTTACAAGGAGGTAATATGAGGAATTAAAAGTCTTTACTTAATTATTAACTTCCTGAAACCCGGGCAATCACATAGGGTATAATGTGACTTTTTTCCACGCGGACGTAGTCGCGGGTACCAGCTAGTATGTACATAAATTCAGAATTCTGAGCGCGATATTAGGTTAAACGTTATGGAAATAAGACTCATATATGTATGCATGTATGTACGTTTGTAAGTGGTCGCCGTGGGTCGGTGGTTAGTGCGTTGGACTGCTGACCGAGCGGTGTGGGTTCAAGCCCCAGCCAGGAAAACACCAAACATTTTTCGCGGCACCACCTCTCGTCGGGGAATGACAAGCCTCCGGGAGTATAATCTATCATGAAAAAGCTTCTCACCTCGCCGTTCGGAGTCGGCAATAAATTGTAGGTCCCTTCCATTCGTGCAAACAATACAACACGCACAACATGAATGGTTGCGAGAAGCAAGGCCTTGGCTCATTCCGAGCTGTCGCGCCAGCTATTTATTTTTTTTTTTTTTGTATGTACGTTTTCACGCGGTTATTGTTTTTACTGAGCTAAGTACCTTCAATAAACATCTTCAAAAAGCAATGAGAAAACACAAGAATTCTTACTACTTGTTTCAATTATTTATGCATTTATTCATTCATTATAAATAAAATAAATTTTCTAATACATCTAAAATAAAGAAAAATAAATAATATTACACTGCTTGGCACTTAAATACTATTTGCCTGTTGTAAAAATGCGAGGAAGCTTAGTATGATATTTTTGATAAATTTATAATTGCGTATATCCTAAATCACAACAAAGTAGTTTTGAATCACAACAAAGCAAAACGCTACAACTATCGCCTAATGGACATGGTATTACTAGGAAATCGCGCTTTTGAGGATGAGCGGAAGAATCTTTTCAGTGTTAAACGCCAGAACGCTGCTCGGAAGTCCACGCTATAAAATGCATATATGAAAGGATTAATAGCGCTATTAAACCATCCTAGCCAAGTTAGTGCTTTAGCAAGCGTTCGACTGACTTGGTGCGCGTCGAGGAATGGTGTGATCAGGTAATAGATAAAAAATGGCAGCCAACAAGCAATGAAACCACCGACGACAATACTCAGCGTCTGTGTAGTTTTATTTTCTTTCTTAAGTAAGCTAATTCTATTTGATAGAGATTTCTGGTGATGTACTCGAGTATTCCGAGTTATGTATGTATCATTGATATAAGGTGTTGTTGTACTTATTTGATGGCGTATGCTATGACGTTGAAGGCCACTAAACGAATAGTGCTGCTCTATTGAAGCTGAGTTTTTTGATGTGACAGAAGACTGCCTTTTGATGGATGGGGTGCAAAATGTTGATGTGGCTAATTCATAAGAACCACTTTTGGTGTTTAACTCATTTTCATCTAGTCCCCCTACTTCGTGTAGTTCCTTGGCAATTGTCTGATTAGAGAGACTTCGTGCGGCTGGTTGCTTCTTCTGATTTGGACTGATATCCTGTTCGGAAAAGTCACCGTCCATGTCTCCATCAGTTTGTGTGCTGGCATACCTTTTGAGTTTCTGAAAGCAAAAGATATGGTTTGTCTTAAACATAGAACAAACTATGATAATTAACTTTGGGATAACTAAGCACATATTTGATGTCAATGAATGGGGTAAATATGTGTACACTCTTGTTTACCTTGTTGTGAATGCTGATATCGGTCATGTTGTCATGTCTTGACGCAACTACACAGGAAATTCTCGCATATACATAAATCATTACGGCCATTGGAATAAAGAAGGAACCCATCGCGGAGAAAATGACGTATCCTTCATTTTGGTTGTAACGACACTCATTAAGATCTCTACGTCCAGGTTCGTACCTGCCATGAAAATAATAGAGCAAAATCAGTTTGATGTTATCAGCAATTGTACATTTATGGTTGTATGTATGTAGTCGTATGTAATTTAAATGAAAAAGTACCACACCGCAAAACCACAAAATAGATTGCATACCCCGAAGAGTGGTACGAAAAATGGGAAGTGCCGGAATTGTGCTGACGATGCTTTTTGGTGAATACATTTTGAGATTACATACATGTATGTATATGTATGCGTGATTCAGGAACAATTGTTGAACGACTGAGTATTTAATTTTTTTTTATTGAACTGTTTCGGGGAATGCAAAATCACTGCATTTCTGATTTATACCGTAAAACGGTTTTCTAATTAACTTTCGCGCGACACATCCCTGCATAAAACTGTATTTAATATAAGAATAGTGAATTTAAATGAGTAAAGAACAGTAGTTAACGAACGGTATGTATAATACTCAGTCCCAGCGTTAAATCCAAATGATTGTTACATAATAAAACTAATTTTTCTTATGGAGAGATTGTTAAATTGTACCCTCTGTCAGATTCCATGTCATTACATTAATTCAATATATGTACATAGCTCATGAATTAGGCAGACACAACTCTCTAGGCGCAAGTAGTAGGCATTTTTCACTATATCATAACATTTAATACCACCATTCGAAGTTACCAACAAAAACTTTGAGTCACTTCTGTTCGTGACAAAACTAAAATTAGGCCAATTCAAATGGTTGATCAAAAGAAAACTAGGGACAAACTTGAACTGAAAACATAATTCACGTCCCAGATGGTTACGGATACAACCACAGATATATCTGTGCTACGACTTTGTGCATAATCCGGTGGCTACAGTTTGTAACAAGTTTGGAGTTTGTAACAAGTTATGTATTCATAATACTCGTAAATCCAAAGATAAAGCATTTTATTTGAATTAATAACTTTATTTTAAAACGTTGTAGTTTTATCAAAGTAAACAATGGAATTCGTTTAAAAACAGTAAAATAAGTTTGAGTCGCAAGAATACATTATGCTACTTCGTCTTTTATACGTGCGATATAAATCAATTGCATTTGGAAATCAAAGATTTCGAAATTGAAAAAAATGTGGGAAATTTCCAATTTTTGGAGGGGTTTCCGGCCCTTTAATCCCAAGGAGTTCAACAAAGGGCGAGGGGTTGACGCCTCCACTACGGAAAACCAAACATGAAGCGACCAACAGCCTTAGATACGGAGGATTTTACTGTTGAGAACCCTGGCTAATGAAACAAGGACAACGATCTTTGGATCTGCATGTGAAATGTTAGGTCCCTTTGCAGAGCGCGTGCAACCGAAGAATTAAATAAATAAATATGAAATATGAAATTAGCGGATGCGCTAGCAAAGCAGATATTACCGCCATCCAAGAAATGTGATGGGATGGGCCGGGGAAAAAGAGGATGGAAAACCGCGATTGGTACCGACAACAAAAGCAGCGCTTATTTGGGTGCGGATTCGTCGTTGGATGCAGACTTAGGCAATAAGACTTAAGCTTTGGGTATGTGAGCGAACGCCTCATTGTAATCCGCATCAAGGCTAAAATCGCCAACATAAGCCTAATATGCGCGCATGCCCCCACAGAGGAGAAAGACAACGACACCAAAGACAGATTCTACGAGCTCTTAGACAAGGCTTATGGGCAGTGTCCTATCTATGACATTAAGATTATCTTAGGCGATTTCAACGCAAGCTAGCTAGATATGAAGAGATGACATCTTTGATAGTACTTTCGGAAAGTACAGCTCACATGACACGACATCCGATAACGGATTTAGGCTGATCGACTTTGCTGCGGGGCGAAACGTTATCGTAGGTAGTACGCGGTTCCCGCATCTCGATATTTACAAAGGAACATGAAGATCTCCTTATCAATCAACCGTAAACCAGATTGACCACACTGCGATCGAGGCTAGACACTCCTCCAGTATTATGGGACCAACATTGACTCGGACCACTACCTTGTTGTAGCCAAGGTACGGCCGCGGATAACCCGAACACCGCCAAGACAAGGAAACACTTTGAGGAAGTTTGACGTCGGACGGCTGCTCCTTTTCCGATCGAATCCCTCTGAATCTCTCAAGAAGTCCTATGCCGCCAGCAAGTATTGAAGAAAAGTGGCAACATTGCCAAAAAGCCATCAGAAATGCTACCTCTGACGTGCTGGGTTTAAATCGGCCACCACAAAGAAACCCCTGGTTTGACGATGAATGAACACCGGCTTCTTAGGAGGAAAAAGAAAGAGCATGAGAAGCACGCGATCGAAGAAATAGGGAGATGTTAATGCAGGAAGTTTTACTAAAGGGTAAGAAGAACCTGTCGAGGGTAAAACCTGTCGGTAAAGCGGACCGAAGCCTACAAGGATGAACAAGGGAACATCGTAATAGAATCGCAGTCGATGCTAAGGATATGGAAGAACTAATTCTGCAAATTGTTTAACGGCGACGACGAATCAAATTCCGCTGTCAGGCAGAATGAAACATTCAACCTGGACGACGAAGACCAACAATTCCGTCCACCCGACCTGGACTGAGTGAAGATAGCCATGTCTAAGCTTAAGTCCAACAACAGCGAAACTGGAGGCATCGACTTAAAAAACACTCATCGTGTCATAAAATGCGTTCACCGCGACATTAGAAATGATCACTGTTTGACCTTACCTTTATTTGGGAGTAAAACAAACTTGTACAGTAAATATGACCATGTCTTTGAACCAAAAAGGACAGAATATACCTTTGTTCCTACATAACACGCGTTCATACATAGTTATAAAGATACACGTGCAGGGATTTTGTAATTTCGTACTTACCAACCAAACATAGGAGGACATGTTATTGCCAGTGCCACTGTCCACACAATTAGTATCATGACAAGAGCTAATCGTTTTGACCTTCTCTTCCGTGAATACGTAAGTGGCTGTGTTACAGCCAAATATCTTCAAAAACAAAAAAGAAATGTCTTTTAAACTTAAAGTGACAAAAACGTAATATTTTAAAGTACCAAAAAAACAAGGTGTGCTACAAAAACAGATAAAATAACTTTTTAATTGAATTTTACCTATCGACACTGATGGCACATAAACTCAAGATTGATGCCGTACATAGTAAAACATCCAGCGAAATCCAAATATCGCACAAAATCCATCCCAACTGCCACGACCCTGAAAGAAAAAATAGAAAAAATGTCAGTAAGTTCACTCCATAAAATCTAATTAAAAATTTAATATTCTAACTTTTAATATTGGGCTATCCGGCTCCCGCCGAATTCGCGGTAAATGCTGATATAGCCAAAAATATTTTCAAACTCGTTTCGAAAATGGTAAAGAAAGAAGAAAAACTTAATTAGTTTTGACAGAGAATGTCTGGTTTAAAGACATCTGATATGACATTTAACTTGTAAACTTTAATAACATGTATTAAAAGTGAAAAGACATAAATCGCTGAGAAGATGTGGAAATTTAGTATAAACAGTGTGACTAGCTACACGTATAAATAACAACAATGTCAAATCTAGTTTATGTATGTAAACGAGAAGTAAACAACTTCTTAACTTAAAGTATGTAATGCGCGTAAATTACGCATACACATTTGCAATCTAAATGTCAAATTCATTCTCACCTGAAGCTGGCGTCGGCTTAACAAGTTACCTGAAACTTTTTCCATCTAAGGGACTAATATTTTTTTAAATTAAATTTTGGGGGAGGAACGAACTGTGTGGTAAGGTTACCGAAAAGTGTCGTTTGAAGACAAAACATGGGCAATTTAGAGCGCTATTAGGTAAGGCATTGATGGTTAGCAGCACAGTCATAAACACATTTAGTGCCTGTGACTTGAGTGGTATGCATTTTGAAAAAATTAATTTGAACATGAGGGATTTAAATTTTGGCACCTCTAACTAGGCGAACTACGAGGGACAAATAAAAAAGGACTCATTGAGGCGATATGTTTTGAAGTAAGTAAGTAAGTAAGTAATTACGGGCAAATTTATCATTTGCACATGTTTCTTCAAAGCATCATTTGTAAGTTTAGGGTCATCCAACAAGAAGTGTCACTTTAAATTTCGCGCCATTGTTGAATTGCCAACATTCAAATATCATTGCGCTGACTTTTGATAGGAAAGCTAGGAGGTTGTTTACTACTATTGGTCATCATCAAGCACTTTCTCGCACAGCTATAGTGTATTTAATCGAAAAAATGTTGAAAATATCCCCGCCCTATATGAGAGTGTGATTGAAAACCCAGGTGTGTCAACTTCGAGAGGTTCACAGCAATTGGGCCTATCCACAGCCACTTTGCACCGTATTTTACATAATAAGTGGTACCTATACATAGTATAAATACCAGTTCCCCTCATTAACATTTCTGCTTTCATTAGATTTTTATACAAATTTATCACTTTAAGTCTCGTTTCACTGCATAACTTTGCAGGAGTTTCGGAGAAGCATAATCGGGATACCGACTTTAAATGCAGGACGCTTCATTTGCCCTTATTGTGGACTGAGTTCTATTGTTGTGATATGGTCATTAACTCGAATTTCCCTCTAACTGTAATATGTCCACCGTATATTTGCGTGCCCTTCAGTTTCCTATATAAAAACATCATCCTCTTATTAAAAATTTCTCTAAGGAGCCTAGCAAGAACAGCCTCCGGCATCATTACTGGGCACTGCGCCATTGGTACTCATGCCGACCGCCTTGATATACAGCCTTGGCCAAATGTATTAGGCACCCCTTAAAATTATCAATATATTCCAAAATAATGAGATTAAACAAAATCAAAGTAAGCAGATATGATTAATAATTCATTTTATCAGATAAAATTAATATTTCGTTTAGACCGCCTTTGGCCTTTATGACTTGAGCGACTCTGGTGGGCATAGAGCTGACTAGTTTGCGGCACTCTTCCGAAGAAATATCGCTCCTTTCTTGGTGTAACACATTTTTAAGTACTTCTTTTGATGTGATTAAGTGCTGCAGGATCCTACGCTTCAGAATAGCCCATAGATGTTCTATATGGTTGAGCTCCGGGTGCTGCGCAGGCCACTTAAGCAGGTCTATGCTATTGTCTTTAAACCAACTCATGCTTAAGGCTGATTTGTGGCAGGATGCATTGCCCTGTTAGAATTTGACATTTTCCATGTTGGTATATCCGAACATTTTGGAAAAAGATATTTTAAGTCCATTTTTCAACACATTTTTGAGCTTGGAGGAGTCCATCCGACCGTCACCCACATGCATTTCGCCCACACCGCTAGCGAGTATGCATCTCTAGATCATTATACTGCCTCCACCGTACTTGACAGTAGGTACTACGCATTCTGGGTTGTACTCTTCGTCAATCCTTTACCTCGCAAAAGTCACACCAGGGTTGCCAAATATTCGAAAATTGTGGAAAAAAGCATTATTTTAAAACGATAAATTTGTCTAGAGAACATCAAAATTAGTTAAATTTTTTGTATGTCAAAATTAAAAGTGTTCCATAAATGAAACGTATCTCAGATTAAGATTCATCTGAGCACAAAATATTGGACCAATTTTGTTCTGTAAAATATACTTGTTTTTTCGCACGCTCCACGCATGCCTTCTTGTTTTTACCGAGAGCCACGGCTTCTTTCTTGATTTGGATCCTTTACGTCCAGCTTCCTTAAGTCTTCATCTAACGGTTCTGTAAGAAATTTTTTTTCTTTAATCCTTCAACAGCTCAGCAGCAAGCTCAGATGAGGTTTTGTTCCGAATTTTAAGAGAAGATCGTATTAAAAATCGGTCCTCCCGACGCGTGGTAGTCTTTTTCCTCCCGGATTTTTCGCGATTTGTGTGCAAACCAGTCTGTCTGTACTGTTTAATTGCGCTTTGGACTGAACAACGTGTGCACTTTATTTCCTTTGCAATTTGAATTTGATTCTTCCCTTCTTCAAATAAAAGCTGTATTTTCACACGTTTTCCCGGATTCATTTCATTCGCTTTCCGCGTTTTATAATAAAAGTGAACACACACTTCACAATTACTAGCAATAGAAAAAAAATTAGGCACGCGTCTGTCGATTTCGAGCAATGATCGCGCGCTGATCCTATATGGGGAAAAAACCCATAAAGCCGTTGTTGCATCACAAAAGTGCATTAATGTCCTTTCTTAAAATATAAATTACTTCATCAACCTCGTATTATGATGCCATAAGTCATACCATTCAAATAAATTAATGACGGGAAAGGACTTCGCAGTAAAGTAAAAAAGAAAGAGGTGCCTAATACATTTGGCCAATGCTGTAAATCAAAGCTGTCTGCCACCTCCTGTGTGAATGTCCTACCCGGTAGAAGAATGAGGACTCTTGGCAGTTACTTCTTCGCGGAACTGGAGAACTTGCGTGACATCGAGCTGAGGGACCTCCTGAGATTCTTGTCCTTATCTGGATGGTTTTAAATCAGCGGGCCCCTTTCTCTTCACAGGTTCACAGGGTTAGATTCCAAAATGAACCCTTTTGCTGGTCTACGTGTGCTGTAAAAAAGTTGAAAGTTTCTCTAACTCGAATGCACTAACCACTGAGCCACGGTGACCACCTATGTATTACAATTTCTTTAAAATCTTTAAAAAAAAAAATCACACTCTCCCAACTTGCAATGTTGTACACATATCAAGCACACACAATTGCATACTCATTTAATAGCGTCGCGTCGGCGCGCTGTTTCTATATCTACCTTAAAAAAATTTCATGAAGAAATTTGCAAGGTAAAAAATGTAAACAATTGAGTACTTGGGTTAAAAAAATATTAATCCCTTAACTCGAGTTTTACTGTTCTGCTTTGCGTTCAATGCGTTCAGGTTGTTCCGAACAGTTTGGAACAGGAAATCTTGCACCTACTCTTGAGGTAGAACAGAATTGTGAAAAATGTCAATGTGAACTGTGGCTGTCAATTTAGTATGTTTTTAGCATTTCATTTATTCAAATGACAGCACAATTTGTCATGAAAAAGCTTCTCAAGTGGCCGTTCGGAGTCTGTAGGTCCCTTACATTCGTGCGATCAATACAACACGCACAGGCTGTACTTTTCTGTTCTACCTTAATTTAACATTTTCACAAACCGTTTCAGTTCTGTTCTGATTTCATTACACAAAGCTATTAATTCTTCAAAAACTTTAAGAACAAAATCTGTTGTAAGTATGTATATGAACCAAATGTCATTGTTTATTGAAATGAAACTTCTTTACGCACGGTAAAGTAAAATCAGTCATGCGGATGAACATGAAATGAAGATGTGCCATGTGCACCCCCAACCTTCTTGAGTGGGTAAGTTCACTGTGATCAAAACAGGCAGCTCATAGTATGAACATTTCATTCATCGCCGAATTTCTGAGCATTGTGTGTATGCACTACTTTACACTAGGAGCTTGTTTATGGCGATAGACTCCGATGTGTTCATTGTCATATAAATTAGTCTTAAATATGTAATTGAATATGATAATAATAATATTTTGAAACTCGATAATTCTAATTCTCGTGAAACTTTCATTGGAATCTGTCCAGTTATCATTTTATTACATGTAGGTATGTATAGATCAATATTCTTTTTCTATGTTCATGTTTCACTGGTTTCAATGGTTTCAATGTTTTAATGACCTCCACTGTATATAACAAGAAATGTAAAGGTAAGGGAAACCTTTGTTACGGTTTAAAAACGATTAATTTATTTTTTGGTAATTGTTTAATTTATTTTATACAAAAAATTTGCTGGAGTAAATTTTGCGTTCGGCTCCAGGTAAAATCACTCTCGGTGGGTAGGTAAGTGATAGCAACAAGGAGCTATAGTTGACAGGAGTTCATGTAAAGAAAGTCAAGACCCTTTAAATGCATTTGCTGAAATATCACATCTGTGGTATTTAAACAATTTCCATTCCCCATGCAATTCAAGCCTGGGAACTATCTTGCAGATAATATGAGTGCCGGGTTCAGCACGCATGAACGGTCTAGTCGAGTTTCAAACAACTTAATGCCGCTGTTGAGTTTCACTTAAATTGCTGCTTAGCATATGATGCCCGACGCTGGCATGGATATCCAAAATAATGGTCACTATTATTTAGAAATTGTCCGCTAAGTGCATGTACGGTTATAACAATGAAGAGAATTTGATAAGACATCAAGGGCAAAGCGCTGAAAGCTGTACGCAATATCAGCGAAAAACTTATATGCAACTGTCGAGTAAATCTGATTGAAAACCCATCTCAACAACCCGATGATACTGCAGAATAATCAACAAGTTGTTTTCTCAAATCAAAGTCAACCTGTTCACCAAAGAAGTCTACCCCTTCCCAGCTTGTTATCATTAAACGACCGGCACAGTCGTTAAATTTTGCTTAATGTGTATTTTTGTATTTAAATACACACGTCTGTACTTATGTAAAAACAAAAACAAAAACAAAAATATTTCTGTAGTGATTCTGTTAGTTTCCTTTATTTTCAGTTACAGAAGGTGTAGCTATCGCAATATCCCATAAATCACTTAATTTATACCCATCCCGCAGTTGTTCCATAGCAAAACCCAATTCTTTGCAATAAACTGGTTCTCTGGACGAGACATTCGTTGCATATCCCTCTGCTAAGTATGCGGTTAATTTTGAGTTTATTTCTTTTTCTTGAGCTTCATCGATCTCTTGAAACTCCTCAATCTTAAACTCATTGTCGAGTTGTTCCGAAGATGAGTTTCCATTTCCGGTATAATCATAATGAATTCCAAAATTAGGGGTTTCACTGTAGACAGCGAATAAAGACGTTAGCTCTTTAAATATTTCGTGCAGCCTTTCCGGAGGATCAATACGAAAACCGAGCACATAACCGCCACCTATATCCGATGTTTGTACCACAAGGGCATCGCCATACTTGGAATCTCTAATCTTTATCTATAAGAAAATATGTTTGACAATAACGTTAGTTAATTTTGAAATGAAACTCACATATGAAATTTGCATATAGGGTAAACTAATATTGAAGTTTTCATTTATATCTGCGAACCATACAAGTCGTATATTTGTCACAATAAATGATCCCAAATTTCCTTGATCACTAGACAAATTCCACACACCGCACAGAGTACTGTAGATTTGTTCCTGGGGCAATAAGATCAATTGACCTGTACGCAGAATGGCACTTCGTAGCTTCAACTCTCTGTACAAGAACGTTTTTTGGTAAATGCTAAGGAATATTTTAATATTAAGTATAAGTTGCAATTGTTAAATATCAACTATTAATTCTAACTGATGAATATCGTAAATGCAGGAAAATACTGAAGCCTTTTTAGTTTCACCTGAAACGTCGGTAAACAGAAATTCAAAGCGAGATACTTCTCCAGCCGCAAGGACATAAAGAGCCTGCGTTGTGCCTCTGACTTTTGAAAACACAGTTCTTGTGTTCAAGGTTATTATTCTTCCATACCCAATTGCTATAGTGTTTTAGAAAAACGTGTAAATATATTCCAGCATAGCTTGTCCAAATGTAAGCTTACTTACAGAGATTAAATTTTTTATGAACCAATGAGTGCCAAATAATCCTTAGATTTGTTGCCGACATACGTCCAGTATCCCCAGGGTTCCCCTTCGAATCTTCGATGTAATTAAGAGTAGCAAGAACTTTTTCTCCATTTCGATATCGATTTTGTCTAAAAAAAAAAATATTTCACCGGTAATGTACCTGTCACTTTAAGAGACTTATAGATTACAGATTAGGGGTGTCGAATTTGATTTCTTTATCCTCCCAAATCTGGTCAGCCGCTTGATCCTCACTTTTGCCTCTTGTCGCCAACATTTTAAAATCCTGACTGCCACCAATATCTCTTACACCTGATAGTTATTCGTTTGCACATTACCTTGGAAACCAAGGGCAAAACAAACTATTGGTTGTATACGCATGTATATTGTATACGAACATTTTGTTTTTCTGTGTATACGACGCTGTTGGACTATAGCAATGTACATACAATTTTACATACATATGAATGTATGCACTTTTAAGTACGTATTGCTTTTTGGGCCTTTATGTACATACGTACATACATGAAAATGTTCATAGGTATGTTTGCATTTATGTAACTACAAAGTATGGGGGACACTCTGTGAACAGTTTAAAAACTTACAAATGTACATTACAAAGGGTTGTCAAAAGGGGTGATAAATCTTTTCAGATAAGTGAAACAAATTGTGTGAAGTGATTAACATTTAAAGTTCGTTGGATAACATTATGGCTAAGTTCATAAATGAATATTTAACGCAGCACTGCAGACTTTGCGTTCATTATTGCAGTCGAACTGCATTATCAATGCACAAGTTTGGCGGGCTTTATATTCATATATGTAAAATGACATATATGTATATAGTGGAAGTCTGATTTGTTAAAAATTTTAATATACATATGTTACGGGAAACCAGCGAGCTGAAGAATGGGGCAAGCGATGACACTAAACTGCTGGTGACGATTCGGCTGGCTATGGAATCAGATTTTTTGGCGGGAAACATGAAAAAATCTGTCCTGTGGGGAAAAGTCTTGGTGGAGATTTTAAAATTTTCGACAAAACAGACACTACAAAAAAATGTTTGAACTTGATGGTGTCCTACAAGGGAATTAAGATCCACATTGGATTTTTTCAACGAGTTTGATGAGGTTTTTGGCACTCGCCACAATATCAACCGTCTGATCTTGTGTGCGATATATTTTGGATCGACGAAGAAAGTTCAAAAAGGGGGAGAAAGTTGTCGAGCCTACAAGAAAAAAAACCCAAACGTACTGACACAACCCAAATAATGGAATTCCTCGTAAAGGAAGCTGAGGAAGACGAGCAGCGCCATAGAGAAGTGTTGCTGGTGGAACGGGAAAAGAATCAAGTAGAGAAACAAGGACTGGAGGTATTAATCTCTCTAAAAGGCACCTTGGAAAAGCTGTCCGATTAGATTCCGCAGTACAAAGAACTTTTATTTAATTTTTTACCAGAGCTGTGCATAAAGTTTGTGATCCTTCTTGTTTATTTTGTTTCTGTTATTTAGCTTTTGTTCATTCCCGCTTATGAGAGTACTTTTAATAAATGATACACATTCTTAATTCAATGCTTTTGTTTTATTTTGAATTGACATGTTTGTTGGTGAAGTATTAACACTGCATATCCTATTTATGAAGAGAACAACATTGCAATATTGTCTCTTTTTAATCTAGCGTCCTCAGGAACACAACTTAAAAAAATTTTTTTTAAATCATCGTTGTTGCTCTGTGGTGCATTTTCATCCACCGCCCTGCGTTGCTGGAATTTCTTCATTAAGAGTATAACCTTCTTTTTCGTCTTCTATGCTGTGGACAACAACACAAGCAAAAGCTATGTACTTTGCGTAAGTAATATTTTTTATGTCGATTCTCTTTAAAATCCAGAACATTGACTTAAGCCTTCCAAAAGCTTGCACAACACATACTCTGGTTGAGCTATGTATGTAATTGAATGTTCTTTGAGAAATGGTCAAATGTCCATGGTCGCGATAGGGCACCATTAGGTAATTGCACAATGGAAAGGCAGAGTCACCCTAAATATTACCATTATCAATGACATTCGTAGAACCATCTTTTAAGGACTATCGAATTGAACTGTGTTCCAGACGCATGCATCATCAACACTACCAGGAAAGCCGAAGCATATGTCGATAAACTTCTGACTCTGATGGCAAATGGCCTAAGTAAAAGAAGAACCGATATTAAGTATTTTTATTAAACACCTTCAATAAATTACCTGTATATTTATTGAAAAGGAACTCTTACGGTTGAAATAGCTAATTTTATCTACTTTTGGTGCTACAATGGGTATATGAGTCCCATTTCCACAGCGTAGAACATAGGGAAATTGATTGTTCCGTAAGCTTGCAAATCCGTCCATAACTCTTCTTTGTTCGTAAGTAGATTTGAACCACTTTATGTAATGCCGTTTCAGCGTAAACAACAACTTCGTGACTTTTATGAAATACTTAAAAGCAGCACCTTTTGCAACGTTGAACAAATTACCTATCTGTCTTAAAGAGCAATTCTTGGGGATCTTCCAAAGGGATAAGGATAGAGCTAATTTGGCATGTATTTTAGGTCGTCCAAAGCATGACTTAGTTCAATGAGTTTTGAGAATACATATTTTCAATAATCTAAAATAGATGTAAAATTAACTTTAATTATTGGAAGAAAGTGCGTACCTACTTAAAAAGTTTGCGTAGTCATACGGAAATTGCTTTTGGAAACATCATCTAGATATGTATTTGTCAATAGTTTGTAGAAAATTTATACGTTTTGGAATTCTTCTCCGCACCTTTTTTATAATATGCAGAACTCTTCTCCTTCGTTTTGTTTTGCACGCTCTTGCTTCGGATAAGTGCGTGTGCGTATTATCTTAAGGCATCCCATTTAAAAGATTAAGTATTGCACTTAAAATTATCTTCTTTCAGCCATATTTTTCCATTCGTATTGCAAAGGATCCAGAAACAAAAACAATCACAATTCTAATCTATTTTACGTCAAAGGATTCTCTACATTTATGAACGACGATGCTAGCGCTGCTTGGTTGCTGCAATAGTGCAGTTAAATTTGCGCTAAGTAATAAAGATCTTCTGAAAGTGCTGCCGCATATTTACAGCAGCAACTTTGACAATTATGGACTCAGCCTACACGGATATACATATGTACATATAAAAACTAAACAATTTTAGAACAAACACTTAAGCCGTTAATAATTGAATTCACTTTATTGAAAAAAAAGATATTTAATTTATTTTAAAATGAAATTAAAAAGAAGAGGGACAGGTTTAGCGTCTATTTTAACATTGACTCTAGTTGATGATATCTAGCTCTTCTTTTCATTGTTCTGTTTGTGTGGCTGGGCGGTCACCTACACAGACCTAGGGGTGCTTGCATCCCATACTCGGTCGTTTCGATTGCTACTTGCGTCATCTTCGTTCTTAAATCCAATTCATGCCTTGACTTTGTCGATGCTGGTGGATGTTTGTCTCGGATCTTCATGCTCACCAACTTTTTCTATTTGAAAACGACCGAGAATTAATTATACTTACTTTTTTATAAGGACCTAAGAACTTTGGACGAATTTTGAGACCAACACCAAATTGAGTTGTTTCGATGACAACCAAGTCCCCAATCTTATAATCAAGAGCAGTTTTCCGTTTTTTGTCGAACAGCCTTTTATTTTCTGCGTGCACTTTTAATAGGTTTCTCTTCGCATGCTGAGGTAGCATTTCTCGTTCTTCTTGATGCAGGATCCGTGGCACCCCTTCCATGTGGACACCTGTCAATAGCTTCATCGGCGATGTGTTGATAGAACGTTAATAAAAAGAATTCAAAAAAAGTCAAACGTTCTTAATTCCTTGTACCATCTATTCGGGGCCTCCAGTAACAGGTTTGTTAGAGTTGGAATGAAAATACGGTAAATCCGTTCTATCTGTCCGTTACCTCTAGGAACTCCTACCGTGAAGTGCAACAACTGTATATTTTCTTGTACGCAGTACTTGATGAACTCTTTGGCAATAAACGTTTCCGCTTTGTCCACGGTTAGTCTCCTCAGATTTCGAAATGTTTCCCAAACTGCTTGCAGTTTTTTTTAATAACTTCTCCCGCAGACAACGTTCTTTCGGGAAATATACATGCAAAATTTGATAAATACATCGAAAGAAGATACCGGTACTCCTTACCGGTTGTCGCCTTTGGCCCCAAATGATCCATGTAGAAAGTGTCCAAAGGTGTCTCGCCCTTAGGCATTTGATGCAAAAATCCCTCCTTCTTCCCCCTTTTTCTTTCCGTCAGGATACACGCAGCACTCGATAAATTTCTCAATTTTCGGTGTCATATTTTTCAAGTTCACCTCCTTCATCAACAATGCCTTAACTTTCTTTAAGACAAAGTGACCCCTTTCAGTCCTAATAACTTCTATTACCATATCTTTCAGCACCTCAAGCCGATTCTCACGGTCCTCAGACTTGTACACTATACCACCCTCTACCACATAGCCGTTTCTAGGCCCCACCTTTAAATTTTCGATCAAGGTGTTCAGATTCACTTTATTATTTTTTTTTTTAATTACCCATCTTCATTTAGCCGGACTACTAAGGAAACAGGATACCGACTCAATGAGGTCACTTGGAACTTAGATACATTCCTATGTTCAACAGCGTACGGGTACTCTTCCAATAATATTGCCTAGCGTACAACCCTCGGCTGACGATCATTCTTTCCTTTTGAAAGTTGACTCGAAAACATTACAATCTGTAACGAGCCTAAACTGTTGCAACACCTTCTCTTCTACAGGTGATGCCTTTCGGGTCATGTAGTGTACTGGATGAAATACGTTATTTTCAGGAGAAATTTGAAGAAGCACTGCTCCATATCCCAAGTTTGAAGCCTCCGTGTGGAATTCCGTAGTTGTCCCATGTCTGAAAATCGTCAATACATGATCTGAACAAAGCGCTTCCTTTAATCGATTAAACGCAACGACTTCAGACTGTTCAAACGCAAACTTGATACTAGATTTTGTTAAATCGAAAAAAGCAAATGAATTTATAAATTTTCAAAAAAAAGACCTACCAGCCTTGCAAGGAAATTGTAAAACTGCTTTTGTTTTTGACGAAGAAGGATTCATTTTACTCCTTTTAACTTTATGCCCCAAATATTCAATTTTGGTTCTTAAAATTTGGCACTTTTTCCATTTAATGAACAACCCGTTCATCGACGCAACTTCCAGAACAAGAATTAATTTTCCAAGTACTGCATCCTCATTTTAGCTGGGTTGACAAGATCATCAATATACATATACGTATGATAACAACGCGGCGATCAACTTTCGAAACATATAATTATACATTTTTGGAAGAGCGCGGGCGAGTTGCATTAACCAAATGGCACCTTATTGAACTCGCAGGGGCCACTAGGCGTACCGAAGGTAGTGTATTTGCGGGAATCTTCCTCTACGTCTGCGTGAAAAAAGTTGTTGGCCAAATCTAGTGTAGTGAATAATACAGTGTCGCTCCAGTTGATCCCTTATAAGGTGGTAAAGGATACCGATCCCGAACAAATTTTTTATTTATTCCCCTGTAGTTTACGCAGGTGTGAAATGAAGAATCCTTTTTCTTCGCCAGTACTTCAGGACGACAAAAGGAGCTGATTTCTGCTTCTTTGTTTTTCTCCTTAATTTTTGTCTATAGAGAGACCTACAGTATAAAAAATATCTCTACCGATCACTGGCCTACAAAAAGAATACTATTGCTATTTTCCTCGGATATTTTTGAAGTTTTGGGTTTTGTTGAATATTCTCGTATCGATTGTGAGATTGGTTTTTTTTCTGACAGCTCTAATTCTTGAATAATTTTTAACAACCGCTTTTCAGACTTTATGTGTAGTCATAAAGGTGAAACTTGACACGGATACATTATTTTGCTAACTTTAGATATGTCTACGATTCAGAGACGTTGTTCGAACGATCCAAACAGTTTTTGTGTTATTTGTGGTGAATATACCTTTACATAGTATCGTAAATCTATCACGGGCTTTGCAAAAACCGCATATTTCAACTACTTTGGGAAGAATATTTGCAAACACCCATGGGTGCCAAATACTGTATGCTAAAATTGTGTTGTATCTCTACGACAATGGTCAAGTGACAAAAGATCCGCGCTTAAATTCAGGACACCAATGATTTGGCGGGAACCTCGTAATCATCAAGAAGATTGTTATTTTTGTGCGGTGAACATTACCGGTATAAACTAGTCAAACCGGAGCAAGTGGTCATATCCGACGTTGCTTTCTGCTCAATGACCTCTTACATACTCTGATGAACCACCTGTGCCAGTACGATCGACATTACCAACTTATTTTGAGCCAGATAACATGGAAATTGAAGAAGAAAACCATGATACTTCTTCGGATTTCACACCTAGTCAAGTAACAGATCCTCAACCTTTCAATCAGAATGAGTTAAACGACTTAGTAATGGACTTAAAATTTTCGAGTCTTCTGAAATTTTGGCATCCCGTCTAAAATAAAAAAATTTACTTACATACATCAGATACGAAAATTACATTTTATCGTACTCGTGAAAAAGATTTGCTACCGTATTTTGCCAGTGAAGAAAGTTTAGTTTACTGTAATGACGTTAGAGGTCTTATGGAAAAAATGGGATTACAAAAATATGAACCAAGAATTTGGCGTCTTTTTATCGATAGCAGTAAGAGAAGTTTGAAGTGTGTACCGTTACAAAACGGCGACAAATATGGATCCATACCTATTGGAGATTCAACTTTTATGAAAGAAGAATATACAAATATTTCTCTAGTGTTGGACAAAACTGAAGTATGTAGATCATAACTAGGTTGTTTGTGTAAATTTTAAAATGGTGAATTGCCTTTTAGGGCAGCAAGCTGGTTTATGAAACTAAATATCCATTTTCATGTGTTTTGTGGGACAGCCGCTATAAAAACAATCATTGGACTCGAAAAGTGTGGCCATCGAGAGAGTCATTAGTTTTTGATAAGCAAAATGTAATTAATCCCTTATTAAAGCCCTTAACAATAGGTTTTGCTTACCTATCGAACAAATTTCTTAAACTAAGTACAGAAAAGTTGAAAACAGGTATTTTCGACGGCTCACAGATTAACCGGTTGATCAAAGACCCAAATTTTGTCGACTCCATGAATGAGCTCGAATAGAGAACATGGAAATCATTTGTTTTGTTAATCCAACATTTTCTTCGGAATCAGAAATCAGAAAACTATTTACAATTAGTACAGTACATGTTGCAAAATCTAAGAGATCTTGGGTGTAACATAAAAGTTCTTTATATTCTCATTTGGATAGATTTCCTGAAAATCTTGTGAGATTTTAGTGAGGAGCAGGGTGAAAGATTTCATCGGGCGAATAATGGAAGAACGAACCAAGGAAGATGGAGCGCCCACACGATGGCAGATTACTGCTGCAAGCTTTGTCGAGATCTAAAGCCAGTTCTTCATTCAAGAAAGTCCTGTAAGAGGCAATTTTGTACGGATTCACATTAACTCTTCAAAATAAAATCTGTAAAGAAATATATTCCTGTGAGAATTTAGAACCTGTGTGTAATTTAAACACAAGAGCTGCTGAAAAAAACTAGTATTGTTTTTGTAATCAGCACCCTAAATTTAACCAACTGGTTTAACTAACTGGTCAACTGGCCCGATATCCGATTTGCTGAGGATTAATGTTTTGGTCATTCACTCATTTTAGTTGCAAGATCTTCTTTAATAAGAGTAAGATCACTGCTCGTTTCGATCAACGCCTCAACCTACGTACCGCACATCTCAACCGAATTGCATATTTTATTTTTGCTGAGGCAAAGCACGTTTGCCTCTGGATTACGCTAATCTTTATTGCTCCTCCCGCATTTAAAGCGCTTAGGACCACCAGGACCACCATCAGAACAATTATAGAATTCGGCTTCTTTACTTCAGCAATTTAAACAACTTCGACGGTGTTTACTCTTCAACGCACCTTCGTCAGTTTCAACACGAACCCTTATCGTCCGCGTAATTTGTCCACTCTTTTACTTTCGTCTGTCCTTCACTTTTTCGTAAATTTTTTAATCTTTCTTTTAGATCTTTCAAGTGTTTGCCTTCAAACAGAATTAGTTCGTTTTATTTGATATCATGAATGCCATCGATTGCATAATCAATAATAGCGGAATCTTCAATATCTCTTTGACTTGCAATTTCGAACTGTATAGAAATTCCCGATAATTTTCATTCGGGCATTTTCTCTGCGCCCGTAGTTCTTTGTGAATGTCTGCTGAACTAACGGCTTCATTCAGTCCATTTTTTAAATGAATGTACGACCTTGGTTTAAGCTCACGATCAACGTACAGTTATGCGAACCCGTATAATGCTTGCAGCACAAAACTTTGTTCAACTTATTCCAACTACTACTACTAAAGTTTTTTATCGTCCTTTAGAATAACGAAACAATTAAATGATAATCTACTTACGATGAATTTGAATCACAATATATTGATGACCTGACCGTGCGAGAAAGTGTCCGTGTACTAAATGTTTGTAGGAATAAGAATGTGAGATACAGTAGAAATTCAGGAAAATAGACGTTTAATATTTCTTGTAGAACATAACCATGTTCGTCTATCAGTTTAGTAAATTTCTAGGAAATGTAAAAGCGGGTTCTGTATCAGTGCTTCACCAGCCATCCTCGTCAGAAAGTTTTATATTGTGGAAGTTTGATTTTTTTTTTAAAGACGAAAACGACAATTATTCTGAATCATCCTTTTAAATCGCAATAAACGCTTATAGCTTTAAACAAAATGATTGCCCGGCTTACAGTGTATCAAAGTTACAACGACACCGTCCAGAGAAAATATTCTAATTCAAAAAAAAAAAAACACACACACAGTAAATACTAGATTTTAATATAATATGTAGTACCAGAAAAACTTAAAACAACTGTTCTAAATTTTAATAAAGAACAGCAACTTTATGTATAAAAAATCTACTGGGGAGCCAGTCCTATACTTCCCACGTCGTATTGTGTTGTATCAAAAACAGTAACATTATTATTTATTTAATAATTAAAGAAAATATTCATCGAAGGCGAAAGATTTTAATACACACTATTTAATTACTCCACAAAGAGTTGTTGCGCGAGCTTGTCAGAAAACATTTCCTCAAGATCCTAGACGCTATGCTCAAAATTTAGTCGGCTCCAAGTTTCATGCTGACAAATAAAACAAAAAAACCACATGATCATGATCCTACGTTGTTTCGTTCTCCAGATATCCACAAAGAGTTGTTGCGTGAACTCGAAAAAAAAACACATTTTTAAATTACCGCAGGATCTGCTGGACCGACATCATTTGGAAAATGGGTGCAAATGATTTCTAGTGTATCGTAATGTGAAGCCCTGTTCATATCTCGAAACATTAGGTCTGTTCGCGTACTCCCTAAAACAGCGAAAAACTAGGAAAAGTTACCCAAATCGAATTTTTACCCAAATCGTGTTCGCGTACGCAAAAATTTCGTAGTTTTTCGTAAAAGAGAGCGCTCTCGAGAGAGTAAGAAATTTCCCCTTGCTACGAATTTTAGTGCAAGAATTTTCTTTGGGCTGCTTTATGAAATCTGTCAAATCTGCCCAACGTCATTTGTGGGTTGTTTTAAATAAGTGAAATTAATTTGAGATGGAGCACAATAAGAAATTGGAAATTTAATGTTCTCAGAATACATTCCGCCGATTGCAAACTGGTAAGTACTATTAGAAATCATTAAAGCACAAAGCAATAAAAAAAATTATTTTTGTAGATGAGAATTACAGGAATGAAATTATAAAACAAGTCATGGATTCCCAAGAATCTGATAGTGGCGAATGTGATTTCATTCCCAATATTAAAGTGTTGTTGGAAGCCCCAACCAAACTGATATTATCGCTGTTGGAGGAGCTTAATCCGAAAGTAGGTAAGAGCTGTGCATTAAAAAATAAAACGAAAATGTGGCAGCGCATACAGGAAAAACTTGCCGAAGAAGGATATACTTTTACCGTCCCGCAGGTACAGGGAAAATACCGGAGCTTGGAAAGGAAATATAAGAAAACAAAGCTCCACAACTCCAAGACCGGTAGAAATAGGAGAGAAGGAAACCGTCGGAATCTAACCAAGAAAGGATATTGAAAAAATTAGACGAAATGGGAACGGAGAAGGCTGAGTACTATTCTAACATTTTGAGGAGGCTTGATAACAGAAAAGAGATTGAACGGGAGCGAAATAAACTGCTGAAAACAATTCTGGAGAAGTTAAAGAAATAAAACAAAAATTAAATTAAATTAAAAATTTGTTTATTTTTTCATTTATGTATGAGTGTAGTTGTAATTTTCAATTATTTTGATGAAGTTCTTGGCATATTGCATCCCTTACTGAGTTTCCCCTTGTAGTTTCTCCGTACTGCACATAGTCAGACTCAGACGTTGTGTCAGAATTGTATTCCAGGGAGAAATCAAAGTCATCTTCGTCTGCACTATTATGCAGGACGTAACAGCAGGGTTGTAAAAGAATGCATTCATTTTTGAATGCACTCTTTATTGAATTCACTTTTATGATTGCATTCATTGAATTCATTTTGAGACTTCAAGAAAAAGAGTGCAATCACCATTCATTTTCCATTCAAAAGATTGCATTCATTTCCTCTACCATTCAATTGAATGCACTCACTTAAGAAGTCATGAATTCTTTTACACTCATTTGCATTCTTTGCATTCTTTCCATTCTTTTGCACTCTTGCACTCTTGCACTCTTTTGCACTCTTCAAAGTAGTACCTCCGCAAGCGGTATTAAGTTTTTCAGATATTGGCGAATTCTGGAACACCCAGCTATCATGCGAAGATCCAGGGAATCCAACAAACATGTTGATGAATTTTTTTTTCCTCGTTGCAGATAGCTTGCAAACAAAGGCTCAAATTTCCCTTTCGGTCGATGTAGTCATCTTTAGATATATGTGGTGGATCAATCACAATGTGTGTCCCATCGATGCAACCCGTGTATAGAAAAATAGTTAAATGAACAGAAAGTGCGAAATATTTACATGTGTATATCTTACCGATTGCCTTAAAAAAACCTGATTTGCTTCCGAAGAAGAGACCGCTCCACTGTTTTTCTTCATCAGTAGGCCATTTTATTATAGTTGGGCTTAGACTGCTTATGAACATCGTGGTTCTCTCTATTATTATTGATACAGTCGAGATTGAAAGATCGAACCGATCGGCCAGATCTCTGAAGCTGCACGCTTCATGACCAGCAAACCACAAAAAATTGCCATATGCTTGTGAGCACCACACATTTTATCCGCCCGTACATTTTTGTACATTTCAGACGACCCGAACTTTTGCGTAAGGCTTTCGAAAAGAGATCTCTTTACTCGAAAGTGCATCTTAAACTCTTTTTCTGAATATAATGGAAATATTTCATCATTAAATCCTCTTACACAATTCCTCTTTTCTTTGTTATACTGGGCCGCCAACAAAATTTCTTCCTCTTCTCCGGAGTCCTTCATCAAAACATTTAGAATATCGTCGCCTTCACTAATAGCACAATCCAACAATACTTTAATTTCGTCATTGGTTAATTTATTCATTGTTCTTAACACTTTTTTAAACTCTCCAAATGTGAATTAGAAATTTCTGTCATGTAAACTTTTCTTAGATTTGACAGTTGAAGTTTGACGTTTAAAATTGTGTAACTTTTTCTTTTTTAACGCGTTCGTTTACTTTTTCGTAATTTTTCCTCTCTCTGAGAGAATTTTACCCCCACTCTTAAAAATTTGACAATCTACGAATTTTGGTGCAGAAAGTACCCGAACAGACCTATTTTGTTCGGACCGATTGCAATACTTCCCCTACCAAGGTGGGAAGTAAAAGGGAAACATTTCACCGAAAAGATTTTTTCTCTGGAAAAAGGTGATATTTATTTACTGACGAAAGTAAATTTAATGTTTCTCGGTTTGATGGTCGCAATTATGTATGGAGAAAGGCCACCGAGGAACTCAGAGAAGAAATATGCGCCGTACTGTTAAGGACGGAGTTGGTTCAGTAATGATGTGAGGTCAAGGTCATATTATTACAATATTATTGCCGGTAATATTATTGAAGGTATAAGGCTGTGATTATGTAGCAAGGAAGGAACACAAGCGCGAGCTCGCGTTTTCAAATTAAGAGCATTTTATTAGGACATTGTGGTTACATAACAAAATTTTACAAGCGCGAGCTTAGTTGAAAATTCACAGCAACCGAAGGTGGACTTTGCAAAATTGTAGGACGAAGCAAAGAAACGGCGTTGTCTGTGGCGTATGTGAATAAAATAATGTAGCGATAACGGTGGAAGGGGCAAGGTGGTAGTGGAAAAAACGTTTTTCTTCTTGCTGAAGCATTTTGCGGAACACTACCTTAAAGTATGCCCACTCATCAGACAATAAAAGCACTAACCGGAATCCTTTAAGTCGGCAAAGCATTGCCTGGAGGTCTTATTCAAGAGCAGTTAGCAGACTGAAATACGATGTGGAGCTCTGTAACGAGACTTTGGGTGGACTTCTTCAGAAATTCTCACATACTCGACAAGCGTGGATGAGTGTTACCTTTGGCGGATTAATGGCCTGTCGTGGTTTTCCAAGCTTGTATGCTTCTGAAAAATTCATACTATGCACAAGCGTTTCAAAGGTATCTCAAAAAGCCAAGGAGCTGTGAATACACCATCAAAGAGCGGCATCGCCACTGGGTCCAACCGCATATCCAACTTGTTCACGCATAACCAACAATACGCTAATCTTCCCATAGGATGATTGTGCGGTGGAGTCGTTGCCGTATAGAGCGTCAGGTAGTGCCGCTTGTGCACTTTTACTCGTAATTTGAGGCAATCGAGGATCACACATGTTGCATTGTAGATAGTCTCTAACTGGTCCCAAAGATGATCATGATCTGAAAACTCATTACCTGCAGCCCCACCAACCAATGCCTCATGATACTTGATAAATTGTTCGTACTGGGCCGCTATGGACTCAATTTATTGCTGCAACTAAACATCATCGGCGCCGTTGAAGGTAGCTGAAACCACGCGGTCGTGTGCTCGTCGTACGAACGAAAGCAAAGTTGAAACTTGATGAAAAAGTGGTGTTGCAGTGTAGGGCCGCCAATTGTTGGGTGCAATACAGGGATGATACTGATCTTGACACTTCCTAAATTGGGGAACTCCGAAACTGAAGATGAAATAAGTCCCCAAAAGGTTGTAAAAAAAATCCCCAGTTTTTGAAGGATTTTTAAGTTTTCTTGCATTACGGCAATGTTAAATTTACATATTATATATGTGTATGTATATTTTTTAATTTATAGAAAAAATTTGACCCCATCGGGGGTTAACAGGATTTAAAGTACGGCGACAGGGACGAAGAGACTCGCGAGTATAACCACACAAAAGCGAGAGTTTTGTCGCAGTATTTGCTTAAATGTACTTTTCATAGGACGAAGAAAAAGCTTTCTTATTTCTTGCTTTAGAGGATTTTAGTTGCGACTAACTCGCGACAGCGACAAAAACGCAGCATGCAGCGACACTCAAAAAAATTTCTGCAAAATATCCGTCGCGGCGTCAAATAATCGCCTCGGTGTGGGCTCTCTCATATACCGCCATGTAATTTGAGTGACAGCAACCACTGAGATTTATCGCCGTCGGGGCGGCAGCGATTAAATCACGTTGGTTTAGGGGTACCTTTAACCCTTTTTTCCACAGGGCTTTTCCGCTCACGCGACTTCGTCGATCCGCTAGCTACATAATGTCAACAACTGTCATCGCCTAGAGCTAAAGTCTGAAAAATTAAAATTTGAGGATTTGTATTTTGTAGTTGAATTTGGGGACTTAGAATTAGGTATTTTGCGGCTATAGTGTACAATAGTGGAACTGAATTTTCGAAGATTGCGTCATGAGGAACTCTTCAATAGGTAGGAATTCCTTCGAAATCTGCCTAATGCACATTGGACATGAAATATACTAAATGTGGAAGAGTAGAGGATAATGAACATGTACAACGTACATATGTACATACATGCACGTATGCACATACATATATGTTTATACATAACCCTATGTAGCTGACCACAGCTAAACAAGAGCCAATAAATGTAGGTTATCCATATAGCTTGAAAAAAAAGAAGTCACCACTCATCACAATCTTTCCATGTCTCTCAATTTTGTATGTTTCAAAAAACAAAAATAAAACGAATTAATAGTAAAACAAACCAAAGTTCACATATGTATGTATGTAAATTTAAATAATTCAGGTTATTGTACTTGATTTGAAACTACCCGCGACTACGTTCACGTGAAAAGACGTCACATTATACCCTATATCCTTCCCCGGCTTTCAAGCCATTGATGAGTAGGAACAGACTTTCAATTTCTCATATTAATTCTTTAAGGCGTCCCTGTAAACAACTTTCCTGGTTTTTCTTTCTGACTCGAAGATGACCAGGCTATCTGGTGAATTGACTCTGAGCGCGCTATGGGAGAAACAGTCACTTCTCAGATCTCAACGGAAAATTGCAGACGTTTGAACTCACAGTGGTAGTCTGATGGGATCAGAAAACTACGGGGAGATTGACACTTGTGAAAATCTTGTCTTCGATTACGCGTTTGTACAAAGCCTTCACCTGCACAATTTCGTAAGGTTAAGATTGGGCAACAACTTTAAGGTTGAGGATGTGAAATATGTTTCCTGGTGAATCGAAAGTGTGCTATAACTCTACACGGTAATGTACAGCATCTATGACTTTCATTTCCGAGTCCAGAGATTCGTACTAAATATTCTCAGTTGGCAACTTTTCCAGCAGAAAATTATTGACGCTTTTGGCTTAGTCGTTTATTTGAGTGAAAATATCTCTGAAAAAAATAGCTCAGCCATGAACTAGAAACTGATAAACATCATATTCTGTCAGTCATCGCAAGAGTTGCTTACTTACTTACTTTCCATTACCACTATCAAGAAAAAAGTTAGAAAACTCCTCTGCCCTCAAGTCACGTAGAAGTTGGACACGTATGTAACTCTCAGGTACAGGACACATCAGGCTTGGTCTGTCTGAAGCCAGCGAAAAACACTATCGGAGCGTCCTATTTGATTTCTCGAAGCACCTGAGCTAAATCATTCTGCTTAAAGATGTTACAAGGTGTAGACTCAGAATGACTTAGGTTTAAAAGCTTTGATAAGGTAGAGCGACCCGTCATGTCTTCTTTATTTAATGTGGCTTCAGTGCCAGGACCTGAGGAAGCAACGGCAACGGCAGTATTCGTTTTCCCCCTATTTGTGGCCCACCCCAGTTTGACTAAAAATATACATTAAAATTAATAAAATACAACGCGTGTTACATATTTCGCACGAACGGAAGGGACATACAATTTATTGCCGACTCCGAACGGCGAGTTGAGAAGGTCTTTCATGACAAATTATGCTCCCGGAGGGTTGTCATTCCCCGACGGGAGGTGGTGCCGCGAAAAATGTTACTTGGACATGGATGGGGCTTGAACCCATGCCGCTCGAAAAGCAGTTCAACGCACTAGCCACGGCGACTACTAGAATATACAACAAGTATGTATGTGTATACCTATTATTTCCAACAAATGCTTACAAAATAAGTAGGATTATACCTATATGTATGTACATACATAGACAAAGCATTTTAAATACATACATAAATATAAACATATTATAGATGAACGCGCGATAAATACTCTTAATGTGAAAAATATCAACTTTTGGTACTATTTTTCTGTCAGGCAGAGGACAAAAAGCAGATACACACAAAAAAGTGACCAAAAAAGATCTAGACGAAAAAACAAAGTAGTAAAAACATCGCGGGCAAAGAGGAGGACATGTTGTCTTTAAAAAAGATGCTCTGAAAACGCTACAATAACGGTATCCAGTTTATGTGACATTCTTCATTAAAAAGTTGAATGTAACCATGCCGTTGATGGAAAGCAAAGGAAGAAAATAACCTAAGCGGCACGTGGGCATCTCCAGCATAACATCTCCAAAATCTCTCCCAGCAGAGTTAGTTCAATTGAAACCAGAAAGTAACCTTACCGCCACGTGGGCATCTCCAGCATAACATCTCCAAAGTCTCTCCTAGCAGAGTTGGTTCAATTGATACCACAAGTCATTGAACATACAGTGTGCTCTCAAATTGTTTATTACACCAGTAATATATGCTATCATCTTACTGGAAACCAATTGTAGGCGAAGGCAGAGCTACACAGAAAGGAACGCGAAGTATCGTATTACCCCATCACGTATGTATAGGAAAAGATGTCACAAAAGAAAAATAAGATGCTTACATGGGTTTTGCTGGTGTAAGCATACAAAAGACCTTTTAGAAAATATTGATCATTTGGTTTAAGAAAGGAAATACGCTGAGAAGTTTGCACCGGACAAGGTAGTTAATATGTATGTGCATATGTACATATGTATTAAGGACGTTTAGGTGAGTCTCAACGCAAGGCTGAACCAACTGTTTTCGTTCCATGGACCCACCCGCATATTTCAGTACTAACCCTGCAAACCGCCAAATATGGCACAATTTATAGCAGGTTGGAACCAAATAATGCAAGGGGAAAAAAACGAGAAGAACGTGTAGGAAAACAAGTGTGCGAGAACTAAAGAGGAAGTGAGTTACATAAATATCACGTGCGAAAAATTCTTTATCTACTAGTTATGATTTCGTATAGACGTTATATAAGGAAAGAATTTCTCTTAGTGAAAGGAAGCATGCGACGGGCAGTTTTCCTCGATTGTTTTAAACAGAATTTCTTTTTATATTGTACTCCCGCACAAGCGGTTATAAATATCCTGTTGATGATATTAACACAGCACGAGCGAGGTGCAATGGTTCGAAACTCTGATAGTATTAAGTTCCAATGTCGACCGAGGGTGGTGTCTTTTTAAAGGTATTATTGTTTAAGTGCACCAAACAAATAGTTAATGAAGGGCAGAAACTGCAAACAATACTTGGGTTAATACAGTTGCACACGCCGCATGCAGCAATGATTTCAAAAATGGAACTTCACTGGCGGAGTTATCGCGAAGAGCTACGGGTTCTTGCCACACAGCACAATGTAAAACTAAACTGCGTTTCCGGACACACAGATGTGCCAAGCAACGAAAAGGTTTGTGAACTGGCACTAAAAGGGTAATTCTTAAGCCCAGATCTGGCTGACAGCACGATACAGATCCCACCTTGTAACCTAATGCTATCGATATCAAATGCGAGATGGAAAGCGCTCAATTCCTGTGATATTACAATAAAACTGTGGCCATTCTGTAACAGGAACATAACTGAAAATATCCTGCAAAGGAACAAAAGCTCTTTATTGGCTTTGATAGGCATGCTTTTCAGGCATAATATGCTAAGGCACCGAGAAACTTAAGTTAAATGCAAACGCAAATGGCCTCAGAAGAGGCTGCAATAAGTAAATGTATAAGGATTTATTATTATTATTAGTGGGGAGCGGTTTGTCCACTCTAGCACTGCGGTCTCATAAAGAGGCCTATTGTGCTTTCCCAAGAGTTTAGAGCAGTTTGTCTACTCCAGAGGATGTCAGGAAGCTAATCAACCTCTCTGGGTGGAGCGTGGCAAGCGCCGTTGGTGAAACGAGTTCACTGCCTAGGGTCCGTTTTTTCACATGGATAAGGGCGGGACATTCTGTGACGATGTGGAGAGAGCTTTCATCGTTCTCCAAGCACTGTCTGCAGGTAGGGTTCGGTGACAGGCTAAGCTTGTGAAGATACCGTTTTAGACGGCAGTGGCGGCTTAGGATTCCGGTTAGAATTTTATGGTGGTTCCTACTTAGCTTTAAAAGAAACTTGGATTTCTTTTGCGATACCATGGGAAAGAAGTGTTTGGTACATTTCTGTCCTATACTATCCACGCAGATCGCGTTGGATTTGAGCAGGGATTGCTCCCTCATGAAGTTTTTAAAGGTAGCTTTGTTTACTCCACAGGCTGGTTCAGGACCAGTGAGGGGGTATATGTATAAGGATACTCCACACATTATCTTCCACTGCCCAGGACTTTCTCATCTAATGCTTAAAATTCTAGGAAGTCATTTATTCCAGGATTTCGAAGAACTTTCCGACAGTCAATGACCTGTACCGATTTATCAACGGGATTTGATATGACTTGAAAGCCCATAAGTTCATAGCAGAAATAAAACTCATAGGTTCAGACAGCATGTAAGTCATACCCTCGTGGGCACCACAAAAGATCTAAGAGTGACAGTGGAAGGTTCACCTTCCCTTCGTTAACCCAATAACCCGACCTAAACTAAGAAAAAAATTCCTGTTTTGAAATACCATCTTTCGCTGCAAAAATAATTTTAAACACTGATGGACAGTGGACGAAGGTCGCAATTTTGATTTAATCTTTAAAATACACGGCCAAGAGTATCACCAGATTAGACCATGCTACGTAAACCCTGTTAGTCAATGCACGACTTTCGTGGAGATTGAGACAATCCCAGATAAGATTGGACCCTAACATATAGGATTTAAGGGGTAATAATACTGCCTGTCTATCTAAGAAGATATAAATACGGGTTACTTGGATTCTTTTCGGGAAGCATTCTCTTGCACAAAGTTCAACCGCGTAGACTTCCACTTAAAATGTTGTTGGTGACTTTCTAAGCGCTGCTGCGCGTTAGAAACTTGAATCATACACCCCCGCACCAGTCTTGCCATTTTGCTATATGGAACTTTCTGTATACTAGATTTGGGAATTTGGTAATGTTCCGTAGCGGTCAGATATAACGATTTCGAAGCTTCTGGAGAATCGAAATCTCTTGAGCGTGGTATCTGGAATCTTAAAAATGTTTTCATGTTGAATGTATTCTAGTATTCTCACTTCGTTTCTCCGGATAGATCAATGGAGATGTTTTGCAGTAACATTTGTTTGACATTGAGTTTCCCCTTTCTGCAAAAGGGTACAAAGACAGTTTTTTCCTGCACCACCTCAAAGTTAGGTTAAGGGCATTTTGCATCGTATCTGACATTATGTCGATTTTGTCCCTAACGTGTCCCTAACCTTGCACTCTGTAACCAGCTTTTGTTAGAAGTTCTAGGAGTTCGTCTATAACCACAGCATATTGATTTAAATTCAATATCAAACGAAACTCCGAAATTCTTGCAAAATATTTAATAAAAGACGAAGAAGACAAAATTTATGTTCTTTATCCATATAATCACATCGAACAAGCAATTGTACATTAGAAACTTTTTTGGAAGTAAAAAATCGGTTCATTCAATTGTTGAAACGAGTGCCGGATAGATTGCAAAATGAAAATTACATGATTGTCATTAAAGCAGACAAAGTTACATTTGGTGAACATGCATGTGTCGATTCAATGTTTGTGAAAGTTTATATGCCGGGAAATATTTTTTTTGTCGGATTTACTTGAAACTTAGCATAAATCCATACAAACATATATACATCCATACATATAATGTTATTCTAATTTTGCAAAAGTTTGTTGGAAATAATATATGTATTTACATACACATAGGTATGTTATGTATATATGCACATTCTTGATCAACCTTTATTGTTGGCCACAATAAGAGGCGAAAGGAATACCGTTGTTGCCGTTCCTTCCTCAAGTATTGCAGCTACTTTGATTGAAGAAGATAAGATGGCTCACCCTAACTTCTCAGCACTTCCTAACCTACATTATTCTGAATCTGCATTTTGTAACATCTCTAAGTAGAATGATATAACGTAAGATGAGTGCACCATGGCTCCTAACAAAGGTATTGAGGCTCTAAACAAGACGCTTTGACAGAGCTTTTGGCGGGTGACTTCAGACAGATCTTGCCTGTTGTGCCACGGGAGACACGTGCAGATGAAGTTAAGGCCTGTCTCAAGCCATCCATTTGATGGCCTAATCTCCTGAACAGTTAACATCCGTGTCCATCTTCAACTTGACATGAGCGAAGAAAATATTTATTTTATTTATTTATTCATTATGGCTTACAAAGGTAGTTAGATACAATCCTTAACCTTATCCCCACATATTATAAAACGCAACGTCGCTCTGCCTGTCTGAAGTCGAATTTGCTCGCATTCAGGACTGGCTTCGACCAGAGTCTGAGCTTGGAGTGGCCTGTAGTCGAATCTTCACGGATGGTCTTCGCGGAGATCGGCTACACCAGAATTCACTATTCGTTAAGCCTCTGTTTTCCAAGCAGAGAATTTTGCTATCCTAATGGCCACGGACTATATTATTCAGAATAGGTGGAGAGGTCAGAGAATTTGCATCTGTAGCTGCGCTTAAGGAATTACTCAACCCCTAAAGCAGTTCCAAAATAGTTCGATAATGCAAGAACTCTCTGAATTCAATTGCAAGGCTGAACTCTTTGACTCTTACATGGATTTCAGGTCAGACTGGAGTGATTTCTCAGGACCTGAACCTGCGTTGGGCCTGCCTGCGTCTTCGATCAAGGCCTCTATTGACGATTGGATTTCCTATAAACACAATTTAAAAAAAAATAATTCATACATATATGTACAATGACTTCAACTTCACCAAACGAATGTTCCCGAACGTCTCACAGTGAATCGGGTAAAACATACTAGGTGGACAAAATTAAGTTTGCTCACTATATTATTTAAATGAATATGTATTGTAAGAAAACATGTTTAATTTTATGGATTAAGGTTTTTTTTTTTTTTTTTAAATAAAACGCACAAATATACATACATATAATAGAATTAAAGTGCATTTGTTATTAAATTCAGTTTTTGTTCCATTCCTTTTTTTTCTACAATAAGAATGAGATACAAATTGTAAATCGATTATCTAATAAATACCATCCTCTGCCTCAGTCTTCAGTATCTTCATCACTTTCGGGGAAATCAGATATAATGTAACCATTATGATCAGTAGCAGTGCTCCTTATTATATCCCCGTGCTGAACGATCTCAGCAGTGTTTGCAGCTTTCAAGTTTAGAACCTTAGAAGATAATGAAGCAATTTTTTTTTGGAAGTTCGCGAAAACTTTTTATTAGGGGATCAGAAGCAGGGTTGCTAAATGTCACACTTTTTGGTTTTTATACATTTTACATTTAAAAAAAGTGTATTAAAGTGTATAAAATTGTATTAAAATGTATAAAACTGTATTCAAATGTATAAAAGTGTATAAAATTGTATAAAAATGTATAAAATTGTAAGAATTAGTGTATACAATTTTACAAGTATCTATAATAATGACTTTGACTTTTATAAATTTTTTTCAGTTTTATACCTATTCCTTGGTTTTATACACTTTTATACACCAGCAATATTTTTTTAATAATACACACTTTTATACACGTAAAAAAATGTGTATAATATGCCAACAACCCTGGTCAGAAGTAATGAGCAACATTGTTAAGAAATCGCAATTGTATGACGTTCTTTAGATTTTTTGCGTATGTTTTTCTCTATACATGCGACAATCTTCATGACGTGTTTCTTGTGCCTCTTCTGAAAACTGACCTATTGGAATTATAAAGAATTTGACAACACTACTAGCATGATAAAACAATTAATCTTGAGTCACAGGCATAATATACCAAGAGTACAGATTTAAATACAAATTGTGGTGGAAATACAGAATTGTTCAAATTTGGCTTTGTTGATAGGTTGGTCACACGATAAAGTTTGTAATGAAACTTCTAAATCCTCTATTAGTCTAATGTCAATGCCAGTAATTTCCGAGCTTTTGATAGGGTTTTTAAAAAATCTGCGAGCAGTGTTGCCATCATTACATGAACCTTAACCCGGCGTTGGTTAATCCACAATCAAGCCCATTTCCTCCCTAAATTTCTTTAGTATTTTTCTTTTCTGCGTTTTAAATTAGCTTTTTCTAAATCACTTCTAATTTGCCATTTTTTAATGTCTAAGCGATAGCGATAGCACTCAAAAACCCTTATCTAAAAATGCAATGTTGACAAACTAAACCGATAATTGTCCTCATTTAGATTTTTGTGTAAAGGTTCATTATTAAAAGTTTTGGGAGTGGCTTTACAAATATAACATCTGATGGCGGAATTAGTCTCTGTGAATACATTACAAACTTTACCGTCCACCATAGTGAGGAAGAACTTACATTTATCTGGTTCCGAAATTTAGATACTTCATTTTTATTAAGATCGTTAGTTTCCTTTTAAAAAACGAATTTTAACGGACTAGGGTTTTCGCAAACTGAATGGACTTCGCTACTTAATTTAGGGGCACGAAAGAAATTAAAAATAGAAATTCGTCATTGCTTTCAGAAGAGGCTAATTTTTGTTTGTACTTGCTATGTCCCGAACTATCATCACAACCCCATTTACTCTAACTCTAACGTATTCTGTCCTTTAAAAATGCTGACGTTAGACTTTAATAACCGTTTGATCCAATCATTTAATGATTTTAATAATTTAATTTAATAATTTTATTCGGCTTATTATTCTTGAGCTGTTGGTTCTAGTGTTAGAGGTTTCAGAAGAACCAGTTTGAATCAAAACTTGTTGGTTCGTTTTATTTATTTAAAAACATCCTTCTAAGATTGAAAAATTCCATCCGCGTCAACTTAATACGAAGACCTAAACAAATTAATTAAAAATATTATTGCAAATTTTTGCAAATTAATTTTGATATTGAAAGAAAGAATAAGAGCGAATCTTTACAAAAATAGAAAAACCATTGCGTGGAAAGGTGTTGAGCTTATAGTTTTACTCTAAGAAACCAACAAATTATGTAAATTGCTAATTAAGTTTGGGCACTTGAATTAAAGCCTGAATATGAGCAAACCAGAAACAATATCGATACTTTTAGATTTTAAAAAAATATAACAATGTACACGAAAAATTATTTAAATTGTCACTTAAAGATCTAAACCACAAGTATACATACGTCAGTCAATCGGTTTCCTCATCACCTCACTTTGATCAAGTATAACGGGTCAAATAAAGCAACAAACGCTTACAGCCGTTTAGAATATTATCATGTGATTATTGTCAAACAAAAATATCCCGTTTCTATATGTTTACTCGGAGGTGAATTTTGTCCACCTAGCATGCTCTACTCGGTTCACTGTGCGTCGGTAAGAAACCAGCGGCTTCTTCCTGTCACTCAGCTTATTAGACAATTGACAACTTATTGGCGTTCTAACGAGAAACTTTGCTTTTGTCAGGCATCTTAATATGTTAGGCTTAGGTGACATTACTGTCTGCTTGTGAAGAGAGCGACGATACTTTGGATAATTTCCTTTGCGATTGTCCTGCCTTTGTTGAGATCAGGTGGCAGATCTTCGGTGCTAATGTGGTGTGTGGTGATAGTGTAAGCTCCTCATTATTGAAGTGCCCTCTTGATTTTCGCCAAAAATTGGGAACATTTTAAGCAAATGGGTAAAAACTGGGTCCTGCTTCCTGGTAGTAGTATGGACCAGTTGCGTCTGAGTGCTCCAGTGAAGTGCTTCCAAACCCGACAAAAAAAAAGGACCGTAGAGAAGAACCGTGGATACACTTCCTTATACATTTATACATGAACTACATATAAAACTGATTTTCTCCAATTTTTTCTCTTTAATTTGTTTTCAAATTAGTTAGACTTATACCATAATGGTGCCAATAAACAACACTTAACAACACGTGTTAGTATGAACGTATGTACATCCATACAAATGCATACATGTGTTTAAAATCAACAACTTTTTATACATTACATTATAAGAAGTAATAGTTTTTCAAGTTCTCTATGTCGGGAAGGCTTATTTAAACTCAATTTAATGAAAGGAAAGTGCCATACCCAAGTAGGCTCGAAAACAAAAAAAAAACGGCGACGAACTTCAAAGAACTTGCTCCAGTGAATTCAAATAAGTTCATGTATTCATCTGTTTGGATATGAAATCGAATTTATTACATGGATATGTATGCACACACGAAATCCATTCATGTGTTCATGAAGGCAAAGGAAACAAACCTCGACAAAGTTAAGTGGTTTAGATTGTGTTTTGAAGAAGAAATTTTGCTGTCTTTTTCCGTTGGGATTAGAAATAAATTACGAGTACATAATGCATGTATGTATGTATGTAAAAAGAAGGCCGCAAGGATAAACTTAAACTCAAGACCAATGTCTTTAGATATGTAAAGTTTCAGCAATCGACTTTCTATCTCCTACTTAAGTTAAAAGGTGCCAAATTTTATAAAAGATTTTTGTTTATTGGCAGTAAAAAAAAAACCCCACTGAATCGAAATAAGCTTTCATCAAACTTGAAAATAAGATTTCCTTTTTATCATAAGAGAACTTTGTACGTGAATGAGAATCCAACGATGTAGATACGACATACCTATGTATGTATGTACCTAAAAAGGTTACATAAAATATCACGTTACGAAAAAAAAAGTGACATATTTGGTGTTATATATTTCAATTTTAAAAAGGAAATAAGACCCGACGGGTCACGGTGGTATGCTATGAAAATACGTCCAAGCGACATTGCTTATGTAAATACATAATAGAAAATCCGTGCTCCCATATTTTGGGGAAGCTTTATTTGGCATAAATTATTATGATTTTAAAGGAATTTTAGATTTTGCCCTATTCAAAAATAAGGTAGGGAAAGCGAATTTTTCAATTTTTTTCTCCCCGCTTTACGTTTTCACCTCATTAGATTATTTTATGACAGGGCGCCTAGATTGTTTGTTTCGGCAGAAATTACTATTTAAGACGCTTTAAAATATTTTTATAATAGACACCGTATCAGAAAGAATGCAGTATGTTCTAACCTGAAAGCGTGTCCGGGAGTACCACTGACATGCCTTTACTTACCGCAATTGTTCACTCCACGCAACATGACTGCTTAGACAGCAAATAACAAAACTAAACATTCGAGACATGCATATGACGAGTCATATATTGACCCGTACTATGAATGAATCATATGCATTTTTGCATTAACGGTAATAAAGGGTGATCTAATACGAATAAATAAATAAAAATAAAACACTTCTGTTCAATATTTATTGGCATTTCATCTCATTTCATAGGCTTGACCTTCGTTTCTGTCGTGAATTTGGTAATGGAGCTCCAAAATTCGTTTTTTATTAAACAATTCTGTTCAGCGACGAAGCTTATTTTTGGGCTAACGTAAACGTCAACAAACAAAATTGTCATATTTGTGCTGATCAGCAGCCAAAAGCGACTCAAGAGCTAGCAATGAATCCGGAAAAATACACTGTTTAGTGCGTTCTATGGGCAAGCCGTATCATCCGAGCGCATTTCTTTAAAAATTCCGGAGGAAGACGCGTAACCATCAAAGGCGAACGCTGCCAAAAGTTCAAGACATTGGTATAGATGGTTTTAACAGGATAATGCAACGTGCCACACAACGGGCGAAACCATCCAATTATTGAGAGAGATGAAAACATCATCTCAAGAAATCGACCTGTAAATTGGACTTTAAGATTATGTGATCTGACTCCCCTAGATTATTTTTTGTGGAAGTATGTGAAATCGCTTGTTTACATTGATAAACCACAATCGATTGATGCCTTGGAAGCTAACATAACACGCGTTATTAACGGAATACCGGCCGATATGCTTGAGAGGGTGCTTAAGAGAGTGCTGGAAAATTGGACACACAGAATGGACCATCTGAGGGATAGTTGCGGACAATATTTACATGGGATTTTTTCCAAAATATTAATTTTCATAAACCAAACTAACAGCTCAAATGATTTTTTTTTGATTATTTATTTGATTTTTATGCGTGTCATTAAAAAAAAAAAAAAAAACTTCAGGAAGCTCTTTTTTTATCACCATTTATCAGATGATCAGAATTGTACGATTGGCTTGGAATACTAAAAGCCACAAGTTATATTTGTATACTAGTTGATACCCACGACTACGTCACATTATGCCCTATGTCATTTTCCGTGTTTCAAGACATTAATGAGTAATGCTAGACTTTCAATCATTATATTAACTTTGCAAGGGCTCTCTCTTATCAACATTCCCAACTGACTCTGAGCCCGCTAACGGAGAAAGAGTCACTCCTCATATCCACACCATTCACTTCTTCAGCAGAAAATTATTGGTGTTGTTGGCTGAGTAGTGTATTTGAGTGAAAATAGCTCTTTCCCTCACCCATGAAGCGCAATCCATTCCAACCTGATGAATGATAAGGTACATTATATTCTGTCAGTCAAACCAATCAGATCTTCCACAACATCGCATGGGTTATATGGTAAATATATTCTTTCCTCCTCTTTCCATCACCAATATCAAGAAATAAGTTAGAAAACGCCTCTGCCCTCAAGTCATGTCGAGGATGGACACGCATGTACATATGTTAACTCTCAAGGACAGGACTTTGGCATCAGGCTATCAGATTGATGACTTGAGACAGGCCTTCACTTCATTTCCCGTGTTCCCCGTTGCACAACAGACTGGGTCTGTCCGAAGCCACCAGCCAAAAGCACTGTCCGAACGTCCTATTTTGATACTCAATACCTTTCTATGAGCACACTCATCCCACACTATAACTTTGGCTTCTCAAAGCACCTAACCCAAGTCACTCAGCTAAGAGATGTGACAAAGTGTAGAATCAGAATGACTTATGTAGGTTGAGATGCTTTGAGAAGGTAGAGCGACCTGTCATGTCTTCTTTAATCAAGTTAGCTGCAGTACCTGAGGAAGCAATAGCAACATCAACATCTCGATAGAAGCAAAGTTATGAACGAAGAAAAACAGCAACAAAGAAAAATGAAAAAAAACAACCCCTGTACAACTTGGCAAACCAAAAACAACACACGATCACGGAACGATATGTGCCGCTGACTACGGTTGACTACGGTTACTTGGCACACAGTTATAGTTTTGGAAAACCGTAAAACACATGTTTATTTATTTCTGTTCTAGAATATACCTACCAAATTTCAATTCCAAAATCCAATTAAAATTTTGTTTTTCTCACAAACTTAAACACCCTGTAGATCTTAAATTTCAAAAAATTTGTTTTTAGTGGGTGTCTACGCCACCAAAAGAAACTACTGTCCAAATTTGATGTTTCTAGCGCCAGCGATTTGGGTTGTGCGTCGATCTCTGGGACAGTCAGTCAGGTCAAAGCCTTTTATATATGTACATACATTTATACATACACATATAAAGACAAACTTTAAAATGAATTCAGATTGATTTTGAATACAATCACGGTGTTTCTCTTCTGGCTTTATTAGTCCTGTGGTATTACAGACTCTGGTAGATATCTATGGCGTTTACCCCCTGCCTGGTTAGGAAACTTCAGTGTTGACTAAGAGGGGAAAGGAGATCCTTTCATCTTGTCATATCCATTAGGCTGCTTCACACGGCAATCTTTTGTTTACACATGCTTAGTACATATTACATAACTGCACCTAGCGATGCCATCAGAAATATAATAAAACTGGAAGTCATGGACTAAAACCCCGAACATTGACCCGGACACACAAGAAAGATTGAAATTAAACGGGGGGGGGGGGGGGGGGGGGGCGGAAGATGCTTTCGGTTTTTTGTGTGGATGATTATTCATTGGTGGTAGTAAGTAGAAAGAAGCGGATGTTAAACGAAGTCAATTAACGCTAAGGCGCCGTTTTGGTTCCACAGTTTATGTGATCTGATGTTTATATATGGGTTAGTGAGGCTAAGTATGATCAAGGCGTCCTCAAATCCATCCGATTGAGTTAAGCAAGCGCATCAGTTTCCCAATTTTTCCACCCGAGATCTCCTTAAGGTTGCTAAAGAATGGTTTGTCTAACAGTTCTTGCCTGACTCTGTCCAAAGCCGATGAAGTGAGCGAGAGTTTCTTTCTTGCTTATGTTCTTGCAACTACAACAGCGCTAATTATAGGGGATATTAAGCTTCGCCGCATGTTCGCTGATTGGACAGTGACCCGTAATTATCGCTACGGCTGTGCTTTACAATAGGCCACTATCACAAATAACCGGAATTAAATTTCTTTTGACGTGAAATTGCCTCAGAAACGCGGAAATAAAAATTATTTTGCGAGGACGCTAAAAGTATGCAATGGTTGGTCGGATCATCTTTAAATGTATGTGTATTTGAAATGCGTAGTATAATCGTTTTTCATGGAAGATTGCAGGGTCATTTTTCCTTTGGCAAAAAGAATTTTTTTTCAGACTTTTTCATGAATGCTATGATGTCCCATGCCACAAGATTCTTTGAAGGATTCTTGTGCATTTCGATGAGAAAATACGAAAAGCTCGAACATTCGAGTAACTTAAGTTCTAGGCGCCTGCTTGACAGTTGTTAACATACCCTTAGCGGAGCGACGAAGTCGCGTGAGCGGCTAAATCAGGCGGAAAGAAGGGTTAAATCCGTTTAACCCGCGAAGCGGCCCACCCAAATACTGTTTAGTGCACCTCGAATTTTCATTTTTCAGACTGTTGTTGATCCATCCATCAATTAAATCATTATCGACATTAAGAGTCGGAAAAAAAAATTCGTTTTGTCAAACGGAAAATGACCCTGTTATCTTTTAAAAAAAACGAATTATGTTACGTATTTCAAATATGTACTCATACATATCAAGATCATCCGACAAACCATTGCAAACTTTCAGATACTTTTAATTACTTACAAGATTTTCATTACTGATGCATATTTTCGGTTGTTCAGAAGACGTCACTTTAACGATTACTAGCATTTATTATAGTATTACTTTCAGTTGTGATTCGTTGATTTTTCTAAGATGTTAAGCGTTTTTTGATTTTGTAGTTATGTTATTAAGCAAATAGGAAGATAAAACAGCAAATTATTTGCGTTTTTGTATTCGAAAAAGTGTTTTTCTCACTGGTCCATCGGAGATTTTAATTGCTTAGAACTTTGTTAATAATAGCGTCCTCGCAAAATAATTTTTTTCCCGCGTTTCTGAGGCAATTTCACGTGAAAAGAAATTTAATTCCGGTTATTTGTGATAGTGGCCTATTGTAAAGCGGCCCCATCGCTACAATACTGGCGATATCTGGGCGGGTCCTATTTAGGATCTGTTCTTGTAGGTGGTTGGCCACATTGCTCTGGATACGATGCAGTTGTTTGTTTTGCTTCATCTGAATCAGCGATAGGAAGTGTGGTCAGCGGTAGGAAGTGCCAATGTTTATTGGAGTGAGTGAGCTCTCAAAGGCTGAGTCTTGACTGTCAAGTTCGTCGACACATTCGTTTCCGGCAATGTCCCTGTGATCCAGGACCACAGGAGCGCGGCTCTGAACTGGCTGTCTACATACTCCAGTTCATTCCGGCATTGTTCCACACTTAAAGGATATGAAAGATTCCCGCGTCAACTTCGCAGTCCATTTTTAAGGCTTCTGGGTGGACGGCTGTGCAGTAGCCTTGTAACACTGCCACTTTCTCCCATTCAGCTCTGGAGAGAAAACCTGTAGTGAAACTTTAAATGAACCTAAACTTAGGAGTGATGTAGTCTGTACGGGTAGCTACCAATTCATTTGGTAGTAGGTCCAGGATGCTACTGTGACCGAAGCGTTTGGCTGTCCAAAATCGCGATTCCCTGATTTTAATTGCTCTACACAGTGCAGTATTTTTGATATGGAAGTCGAGGATAAGAGATGCAGGAAGACGGTTAGGGGATCGGTGGGGCATGCGCGTATGGAAGCTCCCAATGTGGTTTCTGGTTAACCACTTGCTAGCCCAATAGATCTTACAGGTCGGCGTGCATCTGCGCCTTCTCGTAATTGTAAATATGTGCGAATATTCCTATTTGTACATGAAACCAGT
Organism: Matsumyia berberina; assembly: GCA_917880715.2. Taxonomy (NCBI): domain Eukaryota; kingdom Metazoa; phylum Arthropoda; class Insecta; order Diptera; family Syrphidae; genus Matsumyia; species Matsumyia berberina. The sequence goes on along the minus strand of OU862872.1, from coordinate 59,002,835 downwards.
TAATACTAGCTTAAAGTCAGTACTGCCTCTGAGAATTCATTAAAACCAATGGAGGGAGTGCAACCTATAAGGTTATGAGTAATAATGTCAAACGCAAAATCAATTTATGGAAATGTACATATGTATGTAACTTCACGCCGCCGTGGTGCCGGGTGTGCTTTTATTTTGTGGATGAGTGCAATGTTCCGCTTTAAACTCGTCTAACTTTTAAAATAGTTGCATAAAATAAATATTGGTTTCAGAATCTCAATGAAGCTTATTCAAGGAAAAAAATGGGAAAGTGTCAGAAAACTTCTTAGACAGAGCAAATTAATAAATGGTCAAAATATGCCTGTACTAAATTTCTCTGAACTGTCAAAAAAATAACTATTCTTGGCTTAAGAACCTGAGATCATTGGCGAAAAGTTGAGTGTCGTCAAGACTCCACAATCAAGACTTCCACCATATCGGTCGAGGAAATATATACTCCCAAGATATTGGAAGCTGTCTATTTTCTCTACCGATTGTGTGGCAATGTTAGTTTGAGCTGATGGTTTCATTGGACGAACTGCTGCACATTTACATATTCGGGAAAGTTTTGAAGAGTCTTAGCAAAATCCTCCCCACATATTTGGGCATACTCTACGGATTACTTCTGAAAAGAAGGTTTCCGGTAAAAGCGTGCACAAAAGTGTTGCCTATTTGATGTGTGAAACTGGAGGGCTGATTAACAGCCTTGATTTATCTAGACATGTAGATATGTAGAGACATCTAAGTAAGAATAATATTAGAATAATTGTCGTTTAGAATATATATTTTACGATACTAGGCGATAACGATAGATTTGTTTTCATGCATTGTGTTTATCAATATCCTTTCACTCTTTGTTCTTTAGTAACATATAAAATTTGTAATAGATATGTACACATATAAACATAGTTATCTTTACGTGGATTTTTTCACATTTTCTGAGTACTTTTCTTTTTCTATGTGATTAACTTCCTTCTGCCTCCCTTATTTTTTAGACCAAACTTTAACATTCTCTCATCCCCAATTTTTTACACCTTATTTAACTCAAGTCCACGGACCTTTCACCCTTACAAGCAAAATGAAGTTCTATAAAATAAGTCCCCAAGGGAAGAACTCCACAAACAGAAAATGAAATAAGTCCCGGGAATTTGTATGGAACTTGGGGTTTATTTCATATGAAATAACTCTAAAAAATTTGCGAAATTGTTTCATGCTTTTTTGAGGAATTGTTTCAGAAAAGGAATTAAGGATTTATGTATGTATATATGTATGTATATCGTGATGAAAAAATCCCCTTAATCTGAATATGAAATATGTCCCAAAGACAAATTTTTGTTTTGGAGAGTTAATAAAATCAGCAAATTTTGATGCAAATATTCACCTTTTCTTGATATAACATACATACAAATATATGTTTATACGACATACCTATGTATATGGATATACGTACATAGGTATGCGTGAGAATAAAAAATAAATTAATATTATATCTGGTGAAAGTGCGATAGTCCAGGATGGACCAAGCCGTAACTTCTCGCAAATATTTATCCTGTGGGTGTTAAGATAGATAGATAGATTTTTTTTGTGGCAGCCATTTGACAATTTATGAGATACAATATTGCTCATATTACAGAGATATGGTTTTTGGTATCATACTATTAAAAAATTCGACTGGGGAGCCAGTCCTATACTTCCAACCGCACACATAACGATCGAGTTGAATTAATATTATTTATTTCTATTTTTGTTTTTGCATAAAATAATTGGATAATCAAATTAATGTTAAAGAAAACATTTCTTTAATTTCCCCAGCAATTGTGTGATAAAGAGTTGTTGTGCGAACTTGATAAAATACATTTCTTCAATTTCCTCAGCAAAATAAAAATATTGCCACACACACCACACATTCACAGACATAATTTCGAAAACGGGTGCAAACGATTTCTAGTGTATAGTAATGTCAAGCCCTGTTCATATCTCGAAACGTTTTGATCGGAGCGATTACAATACTTTCCCTACCAAGGTGGGAAGTAAAAATTTACTACAATTACTTAAGCAATTATATCACAGAAAGTCAACTGGTGTAGTATTGAAGGGAAACCCACTGAAAAACCTTCATTTAAACTAAAATACCTACCTAATTTTGTTGGAGGGAAAAGAGGAGAGAAGAGAAGTTGACAACAAGAGATACGTACACAATTATATAAATAAATCAGGTACATTAAGTTGTATGTATGTACATGTGTATATTGCACTTATAATTAGGCTTAGTTTGAAATCAAGTCATTGTCGAATGATAAGCAAGATTGATGATAGGTTTTTTCAATTCTAGTTTCAACCATTTCAATGTTTGTTATCTTGTGAAGTTCCTCAGTAAAAAAAAAGAAAGCCAGGTTTAAAATCATTTTTGCACACTCCCCAGACAGCAGACCTATAGAATAATATCGGTTGGAAAATAGCCTTAAATAATAAGAGTTTATTCTCGTTGTTTGATTTTTAATTCATGCAGATGAATGTATAAAGAACCCTCATCGTAACATTTACTTTTTTATGACTTCTTGAACGTGAAGATTTAAAGTTACCCTTTATTGCATAGTTATGCAGATATGCATCATACTACTTAAATAGTTATAATCATCGTCTAGCTTCTAAATTCACTTCAAACTTTTTGTTTTATTGTCTCTTTTGATTTGTTGGAATTATTTAAAAAAGTAAAAAATTGAGTTGAACGAAAAATATAAAAAAAATTTGTGGAAGCCAATAGATTTCCAATTTGATGAAAATCAAAAAGTGTTTACTGGGAACGGCTCACTTTCTAGATTTAAAATTTTTTTTTCAAAATTAATCGAATGGGTTTCGGCTACTGAGTTTTAATTTTTCTGCATTTTTACTTTCACATAGTACGTCGTAAATGCATAGTGTTGCAGACATGGAATATAGCTTTAATCCCGTTTTCCAGGAAAACCGGTCAAATAATTTTCTTAAAATTTATGATTTTGTACAATGGTGAGCTAGCCCAATGCAAACATACTTATTTTATTAAAAAAAAAAATCATGCATTAAAGGGTAAAACGTTTATTTCAGTGTATACCAAGATACTTTGCCTTTAGACAACACCAACGCCAGCAGTTATTTAACCCGCCCGGAAAATAAGCACAACAGTTTTTTAGGCCATTAACAAAGGGTACTTCGATTCCAATAATTTTCATTAACTGGCTGAATACAATGATGTAGCAGTAGTAAGAACTGTCAAAAGTAGAAACACCGCAAATTCAATACTGGGAACACAATGAGTAGTAGTAGCTGTAGCAGAAGTAAAAGTTGGCGAATTTTTGCGGCGCTACAGATTCTTCAGCTTACTACAAATGATTTTAAATGGAATTTATCCCACCCACAATATAAAAACAACAGTATCAAGGGGCAGGCAAGGAAGGTCATTGCCGATGAATTTGGTTTGTCATGTAAGTAAATAATACTATATTATACATAGTGTTGAAAGTGTTATTTTTTCTTAGATGATGTCGTGAGAAAAAAGTTTCAACCAGAAAAGGGTTTCGGGACAGGGTGCTGAAGAGCAATGCATATCGTGGAAGTACGCAGATAATATGGAGTTTCTTAGAAAACATCGGAAGCCGAGGGCGTAAGTATAAATATCTAACGATGGCGATAGTCATTTCATTCATTCAACAAGACAATTGGCAATTATTCCGCTTCAACCGAAGATGGTTGGGAAGGCAGCAGCCCAATTTTACCAGCTACCCCCAATGATGCAGTGGGCCAAGAATTAAACTTCAGTCCTCTGCTGGAGACGTCCGATACGCTTTACTCTTCGAGGAGCACCGGTGCTGAACCCTCTGGCGCATCCACCTCGTCGCTGGCAACAAACCAATCGCGCCTTAATAAAGCTAAAACCGACTCTGTTGAGCAAAGGCACCTATGCACGATGCAGTCCAGTTAGAAGTATCTGAACAAGCCTCGTGCATTGGCAGAAGTACCTTCTTAACCGTCAAATTTTCAAGATGAACTGTATTGGCGGAGTTTAATGTAAAAGCTTAGCAGCTTTCCCATTGAACTCCGCAATGAAGCAAAAATATGGATAATAACATACCTGTGCGAATTTCAGGCCAAATTCATAAACCGAACTAATAAAAAATAAAAAATAATAAAATGTACTCCGATTTTCTTCTAAAAAAAAGAAGAAAAATGATACATTATACATTATTACGGTTGAAAAGATACTTTTCCTTCTTTAAGAAAATAGGTAATTAACTGTCTTCGAATTTCAAAGGCTTCATTCGCCCTGTTGTGGGTTCCACATCTACGAACGGGGAACAACTCATTATTTTCCTGACGCCACATACCATCGCTGCGCGCACTATCTATGATATTCGAATCGCAATAGTCTTCAGGGCAGTACGAATTGCAGTTTTAAAGATTGTACGTCGTTTTTAAGAAGTTGTGTAGTTTAACACAAGTACGACTTTGTCTGCACTCTTTGGGTGAAATTCGATGCCTTAACCCAAGATTCTCCAACGAGCTGTTGAAATGCCAAGATTGTTTTCAATGATTCGTCTTGCTCTCGAATGTCTAAAATTGAAAACCTCTTCCGGCTTGTCGAGTAAAATCCCAAGGTAGAGTCTCATTAAATTCTTCCGTTAAGGAAAAGCACTGTCATCGACAAAATAATATGGCACCACCCTTTCAAAGTTTGGAAGCTTTTCTGTTGATGGTAGATTCACATTGCTTTCAAAAATCTTTCTGTCAAAAGAAGACTTGCGGAAAATCCCAGCATCACTCTGGCTACCGTATGCTCCAACATCCAAAGCCGTAAAAGTGTATTTAGCATCGCATATAGCAACCAACATAACGCTGATGCATACGTTATAATTTATGTATTTGGAGCCTGTGTTTGGTGGACATTTATTTTCAACATATTTGCCATCTATACTGCCAACGCAATGAAGCATGTTCCAACGATCGTTAAATTCATTGCTGATATGTTTCCAGTCACAAGAGTTCAGTTCTGGCATGTACACCGGTGAGGAGTTATTACTCCCAAAAAACTTTATATACTTCCACAATTACTTTCCGAACCGTTGACACACCCATTCGAAATGACCAGGCCAAATAGTTAGTTGTTACTTCTTGAGCTAGATACATACAGAAAAGGAATTAGGATCAGGATAATTATTTTTTAGACGACTTACACACATAAGTCTTAACACCATTCTGCATTCCGGATTTATTGGCTTTCGGACAGACTTTTTAACGAAGGATTCTTTTATCAGACTCAATAACAATCCATACTAGCGAAATAATACATGGCGTTGCTCGGGCTATTACATGTGAATAGACAACGATGTAATGAAGATTCCGTTAGTAGAATTCGATATCTTTTTCAAAGAGTTTATGAAAGCGTAATCCTGATTTATTAATATGTCACAAATTATCTTAAATCTTAATCTTAAACCTAGTTGATTGAATTTTATTTACCCGCACTCGAATTCCTCTAAGTCGAACCACCTTTAACTCGAATTTTCCCCTAACTCGACTTTGTTCACCCTATTTTTGCATTTCTTTAGTTTTTCTTCGAAAAGTCATCCTCCAAGCTGAATTCAATCTAAGTCGAAAGTCCTTCTAACTGGAGTACATACAAGTTAACGCCAGAAACATTTCATCATGCAAACAATGCATGATACAGTTCCCACGAGCAACAACATCAACTCCGTACGTGATGGAATGCAGCGAATCATATTCAACCGGACACACGAGGCATCGACAACGAGCGGATACTTGAGCCACCAACAGGTATGCTGACCTGTCGTCTGGCAGTATGGGATATGCACTTAGTTTTAAGATATGAAATATTTTGTCATTCAGTAATCATAAGTAGTTCGTAAGAAGTAGTTCGTAAAGAAGTAAATAAAAATATTTTTTTTAAGTAAATCTAGCTTTAAATAGTTTAATTGGCGCCCAACGTGGGGCCCAGGAAAATCATCGCATCAAAGTGTAATCGCGTCGCGTAAAGTGCTCTGTCGTAAACGCATAAGTCGACCTCAATTAAGCTCGCCGCGAGTGCAGTGCGCGTACCTTGAACATCATTACCGTAAGACGACCTTTATAAAAGCTCGCCAGCGTGTGCGTGGTGAAAAACCTGGGTTCCGGACAAAGAAGAAGCAGCATCTGTAGATTCTGCCGCCAACGAGGGAGTGTGGAGAAAGGCCCCCAAGTAACTACGAGTAAAAAGGAATGCAGCCCCTTCACCAGCGTTGGTTTATCCTAATGTAAGCTAAATTTAAGATTTATATTTCTTCACATTGAGATCGATATATAGTGTAATAGTGTACTAAGCGTAATAGTATAAAGTGATAGCCCTAAGACATAATTATTAATCAGTACGAAAACGAAACATTTAGAAGTCATAAAGAATAATCATATTAACCGTAGTTGTAAACCAATTAAAAATATCCTTCCCGTTCCTTTCGAAAACCTTTAACGTATCTATTTGAGTTCTTATGTCTAAACGTCCTGCAACTATGACCGATCCAATTTTGCGTCCACCGATGTTGAACATCGAAAATCCGACTCCATCAGTTTCTAATCAAAATTCATCGATTTCGAATCCAAATGCGAGGATTAACGCAACTCCAGAACTAGAATCGCTAATCGCAAGCATTGTAAGTCGCTTCTGCATGACTGAGTGCAGAAACCTCGTTCAATCTATAGTAAATCCTGATAATCAGTTTCATAGGGGAACCGATGAAACTATTCATGAACATCTGCGCACGAACTTAAGCGACCTGGACAAGGTACCAGACGTCGTGAGATGTTTAAGAGAGTTCTCCGGAACTCCCGGCGAATTTAGTTCATGGCGCAAGAGCGTTGAAAGGGTTTTAAGCATCTATAACCAATTTAGAGGAACACCAAAATATTTTGGTATCCTTAACATAATCCGCAATAAGATTGTGGGTAATGCGGATGCCGTTTTAGAGTCATATAACACCCCATTAAATTGGGAATGTATTTCGAAATGCTTAACGCTTCACTATGCGGATAAGCGTGATCTGGGAACATTGGAGTACCAGATGACGACTCTTATTCAAGGCAACAATGGCTTGGAGCATTATTATCAGTCGGTATACAATCATTTGTCATTGATACTAAACAAAATTTCGAGTATGGACTTACCACCTGATGCTTTATACCACCTTACATCGTCATACAGAGCCAAGGCCTTAGATACCTTTATAAGAGGTCTAAGAGGTGACTTGCCCAGACTCTTAGGTATAAGGGAACCGCAAGACCTTCCTACAGCTCTTAATCTCTGTTTAAAACTCGAAAATCAGCAATTTAGAGCCAACTATGCTCACCATAATATCAGCCAAATTAGGAGGCCACCACCTCCTCCTCCAATTCCTTCACGGAGAACCCGAGAACAGCAACCTTTCTATCCACAACTTGCATATGTACCCCAATCATCACATTTTCCACCGCGTCCCCCACCGCGTCAACATTTTAACCAACGACCTACATACCCCCCAAATCAATTTACCCAACCATCGAATTCTCAAATAAATCCACATCAATTCCGAAGGAATCCTCAACCAACTAGTAACTTTTTGCCACAATCTGTTCAAAGGCCTGAACCAATGGATGCTACAACCATCCGTACACACAATGTAAATTATATGAATCGGCCGGTGATGAAAAATTTCCCACCAGCTCCAAAACGACCTATGGTTCCTTCACGAGAATATCCAAATCCCAACAAGATGCAAAGAAATTTCCACTTGCAATCTTCAGAAGTTGACCCCCACAATAATAACACATCCATAGAATCTCAAGAAGTTAGTAACTATAATGCTATGATTTCGGCTATGAATAATCAGAAAGAAGATGACCAAGATCTTAATCAGTACGTAGTTCAACAAGGAAGCGGAGAACCGACAGAAACATTTTCTGATTTTGTCGACGTTCATTTTTTAGACTGACGAACTCGTCACTACCTTATTTTGAATGTAGGACGAGAGAAAATAAAATCCTAAAATTCCTAGTAGACACAGGGTCGAATAAAAATTACATACAACCAGATTTAGTTCGAAACCCCATCCCAAATCAAAAAATATTTAATGCAAATTCAGTCTGTGGTGCTATAGAAATTACTCATCATACTATAATAAATCTTTTTGAACCAGGCACAAATATTAAATTCTTCCTTTTACCCTCACTACGATCTTTTCATGCAATTCTTGGCAATGACACCCTTAAAGAACTGTCAGCTGTCATCCATGCTAAGGAAAGCTATATGACTGTAAACAAAAACATTAAAATTAAACTGAAACAACAAGTATCAGAATCAATCCATAATGTTAATCTCAGAACGCAGCACTTGTCGCAAGAACAACGACAACAACTTAATCGCTTAACCTTGAATTACGCCAAGCTTTTTGGAACACCAAATGAAAAATTAACTTTCACTACGAAAGTCAAAGGTAGAATTCGCACGACGACGGAAGATCCCGTTTACTCGAAGCATTATCCGTATCCTATGGCGCTTAAAGGAGAGATTGATAAGCAAATCAATCAGCTACTAAATGATGGAATCATTCGACCTTCACGGTCACCGTACAATTCTCCGGTATGGATTATACCAAAAAAAACGGACGCCTCTGGTGAAAAGAAATACCGTATGGTTATTGACTACCGAAAACTCAATTCGATAACAATACCAGACCGTTATCCGATTCCTGAAACTAATGAAGTACTAGCGCAACTAGGGAAGAACAAATATTTCTCAGTTATTGATTTAAAAAGTGGCTTTCACCAAATACCTCTACACGAGGACGACATCGAGAAAACTTCATTCTCGGTAAACAATGGAAAGTACGAATTCGTAAGACTTCCCTTTGGTCTGAAAAATGCACCATCTATTTTTCAGAGAGCTCTAGACGACATCTTGCGAGAACACATCGGTAAGATATGTTATGTCTATATTGATGACATAATTGTGTTCAGTGAGAACGTTGAACAGCACTTTCAAAATTTGGCATCTATTTTCGAGACTCTTCAAGAAGCCAACCTTAGGGTGCAATTGGATAAATGCGAATTTTTAAGGCCAGAAATTGAATTCCTCGGATTCATCGTATCTTCGGATGGTATAAAAGCCAACCCAATCAAAGTGGAAGCGATTACCAAGTTTCCATATCCACGAACTTTAAAAGATCTGCGATCATTTCTTGGTCTGTCGGGATTTTACCGCAGATTTATTAAAGATTACGCGAAGCTGGCAAAACCCCTTACAGCCCTTTTAAGAGGGGAGGATGGGCGTACGTCTAGACAAATGTCAAACAAAAAATTCATACATTTGGATAATGAGGCCATGGATACTTTTGACAAAATTAAAAATTCACTTACTTCAGAAGACGTTGTTCTAACTTTTCCAGATTTTAGTAAAGAATTCCATTTGACTACAGACGCTTCGGACTATGCTATTGGTGCGGTACTCGCTCAAGAAAATAAGCCGATAACCTTCATCTCTCGAACTCTATCGAAAGCCGAAGAGAACTATGCCACAAACGAAAAAGAAATGTTGGCTATAGTATGGGCTCTAAAAACTTTGCGAAATTACCTTTACGGTCCTACGATTCTGAAAATATTTACTGATCATCAACCGCTGACATATGCATTGAGCAATAAAAATTCCAACAACAAATTAAAAAGATGGAAGGCTATACTCGAGGAATATAATTACGAGTTAAGATATAAGCCTGGTAGATCGAATGTCGTCGCAGATGCTTTGTCAAGGCCACCCAGAACCATTGAAGTAAATAGTTTAACAGCAACCCAACATAGCGATGAGAGTTCCGGTCAATATCTAATACCTATAGCAAATGAGCCGATCAACGTATTTAAAAACCAGATTATCCTTTCCCTTGGAACAACGCCATCCTATGAATTTAAAATTATTTTCCCTACCTATCACCGTCATGTAATAGTTGAAACTGAGTTCACTGATCAAATTTTAACTGACATTCTTAAACGATACCTTAATCCATCCGTTATTAATGGTATCAAAACTGATGAAAGAATTTTAGGCAAACTTCAAGAAATTTACCCGACACATTTTAGCCAATACCGACTACGTTTCGCAAGAAACCAAGTCATAGACTTAATCGACGAAACACAGCAGGAAACCGAAATTATCAAGGAACATAATCGTGCACATCGCAACTCCCGCGAAAATAAAATGCAATTATTGCAAAAGTTTTATTTTCCACGGTTGAGAGCCAAAATAGAGAAAGTCACAAAACAATGCAAAATCTGTAAAGAGCATAAATATGACAGACACCCGAACAAGCATGAATTACAACCTACACCTATCCCCGAATATCCCGGACAGATTATTCATATAGATATCTACTTCACTAACAAAAAAATTATCCTTACTGCAATTGACAAGTTCTCTAAATATGCCCTGGTCAAAATCCTAAGATCAAGAGCTTCAGAGGACATAAAGCAACCTCTAAGAGAACTTATACTGGCTTTTGGAGTACCCCAAACAATTGTCATGGATAATGAAAAATCCCTAGCCTCTAATTCTATAACATTCATGTTAGAGAATATGTTCAATATTAAAGTTTTCAAAGCACCCCCCTACACAAGTTCCGTCAACGGTCAAGTGGAGAGATTCCACTCCACACTTTCAGAACTAATCCGCTGCCTTAAGACAGATAATGTTCATACCACCTTTTCAGAATTACTAGATCGATCAATCTATGAATACAACCGATCCATTCACACCACTACAGGCAAAAAACCCATAGACACATTTTTCGGTAGAGAGCTACTAACCAATCCAGAACAACTTAGACAAGAAAGACAAGAAAACATGAATAAACTACGCGATAAACAAGAAGCAGATTTAAAATACCATAATGCAAGAAAGAGTCCACTTAAAACATATTCTATTGGCGAAACCATTTACGTAAAAACTAACAAAAGAATAGGAAATAAGCTCGATTCTAGATATAAAAAGGAGACAGTTGCACAAGATAGAAATACAACAGTTATTACCCAGTCAGGAAGAATCATTCATAAAAATCTTATAAAAAATTAACTTTTTCAATAGAACATTATTACCACTCTGCAATGGCGAGGCACAAATTCTGGACTACTCGAATTCACAGCTAATAAAGATCAATACAGGTCGCGCGAAATTGCAGAACGGATCATTCAAGATAATACACTTGATCGACATCGAAGCTTACGAAACAACACTTAACAACTTGGAAGCTACGTTAAAGACATCCATTACTATCAACCATATCCTAACTCCTGTCCTTTCCTTTGAAATATCCCGTATACGAACTTACCTAAATAGACTTAAGATAAATAATAGAAGTAAGAGTAAGAGATCATTAGATTTTTTAGGTTCAGCGTGGAAGTGGATTGCGGGTAGCCCGGACCACCACGACTATGAAATAATTACTAATAAAATGAATAATGTATTAAGAAATAATAATAATCAAGTAATAATTAATAAAATGTCATTAGAAAAGATCAATGAATTAACGAACATTACAAATAAGATTATGAAAACATTCAAAGAAAATGAACTTAATAATAGTGAATTAATTACAAAAATTAAATATAAATTAGATATAATTAAGGAGGAAATAGTTAATGTAGTTTATGCCATTCATTGGGCAAAAGTAAATGTAATAAACTCTTTTATATTATCTAACACCGAAATAAATATAACAGAAACAATTATGAAAGTTGAAAATATTCCCTATGTGAATGTAGATGAAGCATTAGAATTTGCCGAGATAAAAATCGCTTCAAATGATAATAACTTAATTTATATTTTAAGCATTCCAACAACTACTAAAGAACTATGTAATTTGTCATTAATAAAACCTGTTAAAGTAAATAAAATAATCAATAAAATTAAATACGATTCAATACTGGAATGCGATACAGACATTCATGGCATTACAAACAAATGTAAAACATATAATAGTCTTTCTATTTGTAACGAAAATAACATTGTAAGTTTAAGAAATTCATCGTGCATCCCAATGCTGATAAAGAGTCAGAAAGCAACATGTCCCATCATCAACAATGAGCACATCCCAGATGTAGATGAAATAGCTCCAGGAATCCTACTACTAAATCAGTTTAATGGCCCAATATTCATCAACAACGATACTGTCATGCTCAAGGGTACGTTCATCATAAAACACTTCAACACTACCATTCAAGTTAAAGGAAGAACGATCATGTCAAAAGAAGTCACAAGTCATCAACCTTTACCAGCGATACTCCAACCGTCATATAAACCTGACAAGATAGAAGAAGTATTGTCTCTCGAGATGATCAAGGATCTTTATGTTAATCGAACGAAGGAAATCAAGCTGCTTGAAACGAAACACGAGATCAACTTAACCGTGAACATCATACTAGTGGTTACAGTCTTAGCCATCGCAACCTTCGCATACAAATTGATAAGAAATAAAGGCATGACTAAAAACGAACAGTCTAATACCAACATGCCATCATCATCATCAATAACCATAGGACTTGAAGACATCCCTCACCTAGTGACGTCAACAACATCTCACGAGGACGTAAGATTCTAAGGGTGGAGGAGTTAACGCCAGAAACATTTCATCATGCAAACAATGCATGATACAGTTCCCACGAGCAACAACATCAACTCCGTACGTGATGGAATGCAGCGAATCATATTCAACCGGACACACGAGGCATCGACAACGAGCGGATACTTGAGCCACCAACAGGTATGCTGACCTGTCGTCTGGCAGTATGGGATATGCACTTAGTTTTAAGATATGAAATATTTTGTCATTCAGTAATCATAAGTAGTTCGTAAGAAGTAGTTCGTAAAGAAGTAAATAAAAATATTTTTTTTAAGTAAATCTAGCTTTAAATAGTTTAATTTACATTCTAAATACAAATGTACATACATATATGTGCATACCTTGAAAAAAAAAACAATACCAACAACAAAAATCACCCTCTCCAACGCAATAATCACCGAGCCACGGCGACCACTTAGATTAATACAAATATGTAATGGCAAGCTGAGTGATTGTTAACCTTAGTAGTACAATTACCAAGTAAGGTGATCATCTCTGCAGTGAGTGCATTAATTTCTTCCAAAAAGAACAGTAATCCATTAAAATATTCTGCATTCTTGTTGCTAGATTTTGTCCAAGCATTAGATATGTTGCAGCTGTTTGTGGCCACGAGTGCCAAGTTGACTGATGCATTTCGATGGGTTGGGAGTGAAGGAAAGTCCGTGATGTTATCTTCAAAATTTAGATGTACCCTTACACGTTGAGTTTTTTTTTTGCTGAGAGCTTTTCCCTCATTTAAAATAAGCTTTGGCGACTAATACATATCAGGTCATTAGATTTGTGTGTTCCCTTGAAGTGCATTAACATGTCTTATGGCATATGACAGTTTTTTTTTCCTGTATCCGTACATCTGGCAGTTGTAACACTGCGTAACTCGGTTGTGCTGCCTTCTTGCAAAGTCCAATTTGACTTGTGTTTTGAAAACAGACCTAAAATGTTTCTTAAGCTCAGCAATTTTCTTATTGAACTAATCTCCAGAAATACGAGATAAAACACATCAATGAAACGTTCATATTGTTTTTTTGGGTGCCTCTCAATTCGCTGTTTTCATTTCGCAAACTATTCTCTCGCGACTGTCTAAAAATTTTCCCTCTATTTCGCAGAACTCATGTGGCAAATTGTCATTTTGCCTTGCTGTCATCTCGCTTTAGCATTTACTCGCATTTCTTCTCTGGCATTTCTATGTTCAGCGCTTCCATCAATTAGCTTTCATGCTTTTCCCCGCCTCTTATTTGGCAAACCGTTTATTCGCTCTTTGTTACTTAGCCGCTTGTTTTAGTTTGTTAACGTTAATTTTTTTTCTTGTTTTTACATATGTCAAACTATTTATTTTGTTGAAATACCTATGTAATAGCAAATCCAATCATTTTTAAAAATATTGAAATATTTATTATGTTGAACAGTTTATTATGAACCTTCCATTTTCCGTTGCTTTTGAGATAATTTTATGTTATTAAAGATTCTCTATATTGAATATGGTTTATTGTTTTTTTTTTTGTTCAATATTTCTTTGGTTTTTTTTGTTTTTTTCAAATAGCATGCTTAGCCAGTTTTGCTATTATTCTATTTGGCGAAATATTCTTTTACTTTTTAATTTTTTTGGCTTCCATTTTATCACATGTTAAGAAATTTCGCGCGAATTTTTTTTTAATATTTCGCCAAATAATATAAAGCGAAATAAGGGAACGCTAAATAAAACAAAGCGAAAGTAAGCAAAGTAAACTTATCAAAAAGCGAAATAATAATTGCGAAATATCTTAAGGCGAGCCCTCTCGTGCAGCTGACCTCCTCGCGGTGGGGGGCGGGCAACATGTCTGGGAAGTGCGGGTAGAGTAGCTATAGTTGAGCTACCCGTACTGCCCAGATATGGCTAACGAAGCGCAACCCCCCAATGATGACAAGACGGAGACACATGGCCTCGGATATTGCCAAGCCTGCTATGCCAGGGCGCCCTTCGGAGCCAGGCCTAGAGGGTGGCAGCATACGAGCGTCTGGTGGTCGGCTTGTCCCGCTCGGCAGCCGGCCGGGTTCAACCCGAAACGGCTACGAGCTTCCCGGCAATGGTCTCGCAAACCATTACGGGGGTCAAAGGGGAGATGCGCTATGCCCCGAGGGGGGCATAAGTGGACTTTCGGTTTTTCGACAACGGCATCGACTTAGGATAGGCACGTGGAACATTTCTTCGCTCACAGGAAAAGACCTTGAGCTCATTGGGGAGGCTACTAAATATCGACTAGATATAGTTGGTATCTCCTCAACAAAGCAAAGGGGTTCTAGAACTGTGGACCTTTCGGATGGGTGGAAACTCTTCATGTCAGGAGTAGCACCTTCAATGTCTGCTCAGGCGGGAGTGGGGATACTCACGAGTCCCAGGCTGGCAGGCAGAGTACTGGAGTGGATACCATTGGGAGGGAGAGTTGCGATCTTAAAGCTTAAGCTTGAAAGGTCAACTCTGGCTCTGGTGCAGGTATATGCGCCGAATCTGGAGTCGGAGTATGCAGCTTTCTTGGATGAAGTAGCTGCCGCCTTAGAACAGGTGGCAGATATGGATTCTTATCTCCTGATGGGGGACTTCAATGCTCACGTGGGTGTGGACGTAATGACATGGGGAAGTGTGATTGGGAGGAACGGCGACCCGGATCAGAATGCGAACGGAGAGAAGTTGTTGGACTTTTGCTGTGCAAATGGCATGTCCATTATGAACACCTTCTTTCCGCACAAAAACATCCATAAATACACATGGTACCGTCAGAGTCTTCAGCAGAAATCGCTGATAGACTTCTTTGTGGTACCATCGTGTGTTAAAGGAATGATTTGTAACGTTCGTGTTGTGAGAGGGGCTGAACTGTCAACTGATCATCACCTCGTGTTGTGCAATTTGTATCTCAACGATAAAGTACCTGTCCTACCAAAGCGTAAACCAAGGCTGGTGACACGCATACGGTGGGAGAGTTTACAGAACGATGAGATACGGGAGGAGTTCGCACGACAGGTATCCGAAAGGTTTGAACAAATTCCAACTGTTCCGACAAATGTAGAGGAAGAATGGCGATTGTTTTCAACAGCAGTCATTGCCTCTGCAGGAGGTGTTTGTGGAGTGAAGAGGCTCGGTGTGGCGGCTGGTGGTGAGAAAAGAACTGCGTGGTTTAAAACACCCGGAGTTCAAGAAGCCATCAGAGAGAAGAAGGAAGTCTTCAAGGTGTGGATACACTTGGCGGATTCAGCTTCTCGGAACCGGTACATGGAGGCGCGAAGAACTTGCAAGCTGGCTGTTAAAGCAGCTAAGGAGCAGTCTTGGAAGGAGTTCGGTGAGAAATTGGACTGTGATCACAGATCTGCAAACAAGGTGTTCTGGCAGACCATCCGCCGTCTCAGAGGAAGGAAGTTTAATATCATCGAAGGAGTCAAATCCAAAGATGGTGTACTTCTTTCCGATGAGAAGGACATCTTGCGCAGATGGAGCGAGCACTTTTCGGAGTTGCTCAATCCCGAACAGGGCACTGAGGATGGCAGACCCATGGTTTTGAGTTTTGAGGTGACTTTGGCGATTAAAACGCTAAAAGTCGGCAAATCTGCTGGTGTGGATGAAATCCGGCCAGAAATGCTCAAGGCTTTGGGTAAAGAGGGAGTGGAATGGCTCTCTCGTGTCATTAAAGTGGCCTGGGAATGCGGTGAAACACCTAGTGATTGGCAAACTGGGGTGATTGTTCCTCTTTTTAAAAAAGGGGATAAGAGGGATTGCTCCAATTATAGGGGTATATCTCTTTTAAGTCTCCCCGGAAAAGTATTTGCAAAGGTGTTGGAAACGCGTTCCAGAGCTGTGGTCGAGTCCCGGTTGGGCGATGAGCAGTGCGGCTTTCGTCCAGGTAGAAGCACAACCGACCACCTGTTCACTCTCAGAATGGTACTTGAGAAGGCCTGGGAGTATGCCAAACCTATCTACAGTTGTTTTGTGGATTTGGAGAAAGCATATGATCGGGTCCCTCGAGGTAAACTCTGGAGTGTATTGCAGGAGTACGGGATTGACGGTTCTCTTCTGAGGGCCATTCAATCTCTGTACACTAACTGTAAGAGCTGTGTTCGGGTGAACGGCGTTAAGTCGACACCTTTCACTGTGGGCGTTGGACTTCGCCAGAGGTGCGTTCTATCACCTCTCCTTTTCATAGTGTATATGGATTGGATGTTACAGCGCAGCCTTGGTGAGGAACGTTTCGAATTGGGAGACTTAAGGATAAGTCATCTGCTTTTTGCTGATGACTTGGTCATCCTTACGTCCACCCAGACCGAACTTCAGCGGGCACTAGACAGGTTCGTCGCCGTCTGTGTTGAAACTGGGATGAAGGTAAACGTGGACAAATCAGAGGTAATGGTAATTTCCAGAACACCTGTTCAATGCACTCTGCATGTTAGTGGAGTCCCATTGAAACAGGTGGAGGAGTTTAAGTATCTCGGGGTCCTATTCACGAGTGATGGTAGGAGCAATACTGAGTTATCCTGTAGGATTGGTCAGGCTGGAGCAATTTTGAGACAGCTTGGTCAATCTGTTATCAGGAGGGCCGAACTTGGCATCGAAGCTAAGTTGTCGGTCTTTAATTCAGTGTTTGTTCCGACCCTCACCTATGGTCATGAGGTTTGGGTAATGACCGAAAGAATAAGATCGCGGATACAAGCTGCCGAAATGAGATTTCTTCGTTGTATTGCTGGGGTGACTCGACGAGATCGGGTTAGGAACACCAGAGTACGAGAGGCACTCAATGTCGAGCAGCTACTTCTTCGGACGGAGAGGTCCATACTTCGATGGTTTGGGCACGTCAAACGCATGTCCCCAACTCGGTTTCCAAGACGTGCCATGGAATTCGTGCCATCGGGTACGCGTCCCCTGGGCAGGCCTAGGTTGAGGTGGCTGGACCAAGTCCGAAATCTCACCTCTACCCGTATGGGGATTGCCCCTGATGAGTTAGAGTCGATGGCGGAAGATCGGCAAATGTGGAGAGTCCACTTAAGCTCCCTAAACCCGCGACCCTCATAGTGGATAAGCGGGCCATTGGAAGATGATGATGATGATGATCTTAAGGCGAATTAATTACAAACCCAAATAAAAATTTGCGAGATAAAAACTGCGAAAAAACAAAATGCGAGTTGTTGAAATGCGGAATAATAAATTGCGGATTGATCGAAGAGAAATAACAAAATGCGACAAAAAAAAAAACCGCGAGTTGTACCATACCCTGTTTTTTTTATCAACTTGACATTTTGACACTTTAATCTGAGTGACACTTGTTCATCTTTAAGTTGGTCAATAGATAATTGCTATAGGCCGTACAGAATAACTTTGAATGACCCTGACGTTGGTTGCTCATGAGTGAAGAATTGAACGTTTAATGATTTAAGTGCTGCGCACAATTCCTGATGAGAGGTTATTCCTTTACTTTCACAGTTTATTTTAATTCCAGTGTTCATTTTCTTCACAGAATAATTATCAATTTTGTTTTCGCGAAGTTGGGCATGGATTTCACCAATTGTTTTTTGCAAAACAACAAACCTCTTCCTCTTTAGTATCAGAATCCGGCAAGCATTGCAGGGTAATTTGTGGTTTACATCGCTATCCCAGAGGTAATGGTAATTTCCAGAACATCTGCTCAGTGCACTCTGCATGTTAGTATGTTCAAGTATCTCGGGGTCCTATTCACGAGTGATGAAAGGAGCAATACTGAGTTATCCTGTAGGATTGGTCAGGCTGGAGCAATTTTGAGACAGCTTGGTCAATCTGTTATCAGGAGGGCCGAACTTGGCATTGAAGCTAAGTTGTCGGTCTTTAATTCAATGTTTGTTCCGACCCTCACCTATGGTCATGAGGTTTGGATAATGACCAAAAGAATAAGATCGCGGATCCAAGCTCCCGAAATGAGATTTCTTCGTTGTACTGTTGGGGTGACTTGCCGAGATCGGGTAAGGAACACCAGAGTACGCGAGGCACTCAATGTCGAGCAGCTACTTCTTCGAACGGAGAGGTCCATACTTCGATGGTTTGGGCACGTCAAACGCATATCCCCAAATCGGTTTCCAAGACGTGCCATCGGGTAGGCGTCCCCTGGGCAGGCCTAGGATGAGATGGCTGGACCAAGTTCGAAATCTCACCTTTACCCGTATGGGGATAGCCCCTGATTAGAGTCAGAGTTAGAGTTAGAGTCGATGGCGGAAGATCGACAAATGTAGAGAGTCCACTTAAGCTCCCTAAACCCGCGACCCTCATAGTGGATAAGCGGGTCATTGGAAGATGATGATGATGATGATCGCTATCCCACAAAAAATGTCAGTACAGGAAAGTTAGGACGTTTGCATCTCACTCTGATTGCAAGAGCTTGCATAAATCTGTCACTCTTTAAAGCTCTTTCAGGGATACTGTAGTATGCATGACAAAATCGCCAGAAATCGGAGAGTAACAATCGTATGGTTGGTCACCGTGGCTCAGTGGTTAGTGCGTTGGACTGCTGGCCAAGCGGCGTGGGTTCAAGCTCCAGCCAGGAATATCACTATATTAACACACTTAATCCAATAAGTATGATCACTTATTGAACTGTGACTGAATTGAATGTTTAAAATTCCGCGCAAATAAACCTTCATTATAGGTAAAGGACAAAAAGCGAACAATTTATTAACTGCATTTTAATGGGTTTCCCAGAAAAACAAGAAAATGAAAAAAATAAAAACCAGGCGGCAACATCCTCACATACTAAAATTAATTTATAAAATTGCCTTAGAAACGCGAAAATAAAAGTTATTTTGCGAGGACGCTATTATTAACAATGTTATAAACAATTAAAGTCTCTGATGGACCAATAGTGGCCTATTGAAAAGTGGCCCCGCAATTTCTCTCATTCAGTGTCCTGAAAACATCTACAGGCACCAGTGTTTGAAAAAAAGCTATCCCTGGCCTGTATTGACAATTTTTGTGGGACAGAGTATAGTTCCATTTTTCAAAAAAATGTTTTTTACTACACTTTTAGGTTTTAAGAATGGAATACAAGTTGTTTTACACCATTAGCCTTTAGATGCTCTGGGAATCATATTTCTTAATATTATGCTGGTTTCGCTGTGAAGAAATCACAAACTTTAAACTCGTTGTTCTCGAAACAGGAATTTCAAAGTTGACCAGCACAGTAATGAGAAATTATATTTTAGGGATATAATAAATTTTTTAAAATATTGATTTTTGATGAAATGGTTGGGGTTAAAAAAATAAAAATCGTTTCTTGACACATTCATATGTACATACATTACAAATTAGCAATAACTCAAAAAAAGATGAAATTTATCAAAAATGTCGGTGAAAATTTAAAGTACGCAAATCGGTTAAGAATTGCTTGAGCTGGGCTGCTGCACGACTTTAAAAGGTGTGTTCAGTGAAAAACGCTTTCAAAGTTTGTGATTACTTCACCTTTTCGTAAAAGGCAACAGCGTAAAACAACTTGAATTCCATTATTAAGATCCTAAATTGTATTTTAAAATCAAAATAATAAATTTGTTTGAAAATTGTATATACATACATATTTATGTATGTAGGTGGTATCTGTTAAGGATGGCCAGGTTACATTTACAGGACTTGCAGGAGCTCAAATAGCCTTACTGGCTATGTCTTCTGATCTTTTTATTTCAGCTGAGCTTACTGTCCAGGTATGGACTCAAATATTTTACTTCTTCAGCTGGTGTCAGTATCATACCTGGCATTATGCGTTTTAGTAAATCAGTTTTCCAGTTTACTTTTCGATCCACAGTAAAGTCCAAATATTTTTCATTGTCAGTAAAGGTAAGGCTTATGCCATTAACAGTAGAAGGATCTGTGTAAGGAAACTCTAATTTCTAAAAAAAAAAAAGGGACAGCTCAGTTCAGTTTGGGGTAAACCCCCGGTCATTTTCTGAGCGGTGCCGTGAAATTTTTTCAAGCGAAATAAAGCCGTGTGAAATGAAGCCGAACTAACTGTTTCCAGAATTTGATCTTATTTCACTTTAATAAAGCCAAATTTTAGAGAAACACAAAAAAAAAAATCGGCAACTCAACTCTACCGTTACATATCGTTGTTTGTTCATTGTAACTCGACGTACGAATAGAGTCATTTCATTAGTTGGTAACAAACTTTGGAGTGAGAAACGTCGAACAAAAATGGCAAATGTAGACGAATCGGTTTTTTTTCTTACGAAATTTCTAGAAATGCACTTCTATATATTCCGGAAAATAAACAACTTTATAAAGTTAAGAATGTGTAAAAGATATACGTGTTATGTGAATTCGTGCAATTCAAGTGCGGTTGTGGATTTTAACAATGAAAATTTAGTGAGATTTCCCAAAGTCAGTGCTCCACATACCCTTACCACTCAAGAAGATCTTCGAGCTAAATTAAAATTATTAAGTAAAATCAAAAAAAAGTGTGCTAAAGTTTCACTTAAAAGAAGTAGGATTTGTGAAGTTTTTGACGAAGTGCGTACCAAAGGTGAAAACAGTGAAAACATAAACATACGCAATAGTTCATTCCCTAAAGCTCCTATACCGGCTTTATAAGTGTGTGCACTTTTCCAAAACCCAAGACGATCATGTAACAATTTTCATTAGATATATTAAAATTAATAGGCACTTAATGAAACTTTTTTTTAGATTTATCCGTTTATTTATATAAATGAGCAATAAAACTAAACAAATTTATTCAATATATAGAAGCTAATTTGTTCAAATTCAGCCCCAGCTCTTTCCTAACTGATTTTAAAAAGGGCTTAAGAAATGCATTGCATAAAATATTTCCGTCTGCCAAATACACAACCTGCTGGTTTCATTTTTTTCAGGGCGTAAGAAGAAAAGCATCTTCACAAAAAAAAAAAGGAAATAAAACGCCTGTACCGAACATTTTTAGTTCTACCGCTGCTAAAGAACATGCAATCTGCATTTGAACTTTTGAATAACGAAGCAAAATGTGCGCAGTTTATAATAAAGGGGGAGTATATATTTAAGAATTTTCTGATATACCTCAGAAAGCAGTGGATGGAAATGGTAAGAAACTAATATTTACAATAATAATGCAACGTGTGTAATGGTTATAGTTAAATTTAATTAGGTAACTTTAACTAGTTGGAAAAAAAATTATTCTTAAAATTCGCACGAATTTTTGACTATCATTTTCTTAAATTCCAAATGGTATATGTATAAAACGACCAAAATCTTATACCATTCAGAATTAACTTATACCAGAAAAAATCGCTCGATTTTTAGCTATTATTTTCTTTTTGGTCGTTAAATAAATAGAATGGCCAAACAGGTTTACTATTGCAATTATGGATGTAACTATTACTAATATGTACTCCTTCAGCTATATCCGTGTTCAGGGCTCCCTTAAGAACAACAAGTGCTTTAGAGGGTTACAACAGTCGACTGAATCGTAAGTTGGTGAAATTCGGTAATTTTTTCAAGTTCGTTGACTGCCTGCTGGATGAAGCCTGCGGATAGCACGTTTAAAATGTTTGAACCACCAAAGAAAAAATCCAAAGACAGAGGACAACAAATTGAAGCGGCTTTAATGAAATTGGATACAAAATTAATATCGATTGACGACTTCCTATAGCAAATGACAAATGAAAGCAACGATCTATTTTCCGATCTTATTATAGAAAATGCAAGCAGCGACGATGCAGAGGATATAAGTCCAGATAAAGTTGAAGAAAATGATTTCAACGTTGATGTTAGATTACTATTATGCATCATATGTTGTGAAAATACGCGAACTATTCTTCTACAACTTCAAACTTTGTTTGAACTGTTATACAGGGATGTCAGATAAATACATAGGTACCTGAAAGTCAATAACCCGATTCTTTGTCCAATTTGCAGGCAAATTGTTCAAAGTATCACTAGGGTAAAGTGACCATACGTCCCGCTTTTGGGGTATCTGTCCCGCGCTCACATAGGTATGTCTCGATTTTCCATTACTGTCTCGCGTTAAGCGGAACATCCCATAAAATGTTCTGTTTTGCAAAGCAATGCAGTTATTTAAGAATTTACTTAAATTATTTATGGTAAACTCAGAAGACTGAAGCAAATAAATTGAATAAAATGTTATAACTCTCTCGTGTTCTAATTTTGTATTGAACATTTAAAACTGCCTCGTGTCCCAATTTTATATTGAGAATTTTTCATCCTAGAAAAAGACTAAAAATACTCATTCGTTTTTTTTAATGCAAATTTGAAACTGTGTAACATGGTCACTTTACACTAGGGTATATTGTTAGAATATACAGCTGCGAGCATTAAAATAGTAGCACCGCAAGTAATGCTTTTAAAATTTTTCTTGCTGTCGTATCTGAAGTCACCCATTAATATAAGTGCATTCAAAACAAGCTCACATACTGTAGATACTACACCCATGGACAAAAAAACCCTCGCACTAACTTTTCATTTATTTTCAATTATAAAAATCTGAAATATTTCCATTATTGCAAGATAATTGTAAATGTTTGGTTCGCATTTAGTTTATTACCTTGTGTATTAAGTGAAGAAGTACTAAGATTATCGGTAAGTTATTACTTTAATTTTTTTTCTTTTTTTATGTTGTAATTGCAAAAAAGTAACTTTTTTAATAGAATTGCAATGGTTTTGACTCTAGAGGAAAAGGCCCATATAATTGTTTTAAATAAGGAAAACCTGTCAAACCGTGAAATAGCTCTTCGAGTAGGAACTAACGAATGGAGTGTTAGAAATGTTTTGAAAAATTATAGTTCAGAAGGCTCCATTACGCGAAAAGTTGGAAGCGGTAGACCCAAGAAGACGTCTCTCAGGGAACAGCGGCTAATCCAGCGAATTTCTGTAAAAGACAGATTTAGACATGCTGGCGAAATAAATAGTACGTTTAAGCAACAAACTGGTAAAGAAATTAGCGACCGAACTGTCCAGAGATTGTTAAAAAATATGGGTCTAGAAGCTAGGCGCCCTGCGAAAAAACCTCTCTTGACGCCAAGAATGAGAAAACAAGGGCTTGAGTGGGCAAAAACCTACAAAAACTGGACCCCAGCCGATTGGGGACAAGTTGTTTTTTCGGATGAGTCCAAATTTAATTTGTTTGGACCAGACGGTAATGCGGTAGTTCGACGAAGAAAAGGAGAACGCTATTCTGACGAATGTGTTTTGTCCACCGCAAGCATTCCCCCTACATAATGGTATGGGGTGCAATCACAGGGTTTGGTGTGGGCGAAATTATAATGCTCAAGACATCGGTTAATGCAATAGAATATCAAAAAATAATTGAAAATGGCGTTATTCCCACATTGAACCAACTGTCTGAACACTACGGGGACGTCATATTTCAAGACGATTCTGCTCCCGCTCATAGAGCAAAATTGGTATGTTTCTGTTAGGGACTTGCCTATCTTCTCTTTCTTCTAGATCCAAGATTTCAAGAATTCATTGGGTATTTTGTCCCTTCCATGGCCTGGAAATAGTCCAGATCACAACCCAATAGAGAATTGTTGGCATTATATGGGCAAAAAAGTTAGAGCCAGAAGGCCAAAATCCCTCCGTGAACTTGAAGAGGTTATAAAAGAGGTCTGGCATCAAGACTTAAGCGTCAGTTATTTTGAAAAACTTTTTAATTCAATGCCCCAAAGAATTAATGACGTTATAAGGAAGAAGGGCGGAATAACTAAATATTAGGTTATTCGTTTAATAAATTTATTATTATTATTATTTATTAAAAAGTAAGTGAATTACAATTTAATTACAATTAAGCACTAGCTACCAGGGCTTTCGGCTAGTTTAATAAATTATTTATATTTTTATTTTATTTTTTTTTTTTTGTTTGAGTTACTTTTAGTATTTATTTACGTTTTTTTCACAATTACCCTAGTTTGTGTTAAGATTTAAATGAATTGTTCAGCCTTTCAAAGTAACCAAATCTGTGTTTTTTTTCCTATTTACCCAAAAATGTAATAACTGTACGTTTGAATTCCAAAGAATATATTTTAGTTTCGTTTTAAATTATCGTAATTATAAGTACAAAAACAAACAAGTAAACAAAAATTCATTGTTCAATAAAAATATCAAAGTTTTACGGAAAAATTAAAAAGAAAAATTGTGCGAGGGTTTTTTTTGTCGATGTATGTATAACACTATGGATGAACATGATCATCTGTCAAGGGAAAAGATTAGAGTGTAGAGAGAACAATAAAATAGTAGCACAGCCTTTTTCTCTTAATAACTTGAAGAAAACTTGTTAATTTAAGGCAATAGTAAGTACAATTGGAATAGTTATGGCTCATTTGATGCAATCAGTATTTTATTTGTTGATTTGTTTTTCTTTTTCACAAAAGTGGCCCGCGGTAAACACTGCACCGCTGAAGAAAGAGAACTCATTGTCCGAATGCGCAACGAAGGCAAATCATACAGGGAAATCCAGAAAATCCTTTTGTACTCAGCTCCGAAAATATTTAATGCAATAAATTTCAAATAAAAAACGGAGAAAAGAGGAGCGAAGAGGAAAACAAGCAAACAAGATGATCGCAGCATTGTCCTCTTGAGTAAAAAAAAGATCCCTTGAAAACAGCTGTGCAGATAAGGAGCGAAATAGAATTGCCTGTCTGTACTATGACGGTGCGTAGGAGACTGCTAGAAGCTGGTTTATCAGCGCGAAGTCCGCGAAAAAAGCCACTCCTTTCAAAAAAACATATGGCAAAGCGTCTTGAGTTCGCAAAAAAATATACTGATTGGCCAGCTTCCAAATGGCGAAATATTTTGTGGACTGACGAGTCCAAATTGTTCTGTTTGGTGGTGCTGGATCTCGTCAGTATGTCAGGCGTCCCCCTAACACCGAATTTTTGCCTAGGTATACCACGAAAACCGTAAAACATGGAGGTTCGAAAATAATGATATGGGGCTGCTTTTCATACTGCGGTACTGGTCCCATATACAGAATTGATAGCACAATGGACCAACATGTGTATGTGAGTATCCTCCAAAATATAATGTTGCCATTTGCGGAGTGAGAAATGCCTCTGAAATGGGTCCTACAGCAGGATAACGACCCAAAACATACCAGCCGTCGAGCAAAAAGTTGGTTTCAGGACAATGGGATTTAGGTTTTGAAATGGCCAGCCCAATCTGCTGACCTGAATCCCATCGAAAATCTTTGGGTCGATATTAAAACCGCTGTTGTCAACAAAAAGCCAACAAATAATAACCAATTGTGGGAAGTTGTTCGGGATGCATGGTTTGGCATACCTTCTGACCGCTGTAGGCGTCTTGTTGACTCCATGCCTCGACGATGTAAGGCAGTTCTTAAGTATAAAGGCAGCTCCACCAAATCTTAGTGTTCAGAACCATTTTCGAAGCTATATTTTAATTAATAATCACCTAAATGTATAATTCAGTTAGAGTGCTACTATTTTTATGTAAATCGTTGAATTCAATTTTTATTTTTATTTTCTGTAAATATGTATCTATATTTGAAATGCGTTTATATTTATTTTGTATGTCTACTATATTAATAAGAAAAAAAATTAAAACCGTGGATAAACTCCTTGTTTTCATGTAATTGAAGATTTTTCATATTTTCTTGACTGCTACTATTTTAATGTTCGCAGCAGTACATACTCTGAGCTTCCATTTGTTGAGATTTCGTTACATTTTTAAAACCTTGTTAAATTTTGTAATATTGTATGAATTTGACTAACTTGATTTGTTTTGTGTGGATATTTTTGTTAATACGAATGAATGTTTTTTTTCTGTTTAAGTCTTTGACACATCACTTTGTCAAAGTGAAAAGGCCGAATCTGAAAATTAGGCTTTATTTAGCTTTCATTATGTAAAATAACGTCGAATTTTGAAATTCGGCTTTATCTCACGGTACATTCCTGAGCTCGATATAAAAAAAGGAATTAAAAAATGACGATACGACGTGATCTGCATAGGAAATCGTTTTCCAAGGTAATTTTGTGCCTTGTAAGTTTTGTATTGATATTACTGACTGTGAACAATTAATTGATCACCGTTCTACGCAGTGGCGGGTTGTTAAGCTTTTCATTAATGAATATCTTTCTGTGAAAAAACATGCTTCATACTTTCCGGTCCTGTCCAAAATAAGACTCCTTCTTTCTCCGATGACCGATATAGTGTTTATTCACGTCAGATATGTCCTCCGCTTCACAACAAGCTTTCATTGGTTTTATTCTTTCTCTCAGTAGTTCTTGAATAGTGATGAACCTATGGTATCACAACGGACCTCTTTTGGTCTAAATGTGTCTTAATCCAAGTGCGAAAAGTGGCTTTAACCCAACCTTATACAACTTTCCCGTACATGTTGCATTCATTTGAGGCCTTAAAATATTTATGAAGAGAAGAAGAGAATATCGGACACATACAGCCTATGGGAAGGTCTTCTTTTGTGGACATTTGTCAGACAACATCTAATTTACTAGTTGCATTTCAAAAGAATTCTTCCTTAACATCTGCGGAAGTATCTCACTCAGGAACAAAAGTTTTATGAACTTCATAATGCGAGCGCGTAAACCTACATGCCACTCAATTTAATTTGCAACTAATCTTTTTGCACAAAACTTGATTTTTCCATTAGAAAAAAAGTGAAGCACGAGTTTGCGCTACAATAACCTTGTACAAGAGTTGCACACGAAATTAGCATCCATGCAGTCGAATTTGTTAGGAAGACATCTTAGGTTGATAATGCGAAAGTAAAGTGCAAAATAAATCGTAACAGAAATTACTTCAGTTCACTAAAGTTAATTAAAAACAAAGTGATTGCACAGAAGGTAGCTCTATCATTTGGGGCCTCCAGGCACACGAAACGATAAGTCGCAAACAAAACAAATAAATTGCTTCAGTATGACTTCCGTTTCCAAAGAAGTTGTTCAGTCTTTCCATTTTTACTTTCTCTTGGCACTGGCGTTGTATAATTCAGTGCACATGAATAAAACAAACAACCACTCAGTTTACTTATGTATTTTCAGTTTCTAAACTTTATAATACATACATATTTGTTTGAAACCACCGATGGGCGTTGGATGTAATAAATTGAGCGAATATATACATATGTATGTACATACGTATTAATAAATTTAATTTAACTTTGCAAATTCAATTAAAATGAAAGTTGCAACTGGCTTTGAAGGACTCGGTTCGCCACTAGTATGCCAGCCCTGCAGAGTAGATGTAACATTTTAATTCAATGAATGGAAAAGATTTCGTTTCGAAGCATGAAAATATTACTTACGAGTACTAAGGATTTAGTTCTACTTACCTTTAAGATGAACTGCAACTGCTGGCGGCATTACAAAAATCCCAACGAGTAAATCTGCTACTGCCAAACTCATGACAAAGCAATTGGTCACTGTTTTAAGGCGCCTGGTTGTGATGACAGACAGTATTACTAAGGTGTTTCCGATAATGGTTACCACAATAAACGTGCAAAAAACGGCTACTAATAACACACCCTGCCAGCTTATAATTATCTCAAATAACTGAGACCATTCATCGACTTCAGTGATGTAGGAATTGTTTCTCTGGAATGAGTCCACATATGATGGGAATGTAGCATTAGCTTGGAAGACATGTGGTTGGAGGTTGCTATAGTTGATGTTGTATAAATCCAAACTTGTTGCATTGTGATTATCGAAGAAAATATTTTTCAACTCTGCTTCGCTTGCTCGCATCATAGGAAGACTTGACATCATACAGCTTAGCGTTACATAAGAAACTTTTCTGTAATGACAACAAATATTTTTTAGCTATAGAAATTGATGTCTTTCAAAAGTATTAAATCTGTTCAGGAGAGTTCGACAACATGCTATACCAAGTTGCTTCTGTGCCTACTTATCATAAGTTAGTTTAAGAGGGTGACAGCGCGCTGTACTATGTGGGATTTCGATAAGCCCCTTTGCGAAGGGTAAAGGTAGATGAAAAAACATTAGTGCCATTTTTGGAGGGCAAAGTTTTATACACGATTTAATTTACTTGATTAACTGTACCTAGTTAATCGAGTTAACTACACACATTTGTAACGTTTACTACCTATGTATATACATACATAAGTACGTACATATTGTACATGTATACATACGTTTACTATCTTAATCTGCAAATACAGTTTCTTTCCATTCCCATGAATGACAATCAAAAGAAACATGAAAAATCTTATACTCTGTCGCACAAAACCTGTCAGTACAGGGAAGATAAACCGTTTGCCTCTCACTCTTGTTGCTCTTTCGGGGTTACCGTAGTATGTATGACAAATCGCCGTACATTGCAGAGCAATACCCGTAGGGTTACCACCTGTTTATTTAAAAATAAAAAAAAATTGCTGGTCGAAATAAAGATAATTGTTTACAAAATGGAGACCGACTCGATTTTGATGAAATTTTAATATGTTCTCGAAGGCATTTTTTCAAGTATTTTGATGTAAAAATATAGGGCGCGGCGCGGAAACGATTTCCACAGAAAAACAAGAGAATGAGGAAAAACCAAAAGCAAGCGGCATCACCCTCACATACTCAAATTAATTAATTTGTTCTCAAAAGCACAAAACCTCACAGCTCTTAGACAAAAACCACAGAGAAGCTTTGCTTAGACTATAAAGGGTGGTTAAATTTTAAGGGCCGATGTTGATTTTGAATAAAACACAAATTATTTAGGAAATTATTGTCATTTCTTTTTATTATGATAATATTGGTATGGTTCAATTATGTATGGAACAAAATATCGGCCAAATGGCCGCCGCGACCTCGGCGGCACACCTCCATCCGATGGTCCAAATTTTCGATGACGCTGAAGCATAATTGAGGTTCTATGCCGTTAATGTGCCGAATTATCTCATCCTTTAGCTCTTGAATTGTTGCTGGCTTATCGACGTACACCTTTTCTTTCAAATAACCCCAAAGAAAAAAATCCAACGGTGTCAAATCACATGATCTTGGCGGCCAATTGACATCGCCACCACGTGAGATAACACGGCCATTGAATTTTGCGCGCAAAAGAGCCATTGTTTCGTTAGCTGTGTGGCAAGTGGCACCGTCCTGTTAAAACCACATATCGTCCACATTCATATCTTCCAATTCGGGCCATAAAAAGTTCGTTATCATTTCACGATAGCGAACACCATTCACAGTAACTGCCTGACCGGCCTCATTTTGGAAAAAATACGGCCCGATGATGCCGCCAGCCCATGAACCGCACCAAACAGTCACTCTTTGTGGGTGCATTGGTTTTTCGACAATCGCTCTTGGATTATCATTCGCCCAAATGCGGCAATTCTGCTTATTGACGAATCCACTAAGGTGAAAATGTGCCTCATCACTGAAGATGATTTTCTTCGAAAATTGATCATCCACTGTTGCCATTTCTTGCCACCATTCTGACCATTTACGACGCTTGAAATGGTCAAGAGGCTTTAGTTCTTGAGTCAATTGCACCTTGTAAGCGTGTAAATGCAAGTCTTTATGCATAATGTTCATCAACGACGAGCGTGAGAGGTGCAATTGTTGGGCACGACGACGAGTTGAGGTGGACGGCTCTTCAGCCACACTATCGCAAACAGCAGCAATATTTTCTGCAGTACGAGCTGTACGAGCATGCACTGGTGTTTTCACATCTCCTACAGACCCGGTTTGCTCAAATTTTTGCACGATTTTTCCGATTGTACGCCCATTTGGACGATTAAATTGACCGAAAAAATCACGAAGTGCACGATATGCATTTTGATTTGAACGCCCATTTTCATAATAAGCCTGAATAACTTTAACGCGTTGCTCGATTGTGCATCTTTCAATGGTTCAAATTGAGTTAGTCTGAAATTGAGAAATGACGAATGAAATGCAGAAAAAAACTTGACGTTTAGGTGTGGTTCACATTCAACATCGGCCCTTAAAATTTAACCACCCTTTATAATGGTAACTCTGTTTTGATGTTCATACTTTTCAATCCATACAGCGAAGGTTGATGCCGATGTGTAGCGGACTGATCTTGGTGAGATGTATGCGAATTTAGAGAAAATTACAAAAACAAAACCTGTGTAAGTCAGTGGTTTGGTTTGTATTTCCTTGGTAATTTCTCTAATTGAGTGCCATGAATACAGCTACAGGTACCAGTTTGAAAGAAAAGCTCCCCCATAAGACAATTTTTGTGGGACAGATTACAGTTGCACAACAGTCAGAATCGTAGCCAAGTACATATGTACATAGTATGCCTAAACCCCTAACAAAACTGGCACAAAATACCGCATAGGGGTTGATTACACGTAAAGACTTTTATTGTGTTATTGTTCCCGGACTAAGATTGGCACCATGTTCGAGCATCTGCCACAAATTCAGGTGTATGTCAACTCACAGGCAAGTAGACTCAAATCAAATTGACCATTTTACCATCAGGCGTTTTAGAAGGGGCGTCAAAGGCGTTTCCGATGTGATGCGCTTTGAATTAGGCAAAGATGATATCGCAGAACTCATCCACCACTGAAAACATGAACACAGTCCAAATTTGACATTTGTAGTTTCGCTCTAAGAAGTTGTGGCATGTTTTCCAATTTTCTGCCCTCCCTTGTTATTTTGTGTTGAAGGTAAGTAAGGGATTTTTAAAGTCAATTTTATTGTATTAAATACAAATTTTTGTGGCCTGGTAGTATAATCTGTTTTGCAATTAAATATATAGTTAGAATTATACAGTGATTAAAAGTGATAGAAATTTGTACAAAGAAAAAAGGGGGCCGCTTTACAATAGGCCACTATCACAAATTAATGGAACTAAATTTATTTTGACGTGAAATTGCCTTAGAAACACGGAAATAAAAATTATTTTGCGAGGACGCTATTATTAACAAAGTTATAAACAATTAAAGTCTCCGATGGACCAGTGAGAAAATCACTTTTTCGAATACAAAAACGCGAATAATTTGCTGTTTTACCTTCCTATTTGCTTAATAACATAACTACAAAAGCAAACAACACTTAACATCTTAGAAAAATCAACGAATCGCAACAAAAAGTAATATTATATTAAATGTTAGTAATCGTAAAAGTGACGTCTTCTGAACAACCGAAAATATGCATCAGTAATGAAAATCTCTTAAGTAATTAAAAGTATCTGAAAGTATGCAATGATTTGTCGGATCATCTTGAAATGTGTGTGTACATATTTGTCATTTTCCATTTGACAAAACGAAATTTTTTTTGCCGACTTTTCATGTCGATAATGATTTAATTGATGAATGGGTTAGCAAAAGTCTGAAAAATTAAAATTCGAGGTGCACTAAACAGTACTTGGATGGCCCGCTTCGCGGGTTAAAGGGATTTAACCCTTCTTTCCGCCTGATTAAGCCGCTCACGCGACTTCGTCGCTCCGCTAAGGGTATGTTTACAACTGTCAGGCAGGCGCCTACAACTTAAGTCACTCGAATGTTCGAGGTGTTCGTATTTTGTCGTCGAAATGTGCAAGAATCCATCAAAAAATTCTTGTGGCATGGGACATCATAGCATTCATGAAAAAGTCCGAAAAAAAATTCTTTTCAAAGGAAAAATGACCCTGTAATCTTCCACGAACAACGATGATCCTACCAACCGTTGCATACTTTTAGATACTTTAAATTACTTACGAGATTTTTATTACTGATGCATATTTTCGTTTGTTCAGAAGACGTCACTTTAACAATTACTAACATTTACTATAATATTACTTTTTGTTGCGATTCGTTAATTTTTCTAAGATGTTAAGTGTTGTTTGCTTTTGTAGTTATGTTATTAAGCAAATAGGAAGGTAAAACAGCAAATTATTCGCGTTTTTGTATTCGAAAAAGTGTTTTTCTCACTGGTCCATCGGAGACTTTAATTGTTTATAACTTTGTTAATAATAGCGTCCTCGCAAAATAATTGTTATTTCCGTGTTTGAATAGAATTAACAATAAATGTAAACTTTTTTTTTTTTAAATCATTCTTCAAAAGTGAAGTTGTCTATAACTTCAAAGAAACTTGTATTTAGTGTGTTATTAAAAGAATGGTGAAGCTTAAAAAAATCAACGAATGTGCCCCGGTTTACCATAAACAATTGGTTTTACAATGGTCCGTTCCTCAATATAGATCTTATTTCACCATATAGTCCAACGTTCCCAAGGTCGTCATCGATATTAGACTTTTTTCTGATATCATCTTCATTCAACATTGCCAATAATAGTACCCGCAAAACTTTCTGATCACTATGGGATAGAAATTATCTTAGACGTCTTTAACGTGTTTCCTATTTTAATGCCCCCAGCCCAATATAAAAGTTTCGAAAGAACTAATTGTGATTCTTTTAGAATTGAACTCCACAGCAGTCTTTCTCGAATTAGAATTCCAACAGAGGAAAATATTTCTTATACAGGTATTGATGAACTTATAAAGGACGTCAATGTAAAAATTATGTCTTGTGTAGAAAATCATTCAATCACTCAAAACACTAAAAAATTTGGGCTATAATAACATTTCAATATTAACGAAAAATCTTCTAAAAATTCGAAGCACCTGGCTAAGGAAATTGAAAAGAATTTTCAATAGACATTTTAATAGGACAAATATAGAATATCAGGAACTCTCCTCTAGGATTCAATGTTTCAATTTCAATTTATTACAAATATAAGTACATACAAGTAAGACATAGTCTTTTATAGTATAAAGCAAAGATTATTAAATAAGTATGCATTTTAAATAGAAAAAGAATAAAAGTAAAAGCAACAATAAATATAAAACAATGTAAAAACAAAAGCAAAAGTACAGAAATGAGTTTAAATATTAAGTTTAAATGACAGATGAAAATTAAAAAACCAGTGATAAAAGATGAAGATATGTAGTAGGAGGTGGATAGGAGACAGATGGATGCAGATGATAGGGCATAAGAAAGAAGAAACATTATTGCTGTGTAGAGAAATACTTAAAAATATCAGTTTTAAAATTGGTGAATTCTCTTATTTGCTGAATTCTCACTGGCAGTGAGTTCCAAATTCGTATGCTATGAACAAAGAAAAGGCGCCATGAGTTTAAGTAATTGAAAGACGGTATTCCGATGTTGTATATTCTTGTGGATTGGGAGAAACTAAGTTTGTTGTACAAGTAAACTGGTGATTTTGTTCGTGTTATTTTATGCAGAAAAATGCAATTTCTTGCAATTAGATACTGAGACAGCGTACAATCTAAAACCTTTGTTCGGTATATCGAAATATGATAGTAGGTCATAAATGTATCGGGTCACGTCACTGAAAGCTACGAGTAATTTGTGTTCAGAAACCGAATGTAACTTAGGATACACAACTTCCGCATAAGTTATTATAGGTACAAGTAAAACTTTAACTTTAATGTAACTTAGGATACACAACTTCCGCATAAGTTATTATAGGTACAAGTAAAACTTTAACAAGGCCATGGGAGTAAAGCGGCTAGATTTCTAGAGTTTTCTCAGTGTCCCATAAATGCGACCAACAACTCGACTTACATGATCATTACACGAGAGGTTAGAACTAAGTTTGAACCCGAGGCTGGTTACGGACTTCTTGTATTGTATTTTGTCAGTTCCAAGAAAAACCGAAAGCAAGTCATACGTATTATGTTCTTTCTTTGCGAACAGAATAGCTTGCGTTTTGCCAGGGTTTAGGGTGAGATCATTTAATTTTGACCAATTTAAAATCGCCTATTAACTGCTACACTGAGATTCGGTTGCTTACTAAAAAAATTCAAACATAATAATCATTTTAAATTCATTAAACCTAACATATAACGTATACTATCTATTATGTAAATTTACTGAAATTTATTAATACACCTTTTACAAATACAAGTACATATCTCTCCAATCGGTAATTCATATTAAATCAAGATTAATTAAGAATTAATTTTGAAAGTAAGTTCGCAACTCTCTACGAAACTGTGCTTCACCCCTCGCTCTTCTTACGTGTCTAAGTAGGGAGTTCCACAAACGGATATTGCCAGTTTTTGGCATAGAATGTCATGGTTGACTCTGTCAAAGGCCTTAGAGAAGTCATGCAAACAAAAGATTATTACATAGTCCTTATCGAATTGAAGTCTTAAGTCATCAAGTATCTTTACAACTATGGCTTCAATTTCATTTTAGCCGCAAAAAGTAATTCTTCACCGAATAGTTCACCCTGAATTCTTCCATCCTGCGCATTTTGTACCTCTCAGACAGTTCACTAAAGAGGTTGAGCGTAACATCGATTTCTTCAACAGGCTAAAGAAAAATCTCGGGATATTGAAAATCTCTATTGTGCCAACCCCCGTTTTTTTAAGTAAATGTTCTTTCGTATTACCAAATCCCGCTCACTTTGTTTTTAAATGAGCACAAAATGATTTAAGTTTACTCGTATTTTCAAGCAGTTAAATGTTCCTCTAAAAGAGGTTTGGTAAAATTTTGAGCAAAATTTCCTCTCTTAGAATTCGGTACTTTTGTGGATTAAACATTGTTAAAATAGGTAATCAGAAGACTGGTTATGACAGAGAAGAATGAAACTAAACGGTAAATACAAAATTTAGGAACACACAGGCATCCAACACTGCTTTTGGTTGCACTTTCGCGCTGGAAGACTTGTTCAAACGTGGCTAGCGGACGCATCCGGAGTAGTGGGATATAATTCTTTCTTATAACCCTCACTTAATATCTAAGGTTTTTTTTTTGTACGGGTTGAATTTCTCTAAGAAACTGTAGAAAAAACGTTATTTCCAAGAAAATTTACATGCACTGACTGTAGAGTATATATGAACATACATGTTATACTATTTATCACATACTCTGTAAATAATAAGTTGTATAACACTTTGGCATACACGCTGACATCGATGCTCATGGTCAGTCATCGTATCGCCCTTGTCAACACCGCATCAGCCTAAATAAAGTACGCACTCTCTCTCTGTCTATTTCGTATTTCGTTAAACCTGAACATGGCGCAGCCGATGAAGAACAAACAGTTTTGATACGGTCTCAGTATTTGATAATGGTAAAAACACGTTCGCAAAGCAAAAATAAGAATAGTGACGATAGTACATCAAATATTAAAACAATGTCAAAACAAAGTTCAGAATCAGAACTAAGTGATATTGAGTGCGAGAAAATAGAAATCGACGTAAATAATATTGCTTCCTTATCGAAAAGTAATTTCTTAAATAATACCTTCTTTGACATTAAAGACATTAAGCAACGCGTATGCAAAATGGAGTTTAAACCACCTGCTCCGCTAATCATGAATGGAAATTTGTCTGAAAACTTTAAGAAGTTCAAAAAAAGGTTTGAAATTTTTTTGAAGAGAGATTTTATTAGAAGAGTTGGAAGACGGTGAGAGTAGTAACAGTGACCTCAATTTATCGAGTGATACAACGACGGATTCCAGTGATACGGACATTTTAACTGTCCTTACACCATTTTCACTTGGCAAAGACCCAAGGAACTGTATTGCTCGTTTTTGGAAGATGTTTTTCGTTCATACACGGATAAGGAATTTGTGACCCATTTCCGCATTACACGCACGCTTTATCAACGGTTGGTGGATGCGTTTTCTGCATCGGATGACTACACAAAATTAGAGACTCGCAAAACATATTCTGCTGAAATGCATATAGCGCTTTTTCTTTGGTTTGCTGGACATGGGGCTTGCACATACAGAGATATCACTGATTCAATATCGCTTAGGGAACAGTATGCTTTATCATTAATAGAGTCCTATATTTTATCAGCAATCTTTGCGACTCAATATATGAAAGCCAAAACTGGAATTCAAGGTATTATAGGTACTTAATTATTTGAAAATAATTTAAGCAAACGAAGTAGTCAATTACCTCTTTTTTTTCCTTTTGCAGGGATTATAGATGGCACAAAAATAAGAATAGATCCTCCTAAGCATGGAAAAACGACTATATCGATAGGAAGAACGTTACAAGTTTAAGCTTTTAAGCAATATGTAATGAAAAAAGAAAATTTATAGACATCTTCGTTGGATATCCAGGATCTGTTCATGACAACCGAGTTTTTGCGAATCCTATCCTATCCTATCCTATCCTATCCTATCCTATCCTATCCTATCCTATCCTATCCTATCCTATCCTATCCTATCCTATCCTATCCTATCCTATCCTATCCTATCCTATCCTATCCTATCCTATCCTATCCTATCCTATCCTATCCTATCCTATCCTATCCTATCCTATCCTATCCTATCCTATCCTATCCTATCCTATCCTATCCTATCCTATCCTATCCTATCCTATCCTATCCTATCCTATCCTATCCTATCCTATCCTATCCTATCCTATCCTATCCTATCCTATCCTATCCTATCCTATCCTATCCTATCCTATCCTATCCTATCCTATCCTATCCTATCCTATCCTATCCTATCCTATCCTATCCTATCCTATCCTATCCTATCCTATCCTATCCTATCCTATCCTATCCTATCCTATCCTATCCTATCCTATCCTATCCTATCCTATCCTATCCTATCCTATCCTATCCTATCCTATCCTATCCTATCCTATCCTATCCTATCCTATCCTATCCTATCCTATCCTATCCTATCCTATCCTATCCTATCCTATCCTATCCTATCCTATCCTATCCTATCCTATCCTATCCTATCCTATCCTATCCTATCCTATCCTATCCTATCCTATCCTATCCTATCCTATCCTATCCTATCCTATCCTATCCTATCCTATCCTATCCTATCCTATCCTATCCTATCCTATCCTATCCTATCCTATCCTATCCTATCCTATCCTATCCTACTTCCTACTTCCTACTTCCTACTTCCTACTTCCTACTTCCTACTAATATTATAATTGTGAAAGTTTGGATGTTTGGATGTTTGTTACCATGTATCGCCTACACGGCTAGACGGATTTACATGAAACTTCGTGAGTAATTAGTCTGTATTATTCAATTAACACATAGGCTTAATTTTTATTTCTAAAAATGCATGCTTTCTAAGGAAACAGCCATTTATTTGTGTCCATGTTGTTACCATGTATCGCCTACACGGCTAGACGGATTTACATGAAACTTCGTGAGTAATTAGTCTGTATTATTCAATTAACACGTAGGCTTAATTTTTATTTCTAAAAATGCATGCTTTCTAAGGAAACAGCCATTTATTTGTGTCCATAGAAAACCATAGAAACCCACTGACCTCCGCCATTCAAATCGTGATCGTGTGTTGCTTCTGCTTAAGGGTGGTTTTTCCTTCTTTTTTTTTTGTTGCTTTTTTATTTCTCTCTTTGCCTCTAAATGATCGTTGCCTCTTAATGATCGTTTTCAATAAAGTGAGACACATCGGTTCGTGATCGTGTGTTGTTTTTGTTTTGCCCAGTCGTTTTTCATTCTTTTTATTCTGCGTTGTTTTTTTTTTGTGTGTGAGGAGAGGGTGATGATTTGGCGGTTGGTATGGCAATTGTTTACTTTTTTCTCCTGGCATTTTTTTAGTGGATTTTTTTTTTTAGGTCGATATAAGAACAGCGCACCGATGTGACGCGTTAGCCTGTGTATGAGATTGTGTGTGTTTGATGTGTGTATAATATTGCAAGTTGGGAAACATTTTTGTTTTTGTTTTCTTCTGTATTTAGAGAATGTATTCGAGTTAGAATTAATTCGACTTGGAGTACGACTTTTCGAAGGAAAACTGAAGGAAATGCAAAAATAGGATGAAAGAATTCGAGTTAGAGGGAAATTCGAATTAAAAGAGGTTCGACTTAGAGGGATTCGAGTGCACTGTGCAATGGCTTCTGTTGAAGACTGCACAGACACGTAATAGAAGCCAGCATTTTCGCAGGCGTCAATTAGGGAGAAAGCGTCTTCATCCCCCACATTCCCCTGATACCGCTTTGAATTCAAACGTTAAGGTCTTTTACGCCATGACCATCAATAAAGCACAGGAGCAGAGTTTGAAAGTAGATGGTTGGTTCTGAGGAGTGATTGTTTGTCTCATAGCGTGCTCAGAATCAGTTCACCTGACGACCTGGCCATCCTAGAGCCAGAAAGAAAAGCCAGGAATGTTATTTACAAGGAGGTAATATGAGGAATTGGAAGTCAATACTTAATTATCAACTTCCTGAACCCCGGGCAATCACATAGGGTATATTGTGACTTTTTTCCACGCGGACGTAGTCGCGGGTACCAGCTAGTTCGGATATAAATCCTCAATTGGCCAATTCATGCGGAAGCTGTTTTTTATTGAGAGATTCTGCTTACGCATGCTTCCAATACTCCAATCGTCAAGGCAAACATTTTTCAATCGGAAGCTAAGTTCGGGTAGAATTGTAATAGAGCATTCGGTTGGTCTTCTTAAGCAGCGATTCTGACAGCTCTATTATTGTATGCTGAGAGGAATCAAGAAACTCTGTCATTTTATACGAGCTTCCACTGTGGTGCATAATTTATGCAATGATGATGAGCTTCCATTTCAAATTGATGACAACATTGAGGAAAGTGATCATTGTTTGTACCGCTGAACAGGAGCAAGGTTTCAGTCTCCGAAACAGGTTGTGTGAAGAAGTTTTCCACTATTCCAATTGAAAGGTTAAATAAAAAAGATTAAAAGTATTCTTGTGGGTTTTTATTCTGTGTGTCTAAAATGGCAGATAGCAATTCGATTCTCTTATTCCTCTGCTCTCTTTGTTTCGCTAATTCAGCAGTTCTCTCATTATATGCCTGAAGTTTGGCATTTCTGTAGATCTTCTTTGTTTTATTTTCTTCAGCGAAATGCCCCCTCCATTTCACGAGCTCTGCTGCTACCGTGCTGCTGCAAAGGCAGTTTTTTTTTCCACAAAATGTAGCGGTCTCAAAGACTTCAATGGAATTCGTGTGAAGTCTCAAAGGCTTCAATGGAATTCGTGTGAAGTCTCAAAGACTTCAATGAAATTCGTGTGAAGTCTTAAAGACTTCAAAGAAATAGTGAAGTCTTAAAGACTTCAATTGAATGCCGATGACTATAAGTGAATGCAAGTGATTTCAATGTGACTTCAGAGAATGCTGTGCAGTCACAAAGATTTCATTCCAGTGACTTCAAATCTCTTGATTGGTTCAAATGGTTGCCACAATCTAAGACTTCAAATCTGAATGGTGATTTAATTTTTGAAGCTGAAGTCCAATAACGAAGTCATGAATTCAAAATCAGAATTTATGAATTCTATTGAATTACATTCTCAAAAGATTTAAATCTTTTACATCTCTGCTCTCTAGCGAAATAGCTTTCTGTTTCTCCTCCTCTGAGTGTGCAGAGGTCGAAGCAATTGGTACGAAATCCTCGATGTTGTTGAGCTGCGCTCCAAACGATTGCTCAAAAATTTGCTTGCAATAATTTTTATCTTAAAGAACAATATTTAATGTATGTAAAATGATTTAAATCCATTAAATTTTGTAGTTACTGTTTTCCAAATTCTGGCGTGTACCAGGGGAGCACTGAACTGAACCAATACAGATTGGCCTTCTTCCGACTTAATTTCGATTTGTTTCATAATTTTATTTAAAACAAACTGCAAACGTCGAACAAAAATTACTGAAAACAATTAAAATTGACAGCCACAGCCAACTTTGACATTTTCACAATTCTTTTCTACCTCAAGAGTAGGTGCAGAAATTCCTGTTTCAAACAGTTCGGAACAGCCTCATTGAACACAAAGCAGAACAGTTTCGGACAGAAAATTCTTTCATTGAACACAAATTCTTGTACTTTTCTGTTCTGAACTGTTCGGAACAGCCTCATTGAACAAAGCTATTATGATAAATGCCTGTCAGAGTGTTTACTAAAAAGTTCTACATGATAAATCCTGTCATTTATGTGTCATTTTTCCGTTTTCTTTGCTGAAAGATTTATTATTTTAGTTGTGTTTTTAAAATGTCGGCAATAACTATTCGCTTAGTTATTCATAATAGACGCCGTATTGAACAAAGGTATTGCGGGGGTCCTTTCGTGTCATAAAATCCATCATAAAATAAAAATAGTTTGTTTTTGTGTAAAAAAAATCTCTCATTTACAATAAATTATAAAAATGAAAATACAAAGAGTTTTTACATATTAATTTCTCTGACAATACATTATTGTCTGGAAATTTAATAAAATACCCTTTTTGAGTCCCTGATGCCTTTTACCCGCGCTTATTTTTCCTTTTCATTCCTCTTCACAGAATGAGTAGGCTGTGATAAAAAAAATTATCATTTAAAAAAATTTTGACGTTTGTTTTCACTTTTTCACAGATCAAGATTAGGATTAAGCGCGAACATGTGAAAAAATGTATCACTTCACAGATCGGGAATTTACCCCCTGGTATAGAAACAGGAAAAAAGAAACACATAGTTTTAAGCGTTTTTAGCTTTTTGTATTTATTAGCTGTCACCTTGAAACAATTTGGTTTTTGTTTTGCTATTTATTTCAAATTGTTTAAAATCCTTTATTTCTCATTGTTTTACATCGCACAAGCTAATTATCACCTTCGTCACGCACAAGGAAGTAAGACAATCAAAGAAAACCAAAAGAAAACAACAGCCATGACCATGAGCAATATGCAGTAATCACGAAAGTAAGTAGACACCACGCACGCCGTTGTATTCGCGTCAAAAATCACTAGTAATCGAATTAGAAATCGAACAAATTTTTCCTAAATTTCCTAGTGATTGTTCTCAAAAACTACAAAACAATTATTACGAAAAAAAAAATATTCAAGTTTAACCAAAAAAGTCCAAAAAATTCACATCACAAAAGTACATAAGTAGACAATAGATTAAAAAACAGTTTTTTTTTAAATTCTTATAACTATTTATATTTTTGGGGTTTCCTTTACCTGTGGGAATAACTTTCATTCTCGAAGGCATTGATTAAACCAAGTTTTGTATTTCGTTCGCGCTCATATCAAGCAACTCTTCTTAACGAACCCGTTTTAAGCCATCTTTGGTTCCAATTTCCTGATTTCTTATTTTTCGCTTGAGATACTCCCACAGATGCTTAATCACATTCATGTCTGACGATTGAGATGACATACATATATAATTGGCTTCGAACGTGGTATAACAGCCATGCCTTAATTACATGAGAAATGTTCTCAGAGTCATTACCTTGTTTCACGGCAAAAAACTCTTCCAAACCCAATTTTCCGGGATTCCCATGTTGATTTTTTTTTTAAAATGTTAACATACCTAAACCGAGCCAATATAGACCTAATAAGCAGGAAAATTTCCACTCCAGATGCCGCCATACACCCCTTAAATATTATAGACTCACTGCCATGCCTTACTATTCTGTCATATTCTTAGGATCCAATTACTAGAGATTTTTGACATGAATACAACGGCGTGTATGGTGTGTACTTACTTTTGTGATTGACTGTACATAATGTTTCACTTGTGTTCATTCTTTTCCTTTTCTGGTTTAATGCGACAAGAGTAAAGAAAAATGTCTTTTTTGAACTTCAACTAAATATTCTTAATATTCACTAAATAAACCCGAACGCCACGTTCCGTGTTGCAAAAATTTGAGATCACGCTTTTGACAAATATTATCGTAAGTCAGTAGAAAGAATGTCAAAAGCCATTTTGCTTGAATCACAATGTGGCGCTCGCGCATTGACAGATTGAGTAGAAACAATGGGCTCTTATGGTGCAACGCAAAATGTTACCTCAGACGTTATATCGGCGTTTGACAGCTCACAAGCAGTTGTTTTGTCATTTGGAATTTTTATTTCGCGTCCTTTGTTTATCGGAGTTGTTTTGCTATTTATTTGGAAATTTTTCTTCGTGTCCGCGTATTTATGTGGTTTCAAAAATGATTTCTTTTGAAGAAAAATTGATAGCTCTCATAAAAGAGGAAGAATTTTTGTATAACACCAAATCAAGGAGCTAAAAAACATAATAAAGAGGGATTTGACAAGGGGCGAAGATTTCCGAAGAGTGCAAAAAACCAAGTAAGTTGTTAATTTAATACGTGGATAGAATATCTGTATTCAAATATTTTTCAGTTGAAGAATGCAAGCAGCGGTGGAAAAGCTTACGGGATTATTTCTTGAGAGAGAAAAAACAACTAGAACAGCCTTCTGGTAGCGGTGCTGGCGAGGCCGAGATATGGGAACTGTACCCATTGTTGAATATTTTCTCAGATACCATGAAACACAGAAAATAATTTATTATACATTTATCTTTACATAACAAATAGTAATATTGTTTCTTCCTAGACAAATTGGTAACTACGAAGCGCAGCACTTTTCCCATGAAAGCAGTGGATCACCGCTAGATGTGCCTTGTTCACCACTAGAAGTCCTTGCTCAAAATGACAGGCCAGTAACGCCTGTGTCAGTATCTAAACCGAAAAGACCTCGTTCTAACAAATTCCCAGTTAACGAATTTTTTGGCAGTCTCTCGCAAACGCTAGCGCAGCGCTTTAGTAACCAAGAACCAGATCAGAACGACTTATTCATGAAGATAATAGCACAGAAAATGAGAATACTACCAGAAGAAAGCAAACATCGACTGCAAATAAACATTCTAAAAAAGGTTAATGATATATAATGAATATTAACAGTAAAATGGATAAGTCTGTGTAGAAGGCTGTTATTGAGAATCATATTATACCTTTTGCCGAAGAAATTTTGCCGTTATTGTGAAGCTTCATGCGCGTTAATCAGCCTAAGCACACTTAAAGAACGTTGAAGGGTGGCTTAGAGGTTATCAAATTAAACGTGCTGAAGTGGATGGCGCATGTTAACCCGGTCTAAAACCTCCAAACGATGTTGAGCATCATGTTGAACAAAAAAGACCAAACCAATTTACGAAATTGTATCAGGAAAC
Source organism: Matsumyia berberina (assembly GCA_917880715.2). Classification (NCBI taxonomy): domain Eukaryota; kingdom Metazoa; phylum Arthropoda; class Insecta; order Diptera; family Syrphidae; genus Matsumyia; species Matsumyia berberina. Next base: position 58,959,329 of record OU862872.1, on the reverse strand, counting down.
CCAAAACGCATGGAATGCCATCCCAGAACGCATGGTAGAACATTCCAAAGTCTCGATATGAAGTTTTAATTAAGATTTTCGAAGAATTGGTTTAGGTAGGTAGCGCAAGTCAAACGCTTTTCGCTAAAAGTGAAAAGTGTGCTAAATTCGTGTCCAAGTAATAATGTGACCTTTTTATCCTTTTTTTAAATTTCTCTTTACAGGCTTTACATAAAGTAACGTTTGTTAAGTTTATGAAGGCTTACCTATATGTGTAATATAAATAGTATGAATGACTTAAGTTTTGTTTGAAGATAGGGAAAAAATTAAAGCGTTTCTTTGCTCTCATATGAGTGTGCTAAATTTTTGGCCACCACTGTACGTATGTCAATACAATCATTTGACTTGCTGTTAGATAAAGTTCGTACCAAAATTACAAAGCTAAAGAAACCAATTTCTGCAGAACAGAAGCTTGTTTTAACATTACGGTAAATTGAAATAAACAAACGTTTATAAATGGTTTATTGTTGCTTTGCTTTTAATTTGTTTAAAAGAATTTGTTCGAACTCTCCTCTAAGCTCGTTTTTCAATGTTATTAAACATTTCCATAAATGGTAACAAACTTTCGAAAAATTTACTACCAGCGTTTTCTTCCGTTTTTTTCATATCTTTTTTTAAAATTTCGAGACGTTCTTTCTCTATTTCAACCAACTGTTCACCCACGTCTGCTATTGTTGGCCGTTTTCGGTTCTGCTGTGAATTTTTAATTGAACAAGGAGTGCTGGTGGTGGCCGCCGGGCTATCGGTAAAATACGTTTCTTCGCTTAATAAGTCTTCAACATGATTTGACAGGTTGAGCTCTTGAGCGAATTCGTAGTCCTCCGGCTCCGCTAAATTGCCTTGAGTGGGATCCATAGCAATCGTGTCTTTTATAAAAAACATCAATTCAATCGTACTGCAAGCGGTGGCCGATGCTGATAAAACATTTTTCACTATCGAGGTAGGTGGTAGGGGAAAGCAAAGTGATGGTGGAACTTCTGCTGGCTCAACTTTATTTAGACTATTGGATGCTGATAAATTTAATGTCCCTCCTTCACAAGCTTTGCCTGGATCAGGTATTATTGTTCCAAAATTGTTTAATTGGTGACGAAGCTTACTTATTTAAAACTTATCTGTTAAGACCATATCCACAGAAAATTTCAATACCCGACTTTCAACGGCAAGGGAATGCGCATTTGGAATTTTATCCCAAAAATGGTGATTTCTGCAAAAAAAATTCCGAGACAAAACCAAGCACTGCAATTAATTTAATTAATTGTGCCTGCATATCACACAATTTTGTACGAGAGTGAGATGGCGACAGTGATATTGATTACATCCAGGTCACAATGCAACTGAACAATGACAAAACTCTAGAAACTACAGTTAGCCAAGAACCAAGTGCAAGTTTCAATAGAAGCAGTCAAACAGCATTGAATATCAGAACAGTGTTCCCCAAATATTTATAGGATTTTGGACGTTAAACCTAAATTAAAATTTGTAAATTGAATTAAGATAAATAAAATGAAACTCCCCTGAACAATTACACATTTTTCCCACTTCACTCCACAGTTTGTCGGTAATGTTTTTATTTTTGAAATCTTTAAGCCTATCCTGCCATAGGACGGCTTTGGACTTCTGAAATTAAAATTTCCATGCCAATTTTTGCCATGCTGATTTCTTGCCGCTCAGGAATATATTAAAATAATAAAACAGCATTGAAAGCTGAGCGACACCGCGCTGTCGCTAAGCGACCAGCGTGGCCGCAAGTATACAATCTCATATGTTTTAAATTTTTTTGCCGCTCTGCCGCTTGCCGTTCGGAGCGTGGACTTGGCCTTAGGCCTCTGCCACGTAATGAGCGGTAGAGCGGCAAAATTAAAACGCATGAAATTGTATGGTTGTGGCCACGCAGTCGTTGAGCGGCAAGCGTGATTTCTGAGCATATTTTCTGCCGCTCTGCCGCTTACCGCTCATTGCGTGACAAGGGCCTAAGTCGGTAGAAAGCCTATCAAAAGCCTGACCGAGTGAGCGCCACATTGTGTTAACATTTGTCAAAAGCGCGACCTCAAATTTTTGCAGCACAAAATGTGGCTTCAGGCGGTCGGGCGTCCAGTACTAAGGAATATGCCTCAAATCATCCGTACATAAATTCGCGGAAAAAAAGAGTATAAATGTACTTCTTTTACTTTTATTGTTTGATTAAGAAACTAAAATGCAAGAAATAACTTTGGAAATAAAAGTATGTAAATAAAAAATAATGACAACACAGCTGCGGACTGTCAAACGCCCGACGAAGCAGAGAGTAGCTCTACCTGGGCGTTGAGGTGGTGCTTACGATATTTACGATCAAACGCCGACCTAGCGCCTGAGGTAAAAAGAGAAGAAAACATGCATGCGTAATTTTAATTGACAATGCGATAAAAAATTGTCATTTAACAATTAACTTGCAATAAATTAAAAATAATAAAATCAATTGCAATTGCAATTAATTTGCTTAATCACTTCATTAATTGCAATCAATGTTCACTTCTCATAAGTGAGAGTGTATTTAATCGGGCTGTCAGTTTTGTACGTCGACGCGACGGAGAGAACGGATTCTATGGGTCGGGCTTTTAAACCTATCAATATGTCGAATGACGTCTTTTCAGGCGGCTGTAGTCGCGGGTATTAGCTTGTACATACATATGTGCATATGTATGTATGCATCATGTAAATATATTACATGACAACATATTTTGGTTAACAAGTTTAGGGAACGATATTTTTGGGGTTAAAACTCTTTACCGGTGTAAGCGACCGTTTGGACTGGTTTTTCCATTAATAATAAATTTTTGACCCTTATTTGTCATATATGTATATGTACAAACATAGATAAATTATCTTTACCCTAATTAGTATTATACATTACAGCGTCGCCTTTGAAATATTATATCGGACACCAGTGATATCAAATCAATCAATTTCTTATCTATTAGTAATAAATTTTGACATTATTAATATGAATCAGTATTTAATGAATTAGTGAATCAATCATTCTTATTTTCTGCACCGAATACTTTTCGTTAGTCCAATTTCTTTATATTATGTATTCAACTTCACCTATCGATTCGGGAAACCAGTAATTAATCTTAATATGGTTGGTTGATAAGATGCGAGTAGTCAATTTTGTCGCAAATTAGATGGGAAGTTTTCACAAATATTAATGCAAGCAAACTTACATACATATGTAAATACAATATACATACATATCCACACTGTCGGACAAATTGAAGTGCAAATAAATATGAACTGAAAAGGATTTTTAGATTCAAAAAAAAGGCTCGAAGGACCACAATGTTCAGTTAGTAATATTTCAGTTCACTAAAGACCCCTTACCTCTGGTGGGGGAAGTCTTTGAATAAAACAATTATTTCTACTGAAGGCTCAAATAGAAAAGAGAACCATGTATTAATGTCTTAAATACTAGAATTATGCTAATATTCTAATTTTACATATTTACAAAAAACGCTCATTGAGCCAGATGACTGCTTCGCTATTATGCTGACTGTCTGGGAAGCGAAGGTGAAATCTAATACAAAAATTAAAAATGTAAAATATGGAATTGTCTGATATGGACATCACGTCAATGTCCATTATTTTTGGAGAAGTAAAGTATTTTTTGTAAACTTATGTACTTCTATAGCTCCTTTAATCCTTTTTGGTTAAGAGGATTATATCAGACAATCGTCGCAACGGTTAAACTGGATAAAGGAAAGAAAAAAATAAACGATACCATTTTTAAATTTAGAAGATATAAAAAAAAAAGTAATTTGAAAGCGACTTATCTTATGGCTAAGCTTACATGAAAAACGATTAACAGAATCAGGAGAAAGTATTAAGAACTAGCTGAATAATACCCGGCGTTGCTCGGGGTTATTACATTTCAATCCAGAAATCGACATCTTCTTCAAACAATTTATGAAAGACTTATCATGATTATATAATATATCATAATCTCATCTTAAATCTGAATCGGAATTTTATATTCAACCCAATCGACTGTATTTTATTCTGCCACTTTTGCAAATGTAATCAAATTCTTTAAGTCGAACCGAACCTCCTTTAACTCTAATTTCCCTCTAACTCGATTTTCCCTCGAACTCAAGTTTGTTCACCTACTGTCCCCTTCTTTCGAAAAGTCATCCTCCAAGTCAAATTCATTCTAAATCAGAAGTCCTTGGAATTTGAATACATTCGTTAAATACATACATACATACATACATATGTACATACATACATCCTTTGCAAAAAATAAAATCAAAACAAAAAATTCCCCTCCCGCAACTGGCAATGTTATACCTACATCAAGCACACACAATCCCATACCCAGCCTGTCGCGTCGCGTCGGCGCGCTATTCCTTTATCTACCGAAAAAGAGAATCCATAAAAAAAATTGCCAGGAAAAATGTGTAGACAATTGCGCATATGGGTAAAAAAAATGAATAATCCGGCTGGCTCGGAAAAAAGATGATGTGTCATCATAACAATACCAAAGTTCACTCGCCCACAACGAACGGGTAAACTGATCCAACTGCGCTATGACCTTTTCCCTCATTAACTCAATTCTCCAGAGTTAATTGAATTTGATTACCTGTGTATGCACATATGTACGTACATATGTTAATACATATGTAATGCAATAAATATATAAATACAAATGTACAGATGTATATCCAATGTATGTATGTATATATAGGTATCTACCGTACCAACCACCAAATCATTACCCTGTACACACGAATATATAGAAGCAAAGAACGAAAAAAAAAAAAAAAAACAACAACACAGCAGAAAAGGAAATGAAAAACTACCCTCGTGAAACTGGGCAAAACAAAAACAACACGTACGCTCATCAACCGATGTGGCTCACGATCGAAGAAAATATCTTTTCGTGTGCGGCAAGGAATTTCTTCCGACTTGCTCCACGTTTTTGTTAACTGCTCGGCTCTTGAATAAGATAGCCTATTATATGACCCGATGTACCACCATTCTGTGTGCAAAATTTGAGGTTGATTGGTTTAATAGTTTTCGCATAGGTAAAATCCAAACAAACAAACAAACAAACAAACAAACGGACAACGTTTCACTTTTATAATATTAGTAGTGATATTTAAAGCACAGCAAGAAACCCATTTAAAATGTTAACATCATTTCAGTAAGGAAATATGAAAACCGCATAATATGGTAATATTTACATACATATGTATATATTCTTCAAAGCATGCATCTATGAACATACTGCTACGAGCATAAGAAAACCACCTAAAACGAGAAAACACCAAACGAAATACGAGTATAACTAAAACTTTAGGGATGTACGCTGAGGAGATATGACAACCCAGAATATTCTTGTGCATTCCGATGAGAAAAACGGCAAAGGATAAGGAACCATACTCGTACTGTTAAGAGAAAACATTAAACGAGAAAAAATAAAACAGAAAGAAAATGAAAAAACGTAAATTGTTGTGTAAATTGTGGTGAACTATTAACTATAAACTTTGATACACATAAATGTGTACATACATACATATGTACGTACAGTGCTATGCAAACAAAAAGTGTTCAAAACTTGCAATTCTTGGAACTTAGTATAGCACAGAGTGAGGAGTAATAATATTGCAGTTTAGGTGCATTTAACTACTGATAATGGTCAGGTACCGATAAAAGTGTACTTGTTTCCAGAAAATGGGAAAAAAATTAGTGCAGAGTGAAAATCCAATTTTTTTGCTTTTGTGTCTGAGAAAAGTGATGGCTGTGTTTTGTAGTAATATGATAGACTCTGATTGATATCAACAAAGCGATGCTCAGTGTTGTAATTGTTAAAACACATCAATTGTGCTTATTTTACCTCTTCGCGGTAGCCGTTGGGTACTGGTTGTTGTCCATCCGGACTCAACTTGCTAAACTTATGTATAAGCGCGAGTGTTGGCCACAAAAAACGACAGCAGAAGAACTTTCTAGATGGAATCAAAGATGACATAATAAATTTCCAGAGCGGAAACTGCACCTTATCTGAAGCTGATAAGAATTTTCAAAAATCAGTTGTGGCTTTGGAAAAGAGATGGTGGCGGATGAGACCTAAAGGGACCAACGGCAGCGCTCACACCGACATCGGTTAAACGAGGTAAAAAAAAAACAAAGCTGGCAGCAGAGTTAGAAAACCGAAAATAGTCCATGAATTAAAAAACTACAATAATATATTAAAACTACAATAATATATCAAACGCCTTTGAAAAATCTAGTAGGCAGAGGGATGATACTAAGTCTCAATCTGTGAAATTTCTTAGGTCGTCTGTTACTTTAAGAAGAGCTAAGACACAGCTATACTATTCCACATAACTTGACTGATGTGCATTCAACAGATTAATGGTCTTAATCGCAACGGTGAACTTTAAGCTTTAACAAAATCAGCGTTAAGGAGGTTAAGATCAACATCTCCAAGATTTTCATTAAGTTGCCGACCGACGCACGCCTAACTCACGAATATTGTTCCAAAGTATTTTACTAGGTAATTTAGGATTGAGTCGATGAGAATGGAATTCACTTTTGGCTTTTCGGATAATAATACGAACTTTATTTCAAAGTATCCGAAAGGAGTTGCAAAACTAAGGAAGCTTAAAACGTTTCCAATGTTTATATGCCCGATATCGCTCATTTATTGCGTTATTAATTTCTGGTGTGAACCATGAGCTGTTATAACAAGTTACCATTTTAGATTTAAGTGGCGCATGATTGTTCATCAGATTGTTTATAACGCTCTGAAGAAAACTTACTTGATGGTCTACACTAGTCATAAGGTAAATCTCTTGTCAATTTACCTGATAGATATCCCTTCCAATTTGGTCACGTCAATCGTCTTAAAATCCCTAAATTCACAAGAAGAGAGTGTTTTATGAGTTTGAATACTAAAAGTTCCAAAAATCAAATAATGTTTAGAAAACACAGTGGCCGAAATTTGGGGTAAATCGGCTTGTTTTTTAAGTATTGCAGGCTGTCTTTGAAAGTCAGGTTTGTTCATAATATTGGAATATCCGAGATTCAAAGGGCGTCGAAAAAGGTAAATGAATTTTGTATTGTGTATTTTAAAAAAATCCTTTTTTTTTAAATTTTACATAGGTGTTAACCCTTAATTGCAGGTAGGCAGAAACAACGTTGAATTTTGAATTAGTAAGTTTATCTATGTACATATTGTATTTATGTATGTACGTATATAAAAATATTGAGGAGAATCAAAGATCTCAAGTTTAAAACATTTCGTCAACAAATTTTGTATTAATCTTGGATTTCACTTTAAAATTACTAGTGTATAAGCATACATATGTATGTATGTTTCACATGTAGTTTAAAAGTGTGAAAAAATAGTTGTTGAAAAGACATGGGCATTTATAGAATCGCACACAAAACCCACTTATATGCCAGGCAGTTACTTCCGGAAATTAGGTTTGGGTTTAACGTTTTGGTATAACTTCCAAACAAATTTCGGGAGTTTTTTTTGTTAACGCCATCGGCAGGTAAAACATATACTCGTAGTTGTACAAAACCTTTGCGTTCAACTCACACTTATCCGATTTTTTGCTATCTCGAGGTCTGACACGCAATTAAAAAGGTTTCAGATAGCTGTAACATACATACATATATACATACATACATACATACATACATATGTACGCACAATACCATGCCCATTCATATGCAGTTTCTGTAGTGGCATATTGCGGTGCATGGTAGTGTTTACTATGACAAACAATTCGTGTACGGAGAACGAAATACGAGTGTGTTCTCTATCGGGCCGAAATTTGTGAATAAATAGAGTTGACCTTCCGCCGATAGTAAAAGAATTTCATGAAATACAACGAGTTTGTATACAGCACCTTTCAATCTTCTAGTCAACAAATTGATGTTCGGGGGAAAAAAAACACTTGGGAAAAGAATTCAAAAACACGGTCACCCTTATATAATAATACAATTCTTTATCAAGCCTTGTAGTGAAAGGGACTTGATGTTAATAAACTGTCGTGAAGTAAAATACTTTATTCTTGTGTTTCACTTATCGTGGGAATCCGTTACCTCAACAAGCAAAAACCTAAAAAACCCGTTAAGTTGCTGACAGCAGAGATGTCCGAAATTATAAATATATCACTCTCTGTAGAAACAGTAAGGCGCACTTTAAGGTCACATCGTTTTAATGGGAGAATTAAACGTCGCAAACCTTATATATCCGAAGTTAACAAACAAAAGCGACTTGTATTCGCTAAAGAACATGTAATATTTTTTTTTAATGTATTTAAACTTCACAATTAAAAAGTATTTGCGAACGAGCCCAAAAAAAACAAATATCCCTCACATGATCTAATTGCACTCCTAATTGCTCTAAATGCATTAGAGCTTCCTTTTAAATTTGAGATTTAATTTACGTCATACCATATAATCATTTAATAACTAATGAAAAAAAGTTAAGTACTATTTTGTCTGTTCCAGTAAACAATTTTTTCCAGCGTTCAGTACACTCAGGAAAAGTAAATTTACATCATTGCCCCCCAGTCAGCCGACATCAACCCCATCGAACACCTATGGACAGAACTGGAGCAAAAGATCGAAAATCAGGCAATAAGTAGCAAATAATCAATTTAAAAAGCTATCCAGTGAGAATGAGACCTAGATATCCCTATCCCTAATAATATAAAACAAAGTGAATATTCCTTTGCAAGGACCTTCCCTAAAAATATAAAACAAAGTGAATATTCCTTTGCAAGGACCGACACAGCAAACGGCTGAACGGATTTTGATAATTTTTTTTGTTGATTAGGTTTTGATAAGGAGCTGGTTCGTGCATACAAAAATATTTGACTTTGTGTGTGAAAGACTAAGAAATTCTATAATTAAACTTTGAACCCAAAAAACCAAAAAAAGGGAAGCTCATCCTTCGTCTATTTTAATGAAATTAATATCAGTTTTTAGAGCTTTAAAATACGCATCTTATAAGTCCAAAAATATATTTCTATGTGCTCTAAAAGCTCAGCAGTATTAACAACATCTTTGCATAACTTTTTTTTATTAATTTGTGAATTGATCAACATTTTCCAATCAATCTCAGTGATGTTTTCTTCTCTTTGTTTTCTTTCGAGGTCTATCCGTAATTTTTTAAGAGAGCAAGGGCGGTTTTTTTTATCTTTTTCCCTATAACTACGTTCTTGAATCGAATGGATTTGTGTCTGCTCAAGCGTAACCGTAAGATTTTGTCAGTGGGAAGGTTTTTTTTTTCAGTTGTGTACATTATGTACATGTTTGTGTTTAGACACATAGTAGCATTAACCTTTGCAAATTACCTAAACGCATAGTATCAACCCGGGTAGATAAAAAATATTCCATACATTTTTCGAAATGTGCGTATGCAATAAATTATGCACCTTGCACTGAATTTATGTACATAAAGCAATTAAGTTTGGTTTTAGAATTTGTTGTTAAAGGCTGTGCTTAAATTAAATATGAATAGAGGCAGAAATTTTGAATTTCTTTCGGCGGCAGCTGTTGCCAGGTAGGTTTTTGTCATGATACTTACAACGGTATTAGATTCACGAGAATGTATTTACGTACTCCACTGCTGTGTGTTTGGTGTATAGTGAATTTTCTCCGGATTAGTTTGACTTTTGAAGAAAGCAAGAATATTTTCGGAATATGTTGGCTGTCGAATCTGATTCGGATGAAACCGGGCCTGACCTAAGCGAAAGTGCTGACAGCGACGAAGAATATTTTCCTGATCAGGAATATGCGAATTTGGATGCTAAAATAGGCGAAAAGATAAATCCAGAACTGAATAGTGACTGTGAATCTTATGATGAGAATGAGAGTGATAATGATGACCAAACGGGCACCTCTAACGAAACTTTGTTTACCAGCAAAGATGGTACAAAATGGTATAAGCAAAATACTGCTTTCGCCCATAGTGGAGCCCCTAATATAATTCGTGAATCGTCGTTAATGGGTCCTAACCCAATTAATAGAAATCTATCGCCAGTAGATACATTTTTTTGTATTATGGGCCCTTCCATTAGAGATCAAATTGGTAGGTTTTTCAACAAAAAAACAGAGTTCTGTATCTCTTTTTCGTGCAACCATGTCTGTCAACCGACTCCAAAACATCATACGCTTTACTCGTTTTGATAACCAATTTATAAGAGCCATTCGCCAGTTCGAAGATAAGGCACAAGATAAGGAGATCATCATCTCGAATCAGAGCCCATTTCAGTCCTTATGAGAACATTACTGTGGACGAGCAAAGCCAGCAAACTATTGTACAAAGATCTGGTGGGCTTACGATGCCTCAACCTTTGAAACGCTGAATGGTCATATTTATACCGGAAAATTAGGGATTGTGCGAACGGATTGTGAAGGACATAGTTCCTCCATACAAAAATACCGATGATTTCCTTCATACCGTATTAGGAAAAGTAGTTAATATTCACATAGATTTCTATATCTACCCCGGTAGATACTATTAACTTACGTACATAAAAAGACAAACAATAAGAAAAAATTTGAAGAATTGCTCTAAAACAATTTTTTTTTACATTTTCTGCAATGATTCAAACATTTGATAAGTGAGTCGGAAGCGCTTCCATATTTGATGAAAACTCGCTGAGTTTAGCAAATGAAAATCGAATTATCTACCCGGGTAGATACTATGAATGCGAAGGTTAAAGTCAGGGCAGGTGCAGCTGTTGCAATGTAAAGGCGTCTGTCGTATTCGTGTAATCGTGTTATCGTGTCCAATACAATAAGGCGAAGCAAGGCGAGCACGGGCCAGCTAGTAGATAGATATGCTATTATAACTTTTTAATTAAGACTTCAAGAAAAACAAATAATACCTCAAATTAAAAGTTAAATATTAAGCTTTAAAATTTCGTGTGTTTTTCCTGATGGACGCCATAAAGTTCTGAACATCTTTCCTGCTGACTTTTGCTGCAACATGGTTCCATTTAATCTACATTGAATTTAAATTTTTGACACATTCCTGCATTCCTCTTCTATTCAAATAAAACAATTGAAGGTGGATACAATTTGGTGGATTCATGCTTTTTGGTACAACATCCATTTTGTTGCTGTTGTGCCACTCCATGGCAGCCCCGGAGCAGTGCCAACTGGCTAAGTCAGGCCAAAATGGTACTGCTGTATGGTGTTGACGTATGAAAGGCAAAAGTCGTTTTGTTAGGCACTCTTTGATATGTCTTGGATGTAATGTGTCACAAAAGCCTTGCTCTTAAAACCACAACTGCAGATCGTCTGCCAAACCATTGCCTTCTTAGTAAATTTATTCACTTTTATATATGTACATACATATGTACATATGTAGGTATACTTAAACTTCAAAAAGACATTGCCACGTTTCGTTGAAACATAAAATTTTTGACCTGGTAGCTGCTTAAGGTCAAATTTAACATACGTTTCATCGTCAATTACTAAGCCTTTGAATTTGGTTTGAAGTTTGTCATAGAGAATTCTAGCCCGTTTTTTCGCTACTAAATTCTGTTTGTCAGACCGGTGGGGTATTTTATTGCACGATATGATTTAAACCCTGCTTTCAAAGGTATACGCCTTGCTGTACTCTTGCTTGTATTGAAATTTTTTGCTCGATCATTGTCCGATAGCGCGGGATTACATTTCACAGATCTTATAACTTTTGAGACCAGTTTTGCGGGGTTCACACTTAACTATTTGCTTGACAACCAAATATTGCTTGACGCTCGAATTATACTACATGTTTGATAGACTTCAAATGTTATTTAGATTTCGAACTGGAAACATGGCAGCGGAAGTTTTAGTTGCGGCTCTTGTTGTCGATCTAATTTTGGAAAGTGGGGAAAATGAGAAAAAATAAAAAAACGAATGTGGGCTAAACCTTGGACGCGGTGACGTATGCAGATGATGGACGTAAACGGATTTCTGGTTGGGAGTCGAACATTTTGTGACGCCTTTTTTTTTCAGAATTTTATTTCTATATTTTTCACCCTTGATTTGCAACAATTCAGGAAATTGCAGGTATAGATCAAAAAACTCCTGCCAAAAGTCTTTCTCTGCCCTTGACACCATACTTTTACGATTGCTGTGATGTTTCCTCATCAAAATCAGAAACAAAAATGAAAAATGCTCTTAAGTTGTACGACAAGCGTTCACATTAAATGATAAGTCTGTCAAGCAAAGCAAAAAGTTAAAAAATTTGAAAAATTTGAAAAACCGTACTACATTTTGATGACTTGCTTGATGAGTGTTCACATTGTACGATTTTGTCGGTCGTCGAGCAAATCGTATAGTGTGAACCACTCTTTTTGAATTTTTACATCCCGTTTTCTTACAATTTTTGTTTAGCTCTTTCAATACGAGTGTTTCTTTACATCGTTTTATAACACTGCACACAGTAGTTTTCGGTATTCTGTATTAGGTGCCATTCATGCGCACTGCGACCTAAGAGGTCTATTGTGGTGGCCGATATCGTTTAACAAGAGGTTATATTGAGGCTTTTGATAAACCTCAGTATAGCCTTTGGTTCAATTTTCCGAACTTCCGCTAGGTTGTTGGAGTAGACTTTTCCTTGCGACTCCTGGAAATACGCAGGAGTCTCGGTAAATATCGGTATTTTATACTTTCATTATATCTGCAATTTTCCATTGAGGTTTGATACGCCATGAACATCAATGAGTTACATGGACAGAGTTTGAAAGCAGGTAATGTGGATCTGAGGAGTGACTGTTTCTCCGATAGCTCACTCAGAGCCGATTCACCTGACAGCCTGGTCATCCTCGAGCCAGAAAGAAAAACCAGGAATGATGTTTACAGGGACGCGTTAGAGAATGAATGTCTTGAACCTGAGGAAGGATATAGGGTACAATGAGACGTCTTCAACGGGGACGTAGTCATGGGTATCAGCTAGTACTAATATGTATGTATATGTACATATGTGTATACAAATTTTTTGATTTCTATATTTGCACTAAATTTTATCATCTTTCCTTAGCACTTTTGCAGTCAATAAAAAATTATATCATTAAGTTTTCTTAAAGAAACTGAAAAGGTGCTAGGGAGAAAGTCTGAATTGTTCACTGAATCTCACCTTTCTGAAAACAGACACCGAATCAGTTCTGGAAAATTAATTTGGAATGTTTCCTTTTTACAAGTAGTTATAGAATCTATTGTCAGCAGGAGCTTTGTAGAGCATTTTAAAAGCAATGTCAATTGAATAGTGGCCAGTTGTACCTATTGTAGTTCCAAAATATGACGACAGATATTGGTAAAATCTCAGAACTGGAGAAAGAGGTGGTCTATACATCATTTTGATTTATCACATATTCTTGTTAAAAGTTTTATAAGCGACAAGGTGACATATAGTCATCACAATCCGTAGGAAGACTGAATATGTTGATATTATAATGTTTGTTTAGTAGGGGACATCTACTAAACAAACATTCCCAAAATTAATAGAGCACAATAAACCTTCAAGATCTTCAAGATAAATATTCCTATGCACAAACTGCAATCGACATTCACAGACACATTCTTAGAATGCATCTTCGGTGGCGTGAAATAAAGTAGATGGAAATAATGTCAAATCGACTTTATTTTCACAAATATTGGAAATAATATCGAACTACTCCAGTTTCTATGATCGACTTTATTTTCATAGTAAATGATTAATTATGTCGTAAATAAGAATGGCAATAGAGCAGAAAATAAAAATAATTTGGGTCGGTGACGTGTTCTCTATCTCCTACCCCATCGGTTTTTCCTGGACTATATGGGAGATACATACATGCATACATATGTAAGTCCAAAATACATAAACATTGGAATATGTTGGGGGGCATGCTGCCCACCTGCAACTCCCCTGTTTGGGATCACTGTAGGATTTTGATTTTTTGGTGTAAAGTTGAGTGTATGCAAAGTTTCTTTATATCCATGCGAAACATACGAAAGAAACTTCAAATCCTACAGTGATCCCAAGCAGGGAGGTTGCAGGGGGGCAGCATGCCCCCATACATATTGCACTGCTTATTATACAAATGCTGTTCCAAAACTAAAGTTTGGAGTAAATCCCTTCCATTAGTACGAAAAATATAACGCACACAACACGAAAAATACTTTCAATTTCGATCGACATTATTACTCTTTTATAATTATTACAATTAGAAATAAAGTCGAATATAGAAACTGACGCAGTTTGATCTGCGGCACCTGCAACTTCTACTTCAAGTTGACCTTTAAGTTTTGACAAAGCCAATCAAGTCTCCCGGTTTAAGAACTTCATTACAATTTGAATACACGCAATAGACGGGATTAGAAATATTATAAACTTCGTTATCAAAACCCCAGATTTAAATTATAACAATAAAATTAGTAAAGCAATTTTCTAAATGAACACAAAAGTTATCAAAATTCATTCGCATACTTCTTATATACAAATGTGTTTTAATAGACGACTGTTAGATCTAAATTTTAATTACAAAAGCTAGAACCAACATAGGTTTCATTAAACTTAATACCCAATTCAATTATTTTTTTATTCGTTGATTACTCATGTGCTTTTATTGATTTATATAATAAAGCTTGCTGAATTATTGTAATCTTTAAAGAGGATGCCATAATGTCCTTTTAAAACCTAGTTGTTTCCGCAACCGCTACCACAATATAGTATTATGACTCCGTGGTATACCAAAGCACTAACATTGTATGTATCATACCTACATAATAGAATCGAGGAGACGCAAATACAGTTCTTGAAAAGCATTACACAAAATTTTCAGTTCATTGGTAAGAGTCCTTCAACGGTATGGCTAGCACATTGCGGTTTTGTGATTAATTAACCCGCATAGGTGCAAATGTATGTATATCAAATACCATAGCTCTCAAGGTAATTCCAAAAGCCAGTGTTCGTTCTGTTCAGGAGTTCTAACAGTATTGTTTGGATAAAGGTTCGTTGAATTTGTGTTCATTTGTTTATTTTTGAATATTTATTAAGGACCCTTTTAAAAAGCTGCATGAAAAAAGGTTAACGTTTTGCTTTGAGGGATCTAGAGGACTTTGAAAAAAAAAATTTAATAAAGGAAGGGACAAATTCTGGATAAATCCGTTTTTGCAAAACGAGAAGTGCATGGAAAAATTGGCCCGAATACAAAAACTTCTGTCGACTGTCCATTGACAACGTTAATGCCATTCTTGCACTGCTAGGAAATATTATTAAATTCTGGTCTGCGTAGAGTGTCCTTATTTTTCGACTTCTTTTTTTGAACGCATATGTTTTTATTTGTCATTTGGAACATGACCATGTCGTCGGCAATACAATCAGCTTCTAATACTTCAGCGTCATTGGAGGTTCTATTTCCCGAAGAGCATCAGACATTTACAAGCTCCGACGAAAGCAGGGAGGAGGATCTTCCGACTACTTCTCAATCATCATCTGAAGCAGACACAGAACGAAGAAGAAAGAGTCCTAAATTAGTCTCAGCCTTAGACAGATGTCAGTTGAGCATAACATTTATATACTTCAGGCTACGATGGAGGCTCTAGGATTTAATTTTGAAGATTTTCTTATTAACAAGTCCTCGATTCAACGTATGTGGACACGGATTAGAAAGGACTGAAAACATTAAAACCGATATTCAAAATTAGAAGTGGCAAGGAAAAACGACTTCCTATCATTATTAAGTTTGGAGATGGTGGTCGCCGTGGCTTAGTGCTTAGTGCGTTAAACTACTTAGCGAGCGGCGTGGGTTCAAGCCCCAGCCATGTCCATCGATCATTTTTATCGGCCCCACCTCTCGTCGGGAAATGAAAAGACTCCGAGAGTACAATTTGTCATGAAAAAGCTTCTCGATGCTGACTACTTAAGGCAAATGCCACACGAGCTCCTTTTTCCGCGCTCCTATGTGGTTGCGCACCATGAGTATATAGAAAATCAATACAACTCTACACACTGACTGTTTTTTGATCGCGGTTTAGGTTGCACCTAATCAGCGAGTCCAAGATCCCATTGGCCCAGCGGACACTGGATCAATTTTCCTCCGGGGTAAGGTCGGGATATCTTTTACTTCAAACGCACACTGGCTGAATAATCATCATCATCATCATCTCCCAACGGTCCGCTTATCCACCATGAGGGTCGCGGGTTTAGGGAACTTAAGTGGACTCTCCACATTTGCCGATCTTCCACCATCAACTCTAACTCATCAGGGGCTATCCCCATACGGATAGAGGTGAGATTTCGGACTTAGTCCAGCCATCTCATCCAAGGCCTACCCAGGGGACGCCTACCCGATAGCACGAATTCCATGGCACGTCTTGGAAACCGAGTTGTGGACATGCGTTTGACGTGCCGAAACCATCAAAGTATTAACCTCTCCATTCGAAGAAGTAGCTGCTCGACATTGATTCCCTCGCGTACTCTGGTGTTCCTTACCCGATCTCGGCGAGTCACCCCAGCAATACAACGAAGAAATCTCATTTCGGCAGCTTGTATCCGCGATCATATTCTTTCGGTCATTACCCAAACCTCATGACCATAGGTGAGAGTCGGAACAAACACTGAATTGAAAACCGATAGCTTAGCTCCGATGCCAAGTTCCTCCTGATAACAGATTGACCAAGCTGTCTCAAAATTGCTCCAGCCTGACCAACTGAGGGACCCGATCATATGCTTTCTCCAAATCAACAAAACAACTTTAGATAGGTTTGGCATACGCCCAGGCCTTCTCAAGTACCATTCTGAGAGTGAATAACTGGTCGGTTGTGCTTCTACCTGGACGAAAGCCGCACTGCTCATCGCCCAACCTGGACTCGACCACAGCTCTAGTAAGGACTTTTCCGGGTACCCCTATAATTGGAGATATACCCCTATTATTGGTGCCATCCCTCTTACCCCTGGATGAATAATTCGGAGGAAAATGATGTATACATGAACCGATTTGCATTGTAGTGGTATGACATACTCATTTTTTGCATCGTTAAATGAATAACTTATGTGAGTATTGGTTTTCGCCCGATGTTCAACCACTTCAACGCTGGATGAACATTTTACTCCGTTTCTCTACACTTCATCTCCCTCTTCTATGAAGTCAGTTTTACCTCGGAGGAAGTGATCCAGTTTGCGCTGCCCCATTGTGATCACCCCTCTGTTGCAGTGTTGTCAGACTTTCAAAATATTTCCCCCAGATAAAATTTAAAAACCCCAGATTTGGAAGTTTTTCTAAAAAAAAACCCACATTTTTTATTTATTTATTTATTTATTTTAGATCGAAAATCATCGACTGAAAATGGACTTTCGCAAATCTAATAGCGTGCGTGCTGCTGTATGTTTAACTAGCATGAGTTTATTAAGACATTGACACCCAGTGATGTCAGACTTTTTTTTGGTTAAATTCCCCATTTTTGGGGAAATTTTTGAAAACGTTTCCCATTCCATATCCGGTTTTTACCCATTAAGTGAAAAAATCCCCATCATCGGTGTCATCGCTGTTGACACCACTCAACAAAAATGAGATTTGGCGCGTTCCTAACGCACTTTAACTCTAGCGGAATACTCTTTTTGTACCGGGATGATAGATAATAAGTTCTCCCTCCACAGTTGTTATCTTTCATCCTGATACAAAAGTATGGATTCCACTAGAATTAAAAGTGTGTTAGGAATGAACCAATTGCATACAGAGCCTAAAATGTCCACGAATTGCTGACAAAATTGCGCATATCCGCCCCTTGTAATTGTACTGATAAAAAGAAACCGAAAATTAATTGTCATTGGTTGAAATCGAATGAGAAACCGTTATTGCCATCGTGCGCGCCGTGGCTCAGTGGTTAGTACGTTGGACTATTAAGAGAGCGGCTCGAATCGAGCGGCTGTTCGAATTAAAAAAAAAAAAAAATTGATTTCCCCCTAGGTATTTTATCCCCCTAGATTTCCTCCCGTTGGTCAAAAAAAAACCGCTAAATTTGGGGAGAAAACCCCTATGGCAACCCTAATCTGTTCTAGCATTCGTTTCTTGAATAACGACTACGTTAATACTATTATCTGTGTTGTATCTGTACGTGTGGCTTTGTTGTTTTATTATTATTTGTTTGTTTGTTTTTTCATTAAGAATATTCCTGAATATAATATTTTTTGTCTTTCACTGAACAATTGTCCAATTAACTCCTCAATCCGGTTTCATGTGTTCTGACCTTGAGTTAGGTCAGTAAGTGAAATGTAAATTGAATAGAATACAATTTTTCACAAACTTTAGGCAAGTACTGGCAAGCTTTTCTTCTCTTTCGTTCTCTCTATACGGAAATAAGCCACATTTTTTACCGGATACCTTCAAATAAGCATTCCGCAATCGAAAAGCACCTTAGCAGCGCCCCACGGGCATTGCGGGATAAATATGTCAGTCGAGACCATTTCTGTTTCATAAGAACTTAAAGAGTGGCAAATGCGTTGAAAACCCACAGCTGAAGGCTATTCTGTTTTTGGACTCGTTTTAACTTTCAAGTATCCGCTTTTCATTCCAAGTTACACCAAAAAAATTGTTCCAGATAGAATACCTGTGGGAGAAAATGTCTCAAACCATACGATTGGTTTGGCCACAACCATTAAATTGTGGCAAAGTGTGTTCACCAAGTATTGGACTTGAGTTATTCGGTGAACTACCACCGCTGACGGTAAAGAAAATGGACTTCCCTTTTTCGACTAGAGCCACAAGTTCGCCTCATCAGACAAATCTTTATTGTCCCGTCTTTTGGGGAAAACTGCCTTGAGGTTGAGACTCACAAGAGAATGCATTACTCAAATAATTTAAGAACGTTTTTATGTAATGCCAATGGACAAACAAGTGAATAATCGAAATTAAATGAAGATGGTCTAGGTTCCTTTTTACACTAGGTCTACCATAAAATAACGTTTCTGTAAATAACGCTTTCATTTACTTGGTTCTTGAAATAATATTTGGTGCAACTTAAAATAATAAATATGGAATGTGAGTAATAGTTAGAGGCGCCAAAGCACAAATTTTTCTCAGGCCAAAATAAGAAAAAGTAAGTATGTACGTATGTATATAAATCTTAATATATATAATTCTTCTGTACGTGTGTATGTAATGCAACTCCTCCTAAACGTCTGGACCGATTTAAATGAAATTTTGTGTGTGTGTTTGAGCGAGTCCCTGAATGGTTTAGATTCACTAACCAATATTTTTCCATGAATAATTGACCCTTAAAACCTTCAAAAACGTTAATTAATAACTGACCTGCTGAGAATAATTCATATTTATAAAGGTGGCCCTGATGTCACTTATTTCAATTTGATTTCAATTTTGTTTTTTTTTCAATATTAAATGTTTGTATGTATAATTGCGTGAATATATGTATATTATCGTCGTCTGTCGGGTCCGCTAATAATACGATAATACCAGACTTTTCGATGGTGCTCTACTGCTGCTGTCCGGTGATTTTAGACAGACATTCCACGCCCTACATATGCCTACGAAATTAACGCATGTTTGAAAAAATCATACCTATGGCCACATGTCCATACATTACGCCTTAACATAAATATGCGTGTTCAACTGCAGAACCATCCATTGGCACGGTCATTATCCGAACAATTTTTTTTTTTTGCGAGGATAGGTGAAAATCTTTCATGAGACACCATGAGGATCTACCGCACGTGATCATGGTAGTGTAAGATTCTTACTCACTAAAAACACCTCCCCTTTTCGTGTTGACTACGGCTAAGTACAAAAAAGCCTGCGGCATCGGCGAAGGTTAAGGTGGAGTTCCAGAATTAACGAAATTCTCCGAACAATTGCTCAACATTGGCAATGGGAAAATTCTATTGCATGAAAATACACAATGTATAAAATTGCCAGACAAATTTAGCAACATGGTAGCCACGAAAAATGATTTGATTGAAAGCATATTCGCAAATTTGTGCGCTAATTACAGAAATCATACGTGGCTACGTGAACGAGCTTTTTTGGCCGCAAAAAATATCGATGTTGACGCTATTAATTTCAAAATACAACAGTCCTTGCCTGGCAATGAAATGTCGTTCAAGTCGATCGACACTGTTGTCGATCCTGATGAAGCAGTCAACTATCCTATTGAATTCTTGAATTCACTGGATTTACCGGGAATGCCACCACATAACCTAATTTAAAAATTGGTCCACCATTTAGCTTCGGAATTTGAATGCACCTAAGCTACGCAATGGCACGCGGTTGGTCATAACAGAAATCAAGGGCAATGTTCTTAAAGCTACCATTTTAAACGGCAAGTTTCAAGGTTAAGTTGTTCTCCTGGCACGGATCCCAAAGATCCCTTCAGACTCGCCCATCCCATTTAGACGCCTACAATTTCCAATTCGTTTGGCATTTGCAATGACTATTAATAAGTCACAAGGCCAAACAATGTCCATTTGTGGGTTAGATCTTGAAAATGCGTGCTTTTCACATGGTCAATTATATGTTGCGTTTTCTCGCGTAGGCAAACCATCAAGTTTATTAATTTATACACCACAGGGATTGACAAAAAACATTGTTCATCAACTCGCATTAAGATAAGATTAGTATTAAAATTTGACTTTAATTTTTTAACATTAATAAAAATAAGACTGTCACGAAAATGATTTGAGTATTTTCTTAGTTTGCTATTATTTAAACAAAATGAAAATCAAGATTAAAATGCCAAACTCAATATCAAATGTCACTTAATATATAGTTTACCGAAAGTTAGCATATCGATAAAACGTGTCGTAACGGACAGGACAATGTCTGTCCGGTCCGCTAGTATATTAATATAAATATTTCGTATTAAATAAAAAAAATCGGTAAGTTTGAGATTTTGTATTTGCATGTAGTTTTAAATCATGTTGAGCCCCATGGCCTCAAGGAAATTCATTTTTAGATACACTACAGAATACCGTGTTAGGGTCTCCCTTTACTTCTTTGGACCACGAATAGCTGTTGAAACGCTCGTGCACATAGTAATCAAATTTTAAAAAAAATATTGTTTATGCACATTTTCGAATTGTGTCAGCTCATTTCGAAAATACGAAGTGTTAGATTGAGTGTTAGATTTTGATTTAGAATTCAATCAAAAAGTTTGTATTTATGTTTAAGCATTTTTCTCTTAATTCGAAATATTTAGCTAAATTATAAATTAAGTATATAGCTGGCGCGACAGCTCGGAAAGAACCAATGCCTAGCTTGAACCCATGCAGCTAGCACAGCAGTCCAACGCCCTAAACACTGCGTCGCGGCGATCACATTAATCACAATGTTTTTTCCGTTTCCTCTTGGAGAAGGTTAACCAAAAAAAATGAATAATAAATATTAACAAATCAATGAAATAAAAAAAAAATTTAATTTCGTGTCGACTATACGTGTGGTTATTATAAAAAAAAAACGACTGGGGAGCCAGTCCTATACTTCTCACCTCGTATTGTGTTATATCAAAAACAGTAATATTATTATTTATTTCATAAATAAAGAAAACATTAATCGAAGGCGAAAAATTTGAGTACACACTGTTTAATTATTTAATTGTTGTTGCGCGAACTTGATAAAAAAACGTTTCTTCAATTTCCTCAGCATTCGCTGAACCGATTATGCTAAGTTTCACGCTGAAAAGTAAAACAAAACTAGGTGGGAAGTAAAAACTGCATGATCATACGTTGTTCCGTTCTCCAGATATTTACAAAGAGTTGTTGCGAGAACTCGAAAAGCAGACATTTCTTCAATTTCCTCAGCATCCGTTAGAGGTTAGACCGATTATGCTCAAAATCTTTTCCGCTCTAAGTTTCATGTTGAAAACACATACACAGACATTATTTCGAAAATGGGTGCAAACGCTTTGTAGTGTATCGTAATGTGAAACCATGTTCATATCTCGAAACATTTTGTTCGGACCGATAGCAATTCCTCCCCTACCTAGGTGGGAAGTAAAAAAGTAGTTCATTGTTAAGTTGTTAAGTTTGAAATGAAGACCATTAAAAAATCGAAAAACCGGAGTACCGTTTGTAATTTATTTCACTTCGTTTTCATATTTCGTTCTGAAGATAAAGTGTAATAAACTTGGTTGATTTACTGTACAACTTTTTTCTGGTTCACGATTTATAGGATTTATATAGCTGGGGCCGATATCTTCCAAGCCGCGGTTGGGGGAAAGAATTTTTGCAGAGTAAAAAATAAATAAAAGGAATATGTTTTTCATACGAGTAAATATGTTTAAGATTTAACGCAATTAACCATATTTATTTTTCACTACGTATGTATACTTGCATAAATACATATGTAAATACATATAGGCGGAAAAAATCTGATGAAAATTTTGTAAAAATGTGTCTATTTTTGACTGGTGCTTTGTGAAGGAAAAATCGTAGAAGAAACACTTAATAATAATATTAAACAACAACGCATGTGATGTCTACTTAAATGCTTTATTTATGCACATAATACTCGTAAACGACATACCATAAAGTTTAGTCTAACCTTTTGTTAGATTACAGGCATCTTTACTCCAGCTCATTAAAATAGGCTTAGTGCCAATTGTTTTATGTACAAAAGAACTCACATTGGACAAACAATTAAACTAAAATCACTATGGGCATTTTTAACAAAAACTTTTATCAAATTTAAAAAAATAAATAAATGCATTACATTTATCTTTGCATGGATAAAAAAGTAGCCCACTTCGACGTACTCACGATCGAACCGAAGTTTTTTTTTTAATTGCTGTTCAGAATCTATTTTGAGATTTTTACCGTCACTTTTTTTTTATATTTTATCGATTTTAATTGAATTAATCAAAAAAAGATTAGTTTCTGAATAATTGATCAAATGCGAATTTAGAGAATTGACTTATTTATTGCCAAGAAACGAAGACATTTCTCATATAATCGGAAACACTTAAAAAATTGCAATATTAAGGGTATCGAAAGCCGCGTCGGCTTCTGGAAGCCAACTACCATTATCCAATTCGTTCCGAAAATGTATTGATTAATATTTTCCTAGATAACCCACATTAACAAAAAAATATTAACAACAACCACAACCAACGATTTCTGACTGCATTCGATTTCTACGCTAAACATCGTAAGGTGTCTACGCAAATTTAGATAATCTAAGGCAATTGATAAGATACTCGTACAGACACATGGGTGTTAAATAAAACTTAATTGAAGAATAATTCCACTAATCACTGATAAGTAAATTGGTTACAGATATTAGATAAATATTATTATTTATTCGCAACACCCTTCTTTCGGTAGTGTATGTTAATACCTGCATATGTACTTATAAGTCAATGCTTAAATTGAACCAAGTAGCAAAATTATACACAGCGCGAATTCTTATCGGAAATTTTAAACAAAATTTGAAGATATCAATATTAGAGTAATACCAAAAAAGGGCTATCTTATTTCTGCGTAAGCAGAGCTTTGACAATGGAAGTGCTGGATTTTCAATAGTTTCCAAGCAAGTTATGTGATGAATGCCCAAAGATGTGTTGCCTTTCTACAGATCAAAGAGGATGTCAGCTTTTGTTAATAATGAAGTATCCAACATACTATTTTTTACTTTTTTACTTTAATCAAGCTGTTTTAACCAATCTTTATTGAGAGACACATGTTCGGCCTTTACCTACCCCGCTCAGGACCGTTAGTTAGGGTCGGAAGCAGCACAGTCCATGTTCTGTGCCTGTCACCTGGACTTATTAGCAATTTTTCTCTGACCTAATCTGTAAGGTTCTTTTTGCTGTTTCGAGAGCTCTGCTCATCGGCGTCTCTCGACAGATGGTAATGTTTGCATATGCATATATGCACAAAACGTACATAGGATTTAATCCACTCAAGGCGTTGGAGGTTACATTTATTACGAGCGATCATTGTTGTCATCCCATTGCACTCGTATATACATATTTTCTAATGGTATGTAGATTTCCAGATATCTAGGTACATACATGAATCTTCTATAAAATGGAATATTATGTGGGAATGGTCTGAAATAACTAGACCAATTCACATGGCTTTGTCCTTTTAAGCTTTCACTGTTTTCGTTGTTTAAAACCTGTATTGACTCAATGTTTGTGTTGCTGAAGCCTTGATTCGCGCATTTTTCCTGATTTCATCTGTGATGCATTCCACTCTTAAATTACTGTGGAGGTCAGTATTCCTTATGGACCATAGGGCATTTGTTTTTACAAAATGAAATAAATTTTTATGGTGTACGGATTTGGCTTGGAACTACATACTTTATTAAAATGTTTATTTATCTATAAAAATAACAGTCAATTGCCGCATGTATAAAAGATCATCACTTGAGAATCTATTGATATGGCTGATCTTTTTGTTGTGTTCGTAATTGTCGTAATTGAAAGAAATTTTTTTGGAAAACCCACTGGAAAAATCGGAAAATCGGTATTTTTGTATTAAAATCTTAATAAATAAAAAATGACGTTCAGTTTGAAAGTTACGCTGTCTCACGTTTTCACATTTTAGTGTGTTATCGATGGTGCATTCAAAACCGTAATATTTATCAATTTGGTGTGATGCAAACATTCAATTGATTTCAGTTCGTGGCTTATTTCTTTGGAAAAATTCCCACCGTCGAAATATCGGTCGGCGTACGCGCAATGCAAGCTAACTACTGTGAGCGTCAAAAGTGAGTTTTTATTATTTTTGTTTGTTTGCTTTGAATAAAGCTTTTGTTAAATATCATTGGAATCTAATTTCTGTTTATTTTTTTATTTAAATTGCATGCTAGTTCAGAAATCATATGGGCGTTTACTCACTTTTGACGCTCACAGTACGTTATCTATGAGATGACAAAGAGAGTAGACAGCGTTTGGAGGCAACGGGTGACCATGGTGCAGTGGTTAGCATTATCGCTTGTTACACTGAAAGTCCGGGTTCAACTCCTGATGTCGGAAAAACATTTATTTCTCAAATAAATAAAATCGATCAACTGTGAAAGCTGATGGCGACTCTACTGCGAAGGCATAACACTGGCAGTTTAGTGCCATGGCTTGAAGGGTTTGATTGAGCTGACAATGATTATGACATCAGGAGATTCGAAAAAATTCCTGTGAATTGTAGCAATGACAAACACCACAAATGTCTCCAGCTAGCCTGGACACCAACCTTGGACGCCAATGAAACCCAACCATACCTGAGTTTGAAACCATTGCACCTCGCTCGCGGTGTGCGTATAACACTAAATGGGTATTCATAACCTCTTGATTCGCCTGTGGATTATAAAATAATTTCTCAAGCGCGATCCATTATGACTCCGGAACAAGGGATACATGCGAGTTCGACTCGCTTAGTGACAATTCGAAATGAACGTTTGGCCTTCAGCTACGATACAGTCGATTACGCCACGGATGTATCCTTCGACTTCGGAACAATGAGCACTGTTTGTCAACATTGCAATTGAGGTTTCGACACGAACTGCCAGGATTATGTTGTGCGAGCGGAAAGATCAAATTACCACAATTGACACACAATGCCAGAGCCACTGGCATCATTGCTTTCTGGCCAAGAACATCGATCAAAGCATTTTTTGTTTGTTATTAAGATCCAATAAAAAAAATTGTTTTATTGAATAACTCCCTTCCCTTAACTTAAGTCTACTTTTTAGATTTAAGTACTCGCTTGTATTTAGCTGATAATAAATATAAATATTAATTGCACCCGTGCGAAGCCAGGCCGGATCTCTAGTATATAATAAATTATATATATCTTTCTGGACGATTTAATTTAAGATCAATCGAGGCGCAAAAATTTTGGAACATACATATTAACAATATAATATACTAGCCGATACCCGCGACTACGCCCGCGTGGAAATACGTCACATTATACCATATATCCTTCCCCGCGTTTCAAGCCGTTAATGAGTAGGAATAAACTTTCAATTTCTCATATTAATTTTTCAAGGCGTCCCCGTAAACAACATTCCTGGCGACGGCAGTATTTCTTTCCCCCCTAGTTGTAGCCCACAACACAAGATCAAGAATATACACACAAATATACATGTGTATGTATGTACTTACTTGTGTAAATGATTTCCTGCCAAATAGGTAGGATTATGTATCGTAGAATATTTGTGTTCAAGTAAATGCGACTACAACAAAAAATATTTCCATCAAATACATACATACATGAATAGATACCGTGCTGAGTGAAGAAAAGCAGCACAAAGAAAAATGAAAAAAACTACCCCTGTACAACTGGGTAAAACAAAAACAACACACGATCACGAAGCGATATGTGCAGCTGACTACGGTTGCGCATTACTATAAATAGCAAAACTTTGACGCCCTGTATCTTGGCCCACAGTCATAACTTTGAAGAACGGTAAAACACGTGTTTAATTATTTCTGTTCTAGAATATACCCACCAAATTTCAATTCCAAAGTCCAATTTAAATTTTTTTTTCATACAAACTTGAACACCCTGTAATACCCTGTAAAAGCTGAGTTTCCAAAAATCCCTTCTTAGTGGGTGTCTACGCCACAAAAGGAAACTACTGTCCAAATTCCAAGTTTCTAGCACCAGCCGTTTGGGCTGTGCGCCTATCTTTGGGTCAGTCAGTCAGTCAGTCAGTCAGGACAAAGAGTTTTATATATATAGATAAGACTATCAATGCACACCACAACTCCCAGTAAGGATGAGACACTACCGTGATCAAATTACTGAAAAACAACAAAGCGATAGGACTCGACGGTATACCTGCGGAACTTTCAGCAGCAGCGCCAACAACTTCTGCTGAATTTCTGCACCCACTTGTAGAGAAGGCGTGGGAAGCCGAAAGCTTTGCCGATGAGTGGAAAAAAGCAATGATCGTGAAGCTCCTCAAGAAAGAAAGTCTTATGCAGTGCGAAAACTGAAGAGGTATTTTTGTGTGCTGCCTGCAGAAGCCAAGATAATAGCTAGAGCAACGCTTGAACGAATGAAGGAAGATCTAGAAAACACACTCGATGCCGAATAAGTCAGTTTTCATCCTGGATCCTCCTGTGTAGACCGCATCAACACCCTGCGAATCATCATTGAGCAGTGCGTTGAAAACCATTCACCACTTCACTTGCTGTTTATCGACTTCGAAAAGGCGTTCGGCAGTTTCAACAAAGAATCTATCTGGGTGACTTTACGCAAAAAAAATAGCTGGCGTGACAGCTCGGGATGAGCCAAGGCCTAGTTTCTCGCACCCATTGATGTTGTGCGTATTTGTATTGATCGCACGAATGGAAGGGACCTACAATTTATTGCCGACTTCAAAAGCCCTTTCATGACAGGTTATACTCCCGGAGGCTTGGAATTCCCCGAAGAGGTGGTGCCGCGAAAAATGTTCGGTGTTTCTGTCTGGGGCTTGAACCCACGCCGCTTGGTCAGCAGTCCAATGCACTAACCACTGAACCACGGCGACTGAGAAATTATTAGCTATTATTAAGTCAACTTATGAAAGGTCAAGATGTCACGTTCTGGGGTTCGACAAGGTTGCGTTCTCTCACTAGTATTGTTTTTACTGATGATTAGCGATGCCTTGACAATGGGAAATGGAGGAATTCAACGAACTTTAACATCTCATGAGAACGCTGGCGACGTATGCCTAGTATCACATAAGATTTTGGAACTGCACCAAATGACAGCGGATGTTGAGAGAGAGGCAATCGTCGTGGGGTTAAAGATAAACACAGTCGAAACCAAAATCCTCCGCTTCGGAACAAACTCATCTCAATTTAGCATCGCAGGACAACCGGTAGAGAATGTAAAGAACTTTGAATATCTTGGTAGTATTGTTTCAATCAATGCTGGAACCGAACAAGATATTGCCAGCCGAATCGGAAGAACGAAGTCTGCGTTTGGTATGTTGTCCAAAATACGGCGAAGCACTGTTATAAACTTTAACACCAAGCTACGACTGTGCCCGCCATCTGGGTCGCGGTTTTCCTCTACTGCGCCGTCCCTCGGGTGTCGATTCGAAATATTCCGGGCTGGAGCATTGGTGTCCATCCGCCGATTGACCAATTGTAAAAGATTCAGTAAAAAGATTCATTAAGAAAATTAAAAATAAAAAATTAACAATGGTAAATGCAAAAAAAATTAGTAAACTAACCATCGTCAGTAGTAAGCCCCCAAGTGCTAAGATTAAGAATGAGTTTGTTTTGCATCGAGCTGTGCAACTTATCATTAAAATAGTTGGGGAAACATATTCCACGGTTGAATGGCATGTATTGTTAATAAAAAATAAAAATAAATAAGCGGCGCGACAGCTCGGCCAAGGCCAAGCTTCTCGCAACCATTCATGTTGTGCGTGTTTGTATTGTTCGCACGAATGGAAGGGACCTACAATTTATTGCCGACTCCGAACGGCGAATTGAGAAGCTCTTTCATAACAGATTATACTCCCGGAGGCTTGTCATTCCCCGACGAGAGGCTGTGCCGCGAAAAATGTTCGGTGTTCCTGGCTGGGGCTTGAACCCACGCCGCACGGTCAGCAGTCGAACGCACTAACCACTGAACCACGGCAACCACCGTATTGTTAATAGAAACCTATTTTATGTTACTTTAAATGCAATAACAATAGCAAATATTTTAAAAAATTAGATTTCTAATTAGATTATTCTTTATATTAAATTTAATTATAGAGAGGAAAGCATTTATTGGGATATAGTGTATGTATTTATGTATGGAAGTATGTACATTACGTAGGTATGCAACGCACTTCCTGCAAATTTTTAGTCAATCCGGTTTTTCTCTTTCCTAGGTGACGAGAAAACAATTACATACCTACTTCAATTCTATCCCTATATCAGTAATCTTTAGTCACAAATGTTACTTAAAAATAATCCTCGCTCCACTCAAAATTGAAAGATAATTTTTCGATATACAAACATAGGATTATGTTGCTCCAACGTATAGCCAACAGTTAAAACTGTATCTACCTAGCAAACGCATACATTTCTATGTAAGTATGTACATATGTACATATGTATAACGTGTGAAGTTGTTACCCTTTTGCTAAAAATACCTCAATGAATAATCTCTGCCTCGAACGCTACTTCAACAATACAGAACGATTAGTCTGTAAAACAGTCGATTAGCAGTTAATTCTCTTTAAGGCAAAGCAATTAAAAACGCAAATAAAAGGAAATAAAATCGTATTCATTTGAAGCGTATGCTATTAATGAGCTTTGTTAAAATTAATAGCCCAAGAAAATTCCGGGTATTAAGAGCTAATTCAATACACACTTATATTAAAAAGACTTCATTGCTCACTTTCGACATTTTCTTATGACGACATGCCCATAAAACGACTAAATATTATTCTCTATACTAACGCGCGTACGCCATGACGTCCGACATTAATTTCATATTTCGCTCTTAGTGATTTCGCAGCAATACTGATTTTATTGTCAAAATACAGCTGATAAAAAATGATAATTACTTTCAATTGTAGACGGAACAACAAACTCACAATGAGCCAGCTTGATAAAGAACGCTTTAAATCCCGCACACGGCTAAATTTTGTTTTACTCACAACTTACTTTACATGAAAAACTGAAAAGCCGCAGCATTAAAGGCTTATTACGTTTAGATATTATGTTATAAAGATTATGGAAGTAGTCATAGCGAAGAGTTTCAAAACTATAAAGAAGGGCTGCAACGCTTGTAGAGCGAATGAAATAGCCCCCTATCCTTAATCCAAACAAAATAGGATTGGATATATTAAATATTCACTCTTCTTGGCAATATTAAATATGTAGTCATGTTGTCTCATACGTGATGACGCGAAATTTTGCATTTCTCGTTTCGTCGGTTAATAAGATTGCCATTCTTTGAAAAGTTAACAAAACACAATTGGGTTTTTTTTGTACTCAAATACATATGTATGTATGTGCATATATCATTTGAGTTTTAGGTGAATTAAACATGTATTCTGTAACAAATAAATTAAAAATGGAAAGCGGTAATATCGTAAGGGTTGAGGGATATAACGTTTTCAGCAAGTCGGCATGATGAAGAAAACTTAAATCCTTATGGAACTATTTGCTGACATGCTAAGTTCATAGTCCTAATGACTTGCAATTTCCGATATTGTATATCGGCATGAATATAAAATTGTAAAAAAAGGTGCACCTACATATGTGTACATACTTGTATGTACATACTCGTATGTACACAGGGCGGAGTTCCAGCAATATTTATCAAAAAACTTTCGCGGCACCACCTCTCGTTGAAGAATGATACATCCATAATGATATATGGATACGTAAAATGCAGTCAAAAATTGGTAAGCACTTCAAAAATAAACACTTTTTGTCATATATAGGTTTTAAAAGCTAAGCCTTAGTACTTCGTTGGACCTTCGTGAGCTTTGATTACTTACTTACTTACTTAAGGTGGCGCTACAGACCGGAGTGGTCCTGGGCCTCACCCAACAAGTATCTCCAGCCAGCTCGATCTTTAGCCAGCTGCCTCCAGTTTCGCACGCCAAGTTGGTTGAGGTCCCTTCCACTTGCGTGCGCCACCTGAGTCGCGGTCTTCCTCTACTGCGCCGTCCCTCGGGTGTGGATTCGAAGATTTTCCGAGCCGGAGCGTTGGTGTCCATCCGCTCTATATGACCCAGCCACCTCAGTCGTTGGAGCTTTACTCTTCTGGCTAGGTCAATGCCGCCGTACAGCCCATACAGTTCGACGTTGTATCTCCTCCTCCATTCACCGTCTATGCAGACGGGACCAAAAATCACCCGAAGAATTTTCCTCTCGAAACAGCCAAGAGCGACCGCATCCGCATTTGACAAAGTCCATGCCTCTGCGCCATAGAGCAGGACTGGGACGATTAAAGACTTATAAAGGGTCACCTTACTTGTACGAGAGAGGGCTTTGCTACTCAATTGCCTTCTTAGCCCAAAGAAACAGGGATTGGCAAGAGTTATTCTTCGTTTAATCTCAGCGCTGGTGTCGTTGTCTGAGTTTATAGCGGAGCCAAGGTAGACAAAGTCCTTAACTACCTCAAAGTTATAGCTGTCTATAGTGACGTTCTGTCCGAGACGTCGGTGTTGGGTGTCCTTTCTTATTGACAGCATATACTTTGTCTTGCCCTCATTGACCGCTAAACCCATCTTCGCCGCCTCCGTCTCAATACTCACAAACGCACCAGTGACATCACGCTGCGTTCTTCCGATTATGTCAATATCGTCGGCATATGCGAGTAATTGGACGGACTTTTGAAAGATTGTGCCTCTGGTGTTGGCGCGTAGTTTTGCACAACTTTTTCAAGAACGATGTTGAAGAAGTCGCATGACAGCGCGTCGCCTTGTCTAAATCCTTTTTTGACATCAAAGGTCTCAGTGAGGTCTTGACCGACCTTGATGGAGCAGCGTGCATTTTCCATCGTCATCCTGCTCAACCGGACGAGTTTGGCAGGGATGCCAAAACTAGACATGGCTCTGTATAGCTCGTCTCTATAGATGCTGTCATACGCGGCCTTAAAATCGATGAAGAGGTGGTGGGTATTGATTTGAAGTTCCTGGGTTTTTTCCAAGATCTGCCGCAGTGTGAATATTTGGTCGATGGTGGACTTTCCTTTGATTACTTGATTACTGCGGCCAATCTTCTAGGAACCGAACTAACAAGATTTTTACTAAAATCAGGGGAGATTTTTACCCATTTTCGGTTAACGCTGTCCGAAGACCTTGTTTAGACGTTATTGTCCGTTTCCTAATATTTCTGTCCAAAACTTTCCATAGATGTTCAATGAGATTAAGGTCTGGAGAAGAGTTAAGCTGCTAAGGGGTATGGTACAGCAACTGCAAACTGGGGAGTAAAATTGTATTTTAAAATTATAAGTTAATCCTAACTATTCAATTTTGATTCAATGAAAACAAGATTTCTTGTTCCCGCAGCCGAAATACAACCCCAAACCATCAATGATCCACCACCATACTTCACGGTCGAAGTGGGGCTTTGGGGAAGAAGCTCGCTACTTGATGATCTCCAGACCTTATTCCTGCGTTTTGAACCAAATATCTCAAACTTGCTCTCGTCACTAAAGATGATATTGTCCAAAAACGTTTGAGCCTTATTTAAGTGGTTTTTTGCGAAGATCAGGCGTTTCAGACGATTAACTTTAGAAATGCATGGTTTCTTTCGTGGTACTCTTCCATGTAATCCACTAGCATTTAGGGCTCTACGAATTGTTGAGGCGCTTAGGATCTTGAGAAAGGTCTTGCGCTGCACTGGATCTTGGAGTTTTCTTTACTTGGCGAGGGCGACCGGATCGCTGCACAGTCTCCGTGCAGCTTATCTACTCGCGAAATTTTAAATAAATTGCGCTCTATACTAATTCTTGAGTGCATTTTTCAGATGATTCACAGGCCAACATGGTTTTGTTGTTAAAAAGTTGAGTGTATTTTATTTTTTTTTTTTTGCGTAGAATCTTAATCCGGTGTCAGAATTGTCCCACCACGTCAGGATTTTGAGATATTTGAGGATTGCATTCATTTCTCTACCATTCAATTAAATGCACTCATTTAAGAATTCATGAATTCTTTTACACTCATTTGCATTCTTTGCATTCATTTTTATTGATTTAATACCAAAGGTAAGTAAATTAGGTGCCATTGAAAATATTTTTTTTTGATGGGTGCTTGGGATCATTATCTTGTTGGAAGTGTCATCTTAACGGCATATTGTCCTCAGCAAATGGCTGCATGTGATTTTGAAGAATATCGCGGTAAATTTCTTTGGTCATGACATCTTCAGTTGAAACAATTGCTCCAACACCAAAGTAAGAAAAACTACCCCACACCATGACGCTTCCATTTCCATGTTTTACCGTTTTTTTTTTCTTGTATAATGAGGGTGGAACTCCTTTCCCTTGGGTCGACGAACATTCGTTCTACAATCCTAGCCCTTATATTTTTGTTGCTGAGCAGAGGGACTTTTCTAGGAATTCTGCCTGGTAAATCATTCGCCTGTAATCTACTTCTTACAGTTGGGGCACTGGTAATGTTGCATATGGAAGCGGCAAAGGCCTTTAAAGATTTAAATGCGTCCCTTGTTGACAGTAAGATAATTTTATTGTCCGTGGCTGAGTCAGTTTTTCTTGGCCTTCCTTTTGTTTCCATTACAAGCTGTGGTTTTAAAGCTTGTGCAAAAAAATTCGCGGACTTGCGTAGAGCCTCGGCAACGAACTTTAGGGTTTTTCTTGCTCTCTTAGCCAAATTATTATTTACAACAAATTATTCAGTGACTTTTTAGGCGTTATGTCATTTTTTATTTGGGCGTTACTACCTAACGCCGTAAATTACCTTTGGTACTAAATCAAAAAAAATGAATGCAAAGAATGTAAATGAGTGTAAAAGAATTCACATCAGAATACGCGTGGCACTTATGGTTGAGAAATTGCTTCTTCGAACAAAAAGCTCTATGCTTCCATGGTTTCAGTATATCAAACGCATGTCCCCGACTTGGCTTCCAAGTCCTGCTATGGAATCCGTGTCATCAGGTAGTCGTCTCCTGGGTAGTTCCAGGATGAGATATTTGGACAAAGTCCAAAATCTCACATCTACCACTAAGGACTTCTGATGTTTTAGAGTCGATGGTGGAAGATCGAGAGGAATTGGGGGTCTACTTCAGCACCTTAAGCCCGCGACCTTCATAGCTGATATGCGAGCCATTCAAAAAAGTTTATTTGTTGTTAACTTTATCAATAAGT
Organism: Matsumyia berberina; assembly: GCA_917880715.2. Classification (NCBI taxonomy): domain Eukaryota; kingdom Metazoa; phylum Arthropoda; class Insecta; order Diptera; family Syrphidae; genus Matsumyia; species Matsumyia berberina. The sequence goes on along the minus strand of OU862872.1, from coordinate 58,925,536 downwards.
GCAATAAAATGTTATGAATAGAAACAATATTTGTACATTAATTTAATTTCGTACAAGGAAAATATACTCGATGTTACGAATTTTTCGATATAGCTAATGCACCAGGACATTATATCATTCTTTATACTGTATTATGAAAACACTACCGATTTTTTTAATTATTTCTTAGTTTAAGGGAAAAAGCATTGTTCATAGAAAACTCTTATTTAACTCTCATAACCAATCAACGCTTAAAACTTACTAAAAAAAATTTTTTTTTTAACATTTGTGTTACAATCCATTATAATTTCCAACGTACACAGTACGAGGATGAGGTGTTGGAGATTGAAAGCAGTAAAATGCAAAATACAATATGTTAAATATAATAATGTAAAGTTTCATAATATTTCAAAACAAACTACTCCTGTAATTTCGAAATCTATATCGTAAAATCTCTCATGCTAGATGATCAAGTTAATGTCACCGGGAATTTTGTCAACGGGTCTTGTGCAACTGTACATTTTGTGGCCCAATCGAGCCGTGAAAATCCAACCCTTTTCTTTTTTCGATTGAAACATTTTTTTTTTTCTTGGTTGGCGATCTACATAACTTGCAACTTTTAATTTGTATCGCGAGTGCAAGGAAGCTAAAATAATTCTAATTTAAAATTGTGTCACGATCCACGAGTCCAAGGAAGTCCGCATAATTGGAAATTTTAATTGTGTCGAGTATAAGGAAGCCAAAGTAATTGAAGAATCCAAGCAAGGAATCCAACTCTGGGAGAATTAGAACGTGCAAGTTGCCCAGCTTGAAGATTTTGGAAGTCCTACAGTGTCGGTAGGTGGGTGCTGCACATTATATATTATATTATTGCAATCTGTAATTAAGTAAAAAGAAGCATTAAAAAAATGTCCTACGGCAAGCCCCAATTAAATATCCTTGCTAGTATTAAGCAAAATAGACTTAATTTTGAAAAAGCCGATAAAGTGAGATTAGGAAAACTTGATTACCTCAATATTCGTATCGAGATGATGAACACGCGATGGCATTTCACGATGGCAGAGCGTTATCATCAGTTGATAATCGGCACTGGAAAGGTGAAGGCTGATCTGAATCTAGAAGATTTGGCCGCAGTATTCGAGGTTATCCGAGAAGTTTCCGCCGTGTATAAAACTAAATTCCGAGGAATCACCTAACTGTTCCGCTAAGCTAAGAGCTCGTCGGCAGCTAATAGCAGTGAGGGAAAAATGAGTGAGTTAAGGTTGGCGGTCATTACACTACCAAGTTTTTTCGGTAGCTATAAGTCTTGGAGGGCATTTCACGATATGTTTGTATCTCTGGTACACACTTAACACCAACACAACGCTATCGGGAATTCAGAAGTTGCATTTTTTGAAGTGTAATGTTAAGGGTGAGGCAGAGAGGCTAATTCAGCATTTAGTCATTAACAAGGGCAATTATTATTATGCGTGTGAATTCGGAAATTTATTTTGATCAAAAGCGGGTGCTTGTCAATACACAATTAAAGCTGTTTTTTGGCCAGGTTTCAATGAACAGCGAAACAGCCAATAACATCAAGCGAATTTTGGATACGTCCCGGGAAATTATCCACTCGTTAGAAAATTTGAAAGTACGAAGCACTGGGACGCCATTTTAATTGACGTGATCCTCCAGAAATTGTGTAACACGACACAACAGCTGTGGGAGGAGAGAGAGAGAAGTAAAGAATTGCGAAAGGTAGAAGAATTTTTTGAATTTCTACAAGCTAGGTTTCATACCTTAGAGGCTGTAGAACAACACTCATCCAAAACGAAACCCGCAACACAAGTCCTACACACTCGGTAGCTCCAGAAACGACAAATCAATTTCAATGTCTGCCAAAAGGGTAAGAGAGTGTACGTGATTTTTAGAAATGGATGTACCACAACGAAAACCAACCGTTTTTAATATAAAGGTATGTGAAAACTGCTTTACGTACAGCCATTTCAAAAATAAATGTTCGAATGCGAAGTGTTGCTACCACTGCAACCAGCGGCATAACTCTTTGCTACACCCCATTCCACAAAATTCAACCGAAATGCACAAGTTGTCTCAAACAACCCAAGTTCAGCCCAACTTCAAGGACATAATTCGAATGTACAGTGAGCCCTACAATCCTAACCAGCCTTATGAAGACCATTGGCCGTCAACGAGTTGTAACTATCAGGTGAATACTACATGTGAATACTAACTCGCAAGTTTTGCTATCCACAGCTTTAGTCAGGGTGAAGACCGGTAATGGAAGCTATTTGACGTTGAGGGCCCTTGTCGATACTGGTTCAGAGGCATCGTTCATAACGGAGGCCGCTGTTCAAAGATCAAATTTAAAAACTAGGTGGTGATTTAGCAAGATTAGTGGTCTGGGGGAAATCAGCATTGGGTCATCCAACAAGAGCGTCGATCTCACATTTGCGTCGCTGACCTCAAGCTTTGCAGGCCAATTACGAGTATTTGTTCTCAAATCCCTGACAGGTCGCCTTCCGGCCCAATACACTTATTTGGATCCGACGCTCAATATCCCTGCAAAGGTTGATATGTTACTGGGAAGTGACATATACCGCGATATTATAGTCGGAGATATTATTCGGAGCAGCGATTGTTTAGGACCCTAGGACAGACGACACATCTGGGAAGGATCGTTCTTGGCAAAGTGCCGTCGACGGAATCAACAACGATCCGTACATGAGGAAATAGATTTAATGATAGACTATGCTGAGGAAGAACAGCCCACTATTTGGAAATGTATTTAAGAGAATGACCTAAAACATAGTACATAAGCACGAACAAAATTGAGAATTTACACATTTACGCAATTTAATTTTAGAAATTTATTCATATTTGTTATTATTATTGTAATATTAATTGTATTTGTTGATATGAGCAACATTTGGCAGAAAGTACCAGCAGTGTAATATCGATTGCATGATCGATACCAGTGGTATCTGGTGAAACATTGATACACCGATGTCTGGTTGAGAGAAGTGGTTCATTCCTGCAACTGTTAAAATGTTCCAGACCTCTCCAACTGTGCTATATTCTAGTGGATAACAAAATATCATTATCATTATCGCGTTATAACGAAAGTTCTAGGCTTTTGTTACGGATGATAAATACAACGAGCCGCAACTGCATGGACACAGTTTGATTTTGATTTTAATAGGGTAACAAAGTGCTATACATATTAATTGTTTGAATTAAAAGAGTTGTGAGTTATTGAATTTAAATAGTTATGAATTGCTGGAATTCAAAACAGATTGAATAAAGATTAAAAGAATAGACAAACGGGGAAGTTTGGGTGGAGTAGCTGAACAGTTGATCTACCCGTATTGCCCAGATATGGCTAACGAAGGGCAAACTTAACGATGACAAGACGAAGAAAACCGGTCTCGGATATTACCAAACCTGCTATGCCAGGGCGCCTTTCCGAGCCAGGGTTAGAGGGTGCCAGCGTACGAGCGTCTGGTGGTCAGCTTGTTCCCCTCGGTAGCCGGCCGTGTTTAAATGTACGAAATGATTACCATTATGGGGGTCGAAGGGTGAATGCGCTGAGCACCGATGGGCGCGTAACTGGATTTTCGATTTCTCAAAAACAGCATTGACTTAGAATAGGCATGTGCCTTTCGCAGATGACTTGATCATTCTGTGGTCCACCCCAGTTAGGTTCGTAGCCATTTGTGTGAGCAAATCAGAAGTAATGGTAATTTCTCGAACGATTATTCAATGTACTCTGCATGTTAGTGGAGTCCCATTGAAACAGGAAGAGATGTTTAAGTATCTCGGGGTCCTAGTCACGAGTGATAGAAGGAGCAATCCTGTAGGATTGGTCAGGCTGGAGCAGTTATGAGACAGCTTGGTCGATCTGTTATCAGGAGGGCTGATCTTGGCATCGGAGCTAAGCTATCGGTCTTAAGTTCAGTGTTTGTTCCGATTTCTTCGTTGTATTGCTGCGGTTACTCGTCGAGATCGAGTAAGGAACACCAGAACACGCAAGACACTCCATTCCGTGGATATACTTCTTCGAACGAAAAGGTCCATACTTCGATGGTTTGGGCAAGTTCAACGTAACTCGGCTTACAAAACGTGCCATTCAATCCGTACCATCGGGTAGGCATCTCCTGGGTAGGCCTAGGATTAGATGGCTGGTTGTTTCCTTCTCTTTAATATCTAAATAACTTATGAAATAATCCAATGCAAGCGTTTTGTTTTTACTATTTGTGTGTTGTCATAATTTTCATATTTTTTTGTCTCGGGTTTCGTTCTTAAAATTATGCCTAGTTACGACGAAATGTTATGTAAAGGCCATTGACAATTTCGTCGCAAAGATATCAAAGACATTTTAGCGCAGCGGTTAAATTGTTCTCACAGCATCATTTATACAGATTATATCTATAGTATGCATCGTGCCAGAAGGACGATGCCACATTTATTTTTCAGTGCTGACCGCCAGAGCGCAGTGCAAAAGAGGTAACCTTATGTCTCGTAAAATAACTCAATGAAATAACATATCCAGATTACCTACTGTGTGAATACTTTAAGCAGTTTTGCACTACACTAATTACGAACTCTATGAACTAAATCAAGGTGATTAAGTAATCCAAATCAAATTGAAGTAATAAGCTCTATAAGATATGAAGTTCATTTAAAATTAAAATGAATTATGTGGGATGTGCATGTGGGAATCTTGTAAAGAAGTCCCTAAACGCTCTTAAAATTAAATTTCATTATTTGCATCGACAGCATGACAAATGTTCCTATACATAGTACATGCATTTTCCCTACTTAATTTGTAACGAACATCCGGTTAAGCATCTAAGCTGTTGTAATCGATATTATGGAAATCATAAAATATGCGGCAAGAGCACATCTGTCGGAAAAAGTTAATGCCCAAACCCCTAATGCATAATTAAAATCCCTTTTCCTTTAATATTCGGAATATTATATTGATCCCTTGAAAGGGTCAATGGTATCTATAATTAAACTTTGAAATATGTTTGTCTGACATGTTATTAAATGCTTTGTTTTCAATAAAAACTTGGTTGCAAAATATTGGGAGGAACGTACACATAAATTTTTATATTTATTGGCCTCAGTGAACGCTAAGTTTATCAATCACAAACATCAATGAATGTAGGTATAACATGCAAATAACTCAAAAACCAATTTTCGTTACTCTTAATTTTCACCTTCTTCCATACCATTCGTATACTCAATCCTACTCAGTTTATGGTCGTTATTCCACAGCTGCATTGTTACTTTTCGTGGTCCTTTTTAAGTTGCAATGGCCCCCATAAGTCATTTTATCGATCTATGTTTGCTCCATAGAAAGTGCTGGCACTATTTCCCATGGGCTTCATGTGTACACCTTCGAAGGACTATTAAGTTACAGGATGCGGGAGGATATGTATGGACACGCTTACATACGTACATATACGCAATTAGAAACAAAATTGAGGTCAAAAAGTACCACAAGTTATACTGATTTTATGGTTTATGGTAATACCAGATGTACAATCTTTGCATTTTTCTAATCCGCATGGCATATGTACATGTACATGAGTATACATACATATATGTACGTACTGATTTTCTTATTACTTAACACTTCTACGAACAAATCCCGGATTCGAGAACGGTACCATTAGCCAAATTATATTGCATAAAGGACCGAAATGCCTATGTACACACACATATGTAAATCCATACATATGTATGCACGTATTGCATACATTTTCAGATATGTTTCCGATTTCCGAGTCCCAAGCAACTTTCATTATTTCTGATTGCGATACCATTTGAAGACATTCTTTCCACATACATACATAATATGCACATACAAAAAAAATTGCGTGTAAGGTCTTACAGAGATATTTGCTTCAGCCCAAAGTGTCATATATATGTATGCATGTACATATACGTAGCACATTTAATGCCGTTAAATATACAAAACAATGATTACCAATTTCCAATTTCTGCTGACTTCTTTTGGTTCTGCCTCACGCATGTGGGTTGTTCGGAATTTTCAAACACAAAATGAAAAAAACGTCCTGTTTGGCAAATATGGTTCTTTGCGTCATTTGGCGAAAAGTCTGTTAAAAACAAGGAAGGAGCCAACATTTCATAGCGCAATTCATTTATTTATAGGAAAGTTGATGACTGGTTGGTGACTAGAACGCACATATGTTCAACTGTCGAGCGGTTTCAGAATAGGTAGAATGCTATTTTGCGCTATAAAAAAATTAAACTAAGGTGGCGCTACAGTTCGGGGTGAACCTTGACCTCAACCAACAAGGCTCGGCAGTTAGGCCGAGGCTTTAGCTAACTGCCTCCAGTTGCGCACTCTAAGTTGGTTGAGGTCCCCTTCCATTTGTGCGCGCCACCTGAGTCGCGGTCTTCCTCTACTGCGTTGTCCTTCCGGGTTAGACTCGAAGACTCTGCGAACCGGAACATTTGTGTTCATTCGCTCTACATGCCCCAGCCATCTGAGCCGATGAATACTTATCTTCTAGATTAGGGCGATGTCGATGTTGATTCGTTGAGTCTTCTCCTCTAGAACCCGTCAACGCAAACGGGACCGAATATCTTATGAAGAATTTTTCTCTCGAAGCAACCAAAGATATCTTCCGCTTTCGATAGAGTCCATGCTTTATGGCTTTAAAGCAGGACTGGGATGATTAAGGTCTTATATAGAGTCTCGTTAGTTTTTCGGGATAGGGCCTTACTTAGCTCAAAGGAGTAGCGATTGGCAAGAGTTATTTTTCGCGTTATTTCTGGACCCGACGTATATGAAGTCCCTTACTACCTCGAAGTTATAGCTGCCCACTGTAACGTCCTGTCTTAGACGTCGGTGTTGAGTGTCCTTTCTTGTTGACAGCATATGCTTCGTCTTGCCCTCATTTACCGCCAAACCCATCTTCGCCGCCTCCGTTTCAATACTCACGAACGCATCAGTGACATCACGCTGCGTTCTTCCGATTATGTCAATATCGTCGGCGTATGCGAGTAATTGGACAGACTATTGAAAGATTGTACCCCTTGTGTTGGCGCGTTAGTTTTGCACCGTTCTTTTAAGAACGATGTTAAGTCGCCTGACAGACAGACAGAGTCGCTTCAGACGTTCAGACAACACGGAAGATAAAATCTTGTAGGCGATGTTAAGAAGACTGATGCTTCTGTCGTTAGCGCAGTTCAGAGGTTCTACTTGGGGATCGGGCAAACGATGCTGAGGTCCATTCATCGGGCATACTTTTCTCCGACCATATTTTACAGATGGGTTGGTGCATAGTCCTTACCAATTCATCGCCTGCCGTTTTGACCAGCTCGGCAGCTTGGCCGTCAGCTCCAGAAGCTTTGTTGGACTTAAGTTTAGATATGGTTATCTTCACTTCGTCAGGTGGACGGAATTGTTGGTTTTCGTCGTCAAGGTGGAATGGTTTATTCTGCCTGGCAGCGAGATTTGATTCGTCGTCACCGTTTAACAGGCTGCTTAATAATAAGTATTAATTTCTCAGGGATGCCTATCCTGCGTGTGAAAACTGAGAAGATATTTACGAGCTGCCCGTTTTAGCATACGTAAAACTTAAAGTACTTTTTCATCGAAAAATTGAAAAACACACTTCAACATGCCATTAAGCAATGCGCTACTTCATCTGTTGTTTACTGATTTTGAGAAGGTAAGTTATGAGCAGTTATCAAGGCAACCTATGATGATTCAAGGTGTCAAATTTTGCACAAATAAGGCTGACAAACATATAGATGCTGTCTTGCATGAAACTTAGATCTCATTAGATTTTGACATCCAGCGGATGCTAAGAAAATTCAAGAAATGTTTTCTTTGTTGTTAAATTGGTTATCAAATTATTTAAGGCAGAAAAGAAACAAAACGCAAAATAAATAATAATAATTCAACTCGAGCGTTGTGTGAGAATTTTTAGTATGACGCAAAATTGTATCTTCTTGATAGACCGCAGTCGAATTTTTTTTATTGCCATGTCTATAATGGATACATTTTTCAAGTGGAGGAGGATAAAATCATATTTTTAGTAAATATGGAGCAAACGCATTTGTGGCTGGCTTTCATTATGTTAACGTCCACTTAAAAACATTAAAGCCTTTTATTTTTAATTTCCGTGTTACTTTTTGATTTTAAATTCCGATACCATAATGTGCTATTTTTACACAAGATTCTATATAAATTTGTGGTCGCGATTCTATTTTTTTTTTTACTTAATGTACGTTTTGTTTGAATACATAAATAGTAATTAATTTATTGTCATGGGAAACTGAAGAAAACAATAATGACTAAATCAGAAAAACAAGCATTCAGTATGTAGACTGAAGTTCATTAAAGATTTAACTGCCTCGCAAGGTTTAAGTTTTTTTTTAGCGAGAAATCTTAATTTCATCTATTACACAGTGGCACACTGATTCTGCTGCATAAGATTTATTGGTCAATTTTACACCTTTTACATTCACAGCACAAAAGTAGCAATCATCAAGGTGGTTTTTTCGCTCCATCCATGTCATTGGTACTCCAAATGGAAGCACTTTTCGTCCTCCTTGACTCCAATATCGAAGTGACTCCATGCAAATTTGTTATTCAAAATAATTTATATTCCTTTATCGCTTTTCTTGACAAAATTTACCACATATGTAGCAAAAATGGTTAGACTTGCGTGAAGAATTCATACTTTTTGTAACAATAACACCCAATAAATTAAATAATATAATCAACTGGGATTTTTTTACACTCAAAAATTATGAACAAGGTGATATTCGTTAAAATCTCGGACAACGATAAGTATTTGTCACGTTATGCTTCGAAAAAGACACGTTACTAGAAAACGTGTATTTTTTATAGAACGGTTTAGCACCAGTGTTAATTAAACAAAATCATTTTTAGACTGACTACTTCATAATCATACGTATCTAAATTGATTCCATAAGCTTATGCCGCAGAAAAATGTGTTTTTTCTGTTCCCCTGTATTATCTGTCCATCGATCTGGCAAAGGTTACAGGCCATATCTTTCTGAAGCCAAAACTTTTGCTCCTGTATTTCTGATCTAGTAGAAACGTACTTTACTTCGTAAATGGACTATGAGACGGTGCAGAGGCTTTCCTTCTGGCTGCCGGATTCCATGCCTTAGGACTTCGACACAAGTTTCCATAAGGTAAAAGTTGCATGCAGGGTGTGGCATGTAATCCAGTCTGCCTGACATAGCTGACAGACCAGGTGGGGGTTTGTCTTGTCTGACTGCATCATTTGGGCGCCGCACCTAATTAGGATCTTTCTTTATAGCGCCGTCCTTCTGGAGCAGATTTGAAGACTCATCGAAGACTCATTTCGTCCATTCGCTTTTCATTTCCCAAACACTTTTATTCTTTGTTCAATCGATGATATCTTTTGTACACAGATAGAAAAATCAAGAAAAAAATATCATACTACCAGCATAAAAATTATGTCTGACTATACAATCCATCTTTGGCAAAAGAGGATATGTATTTATTATGTCTTTTCTCAAAGTTAAAAAAAAAATAAAAAATTACACACAATCGAGAACATTGCAAAAAATCCTTTCTCATAAAATGATGATGATACTGTTTACAAAAAGAAAAAACCTTAAATATGAATATCTCAATAATAATTTTTGCTTTGCCCGTGAAATAGAGCACGAAGACAATGGAACAATGTTCAAGTTTAACAAAGTATGTACTCATAAGTATGTCTATGTGTATGTATGTAGGAGTACTATGCACGTCAGTAAAAAAAGGACTTTACTTTGGTCTGCAGTGATGCATCTTCTCAAGTTGTTAAAAACAATGAATTGTAGAATGGTTAGTTTGTTAAATGTTACAGTTGGACGTGTAACGTGAACGTAACGTTAGGGACAATAGCAGGACCAGCGACATGATGGTAATAGAGAGCTGTCAAACATGTAACCAGTTAAGCAGCAACCGCTGTCAATAGCCCTCTCTTCGGGGTTCACTATCCCAATCAATTTATCCCTTTAGAGGCGTTTGTTTATTTCGATTGGCAGGGTGTGATCCAGGATAGATTATCGGTGCTGCTAATCTTTAGATCGGGAAGAATTTGCAACTCAGCAGGCGATATGGGGCGAGGTGTGAATGATGCTGTTCGGCAGCATCAGATTTTTTAGTGGCTCTCAGCACTGACACTTGCGACAAAATTAAACTGTATTTATTGTCATTTGATTATTCGATTTTCGTTTATGTAGCTTGACTGACTTATTTAATTTTACGGCATCCTTAAGTATTTAATATAGGCCCTAGTTGTACCTTTCTATTAGGTCAAGGAAAAAGAATTTAGGACAGTAAAAATCCGATAAAAATGGTAAAACTATTAAAAAATCAAATAATAAAAAAAAAAAATACAAAAATAGGACAGCGAAAACCCAAAAAAGTTTATATTAACTTACATACTTTGATTAAGATTCATTTTTTGTTAATAAATTAAAGTTGAAAATAGATATTAAGTTAGGTAACGTCGAATGGCATTCTTTTCAGTTAAGCTAAACTAAGGCGTTTTTTCCGAGCTTTGTGATGATATATACTCCGACAAAAGCATAAGTAATTTTGGATAAATTTTTTTTTTTTTTTTTACGAGTTTAGGTGAAAATCTTTCATGAGACACCATGAGGATCTACCGCACGTGCCCATGGTAGTGTGAGATTCTTACTCACTAAAAACACCTCCCCTTTTCGTGTTGACTACGACTAAGTACAAAAAAGCCTTATCAAGTAGTTTAACTTTCGACAATAAATATCCGCGTTGTGTAGGTAGCTTTCCAATAAAAGCACCTACTAATACCGTCATTATAAGCGGCTATTCCTTATTGCACTAAATCGAACGGTTTCGTTCTTTGTAGTCGGCGCACAAGGTTTGTCACGTCCAGAATTTGGAGTACGGCGTTATTACAATGTCCATGAAGGCGAACACGGAGTTTGCGTGCAAAATTTGTTATTTCATCTTCGACGGTAGCTAAACCGAGGTCTCTATGGATATCGTCGTTTCTAATGTACCACGGCGCATTAACGATTGTTCTGAGCACCTTATTTTGAAAGGTTTGTAAAATATTTCTATTGCTGGTTTTGGTACAACCCCAAAGTTGTATACCATACGTCCATACAGGTTTTAAGACTTGCTTATATAAGAGCAATTTGTTATACATGCTTAATTTGGAATATCTTCCAAGCAGCCTATACATTTCTCTAAATCTAATTTCGAGCTCGTCGCGTTTCTTTTTAACGTGCGGCTTCCATTTGAGTTTCGCATCTAGTGTCATTCCTAGATATTTTGCTTCGTTTGCATACGGTATTTGTACCGAGTTCATGAAAACGGGTAAGTTGTTAATTTTCTTGTTAGTAAAGTTAACATGCGTAGATTTGGTTTCGTTGAGAACAATGCGCCAAACCTTTGTCCACTCGCAAATTGTATCCAAAGCTCGTTGAAGCTTCACAGTTGCTGACTCGACTGAATTTTCTGTTGCCAGAATAGCCGTATCGTCCGCGAATGTAGCAACAACGGTGCCTTCTTCTTGGGGTATATCGCGAGTATAGAGCAAGAACAAGACTGGACCAAGAAAGCTTCCTTGTGGAACACCGGCAGCGATTTCCTTGAATTCCGAGTATTCGGCTCCATGCTTGACACGGAAAAGTCTGTTCTCCAAGTACGACTCTAAGATTTTGTACAACTCTTCCGGAAGTACCTGTCTTAGTTTATAGTTCAAGCCTTCGTGCCACACCTTATCGAAGGCTTGAGAAACGTCAAGAAAAGCGCTAGAACATATTTTTTTCTCTTCTATGGCCTTCTCAATTTCGTTGGTTATTCTATAAACCTGGTCAATTGTGGAATGCTTGATTCTGAACCCGAATTGATGATCAGGAATCAAACGTCTTTCTTCAATTACCGGTTTTAACCGTTTCAATAAGAGTTTTTCAAAAACCTTTGATATTATCGGCAGGAGCGATATCGGTCTGTACGACTTTTTGTCGTTTGGCGGTTTTCCCGGTTTTGAAACCATTATAACTTCGGCGACTTTCCATTGCCTTGGAACGTATAATAGTCTTAGCGAAGCATTTATAAGGTAATGGAGTTTTATTAACGCTTTATTTGGCAACTCCTTGAGGACCTGTCCGGTTATTAGGTCATATCCAGGAGCCTTGTTATTCTTTAGATTTTTTATTACCTCGCAAAGTTCGGCTAATGACACGCTCCTTATTTTAAAGTTGTCTGGAGTCATAATAGTATTATTAATATTTTCTATTAATGCTTGCCCGGGAAATGGCTTAAACGTTTCTTCCAGATGCTCAGCAAATAAGTCGGCTTTTTCTTTATCGCCTTTTGCCCACTCGCCATTACTTTTTCTTATTGGTAGCGATTGTATTTGGGGTTTTTTGATACCTTTCATAGCTTTCCAAAGAGAGTAATTCGAAGTTTTTTCAGCAGACAAGCCTTCGAGATATGTAGAAATCTCGCGATCTTTAAATTCCCGTATCGCTTTTTTGAGCTTATTGCATAGGAAGTTCGAATGGGTTTTGTGCTGGGGAGCGCGAGACTGTTGCCATCTTTTGCGTGCTCTCCTCTTTGCCAGCATCAGTTCTTTTATTTCCGGCGGATATTTAATTTCGCTATTTCCGACTACTTTTCTTTTATATGGAGTGTTGTTCCACGCGGCACTTTGTAAGACTTCAATAAATCTGCCGACTTCATCCTCTATTTCGCACGGTGTTCTAAGCGACACATTCAGGGCAATATTTTCTTCACAAGCTTTCCTAAAGCCATCCCAGTTAGTTTTGTTGCTAGTTAATCTGGGCGCTCCTTCTTTTCTCATTAGGCGTTCGCTTATTGTCAATATGACTGGTGAATGATCTGAGGAGAGGTCAAAGCATTCCTCGATGTTCGTTAAGTTTTTCACTACCCCTTTTCCTATAAAGAAGTCTATGAGGTCCGGCGTTTTTGCTATGTCGGAGGGCCAATAAGTCGGTTTCCCCGTCGAAAAGAAGTCAACAGCAAATTGCATGCCGGTTTTGTAGAGAAGGCTGCCTTTAGGTGAAATGCATCTCGAACCCCAAAAGGTGTGTTTAGCATTAAAATCGCTATATATAAGTAGTCCTTGCGATTAATTAAATGTTTTCAATACATTTAATACATACATTCCGGTTGTGTTGGTTCTTGCAAACATTTTTTCCGCATATGCAGCAGACCAACTCTGTTTTGTGCTCTTTGGTTTTAGCTTTTTCAGCTAAACAAATAGCACATCTGCCCCGCTTTTTTGGTTGTGGTGAAAGAAGTCTTGGCCGCTTGACAGGGGGATTGGAATCTTCGCTTTGCATGCCGGTCATAATCGAAGTGGATGTGCAAGATAACGTTGACTGAAGAGAAAGTGAACAAGTGGCTCGGGGTGGTCTTGATCTCCTGAACATGTATTCTTTGGTCAATTCGACCCCTAGATCATGGAGAAATTTCTTACGACTTTGTTTGCCTCTCGAAGTCTGATATCCTGGATCGATTTGCGTATAAACGCATTCAATGCAGAAATGTCGATGATATTGGCAAACACGCACATTGGCCAACGATTTGTTTTTCGTTTTGAACTAAATCCGGAAAGCATTTTATCGGCATTGTCAACACCACCTTTAGTTTTGTTGTAATATTGGATGATTTCTGGCATCTTCTTCGGCTCAGGTCCAACATCAGGAGTATTATGCATCGTGCTTTGGACAACGGTACATTTATTTTTCTTGCTGATGTACGATGTCAATGTTGTGGTTTCAGTAAATGCAAATGTTGACTGAAACAGTGGTTGTTTTTTCTCCAATAAAAGCTTCGGAGGTATACTTCTTTTATTTTTTCTGAGCGTGCCAACTCACTTGTAAACACCCGCAAGAATCAAGATTCCGAAATACGCATGCAACATGCTTTTGTCCATTTCTTTATGTTTGTCCCCGAACTTAGAGCGTCCAAAATTATTTGTATTTTCGATTATTATTTTCTCGATTTGAGTTGGAAAAAACAATAAAAACGAATCAATCAAAACTTCAACACCAGCAATAGCGTAGCGAGTGACACCTGGTTTCATTGTTATAATATTTTCGGAACGGGCGCGAGCGGCTAAAAACACAAACTTGAGCAAAAAAGAGCATAGCAAGTAAATTGTAAATAGACCTACTAGATAAATTCAACGGTGTTGAGCTCCAAATCATATTATTTTTAGATACAAAAAGTGGATCGGAATCTACTAGATCCAGAGCTGCTTCTTCACTTTCACTATCCAATTCACTTGAATCAGACTCTTCATCCAAACCAATTTCGACTTCAGGCACAAAATCATCGTCACTACCCGATGAAAAATCGTCATCATTTGACGAATTACTTGACATTTTATCAAAACAAACTCTTCTTCTTTGATTGAATTACAACAAATAACGATTTTACTTCCGTTTGCAATGAAAATTCCATACAAAATGCGTACGGGTCGAAAACGACCAAATTTAACAGAAAAATTCAAATTAAAAAAAAAAACAACCATCTAAGGATAAAAATTGAAGACAGTCGAATTTCGATGGTTTAGGGTATAAGTAACAAAGTCATGAAAGCATAGGTAAATAAAGACAGTACTTTTTAAAATATTTGAGTTAAAAAAAAAAAATTGGTCGAAAACGACCCCAACGTTAAGTCATTCTTTTCTAGCGTGTATCGCGGAGGGCAATAAATGGACGCGATGTTGTAAAACATGTTTTTATTTTTTACGTGAACTGAAGTTATTTGCATTGCATCGAGTTCTATCGGTGAATTCAAAGAGTGCTCAATACAGTATTTAATTAAGAGCGACGATCCGCCCCTAGCCCTTTCGGATGGGTGGTATGCGTGATAAGCATAGTATCCTCTAATTTTAACCCGAGATTCCTTTGTCAGATGGGTTTCAGAAACCAAGCATATGTCAATGTTCTGCTGGCGTAGGAATACTTCCAGTTCGTCGATTCTTTGCAGAAGGGCGTTTGCGTTCCATGTTAAGATTTTAAGTAACTGGTTCATGTTCATAATTTCGTTCGTGGGTTGCGAGCGTTATGCTCAAGGTTACTAAGTTTTTCGAATATGAGCTTATTTGTCTTGCTTTGCTCCTCGAGTTTCGCGAGAATTATAGAGAAAACTTGTTGCATAGGATCTAATGCAGGCCCATTTTGCTTAGTTGCTTGCGATGCAGCTTGCACATACGTTTGCGCATCAGCAGATGGCGGTTTTTCCTGAACTTTTTTGGTTTTCTCCTTTACTGGTTTGCTTTCTTTCAGCAGCGGTTTTTCCGGCCTATTTTTATTTGGTTTCGGTTGCGGACGCATGTTCTTTTTAAGTGTGTCGCGCCTTTTTTGGAGTTCTTTGGCCACTTCGCAACCTCGATAGTTCGCTGGGTGCTTTCCCTTACAATTTATGCAAGTCGCTGCGGTCTGCTTGTTTAAGGGGCACTCATTCGAGAGATGTGTACCGGCACATTTCACGCATCGTGGCTCTTTTTGGCAGTATATCTGCGTATGGTTGAAACCTTGACAGCGTTTACACTGAGGGATCGATCTTGTGCTTTTACGCATCGGTTCGATTTTGATAACAATATTTAAAATTGTTTTAATATTGTAAATATCCTTTATATTCTCGGTTTTATCGAAACTGAGCATAAAAAGCGGAAGACCACGCTTAACAAGAATTTCCTGATCTTTTTCCGTTTTTTGCTTTTCCTTCTTGATAATATTTACAGCGTCAAGAATTTTAAAGCCTTTCGCTTGAAGATCGTCCATAACGTCTTCTTTAGTGCACGAAGGATGGAGTCCTCTTGCTATAACGCGCAATGGTCTTTCCGACTTATTTTCATATGTATACCACTGAATTTTCTCGGAATTAAGTTTCCGCGAAAATGCTCGGTAATCGTCCGAGTCATCGACGCTTACTTTCCACACGTTATTGCGAAGTGAGGTGACCTTATATTTCGAAGCCAACGTTCCTTTAAGGAGGCAATACAGCTTATTATAGTCCGTAATCCCGATAACGTTTATTGGAGGCGGGGGACTTAATTTTTTTGTCTCTTGCAGGCGCTTGTTTTCTTTTTGTGGCTCGATTTCGGGTGAAGAACCGGCCCTTCGTTTCTTGCTGGGTCTTTTTTTTGAAACCCAAGCCGTTTCCCGCGTTAGCTCTTCTTCGTCCGTGTGATATTCACGAACAGGTGAGCGAGACGAACTACTTTCACGTTCTTTTGGAGGGTTTAGGTTCCTCAGAGCCTTGTTTTCTTCCCGAAGAAAATCTACCTCTTTCCTAAGCTCTTGGTAGAGTAACTCCATTTCGTTAAGCTTCTTACGGAGTTCGTTGTTTTCCTCCTCGAAGCTTTTATATTTCGCTGAGTCCAGTTTATCGCGCTTTAGCGCTTCCGGCGGACTTCTTTTCCCGGAGACATTCGATCTTGGTGGTGGCGATCGAAATACCCTTGCACTTTTTGTGAAGGGGTTGCATAATTGCAATAAATGGCTCTCCCCAGAATCCATAGAGCCGACCTCCGAAGAGGGTGGATTTTCCAGTAAACCTGGAGTGCCACCTGGGGTATTAAATTTTGGATAAAATTATCACAAACATTATGATTTGGCCCATACTCTGAGTGAGATGGTTTTATAATTTTACCAATGTCTCAATAGATTGCAAAACATTGACAGTAATTTAAAGAGCTGCCGGAACTGGTAAAAAGAATTGTACATAAAACCATCGATAATACAAAACAAGAGACCTCCTTTAGAAAATCTATATTTACTACAATATGCTTTATTGCTTCGCTGAATCAGCTACACCATTGTCAAATCACATCTATTCGCTCTAATAAAATGTAGGCTTTACATACTTATGTATTTTAACGGAGAGCCTAATGTGCATCATTGGGGGCTCTCATCAATTCGTTCTGAGATGGTCGTTAATACAAAAGATAATAATCACTCAGCACAAAAAGAGGAATGGAAAGTTGAGAACGACATAGTTTCTCAACTCTGTCCTTTAACCAATTAAAACAGTGCCGTATTAGAATAAAAAAGTGTTGGTATCTTCCCATAAATGTAGATTAATAACGCTAAGTATTTAGTATTCTTGACTCCAAAATTACATTTAACTACATACATACAAAAGTAGAATTCTTAAAAATATGCTATATCCATTAATTTATGGACATCTTCAATGTCGGTTGAATATAAAATTATAGCAGGAAGTTTTTCATTCAGATGTTTTGAATGATATTATGAGGAAATGCTTCGAAATCCCAATTAAAAAAGTTGCCAATGTCATAAAATAAATTATTAAAACGGGAATTGGCATTATTCCAAACAAGATGCTCATAAAAAACAGATTCTGAATTGATGTCTATTAGAATAAAAAAATGTAGACATTATTAAAAAACTGCATCCTTGCTGCCAATTACTTTTGTAAAAACCCTTAAGGGCAAGGACACGCCACACGAAATTTTTTTCCAGAAGTTTTTTTTTAGGAAAGGGTTCCTTATTGAGCACACTTTTTAAAAAAAAAAGAAGAACGCAAGATGTACATGGTCTTTGGTAGTATCTAAAAACAGACGCCGCCGAGAGTTCGTGGCTCACATTTCTTTCAATAAAGTGAAGCGAGGTCAACCTATGCCAGGTCAGTGGAGAAGTATCTTTCATATTTCGTTTAATAAAGATTAAGGCCACATCAACAACTACAGCTAGATCAAAGTAATGATAAAGATCGTCGAAGAACGACAACCAGCACGGATGTGTGGGAAGCCAATTGACAGTCGACGCAATTGAAAATCTTTGGATAAATAAATAAATCAATAGCTGGCGCGACAGCTCGGGATACAATTTATTGCCGACTCCGAACGGCGAATTGTCAGGCTCTTTTATGACAAATTATACTCCCGGAGACTTGCCATTCCCCGACGAGAGGTGGTGCCGCAAAAACTGTTAAGTGTTTTTTCTGGCTGGGGCTTTAACCCATGCCGCTCGGTCAGCAACGCACTAACCACTGAGCGACGGATGCTGATAGAAATTTTGACCTCGAAATTCAAGTCAAAAAAAAACAATTACCTTCAAAAAGATCATGTAAACGTACAAAAGGTAACCTACGTTGGTATTCTTTCCAGACGAATTAAATTTCACCCTATTCTTTGATTTCATTATAATATTTACACAGTTTCAAAATTAGCATGGTTTATATTTAATTTTAAATGCACTATTTGATCCCATTTAATCAAAATTATGTTAATTTTTGGCCTTCAATAATAGAGGTTTCTTTCAACTTCCTTTGTACCATTTCAATATTTCTCAATTTCCAAGTATATCTATTATGAATCTATAATTATTTTGCCATACTTATATCCTATTTTAGTGCTTAGCACATTTCTTTGATGTTTTTCAAGTTCAGTTTTCAATATTATAATACTTTTATATATTAAACTTAATTATTTGTTTATAAGCAAAATTGGAAGACAACGGTTTAGCCTTATTGTTAAATGTAAATAGGTATTTTTAGCAATTTACATTTGTTTTCAATAAAATTATTTTGACTGATAACTCTTCGTAAACTTGTTTGTTCGTTTCAGTAAGGCAATTCCATAACAATGCTATCAAGGTTTATTACCTACTTTTTTTTATAAAAAAAAAACTGATATAACTGCATACATACATGTGTATGTATAATCACGAATGTACATATCTTTCCCCTTTTATATAGCTGTTTATAATTGAATATTATTTATGTTTATCTAGATCTGTGAAGTAATTTCTTATTTTAATATTTCTGTGTACATACATACCTACATATGTATATGTATGTATGTATCTTTTGAAGAAAATGTTTTAGGATGCTTCTTCACGCGTGAAATTTACCTTGATTTTGAAAAAAAAAAATTCAATTTTATTGCATTTAATAAGTTAAGTAATGCAATTAAAATTTTTTTTCCCAATATAATTATAGTAGAATTGTTCAAAAATATATTTTTAGAGTTGCTTCGTAGCACACAGAGCATAAAACTCCAAAAGTTGGCTAAATGAAAATACATATAAATAAAACTTAAAACGAGTTTCCCAAAGGTAAGATTTGGAAAAATTTCAGTCACGAAAAAAAAGTGTTTGATTTTTTTTGTTAAGGCTACATATGTACATTTAGGGCAAATAAAATAGAAGTGATTTTCAAAAAGGAATTTCATAAAATTTTTAGTATGTGCGACATTTTATTATATTTTCGATGGTAAAAAAACTAATTAAATAAATCCTATGACAAAGACTTCATTGTAGTTTGGAGAAAGATCGTGCCAAGTTTCAAACAAATCGGTTCAGTAGTTTGGGAAATATTGGGCACCGATTTGAAAAACGCAGTTTGAGAAAATGATTTTTAAAGTTTCAAGTGTAGTTGAAAGTAAGAAGATCAGGTCAATCATTTTCCTCTGTAACTTTCCCAATTTTGCGAATTTTGAAAGAACATTTTTTCAGGATATTTATGAAATATATTTTTTTTAAATAGATTTTTCGAACCACCTATGTATGTGTATGTATGTAGCCCCTTAAATAATCACCAACAATATTCGATGGAGCTCAAAATTATATAGAACTGTAAACTTTAGAACTATAACTTCAAAATACCTTAACACTTTTTTTTTTTAGAGTGTCTGCTGGTAAAGCATATAAAGTTCTGACATTTTTTTTAATTGCCTATTTTTTCACTTTTTAGAAAAAGTTCGGAGAAGAATAAGGCATCATGGATGGATGGTCAGTTAAAGATGGTGACTAAAGAAATGTAAAATTTTCAATGCTTTGACTGACTTTCGAAAATAAAATTTATTCGGAAAGTAAATTCCGTAGGGAGCACGAAATCTCCGGTAAACACTTTAGATAACATAAGAGACATGACTAGGATTTTAATGAGTCTGAGAAAAAAATTCATAACACCGATTTTCGGTTCTACACATGGAATGTTAAGGTTAGAAATAAGCCGTGTGTAGCCGAACAATTAACAGAGGCCTTGAATTACAACAACGCAGACTAAACCGTAATCTAGGTAATGCACTATGATGAAAAAGCGTGACATCTACTTTGGAGATGATGATGAAAAATGTTCGCTGCTCTATCAAAATCGGCAACGATCTCATCAATACCTTTGATGTCAAAATAGCATTAGGACGAAGTTGCATGCTGTGGTGTGAGTTCTTTAACAACACACTTAAATGAATTAGGAGAAGCTATTAACCTAATACCAGAGGCGCAATCTTGCATAAGTCTAGTCCGAGTAAAGCAAACGAAGTGGCCAAAATGTGTTTAGCGATAAATGAGGGCCTAATCGAGTATTTACTGTCAACAAGAAAGAAGCTAAATCCTTCTGCTTAGCCAGAGAGGATTGCGCCACCTCTCAGACGCTATGGCCGAAATTATATATAACTAGAACAAGGTGCCTTCTGGCACTGGACAGATCCTCTATCCACATGCTCACTGGAGTTATCACAGGACACCGCGCCATCGGAGTCATGCTCTGCAAGTGAAGAATCGAGTCCAACAATTTAGGCTGCGGTTATGTAACAAGCGAGTAATACAAGCGCGAGTTCGCGCTAGCTTCAGCGTATAAGCTGTTGGATAAGAATTGAGCTAGTTAAAGCTTCTGTTCTTGTTTGATTCCTGTAACGTGCACAGCGTGTCGCTAGTTTTTATTATTTTTAAGAATGAAAAAAAGTCGAATCCGTCCTATAAACGAATTGTGGAAAAAGATAAATATCACCACTTGAACAAAATGCTTAAAGAAGATGAAAAAGGTTTTTTTTAATACCACCGAATGCATCTTCCACCGCCCTTGCTACATTATTTTGTTCACATGTCACACAGACAACGCTATTTCTGTGGTTCGCCCTCGAATTTCGCACACTCCATCTTTGGTTGGTTTGAATTTCCGACTTAGCTCGCAAATGCAAATGAAATTCAACTCACTGCAGAAAATTTAAAAGCGCTAGCTAAAAAGAGCTCGCGCTTGTAAATTTTTGTTATGTAACCACAATGTCCTGACAAAATGCATTTAATTTTAAAGCGTGAGCTCGCCCTTGCTCGCGCTAATATTACTCATTTGCTACATAGCCACAGCCTTATGCAGAAGCTGCGAAGATGAAGTGGAGGTAGAATCAATCCAACATCTGCTGTCCCACTGCCCTGCCCTCCGAGAACGAAGTCTACGTTCATTAGGATCAAGATTCTTTGCAAGTAAAGCAGAAGTAACAGACTTACAGTTAACAGACCTTCTCAGATTCTTAAAGAGTACTAGCTGGTTCACAAAACAGCCAACAATAGGATAGGTCCTTACGCTGTACCGGGAACCATACTGCTATTCCCACAATGGACCTTCAGGTCTCCGAGTGATAGTGATGATGTCCCTAACCTAACCTAGGGACACCCAACATCGAAGAGACAGACAGAACTTCACAGTAAATAGACCTTGTCTACCTTTCATCTGCTGATTATAACATCTCATCAGAAATAAAACGAAGAATAGCTCTTGCCAATCCAGGTTTATTAGGACTCAATCTATACCGAACAGTCTTTCCCGAGCAACTGAGAAAGAGCTTAATCACCCCAGTCCTACTTTATGGCGCACGTGGACTCTATAGAAGGCAGATGAAAATTAGTAATTTCGACCAAGAATTCTTTCCAAGATATTCGATCCAATTTGCGTTGACGCGCTTTGGAGGAGAAGATTCAACCATGAAGTACATATGTATATCAAACTATACACTACGCTGCGCATTGAAGTTTTGAGATGGCTAGGACGTGTAGAGCGCATGGACACCAAAGTTCTGGTATCAGACGTAAAACACAGTAAAGAAAGACCTCGTCTAAGGTGGTGTGCACAGTCTTGCTGGTTGAGGCCCAGGCTCACACCGAACTGTAACGCCACATAATAAAAAGAGACACTTTTTCAATATGAGGAAAGTTTTATGATTATGATCCGAATGTTTTTCGTGTATTAATAGCACAAAGTAAAGAAGGTGAACAGAGTCGTCAAATGGGCCGCAGTATTATGATTTGATCTGTCCTTTACACACAAAACTAAACTAGGTACATATGTAGATATACTTACGTATGTATGTACGTAGATACTTCAGAAAATTAACTCTTAAAAAAACAGTTTTAATAGTTACGTATTGTTGCGGGAATTGACAAATTATGCTAATTTCTTTATTTTTAATTTCTTGCGTTTTATAATGCTGCCGTTCATTCTTCTTAAAATGTATGCAAACAAACTGTTCGCGCAGCGTATATAATTAAGTATAATCTTCTTTGCACATTTACTGTAGACTTTTCCTGCTTTAATCATGATCCTGACGGATGGCATCGTTCAACTCACTAATATGTCACAAGTACAAGCACAAAAGTAAAAAGTAAACGAACCCTCATCTATTTTTCTTCGCGGTTGACACCATTTGTTTCCACGCTCATTGCAGCATGGCCGGGATAGAACAGATTGCAATTAAAAATCATTTTAGTAAGTTTCCTCTTTTTTCATTTCTTTTAAGTTTATACATACGCATATGTATACAATCATGAACGAAATATAATTCAAGTTTATACAAAAATTCAACTAAAAATAAATAAATAGCTGGCACGACAGCTCGGGATGAGCTAGCTTCTCGCAACCATTTATGTTGTGTTTTACATTTTTCGAACGAATGGAAAGAACGTATAATTGGATGCCGACTCCTAACGGTCAATTGAGAACTTTTTCATGACAAGTAATACTCCCGAGGACGAGAAGTGGTGACGCGAGAAATTTGGTGAATATGGCTGAGGTTGGAACCCACCCAGCTCGCATAGCAGTCCAACGCACTAACCACAGAGTCACGGCGGCACATACAAATTTAAAAGCAGTTCATGGTTTTACCTTTATAATGTTAACCATCCGGTTGCCTTAGAAAATTTGAGCAAATCGGATAAAAAGGTTTATGCCCTCTTGCACCTATTCATCCCCGCAAAAGTCCTCTTTGCTTAGATGCAGTTTCTTTGCATGGTATATTATTATATTGCCAGTTACATCCCTAAGAATGGTAAGTTTTTCCTAGTTTTCTAGTTATTTCTTTCTTATATTTAGCCCATAGGCTTCTTGAAGTTTTGCAGATGGTTAAGCACTTCGACCTGCTGTTTACATCGATAAAGGATTTTAGCCCTAACCTTTTCTTTCAGATGACAAAGTGGAAGTTTGATTGCACCATCTATTTGCTCTCGGTCTACGGCCTTTCCGTACTAGTTCAGCTGTAGTCTCGTTTCATGGTACGCCGCTATGACCGAGAACCCAGCAAAATTTAACGCAGTGCTGCATTCTAAGAGCCTTTAGCTCTTCGCGACAGAACTTCACAAGCTTCGAAGTGGTCTGTGAAGCAGCTAATGCTTTTATAGCCGCCTAGTTGTCAATATACAATCGTGATATCCTGATATTGTTGCTCAATATTCGGGTGTGTCGTAAGAGCTCAAGCATTTTGACTCGCTTAGTCTTAGATTTTTGCATATAATGGTCCAGTGACAAAAGGTTCAGAATTGTTTCAGACCCAGCCGTCGGAGTTGTTCTCGTTGCACTGGTTGAGTAATGCAAGCAAATCTTTTTATTTTGGTCAGAGTTTTGAGATTAGTGCTCTTGGTATGCCACCAAACCAATCCTCCATACATTAGTATTGGCCTAATGATCGCAGAGTACAACCATAGCATTATTCGGAATTTGGATCTGCAACTTTTTCCAAAAATGCGACTGCAGATGTGGACGGCGACCAATGCCTTTCTTTAATGTTCAGGTTCCAGTTCGGTGTCCTGTCCAGTGTAAGTCCCAGGCATTCCGCGCTATCAAATAGTTTGAGGGGAACTTCTTCAATGGTTAGAAGTGTAAACACTGGTAGTGTTATTTTGTTTTTGAATAGCCACCATGATGGTGGTTAAAGACTAGCCTGTTGCGAGCAAAACCACCATAACCTTAAGCTGGGCAGTTCATTCATCGCACCCAGAGTAGAGGGAAATATTGCAGAGTGCCTCTGGAAGCAGTTGGGATTCACCTAGTTCAGTGTTTGTCTTTTACTTAGCGGCTTGATAATCAGGATTACCAGGATATTGTCTCAATATTATTGAATGCGTCCTCAATTTCTAAAAAAAATTGAAATAGTGTATTCCTTGCAGTGCAAAGATTTCCCAATCGAGCTGACGACACGTCTTAAAATGCTGTTTTAATCCCTTTACTTTTAATATAGGCAAGTTGTGCCAAAGATATTTTCTTAAATAGAAGAACATGAAAGGTTCACACTTAATCGACTCTATTAATTGCACGAGGAATAAATGTACGATATTGAGCCAAAAGAACATAGAAGATTCAGTGTGACAAGCAATGGCCACCCCTTTTCGGGCAATTCAAATATATTTTCCAATAGGGACGGATATCTACCCGTGGCGGCCATGTTGTTTTATCTGTTGTTAGTTTTCAGACACTAAAGACAAATCACTACTTCGTACTTATTCGAAAACGACGATGGCATGATGATAACCAATTTTTTTTGGCCCAAATTGGATTATATGCAAGTGAACGACATGCGGTTCCAACAGCACGGCTCTATGTACGTGCCACACAGCTGATGCCACAATGGACGAGCGATTTGAGGGCATGGTTATCTCACGCATAGGCGACGTGAACTAGCCACCGAGATCGTGCTATTTGACCTCGTTAGATGTTTTCTTGTAGGGTTTCCTTAAGTCGCAGGTCTATGCCAATAAGCCACAAACTACCGGTACCCTCAAAGTCAACATAACCCGTGTCATCGCTCAAAATCAGCCTTATCTATGCGCCAGAGTCATCGAAAATTGGACCTCTCGGATGCGCTCCACACAGCGAAGACGCGGCGGCCATTTGAACAATGTCATATTCTTCACGTAATGTCATTAATAGGCCTTTCAAATAAAACAAAAAATTCGTTGATATCTCACACACAACTTGTTTTATTCAATTACTAGTGGCCCGCCCCGACTTCGTACGGTAGAAAAAGAATCTTGGAACCCAAGTTGAAGCCATTGGAGAATGTACAGTTCCGTTCGAATAGGTAGTTGCTCGACATTAAGTTCCTTGTATATTCTAATATTCTTAACTCGATAGAACAAACGAATACCTCAAAGAAATCTCAGTTCTGCAGCTTATTCTTTCGGTCATTACCCAAATCTCATGACATAGGTGAGGGTCGGATCAAACACACAAAATTGTTGCAGCCTGACCAATCCCACAGGATAACTTAGTATTGCTCTTTCCATCACTCTGTAATATGACCCCGAAATACTTAAACTTCTGAACAGGCATTCCAGACATTATGATTACTTCCGATTTGTTCACGTTTATCCATCTCCAACACAGACGAATACTAAGCCATCAAGCGGTCGCTGAAGATCGGTCCAGATGGTTCGAAGGAAGTCACCAGCGAAAAGCATATGGCTTATCCTTTAGTCTCACAATGCGAACAGTTCTTCGCCACGGTTGGGCTCCCATTGAAAGATGTTTTTATAACGCCATTCACCCCAGCACATCTCCTAGAGTTCGTGTGTATAGATCGAATGGCATTCAAATGAGAACCGCCAATCCCATACTCCTGCAGTACACTCCAGAGTTTACTTCGAGACTTAAAAATAGAGCAACCACTCTATCCCCCTTTTCTTAAAAAGAGCACAATCACCATAGCTTGATTGTCGCTAGTTATTTTACTGCATTCCCATGCCGCTCTAATGAGAGATACATTTTACTCCCTCTTCCCCCAAGGGCTTGTGCATTTCTGGCCAGATTTAATAAACATCAGCACATTTGATCGCCAAAGTCACCTGCTCTACAATGGGACTATTCTCCACCCTACTCAGTCTGGCATCCAATCCCTGTTCGGCATTGAGTATCTCCAAAAAGTGCTCACCACATCTGCGCAACATATCCATCTCATCCAAAATAATGTCGGCGGATGGTCAGAACTCCTTCTTTGCAAATCTATGATCTCGGTCCAATGTGAAAAGGATTTTTTGCGTAAATCCTCATCTACGCTACTGAAAGTTTCTCTTCTCCGTTCCCGCTCTACGTGCGCAAATATACGGTACCGATCGTTATCACAATACGCATTCCTTTCCTACGTACTTCTATTAACAAAAAAATTAAATCTCCTCAGCTACGGCGTGCCCGTGGTGGCCATGCAAAAGAAATCGAATTCCATACATAATGGCATCGAACGTACGTTCACAGGAATAAAGAATTTCATTGATATCCGAAACCGTTTTTGTTTTATTTAAAAAAACTTTTGTAGCGCTCTTATTACAAAACCCTGTATTTTATACATAAGAATGTATATATTTACATATGTAGATACATATGTTTGTATATTCTTGTTTTAATTTTAACCGTAACAGAAATATCTTACACCTCTCTATGTCTATACAAATATATGTATACCTAAGATTACGAATAAAAAGTTTAACCACCATCTTAACATGTCACATAGAATTCCTTCTTCGTTTTCAGTTCTTTAAGCTATTTTGCCCATTTTCGTAGCGATAATCAGTGAAAAAGAAAGAATTTATTATTGTCCAAACAACCCTGAGCTAAATTTGTCAAGAAAACAAAATTAATCATTTTTATGTGGGAGACTTTCAATATACTTATGTATGTATTTGTTTGAATCGTTACTTCAAAACTTCAAAACTGATTAATGTCAGCAAGATTTGCTTTAGAAAGAGACATCAAACCTAAAAAAGACGTAGAGTTAAGAATTATGAAATAAGAGCTCCCTAAAGTTTTTTTTTTTAAATAAAATGCATAAAAATCAATTAAATAATCGAAAATTGTATTTGAGCTGTTATTTTGGCTTATGATAATTAACATTAGAAAATAATCACATGTAAATGTTTTCCGCAACTAGCCCTCAGACGGTCCATTCTATGGGTCCAATTTTCGACAACATCCGGCCCTATTCTGTTAATAACGCATGTTATGTTAGCTTCCAAGGCATCAATCGATTGTGGTTTATCAACGTAAACAATTGATTTCACATACCCCCACAAAAAATAATCCAGCAACATAATTTTGTTGTCAGATAGAACATTTTTCGCGGCACCACCTCTCGTCGAGGAATGACAGGCCTCCGGGAGTATAATCGGTCATGAAAGAGCTTCTCACTTCGCCATTCGGAGTCGGCCATAAATTGTAGGTCCCTTCCATTCGTGCAAACAATGCAACACGCAGAACATGAAAGGTTGCGAGAAGCCAAGACTTGGCTCATTCCGAGCTGTCGCGCCAGCTATTTTTTTAATATGGCAGTTTTCTAAATTCTCAAGTTTAGTTATTGACAATTAATGGAAGGATTAAGCTGCAAAAGGTACAATCACGTATATACATATGAAGCTTTAAAAACGTGTTCATGGAAGGGCTTTAAAAATATCAAAAATTGTTCACATGATTGTGGCCTAAAAGAAATACGGCGCGTCGTTTTTAAAGGGGCCGGTTTCGGGGGGTTTCCTCACACCTATTCCAACAAGAGAGCTGTCAGCAAGGACAAGCAATATGGCGCTATAACTACAACAATGTAAACAAATGGCTATCGCGGAGAAATATCTTTAATATCTCTTTATAAACTAATCTCTGGTGATGACTTGGTGAGGAGCATGCACCAACTCATTAGTACAATATTGTTGGGAAAGTATTCCCGATGAATAAAATCTCAACGTTCTGTTCCATCCTCAACGCCAACTACAGAGGCATCAGTCTTCTTAATATAGCCTACAAGATCTGTTCTGCCGTGTGTCAACACCTGAGGCCGTTCGTTAACAACTTGATCGGTTCATATCAGGTGGCTTCAGGCCAACAAAGTCCACTATCGACCAAATATATACACTGCGGAAGATTTTGGAAAAAAAGACTTAGGAACTTCAAATCAATACGCTAAACAATTTTTTGATGTCTTCTGCTGATTCCTCTTCCTCTATGCAGAATCGTCATTCGTCCTCCTGGGCGATAACCATCTTGCGTAGATGATATCTCAGACTGCAGTGTCCTCAAAGGAAACCAACGAGTCCTGGAATGTCATCCTTATTGTATAATATTTTAAGACATTACGTATTTAAATTTGCATTCATAGGGCGGATGAACCTTTTTGCTTCTCTGATTCCTTGAATATTATTTCGTGGTTGTGTTTTCCCAATACGTATATATTGACATATTGCACCCTTGATGCTGAGATGGTCGAGATTGAAATTGATATAGCAAATAACTCGATCTGGAAGATAATGTGATACAATTCAGGACTATGCGATTGGGGCCAAGGACACCCGCCGTAACACCAGAGTTCATCTTAGGCAGATAGGTAGCCACCCTACCTATGCGAAGCACATACATACATACATACACACGTAGGCCAAGACAGGCCTTTGTGATACTACAGCAGGGGACAGTGGGAGATCGTTGACATGCCGTTCATTAACTGGTTGAAGTGGTAAGAGAGAGTGTTGCCGAGAACCCACATATGTCGTATCGTCACCGCGCTCAGCATTTTGGCGTCAGTGGCACCACCTTCCGGCGCATTTTGAAGGATGATTTGCATTTGTTTATAAAGTGCAATTGATTCAAAGAATATTGCCGAGAGACCGTCCACGTCGCTTGGAATATGGCCAAACAGTCGCTCGAATGGTTGACACTGAACCTAATTTTTGGAAGCAAATTTTGATGACCGACGAGGCCCATTTCACACTCTCTGGCGCCGTTAACAAGCAAAAATGCCGCATTTGGGGAACGGAGAATCCATCCATCCATAAAACATCATTGCATGACCAAAAAGTGGCTCCTTGGATAGGCGTTTGCGCCAAAACCATCATTGGGCCATTTTCCTTCAGAGTAGGCGAAACAGTCGATGGCAATCGATATCGGTGGATGTTGGCTCGTTACGTCTGCCCACAAATGTGTGAAAAAAAAAGTCTGGACGGTTACTGGTTTCATCAAGACGGTGCGCCATGCCACACTGCAAATCAAACAATACAGTTTCTGCAACGAAATCTCCCTGGACGTTTGTTGTCAAAAAAAAAGGCGACATTGAGTGGCCACCCAGATCTGCAGATTGGACCCCTTTGAACTTCTTTTTGTGGGATAACTTAAAAAGCAAAGTATACGCCAGCAAACCTCAGACCATTGATGAGCTCAAGGCAAACATTCGTGCCGAAATTATCGCTATACCGCCCGAGATGCTCGAAAAAGTGATGGAAACCGAAGCAAAAAGGACACATTTTGCTTTAGTCCGTTAAGGCGGCCACTTGATCGATGTTGTATTCAAAAACTGGTTAAAAAAAATTGTAAAGGACCAAATTAAATAAAAATAAATCGGTTGTTTTTTTTAAAAGTTCTTCAATATTCACATACCGTCATAAAAGATGGTGCACCCTGTATATGTTACTGATTCCAGAGGTTTTGTAGCAGCCTGGCTACATCCGTATAGATTGTGATGTCATTGAAGGATATTACATTGTACCTAAGCCAGGATAAGGCTTCATTAAATAAATAAATAGCTGGCGCGACAGCTCGGGATGAGCCAAGGCCTAGCTTCTCGCAACCACTCATATTGTGCGTGTTACATATTTCGCACGAATGGAAGGCTTCATTGATCGCCATAATTTCGGCCTAAAAAACGCTGGTTAGGTAAACGGAAGGCGATGTTCAGGTTAACCATTTTGGAGAGCCGATTTTAGAACTCTATATTTTTTGTTTATCTTTTTCTGTGACTTTCAAATACTAAAAGGGTATACGTACTTACATTTATTTTCAAAACACTTTTGCTTAAATCAAATTATACATACTAAGGTAGAGGAATTTATTATTGTTGTAATTCTTCATGTACTTTATAGCGTGTTTTACGATCTTCAGCGTTATTTAGTTCTCATAATAGTTCATTCAAATAGAAGCAAAACGAAAAGTGAATGCAGATACCTCTTAATTAGAATTTTGGTCTAGAAAGCAAGAAAGTTTTTTTTACATTTTTTATGAAAGGAAAGCACCGACGCCGACACCTCCGTCCGTGTTCTTTTCTGATTAATGTCTGTTTTGTAAAGAAGTAACATAAATTGCGAGGTTTGTATGCCATGCATTTTGACCTTTCTGTCTGCAGGTACGAGCATGTGCAATTAATATACACTAGCAGTGAATTTTCCAGATCGTTTTGTTTTATTTTTAAACTTTGTAAGGGAAAATATAAATCGATACCTGACTTTAATTTTATACGTAATCAACTTAATTATGCCACAATGCATGGTGAGAATACAAAAATGACCAACCTATCAACTGTCCTGCCTTGATTGGTCTTGCGTTCGTGTTCCTTTTGTTATGTTCATCCTATTAAGATTAAGCGTCATGAATAAATGTATGTATAAAAATACCCAAACGAAGAAAATTTAATTAAGACAAGCAATTATTTTTTCGCTTGCTCTTTGTTTCGGTACAATGGGATTGTGAATTCAAAAACCTTGGTGACGTAGTTTAACAAAAGTGAAGCTGAGTTTTGGTTGACAATGGAATCCTTTTGTTGACTAGGACCAGTCAAAAACTGCTATGCTGTTTCCCATCTTTTTTTTGTTATCAAATAAGATCCTGGTACTAAATATTTAAGTATGTAGGTACGTACATGCATACATACATATGTTAGATAGTATGCATGTTGTGTAAGCTCGTTTATACTCCCTGCTATGTTGCTTATTTTGAGTTATTGGAAAATGTTCATTTTCATAGATTATCTCAATCTATGCAAACTAAAGAGCTGGTTGAAAATAAATTTACATAGCAATCTTTTTACTTCATTTGCAAATTGAAATACAAACATGTTGTTGTGTATTTCATAAAATGATTAATCGAATGAAGACACATGGCGCCAAATGTTTTGTATCTAAGGGAGCCTTATCTTTTCAAGTCCTCACTCAAGTAGTAAACCTTTATTGTTTTATCTGTAAGGAACATGTTAAAGGAAGTTAAGCTAAAAATAAGTAGCAGGTTAGGACCAATGAGGATGTTACTTAAGGTAAGGTTAAGTTAGCTGTGACAAAGCCTTTCTGAAACCAAGCGATAACATTCATTTTAACCCGATCTACAGTTACTCGTAACCTATTATAGACACATGTAAATTTATTTTTAAAAAAGGTTGAATTGCTATACTCTTATTTACCCTTATGAGACTGGGAACGGGCTACGTGACAATTGTAGTTATATCTGCATTGATTCTTTGTTAGATAAACCACTCTAGGATCCTCAAGGGAAACCATACTACGTAAAAATACATAGCTGGCGCGAAAACTCGGGATGAGCTAAGGCCTAGCTTCTCGCAACCATTCATGTTGTGCGTCTTACATTTTTCGCACGAATGGAAGGGACCTACAATTAATTGCCGACTCCGAGGGGCGAATCGAGAAGCTCTTTCATGACAGATTATACTCCTGGAGGCTAGTCATTTCCCGACAAGAAGTGGTGCCGCGAAAAATGTTCGGTGTTTTTCTGGCTGGGGCTTGAACCCACGCCGCTCGCTCAGCAGTCCCACGCACTAACCAGTGAACCCGGCGACCAACTACGTATATTCCTAGTAAAACGGACTACGTTATCCCCCATATTGACTTTAACATCGGATTGCTAGCAGAAGCTCTTGGGAGTCTGGTACAGTTTTAAGCGATTCCGCGCTAGAAATATTCAAAGACGAATCTAAGACAGCGGGTGGTACGGGAGCGGGAGTCTTCTTCAACGCACCTGGCTTAGCCATTACCACGCAACTGCCGGATCACTGAAGTGTGTTTCACGCGGAAATTACGGCAGTCTGCGAAGCTGCGGCTTGTCTTTTGATTAACGCGATATATTGTTGCGCTATTGTATTATAAGCAGCCATAAAAGCCTTGGAATCGCCGACAACACGATCAAGATTGGGAAAGCAATGCCACAGATCTCTTAAAGACATAGCAAACAGGTGCGACGTATTCCTATGCTAGATCCCAGGACACAGCGGCGTTCCAGGCAACTGCAGAGAGGACGAGCTGGCAAAAGAAGGTGAAGGACGGCATCTCCCCGAAAACCCGGGAAAACCCCTGCGCCTATCGAACCGATCAAATACCTTCTTGTTACGGATGCCAACAAACTGGCAAACCACATGTGGAACAATATCAGCACTTATCTCTTGTCAAAACAAATCTAGCCTAGCCTGGATTTAAAAAAGATGAAGAGACTTTTATCTAAAAACCGAAAAGCCTAGGTTCACCGGATATTGCTTGATAGGCAGACATGCACTCAGACTGGGGGTCCTCTCCAATGATTTCTGTAGAAGCTGCAGAGACGAGGAGGAAGATGGAACTACAACCCACCTACTGTGTACATGTCCTGCTTTTGATGTACTTTGTGCTACATACTCTGGTTCCCTGGTGCCGCTAAGCCGGTTTCTTCATCGTGGTATCACAATCTGATCTAAGTGTGTTCCTGTCTGGGCGGAGGCAGCCACCTAAAATTACCTAGATAAACTATTCCGATGCAAAGAAGAATCCACCGAGGTGTATAATAAGTATTTTCCCAAGGTTTTGACTTCGTGCGATAAAATATTTCGAAAACCAAACCCTTCGGATCTTTAGGAGACTGTGGCAAGAAGTATAAATCCCAATCAGATAGGAAACAGCTCGCGTCGACATGCTTCGAATACTAAACACAAAATACTTAGAAATTAATGAGGCAAACGTAGACAGCATCGATAAGCTCTCATAAGAAAAGAAACCGCGCATTCGAGCAATAACAGAGATCTAAATCAGCTCTTTAACGTACTCCGTACATCTTCTTTGTCCCGACTACAAGCTGTCACTATGTGTTTACTAGATCTGACCTTGCTTGTCAGAGGGAAAAATCAATGGAACCTTATTCTCTAAACATTATATACACACATACGCTTAAGAAACTCAATTTCCATGTGGCCTTTATCACTCGCAAAATGAAGACCGAATGTCTCAATAATGAGTAATGAGTATCTCTCGCACAAGGTTCAAGGAATATAAATTCATCACCCAACAGTTGAAACCATTTGAATCTGTGATTTCAATATTCACAACTCAAAATGTCAACAATTCTCCAATAGACCGGACAAACCGAGAAGAAGCTAAAGCATATGGCATCAGCCGCGATCCTTCGCAGGTGGTTGTTTCTAGACAACTGAAGCGGTTCTCGATATGATAGCCGTGCTTGAGTGGTTAGTGCGTTTGACTGCTGAGCAAGCTGCGTGGGTTCAAGCCCCAGCCATGACCACCAAACATCTTTCGCGGCGCCACCTCTCGTTGAGGAATGACAAGCCTTCGAGAACACAATTTGTCATAAAAAAGCTTCTCAATCCGCCGTTCAGAGTCGGCTCCTTGTAGGTTCCTTCTATTCATATGAACAATCGAATACACACAACATGAATGGTTGCGAAAAGCTAGGCCTTGACTCGGTTTGAGCTCTCGCGCCAGTTATTTTTTTTAAGCGATTTCTAAAATACTGTAGGCTTTTCCTCTCTTCAATTACGCTATCGAAACCTCTGACGTTGGAAACAGGCCCCTTATATCGGCATTACCAGAAAGAACTAGTTCAACAAAAACAAAACCTTCGACATCTTTAATGTGCTTAATATAAGTCACCAAATAGTGAAAACCGCCCAAAGAAATTTCAACGAGAGACTTATAAATAAACCCATAGAATGCCCCAAGGCTTCGCGTCCTTTCTGCCACGTCCTAAGGCCACGCACTAAGTGATGCAGAGAAGAGAACACTTATGCAAACGATGCTTTTACCAAAGTGATGGTGAGATTGGTTGCACTTTTTGATAGATATGCGATAGATATGCTACAAAAAATGCAATTCATTGAGGAGCTCTTATGAATCAGAACGTTGCATAACCTGACAGTTTATCAACGTTATCAGAACCTTAGAAAGAGAAGATGTTAGTGCAGATTTGCCTTTTACAGAGACGGGTGGATGAATCCAGTTTTCCATCTCCTTGGAAGGAGACCAGAGGCCGGAGTCAGTGGTTTTGCCGGCGTAGAAGAACCCCTCTTCAAAACTAAGCATGGATTGAAAGTCGTCTCGAAAAGTGGATGTTATGACTTTTAAACATTTCTGCAATTCTAAGAGTGTGAAAGTTTGGACGTTCTTAAGTATTCGAAAGACAGGAAGTGTTAAGCAAGAAATCGGTTTGGCCTTGTATAAGAAAACGACGACTCAAAGTCATTGTAAATGAGCGTTGAAATTACATTTTACGAATAAACAGTTTGCGTTGCTCGGTCAACTGCACAACACAAAAATAGATACAGAAAAAGCATGGCTGCTGACGCTATCAATGTCAAATGTATGCAGCATATGTGTAAAATATCGAGATTTTCACGAAATCTATTATTTTCTCTTCTTTAAAAGAAAAAAAAAATTTTCCCGCAAAACGAAAGTGAAATTTTTAAAAATATTTTAAGTTTCTATAACAAATAAAAGTATTACCATTTGTTACCATTTTGTCGTCAAACGACGATTTTCTGCTGCTAAATTCTGTAGCTAAAAAAAATATTCTGTTGTTGATTCTGTTTCTGTCGCAATGGAACTGGACTCTGTTTCCGCGTCAGTTCTTTGTCACTTCATAGTTATGTGGTTTAAACAAGATTATATTAGAGTGCTATCATCGGCAAAAACTAACTCACCGGACCTTTCCTGCAGACTATTCTTGGAGAGCAATGAAAGCACTTTCCACATCGTCACAGAATGGCCTGCCCTTATTCATATGAGAAATCGGACCCATGGCAGTGAATTCGTCTCACCGACCGCACTTGCCACGCTCCACCCTAAGGAACTGATTAGCT
Source organism: Matsumyia berberina (assembly GCA_917880715.2). NCBI lineage: Eukaryota > Metazoa > Arthropoda > Insecta > Diptera > Syrphidae > Matsumyia > Matsumyia berberina. The sequence goes on along the minus strand of OU862872.1, from coordinate 58,890,614 downwards.
TCCTGACAGCCTCTGGAACAGAAAAAGTGCTCTAAAACATTCGAGGCCTTATGTGACACCGCAGTGCTAGAGCGGACCAACCGCTAACAACAATAAGAATAAAAATCATCGGCAAAAGTAAAAAAACACCTTCAGTACGTCATCAATATGAAGTAGGAATAGTATAAATAAGTACAAAAATCCCAAAAACATCGGAGGAGACACCATCAACCACAACTCAATTTGATAAGTTCTGAGGAAAATATTTTACGCTTTCATAGGCAAAAGGTTTTCTCAAGATGTACGACAAATAATTAAAATAAAATAACTCGAGTTAAAAGTAACTTGAAAGTTGAAAGTAAAACTTGACCAAAGTGTTTTTCGTAAAAACTTTTTCTCTTCTATCATACTTTATCCCATACTATAGATATTCTATTCACATATGAATGCACATACTCGTATATACAATATGCACTAAGGATTCGATATTTCATAAATAATAAAACGGATGAACTTGAAGTGATTTGTAAATGTTCTTAGGTCAACAAGGCATAACAAAAGCAAGCTAATAGCAAATAATAATTTCTTGTAAGTACATACATACATGTGTACATGTGTAGATATGAATCTTTGAATGAATATTAACGAGTACGTACACACGTGCTTGGACAATGTTGAATATTAAGATTTGACAATAATAATTAACATTCACATTTTTTTTCCAACTCATGCGACGAGGAATACTGTAAGTACTTTATGTTCTTATGTACTTTCGCGTACATACATATGAATACTACCAACTCGACGTTTGCAGCCATCACTTGTCAGGTGAAAAGCAATTAACAGAAAATAACGCTAGAAAAACTAGTCGGGGTACGGCGCGCAAAAAACACAACGCAAACGACTGCACTGGATATTTTTTTCTACTTTTTACTGCTAGATTTACAAATCAAACATCTAAGGAAACAATGCGCTGAGGTTAGCTTATTTTGGCTTTTTCGAAAACAACATTATAGGGTACTTCTCAATCTCAAGCGAAGTATTGACAGACAAGAAGAAACGAACGAACAGCATGCTTTCCACGGGGTTTCGATTTTGATACAAAAAAAAAAAAAAAAATTGGTCACAGAATGAAACAGGTGTGTCAAAAATCACCAATGGAACAGACTCTGGAGTATACACAATCTTCAGATCCGGTGACGGAAGAATTCCGGGTGAACCTGGGCCTCAAACAACAAGCCTATCCAGTTATATTAGCTAACTGCCTCCAGTTGCGCACGCCATGTTGTTTAAGATCCCCTTCTACTTGTGCGCGCCACATTAGGCGATGTCTTCCTCTACAGCGTTGTCCCTCCGAGTTAGAATAAAAGACTATGCGTGCCGGAGCGTTAGTGTCCTAGCTCCAGCTCTACATGTCTTAGCCATCTCAAACGTACAATCGGCAGTTGTTTGACGAAGAATTTTTCACTCGAAACGACTAAGAATATTTTCTTCCGCTTCCGACAGAATCCATGTTTCAGCGCCATAAAGCAGGACTCTGATGGTTAAGCTCTTATATGGAGTTTCGTTAGTTCTTCGGGGTAGGGCCTTACTACTCAAATGCCTTTTCAGCCCAAAGAAACAGCGATTGGCAAGAGCTATTCTTCGTTTAATTTCCAACGAAATGTCATTACCGGATGTAATAGCAGAACTGAAGTAAAAAAAAGTCCCTTACTACCTCGAAGTTATACATTTGAAGTATGACGTTCTGCCTGATTCGTCGGTCTTGGGTTTCTCTTCTTGTTGACAGCAAATACTTAGTTTGGCCCTCGTACATAGAGCGGGGGAAATTCTGGAAATGAAAACGACATCTAAACGGGATATCGTAATTCACATTCATTGTCTGACCGCGCTAAAGTTCCTAGTCTGAAATAGTTCAGAACTATCGCACTATGCTGAATGCCTGGTCTCTAGAATGAACTTGCAGACGAACTGAACGGATGACATACATAAATCGACAAACAGGTAGTGATAAAACCACCCTCGTGTGCAAAAAAGTCAATCATCAAAGATAGGGCCACCAATAAAAGGGACCAGCGTTGATCCAGCAGAACAGGACACAGAGTGTCTTCAGCTTTATGGTCTTTGGCATCAAGACAATCAATACCATTTTGAAGCTCAACATGAAAGAGCTACGAATACTCATAAGAGTCCTACGAAATCAGGCCAAATGCTAAATCTTACAGGCTCATACATATGTATGCAGATACTGCAACGATATCTGCGTTACAGAGAACATTGCACACGTACAATGTGATTGTCAAGAAATACCTTGTACAAGAATAAAACATTTAGGCAGACGGTAATCTGGAGGAGCTACATACAAGTAGCACAGACTACAAAGTACATGTTAATTTATATAAAAATTCTTAGGTTTTGTAGGAAAATCAAATGCTTCAAGCAAATTTTTAACGTACCTTTAGGAAAGTTCCACAGAGATCGCGATGCATGTGCACAGTGTTTTATAGCCAACATAACCTCTGCCTCTGTGATGCATTTCCTGTGTACATTAAAAAAACAAAACAAAAGGAAAACAAAGTTTTGGCTTGCATATGCTAGCATGTATTGATTTCCAAAACCCTACAAGGGGATATTTGCTAATACAATACCGCGTGGGTGCTACTCGGTCCCAATTTCCCATAAGAAAGCACGTAACACAGGTAAGCAAATACATTTCGCCTTTGTTTGCACTATCTTTGAACAGTACAGATAGAAATCACAATGCAGACTTGTTATAAATAAACAAACATATGTAATATGTATGTACATGCGGACATATGTATACAGCATCTGTACAACGTTAGGTATTATTGTGAGGACTTACCCATTCATAAACAGTTCAAACGTATATTACTTTGAATTATTCAAAATCCTGTTCCAGAAAACCGTCAATGCTAATAAAAACAATCAACTATTCTATCGTTGCACTTTAATAAACCCTCTCATGGCAATCTCTTTTTAAATATTTCACTTGGCTCAAATTACTAATTGCAAACACTTTAAACTTCATGTAAATTTAGTTCCACTCAATGCAAACAGTGTCGCACAAGTTGCATTTGAATAGAGGCACGTCTAAGTGGCCGGCAGGACAAGAGACCAACAAACGAGCAAATAAAGACCGCTCAAAGCACCCACAAATCCACCTTAACTTTTTTCAATGAAGCGACTTTCATTTGAGTGCCGCCAACGTTTCTAATCCTTTTTATTACCGACACAACGCATAATGCTTTTTAAGTACAAACTTTCAAATTATAAATTAAATTTACATCAAAAGTTCCCAACCATTTTAAGTTCAAAACGAGTTTAAAAACGAAACAAGAGACACCTCGCAAAACAGACCGATCTGAAAGGAATTTCCAATCAAACTGAAACTGTAATTCACCCTGTTGCTTTACAGGACGCTGTTAGCTGGTGGCCCACCTGATGTTTAACGGGAAAAATGAACACTGGAAAACGGAGACTGCGCTATAAACACTTTGTCTCTTGGAGGAAAAAAGAAAAAAATAAAATGTTTGTGTTGTACTAGGTTAGTGAGACTTAAACACAAGTGTTCATTCTTTCGGGGGGTAAAAAATAGAACGCTGAGGAGACAAGTCAGCACACGAACCCATACGTTATTGAAATAATTGCTTTGAATTCACAGTACAGCGTTCATTTCTTATGCACAATTTGTCTGATATTTCCTTGCGTTTTACAACAGTAACTTTATAGTCGCGATGAGTGCTATGTACATGTAGAACTTCTCAGTTTTGCATTATACAGGGTGGCTTACTTTGAAAGGTCAATTGGGCGATGATCGATTCCTTAAGAACAAGAAAAAAATTGTATCGGTGAAGTGGGTTCCCTCTAAAACTTTTCCTCCTAATTGTGCATTTTTATTCCTTGGAAAAGTTTCGAAAAACTCGCCATACAAAGTTTTTACCACTTACCATCCGAATAATCAAAGTTGCTTACAAAGTAAACCCTCTTGCTTACATTTCTACTTCGCCTTGTGGGTCCTAGGGCTTCTGGTACGCCTACGTCCCATGCTGTACAATTTTTCAACTCTTCCCACATATGATATTTGTCGTTCGACCCACTCGTAAGCGAATTCTTTTGCAAAGCTGTTGCCTTTTCGAAATTAGCGACCAATCCACTGCCACTTTCTTCGTTGGATGACTGTGTCTGTTTATTCCTAACCAGTCCTCTGGTAAGGACGTTCGTTAGAGAAAATACTTAACATGTTTCGTAGGCACCTTTTAACACCCAGCTTTCCCTTTTCCGTGTCAAAAAATAGCACATATGTATGTATTTAACGGTAGAACAAAATAGTCGTAACTTGGTGTTCCAGCTGATTATAATGCTTCGCCTTGTTGTGTACAGTATTCGGAACGCAGAAGTCGCTCTACCGATTTCTTCAGTTCCACCATTGCTTAAGACAATTTCTAAAGATATTGGAAGATCTCTACTTTCTCTTTCGGTTGTCAACCGATGTTGACTTGAGCTGATGCGTTCTCTTCGACGCTAAAGATTATCGTTTTGATAATGTGCATAAATCTTCAACCCCACTATATCTGCCGTATAATATGCATACATACATTTTCAGAATGGCCCACTTATCCACTATAAGTGTCGCAGGATTAAGGTGCTTAAGTGGACTCTTCACATCTCCCGATCTTCCGCCATCGACTCTAAAATATCAAAGGCTATCCCCATACGTAAACATAGGTGAGATTTCGGATTTGGTCTAACTACATCATCCTACTACCGATGGCACGTATTGCATGGCACGTCTCGGAAACCGAGTTGGGGACATGCGTTAAACGTACCAAAACCATCAATGTACGTCATTTCAAATATGTACACATACATATCAAGATCATCCGACAAACCATCGCGTACTTTCAGATACTTTACATTTTTTACGAGATTTTCATTACTGATGCATATGTTCGGTTGTTCAGAAGACGTCACTTTAACGATTACTAACATTTATTATAGTATTACTTTCAGTTGTGATTCGCTGACTTTTAAAGATGTTAAGCGTTATTTGCTTTTGTAGTTATGTTATTAAGCAAATAGGAAGATAAAACAGCAAATTATTCGCGTTTTTGTATTCGAAAAAGTGTTTTTCTCACTGGTTCACCGGAGACTTTAATTGTTTATAACTTTGTTAATAATAGCGTCCTCGCAAAATAATTTTTATTTCCATGTTTCTGTTGTAAAGCGGCCCCTTATCCCCGGGACACTTTTTAATTTGATTATAAACCTCTAAATCATACTTCATACTAATATTATAAAGAGGTAAAGTTTGTAAGTTTGTATGTAGGAAGTAATCTTCGAAACTACTCATCCGATTTCAAAAATTCTTTCACCAATATTTAGAACGGACTTTAACGGTGAACATCACTACACAGTATAAAAGGAGTTCCCAAGCATTCGAGGTTTAAGTAGCAGAAAGGGAAAAAAAACCCAAATTTTATGTTATAAAATCATACTATCATACTAATATTATAAAGAGGTAAAGTTTGTAAGTTTGTATGTAGGAAGTAATCTTCGAAACTACTCATCCGATTTCAAAAATTCTTTCACCAATATTTAGAACGGACTTTAACGGTGAACATCACTACGTAGTATTAAAGGAATTCCCAAGCATTCGAGGTTTAAGTAGCAGAAAGGGAAAAAAAACCCAAATTTTATGTTATAAAATAATACAATCAGTTGAGCTATAAATCATCCTTCTGCCTTATCCTGAAGCTGAGCTATACTCAAAACAATTCAAGAAATCATTGCCAAAATCATCCCCGACAATTTTCCATCAGTGGCGACCACAGCCAACAACCATGCAGCAGTGGGTGACGTCATAGTGTGTGTATGCGCGCTCAGCGAAGAGATGGAAAGCAAATGTACTGCAGGAATGAACACGATCAGTTTATATGGCAAATTAAATTTTGTGTGTGTGTGCATATGTACTACTAATCCGATTGACATAAAACAGTGGAGCAGACATGATAGCTTATAGGTATAAAGTTTGTCACAGGTTGTAGAGTATGTACATATGTTGCATAGTTATTGAGATTTTAAAGTTTGGCCCTATATAGAATACGCTACTGTAGCACATCGATACGTGATCGTACATATGTTGTTTTTGTTTTGCCCAGTTGTACAAGGTTAGTTTTAATTTCATTTTTCTCTGTTCGTATTTTTGATTTTGTGGAAATAGGTACATTATGTATTGGATCCGTAGCTGAGGAAGAACAAACTTTTTTTTGAAGTTAATAGAAGTATGTAGGAATGCGTATTGTGATAACGATCGATGCGGTGTATGTGCGCACGTAGAGGGGGAACGGAAATGGGAAACTTTCAGTTGCGATTTACGCAAAGAATACTTTCACCGTGACCGAGGTCACAGATTTGCAAAGAAGGAGTTCTGGCAGGCCTTCCGCCGCCGTCTCAGACGAAGGAAGTTAAATATTATTGAAGGAGTCAAATCCAAATATGGTTTACTTTTTTGCCGATGAGAAGGATATCTTGCGCAGATGAAGCGAGAACTTTTCAGATCTGCTCAATCCCGAACAGGAATTGGATGGCAGACTGTGTAGGGCGGAGAATAATTCTACTGTAGAGCAGGTGACTAAAATGGCTCTCTCATTAGAGTGGCATGGGACTGCGGTAAAACAACTAGCGATAATCAAAGTAAGGTGATTGTGCTTTTTTTAAAAAATGGTATAACAGTGGTGTCTCTAATTATAAGGTCATGTCTCTTTAAACTCTTTCTGCAAAAGTCTTTGCTAAGGTGTTGGAAGCGTGTGCCCGAACTGTGGTCGAATCCAACTTGGAAGATGAGCAGTGCAGCTTTTGTCCAGGTAGAAACACAGCCAAACCGATATTCATTCTAAGAACGATACTTGAGAGGGCCTGGGAGTGTGCCATGGGAGTAGCGATTAGCTCCCTCGCGGTAAACTCTGAAGTGTACTGCAGGAGTATGGAATTGACGGTTCTCATTTGAAGGCCATTTGATCTCTCTACACAATCTGTAGGAGATGTGTGGATGAATGGCGTTACATAAAAATCTTTTACTGTGGGCGTTTGCCTTCGCGAGGGGTGCTTTTTGTTACCTCTCCTTTTCATTGTGTACATGGATTGGATGTTACAGCGCAATCGTGATGAGGAACGGTTAGCATTGTGATACTTAAGGATAAGCCATCTGCTTTTCGCTGATGACTTACTTCGAACTATCTGGACCGAACTTCAGTGAGCGCTTGATAGCTTCGTAGTCGTCTGTGTTGAAGCTCGGTAAACGTGAACAAATCAGAAGTAATGGTAATGTCTTGAAAGCCTGTTCAATGCACACTGCATATTAGTAGAGTCCTATCGAAACCGGTTCAGAAGTTTAAGTATTTTGGGGTCATATTCACGAGTGATGGAAGGAGCAGTACTGAGTTATCCACAATTTAGTTATAACAATTTTCAGTTATGTATTATAATTTCAGTTATTAAAATTTTGTGTGTTTGATCTGACGCTCACCTATCGTCATGAGATTTGGGTAATGACCGAAAGAATAAGCTACCGAAATGAGATTTCTTCGAGATATTCGTTCGTTTATTGAGTTAAGAACATCAGAATATACAAGGAACTCAATGTCGACCAACTACCGTTTCGAACGGAACGGTCCATACTTCAATGGTTTGGGCACGTCAAACGCATGCTCCAACTTGGGTTCTAAGACGTGGCATGGAATGCGTGCCATCAGATAGACGTCCCCTGCGTAGGCTCAGGACGATATGATGTTTTACGTTATTATATTTTTGTAAAATAAAGCGAAACATACCAAAAAACAATAATAACTTAATTGTTCCCGTACGAAGTCGGGGCGGGCTGCTAGTATGAAATAATTTTTTTTTGTTTTTTTTTTTGCTAAGATTTAGAGGTCGCTACTAGCTGTCAAAATTTTTACAAAAAGCGTTGAAGGACAGCTTAAATGATGGTTTCATTAATGTTTCATTTAGGTGTTTGTATCATATTTTACGTGAAAGTGAAACTCGCATAGACAATCGCTGCTTATTCCTTCCTCCCCTTAACCTCTCTTCTATACAAACGCGTCGAGAATTAGACCGTCCACACAAACAAAAACATAAGCCATAAGACGTACGCGTGCACACTAACATCATAATAAGTTAAAAATTGGTTTGTGCGCATGCGTACATACACCCTTAGCCCGCCCCGCACTTCAGTTCTAGTAAGTCATTAACGAGAGCAGACGTTTTTTATTTTTAAAAGTCATAGTAACGTGTTTCAACTTGCAATGGCGTCTACTATTCTAGTCTAGTAAAACTATTAGAAATCAAAGTAAAGTTTGGCTTATCGGTCAATTATTATCCGACCAACGTTGCCAACCATCGGTGAAGTTTTGCGTTTATTTTTTACTACAAAAATGAAGAAAAGAAAAGCATACGTGAATCTGCGACTTTGACGACTTGCGGAGTTATAAATTTGTGGGAAAAAACTAGTTTACCAATTCAATTAAAAAGACATGTCATCAGTAAAATTGAAAAACTGTTCAAAGAATGACAGAATCTAAAAAAAAATAAAGAAAACAAGAAAAAGAAAAAGAAAAAGAAAAAAGAACAAAACTGGCAACAAAAATTAGAAGATTTATTTGATACTAGCTGAATAATACCCGGCGTTGCTCGGGGTTATTACATTTCAATCCAGAAATCAACATCTTCTTCAAACAATTTATGAAAGACTTATCCTGATTATATAATATATCATAATCTCATCTTAAATCTGAATCGGAATTTTATATTCAACCCCATTGGCTGTATTTTATTCTGCCACTTTTGCAAATGTAATCAAATTCTTTAAGTCGAACCGAACCTCCTTTAACTCTAATTTCCCTCTAACTCGATTTTCCCTCTAACTCGAGTTTGTTCACCTATTGCCCCCTGTCAGTTTTCTTTCGAAAAGTCATCCTCCAAGTCAAATTCATTCTAAATCAGAAGTCCTTGGAATTTGAATACATTCGTTAAATACATACATACATACATACATATGTACATACATACATCCTTTGCAAAAAATAAAATCAAAACAAAAAATTCCCCTCCCGCAACTGGCAATGTTATACCTACATCAAGCACACACAATCCCATACCCAGCCTGTCGCGTCGCGTCGGCGCGCTATTCCTTTATCTACCGAAAAAGAGAATCCATAAAAAAAAATGCCAGGAAAAATGTGTAGACAATTGCGCATATGCGTAAAAAAATGAATAATTCGGCTGGCTCGAAAAAAAGATGATGTGTCATCACAACAATACCAAAGTTCACTCGCCCACAAATGGAACGGGCAAACTGATCCAACTGCGCTATGACCTTTTCCCTCATTAACTCAATTCTCCAGAGTTAATTGAATTTGATAACCTGTGTATGCACATATGTACGTACATATGTTAATACATATGTAATGAAATAAATATATAAATACAAATGTACAGATGTATATCCAATGTATGTATGTATATATAGGTATTTACCGTACCAACCACCAAATCATTACCCTGTACACACGAATAGATAGAACCAAAGAACGAACAAAAAAAAAAAACAACAACATAGCAGAAAAGGAAATGAAAAACTACCCTCGTGAAACTGGGCAAAACAAAAACAACACGTACGCTCATCAACCGATGTGGCTCACGATCGTGAAAATATCTTTTCGTGTGCGGCAAGGAATTTCTTCTGACTTGCTCCACGTTTTTGTTAACTGCTCTGCTCTTGAATAAGATAGCGTTATAAAGCATAGCCTATTATATGACCCGATGTACAACCATTCTGTGTGCAAAATTTGAGGTTGATTGGTTTTATAGTTTTCGCATAGGTAAAATCCAAACAAACAAACAAACAAACAAACAAACGGACAACGTTTCAGTTTTATAATATTAGTAGTGATAGTGATAGTAGTGATAGTAGTGATAGTGATTGCTCATCGTGATGCTTTAAATATTATGACTTTAGAAGAAGACAAGCAGTTTTTATTAGCAGTGCGGCAAAATCGACGCCAATTTTTAATTGGTTCAGTTTACAGAAAAAGTCTAAACAAATGTTAAAAAATAAAAGAGATAGGAGAACGCCTTGAAAAATTGCTCGAGCGTGAAAACAAAGATATCTCGGCTTTAACAGAAAAGTGCTCTTTTTTTCATTATCATTTCTTTTGTCGTCGTCTACTCCCACCAGTAAAGAAGCAACTTCATCTGACTCCGAATGCTTATCAGAATTGTCCGAAATGCAACCACTTCAGAAACGAGCTCGAAAAGACATTATTAACAGCGAATTAGCTTCCAGTCTTGATGTCTCTAAATTGAGTGACAGAAAAGCAACTATGGTCGTGACATCTGCTTTGAAAAGTGCAGGCTGTGATCCATCAGAATTTAATGTCAATAGATCTTCTATTCGTCGGCAGCGTGTTAAAAATCGCAAAGCTGTTGCAGAGTCTCTCAAAAGGGAGTTTAAACCTAATTCGTCATTAACAATCCATTGGGACCAATGGCGACGCGTGAGTAAAATGTGTAGGCGTTCAGTTCATAAAAGTACAAACAACAGCTTTTCCACCAGAATTCTAACCACCTTTAAGATGATTTTCCTTTTCACAGCTTCACTCAAAATAAAAACTCAAAGTAAACTCAATCCATCCCATATCCTATATAAATTTCCCATTTCGTTCATATTCTTCCAGCACGAATAGAACGTAAAGGCAACATAATTACTCATGGTTTTGTTTTTACTCCACTCAACTCAACGCACAACGACCACAGATACTCTCATCTCCTACGGTACCTATGTGCCCTATACCTATAAATTTTCCATATCCGCAAAACGCAAATGAGCAAAACTCAGCCCTTTTGTATGATTTCGTTCACAGCTAAGATGAACGAATTTGTCGATACGATTTGCGTTAAATTTTTTTTTTTTGGCATATATTTTTGATGGGTACATTTCGTTTCTCACTCAACTGAACGAGTCGAATGAATGGAAAGCATTGCTGTCGCAGGTTAGAGTTTTGTTCTGATATGAATTATGATTTGGCTCAAGTGCACGAGAGGCTGGCAGGAGTTAGGAAATACACTGAGAAATTGACTGAAATTAGGACTTAGGGTACAAGTGGAAGCACATTTTGTGGGTGGTTGATGCGACTTGCTAAACCTATTGCTGGACACACATTTTCCAGTCAGCGCGCAAGTTGTAAGCTGTGCCGATCAAAACGGATCAAGCACACCTTTAACGAAACTCCCTAGGTCTGATTATTTGGAACAAACTCCTTTGGGCGCTACACAGCTTCGAACCGTACAAATCGGCAGGACCAGATGGCATCATACCTGCCGAACTACAAAAGTCATCGGATATCATCCAACCTTCGTTAGAGATGATTCTGAAAAGTTTTATGGATCTGGTATACATACCAAAATCATGGAGAGATGCTAAAGTGGTTTTCATACCCAAGTCTATCATCTTTCCTTCTTAAAACTCTTGAACGATTGATTGATATCCATTTACGCGACAGTATCGACTCACATCTGCTGTCTGCGGCTTAACATGCATATTGCAAAGGTAAATCAGTGGAAAAGGCTTTACACACGTTAGTGCGTAAAATCGAACACTCCCTGCATCATAGGGAGTACCCATGGTAGCATTTCTGGATATAGAGGGCGCTGTTAACAACGTCAGCACATTAGATAGTACACTTTGCGAGTCAATTAGCATTCTATCACCAGTTGAATTATCTAACTCAAAGCTGGGTGGCTCATCTGCTAGAAGATCTGTCAGCAGAGGCACTCCACAGGATGGAGTCCTGTCCCCCCTTCTTTGGAATTTAGTGGTAAATGAACCACTGATAATCCTGGAAGCGTGGGGATGCGAAGTGATCGCCTATGCTGACGACGTTGCTATAGCCGTCTCGGGAAAGCACCTTGACACCTTAAAATAACTCCTCCAAAGTGCTCGAAACAAGTCAACCAAATGGGCAGCTCGGCGTGGCTTGGGTGTGAACCCTCACAAAACTGGGCTGGTATTTTTCACTAGGAAGTATAAGATCCCATATATCGACCCTCCTACCATTGGTGGTACAAGCTTAAATTTCTCCAACGAAGCAAAATACTTGGGTCTTATTTTGGACAGGAAATTAAGCTGGAAACCAAACATTCAAGAGAGAATAAAGAAAGTTACAGTAATCCTTTTCTCTTGCAAGAATCCCATCGGAAATAAATGGGGTCTGCAACTCCACATAACACACTGGCTCTATATTTTGGTAATAAGACCGATACTTACGTACGGGGTGATGGTGTGGTGGACCGCCTTGGATATAGCCACAAATCGCGATAACCTAAGCAAAGTCCAATGAACAGCTTGCTTGTGTATCAGTGGAACTCTTCGCACGACTCTCTCTGCAGCACTGGACATTTTGTTTCATTTATCACCCCCTAGACATTTTCGACAGACAAATGGCATGGCGATCAGAGAAGTCTTATCTTGGCTGAAGAAAAACGTTATATCAGCCACGGATATCCGCATCTTTTCGGACAGCCAAGCGGTACTAAAGTACTTGGAATCAGTCGCTTTAAATTCAATAACAGTCCTAGATCACCGATCGTCTCTTATAGAGACGGCGGAGCAGTTCAATATCCACCTTTGCTGGGTGCCAGGGCACAGTGACATTCCAGGGAACTGCAAGGCTGATCAACTCGCCAGATATGGAACAACATTACGTATTGGGCCTGATAAGGGCAGCTTAGGTATGTCGATCGCTGCTTGCAAACTCAAACTAAAGGTAGATGCTATCGAAAGAACAAATCTTAGGTGGACAAGTGGTATAACATGTCTAGCGACAAAGTAGATTTGGTTCAAGCTGGATCTGAAACGCTCTAAATATTTGATTTCTCTAAATAGATTGCATATTAGCACTATAATAGGTGTCATTACTGGACACTGTCTAATAGGCAAGCATGCTACTAGGCTTGGCCTTTATGCAAATGACTTCTGTAGAAGCTGTATGGACGAGGAGGAGGAGGAGACGATTCTCCATCTTCTTTGCACCTGTCCAGCTCTCTCCCGCAAAAGGAAACTCCACTTAGGAGCTTTCTTCTTTACAAACTTAGGCGACCTAATTAACATTGATGTCAGAAGCCTTCTACGCTTCATAAGAAGCTCCAATTGGTTTCAATGAGTAGGCAGGAGATCTTTTTGAGATCCTGGTGGTATCACAACGGACCCCTCATGGGTCTAAGTGTGTTGGCTTTGGCTGGCAGCCACTTCAACCTAACCTAACCCAACCTATCCGTAAGTCTCCCAATTCGAACCGTTTCTCGCTACGGCTGCGCTCTAACACAGATTTAATGGCCCTCAAAAGAGAACCGTCATTCCCATACTCCTCCAGTTCTTACCTCGAGGGACCCGATCATATGCTTTCTCCAAATCCACAGAACAGCTGTAGACAGGATTGGCATACTTCCATGCCTTCTCAATTACCATTCTGAGAGTGAATAGCTGATCGGTTGTGCTTCTACCAGGACGAAAACCGCACTGCTCATCGCCCAACCGCAGACTTTTAGCGCTTTACTCGCCAAAGTCACCTCCTCTATGGTGGAACTATTCTCCGCCTACTCAAAACCATGAATCTGCCATCCTGAGTGCCCTTTTCGGGATTGAGAAGCTCCGAAAAGTGCTCGCCTTGTCTGCGCAGGGTGTCATTCTCATCAGAAATAAGTACTCCATCTTTAGGTTTAACTCCTTCGATGATATTAAACTTCCTTTCTTCTCACCGAACTCCTTCCAGGACTGCTCCTTAGCTCCTTTAACAACCAGGTTGCAAGTTCTTCGCGCCTCCATGTACCGGTTACGAAAAGCTGAATCCCACAAGTGTATCCACACCTTGAAAGTTTTCTTCTTCTCTCTGATGGCTTCCTAAACTCCGGGTATTTTAAACAACGCAGTTCTTTTCTCACCACCAGCCGCCACACCGAGCCACTTCACTCCGCAAACATCCCCTGCAAGGCAATGACTGAAAACAACCGCCATTCTTCCTCCAAATTTGTCGGAACACTTGGACTTTGTTCAAACCTTTCGGATACCTGTCGTGCAAGCTCCTCCCGTATCTCATCATTCTGCAAATTCTCCCACCTTATACGTGTAACCAGCCTTGGTTTACGCTTTTGTAAGAAACGTACTTTATCGTTGAGATACAATTTGCACAACACGAGGTGATGATCAGTTGGCAGTTCAACCCCTCTCACAACACGAATATCACAAACCTTTGTTTAGTGGGGAAAGAAGGTGTTTATAATGGACATGCCGTTTGCACACCAAAAGTTCAACAATTTCTCACCGTGCGCATTTTGGTTCAGGTCACCGTTTATCCCAATCACATCTCCTCATGTCATTACGTTCACACCGACGTGAGTATTGAAGTCACCCATTAGGACATAAGAATCCATATCTGCCACCAGTTCCAAGGTGGTATCTACTTCATCCAAGAAAGCTGCATACTTCAACTCCAGATTCAGCATATATACCTGCATCAGAGAAAGAGCTGACCTTTCAAGCTCGAGCTTTAAGATTGCAGCTCTCCCTCCTAATCCACTCCAATACTCGCTCGCTTTCTTCCACCCTCTAGGCCTGGCTCAGAAGGGCCCCCTGACTTAGCAAGCTTGGCAATATCCGAGGCCGGTCTTACTCTTCTTGTCATTGAACTGTTAAGCTACTCTACTCGCACTCCCTAGACATCTTGCCCACCTCGAGGAGGTTAGCTGCCAGGGGAGCTCGTATAATATTTCATCATTAAATGTACAATAACAATGGCGTTACTCCTAGCAGATGACTATACCGAGCGAACAGATCTCATTTTGATATAGCTGTTTGCTGCTAGACGACGCGCTGAACCTGGTTTCCCGTCTTTTCGTTGACGTCAGACCCCGAGTCATCTGTCAGGACCCACCAATAAGTAAGACCTCAATTGTATTGTAAAAATAATTTTTTAACAGAATAAACAGCGTACCAGAGTAGAACACAGGCTTGATTCCTTTCTATGGAGGAGGCGGAAAGAACTTTATAAAAACGAAACGAATACGTACGAATCTTTTACGTACAACAACTTACAACTTCTCTTTTTTTTTTTCATCGCATATGGTGGGTTGACTTCGGACCAAGGAAATAAGATACGAGGAAAAGGGAATAGGCCCACCGTGAATCTTCTTCTGAAGCAGATATACATACTCCCAAGACTTGATATCTCCCTCATTTTGGGGTAAAAGCCCAAACAAGGTCCGATTAGTATTCGACGCAGCGAAGGTCGGTAGCGCATCCTTAAATTTGTTCTTGACGAAAAGACCGGACGATTACGCACCGTTGGTCAAGGTCCGCAGTCACGTATGGCATAAAAGAGACGTTCCACCAGGTGCTAATATGGCCAGAAGACTCGCAACGCTTCCTCTGGCGCGAGGACGAAAGAAAGCCCACAGACCTGTACGTAATGAAAGTGATGATCTTCGGACTCAATAAAAAACCTTAATGACTAACAGTTTCAAAAGAAGCATCCAAGGACCGCCGAAGCCATAATCAGTCACCATTACATAGATGACTACGTTGATAGTCTTGAGAGCGTTTCGGAAGCCGTCAACGTCATCAAAGCAGATGTTAAAATTGGTGACGTGAAATAGCGCCCCACGAAATAAGGCCACATTGAAAATGGGGGGCATGCTGTCCCACTGCAATCCCGCTGCTAGGGATCACTGTAGGATTTGGGGTAGGTGCGAAGTTGTTTATATGAAAAGTTTCTTTATAACCATGCGAAATATAAAAGAGAAACTTTGCATATATTTGGTCTTATTTCCAGCTTAATATGGAAATAAGGCCACATGTGCTTTTCACAATCGAGTCTAATGGAGCGACTCGAAGACCGTGCTACACTGGCTTCGATCAGATCCTCGCCGCCATTAACAATTCGTGGTCTTTCGCATAACGGAGATTTTGCAGAATATCAGTGGCGCTGGGTATCATCCAAATTGAATCCAGCGGATGACCCCACTCTTGTTAGATACCTGCTGTAGTTCCAGACCGACAATAAGTTGCCTCAACAGCCTGATGACTTTGCTGATTACGAACAGACGGAAAGGATAGTTCGAAATACGTGCTGAGCATTACTCAGCCTAGCAAGCTGTTGTTCGACCCCTCGAAATTCCGTAGCCTTTTGAAACTGCGATGACCTATGGCTTAGTTGAATAGATTGGTCAAGGGCAAGACACAAGAAAGGACAACCAACACCGACGTTTCGGACACAACGCCACAATACACAGTTATAGCTTTGCGGTAGTTAAGGACTTTGTCTACCTAGGCTCCGCTATAAATTCAGACAATTACACCAGCGCTAAAATCAAACAAAGAATAACTCTTGCCAATCGCTGCTTCTTTAGGCTAAGAAGGCAAGGCTTTATAAGACCTTAATCATCCCAGTTCTGCTCTACGGCGCAGAGGCATGCACTCTGTCAAAAGCGGATGAGGTTGCTCTTGGCTTTTTCGAGAGGCATTTCTTCGAGTGATTTTTGGTCCCGTCTGCGGAGTGGAGAAACTGATACAACGACGAACTGTACGGGCTGTACAGCGACATCGGCTTAGCCAGAATCTCTAAACTTTCCGCCAAATATCTTTGCAACAACATGGTTTTGTGTCTGGGCCTAAACAGAGTCCAGGAAAAAGTGTGAAAATACAGCCTTTATTTGAAAAAGGCAAAAATCAAATCCAAATTGCAAAAGAAGTAAATTGCACACGTTGTTCAGTCCAAAGCGCAATTAAACTGTAAAACATGTACATTTTACGGAAGAAGATTGGTCCAATATTTTCTTTTCAGATGAATCTAACTTTGAGGTACGTTTCATTCATGGAACACTTTTAATTTTGACATACAAAAAATTAACTAATTTTGATGTTCTCTAGACAAATTTATCTTTTTAAAATAATGCTTTTTTTCCCAATTTTCGGATATTTGGCAATCCTGGTGTAGCTTTTGTGAGGTGAAGGATTGACGAAGAGCACAACCCAGAATGCGTGATACCTACAGTCAAGCACGGTGGAGGCAGTATAATGATCTGAGGATGCATGGTTGACAGCGGTGTGGGCGAAATGCTTGTGTGTGACGGTCGGATGGAATCCTCCAAGTAAAAAATATGTTGGAAAATGTGCTTCAACTTTCTTTTTCCAACATTTTCGGGGATACCAACATGAAAAATGTCAAATTCTAACAGGGCAATGCACTCTGCCACAAATCAGCCCTAAGCATGAGGTGGTTTAAAGACACTAGCATAGACCTGCTTGAATGGCCTGCGCAGTCCCCGGCGCTCAACCCTTTACAACACCTATGGGCTATTCTGAAGCGTAGGATGCAGCACTCAATAAAATCAAAAGAAGCACTTAATAATGTGTTACACCAAGAATGGAGCGATATTTCTTCGGAAGAGTTCACCCGTTATTTGGTATTTTTTGTTAGAACCACAATTTTTCTATCCGCACTCATTGCCCGTTGCATACTTCTCGATGAACACTTGTCAAGAGAGGGAAATTTCTCTTTGCTACAACTGTAAAGATTTTCTTTGTGTTACAGCAATTTATCTAGACTTGTCAAACAAGTGCATTTGACTTGTAGACTTGTGGTTTTGTGTTAGGCCCGAGGTTGATGTTATTTTAACTGATTTCAAGAAGGCTTTTGATACGGTATGTCATAGCATTCTTATGGCATTCACATGCACATCTGCATCACTATGAATTAGGAGCACTTCTCGACTCATATAAACATCATATCACATTTTGCTGGTTTCTTTATTGTTTCCATAAAAAAAAAAAAAACAAATTCACAAAGGTAAATGAATAATTACACTGGTCTACAAATTTTGACTTTAAAAAAGTATTCTCCATGTAAATTAGTTTTTTTGATTGATTTTGACATGTTGATTATTAAAATAATAATAATATTTAAAAATTAGTTTCAGTTTTGTAAAAAAAAAATCTCATTTCATTGCAAAAATTAACATTTCATCGTACATTTACCTACTCAATAGAGAAATTGTATCGTGAAAATTTAAACTAATTAATGACTTTTACTTATGGGCGTGTATTCAGTATGGGTAGACGAGCAAAAATTAGTTAAAAATATTTCGGATACTTTTTCACTGTAGACTAGTGTTATCAAAAACAAAAAAAACAATGAAAAATTCAATAAAAGAAACTATTTGGATATTCACTCACATCACATGCGCTCCGCACCAAACATAAAGAATTTGGAAATTGCACCACAAAGAATTAAAAACAGAAATCGGTTTTTCATTCGAAGTGATATTTAAAAAATTATCGTTGAACAAACGTAGTGTTCCATATATGACCCACTATGCACTGTAAGGTTAAGTTGATTTCGAGTTACCTTGTGAATAGGAAGCAATATGTAAAAATTGGAAGTTGTCAATCTAGGCTCATTGAGGTCTTATCTGGTGTTCCCCAAGGTAGCCACTTAGGGTCTTTGCTCTTTAATGTTTTTATTAATGAGCTTCCTTTATTGCTTAATCATGCCAACTGCCTGATGTATGCCGATGAACTGAAGCTGTTTTTACGCATAAAAAATTGTTGTGATTGCAAAAATCTTCAAAATGATTTAAACATAATTCTTAGTTTGTGTGAGCTTAATCAACTTTCCTTGAGCATAAATAAATGTCATTATTTTTTTGGTTACTGTATATTAGTGCCTGTTATTAATGAGTATACAATTTCCGGGAACCAGCCTATCATGAAAAACTGAAGTTAAAGGTGTAATTTTTGACACGAAACTTGCTTTTTCGTTTCACATGGATTATGTTCTTGCTAAAGCTAATTCTATGCTTGGTTGACTAAAGCAAACGTATGCTGAATTCTCGAACCTAAATATATGCTCTTAAGTCTGTGTATATATTCCTAGTACCTCCTTTTCTTGAATATTGCTCTATAGTCAGGTGTCCAAACTACGTATATTCTAAAATCCGTCTGGAAAGGATTACTGTATTAGGGGCCCTAAATGCGCACTGCGACTTATGAGGTCTATTGTGGTGGGTCTAGAAAGGATACAAAAGTCCTTTGCAAGATTTGTTGTGAGGCAAATGAAATGGAACCTTGATAGATTCCAATCTTATTCAACAAGGTGTGCCTTCATTAAATTGGATATCTTAGAAAAAAGACGAAATGTTCATTGCATACTGTTTGTTCATGATGTACTTTAAGAAGATAAATTATAAATATGTACCAGAAAGAATTCTTCGAACAAGAAATTTGTTATTAAACCCTAGACATTTTTACAACTATGAACTAATAACAAAAGGGAAAAATCGTTTTTATTGTTTGTACTGGGATAGATTTATGTGATGATAGATTGAAATTGAAATTGTCAATATTCAATATTAAAATGTCCTGAAAGAAAGTTATTGAATGTTTATAATACTGTTTAATGTTGATATTATTAATCTGTCTTAAATATTTTAGATTTAGATTTATTTGGATACAATATCACTGTACATTGAGATTAGGACTCTCTTTTGGCATACAGGAAATACATATGTAGATATCTTCAAAACTTTTTTATTTGAGGGAATTCAACAATTTGTTCCTATTGCACGAAAGAGATCATCCTTTAAATCTCCTTGATTTAATAAGAGACTTAAGACTCTAGAAAATGTCCAAAACAAGGCTCTAAAGAAATGTAAAATATCAGGCAAATCTGAGGATAGAACTCGCTTCATACAACTACGGAGGGAGTTTGATTTTTTAAATAGAATCCTTCACTCTCAGTACATTCGTACTGTTGAAAGGAATGTTAAATGTAACTCTAAATCTTTTTGGGTTTTTTTTAAATTCAAAACGTCAGAGCTCAGTTTTTCCAACTTCTATGGAGCTTGATGGTGAAAATTCTTATGATATCAAATCTACGTGCAACCTTTTTGCAAAATGTTTTCAATCAAACTATAAT
Source organism: Matsumyia berberina (assembly GCA_917880715.2). Lineage (NCBI taxonomy): Eukaryota > Metazoa > Arthropoda > Insecta > Diptera > Syrphidae > Matsumyia > Matsumyia berberina. The sequence goes on along the minus strand of OU862872.1, from coordinate 58,870,590 downwards.
AAAGATATTATACCTAATATTGGAAATCTATATCCTGGTCTTACTTCTGTAACAGATTCGATGTTTGTTCTTTTTCAGATCAAGAAATCTTTGACGGCTTAAATAAGCTGGATTTGAATGTTAAGACTGGAGTTGATTCGATTTCACCTCTATTATTATCGAAATGCGCCGTGTCGCTTTCTAAAGCATTAAAAATTATTTTTAATAAATCGCTTTTTTCTGGTATTTTTTTAGAGGAATGGAAAATATCATCGATAAGCCCAATCCATAAAAGTGGCCTCAAACACTTAATTAAGAATTACAGGCCAGTTTAAAAACTTTCAACAATTCCAAAGGTATTTGAGCAACTGGTTTTTATTTAGCTTAGTTTTGCGATGAAAGAAATTTTAACTTCAAGACAGCATGTTTTTATTAGTGGCCGCTCCACTACAACGAACTTGTGTCTTTTTTCTCACTTTTGTGTTTCTAACTTAGAAAAAAGAATGCAGGTTGATGTCCTGTACACCGATTTCGACAGGGTCCACCATGGGCTTTTAGTTAATAAGCTTAGAAAAATGGGATTCAAATTCCGTTTTCTTGAGTGGCTGAAATCCTATTTGTCAAATCGAAAACAGATTGTTAAAATAGAAAATGTTCAGTCTTTTTTCATAAAGGTTCAGTCGGGCCTGCCACAAGGAAGTCATTTGGGGCCTCTTCTTTTTAATTTATTTGTCAATGACATTCCGGACTGTTTACAGTTTTCAAATTGTCTAATGTTCGCAGACGATTTAAAACTGTTTTCAACTATTTCCGGAATTGACGATTGTGCTAACTTTCAGAAAGATATAAATGCAATTTTCCATTGGTGTGTATATAATCATTTGGAGCTTAATATCTCAAAGTGTAAAATGTTTAGTGTTTTCCGTTCAATATCTCGTTTGTCGTTTAATTACAATCTCGGTAATGAAAGGCTTTTATCGGTCAGTGAAGTTAAGGACCTAGGAGTTATGTTTGATTCCAAGTTGTCTTTTTCAGCTCATATGGATTATATAATATGTAAAGCCAACTCTTTGTTAGGCTTTCTTAAACGCAATATGGTAGCATTTAAGGACATTTATACTCTAAAGACCCTATACACATCTTTAGTATTACCCAAGCTGGAATACTGCAGTATTATATGGTCTCCCTTTTACCAAAACTCCTCTGAAAGGATTGAAAATATTCAGAGAAGATTCACGCGTTTTGCCTTAAGAAACTTGAGGTGGTCCGAAGGTTTACCCAGTTACATGTCTAGATGCACCTTAATTCATCTAAAATCTTTAAAAATTCGTAGACAAACTTTAAGTGTTCTTTTTGTAAGGGATGACATACATAAATGGGAGGATTAATTCTCCAGATTTACTTGGTCTTATGTCTCTTTAACCTATAACCTGTTCTTTATCATTGTTCAATTTAACTCATCATGAAGTCGACCTTCAAATGAATAGAAATATTTTTAAACGAATTGTTATGAATTTTTTTAATAATGTTAATGCTTATTAGTTGTATTCAACAGATTATATATCCATTGATGAAATAAATAAATAAATAAATATGTATTTGCACATACATAGGTATGAAACTACAAAAAGTTCACAAAAAAAATTTAATAAACATAAATTAAATATAATATATAAATTTAAAGAAAGAATTTTAATTATAATTCAAAAGTTCTAAAAAAGCGAAGAAAAAGAAGCAGCAAGAAAAACAAAGCATTGAGCGAAAGAATTTATGAGAAATTTCAGTTGGTCGATGCAAAATGAGAAAAAGGAATCGTTAAAAAGTGTTTGTGTTCAAGTTTTGACCTGATTGACATTGGAAGGTGATTCCAAATTCTTACAGCATGAATGATAAACTGTCTCCGCGATGTTAAACAAGTGGGAAAATATAATTTTACCATGTAAATACTCAAGTCGACGTTTGCGAATAACATTGGAGAGCATGGCACAGGATCTGTTTCAGTAAGAAACAATGTATGTATCTTTATACATACATATATTATATTGAAAAATCTATAGCAGTGGCTAGTAAGACTAGTGTTGAAGTAGGTTTTACATAAAATGTGTTGACGTTCGGTCTAATTGGTAATGCTGGATGGCCTGGGATGTGTCTTTGTACAGTAAACACGTTCGCTTCCCCGTTGGAGAAGGGTTAAGATGAAGAAGCGAATGATGTGCTTGCTGACACCCGCTACTCGCACAATGCTCGTAAGTGTGGCTGTACGCGAGACAATTGCGACAGATCCCTAACCTATTAACTTGTTTACTTCGTCGATCAGCAATACTCAAATTCAAAAATTTACTGCATTTCTTAATAGCGTGTTGACCCTTGCTGCAAACGTGGCAAGAGTACGTTGCGTTGTTGTTTGCTGTGTCCGATGGGATACAGGCTTTACGGGATTTGGCGCAACTCGTACCTCCTGCTGGTCATTGCTTCCAACGTGTGGAATCTAATTTCTAAAAATTGGCTAAACTCAGCGAATGTTGGAAGAGCTTTGCTGTCAGCCTTGGAATATAGCTTCTCCTCCCTCAGATGCTGTTTTTTCCTCGGCAGTTTTTGGAGCAGCACGAAAATTAGCAAGACGTCCCAATGTTCATCGGCAGCCTTCAGGTTAGCCAAGCTGTATACCACTTCGGTCAACGTATCCAACAACGCCTTGATAGCTTCGGCTCGATCTTGGGCAATTGACGGCTGATTGAACAAACAATTTAATTGGGTGATCACCAGAAACCGTTGATGATCGTATCGATCTTTTAGAATTTCCCACGCTTTGGAGTAATTGCCACTATCCAAACCCAGATGAGCTGTACGTCCATCGGCCTCACCCGACACACTAGATTTCAAATATTGCATCTTTTGAATTTCAAATAGCGACGCATTGTGATGTATAAGCGAGACAAATAAGTCACGAAAAGCACGCCAGGTATCATAACTACCTGAAAAGACCGGCAAATTAATTTTCGGGAGCCGTATCTCCGCCGATCTGAACGTGGTGGGCATAACGTGGGATGTGTCATTGGTTCCCGCTTGGGAAACCTGTGCCTTATCGATGAAATCCAAGAGATCGCAGCGATATGCGAAATAACCTTTTCGGATTTTATCGTAGAAAGCCTCGGGCGTTGCTTCCTTTTGCTTCTCGTTATAACCTAACTGCGAGAGCACCTTTTCATACTGCACTTCAGTCGTCTCCATCGTCTTTTCCAACATGGATAATCGGCCTACTAAATAGTTCGCTGTACGCCTGGCTAGCCCTGTCTTAGCGAAGTTGGAAACATCTTTTCCCAGCTGTTTTAATGTTTTCGCTACGCACACTTTATGTAGCAATTTTTATCGGTATGCTATACATTTTATTCAATAAGTAAGACATTAATGCACTTACTTCTTTTTTTTCAGCTGTCCAGCTTCTCTTCGGATTCGGGTGACATCTCTGCTTCCCGTTGCACACACTCGAACACCTGCAGATGACCACTTGTTAAAGACACTCTGCGTGGAGATGAAATTCCTCTTTTTTTTTATTTGCCGTCGGTAAAATCTTCCGGCGAAAATTCAATGATTTTTTTTTTGCAAAGCACTTGTACAATTATTTGATTAATGTGCACATGTAATTACCTCCGGCGACACAATTCAACAGCGTTAAAGGACTAAAAAAGTTCGGAACTTGAACTTTAAAAGTGTTGTAAGTTGTAGGCCGATCGGTTATGTTAAGAAAAAGAGGGAAAAAAGAACTAAAAACGATCCGTTTAGTACCACATTATAATAGCGAATGGCTTTCGTTTATTTAATCAATGCTACAATGAGACAAGGTCAGACAAAGGCCAGCTTTTATACCATTTATTTCTGCACTAATGACTGAGTTTATTTAATGATAATAAGTTTAATCGCCAACAGGAGTCTTCTAAGGGAAGATCGTCAAAAAACATAAGAAAAGTCGAAGCTCACCAAATTTGTGTACCGTATTTTGCTGGTTTTGATGACATATATAGAATGAACTTAATGCGGCTTCTATATCCAAACAACTGCTAGTCCACAGTAATGGTCTCATAAGCCCTGAAATGTGCTCTTAGATTTGAGTTGATGATCTCGAAAACATTCCTTATTGGTGCTGCCTTATTTTCCGACTTTTGTTAACTAGATGTCAAAACGAATAAAGGGTAACATGTTTTAGAATCGTTTGACAGACATGATTGCACGAAAAAGAAGAAAAGGGTTTTGTTCCCAAAGCTCTCTTACTTTTTGTTGGTTGATTTCTGAGTACCCATCGAAAAAAAGCTATCAACTTTTTATCAGTAGTCGGAGTCCACGTAAAAGCCTTTTTAGTAGGATCTTTGGAGTTTCATCACTACTAATATTATAAAAGTGAAACGTTGTCCGTTTGTTTGTTTGTTTGGATTTTTGCCCTGTGAAAACTGCTAAACTAATCAACATCAAATTTTGCACACAGAATGGTTGTACCTCGGGTCATATAATAGGCTATGTATTGTAATGCTATCTCATTCAAGAGCTGAGCGGTTAACAAAATCGTGGAGCAAGTCAGAAGAAATTACTTGTCGCATACGGAAAAATATTTTCTCGATAGAGAGACACATCGCTCGATGATCGTGTGTGTTGTTTTTGTTTTGCCCAGTTTTACAAGGGTAGTTTTTCATTTCCTTTTCTTCTGTGTTGTTGTTGTTTTTTTTTTTCGTATCTTTGCTTCTATCTATTCGTGTGGACAGGGTAATGATTTGGTGGTTGATATGGTATGTAGATACCTACATAAATTAAAATTTTATTTATTCCGTTTTCTTAAAAAAAATAATTTTTATTTTTTTCTCTATTCGGGCAGAGTTACCCCTTACAAGTGAACATTAAGACTAAATTACAATTTCCTTAAGACTACCTTAAATACTGTCTTGCATCGTAGAGGCATGCGATGTTTCCCACAGGTGTCTTCGGATTACCGCGCTGGACGTGATGGAATGCACTGGCGTCGTATGATCCAGACGTTGTGTCAGCGATTGTGTGTGCTGGGAACGGATGAGGTGTCATTCGAATCCGTTGTTTGTTCATCTTTTGAGTTCTGGAGTGGAAACATTCGCGGTGTTAACTTATATACATTGGACATATATCTGTACATTTGTATTTATATATTTATTATATATGTATTTACATATGTACGTATGTACATACACAGGTTATCAAATTCAATTAAACGCTAGAAAGGCGTTTGTTTTAACGATGACGATCGAACGAAAGTCGGAAGAGCCAACTCTGGAGAATTGAGTTAATAAGGGAAAAGGTCATAGCGCAGTTGGATCAGTTTGCCCGTTCCATTTGTGGGCGAGTTAACTTAGGTATTGTTATGATGACACATCATCTTTTTTTCGAGCCAGCGGGTTTATTCATTTTTTTACGCATATGCGCAATTGTCTACACATTTTTCCTGGCAATTTTTTTAATGGATTCACTTTTTCGGTAGATGAAGGAAAAGCGCGCCGACGCGACGTGAAAACTGATGGGAGACAATAGGTGAACAAACTCGAGTTAGAGGGAAATTCGAGTTAAAGGACGTTCGGTTCGACTTAGAGAATTTGATTACATTTGCAAAAGGGGCAGAATAAAATACAGTCCATTGGGTTGAATATAAAATTCCGATTCAGATTTAAGATGAGATTATGATATTTTATATAATCAGGATTAGTCTTTCACAAATTGTTTGAAGAAGATATCGATTTATCGATTGAAATGTAATAGCCCGAGCAACGCCGGGTATTTTTCAGATAGTTTATAAAAAAAAATCATCGGCTTTTTTGTTGGTAAACTTACAAAATTTGGTCTCTAATGGATGGGCTCATAATACAAAAAAGTACTGGCGATTGATTTCTGGTAATTGTGTTAGGCCATATTAACGACGATTCTCGAATTATATAATGGGCCCCACTATGGGCGAAAGCTGTATTTTTCTTATACCATCGCTGGTAAAAAAAAGTTTATTAGAGTTGGCTATTTGTTCTTCATGATCACTCTCATAATCAGATTTACAGTCACTATTAAGTTCTGGATTTATTTATTCGCTTATTTCAGCATCCAAATTCGCATACTGTTGAACAGGAAATCATTCTCCGTCGCTATAAGCGCTTTCACTGGGGTCAGGCCCGGCTTCATCCGAATTAGATTCGGCAGCCAACATATGTATTCCGAAAATATTCCTGCTTTTCTTCATAAGTCAACCTAATCCGGAAAAAAAAATCTCATACCATGTATATAATGGCAAAATCCTGACTGTAAACAGCTGCCGCAGAAATATATTCAAAATTGCTACCTTTACTCATATTTAATTTAAGCAAAGCCTTAAACAACAAATTCAAAAACCAAACTTAAATCGTTTGGGTACAAAAATTCAGTGCAAGGTACATAATTTATTGCATACGCACATTTTTTCCAATAAAAATGTATGGAATATTTTTTATCTACCCGGGTAAATACTATGTACTATTTTTTTTGCATGAATGCGAAGCTTAACTACATTAATACAACTGAAAGTCAACTCTGTAGGCAAGGTACATAATTACTAATTAAAGAATTGAATGCGTTAAGATTCTTAAGTAGGCTACACACTGTCAGTTTTGGGCCATCAGTTTCACTCAAATGATGCTGTAAATGATAGTGTGTAGCTTTAAATGATAAATGATGGCGTAAATGATGACCACGAAATTTTTCGTGGATTGGGGTTAAATGATGGAAACTCGTCGGTCGTTTGGGTTTTTTTTATGAGTAGGTAGGTAGAAATTTGCCGAACCCGCCCCAGCCGATACAAAATATGTTATTTTCAGCTGTAAAAAGTATCCGAAAAATGATTGACCAAAACTGATAGTGTGTAGCCTGAAATGAAATGTTGAAAAATGACAGTTTTCATTTGAGTGTAAATGTTGGCCCAAAACTGACAGTGTGTAGCCTACTTTAAGGTCAGCAAAATGAGTCCTTTGTTGTCAACAATTACTATAGATAACCGTCCTATAGAGGTTCTAATAGACACAGGAGCTTGTGCTACAGTCATGTCAGGTAAAAATTTTGAAAAAAATATCGGTAAAGCAAACTTCGCAAGGTAAATATATTTCAATATTTGTCCATGATTAGTGTTTAACCCTTGTGTAGGTGTTAAGGTACCTGGGTACTTACTCAACATAATTTTACAAAAAAAAAGTTTTCTATCACAGCCACTTTGCCAGTATTTTTAGTACCTTCCTAAAAAACATTTCTGTGTTAAATGCGCTATTCAGATCGAAAATCGAGTCATATGCTCCGTCTATAGAATTTTTTTTTTGACATGCTCTCGAATATGGCATCAAAGTACCTGGGTACTCCCATATATTCCACACTGAAATGCATGCGCGACATCTATCAACATAGCGGTTTTTGTCGTACTCACATGTAAATACAGCTGCATTTGGCATTTTCAACTGGTTAGTCAATCTAAGTAGACGTTTCGGTAAAATAAATGGTAAAAATATGGCCTCATCATCTGGTGTTACTGGTTCAGAATTTCGTTATCGTTCAGCGCGCGCAGTGAATAAGTAATATTGCAATTACGGTGTGTTTTCTAGTTTCTCTAATCTTGTCTTTTTTGTGAAGTTTTTACAATACAAACCCGTGCTTTGGAAAAATATATTTTCTTTTACGATAGTTTTTTTTATATAATTCACAAATAAACATACAATTACCATACAAAATAAGCTGGGTACCTGGGTACCACGGCACTCTTAACTGTAATTTTTTGTTGCCACTCACACAAGTGATAACTTTGCATAGATAGGACGTTGAAAGCGTGCATTAAACTCAAATTTCTAAACTACCCCACAACTTCCGCTATGTGCATACGTTTAACAAAATATATTCCGTAGATTTATGTACATAATCACATTTAGAATATTGTATTTGTCAAACGTTAAATCATAATGCGTGTACGTACAACAATTTATATATGTAAATTGAAATTTGGCTGAATTTAATATTCATGAAAGTCTATTTAGTTTATCCGATTTGAAAGGTTCATTTGCATGCTATGCTAATTTCTGATCCTGCAACGAACACGCCTTCACACAACTTAATATTTGCATATAATTATTAACTCCGTTTTAATTGCTTCTAATTGCCAAGCTTTCAAAACACTGGATATGCATACATACATGTGTAAGTACATGCACATGTAAATGTATGCATAACATGGAACATGGAACACTGTTTAATAGATAAATATACACCGACAGAGAAAAGTGCCAGCTTTTATTGAGCATACATATACATATGTAAAATGCAAATTTTCCAATGTGTGAATTAAGATTTCATAAACTGAAAGTTGGTTCAGAAATGCCGAAGATATCTTAATATTCCATCCGTTTTGAAATTTCCATTTTTATTTTGCACTAAAGTCCCAGTCCAGGTGGCCGCTTATTGGTTAGTGCATTGGACTGTGCACGTTGCGTGAGTTCAAGCCTCAGCCATATCCACTGAACATGATTCGCGGCACCACCTCCCTTCGACAGCATGATTTGTCACGAAGAAGCTTATCAATTCGACGTACGGAGTCAACAATGAATTGCAGGTCCCTTCCATTCGCGCGAAAAATGTATTATGCAACCATTTACGCTATACTGGAGTTATTGCTCATCTGCAGAAAGCATTATCGGCAGACCGCTTACAGAATCGTTAGACTTGGTATAGAACGCACACCAAACCCTTATACATGCATTCGGTGTACCAAGCGACGTCATTTGAAATTTGAATGTGAGTGTAGTTTACAAGAGGATCATTGTAACAACTTTGGCCAGTAGCAGATTTCCGCTATTTCCGGGTCCTCAAATTTTTGGCATATAGCGCATATTTTATGTGACGAAAATTTCTATTTTCAAAATTAATTTGTGAAGATTTCCAACTTCAACGAATTTCAAGACTCCGGATCCAATAAATTTTTAGCAGATGGATTCTGCTCTGGATCGAAAAAGTTGCATAAATCGAACAGAAAATTAAAGCACTTTAGAAGGGCTTACACTGGTAAAACCTTTTTTGTGGAAGTTTTAGAGCAATTCTTCACATTTTTTCTTATTGTTTGTCTTTTTATGTACGTAAGTTAGTAGTATCTACCGGGGTAGATATAGGAATCTATGTGAATATTATTTACTTTTCCTAATACGGTATGAAGGAAATCATCGGTATTTTTTAAGTTTAAAAGGTTGATGCTTCGTAAGCCCACCGGATCTTTGTACAATGGTTTGCTGGTTTTACTCGTCCACAGTAATGTTCTCATAAGGACTGAAATGGATTCTGATTCGAGATGATGATCTCCTTATCTTCGGCCTTATCTTCGAACTGGCGAATGGCTCTTATAAACTGGTTATCAAAACGAATAAAGCGTATGATGTTTTGGAGTCGGTTGACAGACATGGTTGCACGAAAAAGAGATAAATAACTCTGTTTTTTTTGTTGTAAAACCTACCAATTTGATCTCTAATGGAAGGGCCCATAATACAAAAAAATGTATCTACTGGCGATAGATTTCTATTAATTGGGTTAGGCCCCATTAACGACGATTCACGAATTATATTAAGGGCTCCACTATGGACGAAAGCAGTATTTTGCTTATACCATTTTGTACCATCTTTGCTGGTAAACAAAGTTTCATTAGAGGTGGCCGTTTGCTCATCATGATCATTCTCATCATCAGATTCACCGTCACTATTCAGTTTTGAATTTATCTTGTCGCCTACTTCAGCATCCAAATTCGCATATCTATTCCTGATCAGGAAAATATTCTTCGTCGCTGTCAGCACTTTCGCTTAGGTCAGGCCCGACTTCATCCAAATCAGATTCAACAGCCAGCATATTCCGAAAATATTCTTGCTTTCTTCATAAGTCAATCTAATCCGGAGAAAAATTCACTATACACCAAACACACAGCAGTAGAGTACGTAAATCTCGTGAATCGCATACCGTCATAGGTATCAGTACAAAAACCTACCTGGCAACAGCTGTCGACGAAAGAAATTCAAAATTTCTGCCTCTATTCATATTTAATTTAAGCACAACCTTTAACACCAAATTCTAAAACCAAACTTAATTGCTTTATGTACATAAATTCAGTGAAAGGTGCATAATTTATTGCATACGCACATTTCTTCTAGGAAAAAAGTATGGAATATTTTTTATCTACCCGGGTTGATACTATGCGTTAAGGTAAAAAAAATTTACATGAATGCGAAGGTTAATGCTACTATGTGCGTAAACACAAAGATGTACATAATGTTCACAACTGAAAAACCTACCCACTGACAAAATCTTACGGTTACGCTTGAGCAGCCACAAATCCATTCGATTCAAGAACGTAGTATACGTATAGGAAAAAAGAGAAAAAAATACGCTCATGCTCTCTTAAAAAATTACGGATAGACCTCGAAAGAAAACAAAGAGAAGAAAACATCACTGAGATTGATTGGAAAATGTTGATCAATTCACAAATTAATAAAAAAAAGTTATGCAAAGATGTTGTTAATATTGCTGAGCTTTTAGAGCACATAGAAATATAATTTTGGACTTACAAGATGTGTCTTTTTAAGCTCTAAAAACTGAAATTAATTTCTTTAAAATAGACGAAGGATGAGCTTCCTTTTTTTGTTTTTCAAAGTTGAATTATAGAATTTCAAAGTTCAAAGTTGAATTATAGAATTTCTTAGTCTTTCACACACAAAGTCAAATATTTTTGTATGCACGAACCTGCTCCTTATCAAAACCTAATCAACAAAAAAAAATTATCTAAATCCGTTCAGCCGTTTGCTGTGTAGGTCCTTGCAAAGGAATATTCACTTTGTTTTATATTATTAGGGATATACATATATGTATATACATATGTATATAAATACATATATATATGTATATAAATATACATATATAGATATACATATGTACATATATATATATAAATTTTTTAACGGAGTATGAGGTTAGTGTTTGCTATGATAGCGAAGACGAATGGCATTAAATTTTTTTTAAAGTCGCGTCATGAGGACCTCTGCAATAGGTGGGTATTTCTATGAAATCTACCTAATAATAACAAATACTAAATAAACGGAAGAATTTCGTTCAGTTAACTGTATGCCTTTATGTGAAAAAGTGTTTGAAAAAATATTATTTAAGAATATTTAATTAAATAAATATTTTGAAAAAAAAAACCTTTTGATAACTGACGTACAATCTGCTTTCAGAAAAAGCCATTCATGTGAAAGTGCAATAAACTGTGTTTTGGGGAAATTCTTTTAAAAAAATTAGAAAGATACAGAGTCAAAGACATTGAGCTGAGTTGGTTTCGATTTTATCTTACGAACAGAACGCAGATTGTGAGAGTGGATAATACAACTTCTAAGTCGAAGCAAATTAGTGTTGGGTACTCTTTTATTTCTTATACACATTATATAGTGTTTACATGTAACTGACAAGAGCTTGGTAGAATGTCACCGTATGATACAGGACATCTGGAAAGACTAAATGAGTGGTTTGCAAGCTTGGATATTAATTACATTAAGTAAGCAAGACGAAACAAATGTTAATAAACGAACAAATGAACGAGTTGACAAAATCAAATATCTAGGCATAATCATTGACAATCAGCTAAATTGTAACATATGTAAGAAAGTAGCTAAAAAAATAGGGTTCCTTAAAAGGATAAGAAGAGACGTATCAATAATAAGTGCAATAAATATTTATAACGTTATTATTATGCCTAATTTCGAATACTATTCCACCGTATTGTTTCTCTGTAGTGATAGTATTATAAAAAGACTGCAATTGTTACAGAATAAGGCAATGAGATGTATATTTAAGTTTAATAGACATGTGTCAATTAATGTAATGTTGAATTCGTTAAAATGGTTGTCTATCAAACAAAGAGTGATACTGAATGTACATATTAGTGTTTAGATATATACAAAATTAAGAACAATTTAATGCCGAATTATTTGTGTAAGTATGTGCAATACATAAGCGAACCCCAACCGTATACATTAAGAAACGCAAACAATTTTAGGTTACCTAATTTGTTAAACATTTTAATGAATTGCCTAATCAAGTAAAAAATGAAGCAAATGTAAAAAGAGTTCAAAAGAAATGTTATAAAGTATTGTAAACTTAAATTTTAAGAAAATGTTAAAAATTAAACGTTAAATAAATGTGTATTCACATGTATAAGATTCAATGTAAAATAACGAATATAAATCAAACAATGTTAAAAATGTATATTAATCAAGAACGAAGAATAATCTAATCTAATCTAGCTGTACAAGGGTAGTTCTACTTTAATTTTTCTTTGTTCGTATATGTATTATTGGATCCGTGGCTGAGGAAGAATTAACTTTTTTTGAAAGTAAATAGAATACGTAGGAATGCGTATTCTGATAACAATAAATGCGGTGTATTGGCGCACGAAGATGGGAAACTTTCAGTCGTGTAGGTGAGGACTTACGCAAAGAATGCTTTTCACATTGAATCGAGATCACAGATTTGCAAACAAGGAGTTCTTGCAGGCCATCCGCCGTCTCAGGCGAAGGAAGTTTAATATAATTAAGGGGGGAAAGGGGTCAAATTGATTAAAAAGGAAGCATGTTGAAATGATTTTTTTTTTTTTTTCAATGGATGTAATTTATTGATGATTATGAAATTTTTACATGTTATTAAGCTTATGTCTAAGATTATTATGGCAAATTTTTATGAAGATATTTTAATAATTTAGCCAGTGGTAGTGGGAAGAACCGCGTCACCTTCAAAAAAAATTGTTGATGCGGTAGGCAGGATTACTGGCGATTGCTTCATCCGATATCAAAAAACCAAAAAGATTTCTTTAGTTCATAAGATTATCTTGGATTTGAACGAAGGAATAAAGAAAATATTCATTTTTGGATTTTTGGTAAAGGTGGAATCAGAAAACTCTGATTTTTGACAGAAATTAATCCATATTTTTAATAAAAAATTAGTAGTTATTAAAAAAAATTTAATTCCTTCGTTCAGATCCGAGTATTGAGTATGTAAAAGAAGTGTTAAAAATTTTGGCGAAATCGGTCCAAAAGTTTTCGAGAAATTTTGTCTACCGACTCAAAATCAAAGTTTTGAGAAAACCGCGATTGAAGTTTGACCAAGAATAAAATAGAGAAAACATTTTTTTTTTTTAAAGCTTACATTGAGTCGTCGATTCCAGCTCCATAAAGCAGTTTTCCTGCAGCGGATGCAATATCCAAAGCATCTTTTTTCCATACAGTAAGACGAACGATGCTAAATCGTACTACACAATAGACGGACCGAGCGCAGTGACGATCAAGGTGACCGAGCGCCTTGAGACAAAATTGTCTATAACTCGTTAGTTTCAGTCCAAATGACTTGAAATTTTTGGACGATATTCTCTACAATCAGAAAAAAAAATTAAAAAAAAAATCGATTTTTTGACCCCTTTCCCCCCTTAAAGGAGTTATAAATCTAAAATTGCTTTGCTTTTTTTTCCGATGGGAAGGATATCTTGCGCAGATGTGTTAAACATTTTTCGGAGCTGCTAAATCGTTTTGAACAGGTATTGGATGGCAGGCTGAGTAAGGCGAATAATAGTCCCACTGAGCAGGCGACTATTACAATCAAATGTGCTGATTTTAATAAAATTTGGCCAGAAATGCACAAGGCTATGGGGGAAGAGGGAGTAAAATGGCTCTCTCGCTTTATTAAAGTAGCATGGAAATGCGATTAAACAACTAGCGACAACCAAACTGTACGATTGTGCTCTTTTTAAGAAAGGGGATAAGAGTAGTGACGCCAATTATCTTTTAACTCTTACTGCAAAAGTCTTTGCTAAGATGTTGAAAGTGCGTGCCAGAACTGTGATCGAATCCAACTTGGCCGATGAGCAGTGCGGCTTTCTCTTCAGGTAGAACCACAGCCAAAAAGCTTTCATTTTCAGAATGATATTTGAGAAGGCCTTGGAGTGTGCCGTGGGAGTAGTGATCAGCTCCCTCGAAGTAAACTCTGGAGTGTACTGTAGGAGCATGGAATTGACGATTCTCATTTGAAGGCCATTCGATCTCTATACACAAACTGTAGGAGATGTGTTCGGGTGAATTGCTTTACATAAACATCTTTTACTGCGGGCGTTGGCCTTCGCCAGAGGTCCTTTTTATCACCTCTCCTTTTCATTTTGTATATGGATTGGATATAATAGCACAACCGGAGTGTGAAACGGTTCGCATTGTGAGATTTAAGGACAAGCCATCTGCTTTTCAATTGGATCCATCTGAACTGAACTTCAGCGAGCGCTTGATAGCTTCGTAGCCGTCTATGCTGATGTTGGGATGAAGTTTAATGCACTCTGCATGTTAGTGGAGACCTGTCAAAACCGGTGGAGAAGTTTAAGTATTTCGGGGTCCAATTCACGAGTTATGGCAGGAGCAATACTGAATTATCGTGTAGAATTGGTCAAGCTGGAACAACTCGGCTTTCATGGAATCCATAGCATCAAATAGACGTCTCTGTATAGGCTCAGGACGAAATTATGTTTTACGTTACCTATTATATTTTTATTAATTAAAATAAGGCTATAATAAAGCGAAACATACCAAAAAACAATAATCAAATAACTTAATTGTACCCGTACAAAGGCGCGGCGGGCCGCTAGTACATTATGGATTGGATCCGTAGCTGAGGAGGAATTAACTTTTTACTTCCCACCTAAGTAGGGGAAATATTGCAATGGGTCCGAACAAAATGTTTCGAGATATGAACAGGGCTTCACATTACGATACACTAGAAAACGTTTGCACCATGGTTCAAAATTGTCGCTACGGTTCGCTACAATTCGACTTCTCCTTCTTTTATGTTCTAATAAGCCCTATCTTTTTTTCTTATTTGTAGACATATCCATTCATATGCATCTTCATGTCAGGGACACAAGAAATTGCTTATAAACAATCCTTCGAATTCATACAATCTAATGTATTGGTTTCGAAACCAATAAAAATTATTACCGACTTTGAAGTTGGTTTAAGACGCATGGCTAAATCAGTTAACCATCTACAATAATAAGAGGTTGTTGGTTTCACCATAATCAAGCATTGAGAACCTTTGCTGCGAGTCGTATATCAGGTTTCGTTACGACTTTGAATAAATATTTAGACGCTTAAATAATATTTTCAAAGATCATGTTAATTCCTCTTTTAAGACAAGAAACAAGTCTTGAAAGATTTGAACTGGTAAAAGAAGAAACGCTAAAACACAAAAACTGCAAACTGTTTACAGACTTTGTCCAATACTATGAGAAGCAGTGGATAAGAAAGGTAGGTTTTTTATTCAAAGTCTCGCACTTTCTACATATATTTCTGTTTCACTTGATGACTTATAGGTATGAGTGGAATCGGTCTCTTTATACCAGGAACATTTTAGAACGACTAGCACTATTGAAGGACATCATAGCTACCTGAGATCAAAACTCCCGAAAAAGAGAATTTTTTAAACATGTTTAGATATTCTCTTAGATCAAGAGCTAGAGCTTTAGAAGGTGCCACCTAGATGTATGAAGCATTTAAAAAAACGTATGTGCTTCAAGGAGCGATTCATGGAAAAATGCCTAAGAGAGCACTTAGAAGCCAAATGTGTTATAGACATTTTAAGTTAACCAAATTTTAATACAACCTGTTGAAGATGGTTCTGTAATGACGCCAACTGCCCGTGCTTTCTCGTATTCGAGAGAAGAGTACAGTAGCGGAGAGTGAAACACAAGTATTTATTTATAAACAATATATTTATTTATTACAACACTAGTTAGCCCGCTGTCCTTAGCATGCTGCGACTTCCTAGTTGTTGTGTTGGAAAATGTAGTATTATAGTAAGGCCCGCTGTCTACGCATGGCTGCGACCTTTATGGTTAATGTTATATTATGTTCTCTCTCGCGAACCTTCCGATCCACTCCCTTTTATACTAATTATTTTGACTATACTCATCCCCACTCTCTACATCTCATTGGTAAACATTTACCAATGCATTGCAGTTAGTCCGCGTCCGCGTTAAAAACTTGACGTGCGTTTCTTTCTCTCTCGTTTTGCGATGTCGTGGCTCTGCACCAAATGCAATATTCACCTGCCCAATGATAGTGCTATTTCCTGTGGCATTTGCTATGTTAAGGTGCATCAAACCTGTGCTAATATTTGTGATAAAACATTGAAATTGATGAAATCTAATTGGAGATGTGATGAATGCATAAATGGGTCTCTGACGGCCTGCATACGAAAAATCAGTACTCTCTCTGAGTGAACTCAAATTTGAATTTGAGTCTTTCAAAAAATCTCGCGCTGCCTTGAATATAAGCGGTAAATCTAAGTCCAATCGTGATGTTAGCAGTGAACGACAAATTATTACTCGGTCGAAGCAAAATGATAAGGTTAATGAACCTGCACTCTCTGCGTTGACTAAGAACAGACTTAACGTTTCTTCTCCTTCCATCGGGCGAGTGAGTTTAAAAAAATCCACTAATAGTATCGATCTGCCCTCTCAACGTGAGAAGCTGGTTTCAAAGTCCAACACCGCGAAAGTAAACAAAGAGAGTGCGACTACTCTTAATGTTATTGTTGATGATAAAAGTTTAGCTCGATCAGATGCGGATCTGGCTAGTATGCCGACTCTAACTGAAAACGGTGATCGTTGCGCCTCTTTGACTGCACATGCTATCTCTGCCAATGCTGCTGACGCTCCCGTTAACCAAAATAATAATGCTGTGGCTGCTTCTTCTTCGAATCGTTGCGAGGTTGCTGCTGCTGTTTCTGCTGCTAATGATGTTGTTGCTGGCGCTGGCTTGGAGGTGGGTGATGATACTTGCAATGTAATTGCTTCTAGTGCCATTAGTCCTCGATCGCTGTCAATTTCATTTGCCGATGTCGTCTCTAATGCTAATGCGGATGACAATGTTAACGCTCCTAACTCTGTTGCGTATGATATTTCTTCTAATGAATCTGGTGTTGCTGTTGTCGATGTTACCAACGTTCAAGTTCCTGTTGCTCCAGCTGGTAAATTTGATATGGCGGGGAATGCTGACGCGTGCGTAAAACGGCCCAATAAGCCAAGGGTGATTAATGGATCTAATCGTGATTACAACAACATTGGCGTAATACAAAAACTCAAATGGTTTCATCTGGGGAGTTTTCGCCCGTCTACAACCACGGATACTATTTCCAGTTATGTGGCGTCTAAGATCAACGTTAGTCCCACAATTATCTCTTGTTTTAAGCTCATCAAACATAATAGTGATGAATCGAACCTAAAGTTCATTAATTTTAAGATTGGTGTACCTATCGAATTTAAGCATGTAATTGCCGAATCGAAAATCTGGCCAGTTGGTGTGAAGTTGCGTCCATTCCATACTCTTCAAAAAAACGGAGTAGGTCTGATGGTACCCAACAAAAATTAAACGATGTCTTCTCACCATCAGCCTCAATCGTAAACCGGACATCTAAGACGCCCTCATCTCTAAAGCTTTTTTACCACAATGCTAGTGGAATACGATCTAAAGTGTACGATCTCCATGTTGCTTCCTCCCAGCTTATGTATGACATAATTGTCATAACTGAGACGTGGCTTTATGATGGTATCTTCTCGTCGGAGGTATTTGACAGCAGCTGTTATACCGTTTTTCGGTTCGACCGTTGCAGAACCGCCAAGGACCGTGGTGGAGGTATTGTAATTGCTATCCGTACGTCTCTCTCTTGTAAACAAATACTTTTACCGGTTACTGATATTGAACAGGTATCTGTCCTGATTAATGTAAATCCTGATTCTCAATTCATCTTAATTGATAGTTATGTTCCACCGTATAGTGCTGCGGATATTTATCTTAAACACATTGATAATATTAATCATGTATCTAATATTTATAATAAGGCATCTCAGTATCTTTGTGTATTAGGTGACTTCAATTTTCCTCATGTGAAATGGTCTTGGTCAGAGGAGGATAAAATGTTAATCCCTTCAAACTTTGACTCAGATCATGTACATTCTTTTATCGATTCTTTATATTGTCTGAACCTTTCGCAAGTTAATACAACATACATATAATTCATTAAATAGACTCTTAGATTTGGTATTTGTTTGTGTAAATGAAATTAAAGTAAAAACATCTTGCGCTTCCTATGAACTACTTAGCAATTCAATCCACCACAAGCAAACTGAGTTTGAATTTGAATTTTATTATATTTTTAAGTCGGTTGATACTATAACTAATAGTTTGGATTTCTTTAAAGCCAATTTTGAAGGATTAAATAGCTGGATCGACTCGTTCGATTGGACTAAAGAGTTTCATGACATTAGTCTTAATGAGATGTACGTTCGTTTTAAAAACATTCTTAACGTTGGGTTTGAAATGTATGTGCCGACAAGGTCGAAAATAAAACTCTCTAAACCTCCTTGGTATAATCGTCGTCTTATTCATCTAAAGAACTTAAAAAGTAAAGCTCTTAAAAGGTCTAAAAACTCTAATAATTTAGAAGATTATGTTCATTTTTGTTCCTTAAGAAAACAGTTTAATGTACTCAGTAGGTTTCTGTATAGAAATTATATCATGGGTATAGAGAATAATCTTCTAAAAGATAGCAAATACTTTTGGAATTATATAAAACATAAACGCAACACGTATGGTATCTCCGATGTAATGGAATACGAAAACACAGAATCTAACAATGTTAGATCCTCATGTGAAACGTTTGCTCGATATTTTCAGTCAGTTTATGTCAAAAGCACCCCAACTCAAGTAAATTCGTTTATCAATATCGACCCTAAAGTAGATGTTGGATGCATTCGTTTTGATTTGCAGGATGTCACTCTGGCCCTCGGCAGCCTTAAGCCATCACCAAACGCAGGTGTGGATGGAATTCCTGCACTTGTTTTAAGAAGATGTAAAGACTGCATTTGTTATCCGCTATTGCACATTTTTAACATGTCGCTTAAACTTGGCATCTTTTTAGATGAATGGAAGGTCTCGTTCTTAGTACCAATTTTTAAAGCTGGCTCTAAGAATGACGTCAAGAATTACAGGGGAATCTGTAAATTGTCAGCAATCCCAAAGCTTTTTGAAAGTATTGTCAAGAGCAAACTCGAATTTTATGTCAAAGAATATATATCCGAATTTCAACACGGATTTGTCTCAGGGAGATCTACAGCCTCCAACCTAGTGTTTTTTACATCCTCCGTTTTAAAATCTTTTGAGTTGGGTTATCAGGTGGACACAATCTACACAGACTTTAGCAAAGCATTTGATTCTGTAAATCACAGGATCTTAATTCAAAAGTTGAACTCCTTCGGTTTTCACTCATCTGCATTAAGATGGATTTCATCTTTTTTAATGAATAGAGTGCAGATCGTAAAACTTGAGTCCGTTCAATCAAAACCATTCCACTGCTGGTCAGGCGTACCTCAGGGGAGTCATTTGGGGCCTCTACTCGTTATTATTTTTATTAACGATATAACGTCCGTTCTTAGATACAGTCAATGTCTTCTTTATGCAGACGACTTGAAACTTTTTCTAAGAATCTCAAGTTTAAATGATTGTGTACAACTTCAATCTGACGTTAATGCTATTTCGGCTTGGTGCAAAATAAATTGCCTTCATCTTAACATAAAAAAATGTAATGTTACCACATTTTGCAAATCTCTTAGTCCTATTATCAACAATTACGTAATCGACTCTTTAGAGCTTACTCGGGTGTGTAATGTCAAAGATCTCGGTGTGGTTTTTGATCAGGCACTGACCTTTTGTGATCACGTTGATTACATAACGTCTAAAGCAAATTCCATGGCTGGTTTCATTAAAAGAAATACAGCTGAATTCTCTAATCCTCATTCCTTTAAAACGCTGTTTATCACTCTCGTTCGATCCCTCCTTGAATACTGTGATATCGTTTGGTGTCCTGTTTATCGGGTCCATATTGACCGAATAGAGAAAGTTCAAAGAAGATTCACCAAATTCGTGTTCTACAAAATGCGGTGGACCTTTATACCGAATTATGATGCCAGGTGCCAATTGCTTAGTTTAGCAAAACTTTCGACTAGAAGGAAGATCCATGATATAATGCTTGTAAGAGATCTCCTGTGCTATCATATAAGAAGCCCTTGCTTATTGGCTTTAATTCCAATTTACGCTCCTGAGAGGCCATTAAGGCATAGAGAGTTTCTTTTCCGCACTTTTCACAGAACCAACTACGGATTTAATGAGCCTATTTCCCGTGCAATATCAAATGTTAACTCAGTTTGGTTAGTAGTCAACTTAAGCTCCAACAGAAATATTTTTAAAAGTTTGCTATTTAGCCTATCATGTTTAAAGAATTAATTTTTTATCAAGTTATTGTTAATCTATTATTAATGTATATACATATGTAAGTTATCTTTTATTTTTTATTTTTTGTAATCTGTAAAGTAATACAACTTGTAGATGAAACAATAAATCACTAAATCTCAGCATTCTACCTAATGCTCCTAAACCAACGCTACCCTAATCCGTTTTATTACACTTGAACCCAAGCAACCCTTGTCTGATTTATCATATTACATAGCGAGTGCTATGCATCCAGGATACTGTTAATCAGTTCCATCTGGATATATGCAGATAAGCTGTGTGTGTAATCGGATGGGTATAAACGTTTTATGGTTTTGGGTTTTGTGCATTGGTGATCAACGTCGCGACGCCTGCGCACAGCTGAGGTATGAAAACCATGGTATAGAGATAAGGGATGGTAATTTGGTCGGTGCATGGAGTGTGAAATACTACAGTTCTAAACAAGATGAAGAAGTAATTCATAGTAAAGATCTTGAAAATACTGAAATAACCGGCATGGTAAATGCCTTGACTTGCGTTATTTGTATTGTCCAACCAAAAAGTATTTTATTACTCCCCTGCATTCGTAAAGATTTCTTTCCTACCATCAATACTAATATTATAAATGCGAAAGTGTCTCTGTCTGCTACGTTTTCACGGCTAAACTGCTAAAACGATTTCGATGAAATTTGGTACGCAGATAGTCGAAGCCTAGGGAATGAACATAGGCTACACATTTTCAAAATCCTCCCACTGCCACGCCCATTTTTCGAAAAACTAATTTTTTTGAGTAATTTTACAAGGAACTCGAAAAACTTACTTAAGCAAACGTGTAGATATTAATTTACTCTACAAATAATCCTTACATTATGTAAAGCAACGCCTACTTTCTAGGGGCACTTTCCTTAAAATAACTTTTTTTGTCGATTTCCTTAGAATATCAGTTCTGGTGAACAGTAGTTGTTGAAACTAGGAAGTAAAACTCGAGGATACTGTATATTTATTAACCTGTAGAATTATTGCACACTTTCTATCCACCATGACACCCACCTTACATCCTCAACCTTAAAGTTGTTGTCCAATCTAAACTCTTCAAAACCGTGCAAGCAAAGACTTTGCACCAACACGCAATTGAAGCCAGGATTTTCACAAATGTCAATCAGGGTAAAACTGTCTTCATCTCCCGCATTCCTCTGATACATAGACTGTCACTTTGAGTTCAAACGTCTGCAATTTTTCGTTGAGTTTTGATACGCCATGACCATCAATAATGTACAGGGACAGAGCTTAAAAGTGGACAATGTGGATCTGAGGACTGACTGTTTCTCCCACAGCGCGCTCAGAGTCAATTCACCTGACAGCCTAGTCATCCCCAAGCCAAAAAGAAAAATCAGGAGTGTTGTTTACACGAACGCCTTAACGAATTAATATAAGGAATTTAGAGTTTATACCTACTCACCAATGGCTTGAAACCAGGGGAAGGATATAGGGTAAAATGTGACTTCTTTCCACGCGGACGTAGTCGCGAGTATCAGCTAGTAAGAAATAAAAGCGAAATAAACAAAAGATGTAAAGTGGTGTGTACTTGTTGTAGGACTGTCATTGCCGAGTTCACAGATTTGAAATCAAATTCAATTCGATTCTTCAGTCCGTCATAAAAAGGGGATAGTACTAAGGTCTTGTCTTAAAAAATAATTAAAAATGTATAGATATAGCTTCTACAATAGCTCGAATGGGGCCTAGCTTCATTCGACAATTCATGTTGTGCGTGATTATTTCACACGAATGGAACTTCGAACAACATAAAGGCCGCGTATGACATCATCTATATCAATGGACTCCGAACGCCTAAGTATGAAGCAAATTGTACTCCAAAATATATGTAGACTATCGCCTGCGAGAAGTGGGTTGGGTCAAGCTCAAACCAGCAGCTCCTGCAGCAGTCGAGCGTACTCATTACTGGAATGCAGTGAGCATGCTTAAATATAATATGGAAAACGTATAAGCAGGCTTCCTTTATATTAGTAGAGAACTGTAAAATTTCGACTGGGGAGCCAGTCCTATACTTCTCACCGCACACATAACGCACACATTTATTTTTATTTTTGTTTTTGCATAAAATAATTGGATAATCAATTTTATATCAAAGAAAACATTTCTTCAATTTCCCCAGCAATTGTTCGACAAAGAGTTTTTACGCGAACTTGATAAAAAACATTTTTTCAATTTCCTCAGCATCCGCTAGACCGATTGTGCTCAAAATCTAATCAGCTCTAAGTTTCACACTGACAAATAAAACAAAACTAGGTGGGAAGTAAAAACTGCATGATCGTACGTTGTTTCGTTCTTCAGATATCCACAAAGAGTTGTTGCGCGAACTCGAAAAGACATTTCCTTAATTTCCTCAGCATCCGCCAGACCGATTGTGCTCAAAATCTAATCAGCTCTAAGTTTTATGCTGACAAAAAAAACAAAAAAAAAAACGCATGGTCCTACGTTGTTTCGTTCTCCAGATATCGTAGGTGGAAAATATTATCACACACACACGCCAACACGCACAAACGCACACACACACACACACATCATTTCGAAAGTGGGTGCAAACGATTTTTAGTGTATAGTAATGTCAAGCCCTGTTCATATCTCGAAACATTTTGATTGGACCGATACAATTCTTCCCTTACCAAGGTGGGAAGTAAAAACCAGAACAGAAAAGAACTGTAAAATAAAAAATTCGACTGGGGAGCCAGTCCTATACTTCCCACCTCATATTATGTTATATCAAAAACAGTGATATTGTTATTTATTTAATAATTAAAGAAAACATGCATAGAGAGCGGAAAATTCGAAGACACACTGTTTAATATTGTTCCACAAAGAGTTGTTGCGCGAACTCGAAAAAAAAAAACGTTTCTTAAATTTCCTCAGCATCCGCCAGACCGATTGTGCTCAGCTGTAAGTTTTACGCTGACAAATAAAACAAAAAAAACCGCATGGTCCTACGTTGTTTCGTTCTCTAGATATCGAAGGAGGAAGATATTGTCACACACACACACACGCACACACACCCAGTCATCATTTCGAAAATGGGTGCAAACGATTTCTAGTGTATAGTAATGTCAAGCCCTGTTCATATCTCGAAACATTTTGATCGGACCGATTACAATACTTCCCCTACTAGGTGGGAAGTAAAAAACAAATATTCTCAGCGTATATTTATTAACAAAATACCAATTTTTAAAAATTTATTTTATATTGTTTATTTATGTTCTAATAGACTTAAGTGGTATACAACAATTATTTGTTTGATATTTTAACACAGTATTTGCACTTTATTAAAAAAGCATACAGGTATTTACATATGTACGACTTGAACATTTTTCTAACAAAAAAATACTAAATATCGTTTGCTGTTCTTTTAATTTTACTATTAAATGTCACAATAACTTTATTTCCTTAAATATATTTAAAATATACTTGAATAACATAAATCTAGGTATACATTTTATTTAGTTACAACGAAAACATGATTAGTGAAATATTTCTCAACTTGATTAACTCAAACTTGTTTCCTTTTCATTATTCTATTGTTTCCTACAAATATGTTTAACTATTCGCTCTTATAAGTATTCAATAAATTCGACAAAATATGTATGAGTGCATTGAGTGTAAAAGTGACTTACACACTAAAGTTAGTATTTAAAAATTATTTTCATTATAAGTACAAAAATATGATGGAAAATTCAATGCGGGGAGTGGAAAGTGTTTTGGCACATTGCATAATTATGAATAAAAAATTAAAACTTGTTATGAAAAAAAAAAACTGAATAAAATGTCGATACAAAACAAATATTAAAAAATAATAGTTAAGTTTTGGAAACCCTTAATTTCTCAAGGCAGTAGCAATTAATCCAATTCATTATCTCAAATCTGCCAAATAAGTAAATGATTTGTACTATCTTCTCGCCCAGCTATTTCACTTAACGAGTTCGCTCCTGAATTTCGGAAGTCTTCATAGCCGTCTCCGCCTGATATAATTAATATATTGCCAGTTTCTGACTTAGTTTTAGAGTGTTTTGAGGATCTTAAAAGAAAACACAAATATATAACAGTAATTTACGACGCTGAAATTAAACGTTTGCATACCTTCGGTTTTTATAGTCTGTGTTGGCGCCTTCATCAGGCCCCTTGGAAGAAGTATTTTTGGTGGGTGTTGTTTCAACGAATGTCAGAAATCGAACATGCCCAGTGTGCCCATGTGGAATACCCGTAGGCACAACATTTGGTGATCCCTTTTCAAAGCCCTGTGCGGGTATCGTTAGAAGAACACCAGCACTTGTGCCAATCCAAATGAGATCTTTACACGAAAGCAGTGATGTTACACGTAAACAAGCGGCTTTATGCTGCCGAATTATATCGTCACAATTTGAAAGCATTTTGTTAACAGCTGGTGCTAGGTTTACTTCGATAACCAGTTGGTGACTGTTAAAAAAAAAAAAATCATAAAATTTACATATTTCAAAATTAAAGATAAATACCACTTACGTATTGGAATGAAAACATTTGATATGGGCTGAATTTTGTATTGATATCCATACGTAACTACTAGACACAGCCATATTTGTGATAGGTTTAGAATCTGACGATATTTGTATTTGATTAACAACCTGGGAAGTACGAAGAGTAATATGCAATTATTAAAAAGTATTGTACACAAATTAACAATTGATGCCATGACTTATTTAAAGATCAATGATTTGCTAAGATATTGCGTCAACCTGCCGAAGCTTGGGGTTGAACGTAACTATGACTTCACACGAATTGCGCTTCAAGTGGTAATTTGTTATACAATGGATCTGGTCCTTCAGGTTGGATTGTTGTGCTGTTGAGGTAACTGCCCGATTATGTCAAAATCAATATTGCTGAATAACCAAAAGCCTCTAATGAGAACAACACTTTTATCGACGACCCAAAATAAGGACAAGAATTTGGTGTTCTGTACATACAATCTTTGGTACTTTTATAATCCGCATGCAACCGAACCATCAGTAGAAGTCCTAGATTCCCGTAATGCAGACTAAATCGCCGTTAAGGCAAAAAGCAAAAAGCCGAGGCTTTTAGACGTATTTATTTATTTTATTTTATTTTTTATTTATTTAGACGGCAGGCTCAGGTAACAAGTATATAAGCCTCCGACACGTGAACGTCTTATGATAATTCATATCAAGGCTAAATTCGCTAATATTAGACGGATATGCGCTTTTGTCCCCAAAAAATAAAAGGACGACACAACTAAAACATGTTACTAAGAGTTCCTTGGCAAAACATATGAAATATCCTGTTATTTGATTTTAAGGCCAAAACGGAGAGGACAAATTTTTTCGCAGGACTATTAACTAGCGCAGACTATTCGACACCACGTATGAAAACTGACTTAGGCCATTTGACATACGGGTAAAATAATGAAATGCACTAAAATACGAATACGAATACGTAAACGTTAAAACTGTTCGGAGTACCACTTCCCGTAAAAAAGCATGTGGTTAAGAGAATGCAAAGAACTGAAGAAACATTTGATAACATGAATGCCAAATTCTAAAATATGATAGGAGGGGGTCCTTTATTTACATATCAGAAGACCCATAAAAGTCAAATAAAATACAAGATTAACGACAAAACTGTCAAGCATAGCGATAAAAGTATGTATGTATAATGATTTGGGCGTGCCTTTTGTTTTTGGTATTACACCCATTCATTGGATTAGAACTCTCGTAATCGAAGTACAACTATGTAAGTACTAATTAATTCTCAAATTATAATACGTTATTCAGAAAACCAGTGGCTATGGCCGGAGCCACCAAAAAAGTTTTATCTTAATAATTTCTTATATTGCACGTAAGAAAACTAGTGGAAAAAAGCCTGTTTTCGATATTAAAACCATTAAGAGCGCGCCATTTTGTAAAAAAAAAATTTTTTTTCTTTATAATCTAATCTAATCTAATAATCTATTGTTTTTTATATTTTTCCGATGAGTGAAAGGGCCAAAATTTCATCCGACACCCAGGTACTTTTTTTTAAGAGGGTCATCTTCAGCGCCATTTGTTTAATACTTAATTTTTTTTTTTTAATTATTATAAACAATTTGTTGGTTGCTTCTTAACTTTTATAATATGCCTACAAAGTTAAAATATCGTTGTTTATTATTTTCACCTTCAAAAAAAATCCTAAAAATATCTCAAATTCACGGGCGCTAGACCACCGGGTTCCCTTAAGGGGATATACTTTGTAATTTTAAATAGCCGTAGCTTTCAGAAAAAAATCGAAGACGATCCCTCAAACTCTCAAGTTGAACAATAAGAGTAGTACTAAATGATGTAACTAGAGACAGAGACCAGAAAAAATTTGCGCATCCTGTACATAACGTTAGCCAAAAACATCATTTTTTGGCTACATAACCTCAAATATCTCAAAATCCTGACGTGATGGGACAATTCCGACTCCGGATTCACATTCTACGCAAAATATTACTTCGGAAATGACCCTCAGATTTTCAGCAAAAAAACCATGTTGGCCTGTGTAATGCACGACTATGTAAACTTTTTAGCACATCTAAGAATGTGCATAACTCGCGAAAGGGTGCAGCTAGGATTTTGAATTCCACTGACTTTTGATGTCCAAACCACATAAAAACTTTCTGCTTTAGCAGATTTTGGATCCATTTTAGTCAAACTTTTTCCCCTCAGGCACACCGTGCATATGTAAGTACATACACACATATGCATACATACTTAATGGGTATTAGCAAAGACAATATAATACCAAGATAGAGCAACTGGTAATCAAAATTGAAGAAAAATAAAAAGCTCTTACAGACGCGGGCGGTCTGGGACAGGAGATGATCTGATCATTATTCACAGAGAGGAAAGCTCTTTCCCTTTTTTTCAGATTGTTCAACCGAAAGATTTAGCAAAATTCATCCCTTACCACATCCACGCTGCCGAAAATATTTTCCACCAGTCAGTGCTTCGACGCACAAGCTAATTATCATCTTTGTCATCATTATCATCATCACGCACAAGGAAATGAAAAAATCAAAACAAACCAAAGGAAAACGACAGTATGACCATGTGCAATAAGCGTAATATTCCACTTGTGTTAGTTCTTCTCTTTTTTTTTTTGGTTTAAGGGGTTAGGTGGGTTTCAAAATTTCAAAAAATGTTTTTTTTTTTCTCTTAGTAAATAGTACAATATGTCAAGAATAATCTCCCAAAATTTTAAATCGATCACAGTGAAATTCTAAGAGATAGACCCCTTGAAAGTTCCGCCCATCAGGCCACGGCAGCCTGGCGCGTCGCACTTCAATCTCGTTTTTCTCGAAACTCTATTTTCGAAATAGGTAGTCAGGACTTCTCAAAAAGTTATAAACCGATCTTGTTGAAATTTTGCACAGAACCTAAACGAAGGATTTTAATTTTTTTTATCACAACTTATTTTATGAGGCAATATGTAGTAAAAATATGACCAAAAAACGGGTTTTATTGTTCACAACTCCGCCTAAAATTCTAATTTCAAGTTTTTGTTTTTTCCTTCGTTCAATTTCAAGCTTTATATATCTACTAACAGAAAAAAATTGGTTTTTTTAATTTCGGATGAACCAGTCCTGAGTTTTCCTGACTACGGCGGGGCGAACTTTTTTTTGAGAGGTCGAGGGAAATGAGGTCCCATTGGCTGAGGTAACGGCTTGCCCAATCCTCAGTAAAATTCTTGTGCAGGGCTGGGTTAAGGTGTTAATCGAACCGTGCCGATGACCTACCAGGCTGGGGGCCCGTAAATAGCTCAGTCGTGAACGGTGTACTCTGGAGAACAGGCGCCCTCCAGTTTTATCTAGCCTTGTCCACGCACGCGGGGCTCTGCGTGGATCGACAGTGTATTTCCCTAGCTTCTCGTGGGATCAAAATAGATTCAAAAAAAAACAATAAATGTTTCTGACGGTGATCTGGAAAGTCCAAATCCCGTCTGTCAGCCCTCGGCTGAACCGACTCCTTGTCGCAGATGGAACGATGACCGTCTGCTTCAAGAGATCGACGAAACTCTGACCGAAGGTAGTCTGGAAAGTCCTAACTCCGCCGGTCAGCTACCCATTGGACAGATTGAATGTCCAGTCCGTGAAGCTGAATCCGATCTCGACTCCCTAGACCGGGTATCAGTCGGCACAGCAAGTTCAGCCCCCACGGACGAAAATTATAAGAGCTGTCCTGAAGCTCCTGATGCCAGCGTGCAGGAAAGCACAGTGCCCCCCACCAAGAGGAACCGCCTAACCACGGCAAACAAAAAACGGCTCAAGTTCCTCATGGCCCAGGGCCTGCTCTATAATTCAGCGCTGGAAAAGACCCTCCAGGAACGACCCTCCCAACAGAGCCAAGCGCCAGGAGCATCTAGCAAAAGATCTCGCTCCAACGATAACTTCGCTGGCACGGCCAGCAAGCGGATCAAGCCGGATGCTCCTCTCTTTTCCGAAGTGGCTGGCGCTATTAAGGTAGGCATCCTCTTGGAGAGCTACCCTGTTGGCCTACTCGAAACTGTGCAACAGAAAGCAGTGGAAAACGCCATCATCAAGGAGCTGCATAAGCTCCCCGAAGATGGTCCGCAGATTCGCTTTCTGGGCTGCTCGCACAAACCGGGTTGGCTAACAGTAAACTGTGCGGACACGAAGAGTCGCGACTGGTTGGCCACCATCGTCCCTAAACTGACGCCATGGGAGAATGCCAAGCTTGTCATGGTTGAAGGAGATAATCTCCCGAAACCATGTGTAGCCACGGCATACTTCCCTGGCGAACTCAGTCCAGTAGACGTGATTCTTCGCTCTTTAAGGACGCAAAATAAAATACTACCGACCAAGGACTGGAAAGTTCTTCGGAAGGTAGTAAATCCCCAAGGAACTGCCCTGACTCTTTCGATGGATGAGTGCTCAGTGCGTTCGCTGAAGAGTCTGAACTGCCTACCGTTCTACAACATGAACCGTGTGCAGTTCAGAATCCAGAAGCAGGCACAAGCCTCATCATCAAATGCTCCTACCCAGACACCTAAGGAGGCAGACCCTTCGCTTCCTTCTTGCTCTGGCTTAACCGCCCAAGGAACTTCGGCCTCCAAGAAATTAGAGCTGAAGTCAAGACCTGTGGCATCGCTCTCGGGAGCTGGAAAGTCCGCTCCCGCGAAGTCGAAGCCAAGTCTCACCCAAGCGTCCAGGCAAGAGAGACCATCCTCGGGTCCATCTGCCAAGTCAGGGACCTTGACTCAACCCAAACCTAGGACCCAAGACACTAACCCCAGACAGACATTGCCTGCGGTTTTTGTCAGACCTTCCAAAGGTCCC
Organism: Matsumyia berberina; assembly: GCA_917880715.2. NCBI lineage: Eukaryota > Metazoa > Arthropoda > Insecta > Diptera > Syrphidae > Matsumyia > Matsumyia berberina. The sequence continues at coordinate 58,840,848 of OU862872.1, read as the reverse complement.
GTTCGCGGAACCCTGAACATGCCCAACACCGAATAGTTCAGAGGCCGCGGCGGAAAAAGAGGGGGCTTTCCCAGCAAAGCCTCCTTTAAAAAACTTTAGCCCCTGATGAAGGTTGTTCAAATCAACCTTCATCACGCCAAGGCTGCCTCGGCAGTCTTGGTGCAGGCGCTGAATTCGAGGGGCCTGTCCATCGCCCTTGTGCAGGAACCATGGACCAGCACAAGTGGAAAAATTCTGGGCCTATCAACACCTTCAGGTAGGACGCTGTGTTGTGCTCTGTCCAACAGACCCAGAACATGTATTATATTTAATAATAACATAAACTTCTTCCCACTAACAGAATTCACTAACCAGGACATCTGCGCAGTTATGGTGAAGACGAACAACTCCAGGGATACCATAGTTGCATCGGCATACTTTCCCGGAGACAACACTGGCTGCCCCCCCGCCATTGTGAGCAAACTATTTAAGTTCGCGAAGGAGAACAATGCCGACATCATCCTGGGATGCGACGCGAACGCTCACAACACGATCTGGGGCAGTTCAGACACGAACAGCAGAGGTGAGTCCCTTCTTGAATTCATTGCATGCAACAACATAAATATATGTAATTCGGGCAGGGAACCAACTTTTGTTACCTCCACTAGGAAAGAGGTGTTAGACCTCACTCTAACGTCTTCTCTCTCCAGTAACCTCATCTCCAACTGGCATGTGTCTACCGAACCCTCGTGCTCGGACCACAGACACATTAGGTTTGATATTGACAGAAACACCATAGTCAATCTATCCTATCGCCCAAGGAGAAATACTGACTGGATCTCCTACAAAGACCAGCTCAGCCAATCAATCATTGGAAAAATCCCTCGCATCAACAGCAAGGATAAACTTGAAGTCTTTGCTGACTATGCCAGACACTCTGTTATAACTGCATTCGAGGACAACTGCCCTCTTAAACTGAAGAAGTTTAAAAGGCAAACCCCCTGGTGGAACAACGACCTCAATCATTCTAGGTCCAGAGTAAGGAAGCTTTTTAACCGAGCCAAACGGAACGGTGACTGGCAAACCTACTCCCAAGCTCTCACCAGGTACAACCAAGATATAAAAAAGGCCAAAAAAGAATCGTTCAGGCGATTTTGCGACAATATATGCGACACAAACTCTGCATGCCGCCTGCACAAAGTTCTTGCCTCTGACCGATCCGTCTCTTTGGGTTCACTCATAAAAGAAGATGGAAGTCAAACCAAATCTAAGAAAGAGACCCTTGAACTTTTACTTAGAACTCATTTTCCAGGATCAATCCCAATCGATCCACTCTCAACCAGACCATCACCCCAGGCAGACTGTCCCTATCTGCCGACAAGGGGAGACTGGAAAATCGCGAGAGAAATCTGCAATGTGGGAGCCACCAAATAGGCCATCTCCTCCATGAAACCCTTCAAAGCCCCTGGAGATGATGGCATTTTACCAGCACTACTGCAACAAGGAGCAGAGATAATTGCTCCAACTCTATCCAAGCTGTTTAGCTGTAGTCTAGCCCTTGGATACCTACCCGCTGCGTGGCGTAGAGTAACTGTCAAATATCTACCTAAGGCTGGCAGATCCTCGGACTCAAGTCCCAAATCCTTCCGTCCCATCAGTCTTATGTCATTCATTCTGAAATGCATGGAAAAGATAATTGACAGACATATAAGAGGAGAAGCACTCTGCAACTTCCCTCTCTGCGACACTCAACACGCATACCAACCGGGCAAATCTACTGAGTCAGCACTCAATGACTTGGTAACCAGAATTGAAACCTCCATCGACAGGAAGGAGATATGCCTTGTCGCATTTCTTGATATCGAGGGAGCCTTCAATTACACCTCATATGAATCCACTAAACGTGCACTCAGTAATATGAACCTCTCACCAACAATAAGCAAATGGATTATGTCCATGCTGGAAAGTAGGGTGATACACACCAACATCGATGATGTTGAAATATCGGCGCTTACAACTCGAGGATGCCCCCAGGGTGGAGTCCTGTCGCCACTGATTTGGTCGCTCGTCATTGACAGTCTTCTCCGGTCCCTAAAGAACCTAGGGATCGAGGTCATTGGCTATGCAGACGATGTGGCGGTCATCGTCAGTGGCAAATATGAAAGCGTTGTTTCAGAAGTGCTCCAATACGCACTATCTGAGATACAGAAATGGTGCACAAAAGAAGGCCTCGCTGTAAACCCCAAAAAGACACATATAGTTCCTTTTACCAGAAGAAGAAACCTAAATCTCCTGATTCGCCCCTCTATCTATGGCGAAACCATTCAATTTTCACAAGAAGTAAAGTACCTTGGGGTTATCCTGGACAGCAAATTGTCCTGGAACCCCCAAATTGACCGGACTGTTGGAAAAGCCACACGAGCACTGTGGACCTGTCGCCGCATCTGTGGCAACAATTGGGGATTAAGTCCAAAAATCATCCTCCAAATTTACACCTTGGTCGTTAGACCCACCCTGGCCTATGCGGCAATAGTGTGGTGGACAAAGACAAATGAGGCCGCCACAGCTAAGAAATTGGAACGGGTGCAGCGCCTAGCTGAAGTCTGCATGACCGGCTGCCTGCGCTCCACCCCCACCGCCTCGCTTAACGCCATTGTCGGTCTACCACCAGTTCGAGTCCATATCCAAACCCAGGCTAAACTCAGCCTGCACAGGCTCTTCCATCTAAACATTATCAGTTCCGAACATCCCCCTGATGGCCACCTTAACATGCTTTACTCCCTGCTCCAAAGCAGAGAGTTCAGCATGCCATTGGATGACTTTCTCCCAAGGTATTGCTTCAAACGAAATTACTCAGTAGTCATACCCCCCAGTGACGACTGGGAAAAATTCAAACCCCGTCCCTCAGAGCATGACCAGGTATGGTATACAGACGGCTCTAAAATGGACAGTGGATCTGGGGCTGGAATATTCGGAGAGTCACTTAGCACTAACCTATCGGTCAGTCTAGGCACGTACTCATCGATCTTCCAGGCAGAAATATTTGCCATAAACCAGTGCACAAGTTTAAGCTTGCTCTCTAACCCACGTGGCAAAACCATTTTTATCTTCTCTGACAGTCAAGCTGCCCTGAAAGCACTGAATTCAGCCACGATAAAATCAAAACTAGTTCTAGAGACAGTCAAATTGCTTCTAGAATTGGGAAAAAACAACTTGGTCATTCTACATTGGATCCCTGCTCACAAAGGCTACGCCGGCAATGAAACAGCGGATTCACTGGCCAAGATAGGTGCGACCACCCCCGTCACTGGTCCTGAACCAGCCTGTGGAGTAAACAAAACCATTTTTAAAAACTTCATGAGGGAGCAATCCCTGCTCAAATCCAACGCGATCTGGATGGAAAGTATAGGACAGAAATGTACCAAATACTTCTTTCCCATAGTATCGCAAAAGAAATCCAAGTTTCTTTTAAAGCTAAGCAGGAACCACCTTAGAATTCTAACCGGCATCCTAAGTGGCCACTGCCGTCTAAAACGGCATCTTCACAAGCTTGGCCTGTCACCGGACCCTACCTGCAGACTGTGCCTCGAGAGCGATGAAAGCTCTCTCCACATCGTCACAGAATGTCCCGCCCTTATCCATGTGAGAAAACGGACCCTAGGCAGTGAACTCGTTTCACCTACGGCGCTTGCCATGCTCCACCCAGAGAGGCTGATTAGCTTCCTGACATCTTCTGGAGTAGACAAACTGCTCTAAACTCTCGGGAAAGCACAATAGGCCTCTGTATGAGACCGCAGTGCTAGAGTGGACAAACCGCTCCCCACTAATAATAATAATAAGTACTTGTTAAATATGTATCTTTGATATGCTAAATTGTTTGAATGAAATATTTCATTTAATATATTTAAAAAAAATCTGTAAAAATACGGGTTTTTTGAGCTCTCGAAACCCACCTAACTCCCTAATGTACCAAAAGTAAACAAAAATGTATTTATTTAACTGCAGCTAAACATAACTTGTTTTAGTTCACTCCCTCACATATGTATATATTTATTGAAATATACTGAAGGGGAAAATAAATATTCTACTTTTCGGAATATTTTAAATATTCTTACGCTGACGGTAACGCTGAAAACGAGTTTCTGTTCTTCTTTTTAACTTTCCCTTTTATTATTTTGCGAAAATGGAATTCATGTTCAAAAGGGAAAAAACAAGAAATACGATAAAGCTCTGTGAGCGAAAGATCTTTTGAGAGCAAAAAGATATGGAAAAGCTTGGGGTCGTCTTATAGAACCCCACCATACAAAACTTTCAGTACAAACATTTTGTATGGCGTGCACTATCTTGGTATTATATGATCTTTGGTATTAATTACATAGCGATTCTTTAATTTTCATGGACAAAACGCAAAACAAGTGCAATTCTCCATCTACACTAGTGTTTAATAATTACTAGAATTCGAACGGACTAGAATTCGATGGTCTGGACATATTTAACGTATGCCCCCAACTCGACTTCCCAGACGTTGAAATACGTGCCATTGGGTAGGCCCAGGATGAAATGGTTGCACCAAGTCCGAAATATCACATCTACCCCTATGGGGATAGCCGCTGATGATTTAGATTCGATGGCGGAAGATCGGAAGAAGTGGAGAATCCACGTAAGCATCCTCAATCCGCTACCCTTATAGTGGATAAGCGGGTCATTGGAAAGTAAATGAAAATGAACGAATGAATGGGTCAAGTTGTGAATTTACAGGTATAACTGTGAATGTGTTTTTTCACTGTGAATTTAATCTGTGAATTTGAATTCACGACGAAACAAATATGAATAAGTACGCTACGAAGTACAATCCTCTTTGCCGGTGGGCTAATTCACTGGTAATTATCCACTTCTTTCATTTCACGGCCAAGACATGACTTTTCCCTAATAAGCTAAAGTCGACTTTTTATTTAAGTAGGACATACTGGGACATTTTTTTATTACATCTTTCAATTAATTTGGTCAGTAGACAAATGTAGCCCTCAATAGACCATAAGCGCAACGACTTTACGATGATTTTATTCATGCGTCGCAGCAGCAGCAAACACATCTCCGGAAATTTCGTTTCGAAAGCTTCTTTCAGTAGCGGACTTCTTGATGTAAACAGATCCGGACTTCGTGTATACAGAAACGGCTGTCGGGAAGTCGGGCTTGGTTAAGTTCTCGTTCAAGTAGCAGCTGTTGTCTAGTTCAATGCGGTAAATAGCCGCTTATTTGAGTACTTCATTCTTCTCATAACAACTGTTGAATTCTAACACAATTGATGATGAATCAGTATGTTGTATTTGGTGGTTCCACTGATTCCACGATTAGGAAAGATAAATTCCCCTAGGTCCTGAGGCATCAGAATATCACAATGGAACTACTGTTGGTCTAACTGCGTCGGCGATGTCGACAGCCTCTCTAACCTAACCTAACCGTATTGATGTTCAAACTACTTTGTTTTCAAGCCGTTCACAAACTGTGAATGTAAATTATTATTCACACTGAATAATACACAGGTTTATTATTCACACTGAATAATACACAGGTAGTGATTTTTTCACCTTCTTTTACAATTACTGCTAATAATATAGCATATTCAATAGAAATGTAAAGTAATAACTAAAGTAAAAAATTTCAAATGTAAAATGTGCTTATTTAAATCCAATAAAATTAATTCTGACCACCCTGTACTCTTGTATATGACAACATACAATTGATTATACACTGCTGGACAAAATAATAGGTATGGGCATTATTTTCTCGATATTTCCCTTTTCAAACTAAGAACAAAAATTGATTTCACTATGTTTGTTTTAAAAATCATAGAAAATAGGAAATATATCACAAGAAATTTCAATTTCAATTCCTAAATTGATCTAATATTTAGTAATTTAGCCTGGACAAAATAATAGGTGTGTTTGGTAGTGGCTGGAATAAATGAATTTTTTTTTATTTTAGTATTAAATATATATATTTTTTTATTTTAGTATTATTTATAATCCTACATATTAGTAGCCAGTGTAGCCACCATTGTTATTAATAAGAGCCTGAATCCTACTAGGCAAAAATATTCTAAGGTTCTGGAACGTCTCGGTAGGTATTCGGTACCTGATATCTAGAACATTTTGTCATAATTGATTTTTTTTTTATTGATATGCGAGTTGATAGTCGTCACTTCAGCTCACCCTATAAATTCTGAATAGAATTGATATCGGAAAACTGACTTGGCTGTGTTAAATGGCGACATTGTGATCTTTGAGCCACAGCCACTAAATTCAAAGCGTGTTTTGAATCATTATTTTGTTCGAATCGACACAACAATGGCATATCATCTTCTACATATGGCTGCATTGCTATTCAAAATATTTGTGTATTAAAATGTTGACATGGTTTCCTGTTTTCGATATATGGATCCAAAAACATTCCAGGAGAAACATGCTCATACCATAATGCTTTCTCCTCTATGTTCACCTACATTTTTACGTGAAGTAAACATGTCATTCTGTTCCATTTTATTGACGAACATGTTTCCCCGAATCACTGGAGAAGAAATTGATTTCGGTTTCATCACTCAATGAAATGTTTCGCAATTTTTTCTCCTCATCCATTGCATACCACGTACAATGCGTTTCAACGAAAATTTTCATTACACTAAAATGTTTGTTTCCGTGCGAAGGAACGTTTTTGGCTACTCTGTCGCGTAGCTTAGCACCTATTTTTTTTTGCAACTCAATTTGGGCCTATCCTAGGTCTTTGGTCTTAATTCCCAACCGTTGGACGCAAAATAAAAATTTAGGTAAAAAATAACTTCGGAGTAATTAAAGTGTCATATATATAACGGTGAATTTGAAAAAAAAAAGTTGTGCACGGTAATCTTGCAAACAACAAAATATTACATGCACAGACCTATTGTTTTGTCCAGTAGTGTATATCGTATTTTTACTGTTTAACTTTTTGTAGCCGTACAGTCGAATGACTTAAAGTTTTCTATGTAAACATTCGGTACATCATTAGGTTTTGGTAAACGATTTTGCGCAAGCGCGGACAGTGAAAATAAAGTTTTAGGTTGAACAAGACGTATTATGTCTCTTATGGTTTCTGTATTATTATTAATTTTTTTTTTCGATTTCTTATGTGATTGACATTACATTACAATATCCGTAAGTGACAGCCATTTTAAGCTCAATTCCTGTTCATTCTGAATTATAAACCCGACAACAGACAACCGCAATCAAAACTTACTTGTAAGGTTTTTGTATCCAAAACTTTAATAATCCCCTGAATCGAACACCACAATCTCCCGTGGACATTTAAAAGTTTGTTCACTGGACTTGACACCGTACCTATCGAAATGCAAAGCGGCGAACTCGTATTCCATCCAACTATATAAAGTGAAATGGAAATACAGTACATTAGGACAATAAAGATAATGAAATTGTAATTTTAATTTACCATTGTCCCGAAGATAAACACAAATATCTCCATTTGCCAATGACACGAATACTCTGTTATCTAGATACCTATTAATACAGAAAACCGAAATTCATAGCCTTAACCAAAATATTTAAATTAAAAAAAATGTTTACTTACAAAATAGAGTAAACAGCGGAAGCGTGTTGAATTTTAATTTTGTTTTTCTTTATTCGGATAGTATCGGTGCAGTTGTACACATGTATATAACCATCTTCAGTGCCCAGCCACATAGTAGACTGGTTCCCATCAGATTCTTCGGGATTGGAATCCTAAAATGTAGTTTAAATATGAGTACCGAATAATTTCGAAAAATCTCCGAAATTCACTTGATTTTGGTGATGATGTGTTGTTGCGGATCCAGCAGGGTATGCCGGTGAAGGACTAGGTATCCGTTCTCGGTGTAAGGAACCTTCGGGTTCAGAGTCATCACTGGAACTATTCGAATCCAACTGTATATCACTGCTAGCCGTACTAGTGTTGGTTTTCTTCTTTTCGCTTTGGTTTGAGTGAAAATTTGGTGAACAGCTCTTTCGAAATTCTCGCACAGCAGTTTCCTCATTTAGAGAGGATCGTTGCCCCTTATTTTCGCTTTAAGGAGTTCAAAATAAATTCCTCAAATTTGTACTTTTATCTAATTATTTACCTTTCGCTACATGCCGGAACAGAAGCAAGACATAGAATGCGAGCATTGCAGACGCCATTGCAACTAGTAACATTTGGTTCCGGAGACAAACTCATTACGCAAACCTGTCCAACATATCCATCACTGTTGCATACCCAAACATCCTTTTGCTCACTTAAAGTAGGTGCTGCACATGTAAATTGCAATCCAGCTCTAGTCTTTACAATTGGAATTGATGTCATAAATTCTGGAATGGGGTGTCGTTCTAAAGTCGCAGCTAAAAAAAATATTGAAACTTGATTTGAAAGCTAATTAATATGGTTGATTGTGTTACCTAATTTTTGTTTAGCTTCATTAAACGCTTCTTCCCACTGGGAACGTTTCTCTGCTTTACTAAATATTATTGAAAGATGTTGGCTTCCATTTCTGTATGAAGAAAAGTTACTTGGCTTAATATTTTCTTGCTTGATATGGCATTTTCAATTAACTTACGGTGAATTTACTGTTAGGTCAAGCATATTTAGTTGTGCATCATTTGATTGACGGTCGGATAACTGTCTTTGAACGTCCCGATGTAAATCACGTATGATATCTTCCAAATTCTGATGAGGATATTTAATGGTTGCGGTTACTTCAGCAATTTGTTGCAATTTATTGCAGTCATCCGCTAGCTGTTCGATTTCATTCATTATTTTCCGCAGGCTTTCATCTTTTGCTAGAAGAAATTAATTTATTTACAAACATGTATAAACTTCACTAAGAGAATTCGGATGATGTCGGATGGTTTTGTTACCAAAAATGGATTTGGATGGCAAATCGGAAAGGTAAACAGCGATAATAGGGTACAGATTAGTCACTATATTTCCTATCTTGTATTGGGTCTTCTTGATATAGAAGATAAATATTATTATTTATTTTTTTTTTGCATAAAATAATAGCATAATCAATTCAATGGTAAAGAACGCATTTCATGGCAAAGAAAGTATCTGGACAGCATTTCGAAAATGTGCGCAAACGATTCGTAGTGTATCGTATTCTGAAGCCCTGTTAAAATCTCCAAACATTTTGTTCAGGCCGATTGCAATACAGTACAGCCTCGCTAGTTTCGGCCGATTGCAATACAGTACAGCCTCGCTAGTTTCGGCTGTGTCCGGAATAGTGAATTATCCAGACTATAAAGAAATTCAAGACTAAACCACAAAAAATACGTTTTATCCTTAAAAGAACTTCCAAATAACGAAAACTTAACGCAACTGAGAAAGCTCGCCATGAAATGCAACAGTGCATGAAAAATCAACAGACTCATAAATAAACTTGCAATGAGTAAAATCGCAACGGTACAATATCTAATATACATAGATTCAAGAGCCGACTACAAGCGACGCAACTAGTAGGGAAATTGCCATAATTGTGTTGTACTTATGTATATACATTTTGTACATATTTCCATAGAACAGAGTCAAATTTAACGCATTTTAATACTTTCTCCGGACTGTAGAGGTAAATTGTTGAAAGCGTCCGAAATATAGAGGTATTCGGACTACTGAAGTGTCTGGGCTAGAGAGTGGGCGCGTTCCATTTCTTAGATCTCTGAAATTTCAGATAGACGAGAATATGGAACGCAGTTTCTTGACTAAAAAACAAGATAACAGCTGATTGACATTTATGCAAAAATTGCATTTTTACTTTCTGCTTTCCCATCGAATTTGCGTATGAAATGTAACTGTGTGCATAATAATTACTCATTAGGGACTCTTAAGATGTTTTCTGTAACTAAAACTAAAATATGCATATTTATTGGTAAATTTGCGAAATACAGCAATTGAATAAATTTGAAATTTGAAATATCACCTGTTTATGACATTTTTCAACTGACAGAGAAGTAAGACAAAAATTTTTAGACTAACAATCCAGTCGCCGACCTCAAAAAAGTTGTCTTGTTTTTCTGTCACGTGACAGGCTCTCGTCCAATCATTATGCTCCGTTCATCTCAAATTTCAGATATCTGAGAAATGGAACGCGCCCAGTGTCTGTCAAATCTAACAAACAGCTCTTCGTCATGTTTGTATGGTATTAAAATTATCAGATGTTGAACAATCCTGGAACCCCCATCTCTCATGAGAAAATCCAGGGAATGAATAAATGTTTTCCTAATTTTTTTAAACTCTCCAAATCTAAATCGCATAATTCTTTTTTGTATACTTTTCTAGGATTTGACGTTTGACGTTTAAAATTTGGGCAGTTTTTCTTTTTCAACGCGTTTGTTTATTTTATCGAAATTTTACCTCTCTCTGAGAGAATTTTACCCCCACTGTTCAAAATTCGACAAACTACGAATTTTGGTGCAGAAAGTAGATACCCGAACAGACGACCTATTGATTTGCTAACCATAATACCAACATTTTCATTCGACTCGCCAACCATAATAGGGGTGATCATCGTGTTTTATTTATTGAAATAAGTTCTTATAATCACAGTGCATACTTACATTTAATAATTTCTAAAGTGTCCAATGAGACCTTGGTAAGAAACTTATATTTGTTAGTATCTAAAGTTGACGCAACGCTCCCAGGGCAAGATGTTCTTAAAAATAAAAGTTTTAGTATTCCATGTGACTTTAACAATTGTGTAACTCACGTATTGGGTTTTCTAATTGTGCCGCTCCTTCGCTTAATGCTAGTAATCACAAGTAAATCATTAAATAGGAAAAATCCTCTTTCCTTCCGAGCGCCCTGACCCGAAGGCATTGACACCAAATCAAATATTAAAAACTGACGATCAGGAGCAATAAGTTCCGTTATGCCCTCGATGATACCCTCAAGTTCGCGTAAGGTAGCCTCTCTTTGACCATTCTCCAGAATTTCTCTCTCCTTGCAATTGATATGAACTAAAATGTCATGAACTAGTTTCAATACCTCTTGAAGGTGCTTCTGATCGGGGTGATCACTATCGGTGTGTTTTATCAGCCTAGTAAACAGCATTTCATAACTAAAGATTAAGAAAGAGAAAACTGTAACTCAGAGTTTCATAACTTATAAGCACAACAGACTTAGGAAATTTTTGAACTGGTTTGATGAGCAAATTGTCTAAGGTGAGTTTTCCTTTATGTTCACGGGCGGTAGTCTCTAAGAATCTGGCGAATGAAGGTCTTGACTGTTTAGTTGTTCTAATTGCATTTTTTGCCCTATTGCAATTGTTTACAAATGAAGTGTAGACCTCTAATACTTCAGTTTTTGAAAACTTTAAAAAATTATAATTAGTATTTTTGAAAGCAATTCTTATAAATCCAATTTTTGATATTAACTCACGGTTTCTATGAATGCATCTCCAACCTTTTGCTGTGGTTCCCAGGTATCTAGTCGAGCTTTTAGTTCACTAAGAAATTTTTCATGAATTGCTAAAATATCAGGAACCATGAAGAAAATCTCATCGACAGTCCTCGAGTCTATCATCCCAGCATGTTCCGGTGTCTTAAGTACTTTGAAGTATTTTAACACAACCGTTTGTAAGGATTCGACATATGATTGTTCATTGCGAAATATTTCCTGGACGACATGCGTTCGTGTATCCTTAAATTAAAACGATGTTTTAGTTCTTCCTTTTTGTTAAATTTTAATAATAAAAAAATATTTAAGTGTAAGTGTAAAATAAAAACTCAAACATTTTCTGCTACAATAATAATTAACCAAATTAAGGTGTAATTCCCAACTGTAAATTGAAATTAAATAGGTTTATGCACGTACATACATATGCCCTTTTTCATAAAGCCAACATTTTATAATTTGGGGTCAGCTTTCCTCGTGCGAAGTTTTCAACAGGGATTAAGTTGAGAAAAATTAAGAACCTACTTCCATTCTGGAAAAAAATGACCGATCGGCAAGAATTCAAAACAAATCTAGCAGTTCATTCGGATCTAAAAAGTACACAAATTACATTTAAGGTTTTATCTTGTATGATTGAACAAATATGTTTTTCTATTGAATTTTGCCCATCGCAAGATGTCGACAAATTAACATTCAACGTGTTTATGTTTACGATAGTTTTTGCTGTAGTTTTCTCTTAAATGTTTGCACAAGCTCCGGTCTTAAAAACAGCTTCATCAAAATTTTTTAAAAATCACGCTGCTGAAGAAGCTGACGGTACTTTTCCCTTTTTTCGTGATTCAGAAGATCTAAGCGTTTTCCTTTTTCCTCATCCAGAAAATGTACCTATTGTTCACACAATTTAAGACTTGTTCACTCTTATTGGTGAGAGCACAAACTGTTGACCTTACAATGCCATATTTTAGTGCCAAACTCGGCCTTTTGAAATTGTTGAATAATATCAGCTTTGTCCTTGAGAGATTAACATGTTCACTTTTTTCTTTCGTTTTTTTTTGGCCGACAGTGAAGGACGCATGCAAGAACGACGAATTGACCTTCAATCCAATAAAAATTACAAAAAATATCAGACGGAGAACTCAACACAGCTTAATTAAACTTCTAGTGGAAAAAATGTTATTTTATGTTTGTAACAAAAAAATTTGTCACATTATAGAGTGTTTTGGGTTTGTTTTTGAGTAGGGGCATTGCATTGTGACTGGTGGGACATTTAAATCCAGAATTTAATCAACTTTGGTTTATAAATATGTTGTCAGAATTTAGACAATAGTGCAATAGTTTTTAAAATATAGATAGAGAAGTCTGACGTCATATGACTAAAATCGCAAGAGATCACCAGATCCTTTTCCGATCGAGTCTCTCTCAATCTCTCAAGAAGTCCTATGCCGTCAGCATCAAGTATTGGAGACCAGTGGCAACATTGCCAAAAAGCCATTAGAAATGCCGCCTCTGACGTACTGGGTTTCACTCGACCATCACAACGAAACCCGTGGTTTGACGACGAGTACCGGCAAGCATATGCAGCGAAACAAGAGGCATACAAAGCGGCGCTGCACAGAAGGGCCAGAGCTGCTCGCGAGCTCTACGAGCACAAGAGGAGAGACGAACATCAGCTTCTCCGGAAGAAAAAGAAAGAGCATGAGAAGCGCGCGATCGAGAAAAAAGAGAGACGCTACTGCAAGAACGAGGTTCGGAAGTTTTACCAAAGGGTAAAAAGAAGAAAAGTGAGAGCCTTGGCTCAGTGGTTAGTGCGTTGGACTGCTGACCGAGCGACGTGGGTTCAAGCCCCAGCCAGGAAAACACCAAACATTTTTCGCGGCACCACCTCTCGTCGGGGAATGACAAGCCTCCGGGAGTATAATTTGTCATGAAAGAGCTTCTCACCTCGCCTTATCCAAGAATGGATAAGGAAACATCGTAGTAGAATCGCAGTCGATGCTGAGGATATGGAAGTTTTACTTCTGCAGACTGTTTAACGGCGACGACGAATCAAATCCCGCTCAGGCAAAATGAACCATTCAACCATTCAACGAAGACCAACAATTCCGTCCACCCGACCTGGACGAATTAAAGGTAGCCATATCTAAACTTAAGTCCAACAAAGTCGCTGGAGCTGACGGCCTAGCTGCCGAGCTGTTCAAAGCGGCGGGCGATGACTTGGTAAGGAGCTTGCACCAACTCATTTGTAAACATGGTCGGAAGAAGTATTCCCGATGGATGGAACCTCAGCATTGTTTGCCCGATCCTCAAGAAAAGAGACCCTCTGAACTGCGCCAACTACAGAGGTATCAGTCTTCTTAACATCGCTTACAAGATCTTACCTGCGCGTTGTGTGAACGCCTGAAGGCGTTCCTCAACAACCTGATCGGTCCATATCAGTGTGGTTTCAGACCAGAAAAGTCCACCATCGACCAAATATTCACACTGCGACAGATCTTGGAGAAAACCCAGGTATTTCAAATCGATACCCACCACCTTTCATCGATTTTAAGGCCGCGTATGACAGCATCTGTAAAGATAAGCTTTACAGAGCCATGTCTAGTTTTAAGTACCAAACTCGTCCGTTTGTGCAGGATGACGATGGAGAATGCATGAGACCTTAAATGTCGAAAATGGATTTAGACTTCTTTAACATCATACTTGAAAGAGTTGTGCAGAACTTACGCGACAACACCAGAGGCACAATCTTTCAAAAGTCCGTTTAATTACTCGCATACGCATACAATATTGACATAATAGGAAGAACGCAGCGTGATGTCACTGGCGCGTTCGTGAATATTCAAACGCAGGCGGCGAAGATGGGTTTAGTGGTCAATTAGGGCAAGACCAGGTATATGCTGTCAACAAGAAAGGACACCCAAAACCGGCGTCTCGGACAGAACGTCACAATAGACAGTTATAAATTTGAGGTAGTTAAGGTCTACCTACGCTCCGCTATCAATTCAGACAACAACACAGCGCTGAAATAAAACGAAGAATAACTCTTGCCAATCACTGTTTCTTAGGGCTAAGAATGCAATTGCCTCTCTCTCGAACGACTAAAGTGACCCTGTATTAGACCTTAATTATCCCAGTTCCGCTCTACGGCGCAGAGGCATGGACAGAGGCAAATGAGGTTGCGCTTGCCTTTTCCCAAAGGAAAATTCTTCGGATTATTTTCGGTCTCGTCTGCATAGACAGTGAGTGAAGGAGAAGATACAACGATGAACTATACGGGCTGTACAGCAACATCGGCTAACCCAGAAGAGTGAAGGTCCAACGACTGAGGTGGCTGGGTCGTGTAGAGCGGATGGACAGCAATGCTCCGGCACGGAAAATCTTCGAATCCACACCCGAGGGACGGCGCAGTAGAGGAAAACCGCGGATCAGGTGGCGCACGCAAGTGAATGGGGACCTTAAACAACTTGGCTTGCAAAACTGAAAGCAGCTGGCTAAGGATCGAGCTGGTGGGAGATACTTGTTGAGGCCCAGGTCAACCCCGGACTATAGCGCCAACTAAAGTAAGTAAGTAAGTAACATACAACATAAAATCTTTAAATTTTTTCTTTTAAATATTGATTGCAAATAAGTGTTTTTTTTTTTTTAACTTCATTATGTTTGCCCACCCCACATATATCTGGTATAGAAGGATTTTCAATTATATTATGGAATGGAATAGAACTTAATTTTCACAAGTTACAAAACGTGACTCATAATTGCTTCATGTCGTGCAACTGCAGTATATTAAGGCACGTTCTGTCAACGTTTAAAAAACACAAATACAAATTAAATCCAAGTCTGTTTAAAAATATTTTATTCATATAACTTACTCCTTCGTGACTGCTGGAATTCCATTTATTGTTGAGTTCAATATGTGCTCTTCTTTCAGAATCATCCTCCGAATCAGAACACGTAATTGATTGCATTTTTCTGAGCCTGTCACATTTATCATTATGATTTATTTTGCCAAGTCTTGCGGCTGTTGCTTGCATTAGCTGACTAACATTTCCTTCTGAATTTCTATGACTAGAAGGCGCAGAGGTGGCATTTAATTCTAGGAGACTTAAGCGTAAGTTTTCGCGATTAATACTCATAGTCATTTATTTTTGGATTTTCCTTTTTGTTCTAATTCTATTATAAGGTCGCGACTAAAATGCTGCAAGTGTTTCATAAATTGAATTTTATTAAAATTGTTTGCACTTGTGTTGTTTTGTATTATAATTAAGAAATTTTTGTGATGTTGTACATAGATAAAAAAAAAACAGTTCTTATCATCCATAATTCAGTTTCTAACTTAAGCATAAGAACTTTGCAGGGCTTTCGGCTATTTATTATAATTTTTGTAATAGGCTTATAGGAAAATGCCTTTATATGCAAGCTACCTAATGGAATAAATTTAAATTGAGGAAAGAATTTGATCACAGTCCGCCTCAAGGCGAAAGTTGAAAATATAGGACGCATATGCGCACACGCACCCACAGATCAGAAAGATGACGACAGATTGCAACGAACTCCTCGAAAAGACCTACGAGCAATGTCCTTAATATGACGCGATCACCCACGGTGATTTTAATGCTTTGATTGAAAAAGGCGGCATCTTTAATAGTATAGCATCTGACTCCTAAATACCACATATAAGATCTTGTTTGCCGTTTTTTGTTAGCATAGAAAACTCTTCATCAATAACCTGATTGGTTCTTATCTGTCTGATTTTAAAGCACGAAAGTCCCCTTTTGAAAATCCTAGCGAAAGGCCAAGAAGTTCAAATTGATCCCCCCCCCCCACCGCTTTGTGCTCAATGACGATGGAGAATGCTCACTGCTCCAAGTAAAGTAGTTATCTTACTGAGGCTTTGAAATCAAAAACGATTTAGACGCGCTGTTATGTGAACTCTTTAGCATCATACTTCAACGAATCGTGTCCTTTTGTTCAACTTGTTGGGAACGCCAATGATATCGATATCGTAGGCAGAACAGTATAGCAGCCAAAATGGGTTTAGCAGTCAACCAGGGCACCACAGCCAAGAAACTGGAACAGTTCAGGGCCCAGCTGAAATCTGCATGACGGGTTGCCTGCGCTCAACCCGCACCCCCACCGCGACCGCCTCGCTTAACGTCAATGTCAGTCTACCGCCAGTTCAAGTCTATGTAAAAATTCAGGCAAAACTCAGCCTGCATAGGCTCTTCTACCTTAACAACATTAGCTCCCAACATCCCCCTGACGCTCCCCTTAGCACGCGTTCCTTCCTACTCCAAAGTAGCGAATTCAGCATACCGTTGGATCACATTCTTCCAAGGTACTGCTTCTTATGAAACTATTCAGTAATCATCCCCCCAAGTGACAACTTGGAAGAATTCAAACCCCGTCCTTCAGAGCATGACCAAGTATGGTATACGGACGGCTCCAAAATGAACAGTGGATCTGGGACTGGAATATTCGGAGAGTGATCTAGCACTAACAAATCGGT
The DNA here is from genome assembly GCA_917880715.2 of Matsumyia berberina. Taxonomy (NCBI): domain Eukaryota; kingdom Metazoa; phylum Arthropoda; class Insecta; order Diptera; family Syrphidae; genus Matsumyia; species Matsumyia berberina. Next base: position 58,823,921 of record OU862872.1, on the reverse strand, counting down.
CAGTCTTGGCACATACTTATCGATCTTCCAGGCAGAAATAGTTGCCATAAATCAGTGCACAAAGTTAAACTTCCTCTTTCATTTCCGTGGCAAACCCATCTTTTTCTTCTCTGACAGTCAAGTCACTGAACTCAGCCGCGATAAAATCGAAACTAGTCCCAGGGACAGTCAAATTGCTTCTAGAACTGGGAAAAAAAAAACCACTACATTGGATCCCCGCTCACAAGAGCCACACCGGCAATTAAACAGCGGACTCACTGGCCAAGATAGGTGCAACTACCCCCGTCACTGGCCCTGAACCAGCCAGTAGAATAAACAAATCCATTTTTAAAATCTTCATGAGGGAGCAATCCCTGCTCAAATCCAACACAATTTGGATGGAAAGTGTAGGATAGAAATGTACCAAAAAAATCTGAGCAGGAACCACCTTAGAAATCTAACCGGTGTACTAAGCGGCTACTGCCGAATGATAGCTCCACATCGTCACAAAATGCCCCGGCCTCATTCATGTGAGAAAGCAGACCCTAGGCAGTGAACAAGTCTTACAAACGGCACTTGCAACGCTCCACCCAGAGAGGCTGATTTGCTTCCTGACATCCTCTGGAGCAGACAAATTCCTCTAAACATATGGGACAGCAAAATAGGCCTCTATATGAGAGCGCAGTGCTAGTGCACTAATAATAATAATAATAATAATAAACAAGGGCAAAGTTAAATATTATACAAATAAAATACAGCCAAATTACAACTTTGACGTAGTAAGGGCTTTTGTCTACCTTGGCTCTGCAATTACACCGATAATGATATCTAATAAGAAATTAAACGAAGAATAACTGTTGCCAATCGCTGGGGCCCTTAAGGAATATCCGGCTAAGACCTTATCTTTCCTTATGGAAGATAAAGTTATCGTCGGTTGTTTCGAGCGAAAAATTGTTCATAAGGTATTAAATCTAGGGCAGTGAAGGACTGCCGCGTATCTCTAAACGAGATCACTAACCAGTCTCACGTCCCACTCTGTTGGGTGCCTGGTCACTGCGACCTTCAAGGGAACTGCGTGGGCGACGAATTAGCCAGACTAGGCTCTCAGTGTACAGACGACAGGATGGTCGACTATGTCAAAGCATCTACATACGTCGTATGTTAAACACCTTACTTAGCCAAGGCTCTGTCATAGATGGCAACGCCTCGATTATTCCAACAATGACAGGCTGATCTGGCCTATCCTGGATCTGATCAAAAGCATTAATACGACTTAAAAGAGACCAACTTCCAAAACTAATCAAAGTCCTCACTGGGCACTGCATCCTAGGCTTGGGTATAGCAAGTAACGATATCTGCAAGAGTTACAGAGACGAGGAGGAGGAGGAGTCTACTGCGCACTTCCTCTGCACTTGTCCCGCTCTTGCCAACATCAAGAAACCCACCTTAGGCCAATACTTCTTTAAAGATCTAAATGCTCTGTACTTCGCCAGCGCGGCCACTCTCAAAATCTACGTTAGGAAATCTAAATGGTTTCAGGAGTAAGCACGGGTCATACTCCAGTACTCAGTGATATCACAATGGACCTGGTCTAAGTGTACTTCTTCTTTTACGACCACTCTTACTAATTAACTAACTAGAGAAGGAGATCCAACCACGAATTATAGGAGCTGTACAGCTACATATGATAAGACACTTACATATGTACATACATAACCCTAACAAACGTCAATCACCTGAATATCCACAACTTCCTAATCGATTGGATAGTTAATATACTTGAGAAAAGACACATAAAGGTTGAACTTGGAGGAACAAGGATGGAAACATACGCCTCTAGAGGTACACCGTTGCTATTAGTCATTGCTCTCAACGAAGTACTCCAACAACTTAGGTACAGCGGTGTCAAAACCATAGCCTACGCAGATGATGTAGTGCCATTGGCAATAGGAAAATTCCTTCCAACCATTAGTGAGCAAATAAAAGAGGCACTATAGGCCCAAGACACCTGGACGAAGGAATGTGTATTAGCAGTCAAGCCCCAGAAAACTGGGCGGGTATTATTTACAAACAAAAGGAAAGTGCCACAATTCAGAACACCTTCTGTTGGGGGTATCGCCCTCAGGATGTCCGAAAGTGCCAAATACCTGAGACTCGTGCTCGATACGAAGCTGAAATCAAAGAAAGAATCAATAAGGCCACAACAGCCTTCTACTCGTGCAGCAGGATATTTGGGAAAACCTGGGGAGCTAACCTGAAAATTATCCTGAGTATGTATACTGCTATAATAAGACCCACGATAGTCTTGTATGGTGGTAAGCCGTTAGTAAAATCACTAACCTAAAGGCCATCAAGAAGGTACAAAGACTAGCGTGCATTGGAACTAACAGTGCAATGAAAACAACACCAACAACAGGACTTGAGGCTATTCCCAACCTCTTTGTACGAGTCTCGGCGGTAATCAGTGCATCGCGAATAAGCCAGTTTGACGGCTGGAAACTAAATGCAAAAGGTCAAACTGCAATTCTACAGAAATTTCTAGGCAATGTATCCACAACCGACTGCATAATACATACCTGGATTTCACCCAACAATTTCAAGCACGTATCCGAGCAGGGAGGGTTGGAAAAGCGGGCAAATGTCAAACGCACATTCCATAGTTATCTACACTGAAAGATCCAAAATGGATACTGGTATGGGGGCAGGTACCTTTTTCGAAAGGCTGGGCATCTCCAAATCCGCCCGCCTTCCAGACCACAGCAGTGTTTTCCAAGCGGAAGTCCTAGCAGTGACACTAGCCGCCCGTGAGACTGCAATGAGGGCAATACCACGAGAGAATATTACCTTTTTCATTGACAGCCAGGCAGCAATAAAATCTATTTCTGCTAACGAAATAAAATCGAAGCTTGTGAGGTGCTGGCGAGAAGATCTCAAGGTTCTTGGAACACAGCACAAGATGACACTCTGTTGGGTCCCTGGACATGAGGGAATACCAGGAAAAGAGGATGCTGACGAATTGGCGACAAACGACTCAGCAACAAGCCCGAAACAACCCGAGACTTCGGTGAAAATCACGCCTTGTACACTTAAGCTCGAAGCGGGAAAAAGAGCCTTAAAGGAGGCTAATAACAGGTGGATCTCTCTAAACATTTGTGCAACCCAAAAGAAGATTCTAGGATATGCAAATGGACACAAACACTGCAGCCCGAAGTCTTCTAATCGAACACAGAGAAACAATGCTTCTAAAGGAAGATCTCGTCCAAAATGGTCAGCACAAGTAGAAAAAGATCTCAACCAACTCAACCAAATGTGAGCAACTGGGGGCAGTTAGCTAAGGACTTGGCCGGGGACAGGAAGAAGCTTGTTTGAGATTCAATTTCACCTCGAGCTGTAATGACACTTCAGTAGATAGAATCCAATAAAACTTTAATTCTAAACAAGTTTTAAAAAGCAATAAAGTATATGTGTATGTATGTAACAATTAATATAATGGAAATCTAGCGCCTTTTACAATAATATATGTTTAGCATATGTGGCACATTTCCAAAATTCTAAAGAACCATTTTACTGACAATCAGTTTTGTGTATGGCACAAATCTGTGGTCACAAGGCATAACAACCTAAGTCTAAAAATTAAATTTTCGTGATAAGGATTTTAAAGCTTCATTCTCGATTTGGAAAAGAATTAACACATTTAAGGTACAAACCTATACATAGTCTGAAGCTACATCTTAACAGTTATTGTAGAGTTCTTTCAAATGTCCTTAAATATGCTTATTAAATGTGTACATAAAAAAAAATATTTCTTTTACATACATATGTCTTAAGTGAACTTAGTCGGTTATGCCTTGTGGCATATGTACATGTACTAAGTATGTCTTACATATGTCTCTATGTATGTGCATATAATACGTATGTACAAACGTACTATATACAAAAGTACATATTTACAGTTTTGTGTATTATAATAAATGCCCTTGATCGATCTGGAAACACTGTCAAATTTAATGTACCTACATATGTACATAGATATGTAAGTCATTGACATTGAAATAGTAAAGAAAAAATTAAACCTAATGCTTTTTTTCATCTTCCAGATGATCTTAGGTTGTGCGCCACAACTTTAAGAACAAAAATACACGCGTTCTATTTATTATGACCTATGTAGCTTGTTCACTGGATTTTACTCTCAAAAGTGAATACCGAAAAAGTTCGGATATGTACCTACATATGTATTTAATGTTGTGTGTTGTTATCCTCTTATTTTCGCTAAATAGTGAGAACTTTAATTTATACATTAAGAGGAAAATAATTATAATTTACATTATTTTGGAGAAAAGAAGTACACAAACATAGAAGCATGTACAAAATTTACGATTCGAATCGTAAAAAAAAAGAAGCAGAATCTCACCTTTTGAAAGTATGGGTGTATAGATATATACTAACCCCATATATGATTATGTGCATTCTCTCAGTCATTTTCAAAATAAACGCTCTACATCTCATAGACATTATATACCCTATCCACGTTAGCAGCTAAAGACAATCTTCTCACCCCTTTTCCTCATGTAACCAGCGTACACTTCTGCCCACATGTTTATTTTTGGAAAACTCTCATTATAAAAGTTTTCGGACGAATATACTCGCGCATAGCCAGGAATGCACGGAACAACAAACCCCCCTTTATGTACTACACAGAATAGAGGGCTTTCTGTTAGCGAATCTCACCTAGCATTTTGTTAACTTACTCGTATAATGTCAATAAATGTTTTATGCACAACAACACACAACAATGATGTACCTACATAGTATAAAAAAAAGGAACTAGAGACCGCTGAAGTATTGATGTGCATTGCTTTGCTTTACTCCTCCTGAGGGTGGCAAATGTGTTGACAATGTCCACAAAATGTCAGCAGTACTTTACAAGGTATTGTGTTTAGTTCACCCAAATGAAAATAGACACATTTACCATACAAACATCGATGGAACACCTATACATATATGCGTCGGCTGACCTATTCACCTAACATATTATTTTACTCTCTCTCTCTCTCTCAAATTATAATACGAAAATGACACAGGTGCAAATCATGTGGAAAAGTTCAGATTTTTATATGCAAAACGTTTAATTCGTATTTTTAAACTACATACACACAACACAATGTAATTGTAATTTCTTTTTTAAACAAACACAACTGAAATATAAACATTCGAGAATTAAGTCAATATCACACGCGTATTACACAAGTTACTAGGAACAAACTCAAGGCTGATAAGATAAAGTTCATTTGTACCGCAGGGGATGACACTGAAATGTATTTTTTTTTTCTTTTAAGAAAATTTCTTCATTTTGGAAAAAACAGGTAAAAATATTTAATACACAAAAAACGAAACGAAAAAACACAACATTTTCCCATACTCTTTTCTCGTACACTTTTTTCTTTTGATTTTTCTTTACGCACTATACTTCAATTTAGAATTAAAATAAATAAAAAACATTTACGAAAAAACAACACTCGAACGATGAAAAACTCGAAGAATGAAAAGAAAATCGAAAAAACAAGATAATAAGAATGTTTCAGTATACAAAATGAATTTTTGCGAAAAAAATAAAATATAAAAACGCGAAAAGAAATATATTTTTCGCCACTTCAAGGAGAACGTACTAGGAGAATGTTGGTGAGTATTTTTCGCGTGGTGGTTTTCCAAGCCAATTTGGACCGAATTTCCTGTCTATCTCATGCGCAATAGATGGTGTGCTTTTGGCCATAGACGATGAACTATGCCTGCGTACTTGTGACGTTCCATACTTCGATTGAAGAGCACTGTTAGGTTGGTATACGAGATGGATTTAATTTGTATAAAAGCTTTGTGGTGCGATTTTACAGCGACATTGGAAACTATCAATTTCAGTTGAAATTGGTTTATCCGCAGATATAAATGTATGTAGGTACATGACCGTTATTCTTTGTTTTGTTGAGGCTTCTAATGGGCATACTATATCAGAATTCTAAAGAACTTAAAGCACGTGATAGCTTACTCAGGCTTTGCCATATTTCACTATTGTGTTTGATGGAGACCCTGTTGAAGTGAGTGCAAGTGCACATAAATATTTTAAGTGTCTGTCATATTTTAAAAATACGCTTAGTTTCTCGCAGCTACCCTTGCTGTGTCTACAATATTTATTTTACAAACGGAAGGAACCTACAGCTGTTGCCAAAAATAGGTTTTCAAGCGCCCTACCTAAATTTTAATGATGGGTACATGTGAGGTTTGATTAAAATCACGTTCTTTGAACTTATTCAAAACTATTTCCGACCTACATAGCATGCAGCGATGGCATGTCAAAGCGTTTTCTTATATTTTCGACGGACGCAAGTCGCAAAATTCATAAAAGTCGTATGTCGCAATCTAAGGTTAGGTATCTGGGTTGATGAGGGAGGAAGCACTCGACCTCATCAGACTTAGGTCCTTGTGGACCCATTGTGGTGCCCATGGGGGTTGATCCCGATTCTTACCGTACCAAAGTTTCCTTGATATATCACAGATGATAAGCTAGTTCCACCTCCTGTTGGCTGTCGTCAGGGCTCTACATTCGACTCGCTCTCTAAGATTACAGAGTGAGGGCTTAATCCATTGCAGTGCTCGATTTTCATCCATTGTAGACACCTTTCTTGCAAGCTCGTCGTCCATCCAATTTCGGGTTATGTCCCTGTGACCAGGGACCCAGCAGAGAGTAACACTATGCTACGAGCTAAGAACCTTTGGTAGCAGAAAAAATAGCCGCCTGACTGTTAATAAAAATGGTGATATCATCACGTGGTATTGCCATTATTGATACCATACTGACTGCCTCGTTCACTACCAGGACCTCCGCTTGAAAGACACTGCTATGATCAGGGAGTCTGATTTAGCTGTGTATGTGCAGTTGTTCGAAGGATATACTTATTTCTCGTTGGTTCATTGGTTTCCCATTCTTCTCTGCTTGGGAAAGTGCAGAAGAATGGTTTTTCAAAGTCGAGGTATGATGACGTGTAGTCACTGTTTCGTAATCTAAGTTCAACTTCATTACCACAGCTAATCAAATAACTAACTGCTTAAAGCACACAATAACGTTCGATTTTATGTACATGAACCCAACGACCCGATTAAAGCGGACGAAAAGAAAGCATTCTTCAAACATTCAAAAAACTACTCAGCGTCTACTTTTACCATTAATTCTGATTTGTTCACGTTTACATTCATCCCAGGTTCAACACAAATGGTGACGAATCGGATGACCAAGTCATCAGAAAAAAGCAGATGACTTATCCTTAAGTCTCCCAATTCGAACCGTTCCTCACCAAGACTGCGCTGTAACATTCAATCCATATACACTATGAAAAAGAGAGGTGACAGAACGCACCCCTGGCGAAGTCCAACGCCCACAGCGAAAGGTGTCGACTTAACTCCGTTCACCCGAACACAGCTTTTAAAGTTAGTGTACAGAGATTGAATGGCCCTCAGAAGAGAACCGTCAATTCCGTACTCCAGAAGGACGGCCTTCCCGAAGACCTTCCTTCTGTAGGGATGACATGACGTTACGAACGTCCGCTGACAGAGACATGACGACACACGCTCCTCTACAGGACGATTAGAGATGTGACCGGAAGGTCTTCGAGGGGCTATCTCTAGATCTATCTATCTAGAATCGGCCAGGGAGATAGCCATTGGTTGTGCCGAAAGGCATCAAGGATGGGCTGGCCAACCTTGCCAACGGCATCTGGCATGCTTCAGGTTCTTGACGAACCTTTGCCTCGGAGAGACATTGTAAGGTAGGTTAGGCGTGTTAAGTGTTAGATTAGTTTAGGTCTAGCTTAGGTTTAGTTGGGTTAGTCCCACGGGTTTCATTTCCGTCTTTCTCCAGGGCATTGGCACAGGTCCTTGGGCATAGATTCTTTTCTCTTTAATTTTCTCCTTCTTCTATCGTTTTTTGTCCGCCCGTGGTCTGACTAAGGGAATTAGGGACTTTCTTTTCTACCAGCTAGTTGTTTCTTTACTTGGCACGAGATTTTATGTGCTGAGCAGGTGGTGCAAGGTGGGGTTGTAACGGCAAGCGTGCCGCCATGTTCTTCACCTGCCCCCGTGGCCCAATCCTGACTCGCAACACTCCGCAAACATCTCCTGCAGAGACAATGACTGCTGTTGAAGACAAACGCCATTCTTCCTCTACATTTGTCGGAACAGTTGGAATTTCTTCAAACCTTTCGGATACCTGTCTTGCAAACTCCTCCCGCATCTCAGCGCTCTGTAAACTCTCCCACCGTATACGTGTCACCAGCCTTGGTTTACGCTTTGGTAGGAAAGGTATTTTATCGTTGACATATAATTTGCACAACACGAGTTGGTGATCAGTTGACAGTTCAGCCCCTCTCACAACACGAACGACTCAAACCATCCTTTTAACACACGATGGTACCACAAAGAAGTCTATCAGCGATTTCTGCTGAAGACTCCGACGATACCATGTGTATTTTTGTGCGGAAAGAACGTGTTCATAATGGACATGCTATTTGCACAGCAAAAGTCCAACAACTTCTCTCCGTTCGCGTTCTGATCCGGGTCACCGTTCCTCCCAATTACACTTCCCCATGTCATTACGTCCACACCCACGTGAGCATTGAAGTCTCCCATCAGGACATAGGAGTCCATATCTGCCACCTGTTCTAAGGCGGCATCTACTTCATCCAAGAAAACTGCATAATCCCACTCCAGTTTCGGCGCATATACCTGCACCAGAGCCAGAGTTGACCTTTCAAGCTTAAGCTTTAAGATCGCAACTCTCCCTCCCAATGGTATCCACTTCAGTACTCTCCCTGCCATCATGGAATTGTGAGTATCCCCACTCTCGCCTGAGCAGACATTGAAGGTGCTACTCCTGACATGAAGAGTTTCCACCCATCCGAAAGGTCCACAGTTCTAGAACCCCTTTGCTTTGTTGAGGAGATACCAACTTTATCTAGTCGAAATTAAGTAGCCTCCCCAATAAGCTCAAGGTCTTTTCCTGTGAGCGAAGAAATGTTCTATGTGCCTATCCTAAGTCGATGCCGTTGTCGAAAAGCCGAAAGTCCACTTATGCCCCCATCAGAGCATAGCGATTTTACATTTCCTAGATCACTTTGATCTTTTGAGACAATATAGTTGTCTCTTGTTCGCCATTGGTTTAATCGTGACATTCGTTCTTAATATTCAAAAAATTGTTCTAATTGCAGCCCTTTATGTAAGAAATGCCTTTAACTCAGCCAGCTGTACAGTAAGTAAACGCGCTCGAAAACACCTTTAGGATACCGCAATAATTCCTGCAGATGGTTAAAGATTACCTTTAAGACCAGGAGCTATCAAACGACACGAGATCTGACCCCGAAGAAAGGCAATCACTGCAGGAGCAGCGTAGGGCTCAATCCTGGGACCTGATCAGTGGAATATCTTCTACGATAGTATTCTCCGTATGAAAATGCCCGATAATATTTTCCTGGTGGGGTACGCATATGATATCGGCGCAGTGATTACAGCAAGACACACCAAAGATGTACAGCGAAGTCTTAATCAAGTGGTGAGACGCGTGCATGCCTGAATGGAAAATCACGGCCTTAGTCTGACGGAAATAGTCCTTCTGACTAGGGGACAGGTCCCGGCGGGGATGGAGTTTCAAATAGGCTTGGAGGTAATAACCAGCAAAAGTGCTGTGAAATATCTGGGAATGACGCTCGACTCCAAACTCACCTACTGGCATCAGATAAAGTCCTCATCAAAGCGAGCTGCGAAAGTCACTACATTACTCAGCAGACTCCCACTGCAAGCAGGAGAATATTTCTTATGCCGATCATGCATGCCATTCTCCTGTATGGCTGCGAGATCTGGGCCGACGACCTTAGAAAAGAGAAGTACAGGAAACAGATGGCAGCAGTACAGAGACGCGGAGTCCTCCGGGTAGTAAACTCTTACCGCACGGTGTTGGAACCAGCCGTTCTTGTAGTGGCGGGAGTGACTTCCATCAATCTACAGCGGCAGAAAGAAATTTCGTCCACGAGCATAAAGCCGAAACAGAAGTGTAAGGGCGACGGCAGAGGAAAACGAGCTTACAAACAAAAAATTGCCAGAGCGATGAACCTCTAAAACTAGTGGAAGGTGAACGGCAAGACTGATTAGGGACGTTGCTGAATAGACAGAGCGGAAACATGGAAAAGTAAACTACCACATCACCCAGTTTCTAACCGGACATGGAAACTGGGAAGCCCAGCTTGCCGATACGGCGATTCCCTAATAGATGATGCAAACCACACCTTTTTTCAACTGTAGCAGATGGGCAGCAGAAAGAACCAGGCTGGAGCTAGAGACAGAAAACATCACTACGGAAAACGTCGGGAGCATAATGATCTCGAGCAACGGCAGGTGGAACCAAATAGCCTCCTTTATCGAGTTCGTGCTCCGAGAAAAAAAGAAAATACAACGAAAACATAACCTCATAAGAATCATACCGGAACCCTATTGGACATAAGGAACACCCCCCATCCTGAAGTAATGCAAACAGCGATTTTAGGGGGTTGCCGAGGATACCAAAGGTAGTGGGAGAGTTTAGTTAGTAGGAGGCTGACACAACCGGTGAGTGTAACAACCCCCTTGAAGGTGCATGATGCATTATTCGCATCTCCTAAAGGAAAAACATATATTGAAAAAATTATATCAAAAGGAATCGAATGCTCTACAAAACTAAGTGAAATAAAGCCTTTGGCGGGTACAGCGACATAGAGGCGGAGCATAATATAGAAACACCTTTATAGCACTGTGTCCCTTCCCATAAAAGAAAAAAAATATTACAACCAACTTTGCTATGTAAAGTTGAATGGATATAAAAAAATTTTTAAATTATAAAATTTTTACCGGTAAATTCGTGCAATTGAGCAAGCCCTTGAGAAATTTTTTTGTAGACATACATATGTATGTCAAATTAAGTTCAGTCTGAACTTAACTTGGAATTCACACTTTTTAGATTTAGATTTATTGGTTAAAAGAAAATCGCTGTGCATGTAAGAGCAGAGCACTTATAAATAGTACAGGTTGCAAGTAAATTTATTTAAAAACAAAGATTTCAAGAATAAATACAAATAATGAAAAGGAGAGAAGAAAAGATATAAAAGTAATTTCATATACACCAAGCAGACTAAAATTAAAAAGAAAAGGAAAAGTGTGAATAATTTCAGTTAAGAAGCAAAATTAAAAAAAAACGCATTAAAAACAAAACTAACAAGATAGACGAAGTTAATTTTATTATTTATTTCTTTTAAAACAAAAAAAACTAATGTAGGTTTTATTCGTACAAAAAACTCTTTTCTTATATCCGTTTTCTGGGTATAAAAAAATTGGTTTAAAGAAAGTAATATTATTTTTATTAAACTAAAAAATATTTGGGGTTTCTTATAAGTCTAATATACATATACTCTACCTTATATGTAAGTATACCCCAGTCCCTTAGCAAGACGAAGTAGGATATTGCCAAGGCTGCTAAGCCTGGACACCCTTCGGAGCCGAGCCTAGAGGGTGGCAGCGAGCGAGCATCTGGTGGTCGGGTTGTCCTGCTCGGCAGCCCACCGGGTTCAACCCGAAACGGCTAAATCCTTTTTGGCAATTGCCCCGCAAACGGAAATCATAGGGTAAATGCACTATGCACCTATGGGGGCATAAGTAGACGTTCGGTTTTTCAACAATGGCATCGACTTTGGATAGGAATATGCAACGTTACTTCGCTCACAGGAAAAGACCTTGAGCTGATTGGGGAGACTACTAAATATCGACTAGATACAGTTTGTATCTCCTCCAAAAAGGAAAGAGGTCCAAGAACTGTGGACCTTTTGGACGAGTGGAAACTCTTTATGTCAGGAGTAGCACCTTAATGTCTCCTCAAGCGGGAGTGGGGATGCCCATAGCGCTGGCAAGCAGAGTACTGGAGCGAATAGCATTAGAAGAGTTGCGATCTTAAAGTTTTAGCTTGAAAAGTCAGCTCTGTCTCTGGTGCAGGTATATGCGCCGAATCTATAGTCAGATTATGCAGCTTTCTTGGATGAAGTAGATGCCGCCTAAGAACAGGTGGCAGATATGGATTTTTATGTCCTGATGGGTGACTTCAATGCTCACGTGGGTGTGAACGCGATGGCATGGTGGAGTGTGGTCACGGGGAACGGTGACCCGGATCAGAATGCGAACAGAGAGAAGCTGTTGGACTTTTGCAGTGCAAACGGCATGTCCATTATATATATGGTACCGTCAAAGTCTTTAACAGAAGTCGCTGATAGACTTCTTCGTGGTACCATCTTTTGTAAAAATGTTGGTTTGTGATGTTCGTCTTGTGAGAGGGCCTGAACTGTCAACTGACCACCGACTCGTGTTATGCAAATTATATCTCAACGATAAAATACCTTTCCTACTAAAGCGTAAAACAAGGCTGGTGACACGTATACGGTGGGAGGTTTTTTGCAGAACGATGAGATACGGGAGAAGAAGAAAAATATGGCAGTTGTTTTAAACATCAGTCATTGCCTCTGCAGAAGATGTTTGCGGATTAAAGCGGCTCGGTGTGGCGGCTGGTGGTGAGGAAAGAACTCTGTTGTTTAAAACACCCGGAGTTCAAGAAGCCATCACAGAACAGAAAAAAGACTTCAAAGTGTGGATACACTTGGGGGAAATAGCTTCTCGAAACCAGTACATGGAGGCGCTGCTAAAGCTGTTATGAGCGAATAAAATCAGTTGAAAAATGCATTTGTTACTATAGAAGTAATTATCTTTGTATCAAATTGTTATGCGTCAACTTATGTATGTATGTGTATCATCATCTTGAAAAGCCAATTTAATTTACTAACAAATAAATACTTAACATATAAAACTTATGTGGCTTTTATTTAAATTAAATGGGAAAAAAATGGTTTGTCTAAAAATCCAACCTTTGAACTTCAGTGGCTCTGCGACACCTCTTCCTATGGTCCGATCTAAAAAAATCTTTTCGTTTTAACATCTTTAGACGTAGTAGAATACTTTTAGTGGCATTAGTCACCAATAACCTTTTTTTTGAAAGATAACTGTCACTCTTGTGACCATAGGGTCACGAGGTTTGGGTAATGACCGTAACAATAAGATCGCTGTCGAAAGGAGATGTCTTCGTTGTATTGCTGGGTGACTTGCTGAGATCGGGTTAGGAACCGCAAAATACACGAGGTACTCAATGTATAACAGTTACGTTTCGGCACGTTAAACGCATGCCCCCCACTCGGCTTTCAAGACGTGCCATGGAAACAGTGCCAACAGGTAGGCTTTCCCTGGGTAGGCCCAGGATGAGATGGTTGGACCAAGTCCAAAATGTCACCTCTACCCGTACAGGGATAGCCCCTGATGATCTAGGGTCGATGGCGGAAAATCGGGAGAAGTGGAGGGTCCACTTGAGCAGCCTAAACGTGTATATAAGCGGGCCGTTGGAAAATGATGATGATGATGATTTTGCAAACAAGTTAATGACTCGATCGCAGGTAAGGATCGGATGACAATCTGTCAATTATCCCACAAAACCAGGCAAGTTTCTAAGCACTGCCATTAACTAGGGACATATTACAGCAAAAGACTAACGCACGGAAATGGAATTTCAATTTTAAGATTTTGGAATAAAATAAAAACGGTCACCATCATACCATTAATTCGTCGTCATCAACAGGCAGCATCATGCGCGGCTTGAATGGCGAGGTGGGCAATGACAACGATCGGCTTAGACCTGTTGTCGGAAAGCAAAGGTAAGGCAACATTGGCGACCGATTTGCAGATTTTTGCAATGCCAAGCGCCGTGATATATGTGGCACCAAGTTTAAGCAGAAGACCTGCAAAAAGTGAGCTGAGCATCAATTTTTGGATCAAGGAGCCTTCGTTCAAACTGTAAACTAAGGCGATTAAATCAAATAAATAGCTGGCGCAATGATTCAGGAAGGTACCTACAGTTTTTGCCGACTCCGAACAACGAATTGAGAAGCTTTATCATGAGAAATTATACTCTCGTTCAGTGGACATGGTTAAGGCTTGAACCCATGCAACTCGCACAGCAGTCCAACGCACTGACCATTACGATTACTTCGCAAAAAAAGACTTCGATTTCAATAGGACCTAAACCACATTAACGATCTTGCATATTTGACTAAGAATAGATCGGACTGATAAAATTGCTTCGTTAAAGAACAAACTCAGTCTTTATTTACCTTAACACAAACAAATTATAACCAATAACAAGAGCGTATACGTAGTAAGGTATTCAATTTATTGCCTGGTCAAAGTCAGCATGTACGTGCGTGCATACATTTGTATATTAGACGTTTTACCATTTGATTTAAAAAACATGTACACACATTTTATAATTGCAAAATACTCATTTGAAAAACACTTACTGCGAACATTTGTTGGCGTTGTTCCGAAACCAGTTTTTCGCTTGCGCCCTGCAACAACTCTGCTAATAGCGCCGGTGTAGGCATCAAATCTTTTCCAGGACCAGCTTTTCCACTGGAGTCTGTAAGTACACTGCGTTCAGACGGCGATCGACTTGGTTGTGACATGCGAATCTCATCCATGCTACACTTTGTTTGCTTATCCAGTGGAACAAGGGAAGAGCTCTTTTTGTGTATTGGTCTACTTGAGGTTGCTTCGGAAACAGCACGTTTTACGTCAGAATAACTTTTCTTATCTGAACTTATGGAATTATCGAGAGTGCTTTGGTAGCGCTTGTCCAGTGAGTTAATTTTTGGCAATCCTGATGTTCTCGCGACATTTTCTATCTGCGATGGGGTTGATGCTGCCCTGGTGTGTGTTGGAATCGGGAGGTATGTGTTAGATTTCCTAACTCGAAAAGAGTTTGAGTATTGTGGTACATTACGTGGATGATCCTCGAACGATCGTGTATCATGATGACCTCCTCGCATTCGTCTCACTGATAACCTGTCAATAAATTAATATAACAAAAGAAGGTCACTTTGTGCTACCGTAATTATCTACTTACAGATCGGGATCCTTAAGCTCTTCGAGAATCTCTTCGAAATGCAATCGATTTGGCTTTTTCATTTCAGCCTCTAGCATTTGACCGTATGGGCCACGTAGAGGCCGCTTTGAGTATCTTTTGAAATCTTGATCACTAAGGGCAGGACTTGGGCTCGAGCGATCTCGGCCTGTAGCCGGAGTTCGATCACTTTCGTTATCGGAAACTGATTCGGTGCAAAGAAAAGACTGACTCTTATGAGGCAATTGGGGAATCAAAATGCCGTCGTCTTTCTCTTCTGAACTTTGGCATGATAAACTTATCCGGCGTCGCACTTTGGTCCATATTGGCGGTTTATTATTCTCCGATTCAGGAGTATTTAAATCTAAAGAATACATTGATCCTGGTGTTTGGTTGTCCTCCGTCCCAGGACTGTTTAAGTACATAATTGACGAGCTTTCATCAGACTGATCGCCTTTAATGACACTATAGTTAGCCAAGGAAACCTCTAAATCCAGTCCTCTACTGTTGCGAACTTCAGAACTTTCCACCCAATCCGCGCTTTCAATGTACATTCCCTTTCGTCGCTTGGACTTATCTATTCGTTTTCTTTCCTCAGCATTGCTGCACAGTCGTTGCAAAGAACAGTCTAAGGATGATCGTTTCTCGCTACCAATTTCCATATCATCATGACTGTATCGCTTCTTTACTTCGGCGTAGTCAAACGATCCTTCTGGATTAGGATGCCTTTCACTTTGATGGAGTATTTCCTCTGGAAATGAATCTCCTTCGAACTCCTTTTCCTCTATTTCCTCTAATTGCGAAGAAGTGTGTTGACTAACAGAAATAATTGGAACAGTTTCTCGGATTGGTTGCTCACTCTCCCTTCTTTCTGAAGCGAATTCTAAAGCGACAGGAGCAATTGCATTGACTGTATCCGGATAAATTCCAAATTCGTCTGGTGCGACATCAACCCACTCATGGGGAGGATTCTCTAAGTTCCATTCTTGTGCGGCACATTCGTATACTGGAACTGGAATAAGACAAGTCGTAGCTGTTTGCAGAAAATTGTCAGGTGGTGATTCCAAAGGAATTTCTTCTTCCATCAGAGTAGCCAAGTTTGATTCAAACACTTCTGCAAGTTCGGTGGCTACCGAAGGCTGTGTTGATTGTTCCAGTACATCACTTTGTGCAGTTTCAATTGTCTGTTCGCTAACGGTTGATGGGACCTTTTCTCCTTCTACATCACTTTCGGTTCCTAAATTTGGGGTCGGATCGGCTTTTTCTGCGACTTGGCTTACATTGGCTTGATCTTTTTGCTCCTGTTCCACAGAAATAAAATCCTCCTCGGGTATAACTTCTGGAGTGCCCCTATCATTGTTATCATCACCACAATTTAAATTTACGTTAAGTTCGGTTTTTTTAAGTGGGATAAAAATAAAATTAGCTTCAGTCTTATCTTCTCTTCCACTGTCCTCAGACTTTGTTTCATCTTTTTTGGGTGCCAACGTTTGATCAGCATTAGCGACAGCTTCAGCTGTTTTATCACGGCGCAATCGATCCCTTAATGCACTTAAAGTCGTTCCAATATATTTGCCAGACGAGTAATCTATTTGGGAAAATGAAGCTGATCGAAATGGAATTCCCTTTCGAGCGTATGATCCAATCACAGTTCGTGACTCTGGTCGAGAAAGTTTTGTAGATATTTCGGGATCAATTTTATGCAAACCGGGTGGTGGAGATTTCGACATTTCTCTTGAAGAAAGAAGAGTCTCGAAATTTGAAAGACTGGTATTTGGTTTGAGCGTTTCAAATAAACGTTTGCTGTTGGATTTACAAAGGTCATTACTGCTACTACTGCTGGCAAACTTGTGTTCATCATGGCTGGTAGATGGTAGATTCGAATTCGAAGTCACAACATTCTCTTCATCCTGATCCATTAGCAAAATATCATCAGATTGTGTAGACAGGCTACGCAAAGGTGTGTCGTCGGTCTTCTCAAGGCTACTTGATGCTGAAACTGCATGCCTTGACTTTCTCGGAGGCGGAATTGGTGGAGGTGTTGGAGAAGAGCGATTCCTTCGCAATAGTTCAGTTAATTCTTTTAATCTCTCAGATTTATCTGATGATTTTCTTGACCTCTCCTGATTCGCTGGTGTAGGAGAAGATTTTCGTCCAAATCCTAATCGCTGCCAACGGTCTAATGTATTTCGACGTTTTTCCATCATAATCTGAAAAAGAATATACATTGAACATAAAAATATAAAATCATGCTAAGAACGCAAAAGTAAATTTGAATAAACCTAAAAATCCTGAAATACTTGCCTATTTTATAAGCGTATGCATTTTTGAACAGAAGGGAATTAAAAAATACTTGGAAAGAAAAAATATTATGTGTGTATGTACATAATACATATTAAATATCTATGCTGACTCAGCTCACTTTACAGATGGTTCGAAAACCAGAAGTTAAGTGGATTATGGCTTCTTCTGCAAAAAGCACATTTCTTATAAAAGAATTTTTTGATAGGGACATAACAATTTTGTATTTTCAAACAAACAATGTTTGTTTTGTCAATATCAAAACTTCAGTCTAGGTTTACATTTTTATCATACTGAACTTCATGAACGAGCAACGTTCGGAAATTATAAAAAATTACTACCGAAATTCTGAGTCGGTGTTCGCAACTTTAAGAGTGCTTACACCAATTTCTTCCAATTTCGAGTCAATGTGTTCACTATTGTATGTTTTTGTGCCAGTGCAGGGTGACAACGCATCGGTCGAAGTACCAAAAATATCGCAGTCGTAAGTGCTTCAGCTCAAAATGAGCCAAATCAGTCGATTCCACTCCGTTCACAAGAATTGGGAATCTATGTGTGGAAGAGTGGTGGAAAATTGGCTCCAAAGAATCGATCGCTACAAACATGCTCGCGGTGGTCATATGAACGAGATCGAATTTCATACATCCATTTAACATGTATGTATACTACACCTGGAATTTCAGCCCGATATCTCAATTATTCTGTGTTTTATTTAAATACAAAATTGTTATGTCATTATTGAAAAACCCTATAGATATGGTAGAACAATTCAACATTTATCTGAATTGGCCGAAGTATTATAACATTCCAGGAAACTATGTACATGCGTGCTGAACTCAACAGATACGGTTATCGTGCCGGAATAACAGAAAATCTCTCATTACGTATAAATCTCTGCTGAAAAGATAAACTATCTTAACTCTGTTCTCGTAGTTTTTCAGGAGAACGAAAAAACTGGAAAAAAAATTTTATATGAAGGATTTCTAGAAGTGAAATTTTATCGTCTTTTTTCCTAAAAAATCGACTCGACTGGACCTGATTCAAAGGTTAAAACCATTGAAAAGGTAATTAATATTGCTTTTAAAGTTTCGTGTCCAGTCACTTTCAGTAAAAAGAAAGTCCCAACGTGGTGGAACGAGGATCTGTCAAAGCTCAGGAAGCTTACCAGAGCGATCTTCAATATCTATTACAACCATAACGTCTGAATATATAAAAAATCCATCAGAGAGGCTAAGAAACAGAGTTGGATTGAAAACTGTCAATCTATCGAAACCCTTAAAGAATCTGCAAGGCTAAGTAGAATTCTGTCCAAAGGACACAGTAATCCGTCCTTCCTGAAAAAGTCTGACGAAAACTAGACAGTCTTTACTGCAGAGTCACTGGAACTTCTTATGAGTACACACTTTCCAGGCTGTGGTGACGATAGCGCCGAACAAGCCAGTTCCGATAGAGTTCCGCAGGCAGCATGGAATAGGACCACAAAAATTATCACAGAGGATAAAATCTCGTGGTCGATTAACAGCTTCTCTGCTTTTAAGTCACTGGACCCAGATAGCATTATGCCTATTATGCTACAGAATCTGCAAGATATAGAAATTCCCTGGCTATTACCAATTTATAGGAACTGCGTCAATCTAAACCACATCCCCTCTTCCTGGAGACGTGTCAAAGTTGTCTTTATCCCAAAGGTGGGCCGGCGAGGCCACGAATCCGCGAAGGATTATAGACCTATAAGCTTGTCCTCCTTTGTGCTAAAGAATCTAGAACGAATCCTAGATTTTCATATCCGTGAAACCCTGAAGAGCGCTCCACTGTCGAATTCCCAGCACGCTTACCTTAAGGGTCAGTCCACTGAGACTGCTCTTCATGAAGTGGTGCGCACGGTGGAAAAGACAATCCAGTACAAAGAATACACCTTTGTTGACATAGAAGGAGCTTTTAACAACATCCATACTGAAGTCATTCAGGGGGCTCTCACCGAGCTAGGTGTAGAGAATTTTCTTAGCCAATGAATAGTTTCCATGCTAAAAACTCGAATCATTCAGGCAACACTAGGAACAGCAGCACAATTAAGACGATTAGTAGGGGCACCCCACAAGGAGGAGTTATCTCCCCTTTGCTATGGCTTATGGCAATAAACAAAATTTTAGTGCGACTCGATAGGGAGGGATGGAAGGTGGTTGCGTATGCCAATGACGTGGTTATACTAGAATCAGGTAAGTTTCTCGCTACGATAAGTCAACTCACTGAGTGAGCTCTGGATAAGGTACACTCATGGACCACGAGCAGTGGCCTTGGAGTCAATCCGGATAAGACTTAAATGATGCTATTTACGATTTAAAACTAAAACCATGGTTCCGGAATTCACCCCACCTAAACTAAATTGTCAGCCACTTTCACCAAGCCCCAGTGCAGAATATCTAGGCACAATACTAAACCCGAAACTGAGTTGGAAGCTCAATATATAAAAGCGGATAAAGAAAGCAAGCTTAGCGTTCTGTGCCTGCAATAAAACATTCGGCAAAAATGGGGACTCAAGCTAAAGATGACCCTGTGGATGTACACTGCCATTGTGCGTCTAATTCTTACTTATGGCGCCATCGTCTGGTGGGCTGCCCGGAGTAAGAAATATATCATCAATAAGTTCAAGAAAGTGCAGAGATCAGCGTGTGTAGGTATTACAGGGGCACTGAGATCTTGTTCTACTGATGCTCTAAGTGTGATGCTGCACCTAATGCCCCTTGACCTTCACATCAAAGACACAGCTACCAGCAGTGCGGTCCGGCTCAGGGAATATGGCTTCTGGACCGCAAAGCCGTACGGTCACTGTGAGATCCTGGAAACCATTCCAGGAGATTTTGCTCGGGTGTTCGACTGATTACATGACACAATATCTTCGTCTTCCAGACTCTGCTAGTGTTTTCCAGGCGGAGCTTCTCGCTATTCGCGAGGCCTGCCGCTTGCTCAATATTCTCCAAACATCCAACCAAAATATCGCTATTTTCTCAGATAGCCAAGCCGTCATCAAAACCATTGATGCGATTACCATATCATCAAAGCTGGTAGACCAATGCCGGCTTGAAATTAATCAACTGAGTACCCATTCCACAATTACACTCATCTGGATCCCAGGTCATAGCAATTACGAGCGCAATGAGCGTGGCGACGAGCTGGCCAAGAAAGGATAAGCTCTTAACAATTCACTTCAACTTTTGCAGAAGCTGCAAGGACTTTAATGAAAAGAATCCTCGGAGAACTAATCCTGTATCGAAACTCTATCGGCTGGATTTAGCCACAGCATCCCAAAACATCAAATCAATAACCACATACAAATAAGGTTTAACGAGTTTCGTGATTACAAAACGGCGCACTCTAGCGCTAATTGGGCTCTTAAGAGCTGCCACCTTATCTACCTACCCAGGTAAGAGTTAAAACACAATTTAAGATAATCTACCTTTCGCGTGTGCTAACCAGGGAACGATTCTGAAAATGCGACAACGAACAACGAGAAAATAAAAACAGGCGACTGTGTCCACTAGTGTATTGTACAAAAAGAGATGCTATTCTTGCCCGTTTTTTAAATACATATGCATAAGATTTAAAAAAAAATTTTTTACAATAAAAATCAATACAAACTTCATCATACATAAAACATGCATTACACTTTTTAAAGTGTTTCAAAATCTTAGTGATACACGGTTTCGCTTTAACACGGTTTACTTAAAATTTATTACAGAGTTTCACTCTAACACGGTTCTCAATATTGATTACGTTTGTGTTTCTCCTATTTGTAAAGAAAGAAGTGAGCTGAAAGCATGAAAAGTTTAGGTCTTTGAATATGTTGTGAATATTCTAAACTCTAAAGCATCGGCTTAATTTTTTGGCATTCAGTGGAACCTATCGCTATTTTTCCATACAATCCTTTTCTCATTTTATACGGTTATTATGAATATATCTCCATACATTCTTTGATTCGATTTCCACTGCTTAAAATGAAATTAACATCTTAATTTTTTATATGCAAGCTTTACCTCGTTTCGCGCAGTTTCAATATGCACGCTTTTGTGTGGAACGTATCTACCATGTAAATCGAGGGATAGGTGTAATTAAATCGCTTTCGCACGAGCTTATGATCTATAGAGAGATCTATATCTCTCTTGACAGTATATTTTTGAACTGATTTTAATGATTTCAACACTGATCGAAAGCTTATCAATTGAGTATGGAACATAATAATAAAACTTTTAAATAAGTACAAATGAGTAGATTAATTACCAATTTTCATTATATATCGTATTTTGTAACCAGAATGCGATCGATTTTTTGCCGCCGGGAAACCAATAGTACGTATTAATTCTCATCAGACTCTTCGCTTAAGTCAGGGTGGATATCTGGGTCGACTTCCGTTGGCAAGTTTTAATAAAAATGACTAACTTTTTAAGTTTTGGTTCTATTAAGCAACTTAAATATTGAGCCCTGTTCTTGTGGCTTCCAAGCCCAGTACGCACTAAAAATAATTTGTTGTTCTGAAATAATACCTTAAGTTGACTATTTTATTTACTAATGGGTGGCCTGACTCAACTGATATGACATCTTATATCGACAAAAATTTGAGACATTTTTTTTTTAAATTTGAATAGTATCCTAAATAGACGTTAGATGATTTTCATCTTAAGTCGACTTAGGTAAACTATTTGTAGTAACTTACACGGAGAAAACTATACGTATCTTATATCAACATAAAATGTATCTGGAAATGCCAATTATTTTTTGATTAAGAACATCTTAAGTGAACTAAGGCGCTTCTTAGTAGGATATGATGTTATATGGACTTGGTATTTAAACAAATTTAATAAGAATTTTTCGGACTTAAGATGAAAAACTTTTTTTAATAAATCGGTATACAAGTTTTGTACAAACACGAGGTTCGGATACAACTACGCCTATTGAAATGGCAAACACTGTGCACTACAATGTAAGAAATTCACTCAAGTTGACTTAAGATAGTTTACCTTTTTAGCAGAGAAATATATCCTTAAAGTAAAGGCAATCGGAAAAAGGGCCCGATATGCTAAAGCTCCAGACCGGTCAGGCCTAGACTATTAAAAGAACTGCAGATTAACGCATGCAGGATACTGTCGTACAAACCCGTATACCCAGGTGCCAGGCTTATTCTCTCACGTCACAAATACACAGCTTTGGTTGGTTGTAAGTCTTCAATTTAGCTCTGAATTAGTGGCAAATCCTGACACACGGAAAAAAGTATTGGCACAGACCCGTTCTCGGAAAACAAATTCCCCTAGTTTTCTCATATTAATTTTTTTAACAAGAAACCAAAAAAGTATTATACATTGTAAATAAATTATTGAGAAGAAAAAAAAAACATTGTTTTATTGGGCTCCATTATTTTTAAAAAAAAAAAAGTATTGGCACAGTGACTTACTAGTATAAAATTAGCTTCTTCCTTACGGTATCAACATTTCAATTTACTTCGTCTTTACCGTTTGTAAGAGTCTGTTCGATTACTTTTGATAATTTCCATACAAAATAAAATTCTTTAAGGTAAAAGATGACAGGCAAGGGAAAGGGAACTACTTTGAGCGAAAGAAAAATTATTTCAGATTTGCATTCGAAAGGGAAATCGTTATCCGAGATTGGAGAAATTATAAACAAAAGCCGCTTTACAATTCGCAGCGTGATAAACCGCTTTAAGTGCTTGCAGTCCTTAGAAAACCTCCCAAGAAGCGGTCGTCCCACGAAACTTACGGGCAAGAAAGAAAGATGCGTTATTAAAACCATCAAGAAAAACCCAAAAACTACTTCGTCCGAGATAGCATCGGAGTTGAATGAGAATTTTGGTAAGACCGTTAAACCCAGAAATATAATACACAATGCCGGTTACAATGCGCGAAAACCGTTCATTAACAAAGTGATCAGAGGCAAACGCATTGACTTTGCAAAACCGCATGTGAACAAAGATGTTGACTTCTGGAGCCAAGTAATCTTCTCGGGTGAAAGAAAGTTCAATATTTTTCGGAATGATGGTCGCGAACTCGTATGGCGAAAACCGTATACCGTTCTACAGAAGGAAAATATGTTGCCAACTGTGAAACATGGTGGTGGGAGGTGTTATGGTTTCGGGATGTATGGCGGCATCCGGTGTTGGGGAGTTAGTATTTATCGAAGGGATTATGGACCAAATGATGTACCTCAACATTCTTAAGAAAAACCTTCACAAAAGCGCAGAAAAGTTTGGTCTTGTTGGACATTTTTATTTCTAGCTGGATAATAAGGATATGAAGCCAGTTAAACATCTTTGGAACGTGTTGGAAAAACAGATTCGGAAACATCATATTACCAACAAAAGCTAATTAAAGGGTATACCAGCTGATGAGTGGACTAAAATCGACTCAGAAGTTATTAAAAAGCTAGTTTTTTCAATGGAGAATAGATTGAAGGAAATCTTTAAAAAAACAAAGGAATGCCAACTCATTATTAATACGAATTCCACTTTTTAAATTTGCCCGTGTTTTCAAACTAACTTATAACTATGCCAATGCTTTTTTCCTCAAAAAAAAAGAAGTGTAATTAATAAAGAGTTTTTTTTTCTTTGGTTAGCCTGAAGGCATATTTGTTTTTCGATATTATTAAAACAAATAAATCAACATTATTTCAAACAAATCTGAAAAATATATTTTGTAGTTTTGATGCTGGAAGCACTTGTTTCCGAATATCGCATCTGTGTCAATACTTTTTTCTGTGTGTGTATGTATGAGCATACTAAAGTAGAAGTAGGCAAAACTTTTAAATATCTGGTCTAGTAAACCACAAAAAGAAAGCAGTCCTCATCAGCTGCCGCATAAAAGTTGAGTCATTCAGGTGGATGAGTACAACATTGCCGTGCATCAAATGCCTGCGAGAGTAAATGGGTCACAGGTTAAACGAGACAGATACTTTATCTCTAGGATAATATGACCACATACATATGTACCATAAAACTAAAATCAGGGACTTACTTACTTACTTAATCGAACGGACATTTCTCGGTTTGTAGCTCTGCATCTGCGCAGGTTACCGGACGATCGGTATCCATGCAATAAGACGAAGCACCACCTTCAACATTTGTTGCCGCAGCGTAGACAGGCGATCGAGGCGAAAATCCTCGATTACTTTGTTTGTAAATGCCCGGTTTTCTCCAGAATCAGGCAAACCTATCTTTAACAGCCTTATTGACGAATTTTTAAGCAAAAACATTTTTGACATGCTATCCTTCTTCAAACCCACAGACTGGATATAAGAACCACAAAACACCAAGCACACTCACGTTTTTCAATCAAAGCTGATTTCCAAAAATACGGCGTCATAATACGCTAATTGGGTCTAAGGCAAACCGGCCTGAGAACCGCCACTCCTAGCTACCTCCTGTCTACAATGAAGCAAACATAATTTAGGATAGGATGTCGTCTGTGGTTCTGGGAATGACAGAACTGTGAACAAAAGCAGGTAATAAACCTTTCCTAGCAGGATCATGAGCCTCTATCAGGCATCAGAGAGACAGCCAGATATGATGATTCGATGGGTGGTCTGTGCTGCGATTGATCGGGAAACTACTGACTGCTTAAAATTTGATTTGAGCCAGTAGCGCAACAATCAAGTTTGTAGTCAAGTGCTTGCTTTACCAGCTCGTGGTGGCCCCTGGTAACTTCAAGTATAAATTGCAAATGCGTAGATTTTAGAATAGGTAACGGTTGGGATTCCGCGTCACTGCAAAATCAAGCTACAAAATCGATATACGCCTCAGATAAAAACTGATCACATGTTGACGACTTTTGGCTATTGTAGCCGGACTAAGAACGCTCCTCGGCTCAGGGAGAGAACGACCTCCAAGTCCCAGATTCCCACATTTTGAATAAGAATCAATGCTATGAAGCTTGGACATTTTGGGGCTAATTGAAGTATGGGGTTAGATGCGGGAGAGCACCAATCCCTAACGCGTAATACAGTACTACTCTATAGCGGTAGACCATCTGGCAATCCACAAGAACCTGGAGTGTGACTGCTATTCTCTCCAAAAGCACACCCCTGTATGCCCTTCGCTTATATTCTAGTAGTCGCACGAAAACAGGATTTTAACGGCCAGATTCCGGAGTAGAGTCTGACGCGTCGTCATCATAAAGTGCTACGCTCCGAGAGAGCTCTCGTCTAATGACGAGAAGGAGACCTTCTACGACCAGGTTGGCGCACTCTTTAGCACAATGCCAAACGGAGACATCGACATGGTAATGGGGAATTTGAATGCAAAGGTAAGCAATGACAACAAGGGCTCAGACATATTATCAGCAAGCAAGCCAACCGTCTCGCTATAGGGGACACCATGTTTGAACACAAGATCTGCACAAAGTCCATTGAATGACAAGCAAGCAACCTCTAACGTCTCTTGGACATTCGGTACAGATGAGGAGCCGGTGCGGAAAAAGCACCGTGCAACTAAGTACTGCTGCAGTTCGACGATTCCACCGCAATATACATACGAATGCCTAGGTATAGAATCGACAGATTAAAAGATCTCTTAGTACACTAGCAATGCAGGGATCACCTTTTGCAAAACTGGAAACAATCAGCCACTATTCAAAACCATGGTTGTACGATGGGCTGAGAGGGCCTGAACTGCCAACTGATCCCCACCTCGTGTTGTGTAATTTGTATTTCAACGATAAAGTACCTTTCCTACCAAAGCGTAACCCGGAGTTCAAGAAGCCATCAGAGAGAAGAAGAAAGCCTTCAAATTGTGGAAACATTTGAGGGACCCAGCTTCTCGAGATCGGGGCAGGCGGTAAGTACTTGCAAGCTGACTGTTAAAGCAGCTAAACACCTAGCGATTGGCAAATTGGGGTGATTGTTCCTCCTTTTAAGAAAGATGATAAGAGGGATTGCTTCAATTATAGGACTACAGTATGTATCTGATTTCTTATGTCATCTATTCTGATGGTGGGAACAAAATGGCGGACAAACATTTCCACTTTAAAAACGAATTTGTACTAATTACCTCGAGATTTGCAAGGATTTTCAATTTCAACGAAATCCAATCAATTTTGAAGAATTTCAAGATGGCGGATCCAAAATGGCGCCCAAATTGGTAGCAGGCGGTTTCTGTTCACTGTTATCTACTATATTACTTAAAAATAAAAACCCGAAGTTAGGATTTATTTGAGTTGAGAATTGTACCGTCTTAGAGATAAAAAGGGGCGTAACCCGCCCCCCTCTCGACCGATAACGCCCATCTACGAACTTAGCCGAGGTATTCGCCATATGAACGTGTATACCAAAACTTATTCAAATCACTTCATAATTGTGGCCTCAATCGTGTCCACAAGAATCCGTTATATTGCATATATATATATACATATATACATATGTATGTATGTATATTCCTACAGCTGTGTTCAAAATAATAGTAGTGGACCTCGATAAATTGCTTATAGAGCTTCTTTGACAAACCACGTATTTGTTTTGATTCAAAAAAAACAAGGAAAAGAACGATTCAATCATTCTTCATATTTTTACTCCGAAATTCTTTAACGTTATTACGGTAAAAAAAAAAAAAAACTTTTCATAAGGGTGGTACAGGAGTTCGTTGTTCAAAAAAATAGTAGTATTTGCTTAAAACGAATGATTGCATATATGATATCTCTTAAAATTTAATGTTTAATATAATTAAAATTAAGAATAAACAAAATTAAGGTGAATATTGTAAGTTATTATCGAAAATCGCTTTACACAGACGTTCCATAACGTCAACCTCGTCTTAGCACCATTTAGCTGGTATTTAACTCCACTCATCCTTCATCACCTGTCAAAGCTCCTGAATATAAATGGACTAGCATTCGCTATATTACTCTTGATGTCTTAACGATGCGATTGAGGTCCGATAACAGTATGAACCACGATATAACCTTAACTCCCCTGAACCAAAACAACTTTGTACTTGTACATGTACCCGGTATTTGCACCAGGAACATGGTTATCATCCTGTTAGGAGTCTTATTTGAGTGGCACCTGATGGTTGGCATTTCAAGGAATAGCGTTGTCTAAGATTTCAAGGTATACAGGTTAATACATGTTGATTTAGTAGGTGGATCGGCTCTACGTGAAACGAGAAAAATGCCTGAATCAGTACTTTTGAACCATCATACTTTATAGTCTTCGTGGTGCATTTTCGATGATACCCGGTATTAGGTAGGCAGCGGACATGTGTCAAGAAACAGTTCGACCGAAAAGGGCTATATATTTTCGTCCTTCCACAATATGTTCCGCGAATACAAATTCCACGAATTAAACATTCCTTGTTAGTCTTTGCTGTTCATTTTGACACTGTCTAAAAGAAATACTGTGGCAGTCAGAACTAAAATAAAAATACTGGACGAACTAAAAAGTGAAAAAACAAGGAAAGAAATATCCAAAAAGAACAACATATCAGAAAGCAGTCTAAGCAAGACTTTGTACATTAAAAGAAATCGGAAACCTTAACATGAAATCACTACTAATATTATAAAAGTGAAACGTTGTCCGTTTGTTTGTTTGTTTGTTTGTTTGTTTGGATTTTACCTATGCGAAAACTATTAAACCAATCAACCTCAAATTTTGCACACAGAATGGTGGTACATCGGGTCATATAATAGGCTATCTTATTCAAGAGCCGAGCAGTTAACAAAAACGTGGAGCAAGTCGGAAGAAATTCCTTGCCGCACACGAAAAGATATTTTCTTCGATCGTGAGCCACATCGGTTGATGAGCGTACGTGTTGTTTTTGTTTTGCCCAGTTTCACGAGGGTAGTTTTTCATTTCCTTTTCTGCTGTGTTGTTGTTTTTTTTTTTTTTTTTTCGTTCTTTGCTTCTATATATTCGTGTGTACAGGGTAATGATTTGGTGGTTGGTACGGTAGATACCTATATATACATACATACATTGGATGTACATCTGTACATTTGTATTTATATATTTATTGCATTACATATGTATTAACATATGTACGTACATATGTGCATACACAGGTAATCAAATTCAATTAACTCTGGAGAATTGAGTTAATGAGGGAAAAGGTCATAGCGCAGTTGGATCAGTTTACCCGTTCCATTTGTGGGCGAGTGAACTTTGGTATTGTTATGATGACACATCATCTTTTTTTCGAGCTAGCCGGATTATTAATTTTTTTACCCATATGCGCAATTGTCTACACATTTTTCCTGGCAATTTTTTTTATGGATTCTCTTTTTCGGTAGATAAAGGAATAGCGCGTCGACGCGACGCGACAGGCTGGGTATGGGATCGTGTGTGCTTGATGTAGGTATAAGATTGCCGGTTGCGGGAGGGGAATTTTTTGTTTTGATTTTATTTTTTGCAAAGGATGTATGTATGTATGTATCTATTTAACGAATGTATTCAAATTCCAAGGACTTCTGATTTAGAATGAATTTGACTTGGAGGATGACTTTTCGAAAGAAGGGGACAGTAGGTGAACCAACTTGAGTAAGAGGGAAAATCGAGTTAGAGGGATATTAGAGTTAAAGGAGGTTCGGTTCGACTTAAAGAATTTGATTACATTTGCAAAAGTGGCAGAATAAAATACAGTCGATTGGGTTGAAAATAAAATTCCGATTCAGATTTAAGATGAGATTATGATATATTATATAATCATGATAAGTCTTTCATAAATTGTTTGAAGAAGATGTCGATTTCTGGATTGAAATGTAATAACCCCGAGCAACGCCGGGTATTATTCAGCTATTCTAAATAAAACAATGACCAAACCATAATCACTCTATTTTATGGAAAAAGCTGAAATATATGCCATACAATTAAAAATTCCTAACTTTAAATCTAACCCTTTCTTCAACGATGGAAGAAAGCATCCTCTTTAAAAGATTCCAGTATATCGCTTGTAAGACTCCCCGGAAAGCGTACCTGAGGTGTTGGAAGAGCGTGCCAAAGCTGTGATCGAGTTCAGGTTGGTGGATGAACAGTGCGGCTTTCATTCGGGTTGAAGCACAACCTGCCAGCTATTCACTCTTAAAATCGTACTTGAGAAGGCATGGGAATGTCCTTAGTCTTCTGCTGTTTTGTGGATTTAAAGAGACTCTCAACTGGAAAACCATTGAAACAGATGGAGAAGTTTAAGTTTGTCTGGGTCTTATTTACGAGTGATGAAAGGATCAAAACTGATTTATCCCGTAGGATGTGTTATCAGGAGGTCCAAAGTTGGATTGGAAGCTAAGCTATCGGTTATCTATGGCCACGCGATTTCGGTAATAACCGAAAGAAAAAGACCGCGAATACAAGTTGGCAAAATGAGATTTCTTCGTTGAATTGCTGGGCTAACTCCCCGAAAACTTTTCAATATTTGGGACTCTGGGTCGATGGGTCGATTTTTTTTTTTTTTTTTAATTTTTGAAAAATTAAAAATATGTGACATTTAGCGTTGCCCCTTTTATCCAAAGCAAATGTAGAAAGTATACTAACAATAAAAATGTAGTATTTAAAAAAAAAAAGAAGCAAAATAGAAAATGTTAGTTCATTCTCTTTTTTTTTTGCGTTATTACTTACAGCATTCAGTTTCAACAATAAAATATAATATAAAAACATAACAAAAATATTAATTCAACAAATTAAAAAAAATGCAATTTAAATCTGACATCTGCAAAGTTAAATAAAAAAAATTGAGAAATTGGAAAAAAAATTGAGTTTGCATATAAAAGTTATTAAGAATAGAAGAGAACGGTACTTTATTTTTCAATAAAAATTGTACGAACTCGTTTAAAAAAGTACAATTTAAGCAATGGCTTTGCGGTGCCTGACTGAGAAAAGTATAATTCACTTATTTACGGAACATTAATAAAGAAGGGTTTGGATAAGATTTGAATTAAAAGTTTTCTTCCAAAATTCTTTTTCTGTAGTTGCATGCTACATAATATGCCACTAAGGCGCTCCAGTCGCTACAATTTCAAAGATTCTCGAATTCACTTCTGTTAAGACATTTCTCTCCCAAATATCTTCGCCTGATTTCCTTCAATATTGTGCAGGTACCAATAAAATGTGCAGTGTCTTCTGTTTCTTCTGTGTTGCATAGGCTACCTATTAGTGGAAGGTAGGTGCGATAAGGCATGTAATTGAGTTTTAAAAGTTCTGCTCTTGTTCGAAAGATCAGAAATATTTGGGAAATAATAAGGTTTGAATTTACATAGCCTATGTCATCGTTTTTGTAGATTGAACGCAAACTTGAGCTTTTTGCTGCAATGATGAACTCTCTTCCTATCGATTGGTCAACATCAGATAAAAAGTTGCATGATGATCTGGCCATTTAGGAAGGTTGGATTCCATCATCGTAAGGCCTATGCTATATTGAGAAGCGATATTCTCCCAATTTTTGTACTACTGTGATCTGGTTTTCAAAGCTTTTATCACCACAATTTTAAAAGTTTTAAAGGTTATCAATATGTGTCAAAGGCAACACTAAAAACTCTATTGAGATCGGCGCTAGGACAAGCCTTGATGAAGGTATTAGGGGATTCTAAATTTATATTTACTCAGATTGCAAGGCAGCGCTTAAAGCACTGACATCACACTTCACGGAATCTAGGTCAGTCAAGTGCTGTAACAACACCTAACAAGCACTTGCACAGCAAGGTCCACCTTGGTTGGGTGAAACTGTGGGTAAGGCAGGCTGTTTTGGACAAGAGTGGTTTAAAAAACAAAATGCAACCGAAAGTTATCATAAAGTTTTATCTTTATCACGCTCGCTATCGAAAAGACATTGATTGCCCGTTTTCTGAATTTAAAAACAAATCTTGGTTTCATTATTGTTAAAATCTGTTTTGTTTTAGAAAGCTTTAAGTATGGCCTATTAAAAACCAAAATAAATTTATGACAAAGTATGATTTCTATTCAATTAATTAATGTACATATATGTACAAACGTAGATAATTTGAATAGTCAGTTGTACATACGTGCAATTGTTTAATGCAGGTTATATGCCTTTAGTAGTGGATGATGCTACACTCAGCGAATGTTTAAGTCATCCATTGCTATTTGTAAATAACTGTGCTTAAGAATGAATCCACGCCCTGTGTCTAGGAGTTGAATCTGGCGAACACCGAGTTAGTGCACTTTACAAGGAGAATATCAATACCAACGTACGAATATCGTCCAATGGAGTTGATCCGATATCAAAGAAGACTAGGTTTTAACCTGAGCTGCCATTAAAGGGTTTAAACGCTTTATTTGTCAGATATTTACGACTTTTGAAAAAAAAAAAAATTAAAAGATCTCTTTGGTTGCCCTCTGTGACTGAGTGTGATCCTTAAAATGCATGTAAAAGAGATTTTGGAAAACCATGGGAATTGAAACCAAAAGTAGTATGTTGTATTATTTTACTATGGCGAGACTTATCTTAACCTATGGCTTAAAAAATCGCTGGAAAACCTTCGAAAGAAATGCTATCTTAAAAGCTTCATATAGATTTAACGGACAGGCTGCTGGGGTGTTTATTCAGATAGTCAGGCTGCGCTTGAAGCATTCATATCCCACTTCAAGGAATCTAAGTCACTCAAGTGCTTGCAATTACTTGCCAGACACAATAAGGTCAAGCGTGGTTGGGTGCCCGGCCACCATGGCATTGTAGGTAATGAAACTGCGGATGAGCTGGCTAGGGCCGGTTCGGCTTCCGCGCTCTTGGGACCTGAACCCTTCTGTGGCGGTAATTGATCTACCACCACAGCTTTGTTAAACAACTGGTTACCCCAAGTTCGCCTAGCCCATTTGGGAAAATATTCCCGGGCTAAGGCAATCCAAGCGCTTTTTCAACAAGGAAATTCTAAACCTTGACAGAAACTACAAGAGGAAGCTAGTGGGCTTCCTTATCGGGCATTGTAGCCAAGATATCATCTCAAAAAACTAAACCATTGTTCAGATACATAGCGTCGGTTCTGTTTGGAAGTGGAAGAAACCCTGAGCTCATTTTCTGTGAATGAGCGGCACTGTACTGGCTACGTAGACTGGTCTATCATAAGGAATTCTGTTCAATAGTTGAATTTAGAAACTCGGCTACTAATGGCATACTCACCTTTATTGGTAAGGTAGTAGAGTAGATTTATTGGTTAGGCTAAGTAGATCGGTGACGCAATAGACCTTTATAGGTCGCAGTGTCAGCCATAAGGTCACGTTCTTAATAAAAAAAAAAACATATACGAAAAATCTTGAAGATTTTGTTGCGTAAGGGTATGCTAACATCCCGATACGGCAAAAATCAGATTTGCAGACTCAGTTGCAAATTAAGTTTCTTTTATTTATTTGGATGGTCAGCAACAAGGATAACGATAAGCAATGAGAGGTGGAGGAGCCTTAAAGCTAAGGTTTCCTCGGACATCCTCACGCACTGCCTCGCTAACCCTTCGTTAGCTCCGCCGACCTTCACGGACGGCGGATGGCACCAGACCGGGGCCAAACTGATCACGTGCAGTGATCAGAATTCGGCCGACTATATACAGTCGACCATAGCCAAAATTGGTGCGCTTTGGCCTGGGGCCAAGCTTAAAGCCGTGCGTGAGGCCGAAATTCCTGCCCGACCCAGAGCTAGGACTTGGGTCCCCCCAGGCCCTACGGACCCGGAGGACATTCTGCGGCTCATCAGGATACAGAATCCTGACCTTCCTACGCACAATTGGAGGGTCATCAAGGCCGGGAAGCCCAATGACGCTGGGAGATTAGTATCATTACTACTCAACCCGGAGTCTATTGAGCTTCTCAGCAAGAAGGATTTCTGTGTCTTCTATGGGCTGGAGACACTTCAACTCCAGGTTTACAGGAGAGACGAGCCCTTGGTTTCTGGCATAGCTGGAAAGCCGATAGTGGCTAAGGCCAGGCTTCTCACGAAGCAGGAGGGTGGCGATCAGTCTTCCGATTCGGAGGACTGTGACACCACAGTCATAGAGGCGTCTGTACCGGTTAGCTCCAATGCTCCGACTGGTACAGATTAATCTACACCACTCCAAGGCAGCTTCTGCCAATTTGCTTCTCCGCTTGGAAGGAGGCGGGGAGGATATCGCTCTCATCCAAGAGCCGTGGGTTACCAAGGGTACCTGCATAGCGGGATTGAGAGCACGGAACTACACGCTGTACTATGTGAAAGGACCAGGTAAACCCAGGACCTGTATTTTAGCTAGGAACAGCCTTAGAATGTTTCTTTTGTCCAATTTCAGCGATCCGGACTTTGCATGTGCGAGGTTAGAGCGCGGAAAGGAGGAGGCAATTTGGATCGCCTCTGCGTATATGCCTTATGAAGAAACGAGGCTCCGACCAGCGGAAAATATACGCAAGGCGATCAGCAGCGCCGAGAGGGAGAGACAGCTTCTCGTCATAGGCGGCGACGTCAATGCGCACCACATCGCTTGGGGAAGTAGCGATATTAACGAGCGAGGTGAGTCTCTTTTTGATTACTTATTGGATAAGTAATCAAAAAGCTGAAAGCTTGGCATCTCTTCTGTGAAAGCATAGAAAAGACGAGCGATACTTCCCGGATTAGGAAAATTCTTTCCAAGTCCCCAACTATTCCTAGTTTCATCAAAAAAGCGGACGGTAACTGGACAATGTCCAGCGAGGAAACGCTAAAACTGCTTCTGGACACACATTTCCCCGGAAGTGTAACAGTAGCGGATTGCCCAGTGGAAAGCCACAATATAACCCAACTGCCGGTGCCAAATGAAGTTGTCACTACGCAAAGGATAAGTTGGGCAGTGCGCAGCTTCCACCCCTTTAAATCACCGGGGGCGGACGGGATAGTTCCAATGGAACTGCAGGAAGGTTTGGCTGTGCTGAACCCCTGGCTATCTCTAATATTTAAGAGCTGCTTGACCTTTGGTTACACCCCTAGATCCTGGAAGAGGGCTAAAGTAGTCTTCATACCGAAAGCCGGTAAGACATCGCATACTTCCCCCAAAGACTTCCGTCCGATCAGTTTATCATCCTTTCTTCTGAAAACACTAGAAAGGCTGATTGATACAAGCATAAGATCCAACCTGGATAACAGCCTCATATCGAATTCCCAACACGCATACTGCAAGGGGAAATCGGTGGAGACTGCACTACATGCACTGGTGAAGACCATTGAGAGCTCTTTGCACAGCAAGGAGTACACAATGGTATCCTTCCTCGATATTGAGGGAGCCTTCAACAACGTCAGAACAGAGGCAATTTCCACTGCACTCCGTAACCTGAAGGTTAACAACTGCCTCTGCTTCTGGATCGAGCATATGCTTAAAAGCAGGCTGATTCAGGCCGAGCTGGGGAGTTGTTCGATGAGCAGGACGGTCTGCAGAGGTACACCGCAAGGCGGAGTACTATCACCACTGCTCTGGCTAACGGTAGTCAACGAACTGTTAATGATTTTGGACAGGGAGGGATTTACTACAACGGCATATGCTGATGATATTGCAATCGCAATCACTGGCAAATTCCTCCCTACAATAAGAGACCTTATGGAATCTGCCAGGCAGGATGGACGAAGAAGGTCGGCCTCGGGGTTAATCCCTCAAAAACCGAACTTGTCCTTTTCACAAGACGCTATAAGATTCCGTATGTCACCCCTCCCAAACTAGAAGGCACGGAAATCCAATTTGTAGACCATGCCAGATACCTGGGGGTCATACTCGATACGAAACTCAGCTGGAAGCTGAATATTCAGGACCGTGCTAGGAAAGCTTCAATTGCCTTATACTCCTGCCGGAAGGCTCTGGGCCCGAGATGGGGCCTGAAGCCTAAAGTAGTCCATTGGATATATACGGCGGTAGTGAGGCCGATCCTCATGTACGGTGTATTGGTCTGGTGGACAGCACTGGACATAAAGACCAACAGCAGCCTGCTTGAAAAGGTACAAAGGGGATCATGCATCTGCATAACGGGTGCTTTAAGAACAACCCCCACGGCTGCACTGGAAGTAATGCTCCATCTGCTTCCTGTTGACATCTTTGGGAAGCTGATGGCAGTCAAAGCAGCATTAAGGCTCAAGGAATCCTCCCAGCTGATTAGCACAGCAATGGGCCACTCTAGGATCCTTAACGGCAACAATACTATTCCTATCAGAATGGACTGCGTTGTCCCCTACATTGACTTCAACGTCAGGTACAAGACTCGGATTCCTAGCAGAAGCTCTTGTGAATCTGGTACAGTTTTAAACGATTCCACATTAGAAATATTTACGGACGGATCCAAGACAGCGGGTGGTACGGGGGCTGGAGTCTTCTCAAATGCACCGGGCTTAGCCATCACCACGCGACTGCCGGATCACTGTAGTGTGTTTCAAGCGGAAATTACGGCAGTCTGCGAAGCTGCGGCTTGGCTTTCAATTAATGCGATAGATTGTAGCGCTATTGTACTATACATAGACAGTCAGGCAGCTATTAAAGCCTTGGAATCGCCGACAATACGATCAAGGTTGGTAAAGCAATGCCGCAGATCTCTTAACGAGATTGCAGATAGGTGCGACGTAACCCTGTGCTGGGTCCCAGGACACAGGGACGTTCCAGGCAACTGCAGAGCGGACGAACTGGCAAAAGAGGGTGCAGGACGGCTTCTCCCCGTAAACCTGGGGGGACCCCCTGCGCCCATAGAATTGATCAAGTTCCTCCTTGACAGAGATGCCAAGAAACTGGCAAACCGCAGGTGGAACAACATCAGCACTTGTCTCCTTTCAAAACAAATCTGGCCCAAGCTGGATTTAAAGAAGACGGGGAGACTTTTATCCACTAATCGTAAAAATCTAGGTTCACTAGTAGGAGTCCTTACCGGACATTGCCTGATAGGCAGGCATGCACTTAGATTGGGGGTCCCCTCCAACGATTTCTGCAGAAGCTGTAGGGACGAGGAGGAAGAGGAAACCACGACCCACCTGCTTTGTACATGTCCTGCTCTCGCGACGCTTAGAAGAAGAACCCTCGGTGAATACTTCTATGATGATCTTAACGATCTTGCTGAACTAGACATCCAAAAGATAAGCAACTTCATCTCTGGAACGAAATGGTTCAAATCTTAGGGTTCACACCGCTACGGTTGCCCACTTCTGTTGTAGTTATGCCACATTTTCTGGTTCCCTGGTGCCGGTTTACTTCGTTGTGGTATCACAATGGGCCATTCTGGCCTAAGTGTGTCCCTGCCTAAGCGGGGACAGCCACCTAACCTAACCTAACCTAACCTAACAAGGATAACGACCAAAGTGAATTGCCAACGAAGCAGAGCAAATGTTGAAGAATTGCGAGAAGAAGAACCCACATGGTATCATAGCATGTGGACAGCATTGTGGACAAATTTTCTAAAGGCAAAATCTGCAAATGTCACTAGTCCGAAAATGCGTGTACGCAAAAGTCCACAAATGCGTGCAAATAGTCCCAAAAGGGCGATCACATGATTTGCGGATGACGTCTGCGAATTGTCCGCAAATATCCTGTCCGCAAGGATTTGCGGTTAAAAATTTGGTGATCATAAGATTTGCGGACGTTTGAGACACATTTTTCTGAACAATTTGCCGGCATCCGCAAATCGTCCGATATTAGCTTTACGAGCATCTTCACCAGAGAACTGGTGAGAAATCAATAGACACACTCATTCAAGGAAAAAAGTCACAGTAGATGGCCCATACATATCGAAAAGACGACGGTTCCATTGCTAGCTACGCTAGCCAGCGGAATCCTCTTACCCAAGACAGAAGGAAACGGCGTCGACCGAGAAATACATACAAACATATGTTAACACATGGCGCACAATAGTGAGGAGAAGCCATGATAAATACAAAAAGCCGTATACAATGGCGCCTAGGCGTAGTAGAGGCCAAGGACCCAGAAGGAGAAACAGGACATAAACTTAATAGGGCTAATGAGTCTGGTTCCCCAATCTTTTATAAAGATCCATTTGCATAGCGTAGGAACAGAATAAAATCTTGCGATTAAAAGGAATCTAGATTCAAAAACATTTCGGTCGAATTGTACTATCTACATTTAATTTGTTTTTTATCGATGAAAACCAAATAATAAACATGATAACTGTGAAAAAATAGAAGAACGATCCGTAAAACGAAACAAGAGTTAAAAATTCGAGTCATATAATTTGTGTATCTGATTGACCAGAAATTTTTATTCATACGCGCACTGAAATTTCATTCTTGACGTCCTCTCAAACTTGTAATTACAAACATTTACCTAATTTTAGAAAAAAGAAAATAAGCAAAACATTACCTCTTTACAAAGCGCTCCGGATGCATGATTTTGTGGTATATATCCAAATGACTCAATGGTAGGTATCCGTTTTAAAAGCAGCGGTCCTCGCACCGTAGGTGACGAAAAATTTAAGGAAAGCGATGAAGATGATGAATTCGCCGATAAGCTATCAGTTGTATCAATATGAGTTGGAAAAGTTGACAAGTCGCTACTGTTTGAATTATCCTCTATTAAAGTTTGATACTGCGAGTCGGTAGACGAATGGTTACGATAATGTGCAATTTTATACAGCAAACAACTCTCTACAATACACTCATTATTCACTGTGTGCCATTGAGATTCATCTACCTCTTGGCGATTGCCACATTCGCAGGCAACACTTTTCTTCTCACTGAGATAATTTAAACTACTATTTATATCTATATCACTTAAAATGCAATCTTGTACATCTGTAGTAGACGCACTATGAAAATAAGAACCGAAATTTCCACGGACACCAATCAATTGGCCAGACGTTGAAGACTTCGATAGATTTGCGTTATTTGTATCGCTTAGCGATTTAAATATCTTTTTACTGTTCCCGTTGCCTGCTTGCTGACGATGATGATATTTGTGATGATGCTGGTGCTGATCTCTACTGCGACTTATATCTACATCGATTTGCGTTACACTTGGGGCCGAAGCTGACACTGATTCCGAAAAAGAATAGTCGTGTTGGGGAATTAGGACGTTACTAGAACTATGAGTTACATCGGGAGTATTTTCCTGTTCAATATGATGACTATAAAGCGATGGCTGTTGCTTGTATGGCTTACAAGTTGAAATGAGACTATCGTCACTAGCACAACGACGTGACGTTATTTCACTAGTCCGAAAGTGAAGTTGCTTGCTTAGTTTCGGAGTTAACTGGCGAATAACTACGGCACTTGGTAATACAACGGCGGACGCGCTATCGTTCTGTGAGGACTGTTCGACCTTTGCCCGGCTTAATGGAATATCACCCACGGACCGATTTCCATAAACCCCACTATTCTCAACACTTTTAAGGCGACCAAAACTATCGTAGCGCAATGTTCTTTTACCAGATCTGATTAAATCTTTTCGCTCATCATTCACGCGCCATTCACGACCGTTCAACAACGACGGATTTTCTCTGTCGATCGCATCGGAATTGTTATTGTTGTTAATGTTATTGGTGCTATTATTACTCCTTGTGATCGCTGTGTACACAGTATCGTAGTCTTGCTCACCGCCAGATACAGATTTAATACTACCACCACAAAAGTTGTCACTTACACTCTGATCCGAATTTGTGTTATTGCCAGCGGAAAAACAACCTAAAAACTCACATCGTTCGTCACCTTGATCATCTTCTTCTTTGTCGGATGCCCTCGTCAAATTATTCTTAGACTTCGGTTTTTCGAATTTTTGGAGTTTTCGGCGGAAACTCGTGGGATCGTAGTATGACTTATCCGACTGATTTTTCTCCTGGTTTTTACTAAATGGACTTATGTGGTTTTTATTTTTATTAATATTGCTGCGTTTGTTCTTGGACGGTTTTGGGGGAACGGGAGGTGGAGGAACTTTTGCTTTAATTGACTTTGGTATCGATGAGGATCGATTTTTACCAACAACTACCGACGGACCACCGTGTCTTGTATGATGGGAATTGAAATTATCTTCGAGTAAAGAACGCGAAAACTTTTGCTTATGGATACTACTGTTCGACAGAGTGTACGAGTTTGCTCGATTTGATTGTTTCGAGATGGCTTTACTGTGGCTGGCGATTGTATAACAACAAATCGATGGGGAGGAAGATGAAAGCGGAAGCGAGGACAACGATGATAATGTTGATGATGACACCGCCGCGGATACAGATGAATGGGAATTATTTTCCACGGTGATTGTCGACGAAGAGGAATCATTGAACTCACGACGCGAGCACGATTCTTGGCAGACTGAATCCGAATTTAGCCCATTTCCACAAAATTTGCTATTCATGAATCCGTAGTTCTCATGTAGTGACGGTAAAGATGTAGAGGATAATGGTGCTCGTAGCGGCGGTGGCGGAACCGGCAAGAAGCTTTCCCGTCCATACAAACAAGAATCATCTCCGCAGCATGTGTGATTTTCTTGCGTCTGCGTAGCAATACTTATTGCCACGCATTTGTTTACAGTAGAAGTTAAAGCTTCTTGAGTATGTGCATTTGCATAGATTGCCCCGTCGCCTATTTTCATTTCCTTACCATTTGCATGGGCTTCCCTTTGCAATGAACTATTCTCCACAATTGAATCAACACTAGTTGACATTTTTTCTTTTATTATTATTTACAATCGAATTTAATTATTAAATTTATATTTTTCTTTTATATGCGAAGAGAGAATAGATAAAACTTTATTTATTTTCCATCAACTGTTCGGGCAAATTACTCAATGACTGAACGAATTCAGTTATACAGCTTCGGAGATATTCTTAGCTAGAAGAAAATTAAAAATAAACTAAAGAATTTTTTTTGGATAAGTTATCTTTGGATATTTTATGTATTTGAATTTTAGGAAAATGTGGAATTACTAACGTTAAACTTGGATGTATCATGACTTCACAATGCGTTCCAGTAGTGCCTTTCGATTGTATGCATGTATCATCTGCATTTGCGGCTGTTCTGTGTGCTATACAATTGTGGTTGTTTTTTCTTTTGGTGCATGGACGTTCGTCAAGCTTATCTGTGGGATGTGGCGTTCGGCCAATTATTGCAGGTGATGATCTTTGTAAATTGGTTGGATCCTATGATCATACTTTTTGGGAGCAGTGTACGCTGTAAATCTATGCACCTTCAGACCAAATTCACTTTGAAGTTTTGCTCTGAAACAAGATAAAGAAAATAACTGAGTAATATATACCTTTTCGTCATATAATGGATACAATACGAATGTACTTATGTGTGTAGAAAGTTAAAATGAAAAAATAATAGCGCTATACAGAACTTATAAAGTAAATTAAATAACCATACATATGTAACCAGAAGTGTAGAAAAATTAAAAACTGCGGGGAATATGAAAGCGTAAAAGCTTTTGTTTTTAAGATTTTATTGTTTATTTTGGTTTTTTGAGGTAAAAATAAATAAATCCACTTAATAAAATTAAGATTTTAAGTAGTGATTAATCAACCCTAAAACAGATGCTACACGCACACAGTTATTAGTCATATTTTAGACTGAGGAAGAATTTTCGATTTAATACCAAAATAAAAAACAAAATATGTATTTAAATTGACCGAAAAGATTTTTGAATTCAGATTCAAAAATGCACTATATACCCAGCAATTTATGTAAATATGGCCGGACAACACATCCTCCATCACCTTATAAGTGTTGATTTAGTTACTTTAAATCACCAAACCCTATCGTACCTCATCTTGCCCCACCTACGAGACGAAGACCCTTACCACTTCGAAGTTATAGCTGTCCATTGTGGCGTTCTATCCAATGCGTTGATGTTGGGTGTCCCTTCATGTTGACAGCATATATTTTGTTTCGCGCTCATGGACTGCTAGTCCCATCTTCACAGCTTCCGTCTTAATAATCGCAAACGCGCAATTACGTAAAATCGGTGTATGCGAGTAACTTTTGAAAGATTGTGCCTCTAGTGCCCATAAAAAAGGAGACCCCCGCAACTGCGCTAATTAAAGAGGAATTCATGTTCTAAATGCCGCATATAAGATCTTATCTGCCATATTGTGTGAACGCCTGAAACCCTCCATCAACAACGTGATCAGTTTCTATCAGTCCGTTTTTAGGCCAGAAAAGTCTACAATCGATCAGTTTCTACACTTCGACAGATCTGGAAAAAACCTAAGAGGTCCAAATCGATACCCACCACCTCTTTATCGATTTAAGCTCTGACAGTATAGAGCCATGTCTAGTTTTGGCATCAAGCTAAACTCGTCCGCTTGTGCAGGATGACGATGGAGAATGCACGCTGCTCCATCAACGTCGGTCAAGACATCACCGAGACTTTTTGATGTCAACAAAGATTTAGACAAGGCGACGCACAGTGGTTCAGGTCATATGGGAGCGCGGAACTAAATCATTATCTCTAAAAGTTCTGGACCGATTTTGATGAAATTTGCACCAAAGTACTTGTAATTAACTGTTATTAATATTTCCAAAATAAAAAAAAATTAATTTTTTTTTGTAATAATTTTTATTTGATCCCTAAGGGGTGATAGAAGAACGCCAATGCACACGAGAAACAGTCTCGCTCTGCTTCCAGTAGTATGAGATTTTCCTCCGTTCTCTCCTACTCACGAGAAAGCCACTTTTATTTACCTGAATAACAGTTAAATAGCGCTGCGCCAATCAAAATTGCAAACGGAAACAAGTAGAACCCAAAGTGATTTATTTGATCTTGAAGCCGAACCCGCAGGTCTTTGCAGCTGTAATTTACTTGCTAATATAACTAATAATGCAGTGCATCAATGCAGTCATGAAGCAGCTCATAAAATCGACCGATTTTTTTTTCTTTTGACTTCAGACCTAGTTTTTTCTGCAATGTAACGGTATTTTCAGAAAAATTCTGTCGATTTTAATTCCCTGACTATTCTATCATGAAATTATAATAAGAGACATTTCAATATAGAACATTCGAAAATTTGATTTTTTTTTTCCTGAAACTCGCCAACATCAGAGGCACAATCTCGCTAAATTTCGGCCAACTACTCATATACGCAGACGATATTGACATACGTAATGTCACTGGCGCTTTCGTGTGTATTAAGATGGAGGCGGCGAAGATGGGTTTAGTGGTCAATGAGGGCAAAACCAAGTACATGTTGTCAACAAGAAAGGACATTCAACGACGACGTCTTGGACAGAACGTCACTCTAAACAGTTATAGCTTTAAGTTAGTTAAGGACTACCTATCTACCCGGGGTTTGCTATTTACTCAGTTAACGACATCAGCACTGAGATCAAACGAAGAATAACTGCCAATCGCTGTTTCTTTGGGCTAAGAAGGCAATTGAGTAGCAAAGCTCTCTCTCGAACAACTAAAGTGACCTTTTATAAGACTTTAATCATTCCAGTTCTGCTCTATGGCGCAAAGGCATGAAACAGGGTTCGGACCTTACTCCAATCGGAGAAGATCCACTCCGTCTGAAAGAAAAGAAAAAATACTCCGACACTCCGCTTCGCTTGAAATGAGGGAAATTCTTCTGATGATTTCGAACCCGTCTGCGTAGACGATTAATGGAAGAGGACATAGAACGACGAACAGGGTTCGGACCTTACTCCAATCGGAGAAGATCCACTCCGTCTGAAAGAAAAGAAAAAATACTCCGACACTCCGCTTCGCTTGAAATGAGGGAAATTCTTCTGATGATTTCGAACCCGTCTGCGTAGACGGTTAATGGAAGAGGACATAGAACGACGAACAGTACGGGCAGTACAGCGACGTCGATTTAGCCAGAAGAG
Organism: Matsumyia berberina; assembly: GCA_917880715.2. Classification (NCBI taxonomy): domain Eukaryota; kingdom Metazoa; phylum Arthropoda; class Insecta; order Diptera; family Syrphidae; genus Matsumyia; species Matsumyia berberina. Next base: position 58,780,860 of record OU862872.1, on the reverse strand, counting down.
TGAAGGTCCAACGACTGAGGTGACTTAATCATGGAGTCGATGGACACCAATACTCCGGCCTGGAAACATTTTTAATTCACATCCGAGAAACGGCGCAGTAGAAGAAGACCGCGACTCAAATGGCGCACGTAAGTGGAAGGGGACGTTAACCAACTTGGCGTGCGAAACTGAAGGCAGCCCGGACTGTAGCCTCACCTTGAGTAAGTAAGTAACAAATTTCGTTTATACTCGATCTTAAGAGATTGAAAGCATTAATTCGGTTAACAAGAGATAACCCTTCAAAAATAACCGTTGACATTCTAATTAAGAAGTAGGAATTAGTGGTAACAATTTCTGCAGAAGTTGCAGAGACAAGGAAGAGCGGAAGACCAAAATGCACTTCATCTGCAGAATTGAAAAACTAGCTGAGGAGAATCTTTTTCAATAATCTAAATGATCTGAACACGGCCGATCTGAACTAATATGTAGGAAAATCTTAATGTTTAGGGGAGCAGATTTGGGGCCAACCCAAGGACCCACAGGGCATTATTCGGTCTAAGATTTCCTATCTAGAGAACCAATTCAAACTAAACAACTAGTGGGCGAAAACAAAAAAAAAAATTTGTTAAACAAAAGTTAAAAAAAGAAAGATGGACCTAAAATCCAATCATACATGTGGTCGCCGTGACTCAGTGGTTAGTGCGTTCTACTGCTGACCGAGCGGCGTGGGTTCAAACCCCAGCCATGTCCATCCTCTCGTCGGGGAATGAGAAGCCTCCAGGAGTATAATTTGTCATGAAAGATCTTTCAATTCGCCGTCTGGCAATAAATTGTAGGTCCCTTCCATTCGTGCGAAAAATGTAACACGCACAACATGGATGCTTGGGAGAAGCTAGGCCTTGGCTCATCCCGAGATGTCGCGGCAGCTATTTATTTTTACATAACATATGAATATAATACTTAGCACACGACTGTGACTCGTTCTTGACTGCTTATATATCCGAGAATATGTACATCGTTAGTGGGCAAATGAAGAAAAATCGGATAAATCAAAGATCCGGTAAAAAATACTGCATGTTGAAAATTGCATAGATTTGAACAATGCACCCAATAGCAGCTATTTATAGCCTGTATACGGTGTCACACTATACTTACTACCTAAAGTTGTGATTTAATCCAGACGTACTTTACGGTTGTGGTTTCGGTTAGCCAATACCTAACTGCTTGCTTAAAAAAAAGTTAAATGAAAGCTAAAAAAACCGGCTGTGAGTAGATAACTACAATTATGGTCTAGAAAATGGAAAGAGTATGGACATGGCGATATGTAAGTGTATGCAACCGTTGTTTCTCTGGCAAAATTCATACAGCAATCGAGGGGATAAGTTCCACGCACTTAAATCTCAAATTGACATGTCTGCATATGAATATTAAATAACAATGAGGCATGTTGCATACATCGGTTATAAAAAAATAAAAAATAAAATTAATGATTCAACGCGGCCGACTACAGAGGACCCAGAGGTGGCTTCTCGCAGCCTTTAGTCTTATGTCATTCATATTAATTTATTGCACGAATTAATCTGGTCGCCGTGGCTCAGTGGTTAGTGCATTGGACTGCTGTGCGCTCGACGTGGGTTCAAGTCCCAGTCATGTCCACCGAACATTTTCCGCGGCACCACCTCTCATCGGTGAATGACAAACCTAGGGGAATATAATTTGTCATAAAAAAGCTTCTCAATTTGCCGTAATAAATTGTAGGTCCCTTCCATTCGCGAGACAAATGTAACATGCACAACATGAATGGTTGCGAGAAGCACTATTCACTACCTGAGTTTCGAAGCACTTCACCTCACACCTTATAAGGATATTCGTAACCCCTTGAGCGCAAGTGGATAATAAAAAACATATGCACCAGCCCAAAAGAAAACTAATCTATCAATGATCTCGGCGACAATGCAAAAAAGTATTTTTCGCTTCACAAATAACTTTGGTTAGTTGTTAATTTTCGGTATAGCTTCGCACAAGCCGTGGTTTTACCTAAGTGTTTCTACATCCAGGGGTTGATAGCCTTACTTATTTACTTAGGTGGCGCTACAACAAGCCCATTTAGTTAGCCCGGTCCTTAGATTACTGCCTCTAATTGCGCACTCCGAGTTGATTTAGGTCCTAGTCCGAAAAAACATCGATTGGCAGGAGGTATTTTTCGCTTGATCTCTGGGATGAAGTTGTTGTCGGATGTGATAGCGGAATCGAGGTAGACGAAGTCCCTTATTACCTCGAAGTTATAGCTGCCCACTGTGAAATTCGGTCCGATACGTCAATTTTTGGTGTTCCTTCTCGTTGACAGCATATATTTTGTTTTGCCCTCATTGACCGCTAAACCCATCTTCGCCGCTTCCGTTTTAATACTCGTGAACATGGTAGTGGTATCACGGTGCGTTCTTTCGGTTATGTCAATGTAGTCGGCGTACGTATATGTGAGTAATTTGACGGACTTTTGAAAGATTGTGTCAGTGGTGTTGGCGCGTGAGTTTAAGACTATTCTTTCAAGAACGATGTTAAAGGAATCGTATGACATCAAGGATCTCTGTAAAGTCCCGACCGGACATAATAGAGCAGCGTGTTTTCTTGATAGTCATCCTGCACAAGCGGACGAGTTTGTGCAGGAATGCCAAAACTAGACATTGTATAGCTCTTCTTTGTAAATGCTGTTATAGACGGCCTTAAAACCGATGAAGCGGTAGTGGGTATCGATATGAACTTCTTAGGTTTTCTCCAGGATCTGTCGAAGTGTTAAAAATTTATCGATTGTGAATTTTCCTGGCCTAAAACCACACTGATAGGAACCCATTTCATTGTTGACGAAGGATTTCAGGTGTTCGCACAACATGGCAGATAAGATCGTATATGCCACATTTAGTAGACTAATAGACTAATTTCTCTGTAATTGGCGCAGCTGAGGGAGTCTCCTTTTTTGTAGATCGGGCAAACCGTCCTGAGATTCTATTCATCAGGAAAACATTCATCTGACCAAATTGTTGAAATGAGTTGATTTATGCTCTCTACAAAGCAGCTGCTTTAAACAGTTTGGCGTGTAAACCGTCAGGACCAGCTGCCTTATTGGACTTACATATGTTTTGATACTGCTATTCTTTCTTAATTTATCTTATCTCAGCGAGGTTGATTGGCTCACAGCGGGATACTGGTATTCATCGTCGTTAAACAGTCTGCAGAAGTAGATTTTCCAAATTGTGACTGTGACTCTACTGCAATGTTATCTTGCTCATCTCTACAGGTTTCTGTTCGGGTCTTGTTGCCGTGATATGTTTTGTTACACATTATGTTTTTTTACGCTTATCCACTATGAGGGTCGCGGGATTAGGGTGTTTAATGTGATCACAGCATCGAAATATGGACCTTTCCGCTCCAAGAAGTAACTGCTTGACATTGAGTGCCTCGCGTATTCTGGTGTTCCTAACTCGATCTCGACGACTTACCGCAGCAATACAACAAAGAAATCTCATTTCTGCAGCTTGAATCCGCAATCTTATTCTTTCGGTCATTACCCAAACCTCATGACCATAGGTGAGGGTCGGAACAGACACTGAATTAAAGGCCGATAGCTTTGCTCTGATGCCACCATTCCTGATAACAGATTGACCAAGCTGTCTCAAAATTGTTCCAGCCCGACCAATCCTACAGGATAACTCAGTATTGCTCCTACCATCACTCGTGAATAAGACCCCGAGATACCTAAACTTCTCCACCTGTTGTTTTAATGGGACTTCACTAATATGGAGATTGCATTGAACAGGCATTCAGAAAATTACCATAACCTCTGATTTGTTCAGGTTTACCTTCATCCCAGCTTCAACACTGACGGCGACGAACCTATCTAGTGCGCGCTGAAGTTCGGTCTGGGTGGACGTAAGGATGACCAAGTCATCAGCGAAAAGATGATGACTTATCCTTAAGTCTCCCAATTCGCACCGTTCCTCACCAAGGCTGCGCTGTAACATCCAATACATATACACTATGAGAAGGAGAGGTGACAGAACGCACCCCTGGCGAAGTCCAACACCCACAGTGAAAGGTGTCGACTTAACGCCGTTCACCCGAACACAGGTCTTACATTTAGTGTACAGAGATTGAATAGCCCTCAGAAGATAACCGTCTATCCCATACTCCTGCAGTACACTCCAGAGTTTACCTCGAGAGACCCGATCATATGCTTTCTCCAAATCCACAAAACAACTGTACATAGGTTTGGCATACTCCCAGGGCCTTCTCAAGTACCATTCTGAGAGTGAACAGCTGGTCGGTTGTGCTTCTACCTGGACGAAAGCCGCACTAGTCATCGCCCAACCGGGATTCAACCACAGCTCTGGAACGCGCTTCCAACACCTTTGCAAAGACTTTTCCGGGAAGACTTAAAAGAGATATACCGCTATAATTGGAGCAATCCCTCTAATCCGTTTTCTTAAAAAGAGGAACAATCACCCTAGTTTGCTAATCGCTAGGTGTTTCACCGCATTCCCAGGCCACTTTAAAGACACGAGGGAGCCATTCCACTCCCTATTTACCCAAAGACTTGAATATTTCTGGACAGATTGCATCCACACCAGCAGATTTGCCGCCTTTTAGCGCTTTAATCGCCGAAGTCACCTCCTCTACGGTGGGACTATTCTCCGCCCTACTCAGAACCATGGGTCGCAAGATGTCGTTCTCATGTTTTTTTTTTATTTTTAAAACTTCCGAACATCATTTAGCAGCACCGCTCTATGTTCTCAATCGTGTGCTTCACGTGCTCTTTCTTTTTCTTTCGGAGAAGCTCATGTTCCTCTCGTCTCTTCTGTTCCTAGAGTTCACGTGCAAGGGCAAGGGTACACTGAAATCTACATCGATGACTTAAGACGTGAAACTACTGATCTTTACCATTTGCCTTCTGTTAGTTAAATAACTACTAAATCACTCATAGCTGAATGAAATTCTAACCGTTTCAGCTTTACTAAAAGCAAGGTGTGATGCACTCTATCTAAGGCTATTGTAAAATCTCACAGAGAGTATCCACCTGCAGACTGTGCTCAAGTTTTAAATAAATGTAGTTAGAAAATAAGGCAAATAAGGTAGTGCAGGATCTACCACTGACTAAGCCATGCTGATTATTCGAAAAAACAAGACTTTATGAAAAAATAAAGTTTGAGAATCAAAGCTTTGATATAGGTACATACATACATAGGTCAATAGTTCTCGACCTTTTGTGTTGAACCACTTTTGAGTATTGATATTATAAGCGCATGTTTTCACTTACCTAAAAATCAAAGAAGGAGATTGCGCAGTAGCCATGAACGCTGCTACTTTCTCTTAATCCAGTGTGGTGGAAAAGGTGAAAAGGAAAAGCGAACGCCAAACGGCTAATCTTTCCTTCTTTCGCAACGCTAGGCGGAAGGCTGGTATTCCACCGTCTTCGCATTGTTCACTCAGCGATTCATCGAACGAGCTACTTGTTGGCGAGAATCTATGAGCAAGAATGAAATACATCGAAGAGAAGCCGCAAAGGATTGCGATTTTCAATTGGTTGGCCCTGTCTGAGAATGTGGCCATTAGTTTCTTGCTTTCAGGAAATGGTTTAATTTTTTGCCAATTTTGGTATCATAGCGATTGCGATAGGCCCAATGTGGTGCTAAGTGTCTTATGCAAGCGCTGGCTGCACAAGCTTACTCTATCTTACCTAGTCTAGCGTACATGCGTCTCTATAAAAATTTGCATCTTATCGTACATAACCTTCCAATTCTCCCGCATTATTTTTAAACAGAGAAAAGTAGCCATCTTGATGAGTTCTTTTAAGAAAATGCACTGGACGGTGACCACCTCCACCATTAACTCTTGTCAGCATTACATATTTAAAATAAAAAATCTAAATAAATTCTTGTAATATATGAGTAGTTATAGGTTTAACCTTATCCGAAAACAAGACCACCGGAGTCTAACGGGAACAACCACAAACCTTGTAGTGATAACGACATTAAGTTTGTTACTCTATCTTCACATGTCTCCTGAAAAAGTTCGATTGGTTTGAAGTTTTGCTTACAGCCGTTTAACGGTATTTTTTTGTTAATGTTGAAATGGAATGTTGTTGCGAATTTCAAAACGAGTTTGGTTTCATCCTCAATTCATTGAGAGAATGAACGTAACAAAATTCAAAAATTACACTTCAAAATCACCAGACCTTGAAGGCTTTCTTCTTCTCTCTGATGGCTTCTTTAACACCGGGTGTTTTAAATCACGCAGTTTTTTTCTCACAACCAGCCCCAAACATCACCATAATTTAATTTTAATTTAAACGGAGTAAAGCAACGTTCAGACGATTGTAAGATCTTACAATATTATCAGTTCATCCAATGAAAAAATTGTACTAAATGTCTTACAATCGTGTGAACTGACAATTTTTGTCTGACAACGTTGTAAGAAAAGCATTGTCAGGTCATTGTAAAGCCGCCATCTGACAATGAAATTGTAAGGTATCTTTCAATCGTCTGAACACTCTTTTATGACATTGTCAGGCCGTTGGAAGACATTTACGACATCGGCAGACTCATTGGATATTGTAAGATTTGCGAAGCTTGAGACATCTGACAATTTATTTATTGTCAGGTATTTCTGTTGGAAGAAAAAATTATTTTCGAAGGAAAAAAAGTAATGCCGACGTAGAATGAAGAAGTGGCATTTTTTTTTATCATTTGGAAATGTTTGTTATTTTGTAATGTTAATTGCATTACACGGGATTTCTTATGTTGTAGATTTTAATATTTTTGTAGCCCGAATTAATGAATGAATGTTTTATGGCGGAGGGTAATAGTTCAACAGCTATTTTACTACTTTAACATTTATGAAATCAAATAGTAAGCCGCTTATCCGCCGAAATGCCCGCGCGGATTCTTCCTTTTCGAAATGCACAGTCACAGCAAAGAGATGCCAAGCAAAGAGACGCAAAAAATTGCCATACAATTCCGGCTCCCCAGCTCGCAATTCGACGAGCAATTTCGCGTTCCGGCTAACGGCGGGCCAACTTATCCTTCGTTCAAATACTACGGAATTTGTGTGGCAATTCTTCTTCATCCTCACTGCTTTCTAATATATATGCGGCCAAAATCGTCGCAAGTGCCTCTTTTTGCTCCATTGCGATCTGAATTTCTCTATTCAATACAACACAAAGAAAAGAGTTCTGTCAAATTCTCTTTCAACAATTTATCTGCCGATTTTTCGTGAACAAAAACCTACCAACCGTGTGAACTGACAATTTATTGTCAGGCAACGTTGTAAGAAAAAGTATTGTCAGGTTATTGTAAGATCGCCATCTGACATTGAAATTGTCACATTTTGGGACAACATCTTACAATCGTGTGAACTGACAATTTTGCGTTGGAAGGTAATTTACCATTGTCAGCTCATCGGCAGCTAATTGTCAGCACATTGGAAGACCTGACAATATTGTAAGATCTTACAAACGTCTGAACGTAGCTTAAGTACCTATTCGGTCATAGTAAGTAAGTGGTCGCCGTGACTCAGTGGTTTTGCGTTCGACTGCTGACCGAGCGGCGTGGATTTAAGTCCCAGCGGCACCACTTCTCGTCGGGGAATAACAACCCTCCGAGAGTATAATCTGTCATGAAAGAGCTTCTCACTTCGCCGTTCGGAGTCGGGAATAAATTGTAGGTCCCTTCCATTCGTGGAAAATATGTAACACTCACAACATGAATGGTTGCGAGAAGCTAGGCCTTGGCTCATCCCGAGCTGTCGCGCCAGCTATTTTTTTTAAGTACCTATTCAATATTTTGTCACATGCCCGGCATTTTTCAAAATAGCTGGGCATTGGGTCAACAAGATAACGGCAGATCTAATTCGCAATTGCATACCAGATTTGTCCTATCTTTTTCCAGAAATCTTTTCGTTTTTTAATTTTTTCACTCTGAATTCTATCTATGACCAGCTTCCATAGATTTTCGATCGGATTTAAATCAGGGATTGCGCTGGCTAAAAAATCCTATCGACATTGCTGTCTTTTAAAAATCTTTTGGAAATGTTTGCCGTATGCTTCGGATCATTATCTTGTTGGTATTTCCACCGAATTGGCATATTATCCTCAGCTTACGGCAAGATAATATAGTATGGGTTCCACATAAAATCCTGCGGTCATGAAGTTCCTTATTTTTTGGTTTTTGAACATACCGTCGGCCATCCGATCCTATTAAATTGAATTTAGATTCGTCGCTCCACAAGATTTTACACCATTTTCTCGTCTTTTTTTCTCTACTCCAGTCTTCGTGATCCTTTGCGTATTTTAGACGATCTACTTTTTTCTTTTTGCTAAGCAAAGGAACCTTTCTAGCAGATCTACTAAAAAAAACTGGCTTCTTGCAACCGTCTGCGAACTGTTCGTGCAGAAATATCTGCGTTTACTTCGAGAGGACTTAAACGGATCCTGCTTTGTTGTGTTAACAATTCGACGGTCGGATTTTGGACCACATAATGTTTATGTTGTTAAATTTCATAGAATAAATTAATAAATATTAAGAACAATAATGTACATATACTTAATACGCAATCATTATTTAGATTTATTTGAGGGATATTTATTATTTAAAACAGAAAGGTGCAAAAGTACCTATACACTGTCTTTATAAATATGACCACCACCGTATGTAATACAAAAGTGAAGAGACAAGTTCCATCAAACACCGGCGACCGTGTCGTTGACATTCTTAAATTCTTACCGTAAAAGATTTGTGTTTACTTCCCCACCAAATGGTTTGCAATGCATAAAGTGGTGTGCATTCCATTTCATGGTTGAGATCATCAGAAAAATTAGATTCTAAATCGTTAGTTCAAAAGTAAACCTATTCGTTGTGAGTTTAAGCAGTTTATGTATTGTCCCTGATCTAAATACGTCAAGAGTATCACATTGACAATTTTACAGCTAGGGTCTACGCAATGTGATATGCACTAATTCTTTTATACATTACTGCTTGAACGTTGACTTTTATTTACTGCTTAACATGTTATCATAATCTTCAAACTATAATAGCTGTCAGGTAAACTTGAACGTATTGTCCCAGTACAAAAAGCAATAATCGAATAACTCCACCTTAACTTTACTCTATAGTTTGACAGTAATGAGCGATTGATTCATTGATTGCATCGGACTATATTACAGGTCCGCTTGGCAGAACAATCTAATTGATCAGGCATATGGCCAATGTTATCGCAATTGGTATCCAATTCTGACCCGTATGATTTTTTAATGCCAGATTGACCTCCTTTTGGTTTTTCTTTCGAAGGCCTTTCAACGTCTTTTGTTTTTAGGGTAATGTGGTATCTTCCTATTAGACCGTCCATAAGATCATAAGATTCACACCTCCCATATTATAGTTGTATTCTTCCGTAGACAATAAACTTCAATCGATTTTTTATTTTTTCAATTATATCGACCTATTTTTCCTGGTTGGGCCTGCAAAATCGCATTTAATAACGGTTTAACACCAATCTATGCTGATACCAGATGAACATTTTTAGCATGTTTCCATAGTCAAGTTATAATGTCTACACCATAAGTCGTGCTTATATACTCCTCCATATAACCTCTTTTTTGATCTCGGAGTGCTTTGTCAGTTGTCAGATGAAAGCTTGACTCGAGCTTCACGAACTGTGTCTAATGCAAAAATGCCTCACGGACAAACGCTGACAGATCAGAAGCACACAAACATTGTACATATGTGTGAATAATAAAACTGGTATGAAAACTATGCAACATCAAATTCTCAGAACAGAATCCCTAGTATCAAGCCATCGTCGTTTATTGAAAAAAAATTAAAGTATTCCTCTTCCAGCGATATCCATACTAAGAACGTGGGCTGGAAAAATTTGCATTCGTCCAGGCACCTTAAATGTTGTGCATATTTCCACCTAGTTCAGCTGTTCGTCCCACTGTGCGCAAGTTGAAAAAATTATAGGGACAATATACAAAAAAGTAATGATCGGCGCAGAAATGCGTAGTCCCGCCGAAAAAGGCTCTATAATCCTCAATTAGAATCTTTTTTGGAAATAATGTATTTGCATATGTACATATGTACATACATACATACATATGTAAGCAAACCATACCTTTTGTGCCACGACAGGAAAGTTCAGATGAAGTTCAGACCTGTCTCAAGTCATCCATGCCTTGAGAGGTAACATTCGTGCCCATCTATGCATAACGTACCTTGAGGGCAGAGGCGTTTCCTAACTTATTTCTGGATATTGATGATGAAAAGAGGGAATAATAAATTTATCGAATAACTCTTGCGATGTTATGGGAAATCTGATTAGTTTGACTGACAGAATATACCCCAAAGTTCGTCAGGTTGGAGTGGATTGCGCTCCATGGCTGAGGGAAAATGCTTTTCTCACCCCACTAAACAGCTTATCCAACAGGATCAACAAATTTCTGCTGGAGAAGCTACCAACTGAGCATGTGAATCCGTGGATTCGGTAATGAAAGCCAAGGATACTGTTCATTACTCTGTAGAGTTCTTCAGGCGAAGAGTCTGTACAAGCACGTAAGATTTGTACGGGTGCATATCAGGATTCTCATCCCCCAAATATCCCTGATCCTATCAGACTGCCACTTTAAGTTCAATTGTCTGCGATTTCGCAATAAGGCTTGCTACGCCATGAACATCAATAAAGCGCAGGGTCAGAGTTTGAAAGAGGATGGTGTGGATGTTTCTCCAACATCGTGCTCAGAGTATGTTTACTTGACAGCCTGGTCATCCTCGAGCCAGAAGCAAAAATCAGGAATGTTGTTTGCAGGGAAAAAGTTAATATGAGGAATTGAAAGTCCATAATTACTCATTAGTGTCTTGAAACCCGGGAAAGGATATAGGGTATAATGTGACACCTTTCCACACGGTCGTAGTCACGGGTATCTGCTAGTAGGAGAATATTCTCTTGAAGTTCTTGTACGTACCTGACCTGAATACATGTACTTGTTTTAGCAGTAAGTTCACTGATGGAAAGTATACATGGTCATATAAATACATATTTGTAATAAGCAACCATTACAAGATTTATTGAACTGTGGAAAATTAATTTGTAGAATCGTTTTCCGGTCTAAGAAATTTATATACATAAATATAAATCTCTTAATGGCGGAGACAATTTTGTATTTCAGTTTTGAAAATACAATAAGTACGGTCTATTTTTATCAGAATTTTTTTTATGTATGAAAATTTATTATCAACATAAATAGATGCATACAGATGTATCAATGTGTGTTAGTACGTACAGTGAGAGTCAAAAATTACTATACAGCTAATAATTACAACTTCAGAAGCTTAATTGCGTCATCTAACGAGTGATAAGGAAGTCAAAAATTCAAAAATAAAGCTTACAACTAATTGTTTTATTATTCAATAAATTGCAGTTTAAAAAAAGGAAATTCATACAGTATTCAGGTTTAAAGGGAAAACCACATGAAAAATGCTGTCAAAAGTTAGTATACAGCTAAACCAGGAGCACCTGCTTCATTACCTAGATTTATAAAACAGAGCATTAATACTTTGTCGGAGTTCCACGTAGGTCTCCTTCTGAAGTTATGGTTCGTTTTCTTATATTTCTATCCAAAATTTCCTCTCTAAAGGATTAAGGTTTGCAGATTGTGGAGGCGAGTTTAGCTGTTTAGGGGTACGATACAACAAGCGTTATTTAACAATCTTTGCCGTGTGCTTTGGGTCGTTGTCCTGCTGGAAGACCCAAAGATATGCAAGACCCAATTTCCGCACACTGTGTGTAGATTGTTTTTTTTTTTAGATATTTAGGTCATCCTTACTACTCATTGTAGATTCAATAAGAAACAAGATTTCCTGTACCAGCAGCCGACATACAATCCAAAACCATCAGTGAACCTCCACCATGTTTCACTGTGGAAATGAGGTTTTGGGGAAGAAGCTCAGTGGTTGATGATCTCCATACCTTATTCCTACGTTTTGCACCAAATATCTCAAATTTACTTTAGTCGATGAAGATAATGCTGTTCAAATGGTTTTTTGCAAATGTCAGACGTTCAGCAGGATTTGCATGTCTTTTTTTGTGGTACTCTTCCGTGCAATCCACTATCATTCAAGTTCTGCGAATTGTTGATGCACTTACTGGCTAAACGCGTTCTTGGCAAATATCTTGGGCTATTTGTACTGCACTGGATCCAGGATTTTTTTTTTTTTATTTGCCTCACTATTTTCCTCATTTCGGTTTCCGTCATAATGCGAGGGCGATCAGATCGCTGTACAGTTTCCGTATTTCCTCGCAAGAGTATCTCTCGATAATTTTTTTAACGGTTGCACGACTCTTCTTCATAATTGCACCAATTTCCCCCAAGAATTTGCCTTCTCTCCGATGGTGGAATATTAAATTTCGCACTTCAACCGGTAGATCCTTTGCTCGCGCCATGGTAAGATAAAAAACGTGATTATTTCTCAAAAAAATGAAAACGACAACGACACTACGAGAGCTGACGACTGATTGCTGACGAGAATAACAAAATTGTAAAACATTAATAAACCTTAACGGGACTTATATACTCATTTCCAAATGCAAAATTTTACTGTATTCTAACTTTTGACTACTTTTTTCAGATGATTTTTATTTCTATCGTGAATATTGTATGAATTTCCTTTTGGTCCAACTTTAATTTATTGAATAATGAACCTATGAATTGTAAGCTTTATTTTTGATTTGAAATATTTTCCTTATCACTCGTTAGAAGAAACAAAGAATATTAATTTTATGTGACGAACTTGTTTATATACATATATTCGCATCCATATGTAGATATTTACCCATATGTATCTATGCACCAGTAAATGATTGCGCCCATTGCTATTGAAAATTAAAGAAGTTTCTTCTGAACTTATATACATATGTACACTTTTTTTTTTGTTGGATTTATTTCTTATTTTGGTTCTTATTTTTAAAATTCGGAATTTTTTTTGGAGCATCCATTTTTTTTTTGTTCCTTTACATCTAAAAACCTGTATCCTATTTTTACTAGATTTTAAAATTTAAATTTATTGCTATACTGGTATATTTATTTATTTAACAAATTTTTAAGTGCATAAATAAAGATTTGAGATTTTTCTCTTAATATGCATTGAAAATACTACATGTGGCACTAAGATGTGCCTGTTTGTTACCAAAACTCGAGTGACTCCATTGGAGATTGTCGGTCTGCAGGAAAAGTGAGTGAATTTCTCCTTTAATCGCTTTTAATGGAATGGTGACCCTGGCACGCGAGTGAGCCGTATAGAGCTGAGACCTGCCTAACTAGTTTACCTGCGCGCTCGTTTCTTTTATGTCACTGAGCCCGGAAATCCAGAATGTGAACCAAACGGAGAAACCCATTCCGGAACTCTTGCACCAGTTTGGAGGATATGGTAGCTGAGTCAAAAGCTTTGATGGGGGCTTGAAATGTTCTCTTTGAGCATTGTGCCACAACCGAGGTGGAAGCAAATCTCTCGGATTGCGAGTAGTTTCGCCTGGAAGACGCTGGCAAAATCCGACAGGAGGTATGGTCCTGATATTTTCAGTGGTTTCGAGTAGATATAGGCACCCACATCGCAGTTGATCTTAGATCCGCCGGTGTAAATGACCGTGTCGAAATCCCTCACCGCTTCATCTTTTTTTCACTGTGCTCTGGTGGGGAATCCTACGTGGGATTTTTTCCTAAAGTTTGATTTGGTAGTTATGAAGTCCCTTGGAGCCTTTTGAGTTTCGTAACACTCCTCGCGTCACCTACCAGTGACCCATAGGTGAGAATAGGAAGCACTATGGCGAATTCGACGAAGTCATCTTCGGTTGAAATCTCCACTTCTTTCCAATTGTTTTGTTACAAACATAGAAGGGTACAGAGCGTTCTGTGTTCTATGTTTTGCTCCGAGTTCAGTTTTGGGGTCAAGCAAAATACCCAGATACCTAGCGCTGGGGTATAAGGTGAGTGATTGACCATTAAGACGAGGAAGGGTGAAGTCAGGTTTTTTGGTTTTAGTAGTAAATCTGTTCAATTTTGTTCGGGCTTAGACCAAGGCCACAACTTGAAGCCCAGGTGATTTCACTCATCACATAGGGAAGCATTCCTGGCACTAGTATCACCATTTCATTCGCAGACCCGACCAACTTGGCAGCAATTTTGTTCATGACCATTAGCCAGAGTAGAGGAGAAATAACTTTGTGGGCGAATTTCGTTAAGTGACTGTTACCTTCTTCTATAGAGCTATTGTCAGCTTATTTATTGAAAATGTTTGAAAGGTGTGTAAGCTTTTTGTATATGGATCCAATACATTGAGATAATCAATCTCATTGTGAAAATAAACATAAAACGTTAATACGCTTTTTCCTTCAATAGTGGACGATGCGGTATGTGTTAATATATTACGATTTGCATGAAATTTTGTATTTACTCGTTTTTAAGAGAGAGGAACAAAAAAAAAAGGGTGCTCGAAAAAAAATATTAATACAAATAACGACCACCCTAATGTACATAGACATTCTTAACAAGTTGAAAAATAATATATTTGGTGGCATTTGTATTTCATGAAAAAATAGAGCTAATGCCACTACAAAGTTTAAAATAATTCATTGTGGGGCGAGCAAAAATAATAAAAATTTAAAATTAATGAAAAAGACAAAAGTAAAGAAATAAAGCAGAAAAATTCATTATGATAACAAAATTCCTGACAAGAAAAAAATAACTGTACAATATGACATGCCGAGCTACAAAATAATCATCTAGACATCAATGTTCGCGTTCGCCGATCCAGGCAAAGTGCTTGATATGTCGCCAATCGAATTCTATGGGCTGAGAGTGACAGAAGATGTGGCACTGTTTTGAGGTGGGGGAATGGATTCTTAGTCAAATTTGTATATTTGCTTTCTGCTCTTACATTAGAGTTGCCTCATAAATTGTAATTGTATGCAGAACAATGAAACATTATTAACTCTAAGAATGAAATTGTATGAAAGTAACATCTCGCATTTCAAATAAAATGATATATAAGCATCGTAGTTGGAATGCCACCATTTGGATTGAACAAAGTACAGATTACCGGTTAAAAATTCCAAAATCGTCCATATACACACAAGCACGAAACTTGAACAAACATGCTCATAAAGTATTTTCAACGCACATCATAGAAAAAGAAATGGAAAATAGAACAAAAAACAATAATTGAATTAAAATTGTAAAGCTCAAAACGCAAATGCAAAAATGATTTCAAATGTCAGCTGTTTTATGTCAAATCTCAATTTGCTTCATATGTTGCAAGAACTTTTTGGCTTAGAATCCATTCTTCCACCTTAAAAAAAGTGCAACATCGTCTGTCACTCTCAGCCAATAGAAATCGATTGGCGACATATAAAGCACTTTGCCTAAATCGATGAACGCGACCAATGTCAACTCGGATTACACTGTCTCGGACTTGGACTTTGAGAGACCCTTTTTATGGGCAGTCCCAAGCGGGGAACAGTGGCAAAACAACGAAGTGTTGAACGAATCTAAATCCATCTACACGGATGGTTTAAAAATGGATACTGGCATAGGAGCAGGTCTTTTCCCTGAATAGTTAGAACTTAGCAGCAGTGAAAACAGCTCTTTCCCCCAGCCATGAAGCGCAATCCACTCCAACCTGATGAATAATTGGGTACATTATATTCTGTCAGTAAAACCAATCAGATCTTCTAAAACATCGCATAGGTTACTCGGTACATTTATGCCTCCCGCCTCTTTTCATCACCAATATCAAAAAAAAAGTTAGAAAACTCCTCCGCCCTAGAGTCGCGTTGAAGATGGATGACCTGAGGCAGGCCTTAACTTCATTTGCCGTGTCGCGTGTGGCACAGCAGGCTTTATCTCTCTGAATACCCATATACAGGGTTTTTCAATAAGAGCCCTACAAAAGTTTTTTTAAATAAAACAAAAACGGTTTTGGATATCAATGAAATTCTTTATTCCTGTGAAAGTACGTTCGATGCCATTATGTATGGAACTCGATTTCTTTTGCATGGCCACCACGGGCACGCTTGCAGAAGTCCAGACGCTGAACCCAATTTTCGACGGTTTTCAAGCATAAATCGGCCGATACTGCTGCAATTTCACGTTCGATATTCGTACGAAGTTCATCAATCGTCGCTGGCTTGTTGGCATAGACCATAGATTTGACGTAGCCCCACAGGAAATAGTCTAACGGCGTCAAATCGCACGATCGATGCGGCCAAGCGACTGGACCATTTCGTGAGATAACACGTTCTCCAAACTTGGTTTCCAATAAATTGATTGTGACATTCGCTGTGTGGCTTGTGGCGCCGTCCTGTTGGAACCACATGTCCTCCAAGTCCATATCATCCAACTGGGGCCAAAAATATTCGGTTATCATTGAACGGTAGCGATCCCCATTCACAGTAACGTGCCGGTCTTGATCATCACGGAAGAAGTACGGCCCAATGACGCCGCCGGCCCATAAACCACACCAAACCGTAATTTTTTCGGGATGCAATGATGACTCATGGAGTACGTGTGGATTGCTGCCTGACCAATACCGCATATTTTGTTTATTGACGAAGCCATCCAGCCAGAAATTATGACGACCATAAATTGGACGTAGCGCTCTTAACGTTGAGGCCACTGACTCCGAATTTCGGTAGTAAATTTTAATAATTTCGACTCGTTGTTAGCTCGTATTTCTTTCCATCATGAAATGGCAAACCTTACTGAAGAGAAATGTCAAAAAACCGCAAGAAAAATATGGCGTCGTTTGCTGTCCCTGTCGCTCTACTTTTGTAGCGTCCCTATTGAAAAACCCTTTATATATCTGATATACCTACATATAATTGAAGTAATCATTTTTGTCCCCCTTTTAGAAAGCGGAACAATCAGCCCAGTTTGGCAGTTGCTAAGTGTTCTAACGCGGTATGCACGAGGTGTACACGAGAAAGTCATTTCACTCCTTCTTTCTCCAAAGCCTTGAGCATTCCTGGCCGGATTTTTTCATCACCAAAAGATTTGCTGACTTTTAGCACCTGAATCGGGAAAGTCGCTTCCGCTATTATGGGACTATTCTCCGCTCTACTCTAAAACCATGGGTCTGCCATCCTCGATGCTCTGTTCGGGATTGGGCAGCTCTGAAAAGTAACTGCAATTCTTCCTCTACATTTTTCGGAACAGTTGGAAGTTGTTCAAACCTTCCAGATACCTGCCGTGCAAACTCCTCCCGTATCTTACCGTTCTACAAACTTTCCCACCGTATGCGTGTAACCAGTCTTGGTTTACGCTTTCGTGGGAAAGGTATTTTGTGGTTGAGATACAATTTACACCACACGAGGTGATAATCATTTGACAGTTCAGCACTTCTCATAACACGAACATCAAATACTACTCTCTTTTTGAATACATGATGGCACCATGAAGAAGTCTATCAGTGGCTTCAGCTGAAGACTCTGACGGTATCATGTGCACTTATGGCTATCTTACTGTGGAAAGAAGGTGTTCAAAATAGACATGCCGTTGGCACAGCAAAAGTCCGTTCGCGTTCTGATCCGGGTCACCATTTTTCCCAATTACACTCCCCCATGTCATAACGACCAAATCCACGAGAGGATTGAAGTCGTCCATCAGAATACATATCTGCCACTTATTCTACAGCGACATCTACTTTATCCAAAAAAGCCTTATACTTCGACTTTAGTTTCGGTGCATATATGTATGTACATATGTATTTGCACAAGAGCCAGAGTTGAACGTTAAAGCTTAATCTTGTTGACGATCTTTGCATACGAAGAAAAGGATAATGATTATCGAGTGGAATGCTCGACTTTTCAACAGACCACGTGGAGCCGGACACAATGTGGCGGTTCTAGTTCGCTGTAAAGCAGACATAAACACTATCAGCGCTAGATTGCCAAGAAGTCTTAAACTTAATACATTAATTCTAATCTTATCAAAATTCAATAATATAAGAAGGATAAGTACACATGCCATCACAAACGAGATAGACGGTGGCACCAATGATAGCTTTTAAGGAAAAATATTTCTGATATACATACATATGTACTGTGTTTCCTATAATCCACAGATTTTATAATAAGGGGCAGCAAACAAGAAACCCGTTTACCTTTTTGAACAAAATCAGGCTCCCAAGAGCCGTGGTATCAGGCACGCAGCTTGATCACCGCGACTCCGATTTACCTATTTATCTTATTCCTAAGCTTCCTAACAGCACCAGGACGTTGGGTTCTTTTCGTCCACAAGAGTGCACTTATACACTGGTATGTATGTAAGCATCCTCACATTCGAACAGTGTTCGCTTCAGTTCCTTTGTTAACAATTAGATTTTCTCTTCCTAGAAATTCGAGTAACGCCTCACTGCCTCAATTTTCGTTGGTGCTGCCCACACGATTGTTGTCATTGAAATCATTATGTACCAGTGCGCGTACGTTAATACTTCCTACGTGTCGGTATATCCCGTCTGCTTATAAATTGTTGATTTTTCGACCATCTCAAAGCTGTTTGTACATGTGTTGCTGATTTCTTTAAAATAAAAACGAAAACACCAATTTAAATAAATCTGTTTTCCAGAAAGATTTAGAATGATCCCATTTCTTTTTTTTTATTTCCTACACGAGGTCAAAATTTAAAGACTAATTAACCGATTAAAGTCAACTACTCCCCGGAGCAAATACGTAATTAATTTCCACAGTGCTGATGACTAAATTGAAAACATTGTTGAAATGTGTTGGTAGCGGTATCACAACTAAAATAATTAAGATAAGAAGTGATAAGTGTCGCTATTGCACATCACTTCAGCACAAACAAATAAGTATGATGTACCTTATCTAAGAGATTTATCATGCAAATAAAATAAGATAATCAGCCTACATTCAAAGAATGTTCATACTTAAATATGTAGGTACAGTGCGTCTCAAAATATAAACTCACATGTATAACCTCATTAACGTACGTTATACGTTTCGCTTCCAATTTTCAAATCCTTATTTCAATTCTTTCTAGAAAAAGAGAAAAATAAAATATACGTACATATAACTAAAAATTAACTGTATTCGAGTCCAGAGTTTAATGTTAATCGCATTTTTGAAAGAAAATGACGTATTTTTCCGTCTCAAAATATAGCCTCACCATCAATTTCGCAGCTGTAATTCTGTATTTTTGAAATTATTAATTGTAAACTTGTGCTTTTAGTAGACGGTGGGTGCTTAGAACATTTTAATTTCTAATAGAAATATGGCCCGAGTTAAAATTTTAACCGAGACAGAATGCACTGTTATATAAAATCTGAAAAATTATGGTAAATCTAACCGGAAATTTGCTCGATGCTTAAAAAGGTGTCCTAAGGCAATCAACAACTATTTAAAAAAAAAAGTGGTACAAAACTACGCTTAGAGCAACCGGTAAAAATGACCTTACTTACTTATTTAAGGTGGCGCTACAGTCCGGGGTGGACCTGGGCTTCATCGAAGAAGCGTCGCCAGCGATCTCGATCTTTAGCCAGCTGTCTCCAGTTTCGCACGCCAAGTTGGTTGAGGTCCCCTTGCACTTGCGTGTGCCACCTGAGTCGCGGTCTTTCTCTATTGCGCCGTTCTTCGGCTGTAGGTTCGAAGATTTTCCGAGCCGGAGCATTGATGTCCATCCGCTCTACATGACCCACCCACCTCAGTCGTTGGACTTTCACTCTTCTGGCTAAGTCGATGCCGGTGTACAGCCCGTACAGTTCGTCGTTGTATCTCTTCCTCCACTCCCCGTCTATGCAGACGGGACAGGGTCATCTTACTTGTTCGAGAGAGGGCTTTGCTACTCAATTGCCTTCTTAGCCCAAAGAAACAGCGATTGACAAAATGACCGCCCGAGTTAAAAGGTTAATTTTAAAGACGGCCTCCAATTTGATGGCTTCCGTATTACAGATAAGGACATCAACTGCAGTTGACCTTAGTAAAGCAATTGTTCATCGTGTAATACAGAGTTCTGAACACCTGTTTTTTTCTCTTGTTTATTAATGGAACTCATTTCATTACATTTTATTTTATATTGATTTGCTTATACACTGTAAGATACAATATCTTACTAGATAGTGCTAAGCTTAAATTAAAGGATTATAAGATAGCTACATGTGACATTTCAAGTTTAATTTACAAGGATGAATTATAGTAAAAACAGGTAATTTAATTAATTTAGTTCAGGGATAGATAATTTCTTAACTCAGTTTTTAATCTTGCTGTGTGATCTATTCTTCTAATGCGTCATGGCAAAGTGTTCCACATGCGGGTTGAATTAATAAAAAATGTACGTTCGGATGTCAAAATTGAGTGGATCTGTTTGAAGTGGCGAGTGTAATTTTCTCGTATAGGTATGTTGGCTGACGAGTAAGCAGGATATCTGTAAAAAGGCAAAGCGTACGATATTTTAGGAGGTTGTCGAATGTCATGTTGTATAGACGCGTAGAAAAGTTGGATATTCGAGCATACCGTCGCAAGCCAAACACATATCTGATTATGCTTTTGAACGCAACATTAAGCTTTCGTTTGGATGTGTAGCAGCAATTATGGAAAATTTCGCATCCATAGGTTAAGACCGGTACAACAAGGGTTTTCGCGAGCAAAATCCGCGTTTCGAGAGGAGTGAAAGATCGTGAAGCCCACAGAGCTCGAAGCACTCCAAACGTCTGCGTTTATATGGCTATTCTAAGCTAAATCACGGTTAAATATCATACCGAGGTTTTTAACTTTATCCATTGTCTAACGGGGTGGTGTTCAGTGTGATCGAAGCAAAGTAGGAAAGATCTACACATTTTTTGGATATGACCAAGCAAAAATTCTTAGAAAGCCCCCGCTAACTAGTCAGCATGAAATGAACCGTTTAGGATTTGCACGTGATCAAATGACTTGTACTCACGGTGTGCTTGAAGGCCGAAAAAGTTTGACTAAAATGGATCGAAAATCTGCTAAAGCAGAAAGTTTTTATGTTGTTTGGACATCAAAAGTCAGTTGAATTCAAAATCCTAGCTGCTCCCTTTCGCGAGTTATGCGCATTCTTAGATGTGCTAAAAAGCTTACATAGTCGTGTATTACACAGGCCAACATTGTTTGCTTTTTCTGGTCTCTTACTGTTAAATTTAAGAGTTTGAGAGGTCGTCTTCCATTTTCTTTCTCAAAGTTACGGCTATTTAAGTAAAGTATGCGAACCAGTAGAAAGTTCGGTGTGAAAAAGTAAATTCAAATACTCATCACTTTAAGGAGACCCGGTGGTCAAGAATTTTCAAAAAATCGATTTTTGTTTTCAATATTTCGAAAGTATAGTCTTTCTAAAATATACTGTTAAGTTTTTGTAATGATATTGACAATAGTTTAGGTTCTTCAGCCTCGTTAACGAGTGCCCGGCACATGAATGGACGCATACTTGAAACCATTTCTTATTATAAAAAATTGTTTGGTTGCTACTTAACTGTTATAATATGCCTACAAAGTTTAAATATCGTTGTTTATTATTTTCCCCTTCAAAAAAAATCCTAAAAAGATCTCATATTCACGGGCGCTAGACCACCGGGGATATACTTTTTAATTTTAAATAGCCGTAACTTTGAGAAAGAAAATCGAAGACGATCTCTTAAATTGAACAGTAAGAGTAGTACTAAATGATGTAACTAGAGACAGAGACCAGAACAAATTTGCGCACCCTGTACATAACGTCAAAGTTAACAAAAAACGTCATTTTTTGGATACATAACCTCAAATATCTCAAAATCCTGACGTGATGGGTCAATTCTGACTCCGGATTCAGATTCTACGCAAAAAATTACTTCGGAAATGAACCACAGCTTTTCAGTAAAAAGCAAACAATGTTGGCCTGTGTAATACACGACTATTTAAGCTTTTTAGCACATCTAAGAATGCGCATAACTCGCGAAAGGGAGCAGCTAGGATTTTGAATTCAACTGACTTTTGATGTCCAAACAACATAAAAACTTTCTGCTTTAGCAGATTTTGGATCCATTTTAGTCAAACTTTTTCGGCCTTCAAGCACACCGTGTACTACATTACGGCAAAAAATTATATTTAGGAACAAAAAGAATTTTACTTTGGGTGGTCCTGATGGATATCGTTACTATCACCATGACTAAAGAAATTAACCCATCATTTTAAGCCGAAAACAGATGGAGTGGTGCACTGATGATTTGGGGTGCGGTTTGGATCAGTGACGTAATATATCTAGCCATTATTAAAGGTCGCCAAGATTCCAAAAACATGCTTTCCCTACAGCAAGCAAAGTTTAACCCTCTAGTAGGATTGACCGCCTTTTGGTGGGCACCATTCTGATCCAATTTTTTCTCAAAGTAATATATATTTTTGCCTTAACATGCTATGCCGACTTCGGTTTAGTTTGAATCTATATGCAGATATAATTTTTACAGTTGCTGGATATTTCGTTTGGTATTTACCGTCAGTTAGAATCGAATTTCTGTGTGAATCGGAAAAAAAATTATCGTTCTGCAAAATTAAACAATTTTTAAAAAATAGTTGTCGTTGTTTGTGGAAGCTAAAAAAGTTATTGGTAAGTCCGAAATAGATGGTTTATGTTTGTGCAATGAACAACTGACCGCTACCGACCATGGAACTCACCCCGCCTAAAGACGGGTAATCCATGTAACACGAACTTTGGTGCGCATATATTGCGCATTTATTGGTTGATTGCAAATATTTGATTCGGTGAATAGCTTTTGTATGTACATGGATTTCGTTGCTATCATCCATGGCTTGATCTGTATTTACGTTACATCTGTCATTTGAGTGCATCTTTGCGTTTTTTTGTTGCAGAAATGTCGGAAATGATGCCAAAAGAGAAGAAGAAGATGGCTTATTTTCAGCCTGAACGGCGATGAAAATATAATTTGTCGAAAATGAGTGACGAACAGACCCAAGAAATGATGGACTCAGTTCCTACTGATACTGATTCTAGTGATGATGGGGACTCGATCGGCGATTTCGATGATCCACATTATTTCATATCGCCAGAAGTTGAAGAATAAATTGACGATTGTGTCGCTGAATTGGGAAGATCATCGTCTACTCATTTTCTGAATAAAGCTGTAGATCTGAGCTTAAATCTCAGTAAGGTTTCGATTTTGTCAGATGAGTTTATACTGCCTTCTTTTTTGGTTGATCAACAACAACAGGAAGCATTTGATCATCCACGCTGAAAAGGTAGACGACCGCGTTCACAATTACTAGAACTACAAGAAGAAGGACCGAATGTGCAGCCGATTGACTATGGACTCACCTCAAACCTGGTGGAAATTGACCCTAAATCTGCAAAGTTCCACAAAAAAACTTGGCGAAAAAAGAACTTGCAGTTACATCGAAACGATGTGGCGTTTCCTGGGGATACCAGGTGCCCTGAACGATTCCATGAATTCGGAAAACTATTGTTTTCAATACTTTTTCGGTAATGACTTGATAGAAAAAGTCTGCTATTACACCAATGTTAATGTTTGGAACCAGGATGTCAATATCAACTTCAAAGTGAGTAACATGGACATTAGGCAGTACATTGGGGTACCGATTTTCATGTCAGTATATCGTTACCCGAGCCTGGAGGAGTACTGGGGATAACATTCACTTGAAGCAATTCGTAGAACCATGATATCAAGGCATTTTTATGATATTCGAAAATATATCCGGTTCAATGACTTCTCACTTATGAAAGATTGTAAACACCCTGATCACGATCCACTGTTCAAAATCAGACCAGTTTATGATCATATGAATAAAGTGTTTGGTTTAGTTCCTAAGCAGATGTTGTCTACAAAGATGATAAGTTCTTTTAGACGGTATATGCCCAAAAAGCCTCATAAATGGGATATGAAACTATTTGTATTAAGCGATTCTGCTGGTTTTTATACCGGTTCGCAGTTTACTGCGGCTAAAACGATAATGTGCTTCTTTGGAATACTCCCGATTTAGGAGCAACTAGTAAGGATGTCGTCAACATTACGCAAACAGTTGGGAACTTCAAGAACCACATTTTATATATCGATAACCTCTTCACATCGCTTTCACTTTTGGTTTACCTAAGAGGGCGCGACATTTTTGCGTTCGCGACAGTTCGTGCAACTCGAGTCAATAACTGTAAGCTTTCATCTGACAGAGTATATGGGCACTACCTACTGTATAGACATAACGAATGTATTATGGAAAAATACGAAAAACATTCGTCTTGTATGAACATACGTGGTGTTAAACAGTTCCTGACAGCGAATCCGCAGACCCAACCTGAAAAAGTTGGTCGATATGATCGAAAATATAAAAAGTTGATTGAAGTTGATTGTCCATTATTAGAGAATATAACTGCATACCATATGGGAGGCGTGGATCTTATGGACGGTCTAATAGGAAGACACCACATTTGCCTCAAAGCTTAAAGCGCTTCGTTGAAATTATCATTTCATCGATATGGCAATGGTCAATGCCTATCTCCTCCATAGACGCATCCATACTGCAGGAGGAACTGCGGAGCTACCTAAATTCTGTGTTCAAGTTGCTAATGCTAGAAAAGAAATTAGTTGGAAGACATTCGAATAAAGACGCGAAAGTAGGACCATCTGGCGTTCAAAAATCATATTAATTGGGATTGGATGCCCGTTAAGATGACAGTGACTATATGCTTGACCAATTAGATCGTTCTGCCAAACGAAGTTGTAAATTAGTCGATTGCAAATCGGAAACCCAAATGTATTGCCTAAAGTGTAAGGTTAATTTATGCCTATCATCTACAAAAAAAATGTTTCTAAAGTTATCATACTAAGCCATAATACAATATTAATGCATATCTACCTATCTTTTATTTTGCACTTGCTTATGTTATGAAGTCTAATAAAGCAAAACAGAAAAATATGCTTTTTTTTTTTTTTTTTTAAATACAGCCTTTTCCTTGACTTTCCGCCTTTTGGCAGTTTACCGATTTTCTCACCTGCTACTCGAACGATTAACCGAATTTTATTTTCGACTTCGTTTTCGTGTTCTATGCATTTCAATTAATGAAGCATAATTTTTTCATAGAAAAAAAAATTGTCCTGCTAGAGGATTAAGGCAACTTTCCGACGACGTGAGGGCATTTTTCAGCAAGATAATGCCGCTATTCACAGGTCTTGAGCAGTTAAAGCTGGATTTTTCCAAGAAAAATTGAATTCTTTTACCGTGGGCTGCTAAGTCACCAACCTTGAATATTTGGTAAAATCTGTGGAGGTATTTATCTCGCAAAGTGTACTCAAAGGAAAAGCAACTTAACCCATGGCTGGGAAGTGCAGATGGAATAGCTTAAGTTGATCTAGCTGTACAACCCAGATATGGCCAACGAATCGCAACCCCAATGATGACAAGACGGAGTAGAATGGCCTCGGGTATTGCCAAGCCTGCTACGCTAGGGCGCCCTGCGTAGCCAGGCCTAGAGGGTGGTCTGCTTGTCCCGCTCGCCAGCCAGCCGGGTTCAACCCGAAACGGATATGAGCTTCCCGGCAATGGTCTCGCAAACCATTACGCGGGTCAAAGGGGAGATGCGCTATGCTCCGATGGGGGCATAAGTGGACTTTCGGCTTTTCGACAACGGCATCGACTTAGGATAGCCAAATGGAACATTTCTTCGCTCACAGGAAAAGACCCTGAGCTTGTTGGAGAGGCTACTAAATATCGACTAGATGTAGTTGGTATCTCCTCAACAAAGCAAAGGGGTTCTAGAACTGTGGACCTTTTGGATGAGTGGAAACTCTTCATGTCAGGAGTAGCACCTACAATGTCTACTCAGGCGGGAGTGGGGTTACTCACGAGTCCCAGGCTGGCAGGCAGAGTACTGGAGTGAATACCATTGAGAGGGAGAGTTGCGATCTTAAAGCTTAAGCTTGAAAGGTCAACTCTGGCTCTGGTGCAGGTATATGCGCCGAATCTGGAGTCGGAGTATGCAGCTTTCTTGGATGAAGTAGATGCCTCCTTAACACAGGTGGCAGATATGGACTCTTATGTCCTGAAGTCTTCCATTGCTCACGTGGGTGTGGACGCAATGACTTGGGGAAGTGTGATTGGGAGGAACGGTGACCCGGGTCAGAATGCGAACTGAGAGAAGTTGTTGGACTTTTGCTATGCAAATGGCATGTCCATTATGAACACCTTCTTTCCGCACAAAAACATCCATAAATACACATGGTACCGTCGGAATCTTCAGCAGAAATCCCTGATAGACTTCTTTGTGGTACCATCGCGTGTTAAAGGAATGATTTGTAACGTTCGTGTTGTGAGAGGGGCTGAACTATCAGCTAATCATCACCTCGTGTTGTACAAATTGTATCTCAACGATAAAGTACGTTTCCTACAAAAAAGTAAACCAAGGCTGGTGACACGTATAAGGTGGGAGAATTTGCAGAATGAGATACGGGAAGAGTTTGCACGACAGGTATCCGAAAGGTTTGAACAAATTCCAACTGTTTCGAAAAATGTGGAGGAAGAATGGCGGTTGTTTTCAACAGCAGTCATTGCCTCTGCAGGAGATGTTTGGGGAGTGAAGCGGCTCGGTATGGCGGCTGGTGGTTAGAAAAGAACTGCGTTGTTTAAAACACCCGGAGTTCAAGAAGCCATCAGAGAGAAGAAAGAAGCCTTTAAGGTGTGGATACACTTGGGAGATTCAGCTTCTCGAAACCGGTACATGGAGGCGCAAAGAACTTGCAAGCTGGCTCTTAAAGCAGCTAAGGAGCAGTCTTGGAAGGAGTTTGGTGAGAAATTGGACCGTGATCACAGATCTGCAAACAAGGTGTTCTGGAAGACTTTTCGCCGCCTTAGAGGAAGGAAGTTTAATATCATCGAAGGAGTCAAATCCAAAGACGGTGTACTTCTTGCCGATGAGAAGGACATCTTGCGCAGATGGGGCGAGCACTTCTCGGAGCTGCTCAATCCCGAACAGGGCACTGAGGATGGCAGACCCATGGTTTTGAGTAGGGCGGAAAATAGTCCCACCGTAGAGGAGGTGACTTTGACGATTAAAGCGCTAAAAGTCGACAAATCTGCTGGTGTGGAGGGGATGGAATGGCTCTCTTGCGTCATTAAAGTGACCTGGGAATGCGGTGAAACACCTAGCGATTGGCAAACTGGGGTGACTGCTCCACTTATTAAAGAAAGGGGATAAGAGAGATAGCTCCAATTATAGGGGTATATCTCTTTTAAGTCTCCCCGGAAAAGTCTTTGCAAAGGTGTTGGAAACGCGTTTCAGAGCTGTGGTCGAGTTCCGGTTGGGCGATGAGCAGTACGGCTTTTGTCCAGGTAGAAGCACAACCGACCAGCTGTTCACTCTCAGAATGGTACTTGAGAAGGCCTGGGAGTATGCCAAACCTATCTACAGTTGTTTTGTGGATTTGGAGAGAGCATATGATCGGGTCCCTCGAGGTAAACTCTGGAGTGTACTGCAGGAGTACGGGTTTGACGGTTCTCTTCTGAGGGCCATTCAATCTTGGTACAGTAACTGTAAGAGCTGTGTTCGGGTAAACGGCGTTAAGTCGACACCTTTCACTGGCGTTGGACTTCGCCAGGGGTGCGTTCTGTCACCTCTCCTTCTCATAGTGTATATGGATGTTAAGGCGCAGCCTATGTGAAAAACGGGTCGAATTGAGAGACTTAAGGATAAGTCATCTGCTTTTCGCTGATGACTTAGTCATCCTTACGTCCACCTAGACCGAACTTCAGCGCGCACTAGATAGGTTCGTCGCCGTCTGTTTGTTGGTCACGCTGGAGCAATTTCGAGACAGCATTGTCAATCTGCTTTCAGGAGGGCTGAACTTGGTATCGGAGCTAAGCTATCGGTCTTTAATTCAGTGTTTGTTGCGACCCTCACCTATGGTCATGAGATTTGGGTAATGACCGAAAGAATAAGATCGCGGATACAAGGTGCCGAAATGAGATTTATTCGTTGTATTGCTGGGGTAACTCGTCGAGTTCGAGTTAGGAACGCCAGAATACGCGGGGCACTCAATGTCGAGCAGCTACTTCTTCGAGCGGAAAAGTCACGTTTGGGTTGGATTTGGTTTGGGCACGTTCAACGCATTTCTCCAACTCGGCATCCGAGACGTGCCATGGAATCCGTGCCATCGGGTAGGCGTCCCCTGGGTAGACCTAGGATGAGATGGCTGGACCAAGTCCGAAATCTCACCTCTACAGGTATGGGGATAGCCCCTGATGATTTAGTGTCGATGGAGGAAGATCGGGAGATGTGGAAAGTCCACTTAAGCACCCTAACCCTGCGACCCTCATAATGGATAAGCGGGTCATTAAAAATGAATGTATGTATGTATGTTTATGCAGTATGCGCCATTGCTCCATCCTGTTGGAACCACATGTTCTCTAGTCCCAATTCATTCAATTTAAGAAGGAGAAAGTCGTTGAGCAAGGGTCCGTAGCACTCGCCGTCCACAGTAGTCGATTCTCCGGGGTCCTCTGCGACATCTTCAGCCACAACTGTGATATTCTCAGCAGAACGGATGGTTCGGAGCCGCCCAGACCTGACAGCATCTCGCGTTGTCCCAGTTGCCAGTTGGTGTCGGCGACCGGGAAATCTGCGCCGAAATTCAGGCTGCGCCAACACCACCGACGAATTATTCCGTGTTACTGACTGAACACAATGGTGTAGCAGTAGTACGTAGTAAAACCTGTCAAAAGTAGAAACACCGCAAATTCAATACTGCGAACACAATGAGTAGCAGTAGCTGTAGCGTGCAGCTGTAGTAGTAGTACGAGTTGGCGAACTTTTAACTTTTGCGGCGCTACTGTTAATCAAGAACCGTAAAATATTTCATGTCTCTCATTTCTGTTCTAAAATCCTCAAACTTTGGTATTATAAAGTGCACTCATTCAACTCCTTGAGGTCTAAACATATCCTTAACAATTTATCCTTTTTCTCAACCAAAACCATGTTATGCGCGCAATCCGATGGCACATACTTTTAAAATTATACCCCCCTTTTTCGTTTCCCTTAAAGTGTTCTGCACTTTGCTCCTGATACTCAAAAGCAACCTTCTTGGTGACTTGCTAACTGGTTAAGCGCCGTCTTTTAGTTCTATGCTGCATTTATCAGGGAATCGCCCATAGCCTGAGAAAACCAACAATGGCTGTGATAATACGTCGACCTGAACAAAACTCAGCAAATGTGGCTTATAGTTACAGCTGACACTCAGAGTAATCTTACCTAGTACATGCAAATTAAATCCTCCATATGCTTCCCTCACCTCACATGCACTTATTATTGGCTTTGGTTTCAGCCTCGTGCATATATTTTTGGGCAAAATGTTCACTTGTGCGCCTGTGTCAAGTTTGAATTCAATAATTTTATTTTCCACGACCAATTTTTCTGTCCACGATGAAATGCTAATATCTACGCTATTTAAGCAGTCTACGAAAAGAACACCGTCATCACTGCCACAGTCTGAATCCTATTTTACTGCAAGATCACTGACCTTTTTTATTTGTTGACATACCGAAGCAAAATGATTGACTTTACCGCAAACCGCAAATGTTTTCCCGAAAGCGGGACATTTTCTCCTTGCGTGGACGTAATTTCAGTACGCACATAGTCTTTCAATATCGTAGCCCTGACTGTTCGCTTTGCTGTTATTCCCAAATGAAAGTGCATTTCCTTTTACATTTCTGGAACTAAAATTTTGATTACTGTTTTTATTTACGATATTTTTCCGAATATTTTGGTTGACGCTACTACTTCCCATTCACCATGCGTCTGCATCATCTTGATCGGGACTCCAATAATCTCCGTCACCTGTTGGGCTTGCGTTTGCACTGATCCATCTCTGATTCCAAGAACTATGTGGTCTCTCACCTACGAGTCCTTCTCTCCCCCAAAGCTACAGTTGTCCACCAGTCCTGATATATCCTTCAGGAAGTGAACAAAGGGTTCGTCTTCTCTTTGGTTTCGCGAGTAAAAAAAGAAACGTTCGTAGATGATGATTTACGTTTTAGGGTTACATTTACATCATTGCTGGAACTTTTCCAGCACTTTGCCATAGTTTTTATTTTAATTTTCAGTAAATTCGAACGTATGGTATAGATCTATGGCTTCACTCCCGGCGCAACTTAGAAATCGCGCTACCTGGATTGATTGTTTTTCTTTGTCTGTTTTCGTCGCTGTCACATATATTGCGAAGTGTATCTTAAATCGTTTCCAGTTCTCCCTCAAATTTCCGTCTAGACACAGTTGTTGAAATAACTTAGATTATTTTGGGTTTACTAGTTTACCGGCTGGGCCATGTGATATCTTTGCAGATGGATATTAAAAAAACGCATGCGTTGGTTGTTCTCCTGTATTGACTTAAGCAGCAACTGCGTGCTCGTTATGTCAAAATGCCCTTGTGATGCGTATGCGTACAACTGGCTTACATATATATACAGTGTTGCCATAAGGAAATGCATATTAATTTTGGGGTAAAATTACATTTATAACAGCAGGTTCGTAGTCGTCTCATCTCAACACATGAAGGTAAATGTGCACAAATCAGAAATAATGGTCATATCACCGAAAACGACTTTAACATGGGCTGTAAGCACAAGCTACCGTATAGAAACGCCTGGAGTCAGCGCGAAGTCCTCTTTAATGATTCTATCTCTATCTTTAAGGGCGGCTCTAAAATAGCTGAAGGAGTCGATACCGGTGTCTTTTGGGAAGATCTTGACATCCACCACACCGTAGTGTCTTTCAAGCCGAAGTCGCAGCTATAAATCAAGCCGGCGCTTGGCTGAAGGCTAACTTAATATCACGCACGCATATTGCGATTTAAATCGACACCCAGGCTGCGATCGGGTCTCTCGTATCCAACACAATAAAATCTAGGGCAGTGAAAGACTGCCGCGTGTCTCTAAAAGAGATCGCTAACCAGCATAACGTCACACTCTGTTGGACCCCTGGTCACTGCGACATTCAAGAAAACTGTGCGGCTAACGAATTAGCTAAAATAGGCTCCCATTGTACGAACGGCATGTATGTCGTTTGTTAAACACTTGATTCACACCGAAGCTCTATCGAAGGCAAGTCGTAGATGGGAACACCTCGACTATTGTAACAATGCCAGGTTGATTTGACCTGTTCTGGATCTGAAAAGATCAAAAGCATTAATACGACTCAAAAGAGACTTTCAAAACTAATCAACGTCCTCACGGGGCACTGCATCTAAGGCAGTCATGCTCAACGCCTGGGGATAGCATGTAACGACTTCTGCCGCAGCTGTAGAGACGAGGAGGAGGAGGAGTCCACCACACACTTTCTCTGCACGTGTTCCGCACTGGCCCACATCAGGAAAGTCACCCTAGGCTAATACTTCTTTAAAGATCTAAATAATGAACTCCACCAGCAAGGCCTATCTTAACAACTACGTTAGGAAATCTAAATGGTTTCAGGAATAAGTAGGGCACACACCGGTACTCAGTGGCATCACAATGGACCTACTTTCTGGTCTAAGTGCCCCTCCTCTTGGAGGACCGCTTCTAACTAACTAATGACCATATCCTGCACGCCTGTATAATGCACATTTAAGTTTTTCGGGGTCCTATTCACAAATGATGAAAGGAACAATACAGATTTATATTGTAGAATTAGTCAAGCTGAAATAATTTTGAGACAGCTTGGTCAATCTGTTATTATAAAAGCTGAACTTGGCGTCGGAACTAAGCTGTCTGTCTTTAATTCACCGTTTGTTCCAACCGCCAGCTATGGTCTTGCGAAAAGTAAGATCGCGGATACAAGCTCATGAAATGAGATTTCTTCGGTGTTGAGGTGACTCGCCAATACCAAATTAGAAACACCAGAAAAAGCGAGGTACTCAAAGCCGAGCAGCTACTACTTCGAACAGAGTGGTCCATGCTTCGATGGTTTGGGTACCTTAAACGCATGCCCTTAATTTAGCATCCTAGATGTAACATAGAATCCATGTCATCAGGTAGGCACCTAGTCTATTGGGTAGGCGCAGGATGAAATGTATTAAATCAAAAATTGCACCACTACCCGTTTGGTCCAATTTGGCAACTTAAACCCGGGACGCATTGAATTAACAGGCCATTGAAAGAACGAATACATACATTCTTGCATCATAAGATTCCACTGACATTTTGAAACGAATAAAATATACATATACGAAAGTACGATGAAAATCCATTAAAAAAAAATTTTAATTAAACGTAGGCCCACATTACAAGTATTGACAGGTTTCGATATAAGTCAGCACGGATTTCGGTACTACAAATGGCTCGAAATTTCTTTGACAAGTGTTTGGTTGTAAAAAGAACAGAATAAGAACGTAAGCGACAAAAATCTTGATTTCAAAAAATAAGGGACACTCTAATTTATATAGAATGCTAATTTTCAATAAATTATTGAATTTACATTAAATTTATGAGATTATTGCGAAAGCATGTCACTGTACGGAAGCTTCTCGGACTCAGTGTAGCTCCAAATATCGACTTGCCCGAAAATTGTACAGTTTTTGGTTCAAAAACTGCTTTTTATAGCGAATGGACGAAACTTAGTCGCAATCATAACGTTACAGTTCTTGGAAAGGTTAATTAAAGCTTCTGAAGGTTCATTCCTCAGAAATATGAAGAAAAAGTCAATCAAAGTGAAACAAGGAACCTGCACCATTCAATAAAGCCTAGAAGAAATTATGTGAATAAATGCACTGTAAACGCTTTTGGAGTTAACTTTTCAATTCGTTCAAAATGTTTCCACATAGCATCTAAGATTCCTTAACCTCGTGGTTCAGATGGCAGAAAACACAAATGTTCTTCTTTTATTTATGCTTGAAATATAATATAATTCATATCCGTAAGAAAAACGATCTTAGCGAAACCAGAAACAAATTGCGTTCCTCTCGTTGTGGTTATCTATTTGATGCGTATTATCTTCTGTTCTTATCTTGAGTATAAATGTCGAGGCAAAACAAATAAAATAAGTATCACGATAATGTTGTAGCAAAAATTCAGCAGTCATATTTTGAGTACAATCTAGAATTCGTTGAGAAGTTATTGTATTATGTACAGGTAAGCTCTTAAGAGGGAGAACATAATGAGGTTATGTGATAAACCCTATCACTAATAGTTTCCATACCCAGCTTATGTACATGGGAAATGCTTTAAAAAGTGTTGTACTATGTTCTGAAACAGTACTGTTAGGAAATAGTAAACTCTTTTCTGACACATCCACGTATACTACATACTTCATCATCTTTTTCGGAAGATCCGCTTATCCACTATGAAGATCGCGGGTGAAGGGCGCTTAAGAGGACCCTCCAAACGTTTTGATTTTCCGCCATCGAGTCCTAAATATCAGGAGATATCCGCATAGAATAGAGGTTAGATTTCAAACTTGGTTCAACCATCTCATCCTGGGTCTACTCAGAGGACCTGATCGCACGGATTCCATGACACGTATTGGCAGCCATGTTGGGGATATATGTACGTTTAATGTGCTCAAATCATCGTAGAATGCACAGCTCCGTTCAAAAAAGTAACTACTCGACATTGAGTACCGCGCTTCTGGTGTTCCTAACTCGATCTCGACGAGTTAATGCAGCAATAAAACGAAGAAATCTCATTTTGGCTTGTTTCCGCAATCGGTCATTCTTTCGGTCATTACCAAAATCTCATGACCATAGGTGATAGTCGAAACGAACACTGAATTAAAGACCGATAGCTCAGCTCCGACGTCAAGTTCGGCTCTGCTAATAAAAGATTGACTAAGCTGTCTCAAAATTACTCCAGCCTGACTAACATTGCAGGGTAACTCAGCACTGCTATACCATTACCGTTACTTCTGATTTGTTGATCTTCATCCAAGCATCAGTGTTGCCAGTTCATGGGGAATTTCAGTCCAGAATTTGATGAAAGGGGAAAAGGGGAATCCTCTCGCTTCTCGATCGAAATGTGGGGAAAATAAAAAAAAATTAATAACTCTAATTGAGTTACAAAGCAATAACAAATGAGTATGCCGTGTTAATAACTATGCGTAAATTTAACTTGCACGCATGAATTCTTCATGCGCCGGTAGCAGGTCATATACTCCTATGCGTGATTAGAAAATGAGCCTTGTCGCTCTATTAAATATGTTTTAGTTGCCTCCTTTCAAACCCCCTTTCTGCCTATTTTTCTACGTCGCACAGTGGGGCAGCTGTATGGCGATCGGTGGCAGAAAGTCAAAAATCAAAATGTTCAATTTAACCGTTTTTTTATTCCTAATTGATTAACAGTAAACCAATGCATACATTGTGCATAAACAATTAACGGTGTCTACTTTTGATATCTAATAACAGCAGTTGAAACTTGTCGGTTCTGCGAGTCAGAAGTGGATTGAGTAATTTAAGTAAAAATAAAGTGTGCAGTTCATATGTGAACATTTTTATTTCAGTCGAAAAATATAACAATTTCGATATGGATCATTTACCTGGAGGTGTGTCCTCTCACAAGAAGCGATTTTAACCCAATATAGTATCTTGTTAATTTTGTTATATTGATTTGAACAAGTGACCAGTAATTAGGACTTTTTTACAAAAACGGTCGACAAACTCGTAAATTTTAAAAAAAGTGGGGCAGAGTAGGGCTTACATTTTGCCACCAATTCATAGGTAATATATTAAACTTCGATACAGAATAAAAAAAAGCTGCGCATACTTGCGCCTTTTTGTGCTAAGCCGGATTATCTTACAAGGGAGGTCTTATTATGGAGCGTCTTAATTACGACTATATAGATAGAAAAATATGAAGGATTGGCGATAATGGTAGAAGCTAAACTAATAAGTATCTATATCACATAGTCAGAAACAAGAATAAAAGGCATTTCCACTATATACAATTGTCCAAGGGGAAAAAACCCTTAGCTAGCTAAATGTTGCAGCAGTGGATGTGACCGAAAATAAGGCTTATAGCTTAAATATGTGATTTTCATCAAATTATCAATAAATCAACAATATATGAACACAAATAAAAGTAAACGAGCCTTAAAATAATTTATGCCATGTTTTGTTGTCTCTTGCCCCACTGTGCGTCGTGCCAGATTTTTTCCTGTCAATCCTGTGGTTTTCGGATGTGATCGGAAATTAGTTTTTCTATCTCGAAATGCCTGACGGCATTGCATAAACTTCCTGGAGGAATGTAGCAACTTGGCGATGTTAGAAGTGCTTGCACCCTCAAAATTTTTTCCGGTTTTCCACTTTCGTTTTAACTCACGTCTTCTGGTTAGCACATTTTTTAAAAATCTTGCAGATACCCATCTCCTCTGCATGTTTTAAAATGATGTAGGTGTACCTATGTATGTACATACATAATACTTTATAATATAAAATATAAATATCACAATTGGATTGTTTTTTTTTTTTAATATTCGCAAATTCTTTCAACGACATACTGACCAAACTATGTATGTTTACTTCTGCTTTATTTTTGAACATATGAATCGCAAGTCGTAACTACATGTATAAATAAAATAGGGTACATACATTGTACTTCCATGCATACATGTGTCGAAAATGTGTACACACATGTATGTATGATGTTTTCACTTAATACGCATGGATATTTTGACTCACCTCCAAAAGATGCATTCCGGTATTCTAATCCAAGTTTAAGAAATAAGTAAAAATCGTCTAAAAGTATATGTACATATGCCTTACATCACAGACAAGTGACTCGGTACCCAACATTCAGTTAGATAGGTGTACATGTTAAACAAAACAAAAAAAAACACAATATCAAGATACACGGAAAGGTGTACCAAAGCAAACCAAAACACACGAATAATTTTCTCTTTCTCTCCGAAAAGAGAAAGCACAGACACAACAACCAAGATCCACACAGATTCTTTTTAACACTTCCGCAGATTTATGCCCACACTTGACCACTTGACACTTGAGGATTATTTGCGGGGCTATTGCCTCAGCGATATTTTCATGATCTATCTATTTTTCTTTTTTTTTCGTCTCTTTTTTTTCAATTCAATCACGATATGCAGCCGCCGACATATAGATTGATATCACTAATTCTATTATGCATTAGCTGTAACCACCAAAAAAAATATACGTATATATTTTCAATTACTTTCAATAAGGTACATTCCATAATATGACCCTTTGCTAATCTTTGCAGTGTGCACCGAAAATAGCAAATTCATTATCTGTGCGGGCTGCTTTGATTTGATTAATTTCAACTCGAATTAATTTGATTGTAACACACAAACACAAAACACTGCGTTAAATGAAACAATGAAGGAAAAAAAAATTGTTTTCACGTTAATAATAACTTTTATTCTGAATTCATTTTGCGCTTTTGTGCATTTAATACCAAATGTCGTATTCGCGAGGTGAAATGACGTGCAGTAACGTGCATGTTTTGTTAATTGTCCTGTTGGCCGCAGCCAAATCATTGTCTGCCATTTTACAAGAGAGCAAGTAGGCAACTAACTTAATTTAACACTTAAATTTTGAGTTCGAAAATCACAGCACAGTGGACGAATAGGTTGCGTTCTCGTTTTGCATACACTACACATTCCGCTTCCACTGGGTGCTTGTACGCCAAAATACCGCAGCACAACACCGACTCGTATGAGTAGATGAAGTGCCACAATAAGCGAGGAAACTGAAAGCCCGCGATACGAAATGAATACGATAATACACAAAGCGATCACAGAGCAAATAATGGGTTTTACGAAGCGAGTGAAATACTGGATTTCTAGTTGGAGATCGGAGAATAAGAGATTCATTTAGTTTTGGTCGGGCATTGATCATTCAGCGCATGGAAAAGGGGAGAAGTCGATAGTTTTCTTTTTCTTTCATTTGATATGCTATGGAGGTGATGCCGTCTATGTGGTATAAGAAAAGTACTTAACTATACCCAATGGTAGTATACTCGTAGAATAAGTTTTCAAGTAATTTTTAAATATAATGTGGGCCCAAGAGTATTGTAGACCAAAGATTTTCGAAAAATAAACGCACGCTGTTAAAGTAAATACTAAATAAACCCATTCATTAACCCTTCAATTCTGTATTATTATATCTTTCACTAAGTGATATGCAGTTGGACCTTTTATATCCGGGACTCAAATAACCGGAAACCTCTATCATCCACAATTTTATTACAGAATTTTTATTTTTAATTTTGACCTCTATTATCCGCAATTTTTCCACATACCGGATATTTTTTCCACACATGAAGCTGCGTATACTCACAGGATTCCTAAGGAGCCACTGTAGACCTAATATACATATGAACAGACTAGTTTTACTAGATTCTGCCATGAGGACGATGGTACCCTAAATACATCTTTTTAATGACTGTACGCCATTTAATCACAGCATGACTCATTTAGGGACATTTCTACTATCTGACGGAGATCTACCCTCGCTAAGTCCAGAGCCATTGGATTGAAGGATAATTGAATTAAAAAAACTAACAAAATTCTTCTTCTGAACGTACTAGTGACTCTTCTCAAAAACTACAAAACAATTATTGCAAAATAACAAAACATAAAAAAAATTTCAAGTTAATCAAAAAAAAAAACCAAAGGTTAAGTAGCTAATTTTGGAAAACGACTAAAATATTGAGTTGCTCCAGTGGCTATCATAACTAGACCCTACATTCAATGAAAACGTATGGGGATGGCTTGATCGTAAGGTTTATGAGTCTGGCTTGCAATTCGAGGACTGAGAGTCGCTTATTGCAGCCTTTGAATAAGCCTGGTATGAAATTTCATTAAACTACCTGATGTAACTCTATGATTCTATTCCAAGCCGAATTTTCGGAGTTGTTTCCAAAAAAAGAGTTAGTAACCATTGTTAAACAAATCAACAATAAAACATTGATCGAAAAAAATTTAGTTGTGCTTTGCATTTTTCGATTGTTCCTAATTAAAGCAGGTGAAACTATTCTAATGACGCATAGAAAAAGGTCGTTTTTTGTGATGCAATCGGAAAACACAATCAAAGACCTTAAATTTTCAAAAACTTCTACAATATAAAACTTGTTTAAAAGGAACAAAATAAAAGCTTCTGCTTAAAGCTTTCTAAGAAAAAAAAGCCCTTAATTTCTGAACAAAGCTTTGAACCTATTTTATTGACGCGGAGTGTATGTACATCTTGATTTCTGAATGAGATCGAAAATGTTAATTCGATTAAGAAGAGACAACACTTCAAAACCAACCAACGTCAGTAAGACACTATATGTTCGGCAGACATCTACAACCGGACATTTTGAATTTTTGCAATATATACCTTTATGGCTCTCCGCGAAATCGTAAGTTAAAATTTTTGAAATTGTCAGTATTGAAAATATTCCCTGAGGGCTTAGAAAAAGCTAAACGAGCCAAAGAGGAAATAGCCAATATTTCATGAAGAAATATGTTCGAGTTTGAAGGGATTTAATGAAACTTGAGCGCAGCGACAGTGAATAACGTCTCACTTGAAAATTTGACGGCGGCCTTGCAGCACTGCGCTTAATTAACATCCGAAAATCACAATTTATTAGGAGCAGGATCCTTTTGTTTCGTTGGACCTCCAGTCACTCTGTTAAAGAAAATATTAGTAACGAAAGGAACGACGTCGCCTTTAATAAGGATATGCAAAATAAACAAATAACAGTTTTAGTCCTACTAATAAATAAATAAATAGCTGGCGCGAAAGCTCGCGATAAGCCAAGGTCTAGCTTCTCGCAACATTTCATGTTCAATTTTTTCCCACGAATGGCAGCGGCCTATATTTTATTGCCGACTCCGAACGGAGAATTAAGCAGCTTTTTTATGGCATTGATATTATACATATCTTTCCGGGGGTTTGTCATTCCCCGTCGAGAAGTGGTGCCGCGAAAAATGTTCGGTGGACATAGCTGAGGCTTGTACCCACGCCGCTTGGTCAGACCACAGTTATAATCTTAATAATTAATTTACCGTACATTGAGAGCAATACACGTGTTAAAGAAATAATGGTATATCTACATACTTACATATAATACATACATACATACATAGTTTGGGCTTTAAAATTGTATGTTTTTAAATTCATAGTTGTGTTAAAACACAAAGTTTGAAATTAGGATGAGTCAGGATACCTTACTGTGTTTGAAGGTTTCTCCACGATTTTAATATTTTTTTCTCATTAAAATTGTAAACCTGAATGCCATTGTCGTGAAATCAACTTTTTGCTCAACGGCTATTATGTTTCAGGTAGTTATCCTGCTGTTGGACCCATTTTAGAGGCATTTCCCACTCCGCAAATGGCAACATTATATTTTGCAGGATACTCACACTCACAGCCCCATGTCATTATTTTCGAACTTCCATGTTTTATAGTTTTCGGGGTATACATAGGCAAAAATTTAGTGTTAGAGGGACGCCTGACATACTGACGAGATCCAACACCACCAAACAAAACAATTTTGGACTCGTCAGTCCACAAAATATTTCCCCATTTGGAAGATGGAAGATGGAATATTTCCCCATTTGCGAACTCAAGGCCGCAGAACTTCACAGAAGTGGCTTTTTCGCGATCTTCCCGTTAATAAACTAGCTGCCAGCAGTTTTCTGTGTACCAGCGTAGTACAGATAGACGGTTCCATTTGGTTCCTTATCTGCACAGCTGTTTTCAAAGGATCCTTTTTGCTCAGGAGGACAATGCTGCGGTTATCTAGTTTGGTTGTTTTCCTTTTCGCTCCTCTTTTATTCCATTTTTTGTTTAAAATTTATTGCATTAAATATTTTCGTAGTTGAGCACAAACAAATTTTTTGGATTTCTCTGTATGACTTGTCTTCGTTACGTATTCGGGCAATGAGTTCTCTTTCTTCAGCGGTGCTGTGTTTATCGCGGCCCACTTTTGTGAAAGAGAAAAAGAAATCAACAAATGAACTACTGGTTGGAAAAAATGACCCATCACTATTCCACTTTAACTTACTCTTGATTTAAATGAACAAATTTTCTTGAAATTATTGACAAAAAAAGGCTGTGCTACTATTTAATTGGTCTCTCTACACTCAAGTTGAGGATCAAGAACTACCGTTATCTTTTCCTTTAACAGATGATCACGTTCATCCATAGACCTTTTAACGTCAAAATTGTGCCTTTGGGCCTGGGTTCTGCGTTTTTTATAAAGAATACCATAAAATTTTATTAAAAAGCTAAGCACATCCAGAAAAATTATTATTTCCGCTATATTTCAAATGTGGAAATGTTTACTCATATAATTTCGGAATAATTTTCTTTAGAAATTTGGAGAGCAATACGGATCCGCAAGGTTCCAATCAGGGTAGACTAAGTTGCTTTACTGGAACAACTTTGATCCTCTCACTGAGAAGATGGGATTACGGTTTATAAGTAAATAGTGGATTTTGCTAATTTGGAACACATCCTGCAATACAGACGTGTCCCATTTAAGCGCTTGTCTCAATAACACAAATTGAGGATCAAGTGATTTGACCCAGTAAAGCCACTGTCCCGATTATCCAGCATCCCAATAAAACGGAATCCAATGTATATTTGTACATATAATGCAGAAATTTGATTCGGAACGAAACTCACTTGTTCGTTACATTTCGTGAACTGCTTGTATGTAGTTTAGATTCGGATAGTACTGCAGTTTAGTACCGACTTGCGTACCGAAATGAGATAAAAACTGTATGGCTATTACTTCATTTGTCTCATTTTCCAGCAAAGAAATGTTCATAAGTACATAAAATCTAATTACTAAAGACTAATTAATAGACGGTTTGAAACAAAACATTTAATATTAGCTTTGTTTGATAAGCCTGTTCCGAACAGTCCGGAACAGAAAAGTACAAGAATTTGTGTACAATGAGAGAACTTTCTGTCGGAAGCTGTTCTGCTTTCTGTTCAATGAGGTTGTTCCGAATATTTTGGAACAGGAAATCTTGCACCTACTATTGAGGTAGAACAGAATTGTGAAAATGTTTAAGTCAGCTGTGGCAGTCAATTTAGTATGTTTTCAGTATTTTATTTGTTCAAATGACATTTTTTAATTTTTGATAACTAAGATATGGACTGTACCTTTCTGTTTTAACTAAATTTGGTATTTTTCACAAACTTGTTCTGTTCTAGTTTTTTCTCATTGAACAAAGCTAATATTTTTTTAACAAAAACGTAGCGAAAACAAAAAAATTAGGTACATGTGTACATTCAATTAATTTCATATCAATCGCGTGTTCTTATTGTTGTCAATGTCAATTTGACTGGAGCTGGTTGTCACTGTCATTTAAGTTATTCACTACAGTTGGGCGTGGACCTAGGCCTCAACCAACAAGCGTCTTCAGTCAGCTCGAGCTTTAGCCAGCTGTCTCCAGTTTCGCACGGCTAGTTGGTTAAAGAATACTTCCACTTGCGTGTACCACCTGAGTCACGGTCTTCCTCCACTGCGCCGTCCCTTGGG
Organism: Matsumyia berberina; assembly: GCA_917880715.2. Lineage (NCBI taxonomy): Eukaryota > Metazoa > Arthropoda > Insecta > Diptera > Syrphidae > Matsumyia > Matsumyia berberina. Next base: position 58,739,346 of record OU862872.1, on the reverse strand, counting down.
TGGAGATTCAAAGATTTTCCCGGCCGGAGCATTGGTGTCCATTCGCTCTTCTGGCTAAGTCAATGTCGCTCGTTACTCTATCTCTTCCTCACTTACCGTCTAAGCAGACAGTACCGAAAATCACACGAAGAATTTTCCTCTCGAAACAACCAAGAGAAACTTAATCTGCTTTTAACAGAGTCCATGCCTCTGCGCCATAGAGCAGGACTGGGGCAATAAAGGGCTTTTGAAGGCTCACTTTAGTTGCTCGAGAGAGGGCTTTGCTATATAAATTGCCTTCTTAGCCCAAAGAAACAGCGAATGTCAAGAGTTTTCTTCGTTTGATCTCAGCGCTGGTGTCGTTGTCTGAATTGATTGCGGAGCTTAGCTAGCAGTGCTGCCGAAAGTACTCCAATAGCAGTATTGTACTTCTATTTTGCCATTCCGTACTCCGTACTGCCCAAACGCAAATTATACTGCTCACCCCAACAGTCCAGTGTCTAATGTTAAACTACCAATGATAATGCGGATATTAATGCATACTATCATTGTTTCATTGTTAAAAAATCTGATTTTCACCATCTATGAATACTACAGCCCAGTACTGCGCAAAAAGATCGAATTAAAAAATGTGAAACGGCAGCACTGCTAGGTAGACCAAGTTCTTAACCCTATAAAGATAAACTTCCCCTCGGAGGCGCTCGCAAAATACATATATTGCTTTCTTCTTTTAACCAGCGCTCGAACAAACTTGTTCTTTTAAACCAACTCACTCTTCGATCAACACTTGCGAGAGAAAATCATTTCTGTTCGCTAAGTACCACAGTTTTGTTGCTATGGCGACGCGCGTGTGGAGAACATGAACATGATGTTTGCACCAATTGTCTATAACTATTAATTTTTTTTGTAATTTTGACTGGTTCGTATTAATTAAGACTGATTATATCTTAATTCATCAAAATATTATAAACGTTTTAATAATTTATATTTAAATACAGAATACCTCTAATTTTTGCTCCTTTTTGTTAAGGATTTATAAAATCCTAGATAACTTTCTTATAAATATAAAATAATAATATATATTTGTGTTAACCTAACTCATTAATAATTTAACAATATTGTAACAATTCAATTGAAGTTATGAAAGAAAACGAATAATTATTTAAATTTGTAAAATAAATCGGTTTTTAAAATTGTGCAGCTCTCGGGCGCATGTTTATCTTTTCAGTACTATAAAATAAGATTATCTTTCTAGGGTTTTAGGTGGGATTGAAAATTTAAAAAAATGTTTTTTTTTATTAAATAGAACAATATGTCTAGAATATTATCCCAAAATTTAAAATCGATCAGAGTAAAATTCTAATAGGTAGAGCCTTCGGAAGTTCCGCCCATCAGGCCACGTCAGCCTGGCGTGTCGCACTTCAATCGCGTTTTTCTCGAAACTCTATTTTTGAAGTCGGTAGTCACGATTTCTCAAAAAGTTATGAACCGATCTTGTTAAAACTTTGCACACTTCTTCAAAATAATATTATCTAGAACTTAAAAGAAGAATTTTTTTTTTATCGCAACTTATTTTATGAGTCAATACGCGGTGAAAATTTGACCAAAAAATGGGTTTTTTTTGTTCACAACGCCGCCAAAACTTAAATTTTTTTTTCCTTCGTTCAAGCTCGAGCTTTATAATATATGGATATGGATAAACCAATCATGAGCTATTTTGACTACAACGGGAGACATTTTTTGAGGGGTCAAGGGAAATGTGGTCACAATGGCTGAATTAACCAAATTTTTAAATAAAACATTTCATAAAGTCATTTTTAAATATGTATCTTTGATATGTTAAATTGTTTGAATGAAATATTTCGCACATCGCCTTGTCTAAATCTTTTTTCAATGTCAACGGTCGCGGTGAGGTCTTTGCCGGTTTTGACGGAGAAGCGTGCATTCTGTTTACCATATTTTAGAGATGAGTTGGTGCATGTTGTCATGCACCTTGTTGGAATTAAGCTTAGATATGGCTATCATCACTTCTTCCAGGTCGAGTGGACGGAATTATTGATCTTTATCGTTCAGGTTGAATGGTTCATTCTGCCTGCCAACGGAATTTGTTATTGTTTGCACTCATGCTCAAAAATTTCTTATGAACAATTTTTTTTTAAAAAACATTTACCAAATTTTGTGGTTGGGAAAAGTTTCTATATCAGTTCTTTTCTTATAATTATTTTTCTTATAGACGTTCTTTTTCATGTGAAGCTATATGAAGAAGTGTATGATATATTTTGCTCGCGTTTCTTCCCTCCACATGATCACTATTGTGAGTTTCCGAATTTTTTCTATAAATTACTATTATTATTATTAAATTTTTTTATTAAAAGATAGAAAAGTATCTTCAATATCTTAATCTTTAAGAACATGGCATAAAAAATTGCCGTCTGTCGAAAATTGACATTTTTTACAATTTTTATTTCAAAAGAGATAAAGATATGTATGTAGATATAATTAATTAATGATTACCGGAAAGTATGTATATATAATTAGAAAAGTTTGCGCATCAGAACAGTTTAATAGAAAATTAAAAGTGAATAAGAAGTGATTAAAAGTGAAGATAAAGAACTTTCCAACCATGGGACCCATTGAGAATTAATTTGGCTTCTTCTAATGAGAGAGTGGCTTCCGAGAGAGAATTGGACAAATTGCTATGAAGTGAAATATATCTTCAACTTCATGACAGTTACAGAGACTGCATATTGAGGGAGTATTTTGTCTGTGCGGGATATAGTTAAGTGGATCAAAAGGCCATTTCAACGGAACTGATCATTGTCTGATAATGTTGCAAATGAGATACCGGTAAATTTTTAGAAAACCTATGCGATTAAAACACCATATGAATGTGTTTCGCAGTAATTTATGGTTGACTTAATAGAAAAGGCGGTTATATGTAGATATGTACAGGGTGCGCCATCTCTTATGTCAGTATGTAAACATTGAATAACTTTGACATTTATCGACCGATTGGCTTGAGTAGACATGTTTTTGAAACGTCAATTCAGTACAATTTTAACCATGAATCGCTTCACACCAAAACAACGCGCCGAAATAGTGAACCTGTACTTCGAAAATAGTCATACAGTTGTGTTAACTAAACGTGCATGTCGTCGAAAATATCGTGGCCAACAAGCACCATCTGACAACACTATTCGTCGTTTGATGTTGAATTTTGTTGAACACGGGATAGTGGGAAATCGTCGACATGCCGTTCATCAATGCCCAAGACGTTCCAATGAACTGGTTGAAGCGGTAAGAGAGAGTGTTGCCGAGACGATATGACACATTTGGGGTCGTATCGTCACCGCGCTCAGCAATTTGGTGTAAATGGAACCACCTTACGGCGCATTTTGAAGGATGATTTGCATTTGTTCCGTATTAAGTGCAATTGCCTCAAATAATATTGCCGACAGACCATCCACGTCGCTTAGAATATGGCCAAATAGTCGCTTAAATGGTTGACACTAAACCTGATTTTTGGAAGCAAATTTTGATGACCGACGAGGCAAATTTAACACTCTCTAGCGCCGTTAACAAGCAAAATTGACGCATTTGGGGAACGGAAGTCGCTCGTGCAGGCATTCCTTTGAGCTTTCCCTCCCCAGCGACGACTTCCCACCTTGTCGAGGTGCTGGGGCTTAAGTAGGGCTGCTGATTCCGGAAGCTGACCAGCGAGTGCTGTGCAGTCTCTGAATCAAACGTTCCGAAAACCCGGAGGTAGTCACCCTAATTCCAGTGGTGGTGTGAGCAAACCAAAACCGTGCCGAAGAATGAAAGGCTGGGTGGTAAACCAGCCATTTACGAGCTCCCACAGATGCGCAGGCAAGATCCGTGGTAAGTTGTGCCTTACCCCGAAATGGCGGCTCTGTCGGTGCTGACCTTTATTTCCGGCCCTACTCGTGGGAACAAAATTTCACACAAAAATAATAAGGATGTTAAAGAAGGAAGTTCGGTGGCCGACGCACTATCTGCGGGCCGATAGGGAAACACCTCAGTTGGGAACGACTGACGAGGAGATCTCTATGGAGATGGAGGAGCAGCTACTTGCGAATCCACCCGAGAGTCCCCAAAATCCGGGTAGGAGGAAGAAGATCTCTCCAGGTCAGATGAGACGGCGGTTGTTCTGCAAAGCGACGCACGTCAAAAAGATCCTGGACGCAAAGGATCCTTCTTCTCTCTCGGAGAAAGAAAAAAGCTCCTTGGCTTGGGCTATGGATACCATAGCAAAGGACGCTCTGACGAGGCCTTCGCCTAACACGAGCGCCACCAAGACCACCCACAAAGTCGTTATCATCAAGGCGGAACTTAGTGGAAAAGAAAGTGACGTGGGGCGTGCCGCTGCCGCTAAGGCAGGTCCCAACGGAGAGCAGCCCGAAACCACTAAGGAGGCTGCTGAACGGCGTCAAAGGATGGCCGAAGCCAAGAGGAAGGAGCCCGCTTCGAAAATACCTAGGTCTTTAGAAGAGGCAAACAATCCCACCAAAAGGCCGATGGCTGATCCCAAGAGACAGTACAGCGCGGTGATCCGAAGGTCTTTGTAACTAGCTGTTGTAAACTTCGGAAAGCCTAGTGGCCAGTATTTGCCCGAACGTGATCAGTTGATTGAGAAGGCTCTGGCCAGAGAAGTCTTTGACCATATTAGGGGAAATGCCAGCTCGACCGCTCCCACGTTTGGAAGAGCGAAGCGCTTTCGCGGGGTCATTCTGATAGACTGTAAAAATCAATTATCGTGTGAGTTCGTGAAGGTTGCTGTTCGCGATATGAAACTCTGGGGGGGGGGGGGGGGGGCTGCACTGCATGCAGTACCTCCTGAGGAGATTCCGAGTAGACCCAAGGGACGGATTTGCGTTCCGGACTTGGGGGTTGAAAAGAAGGAGATCCTCAACTTCCTTAAAGCCCAGAACCCTTCAATTGATATGAAGAGCTGGGAAGTTGTTGGGGAAGAGGAAGCCAAAGATGGCAACAAGGGGTTCATCATTGTGATGGATGACCCTCCGGCAGTGTTTGTGAGCAACAGGCGGATGGGTTTGTGCTATGGGGCTGGAAAAGTCACCCTCAAGCTCATAAAACGGACACACGCAACTGAAGACTGGTAGGGAGGGTGTTTTTAGGAATCCGCGTAAAGCAAACTGGCATAGATTCAATAGTGAATTGAAGAAATCAGCAGGAATTTGTCCAGCAGGGGACCTCACCTCTTTTGAGGCAGTCGACGATGCAGTCGATGCATTTACCGGCTCTCTCACCCGTTCCTTTGAACGATCCTGTACTGTCAGTAGCGGCAGCGGGAAAAAACATCCACCCTGATGGAACACAAAAAAGAGAGGGTCATAGACTGGTCTACCTTCAAGGAGAGTGTGAAACTCGTCAAGAGAGAGATCAGGTCTGCAAAAAGAAACTCTTGGAGGAACTTTTGCGAGACTATCGAATCAACCAATGAAGCGTCCCGTCTAAGGAGAATCTTAGCCAGGTCACCGGCGCCGGCATCCAATATCAGGAAAAGCGACAGTACTTTTTGCGAGTATTCGCAATTTTTCCGAGTACTCGGAAATTAGGTAGCGCATTTAAAAACGTAAGCGCCGACGCGATCATCAGCAGCCTACAAAGAGCTCGACTCAGTACCGCACTTTGTAGCTGGATTGGGCTGATGCTTAAATCGCGGAAACGCAAGCAGTAAGAAAAAGGTCTGCAGGGGAACTCCTCAGGGGGGTGTTCTTTCTCCCCTAATATGGCTTCTAATGGTGGACGAGATCTTCGAATTACTCAGCGACAATGGCTTCGATGTGACGGCCTATGCCGACGATATGGTCATTCTGGTAGCAGGGAAATTCCCTCCAGTTCTAAGCGAAGGGCTCAACTATGCGCTATTACTAGTCTTGGGCCAGTAGCAAAGGGCTGGGAGTCAATCCCACAAAGACAGAGGTTGTGCTTTTCACTAAGAAGAGATCAATCCCTGATTTCAAACCTCCGAGGATCGGGGGAGTTGAACTTAACCTTGCGGGATCAGCGCGCTACCTGGGCGTTATTCTTGAATTCCAAAGTAAATTGAAAAGAGAACATCGTTGAACGCATCAAGAAGGCATGCGTAGCCTTCTACTCATGCAAAAAAGCGTTCAGTAATACATGGGGGTTCAAACCGGCTGTGGTACACTGGCTGTACACGGCGGTTGTGAGACCCATTCTAACATATGGCTCACTAGTCTGGTGGAAGGTGCTTGAGAAGCAATATCAGCTTTCAAACCTCACTAACATTCAGAGGGCAGCCTGTATAGGAATCTTAGGATCAATGAGAACAACACCAACAGCGGCAATGGAAACCATGCTAAGTTTCGTTCCGCTGGATCTGTACTGCAGCAACACGGCAGCTAAAACTGCCTTAAGGCTAATAGAGAGCCGACAGTGGAAATCAGCTCCCTACGGTCACGCCTCAGTGCTGTCTCGTTGGGGGAATGCCGACAGACCGACAGAAACAGATCACATGATCCAGACTCTGGCATTTGACAGCAGATTTAATATCAGAATTCCTGACAGAGATGACTGGAGGAACAACAAAGTTACTAATAAAAAGGAACTGGCCTTCAACAACGACGGTTCCAAGATGGATGTTGGTACAGGCTCCGGGGTCTACTAGAAGGCCCTAGGAATAAGACAGTCTTTTAAAATAAACGACGACTGCAGCGTCTTCCAAGCCGAAATCACAGCCACCATCGAGGCCTCGAAAACTGTCCGCGATAGGGGCATCACCGCGAGGACAATCACATTCTATATCGACAACCAGGAAGCCGTTGAGGCTCTGTCCGCGATAACTAGGTCAAGGCTTGTAAAAATCTATAAAGAGCATTTAGATGAGATATCGAGAGCCAATACGGTGACCCCATGTTGGGTACCAGGGCATATGGATGTCCCAGGTAACGAAAGAGCTGATGAATTGGCACGAAGGGGGGCAGCGCTGCATGCCTCACAGGCTCTCCACTTTGCCAGAATTCCAATAAGCTTGTTAAAAAGGTATATCGATGACGAGGCCATAAGTCGAGCCAATACCGTTAGATCCAACTAGACACATGTGCAACGGCTAGAAGCTTATGGATGAGTTATAATAAGAAGAGATCTCTGTCTCTGGTCAAACTAAGTCGTCGTGAGGCGAGGATAGTCTCCGGCATCATTACTGGGCACTGTGCAATTGGTATTCATGCGGAACGCCTCGGTATACATCACAACGACTATTGCAGAAGCTCCAGGGATGAGGAGGACATCGAATCTGTCCAACACCTGCTGTGTGAATGTCCTGCCCTCGCCTGTAGAAGAATGAGGACTCTTGGTAGTTACTTCTTCACGGAACTGGAGGACTTGGATGACATAGACTATTCTTATAAAGATTCTAGTCATCTGGATGTCTACATTATTGTAAAACGACGTAACTCGCTCAGTATGACCCTTCACCAGAGAGACTTGCCCCCTTTCTTCTACCTGCTGACTAGACAAGTTGTGCGCTGGGCCTTATTTATAGTCTGGGTTATCATAGCCACCACCCGGTCAATATCGCGCGGCGAACTAGTGTGAGACCCTATGCAGTTACTGAGGTCGCCCTTCAGAATTCTCCTACATTTAACCCAGTCCGTTTTTCTAACATTCCTAAAAACAAATTCCTGGGGGCCATAGGATCGATATCGAATTGTATGTAGCAGTGGACACGAGAAGGACACGTATGTGGGATCACACTTCATCACGCCAGCCATCAGATCTTGTTCTTTTGTTTGGAATAGAAGTGAGTTAAGCTGACGGTTTGCAGTTTTGGCAAATTTCCGCCATTTTCTGTTTGCTCACGAAAGCAAACTGTGTAAACCTAAAAAATTTTTCTGCAAACGGTTTGCAGTTTGCTAGTTTGCAGGCAGTCGGCAAACGTTTGCCGACACGTTTTCCACCAACCGTGTAAACGAGTTCAACCCGATTTCTGCAAACCATTTGCAAACGTTTTAAACCGTTTGCAGTAGTTTGGACGTTTGAATTTTTGTGAAAACCAAAAAATCAAACGTTTTCAGTTTTTCGCAAACCAAATGACATTTGAACGCATTTTTATTTCGAACGGCTGCCATTACGTGATTATCCTATTGTCTCGAGCTGTTGTGTTCTGTACATAAAATTGTTTTATTTCGTCGTGTTGTGCTTTGCGGTAAATTAAAAAAAAAATGAATACGCAATGTGTCACCAGACGCAGTAAATGCTGAAATCTTCCGACATGGGAAAAAAGTTACAATGCAATTCCGGCTCGTTGTATTGGATTTCTTTGTATAATTTCGCGTCGAAGCCATCGACTGGTTTTTTCAACAGCCAATTTTTCGTCCATACTCTTCGCTGTCGCTATCGGGTCGAATTCTGCAATTTGTAGTAGTCGTCGCTGTCACTCGATGAGTCGCACCACAACATTATCACTGCAGCCCAAGCACAATAAACTCCCTCATCGTGTAAAGCCATTATAAAATAATATAATAATCGGAGAGTATCCCCAGGTTTCAAGACATTGAGTAATGTACCCTTATTGCAAAAAAGGGACTCTGAATAGAAAATATAGAAAACTCGTTAGTACCCGCGACTCCGTCCGCGTGGAAGACGTCTCATTATACCCTATATCCATTCCCAGGTTTGAAGACATTGATGAGCATGTACAGACTCTCAATTCCTCGTATTAATTCTTTAAGGAATCCTTGTGAATATCATTCCTGGTTTTTTTTTCTGGCTCGAGGATGACCAGGCTGTCAGGTGAATTGGCTCTGAGCTCGCTATGGGAGAAACAGTCACTCTTCAGATCCACATTATCCGCTTTCAAACTCTGTCCATATACCTTATTCATGTTTATGGCGTATCAAACCTCAACAGAAAATTGCAGTCGTTTGAACTCAAAGTGGTATTAAGAAATGCGGGGAATGAAGACGGTTTTCTCTGATTGACTCTGAAAATTCTGGCTTCGATAACGTGGTTCTACAATGTATTCACCTGCACAGTTTTAGCGGGTTTTATTCTACAAACCACGTTGTGCAGCGTTCACAAAACAGAGAAATAATCATCTCTCAATAATCTATCAATTTCAAGCGGATACAACTACCTACAGCAAACCATGTGAACGAAAACCCCATGCAAACGGTTTGTGCAAACGTGCTCTACATTTTTCCTGCAAATTTGTGGAAAACCGTGTAAACTGCTTGCAAACAGTTTGCCGTCAGGTTTTCAGTTTTTAGTTTGCAGACGTTTGCAGATTGTTTTTCAAACCATTCGTTTGACAAAATTGGCAAACCGTGTGAATAAACGTTTGTAGTGACATTAAAAACTAAAAATTTGCATACCAAAGATGGCGGAAATTTGCCAAAACTGCAAACCGTGTAATTCCTGCTTTACTCACATTTTTAAATGATCAACGTAAACAAGAAGAATAAAAGTACTGACGGCTAAGTACTTTCAAATCATTAATGTCATGGAACGGTTCATTTTTTAATTGAAATCCTTATGTATTTCCTTAGAGAATTTGCAAATAACGCCTTTTCGATCTGCTTAGGAACTGCTTTTAACGTGATTAGCTCAAGAGCACGCAATCCAATGAAATTAAATTTTGAAAAAAAAAATCGAATCGATATGTATATCCTTTTAGCCAGAGAACTGCACTATAATTCATGTTGCGCAGTTCACAATATTTAAAAAATAAAAAAGTTCACAATTGAAAATAGAAGAAACATGCAAATGCAAATGCATACAGTGAACTAAAATAAAGTTGTACAGTAAACCAACCAACTTTTAAGCCATGACTCAGCCATGTCCACCAAACATTTTTCGTGACACCACCTTTCGTTGGGGAATGGCAAACCTCCGAGAGTATAATTTGTGATAAAAAAGCTTTTCAGTTCGCCGTGGAATTGTTGATCAATGCGTTGAAGTTCTCTTCGATTGACAGTCATATGATGTATTTTGTGCGAAGCAAACCTAGTAATGTATCTTGAAGAGGTAGTATTTTGTATTTGATTTATGAAAATAACTGGATTTTTCGTATTTTAATTTCGGCACAAGCAAAATGGTTTATGCAAGCGGTGACGATGACGCTGAATTTGATGTACAACAACGGACACGATGGCGTCTCAGAATTCGCCCACTGCTTCATTTCTTTTCTTGATTTTTCGCTTTTGTTACAAGTCAATAGTGGCGAACCAAAGCGGATAAATCTAATTTACACTTTTTTACAGGAGAGCCAAAAAACTGATTGCAGCAGACACGGACTAGCTAGAGCTCTAATTTTTAGTATAAGAAAGGTTTATCAAAGTACAGACATGAGCCCGACTTTTGTTTATCAAAATAATTAGCCATTTTTTTATAAATTTTTTTTTTAATTGGACATTTCCGCTTTAGAATGAAAAGTCTGAAAGTATACGTCTGATGGATTGATTGTGTTTTTTATTGAAAAGCCTAGGGATTGATTCAGTTTTTATTTGAAACTTATGGATTGATCCGGCTTTGAAAAAAAAACTTTCATGAATGCAATTAAATTTTGTTTAACCGCTAACAAAATATATACCTTTTTGATTGAAAACGCATATTTGGATGGTGGATTTGTAAATAGAATTTGTATTGAAAATTCTTTACTATATATGTATAAGACTTTTGAGAGCCTAAAAAAAAAAACGGGTAGGATGAACTTATCCGCTTTTGTACGCCAGCTCCTCAAATGGCATATTGGATGTCGACAACTACTACGACGATTTCATTAATGTTCTTTTTGAATGGTCTCTTGTATGTTATCTCAGTAACCGACTGATGCCGCGTGCGACCAATTTTTGGATTTCTCGCTACGTTCGCAGCAATAGCGGTAAAACTTAAGGGGCACCACTCGTGTGACTACCCGAAAAAAGGTGATTTTGGTAATTTTTTTTACAGAAAACTACTGCATGGAATGTTTTAATGTTTTAAGGATATATTTGTGGTTATATAATATGTAGATACATGATACGATTTTTGGACCAAAAAATTCAAAATTCAGCGAGTTCTTCGCAATCTCCAAAGGGTAAAAAAATCCCTCCACTGCTGCAGTGATAGCGACCTTCACATTGCATGAAATCAAAAAAACCAAAAAGTTTATTAAACTAGAAGGTTTTGGCCGTACCATGACCCTTGATCGAAAAAAAAATATATAAATTTAACAATATGGCGGAGTTTTTGAAAAAAGTTTCAAATTTCGCGTGAAAATTTGATGACGGGAGGTTCATGGTATAGAGAAACATTTATAAAAGAAGCTACAAAAAAATCAAATCGATCGGATGATTTGTCTTCGAGTTATAACTGCAGCAAATTTGAAAAATGTAGGTTGGAGAAAAACGCGTTTAAGGTTTCAGTTACTGATTTCATGGTTATAAATCCAATGAGGGGCTGTAACTCAAAAACTGTGTGAAATATGCAATTGAAATTTAAGTAGGTATATTATTTTTAAAAGTATAGCCTATCGAAAAACGCAAAAAAAAATAAAATCGATTTTTTCAAAATTTCACACTAGTGGTGCCCCTTAAACCATGAACGCTTTTCAAGATGAAGAATACAAGCCAAAAAGGAAAAGAAAAAATTACACTGACACAACCTCAACGCAATGTTGTGCTAGAATTTATATGAGATTTAAATATTTCTGCTGTAGCTGATAGTATGCCTGAAGACCGCGACCAGTCGATTCGTCTCAAGCTTCGGGTCCCTCATATGGCGTATTTTGAAAAGAAATCTTGGTGTTAAGGTGTACAAAATCCAGATCCTTCAACAATTGAAGCCGTCTGACTTTCGTTTGCGTCACAGCAGGCGAAACCATCCAGTTATTGAGAGACAATTTTCATGAAAACATCGTCTCAAGAAATGCACCTGTGAATTGGCCTTCAAGATCATGTTATCTGACTCCGCTGGATTTTTTTTCGTGGGGGTATGGAAAATCACTTGTTTACGTTGATAAACCACAATCGATTGATGTCTTGGAAGCGAACCTTACAGGCGTTATTAACGGAATACCGGCCGATACGCTCGAGAGGGCTTGAAAATTGAACCCTCAGAATGGACCATGTGATGACTAGTTATGGAGAACATTTACATGAGATTATTTTCAAATATAAATTGTCATAAACCAAGCTAACAGCTCAAATACAATTTTGGATATTGATTTTTATGCATTTTATTTAAAAAAAATTTTCAGGAAGCTCTTATTTGATCACCCTTTAGACCAGAAAAATCTTTAGTAAAAATCAAAAGGTCATCTATCAGCTCGTAGCAGTTGGCACGGGCCACTAATCGATCGGCAACCGTGCAGGAAGACTGGGTATCACTTTTAACACTTACTGCCATAGGTAGCTACAAAAATATGATGCTCAAATAAATAAATAAAATAAATAAATGGGGCGACAGGCGACGCGATATAGACCTACCTTCTCCCAACCGTTCATGTTGTGCGAGTTACATTTTTCGTACGAATGGAAGTTAATATTCTTGTTATAAAGGCACTAAAGTTTTATTCAATATGCATTAGGTATTTTGTATATTGTCGAAAAATAAAACTTAATTGGACATATTAAATTAATTATCCTATGGACGGATTCTTCTTATTTTCTAAATGTTTCTGAAGGCATATAAGATGTGCGTTGAAATGCATCAAAGTCCTTTAAGGCATTAATAGTTCAATATTTGGATTCTGGTACTTAAGAAAGATTTGGTATTGAGAAAACACGCATAGCCAGCAGTACGCCTAAAATAAAAAATGCGTTGTATTATAATGGAAGCAAAACGATATAAAATTATTACATTGTATGACATCCAAACAAAATTCAGTAAAGCCGAAAACGTCTGCTCAAGCTGAAAATAAAATAATTCGTCAAAATATTAATAACATTCGATTGATTCTTCTGCATAAAAGCTCACATAAATATAATACCCTCCAATTAGCCAGAGGCCGAAGACAAATTGGAACAGGATACCGAGTCCAGCTAGCAGTAGCCAGGGCAACAGCCAGCCACGTGTGCTAAAAGGCAGCACAAATACGTTTGTTAATTTGAAAGCCGCTAATTTACTTAACTCACTTGATTTTAATTGCAACATATACTAAATACGAAGCAATAATTAGTAGAATGAAGTAGAATATGAAGAATCCTCCAACTATCGGCATTGAAGATCGAATATCCGTTTCGAAGAGCGGGGAATATAATTGGGAAGATTCTCCGCCTGCTAGCATATAGCAGATCTAAAAAATGGTTTTGATGTATTATGCATATGCATCATCTAAAAGCAATTAAGTATACTCACTAGGGTAATAAAAACAATGGACATTGCCGCGGTGTAAACAGCCACAGCATAGCTGCCTGACCTTACATTATTCGACCAGATGAATGGTGACCAGCACGAACTTAAGACAGCCATCTATTTCTGCAAATAATAGAATCTTATAAACAATAAATTCAATAATAATGACACATTCAATTAATTGCACCAAGTAAATGAGTGAGGCACGCCCTAAAGCCGAATTTTGGATCAAGTGTAACACTAAAATGTTCATCAAAAATCCTTTACGGCTTCGCTTTCAAGTTCATCATTTTAATTTATCCAAGAATTATACCTTTTAATTAAACGATTTCAACAAAGCGAGATAAAAATTAAATAAATTAAAATCTCTGTGGAATGTAAACAAATTAATCTGAGCCAAATGCCAAGTTCGTCGAATGTTGTTCCAAAGGCAATAATTATTAGGAGTACTCACATTAAATTTGCTGTCATTTTAGGCCACACCCACATTTGTAAGTTCATATTGCTCGCAGCTGAGATAGAACTCTATACATTTAGGTTTCACTTTTAAACCTTAGTTTAATGGAAGAGTACAGCCGTTTCAGCGCTTTCTAAAATTTAATTTCATCTTTTTTCATCTGCATACATATGTATAAAGCGGGTACGATTCCACGTTGTTTGTTGCAAAAATTTGAGGTCGGGCGTTTGACAGACTTTCTACCGACTTAGGATAATATTTGTTAAACGCGCGACCTCAACTTTTTGCAACGCAAAATGTGGCTTCAGGCGGTCGGGCGTTCAGTACTAAGGAATATGCCTCAAATCACCTATACATAAATTTGCTGCAGAAAGAAGAGTAGAAATGTACTCCTTTTATTTTTATTGTTTGATTTAGAAACCAAAATGCAAGAAATAACTTTCCAAACAAAAATGTGTAAATAAAAACCAAGTACAAAAAATTACAACACAGCTGCGAACTGTCAAACGCGCGAAGAAGTAGAGAGTAGCTCTACTTGGGCGCGTTGTTTCTACTCAATCTGTCAACGCGCGACCGCGAGAGCGCTGCATTGTGATTCGGTCATTAGGTTTCAGTACAGTTTAATTGTTTCTTTTTGCGCGGTTGTTTTGCTCTTTTTATTGTGTCTGATAGGTTTGTATAAATGCATGTTGCATATTATAAATACCTAGTTAGAGCTCTTTACTGGTAGCAACTTGTTATATCCGAAGGACATATTGGTGCCTGAAAACTGTCTGTGTCACACAGTAAGAGTCCCATGTGCGTTTAGAAGATTTTCATAGGGCTCTGCAGTGCCGTTTATCTTGCATATGTGTTACCAAGTTGCAAATCAAAAATACTAATTTGAAATCAATTTCGGGCTGTGAGAGGATATGCACATTCGGCGATGGAGTGTACAACCGGTAACATCTGCGTCTATGGTGAAGTCCAATTAGTGCCAACGGATTTCCGGGTAGGGAGGGAAATGACCTGCGCTGTCACCATCTATACCGCCTTTCAGACGTCCGTTCGAAACCAAAGTTAGTAAAGGTACCATTTTTGTTTTTGTAATAGCTTAGGTCAAAGTGCGGGGACAGGAAGCACCCCCATCCAGCGAGCTCAGCCGAGCATCGCAAGCGTACGATGTTCCTCCCACTTGACATTCCTTCCCTTCCAACTTCCATCATAATATCCCATCAACATCCTCGCTTCCTCCATCTTCCTCCACTTCCATCTTGAACTACATTACAGTATGTACATACATACATATGTACTTTGAAAGTTATTTGAAATATAAAATGTTTTGCAAGACGTGAGTATAATTTTAAGATGGAGGGCAATATATTACTTACTTACTTAAAGTGGCGCTGCAGTCCGGGGTGGACCTGGGCCTTTACCAACAAGCGTCTCCAGCCAGATCCATCTGTAGCCAGCTGCCTCCAGTTTCGCACGATAAGTTGGTAAAGGTCCCCTTCCACTTGCGTTCGCCACCTGAGTTGAGGTTGTCCTCTAATCCGCCATCCCCCAGGTGTGTATTCAAAGATTTTTCAGGCAGAAGCCATCCACCAGGCAGAAGGTGTCCATCCGCTCTGCATGACCCAGCCACCTCAGACGTTGGACCTTCACTCTTCTGGCTAAGTCGATGTTGCTGTACAGCCCGTATAGTTGGTCGTTGGATCTCCTCCTCCACTCACCGTCTATGCAGGCGGGACCGGAATCACCCGGAGAATTTTCCTCTCGAAACCAATAGCAACCTCATCCACTTTTGACAGAGTCCATGCCTCTGCGCTGTAGGGCAGGACTGAGACGATTAAGGTCTTTTAAAGGGTCACTTTAGTTGTTTCAGACAGGGCTTTGCTACTCAATTGCTTTCTTAGCCCAATTAAAACAGCGACTGGCAAGAGTTCTCTGTGACTTCAGTGCTGGTGCTGTTGTCTGAATTAATAGCGGGGCCTAGGTAGACAAAGAGCTTAACTACCTCAAAGTTATAGCTGTCTTTAGTGAAGTTCTGTCCGAGATGTCGGTGTTGAATGTCGTTTCTTGTTCACAGCATATACTTCGTTTTGCCCTCTTGAAAGATTGAGAAACTCGATCGGAAAACGATCTGGTGATTTCTTGAAAACTTCCTCACAGTATTTCCTTGTCTTCGCGGTGTTCCGTAGTCGTACCTTGGCTACAACAAAGTAGTGATCCGAGTCAATGTTGGGCCCTCGGAACGTACGGACATCCATAATAATGGAAGAGTGTCTTGCGTCAATCGCAATGTGGTCAATCTGGTTGACGGTTGATTACTCAGGAGATCTCCATCTTCCTTTGTGAATATCAAAGTGCGGGACCCACGTTCTAGCTACGACAACATTTCCCCCTGCAGCAAAATCGATCTGCCTACTCTTAAATCCGTTGTCGAAGGTGGTGTCGAGTCCTCTCTACCTAGCTTTGCGTTGAAATCGCCTAGGACACTTTTAATGTTATAGCATGGGCACTGCTAGTATGTCTTGTCTAGGAGCTCGTAGAACTTGTCCTTGGGGTCGTCGCCTTTCTCCTCTGTGGAGGCATGAGCGCATATCAGGAATATATTCACAAATTTAGCCTTAATGCGAATTGTTCTGAGGCGCTTGTTCACATACTTGAAACTTTATGTCTAAGTCTGCCTCAAATGTCGAACCCAAATCCATCCAGATGCAATGATCGTTGTCCTTATTTTGTTTGCGTCGTTCGTTGCGGAGACATCAGTCTTATCTGCCGTGTTGTGTGAACGCCTGAAGCCGTTCATCAACAACCTTATCGGTCCATATCAATGTGGCTTCAGGCCAGGAAAGTCCACCACCGACCAATATCTATTCACACTGCGGCAGATCTTGGAGAAAACTTGTGCAGGATGACAATGGAAAATGCACGCTACTCCATCACTGAGACCTTTGATGTCAAAAAAGGATTTAAACAAGGCGACGCCCTGTCATGCGACATCTTTGAAAGAATAATGCAAACTCACGTCCCAACACCAGAGGCACAATCTTTTAAAAGTCCGTCCAATTACTCGGATACGCGGACGATATTGACATAATCATAATATAGGCTCCGCTACTAATTCATATGACGACACCAGCGCTTAATCAAAAGAGTGAAGGTCCAACTGACTGAAGTGAATGGGTCATGTAGAACGGATGGCTCCGGCCCGGAAAATATTCGAATGCATACACTAGGAAAGGACCTTAACCAACGGCTGGCTAAAGATCGAACTGGCTGGAGACGATGGTTGGTTAAAGTCCATGTCCCCCCGGACCTGTGGTGGCAGCGCCACCCTAAGTAAGAAAGAATTTGGGGTGTGTATGTAGACTTTTGTTACTTAGTGTGCATATGTATGTTCAGGTACAGAATGTGGGTTCTGTCTGAAAATGGAGGAAATCTCCGATCATGTTAGCTGTGAATATCCAGCAATGATCTGAAGGCGAATCTTTATTAAGAATTACTAGCAGAGTTCAGGATTGACAATTCTCTAGGGCACTATAGATATGAACTTTGAAAGGCCAAAAAAGCAAAAAAAACGGTTAGCATGGAGTTATCCGCTTTTATTCGCCAGCTCCTCATATGATAGTTGTCAAAACTCAAATATTTGTTTTTTGATGAATTTAACGGTTTAATTACCAAAAAAATTGGCATTTTTCCGAATTAGTTTATATTTGTTTTATCTTTAAATTTAAAAAAAGAACGACTGACAAACAAAAAAACTGCTGGAAATTAATCAAATTTCAAGCATTTTGATGATTCTGACTTTTTTCACAAATCTGTTCTACATACGTATATACATTCTTATATCCCTGTAGTAGGCGCAACATTTTCTGCTCCAAAATGTTGCAGAATAAAGCAGGAAAAGATATTTTGTCATAGAAGACCAAAACTTGTACTTTTCTGTTCTAAGCAAAGCTAATTTGGAATAGCTTTTAACGGAAAGCTAATTTGCAATACAGTAGGTTTTATTATTAATCACGCAGTAACATTATTTAATACGATACTTTAAAATCTGATGTAAAAGAAACTCTAATCTTTAATGAATTTTCTGAAAAAGCAAAATATTTGAGTTTGACGTTACTGTTTTTAATGAAATATTTTGTTCTATTACCTTATTTAGCACGCTGTACTGTGTGAACACACTTCTTTAATCAATATGAAGTTTTCTTCCAACATTGTGCGAGCGAGACGATAAGATACCTAAAACATCATGGGATCATCACTCTAATTTATCCACGTACCAACCGTCCTTGTCCCGCTTTGACGGACAAAAGTAAAAAATATTTCATTACGAAGTTTTGTGAAAAGTTTGTCCGAGT
Organism: Matsumyia berberina; assembly: GCA_917880715.2. NCBI lineage: Eukaryota > Metazoa > Arthropoda > Insecta > Diptera > Syrphidae > Matsumyia > Matsumyia berberina. Next base: position 58,721,223 of record OU862872.1, on the reverse strand, counting down.
AAAAATTAGTATTTATCGTAGCCAAAAATGTCCACACCTGCTCGCAGACGTCTAATGAGAGATTTTAAAAGGTAAATCATTTAAAATGCAAGTGTTATTCGAATAACTGCATGTGCTACGAATCGAGGAAAATTTTCGAAATTTCCCCAAAGAGATGTAGTTGGTGGCAGACAAATTTGTCATACCATTGTGTTGAGAACAAAATTGTATATCTGACGCAGCAAGGGAATACATTTCAATGAGGCTGAAAAAATTTTCTTAACATTTTACTCAATTGGAAAATGTTCAAGTTTTTACAATGTTATTTTTCTTTTGTATATTTATTTGTGCAAGTGAGATTTTTTTCTTTTTTACTTTCTATTGAATTTAGCGTATTGCAAGTGTATTTGGATTTCCGTTAATTAAGGTATAAGGAGCAAAAAAAAAAACGAAGACGAAAAATTGCAACCTAGAAATAATTTCAAATGCGTGTTTTCTGAATCCATAATGCTAATAATTCGCCCTAATTGGAAATTTCTTGGGTTCGCAATGGCTTAATTGGCGTTTATCATGATTTCCGTACAACAAAAAAATAAGAAGAAGTCTCCTCACCTTCGACTTGTTATAACAAGGTGTGCTCGTTCGCATTGATTATATTCTTTCTTCTCGTTTAAATTTGGTAAAATAATAACCTTCAGTTGGTATTTTTTCACATTGCACGTTTCGTTTCGATTGTTATTTGCGGTAGCTACGCGTCAAGAAAGAAAACAGTTGGACCTTCTATACATTCACGTCCATATGTACATATTTAGTCGCTCAATTTATTGCTCTTAATTTCGGATACAGTGTGTGTCACTGCAAATCATACACAAACCACAAAATTAAAATTTCACCTGTATTAGGTGTCAGTACTTGCTTGAAAATTGATTTTCATTGAGACGTGAAGAGACTCAAACCCAATTAGTTTTCGTTAATTTAATGTTTACATAATCTTATGGTTGCCTAGTTTTAATGCTTTTTCTATTTCGATGTTATACAGCCGTAAGCACCATCATGTTAGTACTAATACATTTGTTAATTCACTTTTATTTTGATGAACACCACTTTTTTGCGAAAATTGGTTCCTAATCTCTATTCGCGATCCAGTCTTGATGGTATAAGCTAAGTACCAGAGTAAAATTAACAAACTCATCGGCAATAGTTGTGTTTGTTTGGTAAACAGTATAGGTACCTACCTATGTTTATCTTCAAATGCTCTGCGCTTTTGCAATCTATTTCGTTTTCTGTCTTTGTATTGTCGAAATGTCGATATTAAAATCTGTTGCAACAGGGAAAACAGCACAAGTTGTATTTTTTTTTCAATTTTTCAGGAGAGCTGTTTGAAAGTTTGACATAAGTTTTCACGTTGGTTATTTCCGCAATAAATAATAAAACGAAAAATTATAATACATATTACAGTTGAATATGGCGCATCCGATGGTGTCGATAACTCAATTTTGATATAAGTCGACTTGCGCTGTTTTCCCTTGTTGCCACAGAAATGTGCAAAAAAAAGTATTATATACTCATTGTGGCACTCATTGTTATTTCAAATTCCAATTTCATTCAATTGCTGTATTTTCCAATTTTACCAATAAATATGCATATTTTAGTTACAGTATTGTGCAAAATAAATATAAACAACCGTATTGCTTATAAAATAAATAGCTGGCGCGACAGCTCGGGATGAGCCAAGGCCTAGCTTCTCGCAACTATTCATGTTGTGCGTGTTTGTAGTGTTCGCACGAATGGAAGGAACCTACAATTTATTGCCGACTCTGAACCGCGAATTGAGAAGCTCTTTCATGACAGATTATACTCCCGGAGGCTCGTCATTCCCCGACGAGAGGTGGTGCCGCGAAAAATGTTCGGTGTTTCTGGCTGGGGCTTGAACCCACGCCGCTCGGTCAGCAGTCCAACGCACTAACCACTGAGCCACGGCGACCACCGTATTGCTTATTTAATATTAATTGAATAACAACAGGATTCAAGTACTTGATTTACCGGCACAATCCCTAGACTTGAATGCCATTGAAAATCTCTCTGGGATACTTAAACGTCGATATATGCCATCACACTGAGAGCGACTCCTGCTCTTTGCAGAACCCATACCGCGATTTTATATTTTTATCTAGTAATGTTGGCTTTCCCGGCTTGATTGTCGATAACCCTGGAGATAGCCTTTGGGTTCTTCTCCTTAGACTTTTCGATCATCCTTTCCATGAAATGGGCATCTTTATGTTATAACAATTGAGTTCTTTCACCCCTATTACGGTTGTCTGACTTAATTTGGAAAATTCGGCAACTTTTCTTGAGTTGCATATCAGGTAGGTGCAGAAAACTACTTTCATACAAATATTATTCCTCCAACACGATCGCAACCATTTTTCAAGCGAGTGGAGAACTATATCCCTACAAAATATAATTATCTAAATATTTACTGTAATAATTTGAAGTCAATCGGTTAAAAATTGTTTGTATTGCTGGCCGACTTTGAAAGTTTCAAGAAAAAAAAAAATCAAAAGTAGTGCATACGGGGGGTTTTTTTCCTGCTGCCGTCTTGAAAGCGTGGTATAAAATTCCTTTTGAAAAGTATATGTATTAATGGAATCTGTAAAGTAGGTGCCATGCGGTTATTAAGTGTAAGACGGGCAACGAATTGTTTTATTTTTCCTTTTTTTTTTCGAATTATTTGAAGACTGGTTTTGTTGATTTTTGTTAAGTGTTTTTATTTTAATGTCCAACGATATTTGGACTTTTTGGATCTTTTTCAGTTTTTTGGATTCTTAAAACTTAGAATTCGCAAAAAAATACTTTTTGGTATTAGTTTTGAGTATAAATGAACAAAATCAAGCCTTTTTGATTTGGAACTTTTTAATTTTGAATTGAAGGAAATGTTCATAGTGTCTCTATTTTAACACATGGAGTGTATGTACCTTTTGGGACATGCAATCATCAATGGTTCCGAAGGGTTGAAGCCTTTGGTAATCGAACAAAACGCTCGATAAACAGACATTTTCAAAGTGGTTGGACGACCTAGGTTTAGCCGATGAATATAACGATTATTCAATACAGACGCCGGATGAACAAGACAATTACGAAGATTGAACAATAAATTAAAATATTGAAAACTGTTTCAAGACAGGCCGTGAATAAAAATGTTGTTTTGACAGTTAAAAGTTAACATTTATGCCCAAATATGTAATAATAAAAATTCTGGACGAACAGCACTGCACACGTTAACTGCACGCTTGAGTATTTAGTGAGATACATACAGTTTTGGAAAAAGTAATAGAAACAGGAGGATGCGCAATTGTAAACTAAGAATTGTCGCTCGTAATTACGTCTCTCGTTGAGACCACTACGGCACAAGAATAGTATCTAACAGTACATTCAAATAGTGCAGTCGTTTGGTTTTTTTTAGAAAACAGTTTTAGGTTGAATGAGAAAAATACAGGTCAGAGGGTAATTCAGCCTGGAAAAAATAATAGAAACAAAGGATTATCGCAGTGATTCCTTAGTGAAGGACAGTTTGGTTTTACTTCAAATAGTCGAAATTTGTTTAATCTGGTGTCAAAGTGTAACTATAATAAGCTATTCTAAAATGAAGATCCTTACGGCCCTCCAGTTTGATCCAAAAGAAAATACAAGTGGCAGAAAAGGAAATTTGACATCTCGGTTCGGCAAAAAGGTTGTACGTCATTGAAAAATTAAAGCTTTTTCTTCTTCGGAGTAACTTGGAAATGAGTCAAACTCACCTGCAACAAGTCGTTCAATCATCTGAAGCTTAATCGAAGCAGAATAAATGGCAAGGGGCCAAATGAGAGACCCTTATCTAAGTAAGAGGAACATACAAAAAGACTTACTGATGCCTACAGACACATCTACAGTAAAAACTGGAGCAAAGTCTATAAATAAGATCAATTTCGAATAAAATTGTTTAGATTTGATGGAAAAATGAACATAAGACAACTAATAAATTCCAAATTTGATCGAAAATATACAAAAAGAGACAATTAAAAAAGGTGGAAGTAGCTTTATAAGTTGGACTGATTCAGAGCATCTGGAGTTGCGGCACTAATCTGGATAAAAAGCTAAATGTGTTCTGTGTGCGTTAAAATAGGAGTTCGTGCAGGATAATGATCCCAAGCGCTCCTCGAAATGAATTAAGGAACAGTTTTAAAATAATAAAATTGCTCTAACAGAATGGCCTTCACGGTCCCCCGATGTAAACTGCAAGGAATACTTATGGGGCATTCTAAAATGCAAGATAGAAGACTATAAAGGCGAAAAAGAAGAAAAATTACGGCCCAAGATACAACATGTATGGCAGTCCATACCATCACTAACCTGTGCCTCATAAGTTCGTTCTATGAAGCCAAGATGTCAAGCAGTGATTAACAGTAAGGAAGCTACAACCAAGTACTGATAGTAGATTGGGAACTTTCAATGTAAAGTAGTTCATAGCCTAAAAAAATAGAAAAATAAAAATTTTGTTTCTATTATTTTTTCCAGGCTAAAATCGTCAAAAAACAGAAATTGATTTTTTTTAGCGTTATTTTTTTCTTCCATTAACAAAATTCATATTCGTTAGTACAATGATAACACAAGAAACCAACAAATTTATCTTTCGTTAAGCATTGCCTACAAATACTTCATATTTTAACAGCGCAAAGTTCAAATCAAGCTTGTTTCTATTATTTTTTCCAACACTATGTATGTATGTATTAAATAAGTAATATCAAATTTAAAGCCATATGCAAATTATTATTTTGTTTATTATCTGCACTAGAATAATGACTTAAAACATTTAAAATAATTTTTCTTTAGACTTCAAGAAGATCCACCAACTGGAGTTTCTGGAGCGCCAACAGATAATAACATCATGATCTGGAATGCTGTGATTTTTGGTCCACATGACACTCCCTTTGAGGATGGAACCTTTAAACTAACAATAGAATTTACTGAAGAATATCCAAATAAGCCTCCAACAGTCAGATTTGTTTCAAAAGTTTTTCATCCAAATGTATACGCTGACGGAGGAATTTGTTTGGACATCCTACAAAACAGATGGAGTCCCACATATGATGTATCAGCAATTCTTACATCTATACAGGTGCTTAACATTTGTTTCTCTTTAAATTCAGTCTTCATTAAATGAATTTTTTTTCTAGTCCTTATTGAGTGATCCAAACCCAAATTCACCAGCTAACTCAACAGCTGCTCAACTATATAAAGAGAATCGCCGCGAATACGAGAAACGAGTGAAAGCTTGTGTGGAACAAAGCTTTATTGATTAGCCATCCGCCACGTTTTACTAACATCTTTTATTTTACATAAATAATAAACATACAAACAAAAAGAAAAAAATTAACTTAACAGAAATTAATAGACACAATTTGAATGGAAAATATCGATAAGTGAATCAATGAGATAACGAGAAAAATGCAACAGCAAATAAAAATTCCACAGTGCAGTAGAGTATTGTTTTCTCACAGATAAACAACAAGATTGCATTAATAAGATATGCTTCATCAAAATTACAAGAACACGTAGAAACGTTATTTTTCACTTAATAAAAATAAAAAAAATATTTAAAATGTGACTTAACGAACGGCAAAAACAAGGTTTGATTTCACATACAAGTAGAATGAGACAAAATCATATTTTCTATATGCCAATATAAATAAATAAGAAAACCAATGTATTTTGTGTCGCTTGTTAGTCTCAGTGTACATGATAAGTAAAAATCAAGTTTAAAAATAATCCTTAGATAACTTTATATTTCTCGGTAATATGATGCATAGATAAAAATATTAAGTTCCTTTATTTTTCAAAAAAATATTGAACCTATGCATACTCTTTTCGAAGTGTTACAAATTGGATCGGTGATGTTTAGGTTTTGATTTTAATAAAAGCTTTTACTTTAAATATACTTAGCTACCCTGCGATTTATTTGTTTTTAGACACACGATTTTGTCAACCAAATTAAATTTATAAATAAATAAATAAATGAAATGAAATAAACAATTGAATTACATAATTGTAGGCCTATAGTTTATGTTTCAAATTAATAGAAAGTGTAAAACTAAAGTTGTTCAGACTGATTTGAGTCCCTGAATTTTGTCATCAAAATCATGTATCATCCGAAAATCTCAAGCAGATAACTTATGTAATAAAACAATGTTTTAAGAAATATAACACCTTAATCAAATTTAATGCATAGTTGGTTATTTTTAAAACGTACAAATTGCAAACAATGTCAAGTTTCTGTGTTGCATGTTGGCATGTGTTTGAATGGCAGCAAGCGATCTTCAACTTGAAATTTCTATAAATACATTTTTTTTATTTCTGTTTGTTTATATGCATACATACATGTGTACGTACATATTTCATAAACAAAAGCGATTTTTTTCTGTAAGCAAGGTGTAAAGCAGTGTTGTCGTTTTTAAATTTTCATGGGTTCCATAATTCGTAGTTTTTAAGTAGCACGTTCGGGCGTAGAGTGTTATCGAACAAAGGCAGAAAAATATTTGAATTAAAAATAATATTCTTTATCATTACTTATCTGATACTGGTCGCTATGGCCCAGTTACTAGTGTATTCGATTGCTGAAGAGGCTGATGTATGTTTAAGTCAATTGGTACTTAGTAATTCGGAAATCGGATTTTTAATTTGCGATATTCGTATAACAACTTGCCGATTCGAAGGCTAATGTCGAAATCATTCGTATTTCGGATTTTTAGTTTGGTAACTTGCTTGTATACGGAAATTGCTAAATGTAAAAAAATTGGCATTGTGAATGCGCACAGCATTTGTATTAAAAATGTAGAATGCTTTCTCACATTGCTGCGTTTGTGGTTACTGTTTGCCTGCTGACATTTTGAAACTTTGAAACGATGTGTGATGGGGTGAATTCAATAATGCAGTGTTGTGGCAACAAAAAAGCAACGAATTCAAAAACGCAACATGTTGGCAGTAATGCTCAAATTAAGGTTTTTTTTTTTTGCATCACCAATGCAACCAATCGTCAAATGTTTTATTTACATCATCATCATCATTTTCCAATGGCCCGCTTATCCACTATGAGAGTCGCGGGTTTAGGGAGCTTAAGTGGAACCTCCACAATTGCCGATCTTCCGCCATCGACTCTAACTCATCAGGGGCTATCCCCATACGGGTAGAGGTGAGATTTCGGACTTGGTCCAACCATCTCATCCTAGGCCTACCCAGGGGACGCCTGCATATGGCACGTCTTGGAAACCGAGTTGGGGACATGCGTTTGACGTGCCCAAACCATCGAAGTATGGACCTCTCCGTTCGAAGAAGTAGCTGCTTGACATTGAGTGCCTCGCGTACTCTGGTGTTCCTTACCCGATCTCGCCGAGTCACCCCAGCAATACAACGAAGAAATCTCATTTCGGCAGCTTGTATCCGCGATCTTATTCTTTCGGTCATTACCCAAACCTCATGACCATAGGTGAGGGTCGGAACAAACACTGAATTAAAGACCGACAACTTAGCTTCGATGCCAAGTTCAGCCCTCCTGATAACAGATTGACCAAGCTGTCTCAAAATTGCTCCAGCCTGACCAATCCTACAGGATAACTCAGTATTGCTCCTACCATCACTCGTGAATAGGACCCCGAGATACTTAAACTTCTCCACCTGTTTCAATAGAACTCCACTAACAACATGCAGAGTGCATTGAACAGGTGTTCTGGAAATTACCATTACCTCTGATTTGTTCACGTTTATCTTCATCCCAGCTTCAACCGACTTTTAGCGCTTTAATCGCCAAAGTCACCTCCTCTACGGTGGGACTATTCTCCGCCCTACTCAAAACCATAGGTCTGCCATCCTCAGTGACCTGTTCGGGATTGAGCAGCTCCGAAAAGTGCTCGCTCCATCTGCGCAAGATGTCCTTCTCGAAAAGAAGTGCACCATCTTTGGATTTGACTCCTTCGATGATATTAAATTTCCTTCCTCTAAAACGGCGGATGGTCTGCCAGAACACCTTGTTTGCAATTCTGTGTTCACAGTCCAATTTCTCACCGAACTCCTTCCGGAAGATACGTTCTTCACAAAACCATGCAAATTGAAACCGTGTAAAACGAGGTAGAGCTTGCATATAAAAAATGAGGATTTGAATTCAGTTTTAAACCGTTTAAATCGAATCAAAGAATCTACGAAAATAAGTAAATATGTCCACAATTACCGTGTAAAATGAGACAATGATTGTACGGAAAAATGGGGATTGGTTCCACTGAATGCCAAAAAATTAAGCCGACGGTCTAGAATATTCATAACTTATTCAAAGACATTACAATAGACAGATACAACTTTGAGGTAGTTAAGGACTTTGTTTACCTGGGATCCGCTATCAATTCAGACAACGACACCAGCGCTGAGATCAAACGAAGAATAGTAAGGGTGAATTGAAAAACGTCAAACAACTGTGTAGTGTACTGCGCGATTTATTTTGACATTTATGATTATGAATAGCTGTGTTGCAAAGCTATTCGCAATAGAAAACATGGAGTAGTTAAGAGTTTTGTGTTGAATAATATTATGGAAAAATTAGAGCTGAAACAAAATTTCTTAATAAAACATGTTTAGAGAGGGAAGAATAAAAAATGAAGGACGAAAAAGTGATAAAAATTCTGATGATATATTTTCAGCCATTTCACGATCATAAAAATAAATATTTGCATGTTATGTAAATAAAACATTAAAAATGTTATACGTATGTTACCTTTCATCCATTTTTCGAGTTATTGAATATAAATATAAATAATAATAGCTAACAAGAAAAACCTAAACCGCAACAAATCGAAGCAACAGCGAAACAACTGATGCACAGAATACTTTGTTTTGACGATTGGTTGCTTTGGTGCAGCAAAAAAAACTTTTGATTTGAATATTACTGCCAACATGTTGCGTTTTTGAACTCATTGTTTTTTTGTTGCTGCAACACTGCATTATTGAATTCACCCTAATCAATATTGTGAATTGCAAAAACTATCTGCATCGTAAATAAAACAATCTAATTCAATACATTTTTTTCATAACTCATCCTTACTTACATTTTTATAATTACTTTCAAAACTTACCTGGGCTTCAACCAACAAACGTCTCCAGCCAACTCGATCTTTAGCCAGCTGCCTCCAGTTTTGCACGCCAAGTTGGTTGAGGTTCCCTTCCACATGCGTATAAGGGGTTGTTTTTAGTTTTGCCTCTGCGCCGTAGAGCAGGACTGGGATGATTAAGGTATCTATTATAAAGGGTCACTTTAGTTTTTCGAGAGAGGAATTTGCTACTCAATTGGCAAGAGTTATTCTTCGTTTAATTTCAGCGCTGGTGTCGACTGAATTCATAGCGGAGCCTAGATGGACAAAGTCCTTAACTACCTCGAAGTTATAACTGCCTATTGTGATGTTCTGTCCGAGACGTCGGTGTTGGGTGTCCTTTCTTGTTGACAGCATATACTTTGTCTTGCCCTCATTGACCGCTAAACCCATCTTCGCCGCCTCTGTCTCAATTCTCACAAACGCACCGGTGACATCACGCTGCGTTCTTCCGATTATGTCATTATCGCCGGCATATGCGAGTAACTGGACGGACTTTTGGCATGTGAGTTTTGCACTATTCTTTCAAGAACGATGTTGAAGAAGTCGCATGACAGCGCGTCGCCTTGTCTTAAACCTTTTTTGACATCAAAGGTCTCGGTGAAGTCTTGACCGACCTTAATACAGCAGCGTGCATTCTCCATCGTCATCCTGCACAAACTGACGAGTTTAGCAGGGATATCAAAACTAGACATTGCTCTGTATAGCTCTAAATCGATTGAAAGGGTGGTGGGTATCAATTTAAAGTTCCTGGGTTTTGTCCAATATCTGCCGCAGTGTGAATATTTGGTCGATGGTGCACTTTCCTGGTCTGAAGCCACACTCATATGGACCAATCAGGTTGTTGACGAACGGCTTCAGACGCTCACACAACACGGCAAATAAGATCCTGTAAGCGATGTTAAGAAGACTGATACCTCTGTAGTTGGCGCAGTTTAGAGGGTCTCCTTTCTTGAGGATCGGGCAAACAATGCTGAGGTTCCATTCATCGGGCATATTTTCCTCCGACCATATTTTACCAATGAGTTGGTGCATGCTCCTTACCAAGTCATCGCCTGCTGCTTTGAACAGCTCAGCAGCTAGGCCGTCAGCTCCAGCAGCTTTGTTGGAATTAAGCTTCGATATGGCTTTCTTCACCTCGTCCAGGTCGGGTGGACGGAATTGTTGTTCTTCGTCGTCCAGGTTGAATGTTTCATTCTGCCTGACAGCGGGATTTGATTCGTCGTCGCCGTTAAACAGTCTGCAGAAGTAGTTCTTCCATATCCTCAGCATCGACTGCGATTCTACTACGATGTTCCCTTGTTCATCCTTGCAGGCCTCGGTTCGGGCTCTGTAGCCTTGATAGGTTCTTTTTACCCTTTGGTAAAACTTCCGAACCTCATTCCTGCTATAACATCCCTCTATCTCCTCGATCGCGCGCTTCTCATGCTCTTTCTTTTTCCTCCTGAAAAGCTTGTGTTCGTCTCTCCTTTTCTGCCCGTAGAGCTCGCGAGCAGCTCTGGTCTTTCTATGCAGCGCCGCTTTGTATGCCTCTTGTTTCGCTGCATGTGCTTGCCAACACTCGTCGTCAAACCAGGAGTTTTGTTGTGGTGGCCGAGTGAAACCCAACACATCAGAGGCGGCATCTCTAAAGGCTTTTTGGTAATGTTGCCACTGGTTTTCAATACTTGATGCTGGCGGCATAGAGAGACTCGGTCGGAAAAGGATCTGGTTATCACTTGCGATTGCAGCCGTCCGACGTCAAACTTCCTCACAGGATGTCCTTGTCTTGGCGGTGTTCGGGATATCCGCAGTCGTACCTAGGCTACAATAGGGTAGTGGTCCGAGTCAATGTTGGCCCTTCGGAACGTTCGGTCATCCATAATACTGGAGGTTTGTCTTGCGTCGATCGCAATGTGGTCAATTTGGTTGACGGTTGATTGATCAGGAGATCTCCATGTTCTTCTGTGGATATCGAGATGTGGGAACCGCGTACTAGCATCGACAACGTTTCGCCCCGTAGCAAAGTCGACCAGCCTAAATGCGTTATCGGAGGTGGTGTCGTGTAGGCTGTGCTTTCCGACAGTACAAAAAAAGATGCCCTCTCTTCCTAGCTTTGCGTTAAAATCGCCTAGGACAATCTTAATGTTATAGCTAGGGCACTGCTCGTATATCTTGTCCAAGAGCTCGCAGAACCTGTCTTTGGTGTAGTCGTCTTTCTCCTCTGTGGGGGCATGTGCGCATATCAGGCTTATGTTGGCGAATTTAGCCTTGATACGGATTGTCGTGAGGCGCTCGCTTACATACCTGAAGCCTAAGACTTCTTGCCTAACTCTGTTTCCAATAACAAATCCACATCCAAATAAGTGCTGCTTTTATTGCCGGTGGCAATCGCCGTAGTATATATCGCAGTTTTCCATCCCCTTATTGCCCGGCCCATCCCACCGCAGTACTTGGATGGCGGTGATGTTTGCCTTGCAGCAGTTTGGCGCTTCCGCTAATTGTTCGGCTGCACGCGGTATGTTAAGGGACCTAACATTCCACGTGCAGATCCGAAATTCGTTGTCATTAGTTCGTTTGCATAGGTTGTCATCAGTGAATCCGCCCGTATTTCGAGGCTTGTCGTTGCTTCGTAACAAACATTTTTTTAAATGGCAGGGCAGTTACCCCTTCGCACAACCCCAAACCTGGAGGACCAGGTCCATTGTAAAGAAAACTCCTAGGACGAGGGGCGCATTTAAGCGATGTCGGTAACCCACTTCGGGGATGTGATCGCTACCGTTGGCCCCTGTAGGGCTCACCACCACCATCTCTTTTCCAAGACCCCAACCGATTCTTGGAAATCCTTATCGACCTCAGCTCCAAATATGTTGAGGTAGCCCAGATAAGGTGTTTCAGCTACGGAAGTTCGATAACTTCCATCGCCACCGTTGATTCCATCTAGGGAATTCTTCAGCTGTCGTGTTTATAGTGCTGCAAATTTTTTCTTCTGGTCAACACTCGCGCTTATAAGTTTAGCAAGTTGAGTAAGGGTGGACAACAACCAGTACCCAGTGGCTACGGCGAGGAGGTAAAATAAGCACAATTGATGTGTAGTAACAGTTACAACACTGGGCATCGCCTAGTTGATACCAATCAGAGTCTACCCTATTACTACAACACCCAGCTACTTACATGGTCACAGGAAAATTCTCCAATTCGCTATCAACGCACCGTCAACGATCAACGTGTCAAGGCATGAAACGTTGACGTTCACACGAATAACGCGACACCGTCAATTTTGTCCCAAAATGCGATGGCATGTAACCTGTGTCATCGCGATTTCCCCTCTTCGATGGCAATGCAATGACACGCAAAACTTTGACGATCACACGACTTGACCAATTCCGAACACGTGGACCGTTGACGATGTGTCGAGGCGCATTGACAGGAAAGAAAATAGGTAATTTTTGGCGATGGCGAACACATGACGTTGACAGGTTGTGTCAATGTTTTTGGCTTGCATTCTTCATCTTGAAAAACGTTAGTGGTTGCAAGAGCCATTGGTTGCAAGAGCTAATGGTTTGAAATTTACCGCTTTTGCTGCAAACATAACGAGAAATCAAAAAATGGTTGCCTGTAGCATTAGTCACTCATGCCACATTTATAAAATCATTTATTTAATTTATTTAATTTACATTGATGAAATCGTCGCATATATGACCTGTAACAAAAGCAAAAAGTCAGAAAAAGAAGTGAAGTAGGCGGTGACTCTTGAGATGCCATCGTTGCATCGTTGCTGATGTACAATTAAATTCGCCGTCATCGTCACTACTTGCATAGATCATTTTGCAATTGCCGAAATAGTACATAATTCACAAAACAAAACTATCTATTCAAGATATGTATGTTCATTCCTACGTCTGCTTCGCACAAAATAGACACACAATACACCAACCGAATGCTTGTATTTTCAAGCGACGAGAACGTCAATGCAGTAAACGACAACAATATCAGAGCAAAAAGCTGTCAATGCAAACAACGTTGACAGGGCACAAAATCCTGCCATGTCCACGTTGGGACACAGTCAACGCGTTGACGACCAGTCTGAGAACATCCGACAATGTGTCTCAATATCGTTGACAGGGTGATTACGCGCTAAACGAAAATAGTCAACGCGTGGATCTAAAAATTTGTGCCAATGCCGGTGTCAACGTAGCAGTCATCGCGTTGACCGCGTTTTGACTACTTTGGGACAAATTCTGACTTCATTTTGACGTTAGAGAGTTCGTGCGTTAATTGTTTTCGCTGACTGTGTAATTGTTAGTTTATGCCTTTCCAGTAGAGTCGAGATCAGCTTTAAAATGTTTTCAGACAATGTGTTCTGAGTTAAAACCGGACTTTTAACGTGACAAGCGATGATACTATATACTAACCATCACACCATGGCCACCACAGCAAATATTTGGTTTTGCCCTCGTTCAACGCTAAAGCATAGGTGATGGCTCGTTTCGTTTTTCCTATGATGTGAATATAGTCGGCGTACGTAAACAGTTAAACAGATTTATGTAAGATTTTGCCTCTGACGTTGGCTTGAAAGTTTCGCACAAGTCGTTCATGTATGATGTTGAAGAATTCACATGAAAGCGCGTCACCTAAATGTTTAGATCTTGTAGTTGGCGCATTTGAGTGAGTGTCCTTTTTAGTGGATCGGGCAAACGGTGCTGAGATTCCATTCATCAGGCCTGACCAAATCTTGAAAATGAGTTGGTGTACGCTTTCTACCAGGTCATCTCCAACTGCTTTAAATAATTTGGCCGAATAGCCGCCGGGTCGAGCAGCCTTGTTGGATTTTAGCGGATATTGCTATCCGCACCTTATTTTGGTAAGGTGGACGGAAATTTTGACTATCATCGTCTAGGTTGAATGGCTCATTCTGCCTGACAGCGAGATGCTGGTCGCCGTTATATAGTCTGCAGATGTCTTTTTTCAAATTCTCAGCAAATTCTTCGCCTCTACAAGTTTCTTACGGGTTCTGCTTCCCTGACACGTTCTTTTTAATATAAAACTTCCGCACGTTGTTCCTAGAGTATAATCTCCCTATATCTGCGATCGTGCGCTTCTAATGTTATTTTTTCTTCTTTTGCAGAAGTCGATGTTTTAAGGTTCTTTTTGCCTTCTGTTTTGCTTCATGCACTTGTCGGCATTCTTCGTCAAACCAGGGGTCTCGTGATGGTGATCGTGTGAAACTCACCACATTAGGCGCGGCGTTTCTGATGATCTGTTTCCAGCGTTGCCATTGGTCTTAGGCATTTGATGCTGGCGGCATAGGGCATTGTATCAACAATGTTTTCAAAGAGTATGGGTAAGGAAGACAGTTTGGCAATTGGGCGGTAGTTGGATACATCTACATCCACTTTTATGGGTAGGAATTATGTTCGAGTTCCTCACAATTGAGGGAAAGCTCCTTGCGAAATGGATACTTGAAATAAGGCAGTGAGGGGTTTTACCCTGGACGCCTGTCCAGCGTAATGAAATTTCTTGTTGACACGGGGGCCAACAAGAATTTTGTTAACTCATCCATAAAACAGCCCACAAGACGCTTCGCCATTTGACGTTCAATCCGCCGTTGGTAAGGTTAAAATCACGGAATGTATCATGTGGAAATTCGGTAACAATTCACTCTATACATTCTAGGTTACACAACTTGCAATCTTTTGAGGGTACCATCGGCGATGACACGCTGAAAGAATTGGAAGCCCTTTTCGACAGAAAGGAAAATCTGCTGACTCTTACACCAAACATAAAAATCCCTTTAAAAAACAAGTTGTCCGAAGAGGTCAATGGACACCTTCCCGAAAGCGTTCGGTCAGATCAGCGTCGTGTTTGGTCCAGTAAATGCTAGTGAGCTGATCCAAACTGCGGTAAGAGCGGAAATCCGAACTAACGCAGACGAACCGGTATACACAAAAAGCTATCTCTGTCCTGCATGAGAAACGATGTGGAGAAGGAGATAAAAGAACTGCCGGCGGACGACATCATTCGTCCCTCTAAGAGCCCGTAGAATTCGCCATCAGGGGAAAAACGGTACCGCATGGTTATCGAATTCAAGAGGTTAAACCTAGTGACGGTTTCTGATGCTTATCCAATTCCGAACATTAACTCCACTCTTGTCATCCGCTTGTACCGACGACATCATTATCTTCAGTGGCAGCTTGGAGAAATGTGTTAGGAACATAGAAATCATTTCCGCCAAATTGCGACTAGTTAGTATCAAGGTGAACTCGTAGAAAATCCAGTTTCTAAAAAGGGAGGTTGAGTTCTTGGAGTACGTCATCATCCCCGATGGGATTCGCGTGGACCCGAAAAAGATCTCGGCCATTCAGAAGATTCTAACGCCAGAGAATCTAAAGGAATTAAAGAGCTTCCTAGGATTGACCACCTATTACAGGAAATTTATTCGCGATTATACGAAAGTTGCGAAACCATTGACTAACCTAACTAGTGGAGAAAACCCGCAGGTAAAAGCCAACGAATCGAAGCGTACGTTCGGAGAAGAGGGTCTTCGAGCTTCCGAAATCGTAGCTTTACCCGACTTCAAGAAACTTTTCAACTTGACGATCCCAGGGGGAATTTGGTAAAGACAGGCCAATGGCTTACATATCTCGATCCCTCAACAAAACCGTGAAAACTACGCCGCGAACGAAAAGGAGATGTTAGCCATAATTTGGGCTTTGAATACCTCCGTTCGTATGTCTACGGCGCAAGGAAAATCAGTATCTTTACCCACTACCAACCCCTGAATTTTATTCTGAAAAATGGAAACTATAACTAAAAGTTGAGCCGGTGGAAAGTCCGCATAGAGGAATATAACTTGGAATTGATTTACAAACCGTGTAAATCCAATTTTGTGGCAGACGCCCTCTCTAGACTAAGGACTCAGGTCAATCACTTATCCGTCCGAGGAGGGAAAAAAGTACCGAAAAAGCACAAGACGGCTCTCTTACAGCAACGGCTAGCGAAAATTCCAAGCATGATGCAGACAGCGCACGAAAAGATAGCACTGATCTCATTCCACATGTGGAAGCCCCCATCAATGTGAATCGCAACCAGATTATCGTGAAAATAGGTGATAGGAAATTCATAAAGAATAAGAAATTCATGAAGAACCACACCCTGGTTTCTGTAGACATTACGCCTCAATAACGGGATCAGACCAAGAGAAACTGGTAGCCATCCTCAAGGCGAAGTTAAGATCCAATGTCTTAAACGGCATTAAGATGCCTGAATCCCACTAGGCTATCTTGCAAGAAGCTTACCCTGAAACTTCGTTAATTACAGAATCCGAATTACACAAAAGATAGTCGAGGACGTCAGAAAAGTACAAGACACTTATTAATCGCAGCGAGGTGAACGCTCAAGTCGATATGTTTTACTTGACGATATTAGAGATCTAAAGGTGCCTGAGAGTCGAATACAAGGACCTCGTCGTGGACCGATACAAAAACACCATGCATTTGGTTACGAAAGGAAACCTGTCGACGTATTTTTCAACAGATCACAGTGAGTTAATTACCAAAACCTCGTTAACTTCTGGTCCAAGGTCAACGAAGACGAAGAGGAAGCAAAGACAGACTTAAGTATATTAAACGCAACGCGAAGAGGTCAAGCCCAAAACACAAAGAAATACGGAGGGGGCGACGCAATATACGCCAGAGTAGGAAGAGGGAAAGAGTAAACCATTGTTCCTCAAGGAAACGGTACCAAGAAATAATAGGGTAACGGCTACGATGTCGAGGGGACAAGGGTCCATAAGACCCATATCAAAAATACTCAGTGAAATAATAAAAAAAGGAGGAATATGGCGCAAGCACAAAATGACTTAGAAAACAAAATAAAACATGTAGCTCTTTAGCACAATCCAATAGCACGGGCACAAAACAACATTTTTTTCTTAATTAATATAAACACATTAGTACAACAATTACAAAGAAAAACTTAGTCAACTTAGAAGGAAAAACTGGGGCCGAATTACCTCAATCGATAACGAATGAGTGAGTAGTACTCGGGATCGAATGATAGATTTAACCTCATTGGGAGCGGTAATGCCAAATCGTCACATTTCGATGACGAGTTATTCGTTAACGAGTGTACTAATTCGGCCCCAGAATAATAAAAAACATCAGCGCTTCAGCGACCTGCGGGAGTTAAACTGAAATTTTAACGAGAATTGTTGTTCAATATTGCATTAAACTTAATTAATTCTGTCATGAAAAATTGTTATAAGACTATTGGTATTGGAAGCATTATAGATTAGATATAGTAGACGAATATGAGTAAGTGAAAATCTATGTCACTTTAGATTTTATATCAATCGCCTAATGCAGCCTCATATTAGGTTAGAAAAAGGCTTGGTTCGATTGATCACAACGTAAATATATAAAATTCTTTATTTCAGTTTCTTTTATACATAAATTGTGCATTACAATTACATTATACATTACAATATACATAAACTAAGCTTTACAATAAACAATGCAAAAACTGGAAAAGCGCGAAGAATGAAAAGTGCAAATAAACAAAAATGTACTCATGTTGCAATATACATAGGCCATTGGCTTATTATGTGAAGAAATGTGCTTATCATTATTGTATTGTATTTTGCCCGTTTTTTTTTTTTTTTTTTGTTGATGTCGTCAACATTTTGTCTCCTCCGCCTTATGTGACTTGATGCATCGAATTTGTCCACATCGTAGGTATATTGACTGGGCCTGTGTAGTCTATTCCACAATGTGTAAATGGACGTGAAACCCTTACTCGTGCTTCCAGAAGTTCTCCCATGAGTTGATTTGATTCCTTGGGCTTAAATCGGAAACATCTAACGCATTGATTTATTATGGCATTAACGGTATTGGTTCCTCGGATGATCCAAAATTTCCTCTGAATGTGATTCAACGTCACCCCGCCGTGAAGTGTATCGATGCGAGCTTTATTGATACTTCATTTCGTCAGCGGATGCGATGATGACAAAATCATAGGATCCCTTTTGTCATCTGATAAAATGGCGTGTTTCAATCGCCCTCCCTCCCACTCGCAATATTCCATTGGCGTCGATGAATGGATTCAAAGATGTTATCCTGCTGGTTGATTTCAGAGCTTTTTTTTACTCTAAGGTTCTGCATATCCTCGGCAAACATTCGTACCAGTGCTTTTTCTGCTTCCAGGAGCTTCTTCGCCGTTAAATTGCCATGTAGTAGTGGTTTGCCTCTCTTGCTTTTTCTGCAATTATTTTTAAATCGTAGACAGCGCTCACATGTTGAAGTTTCAAAAGTAATGATGTCGGTGCCTGGAGGATTGTGGGGTTGTATACTCATGCAAACGTAAAACCTTCGGATCTCAGGCATATCTTGCACTTCCACCAGGACTTTGTCATTTGGCCAATGTTATTTGCCTTTCTTTAACCACTCCGTGCCACCATGTAGAATTCTCAGCGAGGGTATCTCCAAATGACTTGCTTTACAGGCGCCACGTTGGTCTTTGACGCGATGATGCTTATTGAAGTAGAGCCGCAATTAATGACTTTCTGATATACGCTGATTCTGAAGCATCTGCGAATCCATGTAGCCCGATTTGAGAGTTTTCCATTTGTTGCGTCCATCGTGGAATTCTTACATTTTCAAGCGTCGATAATCTTGTCTTGAATTCGTTCCATTCATCTTTGCTTTGATTATTACTAGCGACAACCAGCTAAAAAGATTAAAGATTTTGCCAGCGTCACTCAGTATTGCTCGTTTAGTACCCTTTGTGCTGAATGACGAAGAATTTACCTTTAATTGGAGGTCATCTGTCCTCAAAAAAGGCTGCTACTGCTATACCGTATGTAACGGTTTTGAGGATGAGTTCCTTGATTGGTTCACTGGGGTTTTCTCTCTACAAGATGCGCTGCAGATTTTGATCCTCCTCATCGACTTAAATCAGTCGATAAATTTTTTCGATATCAGCAGTAAACACGATTTGGAATGACCTCCATTGAAGTAGGAGGAAAAACAGATCCTTTTGAATCGTGGGACCAGTCATCATAATGCTATTTAGCGATTCACCAGATGTCGTTTTCGTCGAGACGTCGAATACCACCCTCAGTTTAGTAGTGGTGCTGTTATTTTTCATCACTGCATGATGTGGCGAATCTTTGTTCCAACATAACGAATCGCTTTAATGCCATTTTGCGTAAATCACCCAAAACCTTTCGATCCTTTAGTAGTGGCAGTTTGACAATATATCGTCCTGTTTCATTTCGTTTGTGCGTCATTTGGTAGTGATTTTCGCACATTTCGTGTTCCGCAGACTTGACCTTTGTAGTTGTGTGTACTTCTTATAGCTTCCAAAATTTCTGCAATCCTTCGTCTTCACTGCACACACTAATACATGATGTTAGAATATTAGCTTCCTTGGAGTGGAGGTGGTGATGACTGGTTCAGATAGTATTCAAGCAAACCTAGTGTTTTGTGCCATTGGGGTATTAGCTGGTCACTTGATTAGTCCGTGCGTCAGAAAGTGGGGCAAAATATCTGAGCCAATCAGCAATTCAATATCCTTTGGTTGTCTACGCCATGGATCCGCCAACTTTAAAACTCGAATGTGAATGGTTGGGCGTGAATTGTTGTAATGGCAGTCTTGATGTGATAGTAGGCATAACCTGAGCTTCTACTTTCATGTTGATATTTTCATCGTGAATTGATTAAATGGTGAAGTGCCATGCTGCGATAATTTGTGTTGCATGACCGTTGATTCCATTTATCCTGGACTCATACTTGACCAACGGTACTCTCATGCGCTAACTTCTCTGTTACGAAACATGATTGATATCCTTGATCAATAAGAGCTCGGACGAGTTTCACTTGTCTTCCAATGCACATATTCACCATGGCTGTGGCTAGTAGTACCATCTTGTTACTTTGACATGATAGGGCGATTTGGGTTTTCGACGGTCCTTTTTCACTTGTTGTTCTTTGATTGGCGCTTTATCTTTCCAGTCGGCTTCTCCGTTCGTTCTGATGATGCGCTCCTTGATGGTTGAACTGCCCCCGCTGGATTTGAACTGGCGGGAGATAAACTTGATTCTGGAATGCTGGGCACGATATGGGATGGTATTGACGGCAGTTGCTTCTTCTTTTTTAACCCATCCAGTTTCGTTTTCAAAACATTTTTAATATCAAGTTATCTTGATTCAAACTGACTAAAATAATTACTTTTTTGTAAAGTAGTCATGTTGCGGGCTTGCCTTCTTTTGGCAATTTATCATTTCGCCATGAGCATTTTGCAATTTGTTGTCTTGCAATTAAATTATTTCGCATTTCATTTATTCTCAATTTTTGTTTAGCGAATTCTTATTTCACTATGTTATCGTATTTCAAGAACATCATTTCGCATTTGTCATCTCGCTTTATATTCTTTCGCTTTTAATTTTTTCCCACCCCAACGTTTTTTTTTTTTGACAATATGGGACATACATAGATATATACTATATTTAAGTCCAAAATACATTAACATTGGAATATGTATGCAACCCCCTTGCTTACTATCACTGTAGGATTTGGAGTAGGTGCGAGGTTGGGTGTATGCAAAGTTTCTCTATATCCATGCGAATTAACAGTTAGCGAAAGAAATTCTTTTAAAACAACAAGTTACTATCCAAAAACTTTTGCGAAACAACTATTGCGAGACAATCAATATTTATTTCGATAAATACGAAAGATTTGCAGAATGGATTTTGTCGAATAAGCTGGTTCAACGCACTAACCACTGAGCAACGGCGACCACTGCCTTCCTTAGGTCTTCTAAATATCCGTTATTTAATTTGAAGCCCACCCAGTGCTGCTCCAACTGCTCTAGTCTTGTAATAAAGTACTTTATAGAGTACCGGGACTCTCCATCCTTCTTGAAGTTGGTCCATTGTCGATGGACTTCTACCGAAATTCGAGTTTGGTTTAACGCTATATCATCAATTTCACTCACTGTTTTACTTCTCACTTTACACTTTTCTTAATGATTATGATATTGGTTTTGTACCAACACTCACGACACTATACGACACTCGTACTTTACACGGTTCTGGCTAATCCGGCTCGAAGGACCATGAAAATCTATGTCACATTAGATTGCAGCCTCACATTAGGTTAGAAACAGGCTTGGTTCGATTGATCACAACGTAAATATATAAAATGCTTTATTTCAGTTTCTTTTATTCATAAATTGTGCGAACCTAAGCATTACAATAAACAGTGTACAAAATTGAAAGGTGCAAATAAACAAAGATGTACTCATGTTGCAATATATGTACATAGGTCATTACCTTATTATGTGAAGTAATATGCTTATCATTTTGTCGGTTTTTTTTTTTATTGATATCGTCAACGGTAAGTTTGGATTATTAGTAAAGCTACGTTCAGACAATTGTAAGATCTTACAATATTGTCAGGTCTTCCAATGTGCTGACAATTAGCTGCCGATGAGCTGGCAATGGCAAATTACCTTCCAACGCAAAATTGTCAGTTCACACGATTGTAAGATGTTTTCCCAAAACCTGACAATTTCATTTTCAGATGGCGATCTTACAATAACCTGACAATACTTTTTCTTACAACGTGGTCTGACAATAAATTGTCAGTTCACACGGTTGGTAGGTTACTGTTCACGAAAAATCGGCAGATAATTTGTCAGACATTTGAAGAGAATTTGACAGAACTCTTTTCTTTGTGTTGTATTGAATAGAGAAATTCAGATCGCAATGGAGCAAAAAGAGGCACTTGCGACGATTTTGGCCGCATATATATTAGAAAGCAGTGATGATGAAGATGAATTGGCACACAAAAGCCGTAATGTTTGGACGAAGGATTGGGTGACCCGCCGCCAGCAGGAAGGATTATACGCGAAATTGCTCGTCGAATTGCGAGCTGAGGAGCCAGAATTGTATCACACTTTTTTGCGCATGCATTCTCAACTATCGAACAATCTCCTTGTTCTGGTGACTCCGCATATCCAAAAAGAAGAAATGCATATGCGATTATTGCTGACAGCCAGCGCTGCCCTTTTAGAATTCGAGAAAAACAGGAGATTCCCTGTTTAGAAGGCAAAAATAACAGGAGATTCCATATATGATCGCTTTTTACCTTTCTGATCCTAATCAACTGATCAGGGCCTATGTACGTATACTTGAATAAAAAACAAGCAAATTACATTTTGATTTGTTGAAAAGAAAAAAAACGAAAAGAATTAACAGACACAGCCACAATCGCATTATTCAAAAATTACCAAATGACAAATTATTGAATAAAAATTTTCAGCTGTGAACTGCATTTGTCAAAAATCTAAAGTTTAAGGCAGAAGGAAGGAACAAATACATGAATTCAAATGAACAGGAGAATTGGGGAAAATATGTTGCGGTAACAGGAGACAGTAGATTGGACTTTTTTTTATCGAAATAACAGTAGTGTCTTGTCAGGACAGGAAAACGGCAGCACTGCTGACAGGCCATAAAAATATTTTCTTAAACTCTCAAACATCTACGTTGCAAAACATTCATTCATTAAAATCAACATTAGAAATCCTGTATAATGCAATAAACCTAATTACAAAATAACAAACATTTTCGAATGATAGAAACAAAAAAGCCACTGAAATCCATTTTTTTCTTCATTCTATGTCGGCATTATTTTTTTTCCTTCGAAAATAATTTTTTCTTCCAACAGAAATACCTGACAATAAATAAATTGTCAGATGTTTCAAGCTTCGCACATCTGACAATATCCAATGAGTCTGCCGATGTCCTAAATGTCTTCCAAGGGCCTGACAATGTCATAAAAGAGTGTTCAGACGATTGGAAGATACCTTACAATTTCATTGTCAGGTTGCGGCCTTACAATGACCTGACAATGCTTTTCTTACAACGTTGTCAGACAAAAATTGTCAGTTCACACAATTGTAAGACATTTGGGACAATTTTTTCATTGGAAGACCTGACAATATTGTAAGATATTACAATCTTCTGAACGTAGCTTAAGAGTTAGTTATATTATAATACATATTGCACTTGTAATTTTCATAATCTCAACCTCACTCGTATAAGAAACGTCAAAGCCGCAAGAGCCAAGAATAACTTTTACAAATTAGCCTGAATTACCTACCACAGTTGAGGGATTGCAGATCTTCAAATACACCGTGCCATTGGTTTCCATCAAGGAGAGCAAAGCCTGGATAGTCAACGGTAACTTCAAACTTGTCCACGTGATCAACTTGGAAAGATTCGAGAGACAGCTAGCAGAAGTCACCAACGCCATCGAGAAGAACATCAAGAATCGAGACAGGAAGCAGTTAATCGATTTCCATCTGGCTCAAGTAGTCGACCGTATCGCTTCTCTAAGGAGGAAAGCACGTAGGAAACTGAGATCCATTAACTGGATCGGCTCCGCATGGAAGTGGGTTTCGGGTAGTCCCGACTCTGCAAACTGCGACAAGATCTTGGAGAGTCAACAGCAGACAGTCGAGAACAACAATCACCAGTACAAGGTCAATGAGAAACTCTACAGCGTGGTTGAGGACACTACGACAAAAATTAACTGGGTCATCGGAACAGCACATTCTTAGCCAAGTCCTGACAGTCAAAGAGGAGGTCAACGAGATGGTACGAGCATGTCAAATAGCAAAGAGCGGAATCATCAACACAAATCTCCGGGATCACGGCAAAATCAAGCTTTTGGTGAACAAACTCGAGTTTCTCCCTTACGAAAACGCAATCGAGGCCGTCGAGTTTGTGACGCCTTCAATTTACACGAACGGCTGAATGTTTCTCTACACTTTATCGATGCCGAAGGTTAGAAGAGAAGACAACAACATGTTTCGTACATCGTGAACGGAAAGCAAGTCAATATCGATTTCAACAGGGTTTTAGTCTATGAAAAATCCACCTACGGTTTACTGAAGTTAGAGAAGATTCCGGAAGATCACTATATGTGTATGCCTAGATTGGTAAAGGGGGGGCCATACAACCAGCACATGTCGTACGAACACAGAAGAAGTAATTGAACTCATCGGAAGGGACACCATCTTCCTGACCAACTTCAATGGCGAACTCACCTCGAGGAACTCCACGCAGACGATGGTGGGGACATTTATCGTGCAGTACTTCAAGCCCTGCCTCTAGTTTGTCCATAATCTGAGTCTTTAGAACATAAAGCGCCTTGCTAACCTGGCAAGAAGGGTACAAATATCCACCTTCATCACGCTGCTGATCACCTTAGCATACGCCTTATGGCAAAAAATTAGCGGAAGGCCGAATCTCCCGGGCGCGGGAGTATCCGAGGCGATATCTGCGGTAGCCGAAAATTAAGGGGGAACCAAACCATCAGAAGCTGATGTGATAATCTACGGCCTTAGATTTTCGAAGGGGGAGGAGGTAACACGATGGGAGTAAGCCGCGAGCAAAGAACATGATCTGCATGCTGACTTAGCAAATTGATTTGCTCAGGTGGCAAACATGTTCCCACAGTCGCACCAAACGCTAAAATCACGTCGACGATGCACCGGATGCACGTGCCGACCCATGGCACTGTCAGCAGATCGGATACGGGAGACATTGGCTACGAGTAAGCGAGAAGTTAGGATTAAGGGTAGTATAAGTTGAGATCTTGTAATGTACGGTTGTTTTTTAAACAAACATGGCAAACATGTTCCCACATTCGCACCAAACGCTAAAATCACGTAGACGTTGCACCGGATGCACGTGCCGACCCATGGCACTGTCAGCAGATCGGATACCGGAGACATTGGCTACGAGTAAGCGAGAAGTTAGGATTAAGGGTAGTATAAGTTGAGATCTTGTAATGTACGGTTGTTTTTGAATATACAGGAACTTATAATCGAATTCGGTAATTCGTTTTTTATTTGCAAGTTCAACTGTTGGACCAACTTCTGGTTGGTGTTCACATTCATAAAGGACATCCTTAACTATATAGAGTCTGATTTGTCGTGTAAGTAAGCGAGATAAAGGTGGACACTTTCATAAATTGTCCGATCTCTTAAGCGTGATAGAACGTACTAGCCATCGTCAATGCCGTCTTCGACTTGCTTTCTGATTTTCACAATGAGGGGACTAAGAAGGGACTTTAAACTTCCAGTTTGAATCGAAGTTGTATAGGGAAATGACTCATTTCAAATGAGTGGAATTATAGGAGGGAGAGAAGGCGCTGGATAAGGAGGAGAGAGGTTAGAGATGAAGTTGTGCACGCTTTAAGCCCAGCTGCTAGGTTTAAGTTTCAGTTTAAGATTAGACTTGCTTGCTTGGTTTCAATGACTTAAACTTTGACAACTTCATTCCATCTAACATGAGGAAATTACCAGATAGGGTTTACAAACATCCGCCCATATTGAACAGGGATGTGGAGAATGAAAGGCCTAGATTTATTTTTCTAACATTAAACTCCTTGCATACCCAAGACAAGCCACCATTCCTGGGGGTACCTGTAGCTAGAAGGCGGTGGAATAAACGCACACACCATTGTTGCAGTGGTTGAGCTTTTAAAGTCTGTTGTTCCACTCAGATAATGCCTAGGAAGTTTCAAGCTTGTGGAAGAGCTTAGGTTTGCGATCAATAGTCCGCCCGCTAGAGACGAATGAGGGTGGTGATGTTATGTGGTCATTTGTACATATTTTTTTCTTTTTTTTTTTTTTTTTTTTGCGCTGGGAGGTGGTAATCTTCAAAAGACGAAACTGAACCCGTACTCAGTAACAGTGTGGGATTTTTACCCACTAACCCCTTCTCCCTTCTTCCCCTTATCCCTGCGGTACGGCCATCTTGGCATTTCATCACAGGTGGGGGAGAAGCCAGCCTTTCCAATTATTGCACCTAGTCGTTAGACTAATCAGCAATTTGTCTTTCGTATACAATATGTATTCAATGGATTGTGTTAATTATGTTAATCGCCTGTGGACGGTTAACTATTGTTTTATTTATTTAATTACTTAATTTTAATTTTTTATTTTTTTTTTGGTTAACTAGCTAGTTCGAAAGGTTTTACTCTTCTTAATCTTCTAGTCAGATTGTCAGTATTTAATAATTCTGTCATTTCTACGTTAACGTGGCTGAAAAGCCTAAGTCTATGTCTATTGGCTACTTTCTTTACTTCCTCTTCAATCATTTCAATTTTAAGGTCTCTATGTAGATCAGCGTTTCTTATGTACCAAGGTGCATTTACTATGTTACGTAGTACTTTACTTTGGAATGTTTGTATTATTTGTAAATTTGTTTTGCATGTGCATGCCCACAACTGAAGCCCGTAGGTCCATACTGGTTTTAATATTTGCTTATAAAGCAGTAATTTATTGTAGTTAGACAGACAAGAGTATTTCCCGATTAGTCAATACATTTTATTGTAGCGCATATTTAGTTCTTCTCTTTTTTTCTTCATATGCGTTTTCCAGCGCAGTTTTGCATCTAGGGTCATCCCTAGATATTTGGCTGTGTTTGCATATTCTACTTCATTACCATTTATGAGTACTGGGATATGCTGAACATTTTTATTCGTAAAGTTGATATGAACAGACTTTAGGTCATTTAGTTTAATTTGCCACTTTTTGGTCCATTTCGATATATTATTTACAGCCTTCTGCAGCTTTTTTGTCGCTTCTTCAACATTTTCGCCAACAGCAAGGATAGCCGTATCATCTGCAAATGTTGCCACGGTTGTTCCATCACTATCTGGCAGATCGCTAGTAAACAGAAGGTATAAAAGAGGCCCTAGCACACTACCTTGTGGTACTCCAGCTTCTATTTCCCTCAACGTGGAGTATTCATTTTCTTGTTTAATTCTAAAATATCGCTGTGATATATAAGATTCTAAAATTTCTGCGTATTGCTTAGGAAGATGTTTTTGTAATTTATGGATCAGTCCCTTGTGCCATACTTTATCGAAAGCTTGTGCTATATCGAGAAATATAGTAGAGCATATCTTTTTTTCTTCAAATGCTTTTTCGATTTTATCACTTATTCTATGCACTTGATCAATCGTGGAGTGATTATTTCTAAATCCGAATTGATGGTTTGGGATTAGAGATTTTTCTTCGATTATTTTATGCAGACGTTTAATTATCATCTTTTCAAATAGTTTGGACAACATAGGTAGAATTGATATCGGGCGATAGGAGGTGACTTCACTAGGTGGTTTGCCTGGTTTCGGTATCATAATTACTTCTGCAACTTTCCACATGCTAGGTACATGCCTTATCCTGAATGCAGCATTTATAATCTGCGCTAGTTTCTTCAAGCCTTTTTTTGGGAATTGTTTAAGGATTTCTCCCGTTATTAAATCAAATCCCGGGGCTTTTTTTGTATTAATCCCTTCTTTTATTTCTTTGGCAATTTCTTTCGCAGTAACTGGTAGAATATGTCTTTCCTCTTGACACACTTCTTCCGTTTCTTGGCAGTCTTTGTCTTCATACGGTTGGAAGACGCCTTCCAGGTACTCAGCAAATAGATTCGCTTTTTCTTTGTTACTTTTTGCCCAGTTACCATCTTTGTTTTTAACCGGTGGGATGTGTGCTATTGGCCTTTTCATTTTTTCGTTGCCTTCCAAAGTGAGTATTCGGTACTAGCGTCATTCGTAAGACTGGAGAGATAGGTTTTAAGAGACTCATTTTTATGTTCTCTCACCGATCTTTTGAGTTTACCGACTAGATTATTGAGTACTGTTTTGTCGCATGGCGCCCTTGTTTGTTGCCAACGTTTTCTAGCTCTTCTCTAAGAGTTTTGTTAGAATTTGATTTTAGTTAGGGGTGTTGCAGCCCATGCAGCTTTTTGGATGTTAACTGTAAGTGTTTGTACTGCCTCTTCCAATTGATCTTTTGTTTCAATAGTTTCTAAGTATCTATCCTCAAGTTTCTGTCGGAAGTAGTTCCAATCAGTCAGCTTATTAGTTAGTCTTGGTCTATCCTCTTTGTTAATGATTTTGTCGCCAAGTGTCAAAAGTATTGTGGAATGATCTGAGTCAAGATCTGGCCCTTCTTCTACTTTTATACTGTTCGACGAGATATTTTTTGTTACAAAAAAGTCGACAAGATCTGGGGTTTTATTCCTATCTGTTGGCCAATAGGTAGGTTTTCCCGTTGAGTGATATTTGCCGCCAGTTTCTTTTATCACTTCATATAGTTCTCTTCCTCTAGTATTTGTCAATCTAGATCCCCAGTACTTGTTTTTGGCATTAAAATCTCCACCTGCGATATATCTACTGTGAAATATGCGGAAGAGACTTCTAAAATCATTTTTTTTTAGATTATAGCTGGGAGAGCAATAAATTGATGCAACTGATATTTGCCCAATTTTCGTTTTTATATTTATAGATATTCCTTGAATCGCACATGATTGGAATTTAGCTTCTATATGGTGATCGATCGTCTGTTTTATTATAACTGCAGCCCCGCATTTAGCCGAATTATGGGGATGTGGTGAGTGATATAGTTCGTACCCTTGCAGTTTGAAATTTGTCTGGGTCTTAAAGTGTGTCTCTGAGACAAGACATATATCTATTTGGTTCATGTCGAGAATTAATTGAATTTCTTCTTTACGATTCTCGATACCATTAGCATTCCATTCTAGAATTTTTATGTTATCCATCATGTTTGTCTTTTGTGTGCAGCCTTTTTATTGCTGCTTTTCCTCTCAAGGAATAATATTCTTTCTAGTATAGCTTTATTACTTTTTTCCATATTTTCCATTCTGTTTAGGATTTTTTGCATGAAAGTTTCCATACTAACATTTGATTTTACTTCTGTTGTGTTTATTGTTTTTTCTGCGTTTTTTAATGCAGCCTGAGCATATGTCATTTCTGTACCCTTCCCTGTCTTTGGTCTTACGTCCTTTTTGATATTTTTTTGGCCTTTGGGTACTTCTATTGGTGTTCTCGGTTGCACGTCCTTTATTCTTTTAGGTTCGTCCTTTTTTGAGTTTGGTTGTGTTTGTTTATATTTTTTGTTTTTTGCCAGTTGAATCTGTTTTGCAACCAAGCAGCCTCTATAGTTGGCTGGATGCTTATCGTTGCAGTTGGCACACTTTGCTGGTTCCTCTTTTTTCTTCATACAGTCTTTCGTATGGTGATTTCCTGCACACTTAACGCATCTTGGGTGAGAGCTGCAGTACTTGTGTGTATGTCCATACTTTTGGCAGTTCTTGCACTGCGGGACTAATTTTGATTTCCTCATAGCATGAATCTCTACCTTCATTCCAAGGATATCTTTAATTTCGTATATCTTTTTGATGTTTTCATCGTGCTCAAAAGAAAGCATAAACACTGGAAGCGGTACTTTGCTTTTAAATTTTAGCATATTGACAGCTTCCAGTATCTTAAAGTTTTTCCTTTTTAGATCTGCTACTATATTCTCTGGTGAGCAAGAAAAGTGTAATTTTTTTACAATAACCTTAATTGGTCTAGTTAGTTTGCTTTCATAAGAGTACCATTGCACCCTTTTTTGGTTAAGTAATTTTGTAAGTTTCCTATAGGACTCCTCTTCAGCTACATTAATTTTAATGTCATTAATATTTAATAACGCTGTATTAGCTTTAATTTTATTTTCCTCCATTAACCTAACTAAGCTTTCATACTTAGTTATTTGCAGTGCAATAATTGGTGGAGGTTTGGCTGACTTTTGAGTTATATTTTCTTTGTTTGAGACATATTCCGTAACTTGGTAGGTTTCTTTCGGAGATGAGATTTTTGGTGATGAACTCATTTTCCTTTTTTTATTTTTGTTCCCGTTTTTAAGTTTCCCTTCTGTCTCTCTAAGTAGCTCTTCTTCATCAGTTGAAAACTCTACAACTTTAGCTTTTTCTATATTTTCACTGTTGATCTGTTGTTTTAACATTTGCAACTCTTGCTTTAAACTATCAATTTATTTAATTAATGTCTCGCTGAGTTGCTTAAATCCATCTCTTTCTTCGCAGGCTTTAGAATATTTAGCCTTTAGGTTTTTGTTTTCGTCTATTGTATGAGATGGGGGTGTTCTCTCTACCCTCTTACCTTTTCCAGGGTTATCGATGAGCAACAAATGGTCCCCCCCAGAATCCGTGGGACCGACCTCCGAGAAGGGTGGATTTACCAGTTTACATGGCGTACCACCTGGGGTATTAAAATCTTTTGTTTTGTTCATTGCATACATTTTTTAAATAACTTTTGTGAAAAGTTTAAACGATTTGGATTTCAGTCGCCTTTTACGACAGGCATACCTTACCTCGGGTATATTCTATTCAAGCCCCTATCCCGAAGGGGGTTTGTACATATGTGTATCGGATTTCGCGGTTGTGCTGAATGAAGGAGTACGGCCTGGCATCCCATTTCCTTATTCAGGAACGGAGTTTTATAACGAGATGGGAAACGAGATCGGAGTATTCGCGGTGTTGATACCAGTTATACCAAAGAGTGGTCGCCGTGGCTCAATGGGACGTTGGACTGCTGTGCGAGTGGTGCGGCGTGGTTTCAAGCCCCAGTCATGTCCACCGAACATTTTTCGCGGCCTCCGGGAGAATAATTTGTCATGAAAGAGCTTCTCAATTCGCCGCCTGGAGTCGGACCTAGCGAGAAGCTAGGTCTTGGCTCATCTTGAGCGGTCGCGCAAGCTATTTATTTTTTATTGTTACGAGTGGCGTGGCGTCCATATAAGCCGATTCTTTCCGGCTTTCCTTTTCAAATATCAAAAACATATGTATGTAGGTACTTGTATATGTATGTACATATTATACTTGTCGACATCACATTCACATTATTTGTTCCTCAAACCATCTGTCATTTTTCTCACTACACGATCGATGGTAGACATTACGAACTCTTCAGATATTAGCTTTGTTCAATGAGAAGAAATCAGAACAGAACAGAACAGATTTGTGAACATTTTCAGAACAAGTTAGAACAGAAAAGTACAGCCCTAACACATGAAGAGCTAACACATACATAGTTATCAAAAATTGAAAAATGTCATTTGAAAAAATAAAATGCTGAAAACATACCAAATTGACAGGCACAGCCGACTTTGACATTTTTCACAATTCTGTTCTACTTCATGAGTAGGTGCAAGATTTCCTGTTTCAAACTGTTCGGAACAACCTCATTGAACACATAGCAGAACAGTTTCGGACAGAAAATTCTCTCATTGAACACAAATTCTTGTACTTTTCTGTTCCGAACTGTTCGGAACAGCCTCATTGAACAAAGCTATTTATTCATTTTTGCTCACGCACCCATAGACGTTAGCCAAACATGCAATGAATTTTTAAAAAGCCGTTCATTCTCCGGCTTGTACATTCACTTGTTTTAAGTACGAACGATGAAGTCTATCCCTTTATGGCATTCAGTAGAACTTTCCTTGCAGTTTCTTTGTCTAACACCCATTCGCCTATGAGGAAAATAACCCGTGATTTCCCAGCTTATTTGAATGATCTTGTGATGGGTAGAATATGTATATCTAATTGGAAGGGAAATGTGTTTTATATGGTCACGTGTGGAGGAAATCCTTTAGTTCGATTGAGGTTTTACTTATGCATAAGGAAAAAAGTAAGTCGATGAAAATGGGGTTATTGGGTAATGTATTGGGTGGAAGTTCTTCTTGTTTGCATTACTTAAATTAACACATATAAACACTATACAAATTTGTGGTCGGGAGGAAAAATTAAAATAAGACGTTAATTTGAAATTGAGTTTATGTTAGTGCCAGGCAATAATTTTATAGCGAAATCAAACAAAATGGGTCTGCCAATTCTGTCTGTCTGTCCGTCTGTGCGCATCGATTTCAGTCTAAACGGTTCTAAAATAAAAAAAATTCGCGTGCAGCACCGTACACGTGATAGAAGTGAAACTTCTTAAAAAATAAAGAATAATAGAGATTTAGTTTGAGAGACATAGAGAGAGAGAGAGAGAGAGAGAGAGAGCATCTCAAAAGAAATACAACAATACAAAATTTGCATAAAAAATATTCTGTTTATTCAATATTTACACTGTAATTGGTTTCTGATACAATTGGTAATACTGATATTAATGATTTGTGAAAACTAAAATATGAGATACTAGCTGATACCCGCGACTAAGTGCGTGTTTAAAGACGTCACATTATACCTTATATCCTTCCCGGGTTATAAGCCATTGATGAGTAGGTATAAACTTTCAATTTCTTATATTAATTCTTTAAGGCGTCCCTGTAAACAACTTTCCTGGGTTTTCTTTCTGGCTCGAGGATGACCAGGCTATCAGGTAAATTGACTCTAAGCACGCTTTGGCAGAAACAGTCACTCCTCAGATCCACATTGTCCACTTTCAAGCTCTGTCCCTGTACCTTATTGATGTTCATGGGGTATTAAAACTCAACGGAAAATTGGAGACGTTTGAACTCAAAGTGGTAGTCTAATGAGATCAGAAGAATCCGGTGATGAAGACAGTTTTTCCCTGTTTGACACTTGTGAAAATCCTGACCTCGATTACGTGTTGGTACAAAGTCTTCACCTGCACAGTTTCAGAGGGTTTAGATTGGGCAACAACTTTGAGGTTGAGGATATGAGGAGTTCCCTGGTGGATAGAAAGTGTCCAATAATTCTCCTCGAGTTTTACTTCCGAGTCCATAGATTCAGGCTTCACATTCTCAGTTTGCAACTTCTTAAGCAAAAATTTATTGATGTTGTTGGCTGAGTCATTTATTTCAGTGCAAATAGCTTTGAAATACTTCAGCCATGAACTCCAAACTGATGGATGTTTAGGTACGTTATATTAGGTCTGTTCCTTTACTTTTCAAGTAGCTTCGAGTTATTTCTCAAATTTGGAGGAGTGGGGATAAATTCTCTCAGAGAATGCAGAAATTAAGAAAAAGTAAAGGAACGCTTTTTCGTAAGTTTGGGCTGCTTGACAGAAACGTCAAATGCAAAACCAAAACAATTAGTCGCGTTTGTGAAAATTTGTGAAAATTTCAATGAAAAATAACAGAAATCTATCTCAACTGTCATAAGATCAGCTGTTAGCTGTGTTACAAAAGTTGCCCAAAGAATTTTCTTGGGCTGAAACTCGTAGCTCTCTCAGTTAAGGGGAAGTGATTTGCTCCCTCGTGGCCTCTCTCTTTTGCCAAAGTTTTGTGTTGTGGAACAGGATTAGGCAGCTTTTCGTAGCTTTGGTTTACTTGAAAAAGTAAAGGAACAGACTTATTCTGTCAGTCAAATAAGTCATATCTCCCATAACATCGCAGAGGTTGTTGGGTATATTAATTCATCCCTGCTCTTTCCATCACCAATATCAAGATATAAGTTAAAAAACTCTTCTGTCCTTAAGTCATATCGAAGATGGACACGTGTATATGTTAACTCTTAAGGATAGGTCTTTGACATTAGGCTATCAGATGGATGACTTGAGACATCACTTCACTTCATTTGCTGTGTTCACCGTAGTACAACAAGCTAGGTCTGTCTGAAGCTACCACCCAAAAGCACTGTCGAAGCGTCCTATTTCGATCCTCAACATCTTTCTATGAGCCATGGTACACTCATCCCACACTATAACTTTGGCTAAGGTTGAGAAGCTTTAAGAAGGTAGAGTGACCCGTCATGTGTGCTTTGACAAGCCTCCGGCAGTTTAATTTGTCATGAAAGAGCTTCTCAATTCGCCGTTCGGAGTCGGCAATAAATTGTAGGTCCCTTCCATTCGTGCGAAAAATGTAACACGCACAGCATGAATGGTTGCGAGAAGCTAGGCCTTGGCTCATCCCGAGCTGTTGCGTCAGCTTTTTATTTATTTACATACTTAATGTAATACATATGTATGTACATATATAGATATACATATATGTATGTACATACATAGATAGATATGGTGATGAGTGAGACAGAGATATTTCGCTTTAATTTAATAAACACACAACGTGACGCGCTCTTAAAATTGTACTCTCAATTATCGTCTAATTATCGAATCGCCGATTAAGAAGATTTACTTCAAGAATGAAAATGAAGGAAATTTTCAATTTTCGGTCACCCATAAAGTCGGCAACACGAAACAGGCAAATTGGTCGCCCAGACTTTGCATACCCACTAGGCGCATGCAAAAATGTATAGCTCTCTTTCTCCTTCTCTCCACTTTATACCTATCTATTTTCTCTCTCATGTAACGAAATTTGCCTAAACGTGACGCGTCCTTGAAATTTCACTCTCAATTCTCGTCCAATTATCGAATTATCGAAAGGCCGCCTAAGAAATTTCACTTCAAAAAAAATTTTCAATTTCTTCAGCTTCTCTCTCTGGAAATTTCACTTCCCGCCAGTGCTGCCGTTTCTCCTGTCCTGACAGGAGATTACTGTTATTTCGATAAAAAAAAGTCTAATCTACTGTCTCCTGTTACCACAACATATTTTTCGCAATTCTCCTGTTCATTTGAATTCATGAATTTGTTTCTTCCTTCTGTTATAAAGTTTAGATTTTTGACAAATGCAGTTCACAGCTGAACATTTTTATGTTCATTCTTGTCGTTTTTTTTTTCTTTTTCAACAAATCAAAATGTAATTTGCTTGTTTTTTTATTCATTTATACGTCCATAGGCTCTGAAATATCTTTTCTTTTAA
The DNA here is from genome assembly GCA_917880715.2 of Matsumyia berberina. NCBI lineage: Eukaryota > Metazoa > Arthropoda > Insecta > Diptera > Syrphidae > Matsumyia > Matsumyia berberina. The sequence goes on along the minus strand of OU862872.1, from coordinate 58,686,496 downwards.
TAGGGCAGGCTCATTATCAGCAAGAAAGGTAAAAAGCGATCATATATGGAATCTCCTGTTATTTTTGCCTCCTAAACAGGGAATCTCCTATTTTTCTCGAATTCCAAAACGGCAGCACTGCTTCCCGCTTACTGCTTTCGGAGAGATCGATGGGTTCGGCAACAGCTCATTGAAGGGAGAATTACTATTGGGAAGTTTACTGACAGGTGGAAAAGCAGTAACATCGGTCATGCTGGACAGCAATTTCAATTGAAACAATTCCTTTCAATGGTAGAATCGTCGCGTAAAAACTTAAGGTCAGTTGAAATTCTCCTATACGCTCCCCCCGGATCGCAATCCTACTCGCTAAAGATTTGACCGTTTATGAATGTGCGGTGAGTCTCTCAGATAAGTATGACATTGTCTTAAGAACTGGTTTAGCAAGTGAGCATTTGTTGTTATTGATGGGGATATTTTGGCTGTTAATTTTGTCGAGACCGGCGTTGGTTTGGCTAATGTGTGCCTGCAAATTACCGCAACCTTATGTATTTATATTTCTTTATTGACAGAAGACTTATGTTCGGATACAAAGTGTTCAATGGCGTTTTTTTATTTTTGCTCAGTTCTGATAAAAGCTTTGTTGTTTTTATGAAATTGTGATTAATTTCAGATTAAAGCTCAGCGATCGCGTTTGAGAGCTCACAAAGCTGTTGGTTGTTGCACTTTATTGCAAGCATTATGTGCGCTTATAAGATAAGATGGTTTTTGCACTCATCACAGAGAAAAAAAAAGGTTGTTGTATTCAGCCAGATGAGCTTTGGCATTCCTGCTGAGTCTGTCGCAGATTGGGTGGATAATCTTATAACAAATGCTTTTGCAGGCAATCATATTTGAAGATGTAGTGACGATGGTGTGGTTGGCGGATCCACAAAAAGATATAATGAAAATCACGCACTGACAGGGATGACTGGGTAAGATTGACACAGTAACACTGATAAAGAACTCGCGGTTAAAAATTAGCCGATTTCAAAGCTAAGCAAAACTGGAGTGAGCAATGTTTTGAAAAAAGTTGGCACGGTGACACAAATATGTATATGCGGCGGAAAAATGTTCACAATCGCAGAACTATGCAAAATTGACCGAATGCGGAAAAATAAAAGTAACGAGGTTGATGGTAGAAAAGCGGGCAATTAAAATTTTAATTGTGGCAGACAAAGGGTGGTGTGAATAAAAACTGAGGAAACACTCTGAGCAAACCCTCTTCAATGAAGTTTTTCCGAAACTTGACGAAACTCATTTTCATTCCACTCAAATTGAGCGCTTTATCCAAAAAGTTGAGGGAACACTATTTTTCAGTGAGTACAACTTCTTTTGTTGGCACTTTAAATTTAACTGTAGGAATCCTATCCGGACATTGCCTTCTGAAAAAACACGCTAGAAGACTAGGGCTTACAGGATCGGACGCGTGTAGACGCTGTGACGTCTTATTCGTCACAGGAAATTTAACACACATTCTTTGCAATTGTGAGGGCATAGCCCAGAGACACTTTCAACACCTAGGAAACTTCTCTTTTAGGAACTTAGAGGAATTGGGTTCTATTAGACATTATAAGATTTAAATAATAAAATGTTTCAGGAATGAGCGCTTAGTTTTTGATCCCTAGAGATCCCGATAGGCCCATTTTGGTGTTCGGTGTTTCTAGGAAGTGTTTCCTAGACATAATTAACACATCCTAAGAATATACATACATATGTATGTATTTTTTGACTCAACACGTTCTCACAAAAAAAAAAATCGTATAAATGTTATTAATATATATTTGTTAATAAACTTTATTTATAACTAAAATTATGTACAAATATTATATATTGTTATGTATAACGGGAAATATTAAGCGATTAATGTCAGACAATATTAATTTGATTATTAATACAAGGCATGTTTGTAAATAATACTCTAAATGCGCTTAACAGCAGAACATATAATATACCAGACCTAAGTTCCCGGAACGATACTGTTTATAGTTTTGTTATGATAGAAAATTTACAATTACTCCAAAAATAAAAAAGGGTAAGAAGTAAGAGTAAATAATAGGTTTGTCAACATATAAATATAAAATTAGGAAAATAATTGCGCTTTATATTGCCGGTTTGATATAATGTTTATTTAAGCTTAATTATGCATCTGGAAACTTTTAAAGTTTTGGGTTTGTGTAGTACTGCAGAGAACTTCCAACCACCTGAAATTAAAATAAATATTTGATTTCATTTAATTTTCAAAGAACCAGTCAAAAGTCACAAACCTATTGTATGTGTAAACGCTTTCAGCTCTGAAGAAGTAAACATGATTTTTAAACGACAGCTTAAAAACAAATTCTTTCTGTACAGAATCTTGATGTCCTGGTGGTCCAACTGAATACCCCAAAAGAGGTAAAGTAGCAAGTGAAAATTCATCTTGATAACTCTTGTAAAAATACAAGCAAAATGAAGTAAAAACCACCCATAACTTTTGCCACCCGGAACTATTTTTGAATTTTCGCAGTAGGTATCCGGATAATTGGTTTTCAGCGCTAACGAGGTGATCACCCAAACCGACGGTAGCACCACGATGCCAGCAGACGTGTAGAGCTGTGTTGCACCTTGATGGTGGAGTTTTGTTTTGTATTATATTCAGTTGAGTTGTATTGCTGCCATTGACTAGACCACACATTTCTAGTCCTTCTTCAGAAGAGCCTAAATGTTAAATATTATTTCTGTATTACGAACATTAATTAATAATTTGAATTTTATTATAAAATTTCATGATGATTATAAACTATTGAGATTCATAATACGCTAACCGAGTTATTCGGACCTTAACCATGATGAGAATCACTTCTTAATTAGTCACCTATTAATCTTACAATCGTCAGTGAAAGTACAGCGTTGTGCGTGGTCTGGTGGCTTCAATTCTTGTGTCAACTGGACCTTATAAGTATGTAGGACAATATCTTTATGCAAAATCCAGTGCAAAGTGGTTGCGGATAGGCTCAATTCCTGTGATAGTCTAAAAATTGGCACACCTATGTTTTCTGTCATGCTCTCAGCTACGGCTGCAATATTTTCAGCTCACCTTGCCGGACGGACACGAGTTGGAGCCTTCACGTCTCAGACACGATCAAATTCACTATAGCTGTGCGAGAAGGTGCTTGATGATGACCAAATACAGTACGAACATTACAAAACGTTTCCGCAATATTTTCACGTCGTGCGAGTGTGATTCGATCCATATTTAATAACCTCCTAGTTCTTACTTATCAAGCCATCCCAATGATAGTTGCATGTTAACAGTTCAACGATGGCGTATAATTTAAAATGACATCTTTTGTCGGATGATCCTATACCAAAAATCGGTCCACTATCGACTACATCATTTCCGAAATGAACTTCAAAAAAGATTCACTTGTTAATTCTCCAACAGGAGAGGAATAGAAGAGCGGATTAACTGATGATTTCGACACAACTATAACTATTTACACAGATGGGTTGGATGATGGTTTGGTTATTTACATGGGGATGCTGTAGCTGCCAGAACTCTGACGAGAAGGAAACACTTACACCCCTGTGACAACACATGTTAGGCAACCATTTCTTAAAGTCCTAGAAGAACTGTCCAGTGCCAAATTCAGCGAAAGTTTGTATTTCTCTAAACTTCAGAATGATGATGTATGAGCATATTTTCTAATACGCAAAAAAAAAAATGTCGATCGCCGTTGCTTAGTGGTTGCTGCTGTGCGAGCTGTGTAGGTTCAAGCCCCAGCTGTGTCCATCGAACATTTTTTTCGCGGCCTCAGAGGTGGTCATGGTGTAGTGGTAACATCATCGCTCTCTGAGGCAGAGAGGTGGTCATGGTGTAGTGGTAACATCATCGCTTGACAAGCTGAAGTTTCCGGTTCAATTCCTGATGAACCTGGGAAATAACATCAGCTGATTGTAAATATCGAGTATGTGGGTCATGGTGTACTGGTTAGCACTAAGCGGTCCTCTGTCTCACACTATATGTACGGTTGGGTTGACCACAACCAGCAATGTGCCCTGTAAGCGGTGTTTGCCGAGTAATTGAACTGATTAACACTATGACTGAAGTTCTGGGATCAACACCTAATCTCAGAAAATAAATTAAAAGTCCTCGAAAACTGATGTCAAATTTATGGTAAAGTCATAACACTGCCATAAACCTCTTTCTACGTAAATATCTATTATACTATTAATGTTTGACTGATGATTACATATCATGAATGTTTTCATGAAGCACTAAGCTAAAGCTGATGATATGTTTTTTCGAAACCCCAAAATCATGATTCATCGGCTGAATAAATAAAAAAAAAACTTTTTTCAAAAATAATAAAACATGATGAATTTAAAATATCAGGAAAATTATTTGTAGTGTCTATATTTGTTCCTAAGCTATGATGATCAAATTTATTCACGTAATTAAGACTTTTAATTATTATCCATTACTTACAGCGACCTATTCGATTGGCATCTTTCTTTTCTTGTCAGCCAATTTAGAAAAATATTTTGCATTTGTAAAAAAAAAAACATTGCATACTTAAAAAACATTTAATTCGAATACTCACTGCAGTTTTTCAACGTTGCTAATGTAAGTTGAGTTGGTGGTTTATTCCTGATATCCGCTGCTGATTTGGACAATTCGGCCAGCCAAAGTGTCTTTTCGGCGGTTGTTCCAGCGCTAACTGTTATCACACATTGTCCACCAAATATGGAAAATGTGTTATGCTCAGCATTTTCAGTCAGAAGTGAACGAACCGGCACATGACCAAGTATACGGAAGTTTTGATCCACCGGTGACTTAGTACCATAAATAAGAATGTCGGAAAAGAGGAAAAACATCCTTTGTTGAAGTCCTCTTTTGGAATGTTTTAAAAGGCAGCCTTGTCGTATAAGTTTTCTATTTTTTTGGACGAGTGTATCGAAACCGCTTATGTCTCGTTGCAACTCGCACAATTGCACAAAATTTTCCGATTCGTGTAGTTGCTCTCGAATTTTCTTCGTCGATCTACCTAATATATGGAGTATAGCTTGACAGTCGGCATTATCAATGTGTTCCTCTGAATAAAATTCACATAAACCTGTACATAGAACAAAAGAAACGAGACAAAATTAATTAATTAATATTTAAAACGACTACATATGTAACAATGAATTGTTTACCTTTTGTACATAATTTTAAATAAATTTTAATTAAAGAATTTCGTGTGCGGTTAACCTAGTGCTAAAAATTAATATTTAATTAATTGAACGCATATTTCGAAAAGAGAATACTCATAGTACGTGGAATTACGTTTTCTAAGCTGTTCACAATAGTTCAAATGTTTGCGATCTAATTGCACATTTCGTTCAAAGTACGCTATTCTATCAGATGCCAAATACTTTAAAGAGAAATGTAATCGTATCTAAGTTATGGCTACTGTTAGAAGTGCAGCGAGCGTATTTACGCATTTTAAAGATCTTCACTAAAATATTTCCTCGTCGATGTTATTAAACACGTATTGAGTTAAGTTAAATAAAATTAAGAGTTAGGCTATTATAAAAAACAATAGGTGCCATATAGAGAACCTTTTAGGATACGAAAACTTAAACACTTAACTGCCCTGCAAATTGTTCAAATTTAATTTCAGCGTAATATTTTTGTGATCGAATTTTGGCCGAAGGAGCGGATTCGGCAAGCGTGATTTTTACTGTGTACACAAACTTATTTCGACTCCACAAGCGTGAGGGTAAACTACTATTAATCTCTCAAACAAGAAACTAAAAGGTTTTTTTTTTTAAATTTTGATTTTCCTTGTTTGTTGCAATCCACTGCCGGCCTAATTAATAATAAATTAATTGGAATTTTATGTTATTTTTCGTGATTTACACACTATCAAAACGGTACTTCTTCGCGAATGCAATTTGACTGTGGAATATGATTTGATTTGGGAGACATGGGGAGCTCAACATGCACCAGAATCCCGAATTCAATAAAAAAAAAAAAATTAATTTGTAAAAACTCGAATTCGAAGTGCAAAGCCTCGAATTCAGTTTCCAAAAATACGAACTTAAAGTGAAAATGCTATATATTCGTGAAATTATAAATCTATCACTGTTAACCAACTCTAAAATACATATTTACTTATTTATATCACAAATCAGGTAAAGTTCATAAATAAATAAATGAATTGAAACATACGTTCTAGCAAAAGCTGATAATGCAGCAAACGATGAAGTGGCTTAAGTAGAAGTTCTCCTATTGGCACATAACAGATCTTTTGTTGTTCGAAGCTTTTGTATATGTGCTGAAATCGATTGTCGGTTTCAAACATTTCATTGAGGCAATTCAAAATGTCCATATTCGACTGAACGTATTCGTCGTAAATTGGTAACACTGCCATATTTTTCATCATTACATCTCCAATTCGATGTGCGTCGTGAGAACCGCTGCCCTCCCATAGGACTATTCGGTGTTCGATATCTCGTAAAAATATACTATGGTGTTGCACCATTGAGTCTAACATCTCAAAAAGAGGCTGCAGATTGTCAATGTCTGCTGGAGAAAGTTCCTGTCGAAAGTTGTTATTTAAGATGTCTAAATCTCTCTTATAAGTTCTTTCCGTCATAAGAAGTTCTTTAGCTAGAAAATATGATTTTTCAGAAGGCCACTTCTGAAATTTTAATAAACTATTACAGAATGAAATTTAAAAGTGAAATATAGATTTCGTACTCTTTTCTTTGCATCAGCATCCGAACCAACTTCGGGATTTGAAACAGCATGTTTTGGAGCTGAATTGACGTTATTGTTGTTGTTCTCATTTTTACTGTGGTGATCAGCTTCAGCTTGAATAACATCGTACGTCCCAGCTTCGGATCGTGATAGAGAAGAAGACTTATCAGATCCCACATTAAGATCATAGTAGTTTGGCGAAGTAGAATTGATCTCTAAGTTACGATCCAATGACATATTGCCATTTATTCCATTATAGACATCTATTAAATAATATAAAAATTGGTGTTTTATAAATGAATAAAATAATATCATAAATAAAAAAAAAAACATAATCATAAAACATGAATAAAAAGTGCGCTGTCAGAGTCTATAAAAATACTTACCGAAAATTTATGAAATTTAACTAATCAAGGGAATCAAATAAGCTTACGAGCCTATTTGTGCTATGTTGATTGGTTGTATAATTAGGAACTAGGTAGTAATATCTTTACACTCGTATTTAGGGGCTTTCACCCGATTTTTTAAATACACCCCATGCGTGGTGTTCTCGACTTGACTTAGACATACTATCGTCTGGCTTTTTTAATATCATACTTCAACGAATTGAGCAAAATTCTCAAGCCAACATCAGAAGCGAATATAAAGGATGAAGCGGCCAAAATAGGTTTGTTGACGATCGAGGACCTGGACTATCCACAAAGGCACCCTGAACATCAACGAGTCTGACAAACAGTAAGAGCTGTTCAGCGATATCGATCAACCCGATGCGTTTTGTATATTTGAGATGGCAAGGAATATAGAGCGAATTAACGAAAACTCTACGGCCCACAGGGCCTTAAAATATAACTCAGATGCTGGTGATGGCGCCTGACAGAAGAAACAAATTAATTAAAGAATGAGCTGACTGAGAAGGCTTGTTCTTTGAGGGTCCAAAGTGAACCGCCAACTTAGTAAGTAACTAAGCTGATAGCTAAAGACAATATAAACCAATTGTGAATTTGTTAGGCAAATAGTATTTATTAATACTACTGTAGCACAAAACCAAAGAGGTAAATGATAGGGATCTCATTATGAAATATGTTGGTTTTATCTTATAAAATCAGCTCCAAATAGTCGATATAATGAAAAAAAATCTGGTGCACCAATTTTGAAACACACAACGCCACTAATCTTGATGGTGGCATAATAATAAAATTCACTTATTTTTGAATAATTTATTTAAATACATCATATATTTTTCTTTAAATTGATTAAGAAAACATTTATTTTCTCAAATAGATTGATTAAATATTTCTCTTTTTTTGATTGTAATTTAATTGTCACTAAAATCTACATTCCTACTAACTTTAATAACCGACATAAATATATTTTTTCTCCATTAACATGTTACCGAACATTATTCGATATTTTCTGTAAATTTTTTTTCTATTTAAATGGAAGCCTCTTTGTTTTTCTTAGCTTCAAAATAAGATATCAAATACAACATACCAATAATACCAACAAAAACCAACAATATAAACAAATCTAAAAGGAGGTATACACTACATTGCATATCATAAAATATATAGTAAAACAACTTCGTTTATATATGACATATACCTGCTTTTAAAGTAATAAATAGAATAATACATACGTCATTGTGACGAGCTTCTTTCAAATAGAATATAACATAAATACTTGTCTACCACAAACGGTACAGTTTAATTCGAAACCAATAGAATTGGTATTTGATTTCGTTACATTTGGCACAATACATATGTATGTTTGAAAAGAAAATAGAAAATTGTTCATAAGTATCCGGTCTGATTTTGATTATTTTCTATTTAACAATTCTTTTGTGAAAATTTAATCTAAAATCTAGATATTTTAAGTCAATATTTTGTAAATAAAACTAATTATATATTATGTGAGTAAGTTCTTTGTTTTATAAATTATGAATATTAGGAAATGTAGTTTATAGATAATCTCTTTTTTCCAGCAAGAGGAGATTCCGTTTTATAGTTTATGTATATGACTATATATTTGTATATGAAAGATTAATTTTATATATTTTATGTTTGAGGGAGAGTGTTGTTTTGAAGCGAGTGAACAAAATTTTACATTGGTGATATCTTTATTTTTGTTTGTTATATTTTTAATTTTATTTAACCTCTTATTCGAGTAAAATAGGAATGGGAATTTGGCTTGCTCACTTGTAGAGCCTTTATTATTCAGGAATTATATATTTTGAAAGTTGTAAGGACAAACAAATTAAATACAGAAAATCGTTTCTAAAATCAGTACTTTTTGTTTCACGAAAATAATTTTACCTTATACCTTTTTTAACAACGAAGTTGGGCAAACAACATAAGAAATTAAAACTAATATTGTTTTTCTCTTTTGTCATTGGTTATAATTCATGAGATTTTTAAATCAGTCTTGTATTTAAAATGGTAAGCGCTAACGGTCTATACCTATAAGATGGGACTTGGTTGAAATGACTGCACCAGTTTTAATTCTTTGTCGGGTTAACGGTTTTAATTAATGAAAAACGTATACAAAAATGTTTGTTAAATGATAACAGGATGAAATGGTGTTGGACACGCACAAAGTGAAGAAAATCAAAAATCTGGCATAACGGAGACGACAACAACAACTGTCCTTAGACCTCGTAGACACCAAAGCTGCTGTGGTACAACATTTATATACCTAAAAACTAAACCGATTACGAAGTCATCTACTAAATATACATGTCTCAATAAAAAATCAAATACAAGCCTTTTTTCCATACATTTTATACAGGTTTAATAAATTGAGTCTACTCAACGGGCACTGCCTAGTCTGCCGTCCATGGAAGACCGGAAAATACAGACAAACTTATGCCAATTTGTAACCTAAAGATAGTCATTATTACGCAATAGCATGTGGAGATAGTATTTCTTTAGCATTAATACAGGAGGGAGCTGTTATAATACATAGATCACATCCTGTTCAAATAAGGTGCTGCCCATAAAAAGACAGCTACTTGAAGTCCGGCCAAAAGTGGCAGCTAGGGTAGAAATGTGAATATACACCCTTAATCGTCGCGTCCAATTAATCTTTTGTTCGTTATTCTTCGGGTTGCGATTAATCAGGGAACTATTAATTGATCAAAACCTGAACAGAAGCAGTAGCGCAGCAAAATTGATAGGCCACACGCCCGGAAAGCCGACAATTGTATAGCAACCCAATCTATAATAACTAATAAATCAACAATCTGCGGATAGATTATATCCACGTTTAATTGAAAACTAAATCCAAACTAATGATGGAAACCATCCTTTTGAACAGAACGAAGTTTCTCTGTAAAGAAAAAATGCTCTTAATTTGACTTCCTGAGTGCCTTTGGCTGAAGTAAAGAAACATAATGAGACAACGCAGTGCCACAACTAAGAAAAACTTCCTCGTGTCCTTTATAATATAAGGCTACAAGGTTTGAAACGTATCACACCACATCTGCAAACAAGATTTTCGTTATTAATTTCTCCTTCGAACGGCACTGCAGAAGTTAATTGAACTACATATGCTTTATTTAACAGCACAGTCAGGGGACTACTTCCTTCATTTTTATTTACTTCGATTTCCTATAAGACAAAAAAATATGACTCATGTTAGTAGGCCCATTGTCATATCATTAGGATAAATCTTAAAATTATTTTTGGTTAAAATAAGAACTGGAGGTAATAACTTTAGATCTAAACGTTCCTTGCTAAGAGGCTATAAAGCATAATTAATAGGATTCTGACCTCGAGAAGCTGTATTTTAAGGCAAAAAACAATTAGGTGCTAAAGAATATAAAAAAATACGGAGGGTGATGGAATCGAAGACATTCAACTAAGCGTCATAAGGATTTAACATATTAGATTCGAAAACCGCAAGGGTGGACCATATTATTTGACCTGTTAGGACAGCCCTGGAAATCTCAGCAATTTTTAACAATTAGTTGTTATTGAAGTAAGTTTTTGTAAAACTGGACACAATGCAATATGACTTCGCTAAATAAAGGGGAATTAGATTTTATTCAAAATAATTCTGTGCCATTAATTGAAACATACGTTTTAGCAAAAGCTGATAATGCAGCAAACGATGAAGTGGCTTAAGTAGAAGTTCTTCTATTAGCACATAACAGATCTTTTGTTGTTCGAAGCATTTCGTTTCAAACATTTCGTTGAGGCAATTCAGAAAGTCCATATTCGACTGAACGTATTCGTCGTAAATTGGCAACACTACCATATTTTTCATCGTTAAATCTCCAATTCGATGCGCGTCGTGAGAACCGCTGCCCTCCCATAGGACTATTCGGTGTTCGATATCTCGTAAATATATACTATGGTGTTGCACCATTAAGTCTAACATCTGAAAAAGAGGCTGCAGGTTGTCAATGTCTGCTGCAGAAGGTGTCTGTCGGAAGTGGTTATTTAAGATGTCTAGATCTCTCTTATAAGTTATTTTCGTCATAAGAAGTTCTTTAGCTAGAAAATATGATTTTTCGGAAGGCCACTTCTGAAATTTTAATAAACTATTACAGAATGAAGTTAAAAAGTGATATATAGACTTCGTACTCTTTTTAGAGTACGCGTTAGGACTTGGGTGGCTCATAATGACCGCCACCGATGATATTGACAAACATTTTACCAACGGATGACCGTTGAAATTAGGTTAGGTAGATGGCAGAGGATGTATTAAAGGAATAAATTAAAGCATGAGAAAAATGTCCCAGCGTATATTGTCGCGTTTCTTCTCTTTGGACAATAAATATAAACATTCCATCTTACGAGCTGAATGCAAAAACTTCACACAAAGGCCACATTTAAAGGAGAAAATGCTGTTACATCCAGATGGTTGCCATGCCAAAATTCTAGACTGCAGCGGTTCGAATTAATGGACCATCGTTATTATATTGATTAGATCCCGTGACTTTTATCTTCTTCTAAGATCACCAATTTGACTCGGTGGATACAGATTTTCATCAAACGAGAAGGTCATCACAGATCTTCGATCATTCATCGACGCCTTCTGTGCAGAAGAAGACCCGAAGTACTATTTCGACGGGTTGGAGTTTCGCTGCAAAAAGTGCATCGATTTCAATAAAGATTACATATGTTGATGTACAAAACTGAACTTGATCTAAAAAATACTTGTTTCTTTTATAGACAAAACACTTTTCGAACGAGCCCCCGTGAGAGTGATATTTTGCTTCGATTACTTCACGCTTAAAGCAAAACTACAAACTATTTTGGAAAAGTGTGTTTCTGATATCGACATCTCCTTTAGATGCTTTTCCTGCAGCATCCGTTTACGATTGTTGCAACCCACAACTAAATATAAATTCTGTAGATGTGCCAATGTGAAAAATCCAGTGTCTACTTCCATCTGTTCACGGAGCTCAAAGCACTGCGGAAGAATGAAGTACTATTTTGAGGACCTCGGCTCGAAAAATTCAATTTCTAGACAATAAGGATCTCATAAGCGTTGGAGGGGATTTCGTTAAAAAAGAATACATATTTTGAATCAGAACGGTTGCAGACCTTTTGATTTATTTAGCGCCCAAACCCTCTAAATGTGCACTTATACTATTTGAATTAAATTAAAAGACTGGTCTTTCAAAATTAGTCAGTAGCCACACATGTATCTAACATTTGAATATAATATGGGATATACAAAGACAGACTGTTAGGCAGAGAATTTTTTCTGTTTTTTTTTTTTTTGTTTAAGAAAAAATCTCCTGATTTACCGTTTTCATGAAACCAATACCTTCGCTTTAGATCGTAAATTTATAAGGTATCCCGTGATTTCCGATTCCCCTAATTTATAGTTTCTAACATTTTTCATTGTACAATATGCACTATAAGTTTAACAACAAATTACACGTTATAAGTAAACAATCACAAATACATCTTGGAATACATTTTGAAAAATCTCAAAATTCAATACAATGAAAGGACACAACAATTTTATTTCGAAGAGCTTACTGTGGAGTGCAATTCTACGCCTATAGTTTCTTTCACTTATTCAGATATATAATTTAGATTAAAATTTCCTTCTTACAATAGTATCTTGATAATAATTAAAGTTTTTTTTTTTTTAATGTTTGATAGTATCCGTATAGAAATATTAAGTTGTTTTATTTTGTGGAACTCAAAAGAAAAATTCCTTATTCGACAAGTAAACAGTGCTTTGTTCAACGTGATTGAGACCATGGAGATTTTGCGTGAATAAACAGAGATATTACGAAAAAAAAAGTGAAGACCAACTTGTTTGTCTGTTTACTTAATCTTATTAGTTTAAAATCAATTAAATCGAAATATACACGTACGTATGTATTTTTTAGAAAATTAATCAGAATCATTCGAAAACTTTGGCGGGGGATCGACTCGAATATCAAGTCCACATTCATAGTGTCCTAAGTCGCCTGATTCATTCTCATAGTCAGATAGGAAATCAGGATAAGGTAGTTCCAAATCGGCATTTTGTTGAACACCCGCAGCGCTTTCTTCACTTGAATTACAAAAGTCATCAGACAAACCGGCTTTGGACTCGGGACCGCTCTCTTCTTGATTATATTGATGTCCCTGATATTCAAAGTACTCGGTAGCGGGGTTAACGGATTCTTCGCGTTTTAATTGACGCTTCTTTTGACGCGCTGGTTTCACTGGATGATTGCCTGGCATATTCATTGGTAGAGCACTAGCTGTTGTGGATTGATGGTACATGGGATTGGTTATATGACGTAAACGGTCATATCTGGGAAAGCCCATTTCATCTACGTTTTCCGATGACATGTCGAAGGTCTCAAATTTACCACATGAATAGACTGGATAAGGCTGATATTCATCATAGTCATCAGTTTCTTGTTCTTGTTCCTCATCAAATTCTGGATACTGGTTACTATCTGGTCTCGATAGTTCGGAACTACCAGATTCGACTTCAGGCAAATAGTCCTCGGAGCATTCTGAGCTTTCTTGTTCTGTAAGAATTCGTTCAGAGCGCATGCGTTTCGTCGGCATTGGACGTTTCTTGCGATAGCCACGATTTCTCAATTTTGGGTCTTGCTTTCGTAAATCCAACGAACTGTCAGTATCGTTACCGCTTGGAGGACTTTTTATAACATTCGATCGTGTTAAAGAACCTTTCCGTGGTGGCTTTTGTATTATTTGATTTGGAGGCGATTCGGAGCTTAGGCTACTGGAATAATAGGGTGAACATTTGGCCAATTTATCAGCACGATGTGGCATTGGAGAGGAGTTATCGGTGCTCGTTGTTGGTTCACTATTAACTGTATTTGTCGTTGTAGTTGCGGATGTGGAACTTCCTCCACCAATGGATTCTTCTTCTATGCATGGAAAGCTTTGATTTGAACTGAGTAAGTGTTCATGAAATGAATGAGACTGACGCAGTTTTATAGTTTTGTATTCTCTTATTTGAGATTTAGATAAAGTCTTATCATCATAGCTGTGATGTTTTGTTAGTGGTTTTTCTGGTAGGGGAGGTGCTGTCGGGGGAGGCACTGGTACAGTTTGCAATGGCACAAACTCTTGGCTTTGGTAGCGTTCTGTAAGTTTTTCATTTGGAGCATACAGCCGCTCAACGAAAAATTCACCTTCAGAGGAAATGTCTTGACTCTGATATAACTTCGACATTAATTCCAATGAACGACGTTTTCTCGAAGTATCATCGATGCTGTGGTCTTTTTCTTCCATAGCAACAATGCGAGGTGGAGGAGCTTTTTGAGATTGCTCTTTACAGGTTTGTGCGACATTTTTGTTTGGACTTGGCTGAAGCTCATCGGGGCTGTGACCATTATTGCTTCCACTCGAAGAGCTCTTTTTGTGAATGCCAGGGAATGAGGCCTTTTTTTCCTCAGATGGAGAGGATTTCTTTACGATGCGTGGATGCTTTAGTGGTATGTACTCGATGCAACTGCCACGTCGTGTTCTAGTCTCTGGTGTCTGTTGCGTATCTTGTGGACCTCCAACAAAGGTGCGGCTGCTCGAAGTCGACCATTCAGTAATAGTTTGAGCCATTTCTGTTAATGTGAGTGTTGTATCATCACTCTTCGTTGCTGACTCTGAGAGCTTATCTGTTTCGGAATTGGAAAGAATATCATATCGCAAACCGTCTGAGGATCCATTGTCCCCAGAAAATTTATTTTTGCTGCTTGAGAAACTAGCACTTTTCTCATTGAGACTTTCGGTAGATTTGTTTATAGAACTCATACTTGATTTAGTGTGATTAGATTTCTCACTCTTCGCACCGCAAGAATGATTAGAGACTGCCGACAGACTGTCAGATCCCGACAAATTAGCGTATTGACGGACTGTATTTGTTCCCGTTGACCATTCTGAAATGCTAAGGCCAATTGAAGTGTCTTCTGAATGAGAGCTATGAGTGCATTTCTTTTGCTGCAAACCCATTCGCACTGTGCCATCCAGATCTGTGCCAATCGAACTAGTTTCTTCTTCAGAATGACTCGAATGACTGCATTTCTTATACGAACCAGTGCTCAGCCGCATATCGAAATTTCTTCGAACAGTTGTTTGGTCGTCAATAAATGTTGCTCCCGATGTAGAGAGTATATCATCAATGGATGTGTCGGAATTATTAGAACCGCGCGAATATTTGCGACCATATTCCGTTGTACGACTCTCATCCGGTGAAAGCTGAATCTTCACTGTACCTGGCATAAACACATCATCGTTGGAGAGTAGTTCTTCTTCAGAAATTGGACTCCGATTTTGTGGAGACCGAGTTGGCTGTGAAATAATAATAGGCTCAGGGCTTGTGTCCTTAAGTAAACTACCGCTGTGCATAGATTGTGAGGCTGTACAACACGCAACATTAAATGAAGATGATAAACATGCTACAGAGCTTAAAGTCGAGTTTAAGCACATCGGAGTGTTGTACTGTACGTTGGATAAACAGGAATCGTCAATTTCTTTTTGATTCTCAAATGGAGATGACATTAAGTAAGCTGTATCTTCATATGGTAACACTTTGGTTGTTTCAGGAGGTGAAGAGATTTCTTCGGTTGGAAGCTTTTCACTTTGTGAATCACTAGCTGGTTCCTCGACTGTGTAATCGGTGGCTGTAAAGGACTCGACCATTACTTGATCAGCACTTTGCGCCTCAGAAGCATAATAAGTCTCCACATTTTCTACAAAATGTGTTTCCATTGCACTAGATGGGGGGGATGGCCAATCTTGTGAATCTTGGGATTGAAACGACATACTGGCCTTCCAACAAAATGTTTTTGGCACTGGCTTGTCTAAATCAGGCATTGAGTAAATCGATTCGGCAGGCTTAATTGGAACATGATCGTACGGTATTTCCGGAAGAGGCCAGTCTTCGGAGTCTTGGCTTCCAGCATTTGAGAGACACATTAGTGTATGTCTGTCAAACTCTTCCGGAGGCGGTTCATCCACTTGAGTGACCGAAAATCTTCCGGTAACGACGGTTGGAGATTTTGGTTCATTTAAACTACATATGCTAGATAAACGATCTCCCGTTGCCGAATCACAGGGTATTTCTGGCATTTCTGCTGACGTTCTTCTGTCTGCATCCGATATATATGCCATGTTTGTGTTACTTCGAGAGTCTGAACTTAAACTTGGCTGATGATCAGTTGAACCAACTGATTCATCACGCATACTAACTGAGTGCGTTGATGCCTTGCTTACATCATCTTCCATACTAGACTTTTCGGAGGCGGTACTTCGTTCGGAAATACGCGAAAGCGTCCTGCCAATAGTAAATCCCGTGCTATACCCTATAATATCAGTAGGATTGACACCAATCCCTCCTAACGCACTTGTCATTGCTGGATATCCAAAAGTAGTTGGAAAGTCATTAAGTTCATCTTGGAAACTTGTATCACTTTCCTTCTGATCTTCTGGTGAAATCTCCTTAAAATCGCTGTCAGAGGAGTCTTTTATTGCAATCGAATTGTCGAATCGTTCAAAAGATTCTTGATCAATAATTTGCCAAGGTTCTTCTACACTCGAACTTCCAGAACTTTCAATTGGGAATGGTTTCCAGGTAGGTTGTTGCTCTCTCTGCAGAAGTTCGCCTCGACGCTGAGCAGCTCCAAGTGAGCCAGAACTACTTTCGGTTTCGAATGATCCCTTTGATTCAACGCTCAATGATGTTTTTGAATCAAAACTCGACTTGGATTCTTGTGAACTGCGATCACTACCTGATTTACCGAGTTTGCCTCCATTTTCTTGAGCTATTACGCTTAATTTTTTTGAAGTTCCCGTACGAAGAGGTTTTATGATTTTGGGAACCTTAACAGATCCATTTGAACTCGATTCACTGTCTTCTCTCAGCACAATTTGCGAGATTCTTTCTTCTATAGCATCTTGGAATATTTCAGTGCTTATGCCTAAATCGATTGGGCTCTGCTTTTCCAATGTTGGAGTAGTCGCTTTTTTCGGAGTAGGTACTTTAGTATCATCTGACACTAAAGATTCTCTTCGTTCAGTACTCTCTAGATCTAGTTTAAGCATTTGTTCTTTGAGCTCCAGACATTTCTTTTCTTCAAGGTCTCCAAAATCTTGGGAGATACCCAGCGGCCGAGCTATAGAGCAACTGACACTAGATTCCTCATCAACTGAACTTTTCTCTTTACCACTAACTGATAGACTCCAGTCATGCCGTCCTTCCCTGTGTGGGCTAACGGCTGCACCTTCTCCACTTGTCCAAGAATCGGAACTTTTTGATTTATCACTCTGCTTGGATAGATTACCTTTTTGTTTAGCTTCAGGCTCTGAATTTTCTGCCTGTTTTTCAAAAGCCTCAATTACGGACTTCTCCAATAATGGACTGGCATTTGGGGGTGTTACTAAAATGTTTAGCTCAGAGGTTGGTGTCACACAGGCTGATTCCATTGCATTAAAGTCACCAGCGTCATCTAAAGTTGCCTGTGTTTCAAAAACATTTCTATCTGGTTCCAGTGTTCGCGGTTCGTTTTCGGATGTATCGGATCCAATGTACTCCTCACATTCTACAGTCATCCACGAACCAGTTTCATCACTGCGACTTCGGTCTAAACTCAAGCGATTAACATCGAATCGAGAAACCTTTAAATGACGACATTCGCTTGAGTTGTCATCATCTTCGTCAATTGAAGGCTCTTCACATTCTATTGTTGGAACCCTATGTGGATAAACCTCTTTAGTAACCGGAGGCTTACTTTCAGAGTGACTATCATCAACTGAAACATACGAATCGATGCTGTCTCCGGTGGACGGCTTTCGACTGTTATCGCTATCTCTAGTTGTATCTTCAGATGGAAGCGATTGCCGCTTTAGTAGATCGAGCGACCTCCTTTCCGATATAACCGCCTGCATGTCTATTTCTTCAGTTATATTATATTGATGAGCAAACATGCGACGGTCTCCAATAGCGCTTCTAACTATCGGAGGTCTTTCCTCAACTGTTTTTTTGTTTTCACTTTGAGGTGATTTAAGGAGCTTCTCCTTATTGTCGTCAAGGCTCCTGGCCTTAGTATCAATATCTAAGTAATGCGGTTCTGCCTTTTTATCCAAACTACTTGATTTCGCATCAATTTTCTTATGTACCACACTCCCTTCAATTTTTTGCTTAATTTCCTGACTCTTTGCAATTTTTTTCGGAGATTTGATTATAATATCAGTCGGTACGTCCGACTTTTCAGATTCTTCAAATGATTTATTTCGGTCTTCAAAGCTACGATTCGCCTTTTCTAGTTTCTCTTGAGACCGCCCTTCATCGAAGCTTCGACTAAACTTCACCAACGACGTATCGAGTTTTCGGGGAGACTTAGCTATTAGAACGTGATCTTCGGCTTTACTTTTGAACTCTGTTTCTATGATAATTTTATCGCCCTCTGTCTTTACCGAGATCTTATCTTCAGGTACTGGAAATGGAGGAAGCTGGTCTTTTACTGGACTTAGCATTGTTATAGTTTGTTTCATTGCGGATTCATACAACTTTTGCTGCCTTTCTTTGCGCTTTGCAATGTCAGCCTCAGTTTCTTCTTGTGATTTACTCCTGTCTTTGCTGAGTCTACGTTCACGTTCAATTGATTTCGGACGTTCTTTTGGTACCGGTTTTTTCTCCTTTTTTGAATTGTCGATACTTCCACGACATGGCTTTGATTTTGCGGGATCAGGGCTTTTAGAACGAATTTTCGTCTTACCTTTACCAGTGCTTTCCACGCTGCTTGCGCGAGACACACCGGGTGAAGTTTTTCTTGAGCTATTACATGAGCTATATGGTGACCAATCGAATCTGTATTTAGGAATATCAAGAATTAAGTTCTCGCCGCTTTTGAGTTTCATTTTCGACTTCTTCTTATCCTTGATTTTAACTCCTTGTAGAGCTATTTTCTCAATGAACTGCAACTGATTGAGAAGATCATTTTCCTCAGAGTCAATATCAATAGTACTCAATACTGAGTCATATTTTGATGGAGTGTGACTTACTTGTGCCGATGGAATTGATCCTGCACAAGAATGAACGCTATCAGGAGCTTCTTCTTCTGCATTTGCCATTTCCTGCTGTAGAGTTTTCTCTTCCAAAATTTCAGCTTCTTCTTCGAAACCAACGGTGTCATCTTTTGAAGAAAATGCATTCATGGGTGGAAGCTTATGCATCGATATAACGGGAGTATCTAAACTTTTAGCTCTTCGATCAGTTGTTGGTGATTCTAATGTTGCCTTTTGCCTTTGAAGGGAAGCAAGTGCCGAGCCTTCCGACAAATTTAAACGAGCATGAGCGAACAAAATTGGAGCGTGCCCCTTTGCTCTCTTCACAATAGACGAATCTATAATTTCTTCCATCAATTTTACTCTGGATTTAGAAAAGTCTGACCTTGGTGAGAGCCTGCGATCGTTTTTCTTTAAAGTGTAGTTAATGTCTCCTTCAGCAGTTTTGTCTTCATTACATGTGGCATAGGTTTCATCTTCTGTGCGAAGAAATTCCGAGTGTTCCAATATTGGCGATGGAATGTTCTCATTTCGTTGATAGTCTCCAGTGCATTCGTCCATTCTCTTGTTTGAGATATGGTTTTCTTCTTCAGAGCTTGGAATTGAAATAGAACGTTCTGAGATACGGCGCAATTCTGTTGCGTTTGTATACGGAGGATCAAGTTTCTGGGTGTGGTACCGACTTTCAAGTTCTGCCAACCGTCTGCATTGTGGTGGAGATCCCTCAATCTCCGTAGAACTCATTGTTTGTCCGCGACCCCATGCTGCTGAAATTAGCTTACTTTGTTCAATACGCAAGATTGGTTCGATCTCCTTTCTTGACTGAGGAGGCGAAAACTCCAAACGCGATGGAATAGCCTCAGCAGAACCGAAGACGTCATCAGAATCCAAACTCTCATCATCGGATGAAAACGATGTGATTCGAGTCTTTCCCTTTTTAGGTTTGTTTACGGGTCGTGTTTTAGGTATAATTCGCTGCTTAGCGGCCGTTTTTCTGCCCGGTCCCGTGAGTTCCTTTTTTAAACTCTGAATGAGTTCGTTTTGTTTTTGTTCTAAACTGAGTTTCTGCTGTTCCCGTTGAATACTCTCAGTTTTAGAACTTGTAGCGGAATCGCTTTCAATCTGGCTTAACTTTTTATTTAGTTTTTCCAAAATCTTAGTATCCATTTGTTTGGTTATATCACGTTTAGGGCTTGAAAGCTCAATCGTCGGAATCGATTTATCAACTTCTAAAGTAATTGGATCGACTTTGGAAAGGTCTATGTTTTGAGTAAACAAAAACTCTTTGGCTTGTTCAGGAAGCCGGCTATCTAGAATATCAGACAATAGATCACTAGAATTTACAGTTTTAGTTTCTGACTTTGGAGACTTTGGCGACTTGGGAGATTTTGGCGACTTTGGCGATTTAGGACTTTTTGGCTTCTGATGTTTTTTCTCACTTGGAGATGGAGCAGTCCCATTCATTATATGGCGTTTATGGAGCACATAAGGTATGTCTTCTCTTAAAACTTTTGAGCCGCGACGATCGTATTCACGGAAAAAACTTTTCGGCATTTCAAATCCTGTTTTTGGGATGTCTACCGCGACTACCGGAACGTCATAGCTTTTGGGAATTTCGAAATTTCCATGAGCTTTGCATAACGGAGGTGCACTAGGTATTTGCTTGTAGAAATAATCTTCATCGCTAGAATCTGCAGGTGTTAAATCAATAGATTTTTGATGCATTAATACATGCCGCCGCGAGTTGCTACCCAGCCGTGATCGATTAGCAAGTGAATTTGGATCACTCTTAGTTCTCTCCACAATTGCGTGACTATATGTTAATGGTACTAGAACACTTGGCAATGGAACTGTTGAATCAATCATCATTTTAGGATTATACTCTTCGAAATGAGTTTTGGCCATTAGCTCTTCTTTTCTAGTGACTTTTTTCATTGTTGGTGTATGCACCTGTTTTTCAAATTCTGATATTAATTCTGGTGTTAACGGATATTCGGGACTGTTTTTACTTTTGACCTCTTTTTCTTTTTTTTCCCACTGCTTACTATAACTAGTCAAAGACTCAATTTTGTCTTGATCAAAACTAAAAATATTCTCACTATCAGATCTTCGGCGAAAAGCAACGATTTTGTGTGACTGCTTGTCAACTCCTTGCAAAGTAGGAGTTTTGTCAATGGAATCGTAAGTTTGCACTTCCTTTTCCTCACGACATTTTGCCGAATTAATTGCTTCTGGTGATTTGCTCCCAAATGACTTGGCATTTCTCTCAATTTCCACGTTTTGGAGACTAATCGAATGGACTTTCGATGTTTTGTGGCTCTTATTAGTTGGGAATGTTGAATACGTATCTCGATTATCATAAAAGGAACTATTTAATGTTGAACTTTGTGTATCTGATAACAAGCAATCGTGACTTTTTACTTTTGGACGACCACAGAATCCATCGCTATCCAACGATTCAACAGCATCATAGTAGTCACTTTTCGATTCTACACTTGAATGCTTTTCGTACAGATCCTTCTTGGGAACTTTTTTCACCTTTTTACCAGTAGTCATTGGCATTTCGTAATTTCTTGGCAAACAATCTCCAATAAGGGATTCTTTGGAGTCTTGACTTGATGCTACCGACGTCTTGCTCTTCGTAGTTTCTCGGGATTTTTTACTGTCAGTGTGATACAGACTATCCCGAGACTTCTTACTAGAGTCCGAACTCCGTGAAGCTTTTGTTTCATATATATCACTGCGACTTTCTTGACTTGAAGTCCTTGATCCAAACGCCTCCTTAACTTTTTTGTAAAAACTTCCATCAGATTTGACGCATAATTTTTCACGCGGTAGGTACCTTGGGTCCTCGGAGTCCCATATTTCATTCATAATGTCTGCAGCAGATTTACACTTAACATCCATAGCCGATCGGTACTTTTGAATTTCGGAAACGCTCTCATCATCACTTGGAATGTAATTGCCTGAATCCATGGAACATGATCGAATATTATCATCGGATCTTATGTGCTTTTCAAAAAACTCGTTATCATATTTTTCCAAGAGCTCGTAACTGTCATGCGATATGTCATCCTGCGAACCAGTAAAATCTAGTTGATGACCATATGCACGTTTGCGATGTTCAAAAGTGTTCCACGTACTGCCAGGATAACTTGATGAGTAGACTTTCGAGTCTGGTATCGAAGAGAAATCTTGGCAAGCATCAATTGAATGGTTTTTAGTTATATACATGGAATGACGTGAATCGTCGTATCGCGTAATTGGTGAGTCTATGCGATTAAAAGTGAGGAAATCTTTTTCAAACGCAGTCATCGGTTTACTTTTCTCACTTTCGAAATACGAAAACCCACCATAAAGATCTTTGCAAGAACTACTTCGAAGCCACGACTCTTTCTCTACTTGATCATAAATATTTTCTTCCTCGTATGGTGGCTTATACGGAGCGGCTGAATACAAATTGATGCTTGATAATTCATATTCAAGTTTCTCTGAGGAATTTTTAAATCTATCTAATGGCGAAACGGTTGAGCTTCTCTCATCAGTAGATTGAGCAAGCTTTCCATCGTCCTGATACATCATGTAATTTGGGTTAGTCACTGTTCGAAGATTTGCCAATGAGTGATGTGTGATGTAATGACTGTCATATGAGTCAACGGAATCAACACCGGAAAGTTCAGAGTTTCTTGGAAGCGACAGTGTGTTTCGACCTGTTTGAGATTGCGAACTCTGCGACTCTACTGAGCCTAAATAACGCTCAGACTGTGTAAGTTTTCTATCATCGACAAATCTGCGGTTCAATCTTAACCCAAAATAGTCCGAAGACGAGTCAGATGGATGATTCAAATCATTGTGGTAATGATTATTGCAATTGATACCATTAAACCGATTATTTGTCAAGTCATTCTGTTGCGGGTTCCTACCATTGGCATTAGTATTAAACTGATTTCGTTTTGACAAAGTATACTGAATAATAGATTCGTCAATAAATTCGTCACTTAAATGTTTTTCTCTGGATTTTGATTTGGTCTTTCGATTAACGGTTGCGTAAATATCGCGATCATTAACTAGATTCAAATTGTTTTCGTTTGATATCTTATGTTCTATTTTACTTGCGTATTCATTTGGATATTTGTAGTGGCATATATCGTTGATGTCGGTGTAGATTATATTATCGGTTTCGGTCTCTGTTGAATTATTATTATTAAGTAAACATTGTTTAGACATCGAATAGTTGGTACTGCTATAATGGACTGGTGTGGAATGTTGTGACTGCTCCAGTAGATGGACAGTATTCTCCCGATTGCTGGTAGAGGTTGTCAAGTCCGAATCCACTGCCTCCTCGGCTAAGGCTGCCTCCTCCTCCTCCAGCTCGAACTCCATGGAGCTGTTGTGATCCACCGAAAGAACTCCCGATTGACTGAATTTGTTGATGCTGTTGTTGATTAACGGCGGTTGCAGCGGCACAGTGACACAAGCTTGGGAGCCCACTGACACTCGACGAGGGCTGCTGTTGCTGTATAAGAGGGACAAGTGGCTCTGACCTGTATGATGACATTATTTAGACATGTTAAGATTTTTACAAATTTTCAAATTTTGTCATCAATTTAATGCATAAATTTCACTACAAACCAAATTTAAAATAAGTGGTAAATTATAGCTTATATTTTTGGCATGCACAAATTGCAAATAAAATTCACTATTTTAAAACACAAACATCACTTGAAAAATTATAACACAGTAACAACTTAAACTTTCATTAAACTTCAATACAAAAACATATATGTATTCAAAAGAGCCGAAAAACTTAATAAGATACCAACTTTTTATGTTGGACTTTGTTTCTGGATCGTAAGTTGTGTGTAATTGAGGAGGGATATATGTATATGTATGTATAGGTGATCAAAAGTGGAGAAATTAAAATTATATTAAAAATATCTCTTCACCAGAAAGCAGTTATTGATGGACATATGACTTAGGAATACAAGATCATTGACAGCGTGCCTAAGGGTGAGTTGCGGGACTCTTACTGTGGAACTTAATGTATGATGACTGCACCGTCGACGGAATAGTAAATCCAGAACTTAATAAATATTTATATTACATTGGGGCCTTCGGAATGTCCCAATCTAAATCATGAAAATTGGGGACGCAGATTTTCGTTACATGTTCATCCGCATTAATGGATTTTACTCTACCATGCGCAAAGAAGCTTCATTTCAATAAACGACGATGGCTTGATACTAGGGATTCTGTTCTGAAAATTTGATGTTGCACAGTTTTCATACCAATTTTATTATACACACATATGTACAATGTTTGTGTGCTCACCAATGGGTTATGTTTATTCCATGCTATTTCTTCTGCATAGACAAATTATTCTGTATATGGAAATAAAAATGCGATTCTGATGACAACGAGAAGGCTAAAAGAGTAATGGTTAAATTCAACCCATTAGGTCCAAGTATGAGATATAATCTCAGAGCTTACATTCATAAAATTCATTTCTCTATATATATGTGAGGCGTTCGCTATTACTATTCCTCAGAGTCAAGAATTAA
This sequence comes from Matsumyia berberina, assembly GCA_917880715.2. Taxonomy (NCBI): domain Eukaryota; kingdom Metazoa; phylum Arthropoda; class Insecta; order Diptera; family Syrphidae; genus Matsumyia; species Matsumyia berberina. The sequence continues at coordinate 58,661,705 of OU862872.1, read as the reverse complement.
GTCTCAATTATGCTCAAATAAACATTGGGTCTGTTGCTTTCTCGTCTGGCCAAGCTTATTTTGTACTCTCTAGTGCGAAGATGGGGTCCATTTAATAAACAACGATCCTAATAATATTAAGAGTCAAAAATCGGCTATCATCGAATACAAGCGATTAGAAGTAAGCTGCGGGCAGTCGCTCGTATTTTAAAAAATTCTACAAAAAGAAGTGAATCACCTTCAGCAACATTACTGCAAAAAAAAGGTCTTCTTATTTTAAATGCAAGCCCTAAAAAGTGGTGAGCGGCTATGATCTTGGAGAACTTTAGAAGAAAAGTAAAATAGATCCCTTATGCATGGAATTTATTGAAAGTATCTATGTATAACAACTTTGGTCGTTGTGGCTCAGTGGTTACTGTGTTGGACTGCTGTGCGAGCGGTATGGGTTCAAGCCCCAGCCATGTCTACCGAACATTTTTCGCGGCCTTCGGGTGTCGGAATCGGGAATAAATTCTAGGTCCGTTCCATTCGTCCGAAAAATGTAGCACGTCCAATATGAATGGTTGCGAGAATCAATATGGATAAGATATGATAGCGGATGAATTGGGCTTGATAACCATGGCTGTGTCATGAATATTAAACCATCACCATGAAGAAATCGATAATTTCCAAGAATTTTGCAAAAACAGGCTCATTTACGTTTTACCCAGTTTTTTCTAGAAAAGTTCGAAAATGAACAGTCAAGCTGCTTTAATAAGATCGTAACAGGTGATGAAGTTTGGTTTTAAAAGTTTGATCCGAAAACCAAACAGCAGTCTACGGTATGGAATCTAGAAGGTGCAAATTCCCGGATCAAGGCCAAACAACAAGTTTTCGAAAATTTGTTAGGAAGCCAAAAAAAAAAAAAAGGTTACTTCGCCGCTACATATTGTACCATGACAATGCTCGTGCGTACAGAGCTGAAAAAATCAACAATTTTCTTACGCTCCCGAATATCAATGAAATTTGCCAAGCAACTATTTGCGATATAAAAAAAATTTGAGGCAAAAGGAGATCGTCAATGCAATGAGGAGCAATGCAATTAATGTCGAAATCGACATTGACGATTTTGACAGCTGTTTTGAAAGATGGATATATCAACTGAAAAAACGTTTTGAAATAAAAGGCAATTATGTAGAGAAAATAGAAGAAGATTAAAGATCTTAATTTAAAACTCTTTCTGTGTTTTATTGTTCAACCAAATCGAAAAGCGAACTTTTGTTAATCCCTCCGTATAAATAGCATAACTTTCTTAGAATTTACATTTTATTAACCCAGTTGTTATACGAGTACATAAGGCGTGTTTTTTTGAAACCTAGCCAGCCAGTAGTTGCTAGCAAAGTCAAATTTTATACGTAAAACAAATACAACAACCAGCTGGCTACAACTCTTGATTTTATCCCCAGTCAAAAGCAACTGGCTAGGAATTTTACGATATCCCATGGCCAGAGGGCGCCGAAAGCGATGTTTTTAATTTATAGCGTTGGTATCACCGCCAAATTGTTCTGTTTTTTTGATATTTGAACGTCATCAGTGCTGCCACTAAGAAAAAAAAAATCAGGTATCAAATTTGCGTAGCAAAACTAAATTGGCGTAGCAAAAGCGAAGCCATTGAAATTCCAGTCGAACTCCAGCCCGCATCCAGTCACATTTCAAACATATCCGAAGAAATATATACTGCTTGTGTAAGGTAAGGTAGAACAGTAACATAAGTTGGAGTCGTGGAAGTGAATAGTTTGAAATTACGTCCGTTTAATTTTTTTTTAATTTGTGATTGTGATTGTGAGGGGTCTAAAAACTACAAGATTCTTGTTAAAAGTTCGTGTTTTAAAAAAGCGTAGCAAAAATTGGGATATTAGGGAGAGTCCGTAGCAGCGTAGCAAATTTTACTTTTTTGGAAATCGCGTAGCAGTTTTGCTACGATCGTGGCAGCGCTGGATGTCATAGGAACGAAATCACACGTACCAACTTGACGGTATAAAAAATCGACTGGGTTTGGCTGGCTGGGAATCGTCTAAATGAACGACTAGCTAGGTTTCAAAAAACACGCCTATAGATCCCGTTTAATAAATTCCACGCATAAGGCTCCAACTTACTGATCTATTTTACTTCTCTAGTAAAGCTCTGTCACCTCACCAATTTTTATGGCTAAAATTTAAAATCGGAACTTGGCCTTTTATAAATATAATTTTTTTGATAGGACGTATTTTTACATAACAATTTTAAAAAGGAATACGCTTTTTATAAGTGACAACGTGGATTCTAAAAAACTTAATATATGTATGTAAGACAGATTTTAATATTTCGTCAAGCAACAAAGCGTACTAGAGCATAATTTATTATGTATAGGTAATAAATCTATAGGTCTTCTATTTTCATTCAAAGGGCTTGCTTTTGATCTTCTATGGGTTGCCGATCTAAACGTTTCTTTTCTATACCAAATGATACTAACCTTGAATATTTGACCCTGTGTACTGTGAAGTCGAATAACAAGACATACGAAAGCGATGCAGTCAATTAAGTGCAAAGGCAAAAGTTGAGAATAACTTTCAAAGCAATAATCACTAGACAACAAATTTAGAGGATATGTATATAGCGTAAAATCGAAATTGTGTACATCGACTGGACATCATTGCTTTTTCGCCTTAAGGGGCAATTTCAAACTTCAGAGAGTAATACATATTTATTAAGAAATGGATTCTAAATCCCTTCCATTCGTGCCAGAAATATATACGCACAACATGAATGGTTGCGAGAAAGTTTGGCCTTTTCCACCTCATCCTATTCATTTATATTTCTGTATACCCGAATAAAGTAATAAATCTATAGTATACGGAATCTTATTCCGAACGAATTAACCGAGTTAATTGAAAGATCTATTAATGCATAGATCGGTAAATTAAAGGCATAAAAGTCTAGGTTGCAATTCCTTATTATAATACAAATGACTTAGTTTTCTAAATTATTTAACCAATCTTATTGGCTTTTAGCAAGACTACGCAGCAATACTTATAGCAGTAGGTATTGTGCCATAGGTATTATATTCACCTAATAGAAAATGCTTAGACAGGGTCACATATAAAATGAGGAGCTGGCGAACATAAGCGAATAGGTCCACGCTAACCGTTTTTTTTTTTTTGGCTCTCAAAGGTCAGTTCAAAGTTTTTTTCAATACCCATCTAGTTTCAAATAAAAATCGGATCAATTCATAAGGTTTTCAATTAAAAAAAATCGGATGCATTCATCAGATTTTCAATAAAAACCGGATGTGTCCAGACTTTTCATTCAAAACCAGATATGTCCATTTAAAAAAAAAGGCTAGGTATTTTGATAAACAAAAAGCACATGTTCGTAGAGCTCTAGCTACTCCGTGTCTGCTACAATCAGTTCTTTGACTCTCCTGTAAAAAAGTGTAAATTGGACTTACATACAAATATCCTCAAATATACAAAGATGGGAAGTAAATGATAAGGAAGCACTGATTGATACCATTAAAGCAGCTCGGCCGCTTTCATTTTCCCTAGTTCTTTGCCTCTATTCAAATAAACGCACATCTTCACCATATTTAGAAAAAAAAAACATAAATTTAAGCGATCTAAGAAAACAATATGGGGAAATATAAAATAATTCAGTATTTCATATGTACTATGTATGTATGTGTGTATGTACATAAGTACATATATAAAATTATAAATATAGTAGGAAGTGGATATAAACCGTAGATCCAGTTAATTTTTTTTATATAAAAAATAAACAAGAGAATGTCAAGAAAAAAATAATATATGTATGAAATCAATTTAAAATTTAAAAAATAAAATATAAAATATAAATATAAACATATGCATCTACGTATGTATGTATGTACCAATTTAAAAACTCACCTAAATTGTGATCTCCTTGATGCACACGAGCCCGATCTTGGCCTCGAATATTGGTGTTGCTGTGGATGGGGGAATTCCATGATTGTTGACCCTGAGGAGACGCAGATCGGTTCGAATTCAGCTGGTCCATACCCACTGCCGATTGGTGTAGCTGTTCCGCCCCTGAGATTGGCGATTCCGGCGCATAATTCTTCGTCTGATAAATCTCCACCTGGGCTGCTGTGACCTTTAATAGAATATTTCGGATATGCTCTAAAATTTCCTCAAATTTCAATTTTATATTCACTTGAGAATGCATGTGGTCTGTAGGATTGTCTTGTCGGCGATCCAAGGTATCCGCTCCCTTCTTCGTCAGAGAAGGCGTCATCGAGGCGGTGCATTGATTGCGATAATCCCAATCCGCTGAAAATTTAAAACAAAAGTTCTATTATATTTGGACTTTTTGTACATTTTTCTATTTATAAATATTTAAGCAATACCATACAAATTAAAAAAAAAAAAGGAGAAAAACTATAAATTAGGAGCAAGTTCTACGAAAAATAAAATAAAATAAATACAAACCAGTGTCAATTGGGAGGAGGGGATTGGCTGAAATGCTGGAATTCACATACGAATGCGATTGACTTCGACTACTAGCATTCAGTGGCCCTTGACGGAATGACTGAGACCTGCACCAAAAGAAAAGACAAGAGGATATCTCGTTTTATTATTCCAAATAAAGTTTTGTGCTTTCACTTTTAAAACAAAAAATATAAAGAAACAAGGAATCTCAACTAATTATAAAGAGAAAGGTTCTACAAAAAGGATTTATTTTTTAACAATAGAAATCATTTGGATATACATACTACTAAATACATAAACGGGATATTTTGAACTCTATAAAGTTTAAAACAAAAGCCTTTATTCCTAGGTCCGCGCGAGCTCTTTATATGTTCATTAACATTTGAAGATAAACCTTGCTGAAATATTTATTTACTTCTTAAAAAACATCAAAGAAACATGTGCTACAGGTCATTGGCAATGACATACATGGTACTGGTATAAGTGATGTTCATAAGAACACAATTAGCACTAAAATACGTCGTTTTAAAACCAGAACTCACGTGACGTGGTTGTGTCAAAAGCCGAATGTACCAAAAGAGGAACTTCAAAAAATTATTAGACAGCGTCTATTTTGTTATTAATTAGTTGTATCTGAGGTTGATTTTTATAGAAGATTTAAGTGTATTTTTTTTTGACATTCTGAAACATTGACGTGAGTAAACTATGTACGGCCGAGCCTTGCATGATCGGTTCGCCGTCACTGTGATTCAGAACCCGGAAGAGAATGACCCTAGACTCATTGCATAGACAGCTCGTTACGGCATTCTTGTTCTAGTTTTGATGTTGGCTATTCAATTATTTACTGAAGTTTCTAAAGAAATTAAACCATAATAATATTTGTTTTATACGAAAATGGCATTAAGTACATTTTAGATACTTAGTTTGAAGTACATACGCATGTATATTAAATTCTAGGTAATTAACTATAACGCTAATATTTAGAACTTGGAGAAACAGTTAACCCCTATGCATTAGCTTATTAATAAGTACTGTAACTACAAATTAAATAGTCTTAAACTTAAGAACGTGGGTTAATATCTGAATAATAAAATGATTTTATACGAAATGGGTTTATCATAGAATTGAATAGATTAAGGTGCCGCTTTCCAATAGGCCACTATAGCCATTTTTTTTTTCTTATGTGAAATCGCCTCAGAAACACGAAAATAAAAGTTATTTTGCGAGGACGCTATTATTAACAAAGTTATAAACAATTAAAGTCCACCATGGACCAGTGAGAAAAACACTTTTGGAGTACAAAAACGCGTATATTTGCTGTTTTACTTTCCTATTTGGTTAATAACAAACCTACATAAGCAAAAAACGCTTAACATCTTTGAAAAATCAGCGAATTACAACTAAAAGTAATACTATAATAAATGTTAGCAATCGCTGAATTGACGTCTTCTAAAAATATGCATCAGTAATTAAAAGTATCTAAAAGTATGCAACGGTTCGTCGGATCATATTTTAATGTATGTGTATATATTTGAAATGCGTAACATAATTCGTTTTTTTTAAAAAGATTATAGGGTCCATTTTCCGTTTGAAAATCTGACAAAACGAATTTTTTTCCTGACTTTTCATGTCGATAATGAATTAATTGATGAATGGGTCAACAAAAGTCTGAAAAATGAAAATTCGAGGTGCACCAAACAGTACTTGGGGGGCCGCTTCGCCGGTTAAAGCGATTTAACCCTTTTTCCGCCTGATTTAGCCGCTCACGCGACTTCGTCGTTCAGCTATATGTAAACAACTGTCTCGTCGAAATTCACAAGAACGATTATGTTACGAATTTCAAATACACATACATTTAAAGAAAATCCGACGAACCGTTGCATACTTTTAATTACTTAACAGATTTTCATTACCGATGCACATTTTCGGTTGTGCAGAAGACGTCAATTTAACGATTACTTACATTTATTATAGTATTACTTTTAGTTGTGATTCGCTGATTTTTCTAAGATGTTAAGCGTTTTTTCCTTTTGTAGTTATGTTATTAAGCAAATAGGAAGATAAAACAGTAAATTATTCGCGTTTTTGTACTCGAAAAAGTGTTCTTCTCACTGGTCCATCTAAGATTTTAATTGTTTATAACTTTATCAATAATAGGTCGCCGTGGGTCAGTGGTTAGTGCGTTGGACTGCTGACCGAGCGGCGTGGGTTCCAGCCCCAGCCAGGAACACTGAACATTTTCCGCGGCACCACCTCTCGTCGGGGAATGACAAGCCTCAGGGAGTATAATCTGTCATGAAAGAGCTTCTCAATTCGCCGTTCGGATTAGGCAATAAACTGTAGGTCCCTTCCATTCGTGCGAACAATATAAACACGTACAACATGAATGGTTGCGAGAAGCTAGGCCTTGACTCATCACGAGCTGTCGCGCCAGCTATTTATTTATTTATAATAGCGTCCTCGCAAAATAACTTTTATTTTCGTGTTTCTGAGGCTATTTCATGTCAAAAAAAAGTTTAATTCCGGTTATTTGTGGTAGTGGTAGCCTATTGGAAAGCACAGCCTAGATTAATATTTCAAAAATGTTTAATTATGTGTTTCGTTTCGTTAGCAACAAAATATTAAGTTATCTGGCTAGATAAGTTGTACGATTACAATGTCAGAAAGGAAAGGAAAATTTTGCATGTACCTACATATGTTTGTACATGCCTATCATCATCACTTTCCAATAACCCGCTTATGTACTACAATGACGGCGGGTTTAGGGTGCTTAGGCGGACCCTCCACATGTCCTGATTTTCCGTCATCGATTCTAAAGCATCAGGGGCTATCCCCATACGGGTAAAGGTGAGATCTCGGACTTGGTGCAACCATCTCATCCTAGACCTACCCAGGGGACACATACCTGATGGCACGTATTGAACGCCAAGTTGGGGGCAAGCGTTTAACGTGCCCAAACCATTGAAGCATGGACCTCTTCGTTCGGAGAAGTAGCTGGCTAACAATGAGTGCCTAGCGTATTCTGGTGTTTCTTTCTCGATCTCGACGAGTTACCCCACCAATAAGACGAAAAATTCTCATTTCGGCAGCTTGAATCCGCGCTCTTATTCTTTCGGTCATTACCCAAATCATTGTAGCGTGTTCCAGGCGGAAATCATGGCAATCAGAGAAGTCTTATCTTGGCTGAATAAAAACGTGATATCAGGTACGGATATCCGCATCCTTTCAGTCAGCCAAGCGGCAATAAAGTCTTTAAATCAGCCGCTTTTAATTCACTAATAGCCCTAAATAGCTATACTCTTATAGAGATGGCGGAGCAGTTTAGTATTTACCTTTTTTCGTGCCAGGGCACATTGACATTCCAGGCAACTGTAAGACTGATGAACTGATATTGATATTGAGCCTGATAAGGGTACATTAGGTATACCGATTGCAATCGAAAGAACAAATCTTAGGTACAATACAAATATAAATTAGCATCATCACTGGACATTGTCTATTAGGCAAGCATGCAACAAGGCTTGGCGTCTACTTAAATGACTTCTGCAGAACTTGTATGGTCGAAGAGCAAAAGAAAACTTCACTTAGGAGCCTTCTTTTACACCAACTTAGGGGACCTGATAAATACCGATGTTATTAGCCTCCTACGCTTCATAAAAAGCTCAAATTGGTTAAATGAGTAGGTAGGAGATCTTCCCGAGATAAATGTATTGGCTTAAGCTGGCAGCAACTTCGACCTATCCTACCGAAATCTCATGACCATAGCCCTCACCTATAACATACATACATATATGTATTTTATGCATTTTTCCAAGTTTTTCTAACCATTTTACACATATTGTAAAAGCGTAAAACGAAGAACGCTGTCCAAATTAAATTAATGTTCAATTTAAATCTTTGAATTTTATAAATTTCGGGAAATATTAAGACGACAACTTATTTCAAATTTATGTTGCGTGGTTAACAAATGAATTTTCCTAACCGTTCGTAACAGGGGTGTGAAGAAGATGCAGTTGTAGTGAAAGTATCGATAAAGTAGCGCGAAACACCCAACTATCCGATTTTGAAACGAAGGATTTTAGTTGTAGACAGACTGATCGTCGATTAATTTGCAAAATTTGTCGCCGGACACGATCAACATGAAACATGCTGCAGGAGCTTTTACAAATATGTATAAAAAAAAAACTCAGTCGAATTTATGTTTTATAAATAACAGCCAAGTCGTCTGTAAAAGTGGACAACTACATTTTTCGAGGAAACCGATGAGACGAGCACCACCCCGAGCAGCGTCAACGTTTTATTTATTCTAGAGTAGGAATGAATTAATACAGTCGACTTCCTCTAAGTCGAACCTCCTTTTGCTCGTATTTTTCAACCTTTTTTTGCCTTACTCTCAGTTTTCCATTGGAAAGTCATCCTCTAAGTCAAATCGCCTTAGTCGAAACTCCCACTAACTCGAATGCACTCTTTCGTCCCTTCAACTTTTACAATCCCTCTAAGTCGAATTTTTCTTTCGAGAAAAACAAAATCTAAAAAAATAATCAGCCTTTCGTAACTCGCAATGAACACACCAAGAACACTAAATTGCAAACCCTGACTTTACGTCGCATATGCGCGGTGCCGCTGTGTTATTGGGTGGGTAACAAGCAGTTATGTATGTAGGTAGTTTTTCATTTGAAAACAGTCTAAGTTTTTTTGTAATTTTGTGCAAAATATTCTTTGTAGATTTAATGAAATAACGATTTGTAAAAGCAAGAAGCTTTTCTTTATATATTTAATTTCCGTTCTTTATTACATTCTTTTACGTTGAATAAAAACATTTAAAAAAAAATATTAATCCCTTCCTCTAACTCGAATTTTTCCAACAATCCCTCTAACTCGAACTAATTTTGATCTCCTGTGAAATTTCGACTTAGAAGGAGTTGACTGTATGCACACCTATTATTGAGAGACGGTTCGATTCCCCAATATAACTATACTCCAATCATTTTTATAGTTCTTAGGCAAGACTATGTACGCTAAACACTATGTGGTGAGTCGGTTTAATTTTGATATTTCCATAGAAATTTTAAAGCCATGTTGAAAACTTGAAAAAAAAGAAGAAAAAATTATGTGCAACTAAATTAACAAATCAAAATGCCACATGAACTCTACAACGAAAATTTTAGCAAGCATTTATTTTCGATTTTCAAGTCTTTCGACAAATGGTTTAGTTTAGTTTATACTGACAGTCAGGCAGTCATCAAGGTACTTGTAACGGAAAATATATCTTCCAAACTTTATCTAATGCTACATATGTTTCCACCAAACTTAAATCCGGGATTTAACCATGATTTAGCTAAATCCTACTAAATCTTCACTAAATCATGAGGATTTACCATACGATTTCTCGTCTATAAATCCCAGCTAAATCCGTAATTTAAAATGCATCCCACTTAAATACTCAGGCGGGACAAATCAAACACTCCACAAAAATCCGTCAAAAATTCTCGATTTATTTTTTCAAACATTGCCTTTTTTATCGCCCTACTTTTCCTTCTCCAATGCAAAAGTTTAGCGGTAATTAGATGCAGTTTTCTTCGGAGGTAGGGGATTCTTCTGCTTAATACATCTATTAAGATTTGCTTTTGATTATTAAGTTGTACATGGCATGCCAATAGTATTTTTACTATTTTTACATTCTTTGCATCCATTTCTTTAAAATACTTACGTTTGCTGTCAAAAGTAATACAGCCGAAACTAGATTAACCGGGATGGCTAGGATCGAGCACATCACGGACAAACGAAAATCCCGGTTAATCGATTTTTATGCATATTTAAAAAAACAAAACTCTTGATTTTTTAATTTGACGCCTCTTTATTATTTTACGTCACAGATAGTAAAGGTAATGCCGAATAAAAGAGTTTCTATAAAAATAATTTCAAATTTCATGATAGGAATGTTTTTGTTTATATTACGGATAATAGAGCTAATGCCAGGTAAAAGAGTTATTAATGAAGAATAAATTACTCAAAAAAAAATTCCGATAAATAGAGTGTCCCGGTTAAAAGAGACCCGGTTTATCGAGTTTCGACTGTATTACTTTTGACAACAAACGTCAGAAGAAACCCTAAATCTCGGTGGATCCACCTCACTTAAATCTAAATCTTCTTCCGCTAAATCCCTAATCACTATCGTTTGCTTTAGCCTGGGTGGTAGGTAATAGGAGTATAGAAAACCAAACACAGACCTATGAGGTATCCACATCCCATTCAGAGCTATTACAAGAATATTCCCAAACTATGTATCTATTAGAAAGACAACAAAACCAAGAGTAAGACAGGCTACACGAGTATATTATATCTGTAGTGTTTGGGAGAAATCTGGCAACTCTAAGGGTAATGTTTTGTAGTACAGGGATTTTAATTTTTTTTTTTTTAAACCTTATAATAACATGTATTTATTTTAATAAAGTCCAAATGTAATTTTCACATTCTTCTAAAAATGTAGTATTTTTATTATTATTCTATAGTAGTCAGCAGAAAAATTAAATTTTTTAAGTTATCAGATTTCTTCCAAACACCACGGATATCGAGGAAAATGTTGCGTAGAAAATACAAACGAATTATCCCCACTGTTGGCATCTATAATTTCGGGATAATTGAGGTTTACCTAAATCGGGATAAACACCAACCTCACAAATGAAGTTCTAGTAAAGAGTCGAATAATATCCCGCTACTACTTCGATTTGTTCAAAATATTTGATATAGAACTTCTAACTTGAGGAACAAAATAAATTAAACAGAACCTCTGCACAAATGGAAGGCCCAATATGTAAATATATATAGAAACTTGGCAGGAACTCAAGCAGCTAACCTTGGTATCCTATTGAATATTTCTTGTATTTTCGGGTTGTATTTAAAGATGACCGCTCTACGGCATAAATAGTGCAAGCTGCATACCACAAAATATTTATAGGCACCAAGTAAAGCAATGTTTGAAACTCCGCTGTTGGAGAAGCTCTCCCTTTTTTTTTATAAGCACTCTATAAAGTACGTTTTGTGATTAATAATTATCAACTGACGAATTGATTCTTATACTACGCAAGAATTTCAAAATAAAATGTCTATACTGCTCTACGTATTATAACTTCAATTCAAAATTTACAATACAATACACATATAAACGTTAACAAAATGTGATTGCTAAATTCTATAACGAAAGGTGCTCTTGAAAATGAGCTGTAGTGTTTTGAAATAATATAATGTACAAATGAATATTTTAATGAAATACGTTTCGTATTATCGATACAAAACTAAATGAACATTTATTGATTTGAATGATTGATTTCTCTTTAAAAACTCCAATTATAATGAATTTTAAAGAAACAAATGAACGTGTATTCCCGATCTAAATTTAACTAACACAAAATTCCAATGACATATCCTCTTTTCTTTTCTAGAAATTGTAGTCAATTACTGTATAAGTCATAGCCTTAATTTTGATTAGCAAAATATAACCGCAAACAATTATTGAAATTTGATTTATGTGCAAATCATTTGGAATAAAAATAATGGAAAGGGAGGAGGAAACGAAGTTACAATGACAACAATGTATGAATACATGAAGTGAAGAAATATAAAGAAAAACAACTAAACAAATGTAACTCAACCAATCAAAAGAACATTCGAACTGATACTTGTCAGGGTCCAATACTTATTTTAATTTTGATCGTTTAAAGTTTCTAATAAACTAAAACGGCGTAGAAAAGGAGTCACTTTCACGTGGACAAAGCATAGTAATTAAGAAAGGGTCAGCAAATTGGCGCATCTGTGTTGCGGGATATCTAAAACTTGATGACCTCCTTTTGTTGTAAAAACAATCAAAGTTATCCCACGAATGAATCAAAATTAAATAAAAAAAAGTGTTAGAAATCTTATCAGGGTATTGTCTTTCCTAAAAACACGCCAGAAAATATTTTTTATAACTCACGGGAATAAATACTTCTACAATCACGTGGAGGATAATCTACCTACAATTAGACACCGCCAGAAAATCATGTAAGAAAATTAAATAACGTTCAATTCTACATGAATTTAAAGACCTGAGTGATCTTCGTAATCGAAATTTGAGTCATTATGGAATACCTCGATTATAACAAATAATACTTCCATTCAGACATGGGAGTAATGCATCACTTACCTAATAAAATTATGAACAACATTAGCAATAAATGAAGGTAATGTCAATGAAAAAAATAATTCATTGGCATTAAAAAACTCAATGCTAATTAATTTCATTTTTCATTACCATCGAAAAATTTCAATGAACCAATTGCAATGCTTATGAAGAGCATGAAAAAAATAAAGTGCACGATTAGGGAAACATGCATAGCTGACGGGAATTTGGGATTCTATCATTGCATGTTTTTTTTTCTTTTTCGCGAAATCACCATATGAGATGATGACCAACATCACTTTACTATTATAATATAATAAAAAAATCTGTTAATGCCTTATCATTCAATGAAAATAATTTTCCTCTTCTTTGGTATTGAAAAAATTAATGGCAATGCATTTTTTTTCATTAGCAATGAAATTTTCAATGCTAATTAATTTTAATTTAATGAGTAGATCTGTTAGGAAAATTAAAGCGATGTAAAAGAAAAACTTACAGCATAGCTAAAGTCTGAGTCAGCGCAATGACAAATCTCGGAAAATATTTAATCTAAAGAGTACTATTATTTATATTAGGGGGAGCAATTGCTCCACTCTAGCACTGCGGTCCCATATAGAGGCCTATTGTCCTATCCCGCATGTTTAGAGCAGTTTATCTCCTCCGAAGGCTGTCAGAAATCTAATCGACTTCTCAGGGTGAAGCGTGGCAAGTGCCTACGGTCCGTTTTCTCACATGAATGAGGGCGGGACATTCTGTCACAATGTGGAGGGAGCTTATCTCGTTCTCCATGCATACTCTACAGATAAGGTCCGGTGACAGGGCAAGCTTGGGTAAATGCCGTTTTAGTCGGCAGTGGCCACTTAGAATACTAGTTAGGATTTTAAGGTGGTTCCTGCTCAGATTCAAAAGAAACTTAGATTTCTTTTGGGATAGAGTGGGGAATAAGTATTTGGTACATGTCTGTCCTATACTTCCCATCCAGATCCCGTTGGATTTGAGCAGAGTTTGTTCCCTCATTTGGATTTTGGAAAGGGATTTGTTTACACCACAGGCTACTCCGGGACCAGTGAGGGGGATTCTTGATGGTTTCGCCATAGAAGTTAGAAAGCAGTTTTAAGCTTTTGCACTGATTAATCGCAAATCTGCCTGGATCATCGTTGGGTATATGCCTCGACCGATATGTTAGTGCTAGATGACTCTCCGAATATTTCAGCCCTAAATCCACTGTCCATTTTTAAGCCGACCGTGTACCACACCTGGTCGTGCTCTGAGGGACGGGGTTTCAACATTTCCGAGACATCACTCGTTGCTATGGGAATGGAGCACAGGCAACCCGTCACTTCAAGTAGGCGCTGAATGCGTTCCAGTTTCTTGGCTGTGCTGGCCTCATTCATCTTTGTCCACCAGACTATTGTAGGTGTAGATTTGGACCATGATTTTGCGACTAAGTCCCCAGTTGTTGCCACAGATGCCGCGACAGACTCACAGTGTAAAAAAAATCTACAGATACCTTTATTGTGTTTAAAATTTACAACACCTTTTTTTAGCAGAAGCAAAAAAATGTATGTAATCAACAAGTGGAAAAAAAGTTTTTTTTTTCTCGACTTCCAATATAGAACGACCAAAAACAGAATGGGTAAAAGTAACATACAATATCCCCAGTACCCTGGGTAGTACGGTTTTTGTAAAGTTTATAAGAGTCAATAATACAGAAAAAGACAAAAATTTAAAGAGATTTCAAATTTTTTGTGTAGTTCAACGAACAGTTAACCTTCGGCTGGTGTTCGAGCGGAAACATTTAACTGCAAGTAGATCAGTCCGCACATTTGCCGATGTCAAGTAAACTTAAACATGTAGCAGATACTTCCGTTCAAACATGGGAATTAAATTCAAATTTCCTATGAATTTCCCAAGTCTGTGGGCGTGAACAATTATTTGCATTTTTTAAAGAAACCGCGACAGCAGCTACCATCCTCAATTTTCTGATTACACGAAAATCCAGCCAATCGATTCCTCAATATCAAAACTCTTTTACTTTTTTTTTTTTAAACAAATAGCTGCCGGAACAGCTCGGGTGAACCAACAATTCATGTTGTGCGTGTTACATTTTTTCGGAAGAATGGAAGGGACCTATAATTTATTACCGACTCTGAACGGCGAATTGAAAGGCCCTTTCATGACAGATTATACTCCAGGAAAATTGTTCGGTGGATATGGTTCGGGCTTGAACCCACGCCGCTCCACTGTGCCACGGCGAGGTTAAAAATTAAAATCATTGGCAACGAATTTTCCCTGCGCAAACGAATCAAATCCCGCTGTCAGGCAGAATGAACCATTCAACCTGGACAACGAAGACCAACAACTCCGTCCACCCGACCTGCACGAGGTGAAGACATCCATTTCCAAACTAAAGTCCAACAAAGCTGCTGGAGCTGACGGCCTAGCTGCCGAACTGTTCAAAGCAGCAGGTGATGACTTGGTAAGGAGCATGCACCAATTCATTTGTAAAATATGGTCGGAGGAAAGTATGCCCGATGAATGGAACCTCAGCATTGTTTGCCTGATTCTCAAGAAAGGAGACCCTCTGAACTGCGCCACCTACAGAGGCATCAGTCTTCTTAACATCGCTTACAGGATCTTTCTGCCGTGTTGTGTGAACGCCTGAAGCCGTTCGTCAACAACCTGATCGGTCCATATCAGTGGGGTTTCAGGCCAGGAAAGTCCATCATCGACCAAATATTCACACTGCGGCAGATCTTGGAAAAAACCCAGGAACTTCAAATCGATACCCACCACCTCTTCATCGATTTTAAGGCCGCGTACGACAGCATCTATAGAGACGAGCTGTAGAGAGCCATTTCTAGCTTTGGCATCCCTGCCAAGCTCGTCCGTCTGTGCAGGATGACGATGGAGAATGCAAGCTGCTCCATCAAAGTCAGTCAAGACCTCACCGAGACTTTTGATGTCAAGAAAGGATTTAGGCAAGGCGACGCGCTGTCAGGCGACTTCTTTAACATCGTTCTTGAAAGAGTTGTGCAAAACTCACGCGCCAACACCAGAGGCAAAATCTTTCAAAACTCCGTCCAATTACTTGCATACACCGACGATAATGACATAATCGGAAGAACGCAGAGTGATGTCACTTGTGCGTTTGTGAGTATTGAGACGGAGGCGACGAAGATGGGTTTAGCGGTCAATGAGGGCAAGGCGAAGTATATGCTGTCAACAAGAAAGGACTTCCAACACCGACGTCTCGGACAGAACGTCACTATAGACAGCTATAACATTGAGGTAGTTAAGAACTTTGTCTACCTAGGCTCCGCTATAAACTCAGGCAACGACCCCATCGCTGAGATTAAACGAAGAATAACTCTTGCCAATCGCTGTTTGTTTGGGCTAAGAAAGCAATTGAGTAGCAAAGCCCTCTCTCGAACAACTAAGGTGACCCTTTATAAGTCCTTAGTCCCAGTCCTGCTCTACGGCGCAGAGGCATGGACTTTGTCAAATGCGGATGAGGTCGCTCTTGGCTGTTTCGAGAGGAAAATTCTTCGGGTGATTTTCGGTCCCGTCTGGGCTATACGACGGCATCGACCTAGCCAGCAGAGTAAAGCTCCAACGACTGAGGTGGCTGGGTCATGTAGAGCGGATGGACACCAATGCTCCGACCCGGAAAATCTTCGAATCCACACCTGAGGGACGGCGCAGTAGAGGAAGACCGCGACTCAGGTGGCGCACGCAAGTGGAAGGGGACCTCAATCAACTTGGGGTGCGAAACTGGAGGCAGCTGGCTAAAGATCGAGCTGGCTGGAGAGACTTGTTGGTTGACGCCCAGGTCCATTCCGGACTGTAGCGCCACCTTAAGTAAGTAAGTAAATAAACAAGATTCTACTTGATATTTTTCACCCGAATTGGTGGAGACCGGAAACATATAGTGTTAAACTATATGAAACGTTATGGAGTTATCTAGGCTAATTGCGTTCAACATCCTAATGAGATGAGATTACGATTAGTGAAAGAGCAGAAGAGAAGTTTAGCCAGGAGAAAATAACACCTCGTCACAAAAGAAAGGGAGAAATTTAGCACGTTTTAAAATAAATTTTCAATCGTTTCTAAAGTGAAAGTGAAAAGTATAGTAAGGGAATTAAAGAGATTTAAATAAAATTCAAATACATAATGCCTATGTACATTCTAGTATAAATATTGGTAAATTATGTAATAAGTTATCAGTTCCGAATGTTCATACGTAAATATGAAAAAATAAATAAATAAATAAAACAAACAAAACAAACAAACAAATCAATGATAAAAAATAAAACAAGTGTGACAAATATTTTCCAATGTACACGCTTTCGAGTTTTTTTTTCTTTCAATTTATTAAAAACGTTTCGAAACTGTGTATATTAGATGTATAGTGCTGAAACACAACATAAGCTTAGCGAATTTTTCTACTCTCACAGTTAAGATGGTTGCCTTCTGCATTACTATGTTCCTATTAGACCCGGCCGTATTAAAAGCCATTTTATGACAAGAAGACGGTAAAGTCACTGAGTAACAATGGTCAGGAAAAATATAACGAATATTGTAAAGCATTTGAAGAAAGCTCAAGCAACTTTAAAGAAGGCAACATGTTAGGAAAATCATTAAGCTTATGTTAACTGCCACTGTACAAATCAAAGCATATACATACAAAATATTTTTAAAAAATTGGCTTAGACATACCTCTGAAAGTTTTGGCGCTTTACATAGTTTTCCCTGACAAACTCTATTATTTGTTTTTGTGTTTTTCCACTATATCTTTAAATATATAAAGGAAAATAATTATATAAACTACAACACAACGAGCATTAGAAATCATGTAGAATACTTACCGAAACGAGCTTCCTCTGGATAAAACCCTTGCCTTTCGTCTTGGTGGATTCTGAACGGAAGCACAACGAAAAAAGCCATGATTTTCAACACATTTCTTCCAAAAATTCTTGCATTCATTCCGCCCATCAAAAAAGAATTCCACAGTATCTTTATAATAACCCTACACAAAGTATTACGTAAAGTATTTTTTATATGTGTATATATTTTTGCGATGTTATGAAGACTTACATATCCTTCAGGATGAAGCTTAACAAGAAAACGTTTACGCTTGAAGGAAATTTTTCTAATTTTGGCCCATGAAAATGTGTTTATGCGTGTTATTCCCTGGAAAACTGCTATACCCATATGAGCAACAGACAAATTTAATGGAACACCTTCAACATCCTTTGCAGGGTGCATTTTCATGCCGTACAGTTCACAACGTCTGGCCGTTTCAAGCAAATTTAAGTCCGCCTCGGCTGGTGATTGGCCACTGAATAATTTATTATACAAATTTAAAGTAATAAAACTTAAATTATAAAATAACAGGTCTTACACATGTTTTTTATGATTTTCCATAATTTTTCTTTGCATTAAAGCATCCTGATGAGGCACAAACCGATGCGATGATAAATACGTATGATCTGGATAATCTTCGGGTACGAAGTCGCCACACGATGCTTGAACAATGTAACTTGCCATTAAGGCCGCTGTATTGTCGTTACATTGTAAGCTACCAGTGGCTAAGTCTCGTTTGATTTGGAGGCAAAAGAGATATCTAAATTATAAGAAGTTACAAAATCACTTTGTTTTAATTATTGACAATTTCTAATTTCACCTCGTGTACTCTTCTTCTAGCTGAGCCGGATCGGGAGTGTAAAATTTAATACAAAACCGAAGTAAAGGATCTACTAATGACAAGCCAACTTGACGGTTGAGTGGTTTTTCGAGATCTAACCAATACTTGGTATGCGTTGACTGTTCTTGATATTCCAATCCAAAATAGTCAGCTTCAAGAAGATTTAACTGGCGGCAAACTTGTTCGAAAAGTACTTTTCCTACTGCTTTTGCCTGTTAAAATAGTAAAACAAAATACGTATGATTAATAAGTTTTCATTGTTTAACAAAATTTTAAACGGAACTATGCAAAAGCATATAAGTACACTACCGCTCAAAATGTTGGGGTCATCAGAAATCTGAGCTGAAATGGTCTTAATCGTACGAAATTCTTCCAAGAATCTGTCAGTATCTGAGTTTACTATACTAAATTGTTTGAAATTAGATTTTTACAAAAGCGGACAACAATTAAGGTTAAAAAGGTTCTTGTATTCAATTCAATTTCAATTTCTTTCATACTTCTGTTATTATTTTAAAATAACGAGTACTAAATTCTCACAGAATATTTACCTAATCTAGAGAGAGAAAAAATTAAATCAAAAAGGCATTATTTCGAGAGAAACCATAGTCATAAATCCATTCACATGGTATCACTGGTTGCAACAAGAGCTAGAGCTGAATTTGCATTATTTTTTATTCAAAAATGGCACCAAAACAAGAAATTTGTATAGAAATGCCTTGTGCAATTATTACATTTTACAAAGAAAACATTTTCCCCAGGGAAGTTTCAAGGAAATTGAAAAAATTCGTGCAATGGCGCGAATAGACTGCGGTCTTCCATCAGGACGTGGGGTAATTGGGGATAACTTTTGGCTCCAACAAGACAACGACGCCGAACATTCTTCAAAACTTTGTAGAGAATACCTTAAATCCGAAGAGCAACGAAAAATAGTTCAAAATATTGTATGGTCAGCTAAATCTCCAGATCTTAACCCTATAGAGCTTTTATGGAACGAATTCTATAGGAGAGCTCCAGAAAGCTGTGCAAAATTAAAACCGTATATTTGGACACTTCTACGAACAATCTGGGAATAATCGAAGGAATGCCCAGAATTTATGATACGGTGATCAAAAATAAAGGAAACTATTTCAATGAAAACAGGTTAAAATAGTCTTACCTTTGAAAAAAAAATAGCAGAATTTTCAATAATTTTTGATTTCCTTTTATAATCAAACCCTGCTCCTACACTCACAAAAACAAATTTTTTAAATATCTTTGATTGTTTAAAAGTTATTTCGATTTAAAGTATCGGACATTCCTTGATCCCAAACTTTTGACCGGTAGTGTACATATGTACAGTACCCGTCAATTGAAACTTGAAATTTAAGAAAAACTAAAAATATCGAAGACGCAAAATATTTTTTTAAAAATTTTTATTGGAATAATAACTTAAGTATATTTCTTCACAAAAAATATGAAATTCTATAAAATAAATAACGTTCATATGGAATTATTTACGAAAAAAAAAATTCTTGAAAATTCATTGCAATCAAATGAAACTTGAATTAGGTTATGATAGACAATTATTCAAAATTAATGCATTCATATAATTTTTTTCACGAAAATTTAATATTTTATACTAAGTCCGTTACTCTGGATCACAGCTCGTAATCGGCGTTGGATGCTGTGTGTCAAACTGTGAACAGTTTGGATGGGATTGGCGTCCCACTGCTTTTGAAGCTCTGCCCAAAACATTTCTATATTTTGCCTACATTCCAGAGGAATTTTTGAATCCAAGATAGACCACAAGTGCTCTATCGGATTCGAATCCGAAGATTGTGATGGCCATTCTAACGTTTCGAAGGGCTGTGAGCTGAAAAAACTCTTCGCTACTCCGGATGTGTGCTTGGGGTCGTTGTCTTGCTGAAAGATAAACGACCCCAATCCTATTTATTTTGCCGACTGGTGCAAATTATCTCTTAATAGCTCTGTATACTAAACTCCAGTCATTATCCCATCTACTTTTACAAGGTTGCCAACGCCAGATGAGGAGAAGCAACTCCACACCATTATTGACCCACTTCCGTGTTTGACTGTTTGTTGAACACACTTTGATCTTAGGCGATCTGACTGGCGGCACCAAACTTGTTTGCGTCTTTTTACATTTCTGAGCTCGAACTTAGACTCATCAGACCATATAATTGAGTCCCAATATTTTTGAGGCTTGTCGACATGCCGTTTAGCGAAATTTAATCTTTTCGTCTTGTTTGCTTTGGAAATCATAGATCTCTTAATCGCCATATAATTACGAAGACCCAGTGTTCTTAATTTTCTTCTCATAATTGATTTAGAAACGCTTAAACTGAGGTCTTCAATCGTGTAGCGGGCTCAGTAGACACTTTTCGGGAGATCCGTCGAGTTTCGTGCCCATCGCTTTTCGGTTTAAGGCTACCACCATACCGAGCTTCAACAATACCAGTCTCAAGATGTTTCTTATTATCAATCTCCCATCTTCCATTGAAATTTCAAATTTTTCGAAAATTTCTCTTAACGTTTTACCCCGCATACGGTCCTCATCTGTCAGGGCCGTACTGTAGCCGACTTTCTTATGATTTGAGCTTAAAATCTGGTTTAATTTTATTTTAAATCTAAAAACATTCCAAAATAGTAAGCAGTATGTGGAAAATAAACATTACCATCAAACAAAACTAGACGACGATCGAAAAACAGCTGCTCTCCACAAATTTCAAGTTTCAATTCACTGATCTAAAATCGATCTGAACAAAGTCAAACACGTCCAAAATTTAAACGAACACAAGAAATCAACTTTATTTGTCCTGCATATTTAAGGGGTTAGGTGGGTTTCAAAATTTCAAACAATTTTTTTTTATCTTAGACAATATGTCTAGAATATTCTCCCAAAATTTTAAATCGATCAGAGTAAAGTTCTAAGAGATAGACCCTTCGGAAGTTCCGCCCATCAGGCCAAGTCAGACTGGCGCGTCGCACTTCAGTCGCGGTTTTCTCGAAACTCTATTTAGGAAATCGGTAGTCAAGATTTCTCAAAAAGTTATGAACCGATCTTATTGAAATTTTGCATACTTCTTTAAAATAACATTATCTAGAACCTGAACGAAGGATTTTTATTTTGTTTTATTACAACTTATTTTATGAGGCAATATGTAGTGAAAATTTGACCAAAAAATGAGTTTTTTTGTTCACAACTCCGCCAAAAATTCCAATTTAAAGTTTTTGTTTTTTCCTTCGTTCAAGTTGAAGCTTTATATATCTACTAGCAGAAAAAAATTGTTTTTTTAATTTCGGATGAATCAGTCCTGAGTTATCCTGACTACGCCGGGAGAACTTTTTTTTGAGAGGTCTAGGGAAATGAGGTCCCACTGGCTGAATTTTTCAAATTTTTAAACAAAAATTTCACAAAGTACTTGTTAAATATGTATCTTTAATATGGTTAATTGTTTGAATGAAATATATCATTCGATGTATTTAAAAAAAATCATTAAAAATACGCTTTTTTTTTGCCCTCGAAACCCACCTAACCCCTTAAGGAAGAACATATAAAAATAATTCTTCAAAAAATTAGGAACTCTTTTTAACAAGTTTTATGTTTATGAGAAAGGAAAGGCCTAGATTGTAATTTTCAAGTTTCAATTGACTGGTACTGTATGTATATCCCAAGTCTGCTGTGTTTGGTTATTTATCTACATTGACATTGAGTTTATAATATTTGAAAATCATCACCAGACAATTTATAAATTTTATGCCGCCCAAGAATATATGTAACGTGTTTTACTTCTACTCGGTACTATGTCGAAAAACAAAGATAACGGCAAAAATTTGCATCGAATTTTGGCAAGGTAATACACAGTATTACATTTGTTCAATCTTTTGTTGGAATAGAATCCTGATCCCGTCGACGCGATACAACCGTACGCACGTATTTCCTTCTAAAGGCAAAGTTCCGGATGCGTAAATCAATATATTTTAGGAAGAGATGTTCAGATGTGTAGGCACATTAATATACATTCCCTTAAAAGCTCTTAACTCCATTCCAACATGAACTTGAAACTACATCTAATGTTAAAAAATTTGCAATTACATGTGTAATTTTTTTTTGTTAACTTTGTACATTTTTTTCCCACATCTCGATATCCACAAAGGAACATGGAGATCTCCTGATCAATCAACCGTCAACCAGATTGACCACATTGCGATTGACGCAAGGCACTCCTCCAGTATCATGGATGTCCGAACGTTCCGAGGGGCCAACATTGACTCGGACCACTACCTTGTTGTAGCCAAGGTACGACTGCGGATATCCCGAACACCGCCAAGACAAGGGAAAACTGTGAGGAAATTTGACGTCGGACGGCTGCAATCGCAAGAGATCACCAAATCCTTTTCCGATCGAGTCTCTCTCAATCTCTCAAGAGGTCCTATGCCGCCAGCATCAAGTATTGAAGACCAGTGGCAACATTGCCAAAAAGCCATCAGAGATGCCGCCTCTGATGTGTTGGGTTTCACACGGCCACCACAACGAAATCCCTGGTTTGACGACGAGTGCCGGCAAGCACATGCAGCGAAACAAGAGGCTTACAAAGCGGCGCTGCATAGAAAGACCAGAGCTGCCCGCGAGCTCTACGGGCAGAAGAGAAGAGACAAACACAAGCTTTTCAGAAGGAAAAAGAAAGAGCATGAGAAGCGCGCGATCGAGGAGATAGAGGGATGTTATAGCAGGAATGAGGTTCGGAAGTTTTACCAAAGGGTAAAAAGAACCTGTCAAGGCTACAGAGCCCGAACCGAGGCCTGCAGGGATGAACAAGGGAACATCGTAGTAGAATCGCAGTCGATGCTGAGGATATGGAAGAACTACTTCTGCAGACTGTTTAACGGCGACGACGAATCAAATCCCGCTGTCAGGCAGAATGAACCATTCAACCTGGACGACGAAGACCAACAATTCCGTCCACCCGACCTGGACGAGGTGAAGAAAGCCATTTCGAAGCTTAAGTCCAACAAAGCTGCTGGGGCTGACGGCCTAACTGCCGAGCTGTTCAAAGCAGCAGGTGATGACTTGGTAAGGAGCATGCACCAACTCATCTGTAAAATATGGTCGGAAGAAAGTATGCCCGATGAATGGAACCTCAGCATTGTTTGCCCGATCCTCAAGAAAGGAGACCCTCTGAACTGCGCCAACTACAGAGGCATCAGTCTTCTTAACACCGCTTACAAGATCTTATCTGCCGTGTTGTGTGAACGCCTGAAGCCGTTCGTCAACAACCTGATCGGTCCATATCAGTGTGGTTTCAGGCCAGGAAAGTCCACCATCGACCAAATATTCACACTGCGGCAGATCTTGGAAAAAACCCAGGAACTTCAAATCGATACCCACCACCTCTTCATCGATTTTAAGGCCGCGTATGACAGCATCTATAGAGACGAGCTATACAGAGCCATGTCTAGTTTTGGCATCCCTGCCAAACTCGTCCGTCTGTGCAGGATGACGATGGAGAATGCACGCTGCTCCATCAAGGTCGGTCAAGACCTCACCGAGACCTTTGATGTCAAAAAAGGATTTAGACAAGGCGACGCGCTGTCATGCGACTTCTTCAACATCGTCCTTGAAAGAGTTGTGCAAAACTCACGCGCCAACACCAGAGGCACAATCTTTCAAAAGTCCGTCCAATTACTCGCAGATGCCGAAGATATTGACATAATCGGAAGAACGCAGCGTGATGTCACTGGTGCGTTTGTGAGTATCGAGACGGAGGCGGCGAAGATGGGTTTAGCGGTCAATGAGGGCAAGACGAAGAATATGCTGTCAACAAGAAAGGACACCCAACACCGACGTCTCGGACAGAACGTCACTATAGACAGCTATAACTTTGAGGTAGTTAAGGACTTTGTCTACCTAGGCTCCACTATAAATTCAGGCAATGACACCGGCGCTGAGATTAAACGAAGAATAACTCTTGCCAATCGCTGTTTCTTTGGGCTAAGAAGGCAATTGAGTAGCAAAGCCCTCTCTCGAACAACTAAGGTGACCCTTTATAAGTCCTTAATCGTCCCAGTCCTGCTCTACGGCGCAGAGGCATGGACTCTATCTAAAGCGGATGAAATTACTCTTGGCTGTTTCGAGAGGAAAATTCTTCGGGTGATTTTTGGTCCCGTCTGCATAGACGGGGAGTGGAGGAGGAGATACAACGACGAACTGTACGGGCTGTACAGCGACATCGACTTAGCCAAAAGAGTAAAGGTCCAACGACTGAGGTGGCTGGGTCATGTAGAGCGGATGGACACCAATGCTCCAGCTCGGAAAATCTTCGAATCCACACCCGAGGGTCAGCGCAGTAGAGGAAGACCGCGACTCAGGTGGCGCACGCAAGTGGAAGGGGACCTCAACCAACTTGGCGTGCGAAACTGGAGGCAGCTGGCTAAAGATCGAGCTGGCTGGAGAGACTTGTTGGTTGAGGCCCAGGACCACGCCGGTCTGTAGCGCCACCTTAAGTAAGTAAGTAAGTACATTTTTTTAATATGTGATTTTTTTGTATGCGTATACCCGCTCAAAAATGTCACAAAAAAACAACCTCGCAACACATACATTTTTATGACATCTTAATTGATTCAGAACATAGAAATCGAACCCCTATCAAAACGCAGTCGAAACAAGGTGAAATTGCTCTGTCATAAACGCTGAATCGCTTGCGATTTCGATAGAAAAAGCCTTCGCATTGTGCGATTCACACTTAGACATAAACGTAGCCTAAGAGTAGTTGTTTTGACCAAGACTTGGCCATACATCCTACTTTACAACGTAGGAAGAGCATACCTCTTACAGAGCAAACAACTCTACAAACAATTTTATTTATTCCATTTTATTATTACAATAATGATTACCGATCTTAATATTTAATTGCATTCATAACATAAGCAATTCAGTAATAATATGGGATCATTGAAGAAGAGGTATCATTTTAAATTTCGCGCCATTGTTGAACTTTCAACATTCAACTATCATTGCGATGACTTCTGATAAGTAAATATAGATAGATCCATAGATCCATACACACTCGCAACACACACAAAATAACCAATATTTACTACACAAAGATATTCATCATCAAGCGCCTTATCGCACAGCTAAACATAGTGAATTTAATCACCTCGAACACGTTAGTGACGTGAAGACTCTAACTCGACAAGGTCAGCTGAAAATATTGGAGCCGTAGCTGAGAATATTACTGAAAACCCAGATGTGTCCATTTCGGCTTATCCGCAACCACTACGCATCGCATTTTGCATAAAAATCTTGCGTTACATGCTTATAAGGTCCAGTTGACACAAGAATTTTAGTCAGCAGACTACGCATAACGCTGTATTTTCGCTGCATTAATTGGCCAAAAAAGTCTGTCAACATCGTTTGTTAACGCATTCCTTACACTGAAACGGTCGCATCGGCGTCGTTTTCGGAAAAAATATGGCCCAATGACACCGCCAGCCCAAAAACTGTCTCTCGTTGTAGATGGAGACGTTGTTCCACTATTTCTCTTGTTCAGTTTTGGTTGTTTACGTACCCAGAAGAATGAAAATCAGAATAATTTTGAGTAAAAAATCATGATCTTGTTCATACATTTTCACAAAGATGTTGCATTTTTCTATTGATTTAAAATGACACCTCTTGTTGAATGACCCTATATAATGTACCAAAGCAAATAACAAAAACGTTGGCCACGACGCACGTTAAGCAATTCATTCAGATGGTTCCGTATCCATTGATCGGATTTGTCTTTGTTTTAACATCAAAAAGATACTGCAGTACTTTCCCTTTACAACATATATCGATATTTCTACACCTATGGCTCTAAGTACAATGAAGATAAATGAAGTCTACTATTAAACACAGAAAATCAATAACCACAATTTCCCTTACGAGTATAAAGACGAAACTATTACTGCAACTTAAAGAACACAATGGAAAAGTAAAATACATTTCAGTCTTTGATATGCCTTATAGTACTTTACCGAAATCAGACAAGTACGTCATTTTGCATTGAGTATAGCAACAAAATTGGGTCACGAGTGAAAAATTAAAACAAAGATACATCAATTTATTGATCACAATTAATTTATAACTTATGTATTCTCAATCAGGATTGCATGAGTTAACGAAAGTTTGCCCCAGAAAAAGATGAGGGAAACTTTTGAAGACTTTTACTTGTATGTATATGTAGCCTTTGTATTTTCAATTGCAGTGTGTGGATTCATTTAAGCGTCGTCTTTAGCAATTTATTCGATTCTATTCAATTCAAACTACACAATAGAGGGCACTTAAGAGCCACTTGGCTTTAAAATTGCACTCCGCAATAATCCCTTCGAATAGATTCGAATTACTTATTAGATTTTAGAGTCTGATAAACTTTAGCAGACGTATAAGTTTTTGGATACTCTGCCTTTTGTCGTCGATCTACTCTACCGGCCATAAGTTTGGAATCACATAGTAATTCTATGCTGTAATAATTTGAAGAAAATTCCAACTTTCTGACTGTAAAATAGCTTCAAGAATTCTATGACATTTATTTCTGTAGCCGTAATTAAGTCGAATAAAATTAGGTTGATTTGATTAAGGCTAAGGGAATTTAATGAGGACACAGCCCACTTTCTCTGCCACTGGCCAGGACTCTGTCAACTCAGACATAAATCCTTTGGAAAACACTTCTTCCAGGATGCCGAAGAAATAAGTGACGTACTTATCAAGGACATTTGTGGGTTCATTAAGGTGGTTCGAAACCCTTGAGCAATAGGAGACTGCTCCATGAGTAATGGGCACTTTCCCCCCAAATGGGTATTACAATGGGTCTCTACTGACCTAAGTGCGACGCAGAGGGTTCTCTCTCCCCTCGCCAACCCATCCACCTAACCTAACTCAATGCTAAACAAAAAAAAAAAAGCGAAAAAATACGACAAATATAAAATTTATATGGTGATTCCAAACTTATGGCCGGCATTGTAGGTCTTTCTCGCCTTTCAGGAGCTTTGTGGTACTTAAGGACATTTGTGATACATTTATCTGATTTCTGAGCTGCTATACTAATTGCGTAACTTCAAGAGTGCAGTGACTTTTGGATTTTTATATCCATAGTTTTTAACCAAAGTTTTCAAATATTCATTAAACAAAGAACTTTAACACATGTTTTTAGACCTTTTTCCCCTAAAAAGGCAATTACACCTATTTTTGTCCAGCTCAAATTGGCTCTTATCATAGATATTTGGTCCTAATTCACAGCCGTTGGACGCAACTTTTGGTGAAAACTAACTTCGGAACTTTTTAAGCGTTTTACGCATCAAAATTTCGCAACAAAATGTTATCCACATTCACCTATTTTTTTGTCCAGGAGGGTACATACATATACATATGTATATAAATCTTTTTTTTGTTTGTTCTTTTCAGGACATTTCATGACAATAATATTTTAAAATAACATCAGGCATATGGGCACCACGGCTGATTCTGAAAAACCACATCCTATCATTCTAATTATAGTTTTTTTTTTTCAGCAAATACTGTCCATGACACGAGTTAGGTTTACTTTAAAGGTAGCAATTTGTTTAACTCTAATACGAGCAAAATAAAACATAAACTTAAATTCAAAACAGAGGTGACCAATAGTTAATAGGAGGTGTTAGTTAAAAGGGAGGAATTATGAAGAGCTAAAGTCCAAACTCGTAGAGGAAACGTCTGATGATGAATTTGACGAAATGAAAATCCAACCAATTTTTTACCTTACGCAGCATTCTAGACAATGTTGACCATAATATCTGCCAGCTGAGTACTGGTGGATGAAAAGTACTTTGGAAACATAACGACGCTTCTTAAAAGTTTGAAGGTTAAATTTCAGTCGGCCTTCGAAGGGTGATATATTATGACTGTCACCCCAAAAAAGACCTCGTAAGATGAAACGGATGAACCTACACTGGGCAACTTCAATTCTCTAAGAGTATGTAACATGGTGTATTTAAGCAGGATCTTAGCAAAGGTGGCGTTACAGCTCTAGGTGAGCCAAGGCCTAGCTTTTCGGAACCATTCATATTGTGCGTGTTGCAATGTTCTCACGAATGGTAGGGACCTACAATTTATAGCCGACGCTGAGCGGCGAATTGAAAAGCTTTTTCATAACAAGTTATACTCTCGGAGGTTTGTCATTCCCCGACGAGAGGTGATGTCGCGAAAAACACAACAGTAGGACTAGCTCCACTTACAATGTAGTCAATATGAGACATAGAATTCTCTGGCACAGAAACACCCAGATCGCAAATTAAATTGACTGTCCAACTCATCACGAAAGTAAAATGGTGAAAAACATGAGTGTTTTACAACCTTTTTTGCCACATGGCTTTTAATCTTTATAGTATTGTTGGGTTGGGTAAGTGATGATACTCGGGAGACTCGACTAATTAAGTTTCAACTCGTACTCGAGTTGGGATTTTTCATATTCGAGTACATTCGTAATCGAGTCCAATCGGATAGCATAGCTGGGTAGCTCGGGTAGCATAGCTGATTTCAATGAATTTAGTTCGAAAAGCATACACACACTACATACCACAAGAACATCAACATCTACAAAAACAACAGGCAGCTACATATTTTTGGTATGTGCTCGCTGTGGATATATTCCACATATACAAATATCAGTAGTCACCGATCGCTCGATTTTGGACGAATTTCATCCCATGCGTAGATCGCATGATGGGGACATGTGGTCATATGAAACGAATGGAAAGAATTTACACATATTGTATAATCGACACAAAAATATGGAGCAAATTGTGTGTACCACGTTATATGCGAAAGCCAGGAGAACATATTTTTATTTTTACTCAAGTATAACTCGATTATTTTCGACACGCTCCCCCGGTTGGGAACCACTGATCTACATAGAGGGAATTGGAAGACGCTTACGAGAGTAAATGATAGCTATCATCGATTGGTGATGATATTTGTACAAATACCTTAATTTACGTATGCGGATATGATCAACGTCGTATATTGTTGGGACAAAGGGCAATGGTCTCAGTTGACTGCCTTGTGGCGTTGATAGGTTCTGATACAGCATATCTGAGGGTGGTTTCATACTAAAGCTTCTTTAGTTACGGTTTAATTTACAAAACAAAAGAGGCTTAAAAACCAAGGGCCGTAAGATTGGCATAAATAATTCGGTGAGAAATATTATCATAAGTTCAGACTTGTTGATGTCGGTGCTGACTATGTTCACTTCTTTATCGTCCGCTAATGGTTTTAGTGTTTTAGATATGAGTTCGGTAAGGTTTGTGGATGTTGGTCTACACTTTACAAATTCGTGGAAAACATTTGTATAGAAAAAAACATTAAGTTAATCTTATGTCGAGCTATTGGTTGTAGACAGATTCTCAGAGGACGGCAAAACGGTAATATGCTTGATGGTAGTTAAAGTAGTTAGAAGTGGATCTGGGGTTCAGGTATGTTTGCCATATCTTATTTCTGCTGTTCCCAAGTGTACGTTTCAAATATTCTAAAAAAATCAAATTTAAAATTGCAAAATAGACTTACCTGAACTTGAAACATGGTAACCGAATCGTCAAGCATTTGTATTCTTACTGCCAACTTTTTTCCACCACGATGCCTCGGAGTCGAGGTTGTCCCATCGACTCCAGATGGAGTACTTAATGAATGAGTCATTCGACCGCCCGAAGCACCACCACTTGCAGCAGCGGGTCCCATTTCAGCTATAGACATTTTGTCGTTTCGTTTCGAATAGATATTGCGTCCTTGAAGTTTATGTCGTTTTGATTGATTTACTTAAAATAGTTTCCTTAACTCGAGTTTCCTTTATTCGTTTTTTTAATTTGGCGTTTTTTTTTAAGATGTACACATCTGTATGTACTATTTTTTGGAAAGTTGAAGTAGACTTATAAATATTTTCGATCTAAATTAGAGACTATTTGGCGATTATCGTTGTACCACGGCAGCGAATTTTGCTTCGGAGTCAAAATATATCCATCTGAAATAAAAAAAAAAACAACGTACAACTTCAGAATTCATATAATTGAAAGTTTATTTAAAAATCCATCATATGCATGCTCCTTGACAAATGTATACCTTTTTGTCTTCATGCAACTTCTGAACTTTAAATCAGTTAATCTGTATCATTTATGATTTATCAATACGTTGGTAAAAGATGTAATGTGCCACTAGTTGTTTATAGAATGTCAGTGCATCGACACACTAGTGATACTTTACTTTCTGTATAAATGTAGTGGAATAAAAATAAAACAACAAACACATCGTCCATATGTTCGACGTTTCTATTGAGATGCGGCCTATACAATTACCATTAAAAGGTCATGAACCCATCCCGTTCCATTGTTTATACTCGTTCATCCCGTACGAGGAAATTCAGAAATGTTTACAAACATCTGAGATGTATAGTCACCAATAATATACTTCGTTCTAAAGAAAGCATTTTGATATCTAGTGAAGATACGAATATGTTGGATGCATTTAAATAATTACTATTAACACTAAACAAAAAGATAATGAGACTAAAATTAATAAATAATTTAAATACGTATTCTCTTTTGAAGAAATTCTAAGATCTGATAAAGAATTGTTTGTTGGTTAATTGCATCGATTAGGTGTACTAGATCGAGTATGTCAATTGTGGTAGATAATAACTTTATAATTATGTACATACATACATACATACATATGTACAAAGTACAGTGTTAATTTCTTTTTTGTATTGTAGACTAGCAAGTACCCGTGGTTTAACCCACGTTGTGTGTATAAATTGTTTATCAAACATTTTAAACAGTTCGAGTTGAATTGTATAGTTTGTAGTGATTTTCTATGTTTATTAAAAATTTAACTTTTTTTAATTGTTTAAAATCTCTGTGAAAACTATAACACATTGCGAGTCTTATTGCTCACATCACGGATAAGTATCATTTGGTCTTTGGGTGAACCGATCCGTGAGAGTCCGATATAATATAATTGAACGTCTAAGCCGACTACTATAAAGGTTAGCCCTTCGGACTTATTGATTGGTATGGCAAAACACATTAACAGAAAATTGTAGCCTTTTACGAAAATGGCAAATCCGTAGGTACCAAAGGTATCCTTGGTATTAATGCTATTTCATCTGCGACAAGTCTTGTCAGAATAATTGGCTCTATAGTTAGCATTAGACGACGTGTACAAACCACACAATTGTGCACCCATCAGTTAGTTTTATACAATTAACATTACTTAGAACTAAATTGTATTTAACAAATCAAGTTCAAATTGCAAACATTGCAAATCGAGTAAAAGGCATCACACGAGTTATTCACAGCATCACTACGACCATAGTTCTTTCTATGTTGTTGGATATAGAGGAAATGTCTATGCCTTATATGCCTTTCCGGTGCATGAATATTAAAAAGAGCAAACATTTCGGGAGGATTAATATGGCTCATTAAAACATCTCATGCTAGAAGAACAAGAAAATATTTTCTCCTCGATTTTGAAGTCTTTAAACCGAGAAGACCACAACGACTAATATAAGATGGAGCAAATTGCCAATGGTCGCCGTGGGTCGGTGGTTAGTGCGTTGGACTGCTGACCAAGCGGCGTGGGTTCGAGCCCCAGCCAGGAAAACACCAAACATTTTTCGCGGCACCACCTCTCGTCGGGGAATGACAAGCCTCCGGGAGTATAATCTGTCATGAAAGAGCTTCTCACTTCGCCGTTCGGAGTCGGCAATAAATTGTAGGTCCCTTCGTGCAAACAATACAACATGCACAACATGAATGGTCGGTAGAAGCTAGGCCTTGGCTCATTCCGGGCTGTCGCGCCAGTTATTTATTTTTAAATTGCCAATTAAGCATACAGTACTATATTATCGAATACAGTACCGCGTAAATCTTTTCTGGACGTTCTCGATTCTCTTGCTATGACATACATAAGTAGCAAGGATCGCATATCACACAACAATACCCTATGTTTGACCTTATTAAGGATATAAAAGTAGACTTCAGAGCGTGTGGATCGGAAAAACGTGAGAGATACGCCTAAGAAATCCTAGCATAGCGTTGGCTTTAGAGACAATGTGATCATAATGACCAGAAAAACCAAGCCTCTGGTCAAATAACACTCCTAAATCGGACTTCGAGGTGACCTTTGAAAGAGTATTGTTTGAAATCAAGTAGTTATGCACAATAGGATTCAGGGAACGGATTTTGTTGACCTTGCCTTTTTTTGGTCATATTTATCAGGTTCATGTACACTTTCGTCTTAATTACACAATTCAAAAAATAAAATCGCCGAAGCAAGCGAAGTTTGCACTAATACACTACTTGTATCATGTGTGCATCTACATACATTCTATTTGTATCGTGTGTGCAATCTCCAGTATTTTACTTCTCCGGTATTCGTCGCAGTTGTGTACATAAATATGCGCCTGACAAAAACCGTTAGAGATCTGTGAGGTATGTTCTCGTAAGTGTAAGAGCATATATTCAAAAGTTTGCAAAAAACAGGTGATTTCAAATGTTGTGTTTTAATTTGAATTATGTTTCTAATGCATATCGTAATATTGAGAAGCCCGATTGGAGAAATTTTAAATATTTTGAAGGGGATCGATGAGCAATTGCAAAAAGCAAAAGGACCAGTTGCTAAAGCTGTGGTGAAAAAGTGCAATGCAAATATAGACCTCAAGACTATCAAAGAAATAAATTATGTTGTAAATGGCGCTGAAAACTGCAAATTGTCCCCGAATATTTCAGTCGACGACGTTACGTCTTTTAACTGGGCTCCACTTGTCTCCGCCCAGGTGGACAGGTCCTTCAGCTCTTTCAAAGCTCTCCTGAAGGACAATCGCAGGTGTTTGTTGCCAGAAAATTTCAAAATGTATATGGTTGTTCAGTTTTACTATAATGCTTAAAACCTTTTTTCTTTTCTTTTCAATAAATGGCATTTATGCCATTTCTACAGTTTTGTTTTGCCTTTTTTTGAATTTTTAGGTCAACAAAATCCGTTCCCTGAGATTACTATTCAAGTGAAAGGAAAGAGTGTTAAATTTAGCAATACTAAAACAAAGTTTGTTCCCTTACACCATCGAAGCAAGTTATGTAGATCCGGTTGTAAAACCTGGCAATCAAACTGTTTTTACCGATCGGAATATTTTCAAATCGTCTGCGTACATCATTTGGAAGCATTTGGAAGATCGTTAATAAAAAGAAGGAATAATAATGGGCCAATATTACTTCCCTGAGGTACTCCAGAATAGTTCAAAATTATTTTGGACGTTTTATTACCAATGCGCACAAATTGTTTTCGATCCCTCAGATAGCTTGATAACCACGACAATAACGACGAATGGAATCCCATTATTATCAGCTTATTAACCGAAACAGAATGTTGAACTGTACCGAAGGCCTTAGCAAAATCAGTAAAAACGACGTCAACCTGGCTACCGCTTTCGCCTTCGTTTCTAAGGTAATTGGAGAACAAATACAAATTAATAACAGTGGATCTACCACTAACAAATCCATGGTGCGAATCACACACACTATTTTTAATATTCGCGTGAGAATATATACAAAAATCTTTGAAATCAAGGGAAACTTCGATAAAGTTCTATAGTTAGTCACATCTTGCCTAGAGCCAGCTTTGAAAATTGGGGTTATGAAGGACTCTTTCCAGGCGTCAAGAAACTCTCCATTCACTAGTGGCATATTAAAGATAATTGTCAACGGCTTAACAAAATTCTACTGCACACCTCTTTAAAAATAGTGGTGGAATATTGTCAGGTTCACTTTTTTTATTGGTATTTAAACTGCATAATTCTAGTTCAAGGACGGTAATATGAATACCTTTATACAATGGGATATCACCATTGCAAGCCGCAGTGTCACACGTTCAATTGAAAGTACAAAGCAAACATGTCACAAATCTGTACCTCATTATCAGAAATGGCTCCCATGTAAGATGTTTTTAGGAAATCCGCGTACCTTCTTTTTAAGATTCCAAAAAGACCAGATTCTTAGCTCCATTGGTATTGTTTGTAACGGAATCTCTTAAGGAACTCATACTCTTTCTTAGTGCGTAAGTACTCGTCTCTAAGTTTTTTAAGATTACATAAGCCCTTATTAAACCATATCGGCTTCCGACTCTTTCTATCTTTACAGATTGGTACAAAGTTAATAAAGGTTTGATTGATAATACCCATGAAACAGGAATAATCATCACACAAGTTGTTCGCAAAAATTTGATACCAGTTTACTTCAGATAGAGATTGATTGATTGCAATATAATCGGCTTTAGAAAAATTAAATTCGTTTACATCCCTCGATTTACACGGTACTTGAATTACATGGTTTCGCCTCAACACGGTTTTCAAATTTAGTACTCAGTTTCGCTTTACCACGGTTTTCTTCAAAATTCATTACAGAATTTTACTCTAACACGGTTCTCAAAGCTGTTTACGTTTGTGTTTTTCGTATTTGTAAAGAAAAAAATAAGCTGAAACCATAAAAAGTTTTCGTCTTTGAATATGTTATGAATATTCTAGATCATCGGCTCGATTTGTTTGCTTTCAGTGGAACATATCGCAATTTTTCCGTACAATCCTTGTCTCATTTTACACGGAACATTCGTACATTCTTTGATTCGATTTATTAAAATTGAATTCACATCCTTATTTTTTATAAGTAAGCATTATCTCGCTTTATCATCATCATCATCATTTTTAATGACCCGGTTATCCACTATGAGGGCCGCCGGGTTAGGGTGCTTAAGTGAACTCTCAAAATATTCCGCCATCGACTCCAAATCATCAGGGGCTATCTCCATACGGGTAGAGGTAAGATTTCGGACTTGGTCCAGCCATCTCATCCTAGACCTACCCAGGGAACGCCTACCCGATGGCACGGCTTCCATGGCACGTCCCAGAAGCCGAGTTGAGGACATGCGTTGAACGTGCCCAAACCTTCGAAGTATGGACCTCTCTGCTCGAAGAAGTAGCTGCTCGACATTGAGTGCCTCGCGTATTCTGGTGTTCCTAATTTGATCTCGACGAGTTAGCCCAGCAATACAACGAAGAAATCTCATTTCGGCAGCTTGTATCCGCGATCTTATTCTTTCAGTCATTACCCAAACCTCATGACCATAGTTGAGGGTCGAAACAAACACTGAATTGAAGACCGATAGCTAAGCTCCGATGCCAAGTTCAGCCCTCCTGATAACAGACCAAGCTGTCTCAAAATTGCTCCAGCCTGACCAATCCTACAGGGTAACTCAGTATTGCTCCTACTATTACTCGTGAATAAGACCCGAAATACTTAAACTTCTCCACCTTGAACAGGCGTTCGGGAAATTACCATAACCTCTGATTTGTTCACGTTTACCTTCCACCATACTCCCAGGCCTTCTCAAGTACCATTCTGAGAGTGAACAGCTGGTCGGTTGTGCTTCAACTTGGACGAAAGCCGCACTGCTCATCGCCCAACCGGGACTCGACCACAGCTCTGGAACGCGCTTCCAATACCTTTGCAAATACTTGTCCGGGGAGACTTAAAAGAGATATACCCCTATAATTGGAGCATTCCCTCTTATCCCTTTTCTTAAAAAGAGGAACAATCCTCCCAGCTTGCCAATCACTAGGTGCTTCACCACATTCCCAGTCCACTTTAATGACACGAGAGAGACATTCCACTCCCTCTTTACCCAAAGCCTTGAGCATTTCTGGCCGGATTTCATCCACACCAGCAGATTTGCTGACTTTTAGCGCTTTAATCGCCAAAGTCACCTCCTCTACGGTGGGACTATTCTTCGCCCTACTCAAAACCATGGGTCTGCCATCCTCAGTACCCTGTTCGGGATTGAGCAGCACCGAAAAGTGCTCGTATCATCTGCGCAAACGTCCTTCTCATCGGAAAGAAGTATACCATCTTTGAGTTTGACTCCTTCGATGATATTAAACGTCCTTCCTCTGGCAGAACACCTTATTTGCAGATCTGTGATCACGGTCCAATTTCTCACCGAACTCCTTCCAAGACGGCTCCTTAACTGCTTTAACAACCAGTTTGCAAGTTCTTCGCGCCTCCATGAAGCTGAATCCCCCAAGTGTATCCACACCTTGAAGGCTTTTTTCTTCTCTCTGATGGCTTCTTGAAATCTCGTTTTAAACGGTTTCAATTTGCACGGTTTTGGTTGGAACGTATCTACCGTGTAAATCGAAGGATAAGTGTACTTCTAAACCCAAACGATTAAATTCAACTAATAAAGCTTTATGGTGTATAGAATTATTTAATAAAGGAATAAATTTAAGTTAGCCTTAAATTCAAAATCAATGGAGACCAAATCTTAAATTCTATTAATTGAATTACGCATATATTTAGTTAATTTGATTGAGACCAATACATATTACAGAGTCTATAAAATTAGATTCAAGGTTGCTACTTAAGTTAAGGGCTATCAAACGCCTTTCATCTTGGGAGTAGACCCAGTTGAAAGTTCCTAAGTTAAAATCACCTACTAATGATGGGAAATCATTTTCTTTAAAGTTTTCAGTAATTTTAGGTACATTTTTAAGGTGCAAAAAATAAATATCATAACTAGAATTGGGCAGTATATATGAAAGACAAATGTATAGACTAATGTAACCGTTCTCACTTGATCTATCTCAAGATACTGGAACGCAGTCCTCCAACATTCTTATAATACAGTAAAAAGGTTCTTCAGTATTACGGTAGCCCGTCTATACACGTATTAGCCAGCATTTTATTCTGAATAGTACTTCTGTTTTTTGGACGGTATTGAAAAAGTCTCGCCGTGGCTCAGTGGTTAGTGCGTTGGACTACTGACCGAGCGGCGTGGGTTCAAGCCCCAGCCACGTCCACCGAACAGTTTTCGCGGCAATACCTCTCGTCGGGGAATGACAAGCCTCAGGGGGTATGATCTGTCATAAAACAGCTTCTCTCTATTCGCCATTCGCAGTCGGCATAATTTGTAGGTCCTTCCATTCGTGCGAAAAATGTAGGTTGCGAGAAGCTAGGCCTTGGCTCATAAGTGCATACTTATGTGTAAATTCTTCGCATTCATGTATTTTTTATTCTTTAATGATAATTCCATGAATCTAGTTAAATAGGTTGGAATATATTGTTTATAGTAAAAAGGGTGTAAATTAAGTTTTATGGCTTAATACGGTGAACCAATATTTGTGGCAAAAGTTATGGTCATTCATTTTTGTCACAAATTAAGACTATTATATATATAATACATTCCAATACAATAATAGCCGCCGAAGTTGTAACGGTTTCAAACCGGAAATATGTTTGATTTACCTGGATTTACCACAGCTGACCAGGTTTATAGAATTACAAACAAAATTGGCAAAGCCGTGGAAACAAAATGTTTGAGCGCGTTTCTTGACGTCCCTCAAACCTTCGACAAGATATCGTCCTTCTTTTGTTTTTTTGGGTTTATTAGCGAATTTGATAAGTCTCTCTGTACTCTATGTTTGGTCGAAACAGTGAAAGTTCAGATAATGTGGAAAAAGCTATTTCTAACGATTTTGGATGGTGAAGAAATAAATTTCTCGAATTATACGAAAGCAATTAACGTTCAAACGTCATTCTCTAAAAAGTTTCAAATTTGCACATTCGAGGTTGTGGCAAGAGAAGGACGATATGGCATGAAAGCTTAACTAAAAGTTAAGACAAGTACCTACTTCCGGAACAGTTATGTATATCAGATTTTAGAATCCTACCTGGTGAACAGACTTTTTCGAGATAAACATGGAGTTAAAAACTCAGAATTTAAACAAATTGTTTCCGAAACTCCGCAAGAAAGTGTTCTAAGTCCAGTCTTGTTTTTACTCTACGCTAGCCATGTTCGTGAACAATAGAGCTGTACTGACATCGGAAAATTCAGTAGAGTCGGCAACAGTAAAACTCTAACGAACTTGTATAAAATTTACAACTGGACAAAGATTTGGCGCTTAAAAAGAAATAAACAACCTTTTTCTTTAGTCAGCCGTTACAAAATCTACGAAAATGTTCATATAAAAAATAATAATTTTGAAGTCATCCGCACATAATATTGTTTTTAATATATGTACCTGAGCACACGCAACGGATCATTAATTAAAATAATGTCTGGTTATTGGTTTGACGTTGACAAGTTGTAGTGAGTACACATGGATTTAAGTAGCCATTATTTGTGAAAGCAGTCTTTCAAAACCTATAGCCTATGATTTTGAAAACGTAGTGACGTTTTAATAAACTTGTATAAGCCTTTAATCGGCTTACTAAAAATTTTGTTTATGTCTTTGAAGAAGTGTTGAGCTAAGGTTCTGATCAGCTAAAGAGCTAGGTAATAACAAGGAAAGTATTCAGATTCTTAGTGTTGAACCTATTCATGTTGTGTGCGTTGATTATGCTTACTTATCACTTTGTAGGATTCTTTCAATTATATTTTTGTTATATTAAGACCAGTGTTTCCTTGGAATACAAAAGTTAAACTCATCCTGGCCTTCCCCAAGTATTTTATTCCCCACTTTTTAAGCTACGATCACACAAATTGCGAATGTGCACAAAATTTGCACACATGCATGTATGTCGGCAAATCACTCGCAAATGCGAATTTGGGAACACGACATTGGGTGTCTGTAAATGTCCGCAAATGGATTATCTGCAAAATTTTCCAGAACATTTTTATAGTTTTACTAGCTGATGCCCGTGACTTTGTATGCATGGTCCGCAATAATATTAACTACGTACATTTCCATTCAAGCATGCATATCTGTGTTTGGGTTTTTTTTTTCCTTCTGTAGCTAAAATATGCTTACATATGTATGTAGACTATAAGGGCTGGACACGTGAGCATTGAGCAACACACAGTGTTTCCAAGCTGCCTTTGTGGACAAAATTCTGTAACTCTGTAAGTTTTGCACCGATTAATATATTTTTTGGATTATTGTTTTAGAGAACAGTTGTACTAAAAGTAAAATATTTAAGGACATTTTTTTTTAATTCAGATGGATTCAAAAAACCTGAATTATAAAACCTTATCATTCGCACAATTCTTTTTATTTATTTTTTTCTTTTTTCACAAATGTTTAAATTTCATAGCAGTATGTCATAACAGAAAACAGAAATAACAGACAAAAATACAAAAACGAACTGACATCACGGCCGATGCTGTTAACAAAAAAAGGGCGAATTTTACCGCAGCTAACTGTAGTCTAATTTTGCTTATGATTATCTGCATCACACTGAAAAACAAATGTCACCAGTTCGGAAAGAATCGGAAGAAAGTTATAGGTTAATCAAGGGGGACGAAAAACGAAAATATAGAGCCTCTAGTTTTATCATCGGCTGGAATTTATTAGTGGTTCATTTACAAAATGTATGTCTCTTTAACATTGTTTACAAATAGACTTAAGTAGCGAAAACGAACCTTTAGAACGACTCAACAAATTAAATATCTAGGAGTAATAACTGATCGTAAATTATATAAGAAAGTATCTAAGAAAATTAGTTTCTTCGGCAGAATAAGAAACAAAATATCTTTGATTAGTACAATTAGTATAAATATATGTACATATAAGGTAATGATTAAGCCACATTTTGAGTATTGTTCGTCTACTTTGTATCTTTGTTGTTATACTTCGTTACTAAATTTACAGCGATTACAGTAATAGACTAACGTTATTAGTTTGGAGTAAATAACTACTCTTAAGTTCAACTTCGTCTATTAATTTATTTTCTACATGGAGGCTGAGATTTGCTTACATTCAATTTAAGGTTATTTGTCCTGAATCAAGCGCTCACTCTGAGTAAATCTTTTCAATACATTCGTCATTGTCTCTTCTGATATGAATATTAGGGCTTCATCGGCAAAAGGTGCTATCTGGGAGTATTTAAGTTCATGTCCAATATCGTTAATGTAGGTAATGAACAGCAGTGCTCCCAGAACGGATCCTTGTGTTACAATTAGCATCACTCCATTTACTTTGGTTTTTTGGGACCTGTTGTTGAGGAATGATTTAAGCCACTTCAATTCACCACCCCTACTACCATAGCCCCCGAGTTTCGCTAACAAAATGTTTCTGTCAATTGTTTCGAAGGCTCCTTTAAAATCAAAGAAAACAGCCACCATGTATGTAGATCTTTGCAGCAGGCTCCTCTTTCCAGCTAATCAGGCCGTTGTTCAGTGCTGACTCGCACGAGTAAATAAATATCTGGCGCGACAGCTCGGCATGAGCCAAGGCCTAGCTTCTCGCAACCATTTATTTTGTGCGTGTTATATTTTTTCGCACGAATGGAAAGGACCTACAATTTATTGCCGACTCCGATCGGCGAATGGAGAAGCTCTTTCATGACAGATTATACTCCCTGAGGCTTATCACTCCCCGACGAGAGGTGGTGCCGCGAAAAATGTTCGGTGTTTCTGGCTGGGGCTCGAACACACGCCGCTCCAATGCACTAACCAATCAGCCACGGCGACCACTCATACGAGTGCTTTCTTCTAAATCCAGACCGATTTTCGAGAAACAATTTATTAGATTCGAAGTACTCCTCAACTTGAAGTTTTCCAAATTTTTCGAAAACTGCAGAAAATCTTATGAATTGCAAGGATGAGCCACGCATTCGTTGGATTTGTTGGCAACAATTTGGCTAGATAGACGAACGCGACCAATATTAATGTAGAAAGTCAGTCTGTACTAAAAACACTCAAAACTAACACTATAAAATCGAAAGCTCTTCTTAGTGGCTATATTTCACTGCGAGAACTAAAAGCAATAGTTTGCCTATACTAGGTTTCTGGACATCAGAATATTGCGGAAAATTAAAAAGCAGATGTATAAGTAATATTTACTTCAGTACCATAAATCCTCACATCACCCATTAAGTATTATTTCTAAAAAAATCGATGCTAAGCGACTGTTAAGCGGATAAGAAATGAAATCAGGTCACTTCCTGGAAATTAATGAAACTGTTCTGGCCGAATTACAATGACCAAATTACAGAAGCGGAATGTAATTCACTTCTTGACACTATCTTAACAGATATCAAGCATGCAGATAAGGATTACTCTCGACAAAGATATGCAGAAACTGCAATGAACCGGAGGCCATTCAAACACTAAAGCACCTATTGTACACTTGCCCTGCACTAGTTAATATGAGGCACAAAATATAGGAACAATTCCATTTCAACACATTCGAAGAAGAAGCAAAATTAAAACTTCACCTTCTCATACATTTTGCACACTGTACAAAATCAGTTTGTTTAAATAAATGTAACGATGATAACTAATTAACTCTGGAGAGTTGTGGTATCCCTATAGACCTGCACTGATCTATGTGATGCTCTACCGCCAAAGTTTTTGAATAACTTCTTTTGATTTTATTCACCTTACCATAAACCATATTTGACACATAAAATCTATATTAGCATACCATTTTCTAAATTACGACAAAACATTATTAAATAACAAATTAAAATGATGGCCAAACAATCAGACCACTACAATAAAGCTTCCCTTTCTTGGTTCTTTTTTACTGACAAACCTTTCTTCGTCAGTATTTCGTAGTGTATCCCTTATTCTTAACTACCGCACGGACTCCTTGCGACATAGACTCCATCAGCGTGCGACAAGTGGCTGCGGATAACGCGTACCTATCTGCTTATATCTTGCTCTACAGTTCCTTATTCTTGGATTTTTCCGCACCAAGGGATTTTTTACAATCGCCCACAAGTTTTCCAAAGAATTCCGGTGAGGAGAGTGCGGGGCCAGCTGATAGGATAAATGTTTTGTTCCAGAATGCAACTTTTTACTCTAACAGCGGTATGCTTAGGGTCGTTGTCCTGCAGAAACTACCACCTTAGCGGGATATCCCACACTGCAAATGGCAGCATAACCTCTTCTAATATCTTTAGATAAAGATTCTGGTCCATAGTCTCCTTAATGCAAAATATTGGAATATGAAACCATGCCATGAATAACATCCCAAGGCAATTATGCTACCGCCTCCGTGCTTGCTGGTTTATACTGAGGCTGGTAGGTTGCGATTGCTGGACCTCTGACCCACCTATTGCCATCTTATCCCACCAAATTTATGTTACGTTCATCCGACTAAAAACTTTTTGGCATATTTCTTTTTATTTTCAGGGCTCAGCTATCCCGATGTTTTTTGCGGAGTTGCATCCTAGTCTTTCATTGTATTGCGGTATGGATTGGCACTTGTCTGATACTTCTAACCGAAGAGATGTTGGTCCTCGAGTCGCTTTCGAACTGTGTGGGA
Source organism: Matsumyia berberina (assembly GCA_917880715.2). NCBI lineage: Eukaryota > Metazoa > Arthropoda > Insecta > Diptera > Syrphidae > Matsumyia > Matsumyia berberina. Next base: position 58,619,057 of record OU862872.1, on the reverse strand, counting down.
GCATATTCGCAGGTTCTACTCAAGTTTTTATGTATGCAGCCGACTTAAACGGGTCTTTCCTGGACAGGCATGTGATTTAGGTGTTATCTTTGCGCGATGGTTTTCTTGTCCGACGCGTTGGTATATGGGGTTTTGGATGTCCCAGTGATTTGGATCTCCTGTTCCGAGTTTGCTGATTTTTTGTTTGAAGTCCTTTTCCGTTTGGGGGCAATGCACGCCACGACCCATTTCGGCTGTACAGTCGACTCTGCTTAGTTGAAACAGCAATTTACAATGATTTTTCCACCTAAGCGAGATTTTCACTTGCGCGAACTTCGTATTACTGAAAAAACGTTGAACTTGACCGGAGATCGAATAACTGAGAAACAATTTTTGAAATATTTGTTCCATTAACTAAAAAATGTCCCACTGTCTTGTCCATATTCTGTGGGTACCGTTCATTATACGGAAAAATATCCAAAACAGCATATTTTTTTTTAGCTAGAAAAACATCCTGTTTACGTCGTGCGTCTATAGTGCATTCAGAGACTGTCCTAGGCGTAAACCAATATCTAAAAAAAAAGGAGATGACGTCCTATTGTTTTGTCCGTAACGGCATGTATTTATCAACTACCGCAAATTATCCTACAATGGAAGATGAAAGGACATCAAATCAACTTAAACAGAAGCCTTAAGAGGAATTATAAGCAAACGAGTTTAAAATGATGATTTTCAAACTCAAAAAGAATGGAAATTTTAAAAACTTTTGGAATGCTATTAGATTTCGTAGTGTTACCAAGATAGTTGTTGTATGTCTCTTCAATATTTCTGGATTGAAAAAAATAAATTAAAAACAAGGCCCTCGAAGCAACCGAATACAAGGACGCCAGAGAGATTTTGAATAAAATACAGAGACGTGCAAGGAAAGAGTACGTTAAGTTCTTGAAACAAGAGCGTATGTCCGAGAATGAAACTTTTGACTCTGAAATAAAACAACTGATTAATTCTTCAGTTGGATGTGAGTAAGTCTTGTGATAAGGATTAGAACGTATAGGAATCATGACAAATTAATGACGTTGTCGGCAGCCTCTACATATTTTTCATAACTAAATAGTTGTTCGTGGCTGATAACTTTGTAAATAAACCTATCTATGAACAGAGACAAGAATTTTCATATCTACTCCTACATATGTATGCACATACAAAATTAGCTTGATAATTGAGTGACGTAATAAACATCCGTAAATTTTGTACTGCCACAAACCCTAACCACAGTTATCAACTCCTATGCACTGATAAGACCGTGGTACTTCTCCACTTTTTCTTGATCATATGTGACCTAGATCTTTCTATAACCAATCGTTGTATACATAATTATGTATTCTAAAAGAAAAAAACTCTTCAGAATATGATTTTCATGCATAGGCCAAACGAAGAAATTCAATGACCTCAATTTTCTTGCATACTTACGTTTTGTTATCATTATTGTTTCTGTGTATAGATCTGTGTATATTATCGACAATTTTTACAGAGCCAGTTTGTTCTTATGCAGTCGCCAAATACTCCTTATTCAGCTATAATGGTGGCTCTTCAAATATGTAGTGGGCAACATAACACACCCTTCTCCAGTCTAGGGCAATTTTTTTTTTTCTTGCTTTTTTCACTTTAATCCTTTCTTACTACGTTAATACGCCCCGAAAAGACACAGCTCGTCATAGAATTAGCCACCATTTATGCATATCTAAATGTATCTGCTGGTTTTAATATTTAGTTAATACACACTGCTTGAGTACTACACCCTGTGAGTGGAACTTTAATGTTGTTGCAAAAAAAAAAAAAAAAAAAACGACTTTTGGATTTCACACAAGACACAAGAGAAATACAATTTGATGCACTCTAAAACATACTCGTTTCAGCACATAAAATATATACGGATGATTTATTGACGAATTTTCATATCTTATGAATATTGAATGGATTCTGAAGGCGTAGAGAAACAGTGGTAATTGACTAAAACATGAAAAAAAAAAAAAACAGACGTCGTTTTAGAAAAAAAAAAACGAATAAGCGAAATATTTTGCACTTAGGCTACGCAAATTATAGTCACTTGAACACAGAAAAAATATAGAAGTGCTTTATACTATTTTCTGCCACTCAAGGGAGTTTAAAATACTTTTTCACTAATTATTTAAGTTAGCAGATATCGTCACACACCCAACTCCGAAAACGCCATTTTACTCAATGACAGATGATGGATGAACTTTAACTGAGATACTACATTTCCCAGCTACTGAACATTTTGTATACACTAAATTCGTAATGTCGTCCTGTGTTCGGGAACACCCTTGAGTTTACTGAATTTAAAAACAAGAACAAGTGACATAGAACTTGCATTTGTGAACATTTGTAAAATTAGAACATATCATGCAACAACCTGACTGGTGTATCGAAAAGCCAATGTTATGCCTAAGTTTCGATTTAAAAAAGTTACACTTAATGATAATCGAAGCAGAATTAGGCTTAGTGGGGGCTCTTATTTATTCTGACTAAGCTAAGACTAAATTACGTTTCAATTTTACCTCGGCAGAGCTCGCTACCGTCGCAGTTATTGTTTCACTCTCTTTCTACGAGTGCAATCTGTTGAGTGTCGTTTGAGTGGAATTCATTTTATAAAGAGATATAGAGAAAGAAAAATGGAAAGAGATCTTTTTAATTTTTTTTTTTGAGGTTAGCAAAACGGTTGGTCGACCAATTTGGATGTCATTATCGTGGCATGTGGAAACGTTCCAATAACAAATGTAGTTGTTTTTGGAATTCCTTGGCCGTTTCTGTGTTATGGTGGCTTAAAGTATTATTGCTTTCATGTTCTTTTTGTATTTGTATGATTAGTGAAAAGAAGGAAGTTGGAATCTGTAATTTCTCATCTTTGGTTTTGTTGAAATGACTACAAGTGCCATCGTATATGCAATAAATCTTATGAAACATGTCATCATAAGTGTGCGCTTTTCTTTAACTTACCAATTGATAGTATGTAGAAGCATTGGATCAACAGTTCTTCCCTAAAAGGGCGAAAACGCAAATTAGATTCTGCGACCACTGTTTTACCTTTCTACGCTAACAAGTGGAGGTAGGTGGTAGGTACAACCTTGTGGTAATAATACCAATGTGGTAATAATAGCAAATTTGCATTTCCTTTTTTTTTTATTTGTGGTAAACATATTATGTTTCGCACGCTAAGATGGTTAAGGTCCCCTTCCCCCTAAATCGCGGTCTTCCTCTACGGCGCCGACCCTCGGGTGTTGATTCGAAGATTTTCCGGGCCGGAGCAGCCACCTCAGTCGTTGGACCTTCACTCTTCTGGCTAAGCCGATGACGCTGTACAGTCCGAACAGTTCGTCGTTGTATCTCCACCTCCACTCACCGTGGATTTTCCTCTCGAAGCAGCCAAAAGCAACCTCATTCGCTTTTAACAGAGACCATGTCTCTGCGCTATAGAGCAGAACTGGGACGATTAAGGTATTGGGGCCGCTTTCCAATAGGCCACTATCACAAATAACAGGAATTACATTTTTTTTACGTGAATTTGCTTTAGAAACAAGAAAATAAAAGTTATTTTGCGAGGACGCTATTATTAACAAAGCCATAAACAATTAAAGTCTCCGATGGACCAGTGAGAAAAACACTTTTTCGATTCTATCTCCTATTTGCCTAATAACATAACTACAAAAGAAGAAAACGCTTAACATCTTAGAAAAATAAGCGAATCACAACTAAATGTAATCCTATAATAAATGTTAGTTATCGCTAAATTGACATCTTCTGAACAACCGAATATATGCATCAATAATGAAAATCTCGTAAGTAAGTAAAAGTATCTAAAAGTATGCAACGGTTCGTCGGATCATCTTTAAATGTATGTGTACATATTTGAAATGCGTAACCCGTTTTTGTACTCGAAAAGTGTTTGGGGCCGCTTTACAATAGGCCTGTTGTCGACAACGGCATCTGCCAGTCAAATACATAAGCAGCCGTGTAAATACACCCTAAACATAATTAGGACTAATTGCGGCGTCATGAGTTTATGACCTCATGAAAAAAAGGGTCTAGGCGTCGAGTCCTAATTATGTGGGGGTGATTACGTTTTGAGGATCCAGAGCGCTAACACGAAAATTTTGAGTGCTGCCGTTGCTGCCGATGCTGCTGTTATAAAATATGAACAATTTATAAAGTGATATAGAAGTACTTATACAATAAAATTTAAATTGCAAGGCACACTGCAAGAAACGTGTTTAGATAAAATTAAACTAGCCACAAGCCGTGACAAGGCCACTATTACAAATAACCGGAATTGATTTTTTCTTGACGTGAAATTGCCTCAGAAACAGTGAATAAAAAGTTATTTTGCGAGGACGCTATTATTAACAAAGTTATAAACAATTAAAGTCTCCGATGGACCTGTGAAAAAAACACTTTCTTGAGTACAAAAACGCATATAATTTGCAGTTTTACCTTCCTATTTGCCTAATAACATAACTACAAAAGTAAAAAACACTTAACATCTTAGAAAAATCAGCGAATCACAACTAAAAGTTATACTATGTATAATAAATGTTAGTTATCGCTAAATTGATGTCTTCTGAACAACCGAAAATATGCATCAACAATGAAAATCTCGCAAGTAATTAAAAGTATCTAAAAGTATGCAATGGTTCGTCGAGAGTTCCTGAGTTTTTTCCAAGATCTGCCGCAGTGTGAATATTTGGTCGATGGTGAACTTTCCTGGCCTGAAACCACACTGATATGGACCGATCAGGTTGTTGACGAACGGCTTCAGGCGTTCACACAACACGGCAGATGAGATCTCGTAAGCGATAGTAAGAAGACTGATGCCTCTGTAGTTGGTGCAGTTCAGAGGGCCTCCTTTGTTGAGGATCGGGCAAACAATGCTGAGGTTCCATTCATCGTGCATACTTTCCTCCGACCATATTTTACATATGAGTTGGTGTATGCTCCTTACCAAGTCATCGCCTGCTGCTTTGAACAGCTCGGCAGCTAGGCCGTCAGCCTTGTTGGACTTAAGCTTCGATATGGCTTTCTTCACCTCGTCCAGGTCGGGTGGACGGAATTGTTGGTCTTCGTCGTCCAGGTTGAATGGTTCATTCTGCCTGACAGCGGGATTTGATTCGTCGTCGCCGTAAAACAGTCTGCGGAAATAGTTCTTCCATATCCTCAACATCGACTGCGATTCTACTACGATGTTCCCTTGTTCGTTCTTGAAGGCTTCGGATCGAGCTCTGTAGCCTTGACGAGTTCTTTTTACCCTTTGGTAACATTTTCGAAGCTCATTCGTGCAATAGCATCTTTCTATTTCCTCGAACGCACGTTTCTCATGCTCTTTCTTTTTTCTCCTGAAAAGCTGATGTTCGTCTCTCCTCTTCTGATCGTAGAGCTCGCGAGCAGCTCTAGTCCTTCTTTGCTCTAGTGCCGCTTTGTATGCATCTTGTTTCGCTGCATGTGCTTGCCGGCGCTCTTCACCAAACCAGGGGTTTCGTTGTGGTGGCCGAGTAAAAGCCAGCACGTCAGAGGCGACATCTCTGATGGCTTTTTGGCAATTTTTCCACTGGTCTTCAATACTTGATGCTGGCGGCATAGGACTTTTTGAGATGTTGAGAGAGACTCGATCGGAAAAGGATCTGGCGATCTCTTGCTATTGCAACCGTCCGACGTCAAACTTCCTCACAGTATTTCCTTGTCTTGGCAGTGTTCTGGATATCCGCAGTTGAACTTTGGCTACCTTAATCCGAGTCACTGTTGGCCTTTCCGAACGTTCGGACATCCATAATAATGGAGCAGTGCTTTGCGTCGATTGCAATGTGATCAATCTGGTTGATTGATCAGGGGATCCCCATGTTCCTTTGTGAATATCGAAATGTGGGAACCGCGTACTAGCTACAACAACATTTCACCCGCAGCAAAGTCGATCAGCCTAAATTCATTATTGGAGGTGGCTGTACTTTCCGACAATATTACCAAAGATGCCCTCTCTTCCTAGCCTTGCGTTAAAATCACCCAGGATAATTTTAATTTAATAGCTAGTTGCTCGTAGGATCTGTCTTTGGTGTCGTCGTCTTTCTCTTCTGTGGGGGCATGCTCGCATATCAGGCTAATGTTGGCGAATTTAGCCTTGGTGTGTATTGTAATAAGGCGTTCGCTCGCATACCTGAAGCTTAAAACTTCTTGCCTAAATCTGCCTCCAACGACAAGTCCACATCCAAATAAGCGTTGTTTTTGTTGCCGGTAGCAGTCGCCGTAGTAGATATTGCTGTTTTCCATCCTCTTTTTGGCCGGCCCATCCCATCGCACTTCTTGGATGTCGATAATATCTGCTTTGCAGCAGTCTAAGGCTTCGCTAATTATTCGGCTGCACGCGGTCTGATAGGTTAGGTTAGGTTAGGTTGAAGTGGCTGCCAGCCAAAGCCAACACACTTAGACCCATGAGGGGTCCGTTGTGATACCACCAGGATCTCGAAAAGATCTCCTGCCTACTCATTGAAACCAATTGGAGCTTCTTATGAAGCGTAGAAGGCTACTGACATCAATGTTAATTAGGTCGCCTAAGTTTGTAAAGAAGAAAGCTCCCAAGTGGAGTTTCCTTTTGCGGGAGAGAGCTGGACAGGTGCAAAGAAGATGGAGAATCGTCTCCTCCTCCTCCTCGTCCATACAGCTTCTACAGAAGTCATTCGCATAAAGGCCAAGCCTAGTAGCATGCTTGCCTATTAGACAGTGTCCAGGAATGACACCTATTATAGTGCTAATATGCAATCTATTTAGAGAAATCAAATACTTAGAGCGTTTCAGATCCAGCTTGGGCCAAATCTGCTTTGTCGCTAGACATGTTATACCACTTGCCCACCTAAGATTTGTTCTTTCGATAGCATCTAGCTTTAATTTGAGTTTGCACGTAGCGATCGGTATACCTAAGCCGCCCTTATCAGGCCCAATAGGTAATGTTGTTCCATATCTGGCGAGTTCATCAGCCTTGCAGTTCCCTGGAATGTCACTGTGCCCTGGCACCCAACAAAGGTGGATAATGAACTGCTCCGCCATCTCTATAAGAGACGATCGGCAATCTAGGGCTGTTATTGAATTTAGAGCGACTGATTCCAAGGACTTCAGTGCCGCTTGGCTGTCCGAAAAGATGCGGATATCCGTGGCTGATATCACGTTTTTCTTCAGCCAAGATAAGACCTCTCTGATCGCCATGATTTCCGCCTGGAACACGCTACAATGATTCGGGAGACGGAACGCTAGGCTGAGGTTCAGCCTGTCGGAGAAAACACCACCCCCCACCCCATTGATAGTTTTTGAACCGTCGGTGTAGAAATGAATCGACTTATCTTCTGAGAATCCATCGCAGAATGACCTGGGAGGGATGGTTACCTTGAAGCTCTTGTCAAACCTAAGCCTGGGAGTGGTGTAATCTATGTTTTGGGGAGAAATTTTGAGATTTTTCAAAATGGAGGCGTGGCCATAGTCTTTATTAGACCACTGTGAGGTTGCTTTGAGGCGGATGGCTGCACTAGCTGCCATTTGTCTGCCGAAAATGTCTAGGGGTGATAAGTGAAACAGAATGTCCAGTTCTGCAGAGGGAGTCGTGCGAAGAGCTCCACTGATGCACAAGCAAGTTGTTCGTTGGACTTTGCTTAGGTTATCACGGTTTGTGGCTATATCCAGGGCGGTCCACCAAACCATCACCCCGTACGTAAGTATCGGTCTTATTACCGAAATATAGAGCCAGTGTGTTATGCGGGGTTGCAGACCCCATTTATTTCCGATGGCTTTCTTGCAAGAGAAAAGGGCTACTGTAGCTTTCTTTATTCTCTCTTGAATGTTTGGTTTCCAGCTTAATTTTCTGTCCAAAATAAGACCCAAGTATTTTGCTTCGTTGGAGAAATTTAAGCTTGTGCCACCAATGGTAGGAGGGTCGATATATGGGATCTTATACTTCCTAGTGAAGAGTACCAGTTCAGTTTTGTGGGGGTTCACACCCAATCCACACCGAGCTGCCCATTTGGTTAGCTTGTTTAGGGCACTTTGGAGGAGTTCTTTTAAGGTGTCAAGGTGCTTTCCCGAGACGGCTATAGCAACGTCATCAGCATAGGCGATCACTTCGCAGCCCCCCGCTTCCAGGATTATCAGTAGTTCATTTACCACCAAATTCCAAAGAAGAGGGGACAGGACCCCACCCTGTGGAGTGCCTCTGCTGACAGATCTTCTGGCAGATGAGCCACCCAGCTTTGAGTTAATAATTCGACTGGTGAGTAGAATGTTAATTAACTCGCAAAGTGTACTATCTACCGACAAGCCTGACAGTGCATTTATGATCGCTGATGTGCTGACGTTGTTAAAAGCGCCCTCTATATCCAGAAATGCTACCATTGTGTACTCCTTATGATGCAGGGAGTATTCGATTTTACGCACTAACGTGTGTAAAGCCGTTTCCACTGATTTACCTTTGCAATATGCATGTTGAGCCGCAGACAGCAGATGCGAGTCGATGCTGTCGCGTAAATGGATATCAATCAATCGTTCAAAAGTTTTTAAAAGGAAAGATGATAGACTTATGGGTCTGAGGTCTTTTGGGCTTACATGGGAGCATTTGCCAGCCTTGGGTATGAAAACCACTTTAGCTTCTCTCCATGATTTTGGTATGTATACCAGATCCATACAACTTTTCAGAATCATCTCTAACGAAGGTAGGATGATATCCGATGAATTTTGTAGTTCGGCAGGTATGATGCCATCTGGACCTGCTGATTTGTACGGTTTGAAGCTGTGTAGCGCCCAAAGGAGTTTGTCCCGAGTAATCAGACCTAGGGAGTTTCGTTAAAGGTGTGCTTGATCCGTTGGGATCGGCACAGCTCACAACTTGCGTGCTGCCTGGAAAATGTGTGTCCAGCAACAGATTTAGCGAGTCATCGCTGGAAGTCGTCCATGAGCCGTCCGCTTTTTTGAAGAAGCTAGGCATTATTGGATTAGTGGAGAGAATTTTTCTTAGCCTTGATGCCTCAGAGGATTCTTCTATTTTGCCACAAAAGGACCTCCAAGATTTGCGTTTGGCTTTTCGTAATTCTTTTTTATATATTTTTAGGGATTCTTTATATAAGTCCCAGTCTGTCGCTGTTCGTGAGCTTTTGGCATTGTTGAACAGTTTCCTACAGTTATTTCTAAGGCGACCCAGTTCTGCGATCCACCAGTGTGGCTTTTTCTTACCCCTAGGTTGAATTAGTGGGCAGGAAGAGGACATTGCAGTATTGAGAGCTAGCGTGAGATTTTCAACCATATCGTCTAGTTCTTGCGTATTCGAAGGGGGTCTATCAGGGTTTAGGGATATCAGTTCTTTTAGGGTTTCCCTGTATTTGAGCCAATCAGTCTTACGATAGTTTCTGAAAACGGATGGGCTAGAAGGAGCATCATTTAGATTGAATCATTGAATGTAACGGTGATCAGAAAAAGAGTGTTCGTCTGACACCTTCCAATTCGTAATCATTTGAAAGATGTTATCAGAGGCGAGGGTTATGTGTAATACCTCTTGCCGGTTTTTGGTTATGAAAGTTGGGTCATTACCTATATTGCACAGAATAAGGTTAGTACTTAGAATATAGTCAAAAAGTAACTCACCTCTGTTATTTATGTCGGAACTACCCCATGCTGTGTGATGGGCGTTTGCGTCACAGCCGATGATAATTCCGATTTTCTGCCTCCCCGCATCAGCGACCAGTCTTTCCAGGTTATTCCCAAAAAGAAAGTCCATGTGATCATGGGCGAGATACGCCGAAACCACAAAGTAGGCTCCTTCGCTGTCTCCAATTTGGCTGCGGTGGTATCTCGATCGCTATAATTGGGGAGTAAATTTACTGTTAGGCTACGTTTTACCAGTACACAAGATCTAGGTTTACCTTTGTCCTGCGTATACAGGATATTGTATGCAGGAGTCTTCAGTCCACATACCAAGTTGTTAACAACCCAAGGTTCCTGGACGAAGACTATGTCCTCCCTGCCTCTGGAGAGACGGAGAAGTAGGCCGGCAGATGCCGTGATAGAGTGGTGGAGATTAATCTGACCTAAATGCAGCATTGGAGCTAAAATCAGGCAGAGTGGTCTCCACCACGGTAATATTTGAGGCTTCCGAGTCGGAGGACGAGGCTAGAAGCTCATCCTCCCTCAAAAGCTCCGTGTTACGGCAGTCTTCCACCTCCATGTTCGACAAAGTGTCATTAATGACTGAAGGTGGAAGAGATAAGGTCGACTGTTGGGAGTCATCACTCTCCAAAGATGGAAAGGAGATAGATGCTCCGGGGTCTATGGACTCAGGGGTCGAGTCAAGAGGATGGGGGGCCATTTTACCCAGGTCAAGCTCATCCTTCTTGTATACCTTAAGGGTAATAGCGTCAAACCCGTAGCTAATCAAGCCGGCAGTCGCTGCCAAAGGAGCAAGGGATTCTTTATTGATCACAATAAGCGCGCATCTATAAAGACCCCGTTGTTCCTCCAGCTTGGCGACTTTCCAGTTGCTAGTTGGAAGTGACGGGTTGCTGACTTGGATGATCTGGAGTATTTCATCCATGTTTGAGGGCTCGGCTGGGATCCAGGTGCGAGTTCTAGGTCTGCTCGGGATCTCCTCCCTCGCAACAACCTCGAGTTTTGCAACCGGCCAAACCTCACCAAGCTTGCCTATGGCCAATTTGTAGAGATCGCAAGATCTCCGATCAGCACAAGCGATCAGCTTTACGTGGCCTTGATGCCACCCGCCGTCGCGACAAATAGGAGGAGGGCCCGGATTTTCCTTCATGATCCCAAGGAAAACTGTTGCTAGTTTAGCTGGGATCATTCTCCATTTCTCATTAGCAATCGTTCCATCGAAATCGCTTCTGTCGATAACCGCCAGCACGAACTTGTCTTTAAGGACCTCGCTGTAGGACTTGGATGGGACGTTGGAGGGCCTGGGAGAGGTGCCGGTGTTGTGCACCTTGGCTCTTTTCGATTCCGAGACGGAATCGTCCAACGATCTCTGTCGCTTTGACGTTAAGTCGCTGCTCGTCCCAGCGGGTTCACTGCTGGCGATTTTCCTAGCCCAAGCTAGGTTCTCCTCCATTTTCGCCGTTCTTTTTTCCTCCGGAATACTTCCGAAACACTGGAGGATACGGCTCGCTGTGCGGCGCTCTTTATACGCCTTTTTTGAAGGGGCATTTTGCCTTGCCCTTGGAAGGTCCTTTCTGGACCGAGGGTGGGTGGATCTACACTTGGGCTCGGCTATTAGCAGCAGTTGGACCATGTTTAGCCACAATCCTTCTGCTAGCTAGCTCTTCAGGAGCGCTTCCAGTAGACAGCTTGGGTGCCGTACTACTGCCCGGTTTTAAAAGAGAACCGGTCTCAGTATTTTTTTGCTTTATGCAAGCAGCATTCTTTTTTTCATCCATAAAAGATCCCACGAGTGGCGGAGAAAAGAGGTCGATCTGTACAGAGATCCGCTGTATACAGACAAGGCTAGCTAATTCGGAGGTCGCCAGGTATCCGAATACTCCGTTCGAGACTGAGCTATTTTTTTAAAATGGGCCCCCAGCCAAGTTGATCCTCGGCACGGGTCGTATAACACCTTGATCCAGCCCATCGGAGAGAGGAGGGGAATAGATAGGATGAGAGGGTAAAGGGAGAGATGAGATGGTAATGGTCCATGGTCCGCGGAGACAAAAGCCTCTTCTAAATGAGACTGGAGAATCGGATTGAAAGAGCACGCATCGTGCGCCTTGTGGCGCCTGATGTGCACTCCGACTATCCAACACTCCTGACCACATTTAGATTATCCCCTATCCGCCACCTTAGGGACGCGCCGGGTTGCCTGGAAAGCACTTATTTCCCGGACGCGGTCTGATAAGGGACCTAACATTCCACGTGAAGATCCGAAGATCGTTGTCCTTATTTCATTTGCGTGGTTCGTCATCAGTAAAACCATCCGTCTCCGAGGCTTGTATTTGTTTCGTAACTCTCTTCTTTTTCCTTGGTCGGTTTAACCGATGTCAATAGCTCACTTCGGGAACCCCAACTGATTCTTGAAAACCCTTGTCGGTCTCAGCTCCAAAAACATCGAAGTAACAGTGGTACACTATTTTTCTTCTGGTCAGCACTCGCGCTTGAAAGTTTGGCAAGTTGGATCCGGGTGCACAACAACATGGTTACCGCGAGGAGGTAAAGTAAGCACAATTGATGTGTAGTAACAATTACAACACTGGGCATCACCCAGTTGATACCAATAAGAGTCAACCCTATGACTACAACACCCAGCCATCTGGCATTCTACATCTCTGTAATCTATTATCTGTGGTTCAAAATTCAAATACTGGAACGGTTTAGCATCATGCAAAACAGAGAAATAGTCAAGATTACGACGCCCAACCTCCACAGCGGAGTGGGTTAACAAGAAGAAAAAGGGTTTCCTTAGTTTTAAGCGTTCAAAAAATATTCTATAAGCTGTTCAGTTTAAGTAATATTTGTTTTTCATTTCTAACATTTCCGATAAAGGCTGTGCTTTCCAATACGCCACTATCACAAATAACCGGAATTAAATTTTTTTTGACGTGAAATTGCCTCAGAACCGCGAAAATAAAAGTTATTTTGCGAGGACGCTACTATTAACAATGTTATAAACAATTAAAGTCTCTTTCAGTGTCATTTTCCGTTTGCAGAACGTTTTTTTTTTTTGCCGACTTTTTATGTCGATAATTGTATAATAAATGAATGGGTCAACAAAAGTCTGAAAAATAAAAATTTGAGGTGCACGAAACAGTATTTCGGTGGCTTCGCGGGTTAAAGGGATTTAACCCTTTTCTCCGCCTGATATAGCCGCATACTTCCTGTTGCATATTCTTGATGCATATCTCCTGTTGTTCAGAAGACGTCAATTTAGCAATAACTAACATTTATTATAGGTAGTATTACTTTTAGTTGTGATTCGTTGATTTTTCTAAGATGTTAAACGTTTTTTGCTTTTGTACTTATGTTATTAAGCAAAAGCAAAGTGTTTTTCTCACAGGTCCAACTCAGACTTCAATTGTTTATGACTTTGTTAATAATAGCGTCCTCGCAAAATAATTTAATAATAATTTTTATTTTCGTGTTTCTGAGGCAATTTCACATAAGAAAAAAAAAGAAAAAAAGTGACTAGAGTGGCCTATTGAGAAGCGGCCCCTCGATAAAATTAATAAATTTTTACGATGAACAATTTTAAGATTTTCCAATTTCACAAGTTTTTTTTTTCTGGTTTTATTGTTTTATATGATGCTATATGCATTTATCTGTTTTAATTTCTAACTGTGCCTAGAGCCATGCAATAATTTTTTTTCATTATCCGTAAAGATATCGATAACTTTTACAAAGTATTTATTCTATCTGTACTAGATTTTGGTTATGCCCAACAGATGACTCTGTTCATTGTATGAAAGCGCAAACTCAAGTATTGACACTTCGTTAGTTTTCAAACGTCACATTTGAAGAAATTGCGCCGGTTTTTGGAAGAGTTTTATAAGATGACTCAAAGAGTAATTTAAACTGAATATAATATTAATTTCATTACAGTTCGTTACATTTTGTTTGTTTATTTCGTTAATAGGGAATTGACTCATACTTCACCAAAAAGGTTGTAGCTCCGCAGCCTCCACTAAACACACCAAACAAAAGAAGAGCACTTGCGATATCAAGTGATGAAGGCACTCCCGAAAAACAATCGACTAGCAATAAAAGAGCAAAGGTTTTAAAGAAAGCAGTTAGCTCCAAATTGGAAGACAAATCAAATGTATCCCAGAAAAGGCTCAGTGCAGTCGATATTTTGTCAGTATTCGGTGGTGAAGGCGTACGTGAAAGCAAAAAGCCCGCGAAACCTACGGGCGCAGTTACGAACAGTGATAACCAGGCAAATGAGATTCAAAAGTCTAAAACACCAACAAAGACACCACCTATAAGTGTCAATAGTGAGTCTGTAGAGCCGTTCCGTCGTAGTTCCCGTACTCCAAAGAAATCACAAAAATTAATAGATACCATTGAAAATGCTTCCATTAAGAAAACACCGAAGAAGTCGGCTATTTCGGAGCTGGCCATCGAAGAGCCGGAAAAAATTAAAATTGAAAAGAAAACCCCCGTTAAAAGGAAACTGGCTGAGTTGGTGAAAGTAGTCGAGAAGAAACCATCGCCGGAACCAAAACTAAATTCTTCAATGAAAAATGAGAATACATCATCTGCTAAGAAGTCCGTCAGACCCAAGGAAAGCAAACATTCCGATTTGGAAACGAGTAAGTTGTTTTGTTCCTTGTGGATGTGGTGATATGACTTTCAATTTCAGGTATTCTCTCTGATGAGGAGAGGTTTGAGCGCAAGCGAGTGGCTGCAGTGCTATACCAAAAATTTAAGAATAGAGAGTCTGTGATCAATCCAGGAAGTAAGGAAATTCCAAAGGTAACACGTAGATCGTGGTTTAATTCAATTTCACTATGTTATTTATGGTATTTAAATATTTAAAGTTTATATTGTATGTATGTTTGTATGTACGTGCTGATAAGGAACTAGTTCGGGCACATCGATTGTGATAACGCATTTCGAAAGAACTTATAATAAATACCAGTACAATACTAAAGGTCGGCTGCATATGAATCTTGTAGCAGCTTTGAAACGTACAAACTTGAAGCGTTTCCTTCATGCTTCTAACTATGTTAGATGTTAAAAAATTGGGGTGTATGTACACACTTTGTTTGCTCTCATGATTTGTAGACGCTAGCAGCTAGCACTCATTTTCGTGCTGATTTCGGAGTCAGATATGAAGAGTATCGTTGGTTGAAAACATTGTAGCTACTATTTGGAGTGTACCTGACCATAACCAACAAGCCTCTCCAGTCTGGTCGGCCCTTGGTAAATTGTGACCAGTTGCGCAATCGAAGTTGGTTAAGGTCTATCTCACTTTTGCGCATAACCTTTGGCGGGGTCTTTCTCGAATCGTTCGGATGCGAAACTTGGTTGCCATTGGGGAATCTCAAATCTACAATGCACATTTTTGAAACTACGTCGACGGCGCTGTATAGCGTCATTGAATTTTCTTCCCAAAGCTTGTCAAAGCATGCGAGACCGTTTCGTTCGAAACGACCGAGCTAGTCTTCGGCTTTCGATTGCATTCATATCTTTTCACCATAGATTAGGACAAGGATAATTAAGATCTTGTATAGATACTTCTTAGTTCTTCGGTATCGGACGTGACTAAAACTTAAAGGTATATTTCACTTTAGCCTCAGCAGGCTGTAATGCGAATACACAGAACATGTATAGTGGATCCGTAATAACTTCTCTGTCATTTTCGTCACTTCTGTTTCCATACAAAGAGGGCGATTTCATTCGCACATTCTCTACGGAATGACGACAGATAAAGACATTGTACAAAAGCGGAGAAGAAGAATTGTTTTACATTTTAAGTTAAGTAATTATTTACATATGTATGTACATATATGTATTATCTATTTTCGTGGTACAAGTTAATTGATAAAGCAACTGGATTTTTTTTTTCCCTTGGGTAGGTGAAAATCTTGCATAGACACTATGAGGATCGCAGATGCGTGCTCATAGTAGTGTGAGATTCTTACTTACTAAAATACACCTCACTTCGATATAAATTTGTTAGTTACTGCAACTAAGTAAGGAGTTATCAAACAATTTTTTTTATCACGAACGGAGAGGTCCATACTTCGATGGTTTGGGCACGTCAAACGCATGTCCCCAACTCGGTTTCCAAGACGTGCCATGGAATTCGTGCCATCGGGCAGACGTCCCCTGGGTAGGCCTAGGATGAGATGACTGGACCAAGTCCGAAGTCTCACCTCTATCCGTATGGGGATAGCCACTGAAGAGTTAGAGTCGATGGCGGAAGATCGGCAGATGTGGAGAGTCCACTTAAGCTTCCTAAACTCGCGACCCTCATAGTGGATAAGCGGGCCATTAGAAGATGATGATGATGATGACGAAATAGAGACGTTTGGCAGGTGCATTTTCCATGAAAGTTCCTGCATGTTCCGCTATTAAGACGCGGTTAATTTTTATCGTGCTAAGTCAAAAGGTTTGGCCCTTTGTAGACGGCGCAATACATTTCTTTCGTCCAGAGGTTGTAGGACTGTAGATATTATTAAGGTGTTCGCTTACTCGATTTTTGTGCTTTCGCGCGAAGTTTTTAATTTCATTTTCGACTGTATATCATCATTTCTTGCGTACCACGGTGCATTGACAATTTCTCTTAGCACTTTATTTTCAAAGGTTTGTAGAATATTGGCATTTGTTTTTCTGGCACAACCCCAGAGTTTTATACCATATGTCCATACCGGCTTTAGCACCCAAATTGGTTAACGTGCCATAAAACTAGTCACTTTTTACGTGGATTCAAAATTCTTCCTGGAACTTTATCCCCATATTATCCTCAATGGATTTCCTTAAAGTGTACTCTTATGGGTACTCTTAAAGGTCTTAGCTGTGCCGAGATATTGATGTAACCCAAAAAGCCAATATAATAAGAACACTTTTATTAAAAAAAATAGAATTGTAATTAGGTTGTTTTATTAATTATGTATTTAAAAATGGATTTACTTCAAAATATACTTGTAATGTAAATGTAACAATGTAAATACATAATTTTTTTTTATTTTTAGGGAAAACCAAATTGTCTTGCAGGGCTCTCATTTCTTGTTACTGGTGTTCTTGAATCTATCGATCGGGATGAAGCTAACTCTATAATAAAAGAACTCGGCGGAAAACTAACGGGTACTGTCGGTAAACGATTAAACTATTTGATTGTTGGTGAAGAAGCAGGACCAAAAAAGCTAGCTGTTGCTGAATCACTCGGTATTCCTGTGTTGAGCGTTGATGATTTTTTCAATTTGATAAGGGAAAAATCAAATATGAAATACAAAAAAGATCCAGTTAGAGACTCACCGGAACATAAAATGTCTCCTAAAAAGAAAACTCCTACTAAACACAAATTAAATGGAAAGGAATTCAGTGCCACTAGGATAAAAACAGAAAAGAGAGAACAAGAAAAAGTTCCTAAAACTAAACTTGAGCCAGAAGAATTTCAAATTAAAAGTGACACCAAGCAAGAAACAGCAAATAAAACCACTGATGAAAATAATATTGCATGGGTGGAAAAGTACAAGCCAACTTCTGTGAAACAAATCATTGGGCAACAGGGTCCGGCGAGCAATTGTAACAAGTATGTTAAAATAATTTAATTTTAATTTCGTTTATTACTTAAGGTACGACTAGATTATATAACAAAATGCCATACGTATGTCGTTTTTTTTTTTTGGCATTTTGTCAAGAGCACCAAACTACATTTTTGTGACAAGCGCCTGGTTAATCTGCATCTGGAATGTAATCGGATAAAAATTATTTGTGCCAGTCAAAAACTGTCAATTAGCAATTTAGACGACTGGCATAAATAAGTAAAGTGCCAGTTGTGCCAGTACATTGTTCATTGAACTGTAAAAAAATATGTAAGTCCGTTTGAAAAGTGTCAAGAAAATGCCAAGTTTCGCTTTTGTAGCCCTACCATATAAATGTAATATAGTCCAATATCTCGCCGAACTCCTTCCAAGACTGCTGCTTAGGTGCTTTAACAGCCAGCTTGCAAGTTCTTCGCGCTTCCATGTACCGGTTTCGAGAAGCTGAATCCTCCAAGTGTATCCACACCTTAAAGGCTTCTTTCTTTTTTCTGATGGCTTCTTGAACTCCGGGTGTTTTAAGGTGGCGCTACAGTCCGGGGTGGACATGGGTCTCAACCAACAAGCGTCTCTAACTACCTCAATCTTTAGCCAGCTGAGCTGCCTCCAGTCTCGCACGCCTAGTTGGTTGAGGTCCCCTTCCACTTGCGTGCACCACCTAAGGCGCGGTCTTTCCCCACTGCGCCGTTTCTCAGGGGTGGATTCTAAGATTCCGGCCCGCACTGGCGTCCATCCGCTTTAAATGACCCAGCCACCTCGGTCGTAGGACCTTCAATCTTCTGCCTAAGTCGAAGTCGCTGTACAGCCCGTACAGTTCATAGTTGTATGTATCTCGTCTTCCACTCACCTTCTATGCAGACGGGATAGAAGATAACCCAAATAATCTCGAAACAGCGTAGAGCAAGCTCATTCGTTTTTGACAAGGTCTAATCCTCTTCGCCATAGAGCAGGACTGGAATGATTAAGATCTTATAAAGTGTAGTTTTCGTTGTTCGAGAGGGCTTTGCTGCTAAATTGCCTTGTTAACCCAATGAAAGATCTTGCGATTGGTGTCATTGTCTGAATTGATAGCAGAACCTAGGTAGACAAAGTATTTAACTACCTCAAAGTTATATTTGTCTACGGTAACGTTCTGTTCGAGACGACGATGGTGTTGTGCTGTGTCTTTTTTTGTTTCATCTTGCCCTCATTGACCGTTAAGTCCATCTGCGCTTTCGTCTCAATATCCACGAACCTGCCAGTGACATCTCACTGCGTTCTTCCGTTTATATCAATATCGTCAGCGTGTGCGAGTAATTGGACGGACTTTTGAAAGATTATGCCTCTGGTGTTGGCGCGTGAGTTTTGCACTATTCTTCGAAGGGCGATGTTGCAGACGTCGCATGACAGCGCGTCGCTTTGTCTAAATCCTTTTTTTGACATCAAAGGCCTTGATGAGGTCTTGATTGACTTGGATGGAGCAACGCACATCCCGCACAAAGGGACGAGTTTGACAGGGATGCCAAAACTAGACATTGCTCTGTATGATGCTCTCATACGCGGCCTTAAAATCGATGAAAAGGTGGTAGGTATCGATTTGAAGTTCCTGGGTTTTCTCCAAGATCTGCCGCAGTGTGAATATTTGGTCGACGGTGGACTTTCTTGGGCTAAAGCCACACTGATATGGTGCGACTATGTTGACGAACGACTTCAGGCGTCTAGTCTAATTGCTACATATATATTTAAATGCTTCTTAACTTTTTCGGAAAATTGCATAAGGATATCTTTCGTTACCTGGGTATATCTTTCATAACATGTAAATACATTCTTGTATTGAACGCAATAAGATTATGTAACCGTAGATAGGCGAAAGGTACAATGTGCCCAATACCTAGACAGATCTGATCTATTGGGTTGTTTCTTCTAAAGCGAGAGTAAATTAGTATTGTTATCCATAACGTCACAGGCTTATACGCCAAGACGCCACACCGCTTCTCATTCTATATTTATAGATGCTACAGGCATGTCCCGCCGTGTTTTAAAAATACTGGTCCATTCCGGGCTCATTTCTGTTATGACATTGATGCCATTGCGAATTATGGTCGGTTTAATAAGCCTAGACGGCTTATTAGTAGTTATGGGTTAGTAACTAGAGCCTGTGGTATGACAATAGACCCATTTAGGTCTATGTGTGTCTACCTGCAAGTTCGAGCAGTCATCCTAATCTACATAATTGCTCGATAACTTTACAAGAATTGATATGTCCGTCTTTCAATAAGGCCATTCGCAATAACAAATGCTCTTATTTCAATACAGAGAAGCAATTTATACGCGCCATTTGCTTCTGGAACGCCACTGAGAAGGAAGCGTTGAATGCACAGGATAAATTCATCAAGACACATCACACTATTCTTACGTACAAATGCTATAAAACAAGTTTCTATCAATTAAAACTTTATGCTTTTCTTTATAGACTCATACATTGGCTAACAAAATGGCATACAAATCATAGTGGGACAAAAAAATTGCAGAAACCCAATCCCTGGGCTAAGAATGATGACGGTAGTTTTTACAAAGCGGCTCTCTTATCAGGTCCACCTGGAGTTGGTATGCAAACAAAGAAAAAGTTTTATTTCTTTAAAAAATCGAATAAAAAATATTTAAGGTAAAACGACTACTGCCAACCTTGTCTGCAAAGAATTAGGCTTCGATGTTGTAGAATTCAACGCTTCAGACACGCGTAGCAAGCGGCTTCTTAAAGAAGAAGTCTCCGAGTTGTTATCCAACAAATCCTTATATGGCTATTTTCATGGAAATACTCAGGCAGTATCTAAGAAACATGTTCTTATAATGGACGAAGTAGATGGAATGGCTGGGAATGAAGATCGTGGGGGCATTCAAGAATTGATAGCACTTATTAAAGATGCACATGTACCAATCATTTGCATGTGTAATGATCGAAATCATCAAAAAATGCGTTCACTTGTTAATTATTGTTATGATCTGCGTTTTAGTAGACCACGATTGGAACAAATTAAGGGTTTTGTTAAGAGTATATGTTTTAAAGAGAAAGTTAAACTAAGCTTTGAGAAAATTGATGAAATAATTTTGGCAACCAACAATGACATACGTCAATCTGTAAACCATCTTTGTTTGCTAAGTGCTGGCAAGGAAACAGAAATCAAAGGCAATGACGGAAAAACGGCACAAAAAGACTTGAAAATGGTGAACATACTAATAAATATTGTTGATTTTCTTTACACATTTAATTTTTTTTTGTAGGGTCCTTGGGAAGTTATTCGGAAAGTGTTCTCTGTTGATGATCATAAGACTATGTCACTGATGGACAAAACTGATCTGTTCTTTCATGACTATAGTATGGCACCACTTTTTGTACAACAAAACTACCTTGTGGTGTCTCCATGTGGACCAAAGTCAGTAAAGTTACATGAAAAGTCATGTGTTTATATTTTATTTATTTTTCTTTTTTTTACATAGATCAGAAGTGCTTAAAAAGGTTGCACTAACAGCTGATGCTTTAAGCCTAGGAGATCTGGTAGATCGGCGAATACGATCGAATTCTGCATGGACATTATTACCAGTACAAGCTGTATTTAGTTCACTTCTTCCCGGTGAATATATGGAGGGCCACTTTACGGGACAGATTCATTTTCCTGGTTGGCTGGGAAAATATTCCAAGACAAATAAACGAAGTAGATTAGCTCAAGAGATCCACGATCACACAAGATTGCGAACGTCTGGTTCTCGTCTTTCTATCAGGATGGATTATGCATCGTTTCTTTTGTCGAGTATTGTGCGACCATTAAAAGAAAATGGCCTTGAAGGCGTTGAGGAAAGTTTGAAGGTCCTCCAAGAATATCGTCTGTTGAGAGAAGATATAGATTCGCTTGTCGAGTTAACTTCATGGCCGGGTAAAAAGAGTCAAATGGATGCGGTTGATGGCCGCGTTAAGGCTGCTCTAACTAGGGCGTATAATAAAGAAGTTCTTCCATATTCCTATTCTGCGGTTACAGCAGTGAAGAAAAAGAAAGCTGAAGCAGCTGAGGGGAATGAACTTATGGATGTAATGGAAAATGAAGAAGAAGGAGCAGAAGTAATTGAGTCTGAAGAAGAAGATGATAATACTTTGGAAAATGATAATCTCATAAAGGTAGAGTAGAATTTAATATTTACATTATGGTGGCTTTAATGGGTGTGGTACTACTCGCTTTTTATTATTTCGTCGCGGTAACTTAACAGTTCTTTATTAAGCTTTTAAATGATTCACGTTTTGTTATTTCGTAACCTTCGTTTGGAAAGTTTTTATTCTTCATCCAGTTTCGCATGCTTAGTTGGTTCCACTTGCTTGCGTCACCTGAGTCGAGAACTTCCTCTACTGTGTCGTCCCTCGGGGGTTGTTTCCATGCGCCCTACATGACCCAGCCATCTCAGTCGTTGGACCTCCACTTTTCTGGCTGAGTTGATGTCGCTGTAGAATTCGTCCTTGTATCTTCTCCTTAACTCACCGTCTATGCAGACGGCACCAAAGATCACCCGAATAACTTACGTCCAAGAGCGACCCGATCTACTTTTGACAAAGTTCATGCCCCTGCTCTGTAGAGCAGGATTGAAATGACTAAGGTCTTTGCTAGTCAATTGTCTTTTTAGCTCAAGAAAGCTGCTATTAGCAACGTTATTCTTCATTTGATCTCAGCGCTGATATTGTTAGCTGAATTTATAGCGGAGCTAAGGTTGGCGAAGTCCCTAACTACCTCAAAAACGTCGAGCAGAGTTTGACGTTTGTGATAACTTCCAAATTTTCGATTGCAATTTTTTTTATAATAAGCGCGCACTAAAGGGATCATGACTACCCTTAAACGAGAGTAGGGGCATTAGGGAAATTAGGGGAGAGACGAAGGAGATACTGATGCACGTTGGTCTTAAATGCTTGCGGGTTGTAGCAATGAGGATGCTGTTCAATCAAAATTTCACTCAAAAATCACATTTAACTAGTTACTTTTTGCATTCCAAATCCATATCGTACAATAATGAGCATCTAATATTACAGTTCATAGACTGCAAAGTCATTTTTGGTATGTATAGAGTGTCGTTTCCACGATATTTTCAGGGTGTGAATTTTCACTATTTCAACATATTGCGCGAGTGTGTATGGATTCATATTTGATAACCTTCTAGTTTTTACTTATCAAATGTTATCGCAATGATAGTTTAAAGGGACCCGGTAGTCTAGAATAGAAAAGAATAGAAAAAATCGATTTTTTTTTATTTTGATTTGATTTGACAATAGTTTAGGTTCTACAGCCTAGCGAACGAGTGGCCCGCCTCATGAATGGACGCATACCTGAATCTTTAAATTCATTTATCTCGAAACCACTTTTTTCTGCACGGCGGGATGTAGAAAAAAAAAATCTCAAATCTCAAATTTTAATATGTTATTCAGAAAACCAGTGGCTATGGCCGAAACCAACAAAAAAGTTTTATCTTAATAACTTCTTATTTTTTACGTAAGAAAACTAGTGAAAAAAAGCCTGTTTTCGATGTTGAAATCTTTAAGAGCGCGCCATTTTGTCAAAAAATTTTTTATTTTTTTTCTTTTGGTTCCTACATTCTTATAATTCATATAAATTAATAATCTATTCTACTTTTATTTTTCCGATGAGTGAAAGAGCAAAATTTCACCCGCCACCCAGGTACTTTTTTTTTTAAGAGGGTCATCTTCAACGCCATTTTTTTAATACTTCAATTTTTTTTTCAATTATTATAAAACTTTTTTTGTTTGCTTCGTAACTGTTATAATATGCCTACAAAGTTTAAATATCGTTGTTCATTAGTTTTACCTTCCAAAAAATCCTAAAAATTCCTCAAATTCACGGGCACTAGACCACCGGATCCCCTTAATGTTGACAGTTCAACAATGGCGCAAAATTTAAAATGACACCTCTTGTTGGAAGTCTATCCGACTTCCGTAATATTTTGAATCTGTCAAGATTTTGAGAAATCTAGTTTGTTCGCACATCAGGTAGGCAAAGCGGTTTAGCGAGCATTTAAATCACCAACTTCCCAAAAAAAGTTCTAAAACAAACGCTTTGGTTGATAACATTGATGCAACCCACATAAATTGTGAGTTTGTTGAAGTACAATCGTCCCCAAGTGCTTGTAAATTAACTCCATGGTTCATTTGAATTTGCCAGAGTTGAACAAACTAATGTTGTACGGGCCATTCTTAAAATAAGATTAAAACCTGTCAGTTTCGATGCAATCCATCCCCATTTTATAAAAATGATTTTGACGTACATTCTCCCAGCGGTAACAAACATTTTAACACTATAATAACCACATCAACTTTTCCAGTATCTAAGAAAGCTGCGAAAATAATTCCAGTGCTGAAAAAGAAAGCAACCAGTAGCTTGCCTGCGAAATACCGACACATTGCAACACTCCGCTATGTGTCAAAGGTCTTGGAGAAGTCTATTCACTTTCGAATGTCAGGCTACCTTCAACGAAACAATTTACTCTGCCCGCATCAATCTGGGTTTCGACAATACCACAGTTCCACTTCAGCATTGCTTAAGATAACGGATGATATTCGGCTGGATTTGGTCGAGAATGTGACCTATAAACACCATGAAGATCTGAGAAAACTTCTGAACTGGTCTGAAGACAATTTCCTATTACTTAAACCAAATAAAACCAAATGCCAAGTCATTAGCAGAAATCATCTAAACACTACCTGCTTTCTTAACATACATCTTGGAAAGATTGTGTCGATAAAGCCAAAAACCTAGAATGACCATATTTGTGGCTGCCAAAAAAATCTTTCCCTGTCGCAGAGCTACTAACCATTGGAACACAAGAACACGCAAGAACGCCACTCGCTCCAATTATTGCTTATAGTTGTAAAGTTCTTTGTTGCAATAGTGCACTTATTAATCGTAAACTCCAGGTTGCATTTAACAATGTTACCCGTTACGTTTATGGACTGAAGCGTTTTGACCATGTTACACTAAAACATTCTTGGTTGTTCACTAGATAAGTATCTTGACTTTGTGCAACTAAGTATGAAATTCACACAATATCTTAACCACCACGCAGCCTTTTATTTATACGAAAAATTACACTTTTCACAATTACAACGCTCTTTGAGCTTGTTTCTGTCCCGCGTTGCATACCAGGTCTCGCAACGCCAGTTCTTTGTTCACGGCGATGCCCTCCCCCTACGCGTGAGAAGGCTCTATAAGGCGAACAATTTTGGTGATATTCTCTTTCGGCACATTGCAGATAACACGTAAATAGAGAAAATACTATTTTGAGTAAATTATTTGTTTTTCTTTCTCTCTCCGTTCTATTGTAATTTTTATTTTCTAACATTTGCTATTTACTCAACGAATGTAAAGTCAATTGTGATTATGTTAGTTTAAATTTGAACTTTCATGATGTAAAGTCTACTATAAATGCTCTTGAAATAATTAATAAATATGGGGTATGGAAATATATATAGATTGAGTATACTAATCAAGTGCCTTGTTTCAGGCTAAGAAAAAGGCTGTGCCATCATCATCAAAGGCATCAACTTCAAAGTCTTCAGCAGGAAAGAAGACAAGCTCGTCTGGAAAACCGAAGGTTGCTGCAAAAAAGAAAAAATGAAAATAGTTTACTGGTCAAATCATTTGTATTTTTATTTCTTGGTCAATAAAAATAAAGAAATTTAAATTTACTTCGAAACTTTAAATTAAACATTGTTCCACTTGGTTGGGTTGAAATTTAGTCTTATGCACATACATACATATGTAAACGTACGTTTCCGTGGTGAAACGAACAGCTTGCAATACTTTGGAAGAAAGTAAGGAAACTCTTCAATCTCGCTAAATACAACGAAGAGGTGGGACGAGTATAGGTTCGCTGCACTACAGAATACAATGTTGAATTAGAACGTTCGAAACGGGCTGCTTGGAGAAAACATTGCTAATATGTCAGTAGCTGCAGGAATCTTTAGGGCGCTAATTAAAAACCACTCAAATTGGGTAGGATTAATGAATAAAACTGATGGCACTTACACGACGAACCGTAAGGATACACTTGCAACCTTCTTTCAAGTGCATTTCTCAGGGAGTTGACCACAGGGTCTGAATTGCCAGTAGAGTAAATAGCTTATCAGGCATCTTCAGCCCTGATAAGATTTAATGGGCAGAGGACTCATTCAAACCATATAAAGTCCCAGGTGGTGACGGTATATTTACGTCACTTCTACAAAATTACTTATTTAGAGCAAGTTGCAACTGGGGATACATTACATTGACAGGAGACAGGTAAATGTGATTTTCGTTCTCAAACTAGGCAATAGGCCAAGCGAGCTGCCTAAATCTTACAGCTTTATCTGTATGGAAAGACTAATAGATGTCTATATCAGAGACCGGCTATAGATGTCTTCCCTTCTGCATTTGAGTCAATATGCGTACAGGAAAGACAAATCTACGGAGGATGCCCTTCACCATCTAGTCAAAGAGATAGAAAAGGCGAACAACCGTTCCAGGGAAATAGCACTATGTGCCTTTCTAGACATCGAGGGCGCTTTCGATAAAACTGGCTACCACTCGATACATATACCAAGGGCAATCAGTACTAGAAGAATCGAAAACTTGACCAATCAATGGATAAGGCCTATGTTGTAAAGTCATATAATAACTTCTTCAAGGGGAGTGTCAGTGTCAGGAGTTCTCTCTTCTCTTCTGTGGTCTTTAGTCAAAATCCACAGATTTGGCTACAAAGCTAATGATTATGCTGATGCCCTAGCAATTATTATTAGTGGTAAGCATTACTGGACGATCTCTAATGGCAATGGTGCAACATTGAAGAACTCTCTATCAATCATTGCAAGACTGTTCTAGTGACTTTTTCGAAAAGGAAATTGGTCAATATCGGAACTATCATCATCAACGGTACCACTTTAGGGTATTTCAACGTGTCTTGGATAGACGCTTAACTTAGAATGCACATATTAAGTTCGCGGCTGATCATGCCTCTAGAGCCTTATGGGCTGCTCTGCGTTTCTACGGCAGAACTTGGTGTCTAAGTCCCACTGGTTGAAGATTTCGATAGTTAGACCCATAACAACATATGCGGCCATAGTTTGGTGGTCAAAAGTACTTGAACGAACGTTGGCAGTGTAGCTTGATAAGCTACAAAGAATTGTCGGTCTCGGTATTACAGGTACTATGTGTGCCTGCCCCACTTCAGCTCTAGAGGCTGTCAGCGGGCTCTTACTGAATATGCTACAGTTGTTTTGTAGACTTGGAGAAAACATATTATCGGGTTCATCGAGGTAAACTCTGGAACATACTGCAGGAATATGGGATTGACGGTTCGCTTCTAAGGGTCATTCGATTTGTATACACAAACTACAAGAGCTATGTTGGGGTGAATGACGTTAAATCGACACCGTTCACTGTGGGCGTTGGACTTCGCTAGGGCTGCGCTTTATCATATTCATTTACTTTGTGTATATGGATTGAATGTTACGGCGCAGTCGGGGCGAGGAATGGTTCAAATTGGAAGACTAAAGGATAAGTTATCTACTTTAGCACACTTGACAGGTTTGTAGTCGTCACATGCCATCTTGCATTTCTATTTTGCTAAACGTTACCTAATTTGAAGGATTACTATAGAACCAGGGATGTTTTCGTCCTCGTCGTTAATTAGGTATTCATTATTTGCTTAACGGTTTGATTAACGATGTTCTTATGATAAAAAACACAAAATTCAATATTCATTATGTCACAGTGTGTCGCTAAAACGATTTGTCGAATTAGCATATTAAGTTTGATGCGGATACCTCCTTAGAAGTCTCATTAAATGGCATGAAATGATTGTTGCTGCTTAATTCTAAACCGTATTGATCGAAATCCCTTTGCATTTCATTAATTTCAAACGAGTCCTGTGGTGCCGACTTGTTGTTCTCAAATTAAAACGGATTTTTCTTTATACCATTTTCGTTAGAGTCTATTTTGGATTTTTATATGAATTAAACAGGCGAGAAACGGTTCGAATTGGGAGACATAAGGAGAAGTCATCTGCTTTTCGCTGAGGACTTGGTCATTCTGGGATCCACCCAGACGAACTTCAGCGGGCACTTGGCAGGTTCGTAGATGTCTGTGTTGAAGCTGGGATGGGGGTAAACGTGAACAAATCAGAGGCAATGGCAATTTCCCGAACGCCTGTTCAATGCACTCTGCATGTTGGTGGAATTCCATCGAAACAATACTGAGTTGTCCTGTAGGATTGGTCACACTGGGACAATTTGAAGACAACTTGGTCAATCTGTTATTAGAAGGGCTGAACTTGGCATCGGAGCTAAGCTATAGTTCATTAATTCAGATTGTTCCTACCCTTATCTATGGTTATGGCACCATATGTATGGCACTCGATGTCGAGCAGGTACTTCTTCGAACGGAGAGGTCCATACTTCGATTGTTTCGGCACGCCAAACACATGACCCCAATTCGGCTTCTAAGACGTGCCATGGAATCCGTGCCATCAGCTAGGCTAGGAAGGCCCAGGATGAGATAGCCCCTAACGATTTAGAGTCGATGGCGGAAGATCAAGAGATGTGGAGAGTCCACTTAAGCACCCTAAACCCGCAACCCGCATAGTGGATAAGCCGGCCATTGGAAAATGATGATGATGATGATGATCTTAGTCATTTTCTGAGGTTTATACAGGGTTTTGCAATAAGAGCGCTACAAAAGTTTTTTCAAATAAAACAAAAACGGTTTTGGATATTAATGAAATTCTTTATTCCTGTGAAAGTACGTTCGATGTCATTATGTATGAAACTCGATTTCTTTTGCATGGCCACCACGGGCACGCTTGCAGAAGTCCAGAAGCTGAACCCAATTTTCGACGGTTTTCAAGCATAAATCGGCCGATACTGCTGCAATTCATCAATTGTCGCTGGCTTGTTGGCATAGACCATAGACTTGACGTAGCCCCACAGGAAATAGTCTAACGGCGTCAAATCGCACGACCGAGGCGGCCAAGCGACTGGACCATTTCGTGAGATAACACGTTCTCCAAACTTGGTTTCCAATAAATTGATTGTGACATTCGCTGTGTGGCTTGTGGCGCCGTCGTGTTGGAACCACATGTCCTCCAAGTCCATATCATCCAATTGGGGCCAAAAATATTCGGTTATCATTGAACGGTAGCGATCCCCATTCACAGTAGCGTGCCGGTCTTGATCATCACGGAAGAAGTACGGCCCAATGACGCCGCCGGCCCATAAACCACACCAAACCGTAATTTTTTCGGGATGCAATGATGACTCATGGAGTACGTGTGGATTGCTGCCTGACCAATACCGCATATTTTGTTTATTGACGAAGCCATCCAGCCAGAAATGAGCCTCATCGCTGAAGATGATTTTTCGATGAAAATCCGAATCATTTTCAAGTTGTTGCTCAGCCCAATTCACGAACATACGACGCTTCTGGTGGTCAAGCGGCTTCAGTTCTTGCGTCAATTTAATCTTGTAAGGATGTAGGCCAAAATCTTTTCGCAAAATTCGCCACAACGACGTCACAGAGATGCCCAACGCTTGAGAACGACGTGTGAGAGACACATTTGGGCTTTCTGCAACTGAAGCCTCAGCGGCAGCAATATTCTCAACACTACGCGCACTTCTTTGTCTCACTGGCACGAGAACATTTTGTACTGTGCCTGTGGATTCAAATTTTTCCACTAGACGCTCAATTGTTGATCTGCTAGGACGATTATGACGACCATAAATTGGACGTAGCGCTATTAACGTTGAGGCAACTGACTCCGAATTTCGGTAGTAAATTTTAATAATTTCGACTCGTTGTTGGCTCGTATATCTTTCCATCATGAAATGGTAAACCTTACTGAAGAGAAATGTCAAAAAACCGCAAGAAAAATATGGCGTCGTTTGCTGTCCCTGTCGCTCTACTTTTGTAGCGTCCCTATTGAAAAACCCTTATTATTATTTGAGTAATTCTAACTTATCAATACTGCACTTTCGGCTTCAGGTAATTCCATTTCATAAATAATTACTTATAAACACAATGGATATCGTTAAGCATGTCACAAGCCACGCATCAACTGATTTAAATACTTTAGTTAGGTTAGGTTTGCGGATTGATGAAGTCGATATGGATCCTCCTCATCTCTCTTACGATTATGTAGACTTTGTGGCACCCATTAATTACCTTCTTTCTTCCGTGGGTCTACTTTTATGATGTTAGCCATCCAGTTGCCTTAGCAAACTTGAGCAGATTCGATAAATGAAATGGCATGAATGTTATTGAAGATAAGTTTTCTTATATTACAGACGTTTAGGCAGTGACAGAAACAATGTTTTGTCACAGTCACGGACGATAAGGAGAAAAGCCAAACAGTAACTGTGTGTGGTTTCGAGTGAGAAACACTTATTTACTACTATTATATATTACTTACTGATATATCCTTCCCCAGCAACGGGAGGATTTTGAAAATGTTTGGCCTATGTTCATTCCTTAGGCTTAAGCTATCTTCGATTTCATCGAAATCGGTTCAGCGGTTTAGTCGTGAAAACGTAGCAGACAGAGACTCTTTCGCATTTATAATATTAGTATGGATGGCCTCACAGTTCGGAATTGACATAGAACTCAATAAACTAGCTAATTGCTTTCGCATGCAAAGTTATTTAGTTAGTTGAGGCTCCTTTTCCACTTGCGGAACCCCCTAAGCAGGGAAGACCCTCTACTGCGCCGTTTCGCTTCACAGATATTCCAGCTCGGATCCCTGGTGTTTATCCGTCCTAAGTATCCTAGTCATTTCAGTCACTGTATAAGGAATTTTGACAATGGCGCTGCTGTAAAGCCTATATACAGTTCGCCGTTGTGTCTTTTCATTTATTTACTGTCCATGCAGACGGGCTTACATATAGATCATTATGAGTGAAAACCAACGGTCCGCGCTCCCAGTAGCGGGAGTTGCGGACACAAACATAACAACAGCCGATGTGACTGAGACATGTGGTCCGCCAGGAGCGGCCGAAGGTTCCGTCAAGCAACGGAGAAAACTCAGGCCCACACCGAACTTGGTCAAGCGCCCCTCGCTATCAGCTTCAGTAGAAATGCTGCCTACGAAAGTGAGCGAAGGGGCGCCATCCATAGCGTCAACATCGACAGCAGCAACAGCAAAGCAAATGATGGAAGACTACCCGTACGTCTCCGACGATGGGGAGGGCCACTATGCCGGGTTAGGCAACAGCTTCGCCTCGCTGGCGACAACTGACGAGGAAGAAGAAATAGAGGAGATGGAACGCCTTAAAAGAAGCATCCACGTACAGCAGCAACGAGTCATGGCCATTAAAGCCAAGCTAGATGCGAGGAGGGTGAAGGAGACCCAAATTGAGCTCCAGCGCTGCCAACAAGAACAACAACAACAGCAGCAGCAAAATTTGCTTCCAATGAAGCAACGACAGCAACCACTGCAATCTAAGCAGGTGCAGCAGCAGGCCAAGCAGCAGCAGAGGCTGCCGCAAAAACAGCAGCCGAAGACGCAACAACAACAACAACAGCAGCAGCAGAAACAACAACAGGACCAGCAACAACAACAAAAACAACAACAAAAACAACAGAAGACCGCGAAACCAAAGGTGCCACCAATCAACACATATAAGATTGAGCTTAAGGATACCATTGAATTATGTAAGTCGGCCATAGGTCAAAATTTTTATGTTAAACGTATAAGTGAGGACAGACACGCGTTACATTGCAACACTATTGAACAATACCGAATCGTTAAAAATTTACTTAAAGAGACGACGACGGAGTTCTTTTCCTACACCCCGAAGGGGGATAAGCTGCAAACGATGCTGCTTAGGGGATTAGAACCGTCCACAGAGTCAGGGGAGCTCCTAGAGATGCTCAGAGGGTTCGAGACTGATGATCTCAAATTCGTAGGAGTTAAGCCATTCATCAAGGCAAGAGCAAAAAGGGAGAAGCGGAAATTACCGTTCTTCCTGGTACAGCTCAGCCCCAACAGCAAATTGGATGGTCTAAGGAAGATTAAGGTCCTGGACTACCAAGTTGTTACTTGGGAAAAAGTAAAGAGGAGCGACAGCATTCTTCAATGCGTTCGCTGCCAAAGGTTCGGGCACGCCGCGTCGAACTGCGAAATGCAGCCTCGATGCGTGAAGTGTGGTAAGAACCACAAGACGGAGGAATGTTCTCTAGGTAAAGAGGGGGAGGCTGATAGGAGTCAACTCAAGTGCGTACTATGTCGGAACTCGGGACACACCGCTAACTATCGGGGTTGTCCTAAGTTCCAGGACATGAAAAGAGAAAATCTGGCTCGCCAGAGGAAACCCGTGGAGAAACGTCCACCGGTCCCAGCTCCCATTCGTACTCAAGCCGTCACGCCCCAGACAACCTACGCCCAAATGGCGTCAGGTCGGGGTACCACGGTACAGAAAACTCAACCGAAGGTTGCTCCACAGGCCCCAGTGTCTCGAGCGCCTCCGGCTGAGGGTGACTTGCTGGCTATCTTGCTCTCTATCCAAGGGCAGATGGGCCAGCTCCAACGTCAGATACAGGAGCAGGCGACGCGGGTGGACCAGATATACGCGCTTCTGCCGAGCCTAGCGCACCTCCAGTCGTAATGGGTACGCCGGCGGAGAATTCCCTGAAGATCCTCTCAGTGAATGTGAATTCACTGATTAGGATCGAACGAAGAGCTGTACTTTTTAAACTGTTAGAAGACTGTAGCCCAGATGTGCTTTTGGTTAGCGAAACTAAGCTAAACCAGAAACACAAACTGCGGCACAATAAATTTGATATTATAAGGAGAGACCGACCCAACTCCACCCAAGGAGGAGGTGTCGCGATCTTCATTAGAAAAGATCTGAGGTATAAGGTCGTGTACAGTGGTGAAGTGCGGCGGTTCCGGGAGCTAGAAGCGTGCATCGTGTGCATCCCCCTCCATAGTGGAAGGAAGATGTACATGGTCGCCGTCTATGCGCCTGAAGCTACTCAATCTTCTGTATTTATCTCAGAGCTCGAGACGCTTTTTCGAATACTTAGGCTGGAGTCGGCAGAGAATTATTACCTCATGGCCGGCGATTTTAACGCGAAACATAGAGATTGGGGAAATAACGTACCTAATCCTAGAGGGAACCTACTATTCAATTGGTGGGGTCTGCACAGTGTCGAGTATAGACTCGATTTGAAGGCATCAGACGCTCCGTCGTACCCCAGGGGCGGTTCCTATTTGGATCTTTTGCTGTTCGACGTACGATTACAACTGACCGACACGGACAGACAAACTATAAACTGTCTGCACACTTTTGAGTATGACAGTGACCATTGCGGTTTTAGTGCCGAAGTACGAATCCCGAACGAAATTGCGGAATTAGAGGAGTTCGTTCAAACGTATCCCTACAACTACAGTAGGACGCGCTGGACACGCTTCTCCAGGGTTTTAACAAGAGCACTCTCCTCGAACTCGCTCTACCCACCGACCAACAGAAACCTGTCAAACGAGGAGATTGACAGGTACTTGAAACGACTGGACGACACTTTAAAACGAACGATGAACAGTACGATACCACGGTACCGACAAACTGACACGAACGTTTTCCGCAACGCGACTATTGACGCACTCCACGAACATAAGAGTAGACTGCTGTCGAGACTAAAAACCTTGTACAGACGGTTTACTGACCGACAAAACTCTGAGGTTAGGACACTGAAGGCGTTGATCAAAAACCTCCAACAGTTGATCAAAGAAAATTACAGAGTTGCTGTAAACTTGCACTGGAACACCAAGATTCGGGCTGTAAAGTCCAACAACCCGAGCATGTTCCCGCAAATAAATAAAATATTTCGGAGAAATAATCTCAGCGACCTTCCGGTTCTTAAAATCCCTCGAACGACGGAGAACGAACAAACACTGGTAACAGCAGGCATCGATCCGAGGAACGCAGCCGACGATGACAACTTTTTTGTGATCGAAGATCCGCAGGAGAAGGTTGAGGTCATAGGGGCAACTTTCCAGGAAGTGTATAAGGTGAATGCTAGCATTTGCCCAAACCACGACCTGGAGAATCGCGTCCTTGTGCACAACTTCTACCTTCGAAGTGATATAGAGCACTGGCGATCTGAGAATACTGGTTTCACCGTGTTCAGTGACGATAACATGGCAAATAGCGCCATCGCCGACGAAAGGGTCCATCCCCCGTTCATATCGGAGGTAGAGCTCCAGCAGATCTTTTCATCACTGAGAAAGAAGAAATCAGTGGGTATTGATGGAGTGTCGAACATTGTGCTTCGACACCTCCCTCAGGAAGCGGTGAACATTTACACCACCCTGTTCAACAATGCGCTGAATAATGCCCATTATCCGGCGCACTGGAAGACAGCGGTGGTGCATCCCATCCCTAAACGGGATAAAGACACCTCCAATCCGGGAAATCTCCGGTCGATAAGCCTCCTGCCGAACATCAGCAAAGTATTCGAGAAGGTAATCCATAGGGCTTTGAATAAGTGGGTTGAGGACAAAAATATTATTCCGGATAACCAATTCGGTTTCAGAGCGGGGCGTGATACCATACATGCCGCGTCTAAACTGGTATCGGATATCCAATGGAACAAAAGTAAGAAACAATGCACGGGTGCCTGCCTGATTGACTTGGAGAAGGCCTTCGACACCGTATGGCTAGAGGGACTCTTCTACAAGTTGAGCAGGCTGGGCATAAGTAAACCACTGCTGTACATGCTTTGTAACATGCTCACCAGTAGACGGTTCATTGTGAAGAATGGCAATGTGACGTCTGCTAGGACATTTGAAATCAAAAACGGTCTTCAACAAGGTTCGGTTAATTCACCGATCCTCTTCAATATATTCACGAGTGATCTGATAGGTTCTCTTCACCATGCAATTGCGTACGCAGACGACTTGATAGCGTACAGATCAGGGTCGAAGATCGAGGTCATTGTGCTTCTCTTGCAACGTGACTTCGACAAAATCCAGCGATATTGCGACGACTGGAAGTTGAAGATCAACTTCCAGAAGTCGGAAACCATTCTGTTCAGGACGTCGTTGGCTGGGGCCTCTAGGGATACCCGGCGGAATTGGCGGAAATTCTCCATCATTGGACCGCACGGGCGGCCATTAGCGAGTAGAAGTGTGGTCAGATACCTCGGGATCTGGCTAGATCAGTATCTGTATTTTAACAAACATATAGATGCTGCTCTGGCCAGAGCCAGGGGTGCTTTCGCCCTTACAAAGAGACTGTTTCACAGCAGCCAACTCGATGCGAGGGTGAAGGTAATCTGCTACATGGCCCTCATTCGGCCCATGCTTGTGTATGGTTGTCCCGTGTGGTTCAACGTTGGAGCGGGTTCGATGGAAAAGATTCGGGTGTTTGAGAGGGCTTGCCTCAGGGCTTGCCTTCGTTTATACAGAACACCAGAGTCCGAGTACATAAAATATTATTCCAACAAGGTCCTATACAACAAGGCGGACCTGATCAGAGTGGATAACTTCGTTATTGGGTTGACTCGGAGGCACGTTGCGAGGGCAATGACCGCGGTCAACAGCCTGATCTTCGGGGCTCACTACCCCAATGTGGAGTACCACGAGAGTGTGCGCCTTAACGGCTTCGTTCCACCAGAGGCATTTGTCCATTTTGATCGGCTTGGGCTGATCCAGGATAGGTTAGCGGTACCGCTAATCTTCCACGTCGCTCGTTCAGCCGCTGATAGGCGGCTCAACTACGACCGAGACATCGCTCGGAGCACTGGGGAGCGCCTCCGATTCAGTAGGGCGGTATCGGAGCGGGATGTTGCAAATTGCAACTTTCTGGTGGCTTTTGGAGGAAGAGGGAGCTCCCTCGTCGGTCTCTCTCAGTTCTGGCTAGCCCACTTTGGGCAAAGCTGGCCGCGTTGAGTACGCGTGACATCGGTCAACTGTCTTTTTTGTCGTTTGGCTTAGTGTGTTCAGCCTGGCCGGCTTACATAGTCTTAAGGTATTCTTAAGCTTAGGTTAGGTGGCTTAGTTTTAAGTTAGTTTTAAGGTTTATACAACACGGTCAAAGCCTTGAGGACCAAAAAAAAAAAAAAAAAAAAAAAAAAAAAAAAAAAAAAAAATTAAAAAAAAAAAAAAAAAAAAAAAAAAAAAAAATTTAAAAAAAAAAAACAAAAAAAAAAAAAAAAAAAAAAAAAAAAAAAAAAAAAAAACAGAAAATTTAAAAAAAAAAAAAGTGTATATATAATTATACATTTAGTTAAGTTTAGATTAAGATATATTTTTAAGGTAGTCTGTAAGTTTTATATATAATTAAAAAAAAAATAAAGTACATTTACTAAGTTTTTTGACATAAAACAGTTTTCTTAGTCTTAATATAGTTAAATGATTAGAGTTAAAATATAAATTTAGTTAGGTTAGGTCGAAAGACATAATATTAAGGATACAGTTTAGCTTAGAGCGCCCGCGAAGGGCCAGTAAGTTAGGATTAAGTAACACATAGTTAAGTTAGTTAAGCTAGTTTTAAGCGTTTTTGTTAGCATGTAAGAAATAATGAATTAAAAATAAAAAATGCATTGAAAAAAAAAAAAAAAAAAAAAAAAAAAAAAAACATATAGATCATCCGAATAACTTCTCGAAACAACACAAAGACAATGGTTCTACGCCTTAGAGCAAGACTGAGTTAGTTATGTACTTATATATTATATATAAAGTCTGTTTAGTTCTTCGAGAGAGGGCTTTACTACTTGTAGCCTAAATAGCAAGTGGCAAGAGTTATTTTTCTTTTGATCTCAGCACAGGTGTCATTCACACCTGTTCCGAATCTCGTTTTGTCTACTCGTATTCTACTGAAGTCGAATTTCTTGTATCCCCAAATCGCATTCGACTCCCACATTTTATTACATGTGGTCTTTAAGTCGAGAGCAAATTTGAAATATGTGTACATATGTTGGAAATATACATATGTAGAAAACATTGAATAAGAAGCAAATGTAGATACATACCGTTAAAATTGACCATTAGTATTAATTGTGTTTATATTTTTACAATAAAATAACGAAAAACATAATGGAATTTTCGATTTCTGCTATGGAGGAAAACACAGATAGCAAGGAGTCAAGGAATATGTGGATCTCCAATTCGAAATGGAACAGCTTGGTTTCACACGTGCATTATGCAGAAAAAAAATCGTGTTCTCCCATTTAAAGCTTGGAATGATTTGGAATGACTATGTACTGTCACGGAAAAATTAAGCTACAACAATAAACAGATAAAAGGAACTGTATTTTTTTAAGCTGAAATATTAAAAAAAAATTAAAAAACATTTGAAATTTGCTTTTTTTAACGCTTTAACATACAAGATAGCTCTAACGGATTTGAACTTTAACGTATTATTCTGCGATAATAAATTTTCCGCCATAACTTCGTCATAATAAAAAAAACAAATACATACATGCATATGTATGTATAATACATCGAATTCATATTTCAGGATTTACAGATGTATGTACGTATATATGTACAATGTACATGTTATGCATGTATTTAAAAAATAAACTTGCTTCGAAACCACAAATTAATTTCATTTAACTACTGTTTGTTGACATTTGGCATTTGTTGTTGAAATTTGACATTTGACCCTTGAAGTTAGCTATGGAATGCGTTCTATGCACTGGGATGTCGTTTCGATTTTAACGTCAGCTTGCTTGCTTTCGTCTGAATACTCCCGAAAAGACTATTGACAGTACACTGTATTCTTTCGATAATCCCTACAATATGGGATGGGAGTAATTGCATGAATTTAATAAAAAAAAATGTGCTTCTGGTGTTGACGTGCGGGTTCTTCACATTTCTTAAGCGTTTTGGGGGTGAACCTCGAAAAAACGGATTTAGTCCGCTTTACTAGAAAGTATAAAATTCCTCCAATAGACGCTCCTTCTTTAAATGGTACCCGCCTTTGCTTTGCAAACAAGTCTAGATTTCTGTGTGTCATTTTAAACACTAAATTAGACATGAAAGTCAATATACTTGAACGCGTTAAAAAAGCCAGCAACCACTCATGTTGTGCGTGTTACATTTTTTTGCATAAATGGTAGGGGCCTACAATTTATTGCCGACTCCGAACGGCGAATTGAGAAGCTCTTTCATGACAAATTATTCTCCCGGAGGCATGTCATTCTCCGACGAGAGGTGGTGCCGCGAAATATGTCGCACAGCGGTCCAACGCACTAACCACTGAGCCATGGCGACCTAACCTGCATCTAACCTGCACTTTTTCTTTTTCATTTTCTATTAAATGGAATTTTCTTCTAAAAGGATACACATAAACAATAATTAGCACACGGCGGCGTGAGCAAAGTACTTAACAATGCTTTAATAAGCATTGTAAGCGTGAAAGAAACTCACCAGAAGAAAAGAAATTGGTTAAAACTTCATTAATTTAAATTTACCATGCATAACCGCGCGAGGTGCTATGATTAATAGAATTCTGAAATTTGTAATCAATTGTATAGAAATTTGTTCAACCTTTGTGGGTGTCCTGGTTTCCTATTCATGGCGAGTGTTTTTCTCAGTCCACACTTCTCACTGAAGTGATTCATTAAGCAGGTGACGATAAGACACCATGCTGTCAATCGTGATGTAAAATCATTCCAAAATATCTGGGGCTCAACAGATCTTTTGTTGAATCCATTAACGAGAATAATTCACCTTTTAAATAAAATTATAACTATCCCATCCGGCGTGAATTGAACGCCTTTGGGGGCTGCTGCAATATAACCCCTGAAAGGGAAGGCTTATTGCTTTTAATAAAAACAAACTGATTTAATCGAGAAAGCGATCCGTCATTCTTCAAATATTTTGAACCCTAACTGCACTTGTATATTTATCAGATTAGACCGCATTACACAGATTCAGCCTGTTAATTTACCAAGGACTCGGCTGCAGCGAGGAAACTCCCCATTTCCATCCCATGGGCATTTTTAAGCAGTGTTAACGTGATTGACGGAAAATCTAATAATGTCCTCTCGTCTGTGTTGATAAACTTCGATGCACCACCCTCGTCAAGTTTGCGTTTCTGATTTCCTCGCCGCTTAAGGGTGGTAATCGCAAAGTGTTTCAGTTTCAATTTATTTGTATTTTATTGCTAAAGTAGGGATGCAAGGCGCGTTTGGGTTATGTTTTGAAACTCTTGCCTACAACAGTGAAGGGGTATGACTTGGGAAGACATACGTTTTTAGTAGTCGGACACATTAGATGTGCATTAAAGGAATCAGGAGGGGAGGCTGCCGTCCTCAGTCGTTTGGGTTCTGGGATTGTTAAGCAACCGCCGCCGTGCCGTTTGCCAAAGAAAAATAATGTCACCGTAGATTTATTGTACTTATTCCTTTGGGGTTAACTTTTGCGTTATGTTAATCAATGATTTACATACATTTATGCACGAAAGCAAGTGTAAGTGAGCGTATGAATGAAATTTGATTGTGGCGTGTGATTACTTTTTAGGAATTATGAGTCCTGTGATAATTACACGGATGGCAAAATTAA
Source organism: Matsumyia berberina (assembly GCA_917880715.2). Classification (NCBI taxonomy): domain Eukaryota; kingdom Metazoa; phylum Arthropoda; class Insecta; order Diptera; family Syrphidae; genus Matsumyia; species Matsumyia berberina. The sequence continues at coordinate 58,580,211 of OU862872.1, read as the reverse complement.
TTATGGAAACCATGCTAAATAAGAATGATTAATTGAAGAAGTAGTTGACACAAAGCATGTTAAACGAAACGGACACAAGAAAACAAGTGAAAAGTTAAGAAGATTAATTAAATTAATTAGGAATAGAGCTCATAGGTCGCCCCTAATACAGAATATAAAAATAGTAAAAGGAAAATCACTATTTTCATTTAAGAAGTTTAACAAACCAAGAAGTACTTACTTACTTTACTTACTCAAGGTGGCCCTACAGTCCGGGGTGGACCTGGGCCTCAACCAACAAGTGTCTCCAGCCAGCTCGATCTTTAGCTAGCTGCCTCCAGTTTCGCATGCCAAGTTGGTTGAAGTCCTCTTCCACTTGCGTGCACCACCTGAGTCGCGGTCTTCCTCTACTGCGCCGTCCCTCGTGTGTGGATTCGGAGATTTTCCGGGCCAGAGCATTGGTGTCCATCCACTCTACATGACCTAGCCACCACAGTCGTTGGACCTTCACTCTTTTGGCTAAGCCGATATCGCCGTACAGCGCGTACAGTTCGTCGTTGTACCTGCTCCTCCACTCACCATCTATGCAGACTGGATCGAAGATCACCCGACGAATTTTCCTCTCGAAACAGCCAAGAGCAGTCTCATCCCCCTTTAACAGAGTCAATGCCTCTGCGCCGTAGAGCAGGGCTGGGATAATAAGGTCTTATAAAGGGTCACTTTAGTTTTTCGAGAGAGGGCTTTACTACTCAATTGCCTTCTTAACCCAAAGAAACAGCGATTGGCAAGGGTTATTCTTCGTTTAATTTCAGCGCTGGTGTCATTGTCTGAATTTATAGCGGAGCCTAGGTAGACAAAGTCCTTAACTACCTCGAAGTTATAACTGTCTATTGTGACGTTCTGTCCAAGACGTCAGTGTTGGGTGTCCTTTCTTGTTGACAGCATCTGCCTGTCTTGCCTGAATTGACCGCTAAAGCCATCTTCGCCGCACCCGTCTCAATACTCACAAACGCACCAGTGACATCACGCTGCGTTCTTCTGATTATGTCAATATCGTGGGCGTATGCGAGTAACTGGACGGACTTTTGAAAGATTGTGACTCTGGTGTTGTCGCCTGAGTTTTGCACAACTCTTTCAAGAACGATGTTGAAGAAGTCGCATGACAGCGCGTCGCCTTGTCTAAATCCTTTCTTGACATCAAAGGTCTCGGTGAGGTCTTGACCGACCTTGATAGAGCAGCGTGCATTTTCCATCGTCATCCTGCACAGACGGACGAGTTTGGCAGGGATGCCAAAACTAGACATAGCTCTGTATAGCTCGTCTCTATAGATGCTGTCATACGCGGCCTTAAAATCGATGAAGTGGTGGCTATCGATTTGAACCTGGGATTTCTCCAATATCTGCCGGAGTGTGAACATTTGGTCGATGGTGGACTTTCCTGGCCTGAAGCCACACTGATATGGACCAATCAGATTGTTGACGAACGGCTTTAGACGCTCACATAACACAGCAGATAAGATCTTGTAAGCGATGTTAAGAAGACTGATGCCTCTGTAGTTGGCGCAGTTCAGATTGTCTCCTTTCTTGAGGATCGGGCAACAATGCTGAGATTCCATTCATCGGGCATACTTCTCTCCAACTATATTTTACAAATGAGTAGGTGCATGCTCCTTACCAAGTCATCGCCCAGCTCGGCAGCTAGGCCATCAGCTCCAGCGGCTTTGTTGGACTTAAGTTTAGATATGGCTATTTTCACTTCGTCCAGGTCAGGTGGACGGAATTGGTGGACGGAATTGTTCGTCGTCTAGGTTGAATGGTTCATTTTGCCTGACAGCGGGATTTGATTCGGCGTCGCCATTAAGTAGTTCTGCAGAAGTAGTTCTTCCATATTCTTAGCATCCACTGCGATTCTACTAAGATGTTCCCTTGTTCATCCTTGCAGGCTTTGGTTCGAGCTCTGTAGCCTTGACAGGTTCTTTTTACCCTTTGGTAAAACTTCCGAGCCTTATTCCTGCTGTGGCATCTCTCTATTTCCTCGATCGCGCGCTTCTCATGCTCTTTCTTTTTTCTCCTGGAAAGCTTGTGTTCGTCTCTCCTCTTCTGCACGTAGAACTCGCGAGCAGCTCTGGACATTCTAAGCAGCGCCGCTTTGTATGCCTCTTGTTTTGCTGCATGTGATTACCGGCACTCGTCGTTAAACCAGGGGTTTCGTTGTGGTGGCCGAGTGAAACCCAACACATCAGAAGCGGCATCTCTTATGGCTTTTTGGCAATGTTGCCACTGGTCTTCAATACTTGATGCTGGCGGCATAGGACCTCTTGGGAGATTAAGAGAGACTCGATCGGAAAAGGATCTGGTGATCTTTTGCGACTGCAGCCGTCCGACGTCAAACTTCCTCACAGTATTTCCTTGTCTTGGCGGTGTTCGGGATATCCGCAGTCGTACCTTGGCTACAACAAGGTAGTGTTCCGAGTCAATGTTGGCCCCTCGGAACGTTCGGACATCCATAATACTGGAGAAGTGCCTTGCGTCGATTGCAATGTGGTCAATCTGGTTGACGGTTGATTGATGAGGAGATCTCCATGTTCCTTTGTGGATATCGAGATGTGGGAACCACGTACTAGCTACGACAAAGTTCCGCCCCGCAGCAAAGTCGACCACCCTTAATCCGTTATCGGAGGTGGTGTCGTGTAGGCTGTGCTTTCCGACAGTACTACCAAAGATGCCCTCTCTTCCTAGCTTTGCGTTAAAATCGCCTAGGACAATCTTAATGTCATAGCTAGGGCACTGCTCGTATGCCTTGTCCAAGAGCTCGTAGAACCTGTCTTTGGTGTCGTCGTTTTTCTCCTTTGTGGGGGCATGCGCGCATATCAGGCTTATGTTGGCGAATGTAGCCTTGATGCGGATTGTCGTGAGGCGATCGTTTACATACCTGAAGCTAAAAAGTCTGCCTCCAACGACAAATCCACATCCAAATAAGCGCTGCTTTTGTTGTCGGTAGCAATCGCCGTAGTATATATCGCTGTTTTCCATCCTCTTTTTGCCCGGCCCATCCCACCGCACTCTTGGATGGCGGTAATATCTGCTTTGCAGCAGTAGAGAGCCCTCGCTAATTGTTCACTGCACGTGGTCTGTTAAGGGACCTAACATTCCACATGCAAATCCGAAATTCGTTGTCCTTAGTTGGTTTGCATGGGTTGTCATCAGTTAATCTTTCCGTATTCGAGGCTTGTCGTTGCTTCGTAACTAACATTTCTTCTAAATGGCGGGGCGCACAACCCCTAACCTGGAGGACCAGGTCCATTGTTATAACGAGGGGCCTTTTTAACCGATGTCGGTAACCCACTTTGGGGATGTGAGCGCTACCGCTGGCCAAATATGTTGAAGTAGCCCAGATAAGGTGTTGTTCCCGTTCCGGAAGTTATATAGGTGCAATTTTTTTATCTTCTGGTCAACACTCGCGCTTATAAGTTCAGCAAGTTTAGTCCGGGTGGACAACAACCAGTACCCAGTGGCTACCGCGAGGAGGTAAAATAAGCACAATTGATGTTTAGTAACAGTTACAACACTGAGCATCGCCTAGTTGATACCAGTCAGAGTCTATCCTATTACTACAACACCCAGCCACCAGAGCTTAACTTAAGGAGGCGCTACAGACCGGGGTGGTCCTGGGCCTAGCCACCAGAGCTTAGTTTGCCGAAATGTAAAGATTTCTCGATCACACAGTGCCTTGCTTCATTCCTATGTGGCTGGAAATGTTGCTTTTACTAGAGTATCTGAAGCAACTTTAATTTGTATATCGATTACATTGTTTCTAAATTATTTTCCTTACTTGCTTTTATTAAATAAAACTTTGAAGTGTTTTTTGACCTATTTGTACTTAAAACTCTTTTCTGCTCAAATGAGATCCAGATTAGAATATTGTTGTATAATTTGAGACCCTTTTTATGGCGTTCACTCTTCTCGAGTTAAACGGGTTCAAAAACGCTGCACTCGCCTTGATCTAGGGAGATTCAATAGAGAGTCTGAGCTTCCATCATATAATATTCGCTGCTTATTGTTAGGCCTGAATACTCCAGTTGTAAGAAGAAAGATGCTGTCCTTGGTATTCCTGAAGGATATGATCTCAAGTAGAATTTATTGCAGTGAACTTCTCTATAGTTTACGATTCTATGCAACAAGCAGAGCGCTGAGAGACCGACATTTATTTTTACCTCCGGCACATAGAACAAATTATGGCTTGTCTGAACAGATAACTCGGTACATTTTTTCGGTTGATAATAACCTTGATTTAATCTTAAATCGGGATTGCTTTAAATGCATTGCTCTTTACGTATTAACATCTTTATTGTTATTAGTGGCAATCTACTAGTATATTAATTTAAATTATCAATATTTTTTTAATTATTATATTTACTGTATATATGTATGTATGTATGTGTTAACCAAGATGTGAAGCTAGGTCTTATGTTAGCCAAAGCATGAACCATCCGATTGATCGTCTTTTGCAGATTAAAGATGGAAGACCAAAGTATGCATTTTCGCCATATTTTAATCTTTTACTTCCGTAAAGGAAAGAATGCATGTGAAGCTTGTGAAAGGTTTACGATGACGATGCGCGGATGCAGATGATGCAGAAACGTCAGTGTCAACGCTGGTTTTAAAAATTCAGCGCTGGTGGTTTTAATCTCAATGACGCTCCTCGGCCAGGATGGCCCACCGAGGTTGACGACGACCAAATAAAGGTATTGATCGAATCAAACCCACGTTACACAACACGAGAGATTGAAGAAACATTGAACATCCATCATTCAAGCGTTCGTGACCACCTGAAGAAGCTGGAATACGTAAGCAAGCTCGATATTTGGGTTCGTCATGAACTCAAGCAGGTCCATTTATGAAACGTACAAACATCTGTGATATGCTCATTAAACGTCAGGAAAATGATCCTTTTTTGAAGCGACTGATAACAGGTGATGAGAAATGGATTGTTTACGACAATGTGGTATGCAAGCGGTCTTGGTCCCAACGTGATAAAGCGCCTCAAACGAGGTTGAAAGCAAACATTCGTCAGAGAAAGGTTATGCTGTCACTGTGGTAGGATTTTAAAGGTATCACCTGGTTTCAGCTACCAAGGAATCAAATAATCAAATCTGATGTTTACTGTCAACAGTTGGACAGTTTGAACGAATGCATCATCCAGAAACATCCAGAGCTCGTTAACCGTAAAGAAGTTGTGTTCCATCAGGACAATGCGAGATCACACACTAGTTTGATCACCCGCTAAAAGTTGTTAGGGTTTGGATGGGATGTGTTGTCACCTCACCTTGCGCCATCGGACTTCCAGTTGTTTCGTTCTCTTCCTTACGTGAAAAAAATTTTCAATTCAGACGAGGCTGTAAATCAGACCCTTCTACAGTTTTTCGCCGATAGAGACAGATCCTTCTGTGAACGAGGAATTATGCAACTTACTGGAAGATAGCAAAAGGTCATCGAACAAGACGGACAATATGTTATTGATTGATTATTGTTCTTTATTTAAATAAATGATCTTAGAAAAACAGAAAAAAATGCGTCATGACTTTTCCTACAATCCACCTGGCCTGGAAATGAAGCAGGCTCAAAAACTTCCATAATATTGAAGGAAATTCAAGGAAGTGCGGATTATGGAAATATGTACATACCATCATGAGACTGTGGTCAAGACATTCTTCAATCGAACTTAAGTTCAATGTCAGAATGTTAGGAAATGGGAAGGATTCCATGATCACGCACACTCGGTTATTATTTTTAAGTGGTTGCCTCCGATCACATGCGAAATCTGATGTCAACTCCACTTTAAAGGAGCACTGTCACTAGAGTGATGATACGGCTTAAAGAGTTGTTTGAACTAATAAATGATAATGATACAAAGAGCTTGAAAAAAAATACTGTGACTTGTATGCGATAGCAACCGTACAAAATTGTCTCCAGAATTATGAAGAACTGGAGCATACACACATATACCTAAGTAGAGCGGTGGTAGCTTTGGTAATGCTGTTTTTAAGCGTAGATTCCAGATAAATCTGTGGTCTAGAATTATTCATACTCGTAAGTATAAGGAATTCAAGAAGGGATTGAGAGATTTTGCGTTTTGTTTCTGATAAACGAACGATATTCTTATTTCTTACGCTTAGCCCTTTGGATTGGCCTTAATTACAATATTGTGTACCTTTTGCGTTTCACGCGTCGCTTAAAACACCACAAGGTCGGTTAACGTAGTACCTATACCTACGAGTAGGGTACTCTCAAAATCTCATTTTCTTCATTCAAATGCACTTCACGTTTCTTCCGATTCGGACTACCGTTTGAATTCAATTAATTTGCAAATTAAAATGTAAAAAAAGCGAAAACAAACATACATAAATTATTTAACTAAGGCACTGTCCTATCTCTGTAGTTGCTTTCACTGCCTGCACACTGAAAGAACGTGAAGGCAACAACGGTTGAGCTCCTTGAATACACGGCGTACAAAAGGAAAAAAAAACACACTGTGACATTTATGTAGATTTGTATCTTAGGGTTAGTTTGTTTTAGCTCACTATCATAGCCCATTAAAATTCTGAACACGATTTAAAAAAAGATAGGTGAAACATTCATTTAAAGCCGAATGCGATGAACCGGATTAATGCATGGTGTGAACAACAAACTAATTCGGAAGGAATCGCGGTGTGCGAGATAAAATTAATAGTCCCATTTGTGGGAATTTGATTGTCCTTACTTTATAAAAGCTTAATTTGAAAGGGAAAAAATAGTTAAAATTTAAAGAAATCTCTGATTTAACGTGTGTGCCTTGGAAAAGGACGTTTTCCACATTGTGCTCTGTGGTAAGCGGTTTTATGAAATGGCCATTACATGTACTTATGCAAAAAAACGTCTTTAGAACTATCAAGTGTTTGTGAAGTTCATCATAATTGATAAAGTTGATGACCCACAGCCTTTGTTATGTTGCTTTGCTCTGTTGCCACTGTGGCCACCGCCTTTTTGATCTATGAAGCGCTACAGATGTATGGTTCGTTCTTTGTTTATTGGCGAGCGCACTATGACTTTGGTCGCCGTGGCTTTCTGGTAAGTGCGTTGGACTGCTGTGCGAGCGGCGTGGGTTCAAGCCTCAGCCATGTCCACGGAACATTTCCGCGGTACACTCTTTCTATCGATGTCGCGGTATTCACAGTCACACATGACCACCATGCCGTCGCAGTCCATTGATTTACCGGTGAAGAACTGCAAGTCCTTGAAGCGGCCCAGGATGTCCTTCATGGATTTGTTCATGATGGTCTTGAATACATCAACTTGGTCGGGTGAACTCTCCTCCAGTTTGGCGATCAGTTTCTTCATGTAATCCTTTAGGTAGAGGGTGTAGGACTTTTTGTCGCCAAATGCGAAGCATTTCTGTAGACTGTGGTTTAGATCGATATCAACGCCAGTTTCTACGTTGGTATCGGTGCCTTCGTCAACTTCCTCGGCAGATGGATTGAAGCCTTCAATTTTAATATTGTCCTGGTGGCGACTGACGAGATTTCCGTAAACTTCGTAAATTATTTCATCGACCAGCTTTATTTTGTATGTGTCGGAAAACATTTCATCGCCAGGGATGAGGTGCTTGTACAATTTCATGTTGGTTAGATGATTTTTAATGTCGAAATTTACGGAAAAAAAATTAGTCACACCGACAATGGACTGACACGATGCCACGCGCTACGCAAAAAGAAGGAAAAGGAAGCTCAGGAAAAAAAATTGTGTGGTTTTGCCGGAAGTAGCATGAAAATCTTGTAAATCGAGTTATCTAGTTCTTGCATTCAGGTGACGATATGTATTATACTTACTTACTTACCCACGCTGGCGCTACAGTCCAGGGTGAACCTGGCCTTCTATAAACAAGCGTCTACAGTCAGCTCCATCTTTAGCAAGCTGCGTCCTGTTCCGCAGGCCAAGTTGGTTGAATTCCCCTTTCACCTGCGTGCGCCAACTGAGTTGCGGTCTTCCTCTACTGGGCCATCCCTCGGGTGTGGGTGTGGTCGTCGGTGTTGAGTGTCCTTTCTTGTTGACAGCATGTACTTGGTCTTGCCTTCATTGACCGCTAAATCCATTTTCGCCGCACCCGTCTCAATACTCCCGAACGCACCAGTGACATCTCGGAAAGAAAGCTGCGTTCTTCCGATTATGTCAATATCGTTGGCGTATCCGAGTAATTGGATAGACTTTTGAATGATTGTGCCTCTGGTGTTAGCGCGTGAGTTTTGCATTATTCTTTCAAGAATGATGTTGAAGAAGTCGCATGACAGCGCATCGCTTTGTCTGAATCCGTTTTTGACATCATAGGTCTCGTAGAGGTCTTCCATATAAAAAGTGAAATAACACCAAATTGGCCTTATTAGCAAACGTTAAGGGAAATAATACTGAATGTGTTTGTCGTGTTGTGTGCGATATATTTTACGCAGGAATTGAGGGGATTTACCCCAACCTTAAATTTTGGAACAGCATTTGTATAACAAACTATGGAATATGTATGAGGGTCGTGGTACCCCCTTGCAACCCCCTGCTTGGGGACTCTGTTTTATTTAAAGTAGGTGCGAGGTTGGGTGTATGCAGAGTTTATATCCATGTTTCGCATGGATTTTAAGAAACTTTGCATTAGTATGTACATATGTCCCATCCTATGCAAAAAAAATCTGGAGTTATGTCCCGGGGTAGGACATAGAGTACAGTTTTATATCAACAGTGGGTAAGTGACGCGTTTCAAGCGATTAATTATTTAAAATCCGCTTTCCGAGGTAGTTAAAACGCTCACGCGACTTCGTCGTCCCTCCATGGTCAAATTTCAACTGAGAGAAATAAGGCCCTCAGGGCATTATTTTACTTTGTTGATGGAAATAAAGCCAAATACCAATTTTTTCTTCATTTGGGCCTATTTCCACTTAAGAACAGAAGTTAAGCCAAATGCGGCCTTATTCCATTGGGGGTTATTTCACGTCACCTCTAAAGCCGCACTGATATGGAGCGATCAGGTTGTTGACGAACAGTTTCAGGCGTTCAAAAAACACGGCAGATACGATCTTGTAGGCGATGTTAAAAAGCCTCTGTAGTTGGCGCAGTTCAGAGGGTCTCCTTTCTTGAGGATCGGGCATACTTTTTTCCGACCATATTTTACAGATGAGTAGGTGCATGCTCCTTACCAAGTCATCGCCTGCCGCTTTGAACAGCTCGGCAACTAGGCCGTCAGCTTCGGCAGCTTAGATATGGCTATCTTCACTTCGTCCATGTCGGGTGGACGGAATTGTTGGTCTTAATCGTCCAGGTAGAATGGTTCATTCTGCCTGACAGCGGGATTTGATTCGTCGTCGCCGTTAAACAGTCTGCAGAATTAGTTCTTTCATATCCTCAGCATCGACTATGATTCCACTATGATGTTCCCTTGTTCATCCTTGCAATCCCCGGTTCGGGCTCTGTAGCCTTTTTACCCTTTGGTAAAACTTCCGAACCTCATTCCTGCTGTGGCATCTCTCTATTTCCTCGATCGCGCGCTTCTCATACCCTAATTTTTTCCTCCTGGAAAGCTGGTTTTCGTCTCTTCTCTTCTGCTCGTAGAGCCTGCGAGCAGCTCTGGTCCTTCTGTGCAGCGTTGTATGCCTCTTGTTTCGATACATGTGCTTACCGGTACTCATCGTCAAACCAGGGATTTCGCTGTGGTGGCCGTGTGAAACCCAGCACATCAGAGGCGGCATCTCTGATGGCTTTTTGGCAATGTTGCCACTGGTCTTCAATACTTGATGCTGGCGGCATAGGACCTCTTGGGAGATTGAGAGAGACTCGATCGTAAAAGGATCTGGTGATCACTTGCGATAGTAGCCGTCCGACGTCAAACTTTCTCGCAGTTCGGGAAATCCGCAGCCGTCTCTTGGCTACAAGGTAGTGGTCCGAGTAAATGTTGGCCCCTTGGACCGTTCGGACATCCATAATACTGGAGGAGTGCCTTGCGTCGATTGCAATGTGATCAATTTGGTTGACGGTTGATTGATCAGGAGATATCTATATTCCTTTGTGAATATTGAGATGTGGCAACAACGTTCCGCCCCGCAGCAAAGTCGACCAGCCTAAATCCTTTATCGGAGGTGGTTTCGTGTAGGCTGTACTTTTCGACAGTACTACCAAAGAAGCCCTCTCTTTCTAGCTTTGCGTTAAAACCGCCTAGGACGATTTTAATGTCATAGCTAGGGTACTGCTCGCATGTCTTTTCTAAGAGTTCGTAGAACCTGTCTTTGGTGTCGTCGTCTTTCTCTTCTGTGGAGGTATGCGCGCATATCAGGCTTATGTTGGCGAATGTAGCCTTGATGCGGATTGTCGTGAGGCGTTCGCTCACATACCTGAAGCTTGAGACTCCTTGCCTAAGTCTGCCTTCAACGACGTATCCACACCTAAATAAGCGCTGTTTTGTTACCGTTAGCAATCGCCGTAATAGATTTCGCAGTCTTTCATCCTCCTATTGCCCGACCCATCCCTTGGATGGCGGTGATGTCTGCTTTGCAGGGCCTCCGCTAGTTGTTCGGCTGCACGCGGTCTGTTAAGGGACCTTACAGTCCACGTGTAGATCCAAATTCATTATCCTTAATTCGTTTGCATGGGTTGTCATCTGTCAATCGGTTCGTATCCTAGGCTCTTTGTTGCTTCGTAACAATTCGTGTTTTCCATGGCTATTGTGACTACGGTGCTAGTATCAATGTCAAATCCAATGTGTCTGTGATCCGCGCACGAAGGTTTATTAGACACATGCCAATTGGAGATGAGATTACTAGAGAAAGAATTTGGTGGCAAAGTCTTTTTCCTTTGTGGCTGATGTTATAATATCACCAACACGGCGAGACTTTTTGCCTAAGTCTACTTCTTAAAGTAATATTGTATCCAAACAGACGCTTTCTCTGCTCTGCTCTGCTTTAAACGTCCGCTGGGTTCATCAACAATTATGTAGTTTTTTTTTTTTGCATTACATTCATTTCATTCATCTGACTGGTAAAAAGGATTGCTCTCCCTAATGACTGAGAAATGAATCGTGACTTAATTCTTAAATCATATTTAAATCTGAAGTCAATGACTTGTGTAAATCATTTTCAATTTTCTATTTGGTATCTAAATTCAGTGAAGGAAAAACAAAAAATGTTCCAGTAAGTTCGGCAATATTTTCTTTCCAATAAAAATTAGTTCTGCGTAAGAAACTCAGAGGTATATAAGGATTGGCACCTTTGTGTGTCCAATCCACTATTAACAGAAATATTATGTTAAGTTTTAGATTCCAAAGAAGAACAAACAGCACAACTTACTAACTGAGCTGTAGCCAAAACAGGCATTCATGACCCGCTAAAAGGCTCTTTGAAGTGGTGCGAGTCAGGTTCTTGTGCTTTGCATGAGTTAAGACTGTAAATTACTGATGTAAATTACTGATTGAACTTATTTTTACTGATCAGATCAGTTTAAAACAATAACTGCCATGCTGCTGGGAAAATGAATTCTATTGGCAGATTTAGGAAATTTAAGTCTATCCAGGAATCACACTCGACACCTAAGTAAGTATGAGATTGTTTCTTTAATTTTTAGCCAAAAGCTTACACTACCTATGTACAATTGCAACTAGTGTATCTTGGCACGTTTAAAAAGCGTGTTGGGAAACACTATCAGCGATTTTTACAACATTTTGGAAAAAAAAAAAATATTAATTTAACACCCTTTTAAATTTTGCAAATGAAAATTATTTTAAAAAAACATCAAATATTGTATTGCTGATCAGAAATTCGGGCTATAAAAGCCATGAAGTGCAAAAGTATGGTGTTTACCTTCACCCCAGCGTTGTTTACATTTCCCCCAGATTTTTTTAAATCCTGGGGTAAATGGCAACAGCGTGTTTGTTTCCTATAGACAATAGGGTCTTCTGTATGGGGTAAATGTTAACAATCAAGGATTCCACTTTTTGGACGCACGTTGTCTTAACGACTGAAATTTTCATTGACAACTGCAAGTAACCTGCGTGTAATTGTGGCGACAATTCATGTTACCTTTTTTTTTTAATGCAACAGTTAATTGTGAAAGGGTGAAATAAACCGCCGTTTACAATTACACCATCTTTTTACATTTACCCTATGTTTAATTTTACCCTACATTGTGATTGTACATATGCATGCATAAACATATTTATATACTTTAGAGATCCTAACCTTTAATTGATCAAAGTCTATAACATGTTTGCAATTTCTTATTGGTCAGTTGTACTGCCACCATCACAGCCTCACTGATGGCTTAGCCATTACCCAAGAATCAGCTGCAAGAAATACTGGTCAACATAAACAAAAATAAAATAAACAAACCCACAAGGAGAGAGGGAGAGAAAATAATCAAGCTTATTAAAATACAAGAAATATGAATGAAAAATATGAATTAAAAGAAAATCGTGTCGCCACATATATAATAAGTATAACGATAATTGCTTTAAGGTCCAGTGTGACTGGTCGCACGATCGCGACGACCAGACTCCGGAATAAATGGATCGTTTCAATGGAGTCCCAGTGCCACGCACCATGCACAGGGATGACCAGAATTAAATGAAAGGCATAAACTGTCCATGTTTATTTCCTTTTGACAAAAATATTCATTCGTTCCTCATTTTAATTTTATGCCTTGTGTGATCGGTGCCTTGAGTGTGGTTATTGTCCAAAATATACGCTACAATGAGAAAACAATAAATACGTAGGTGTGGATATTTGTGGGTCATTAAATTAATTGTGATCTCAGATAATACCTGATTTTCTAATATCCCACTTTCCGTAGTTCTACGATCGATAAATAATAATTTGAGTAGGTCTTGTTTTTAATGCGACAGGAAATATTTGCCTTTCCTTTTTTTATACTATTCGTTAGTACAGCTCTTCGACTATAAGCTAATGTGGGAAATCTTTTATCTCCTAAAGCTGACCGGAAAGTGTCTAGACGTACACGTCTGATTGTTCTACATGCGCATAACAGATGTCCAAAATCCTTTTATCAAAAAAGTTTTCTTTGCACTTTTTATTTTCTTAATTTCCATATATTTTGAGTAGCTTGTGGAACTCTATGCCGTTTATGTCATAGAGTGTTTGCAGGACAAAGGAAGTGTATATGAGGTTGAACGAAAGGCTCTTCACTTAGGCCTCCGTTGTGTTTCTTGGTTTGAATTCCGAAAACCAACTGTTTTGGGACGAATTTTGGAAAGAAAAAGGTCGTAAGTGAAATAATAATTTTTTTACGAAAGAAGTTTTAAAGAAACGTTAAAAAAAATAAATAGCTTGCGCGACAGCTCGGGATAAATTTAGGTTGATTAGAGGGCCGATGAAGATGGGGTCCCCAAAGACAAATTCGTGCTGGCAGTTATCGACAGAAGTGATGTCGATGAAACGATTGCTTCTGAAAAATGGAGAATGATACCAACTAAACTGGCAACAGTTTTCCTTTGGATCATGAAGAAGAACCCTGGCCCTTCTCCTATCTGTCGCGACGGCGGGTGACATCAAAGCTAAGTTAAGCTGATCGCTTGTGCCGACAAAGATCTTGCAATCTTTATAAACTGGCTATAGATAAGCTTGGGCACGTTTGGCCGGGTGCAAAACTCGAGTTTGTTCCGATGAATGAGATCCCGAGCAGACCTAGAACTCGCACATGGATTTCAGCCGAACCCTCAACTATGGATGAAGTACTCCAGATTATCTAAGCCTGGAAAGTCGCCAAGTTAGAGGAACAAAGGGGTCTTTATAGATGCGCGCTCATTGTGATCAATAAAGAATCCCTTGCTATTTTGGCTACGACTACCGGTGTGATTAGCTGCGGATTTGACGCCATTGCCCTTAAGGTATACAAAAAGGATGAGCTTGACCTGGACAAAATGCCGCCCCATCCTCTTGACCCTACCACCGAGTCCAAAGCATTTATCTCCTTTCCATCTTTGGAGAGTGATGACTCCCAACCGTCGACTTCATCTCTTCCACCTTTAGTCATTAACGACACTCTGTCGGATATGGAGGTGGAAGACTGCCATGACAGGGAGCTCTTGAGGGTGGATGAGATTCTGGTCTCGTCCTCCAACTCGGAAGCTTCCAACACCTCCGTGGTGGAGAACTGTCGGCCTGATTGTAGCTTCGATGCTGCAGTCAGTGCGGATTAATCTCCATCACTCCATTACGGCATCTACCGACCTACTTTTCCGGCCTTACTTTGCCTAACAGTAACTTTACTCCCTAACTATAGCGATTGGATACCACTGCAGCTAAACTGGAGAGCTCCAAAGGAGCCTACTTTGTAGTTTCGACATATCTTGCTCATGATCAGATGGTCTCTTTTTTTGGGATTAACCTAGAAAGACTGGTCGCAGATGAAGGGAGGCAGAAAATCGGACTCATCATCCACTGTGACACAAACGCCCACTACACAGCCGACATAAACTATAGAGGTAACTTACTTTCTGATCATTCATACATTCAATTCAATCTTAATAATGTTCCTTCTAGCCCATCGGTTTTTAGGAACTATCGTAAAACCGATTGGCGCAAATACAGGGAAACCTTAAAATCCTTGAACTCTGCTAGATCCGCTTCTTATACTCAAGAATTAGTCTGCATGGTTCAGAATCTCAAGTTAGCTCTCAATACAGCAATGTCCTTTTCCTGTATATTAATTTAACCTAGCGGTGGGAAAGAGCCACACTGGTGGATCACAGAACTGGGTCATTTTAGAAACAATTGCAGGAAGCTGTTCAACAATGCCAAAAGCTCACGAACAGCGACAGATGGGACTAAAGAATCCCTACAAATATACAAAAAAAACCATTGGAAAGCCAAACGCAAATCTTGGGGGTCCTTTTGTGGCAAAATTGAAGAATCCTCCGAGGCATCAAGTCTAAGACCCCTTCGGGTAGGGGTTAGAATATACCCGAGGTAGGCATGCCTGTCGTAAGAGGCGACTAAAATCCACCCTCCGTATACCGAGGTTAAAGAAGTATACAATTATGCAATGAACAAAACAAAGATATTTAATACCCCAGGTGGCACTCCAGGTTTACTGGAAAATCCACCCTCTTCAGAGGTCGGCTCTATGGATTCTGGGGAGAGCCATTTATTGCAATTATGCAACCCCTTCACAAAAAGTGCAAGGGTATCTCGATCGCCACCACCAAGATCGAATGTCTCCGGGAAAAGAAGTCCGCCGGAAGCGCTAGCGCGTGAAAAACAGGACTCAGCGAAATCCAAAAGCTTCGAGGAGGAAAACAACGAACTCCGTAAGAAGCTTAACGAAATGGAGTTACTCTACCAAGAGCTTAGGAAAGAGGTAGATTTACTTCGGGAAGAAAACAAGGCTCTGAGGAACCTAAACCCTCCAAAAGAACGTGAAAGTAGTTCCTCTCGCTCACCTGTTCGTGAATATCACACGGACGAAGAAGAGCTAACGCGGGAAACGGCTTGGGTTTCAAAAAAAAGACCCAGCAAGAAACGAAGGGCCGGTTCTTCACCCGAAATCGAGCCACAAAAAGAAAACAAGCGCCTGCAAGAGACAAAAAAATTAAGTCCCCCGCCTTCAATAAACGTTATCGGGATTACGGACTATAATAAGCTGTATTGCCTCCTGTATTGCAAGAGGACTCCACCCTTCGTGCACTAAAGAAGACGTTATGGACGATCTTCAAGCGAAAGGCTTTAAAATTCTTGACGCTGTAAATATTATCAAGAAGGAAAAGCAAAAAACGGAAGAAGATCAGGAAATTCTTGTTAAGCGTGGTCTTCCGCTTTTTATGCTCAGTTTCGATAAAACCGAGAATATAAAGGAAATTTACAGTATTAAAACGATTTTAAATATTGTGATCAAAATCGAACCGATGCGTAAAAGCACAAGATCAATCCCTCAGTGCAAACGATGTCAAGGTTTCAACCACACACAGGCATACTGCAAAAAAGAACCACGATGCGTGAAATGTGCCGGTAAACATCTCTCGAATGAGTGCCATTTAAATAAGCAAACCGCAGCGACTTGCACAAATTGTAAGGGGAAGCACCCAGCGAACTATCGAGGCTGCGAAGTAGCCAAAGAGCTACAAAAAAGGCGCGATACGCTTAAAAAGAACATGCGTCCACAACCTAAACCGAATAAAAATAAACCGGAAAAGTTACTAGAAAATGAAAGCAAGCCCGCAAAGGAGAAAACGGAAAAAGTCCAGGATAAACCGCCATCTGCTGATACGCAAACGTACGCGCAAGCCGCATCGCAAGCAAATAAGCAAAATAGGCCTGCGCTAGATCCAATGCAACAAGTTTTCTCTATAATTCTCACAAAACTCGAGGAGCAAAGCAAGACAAATAAGCTCATATTCGAAAAACTTAACAACCTCGAGCATAATGCTCGCAAGCCACGGACAAAATTATGAACATGAACCAGTTACTTAAAATTTTAACATGGAACGCAAACGGCCTTCTGCAAAGAATCGACGAACTGGAAGTATTCCTACGCAAACAGAACATTGACATATGCTTGATTTCTGAAACCCATCTGACAAAGGAATCTCGGGTTAAAATTAGAGGATACTATGCTTATCATGCATACCACCCATCCGAAAGGGCTAGGGGCGGATCGTCGCTCTTAATTAAAGACTGTATTGAGCACTCTTTGAATTCACCGATAGAACTCGATGCAATGCAAATAACTTCAGTTCGAGTAAAAACTAAAAATATGAATTACAACATCGCGTCCATTTATTGTCCTCCGCGATACACGCTAGAAAAGAATGACTTAATACGTCTATTCAACTCACTTGGACCGAAATTTATTATTGGTGGCGATTTCAATGCGAAACACACCTTTTGGGGTTCGAGATGCATTTCACCTAAAGGCAGACTTCTCTACGAAACCGGCATGCAATTTGCTGTTGACTTCTTTTCGACGGGGAAACCGACTTATTGGCCCTCCGACATAGCAAAAACGCCTGACCTCATAGACTTCTTTATTGGAAAAGGGGCAGTGAAAAACTTAACGAACATCGAGGAATGCTTTGATCTCTGCTCAGATCATTCACCAGTCATATTGACAATAAGCGAACGCCTAATAAGAAAAGAAGGAGCGCCCAGATTAACTAGCAACAAAACTAACTGGGATGGCTTTAGGAAAGCTTGTGAAGAAAATATTGCCCTGAATGTGTCGCTTAGAACACCGTGCGAAATAGAGGATGAAGTCGGCAGATTTATTGAAGTCTTACAAAGCGCCGCGTGGAACAACACTCCATATAAAAGAAAAGTAGTCGGAAATAGCGAAATTAAATATCCCCAGCACAAAACCCATTCGAACTTCCTATGCAATAAGCTCAAAAAAGCGATACGGGATTTTAAAGATCGCGAGATTTCTACATATCTCGAAGGCTTGTCTGCTGAAAAAAGTTCGAATTACTCTCTTTGGAAAGCTATGAAAGGTATCAAAAAACCCCAAATACAATCGCTACCAATAAGAAAAAGTAATGGCGAGTGGGCAAAAGGCGATAAAGAAAAAGCCGACTTATTTGCTGAGCATCTGGAAGAAACGTTTAAGCCATTTCCCGGGCAAGCATTAATAGAAAATATTAATAATACTATTATGACTCCAGACAACTTTAAAATAAGGAGCGTGTCATTAGCCGAACTTTGCGAGGTAATAAAAAATCTAAAGAATAACAAGGCTCCTGGATATGACCTAATAACCGGACAGGTCCTCAAGGAGTTGCCAAATAAAGCGTTAATAAAACTCCTTTACCTTATAAATGCTTCGCTAAGACTATTATACGTTCCAAGGCAATGGAAAGTCGCCGAAGTTATAATGGTTTCAAAACCGGGAAAACCGCCAAACGACAAAAAGTCGTACAGACCGATATCGCTCCTGCCGATAATATCAAAGGTTTTTGAAAAACTCTTATTAAAACGGTTAAAACCGGTAATTGAAGAAAGACGTTTGATTCCTGATCATCAATTCGGGTTCAGAATCAAGCATTCCACAATTGACCAGGTTTATAGAATAACCAACGAAATTGAGAAGGCCATAGAAGAGAAAAAGATTTGTTCTAGCGCTTTTCTTGACGTTTCTCAAGCC
Organism: Matsumyia berberina; assembly: GCA_917880715.2. Lineage (NCBI taxonomy): Eukaryota > Metazoa > Arthropoda > Insecta > Diptera > Syrphidae > Matsumyia > Matsumyia berberina. Next base: position 58,562,079 of record OU862872.1, on the reverse strand, counting down.
TTCGATAAGGTGTGGCACGAAGGCTTGAACTATAAACTAAGACAGGTACTTCCGGAAGAGTTGTACAAAATCTTAGAGTCGTACTTGGAGAACAGACTTTTCCGTGTCAAGCATGGAGCCGAATACTCGGAATTCAAGGAAATCGCTGCCGGAGTTCCACAAGGAAGTGTTCTTGGTCCAGTCTTGTTCTTGCTCTATACTCGCGATATACCCCAAGAAGAAGGCACCGTTGTTGCTACATTCGCGGACGATACGGCTATTCTGGCAACAGAAAATTCAGTCGAGTCAGCAACTGTGAAGCTTCAACGAGCTTTGGATACAATTTGCGAGTGGACAAAGGTTTGGCGCATTGTTCTCAACGAAACCAAATCTACGCATGTTAACTTTACTAACAAGAAAATTAACAACTTACCCGTTTTCATTAACTCGGTACAAATACCGTATGCAAACGAAGCAAAATATCTAGGAATGACACTAGATGCGAAACTCAAATGGAAGCCGCACGTTAAAAAGAAACGCGACGAGCTCGAAATTAGATTTAGAGAAATGTATTGGCTGCTTGGAAGATATTCCAAATTAAGCATGTATAACAAATTGCTCTTGTATAAGCAAGTCTTAAAACCTGTATGGACGTATGGTATACAACTTTGGGGTTGTACCAAAACCAGCAATAGAAATATTTTACAAACCTTTCAAAATAAGGTGCTCAGAACAATCGTTAATGCGCCGTGGTACATTAGAAACGACGATATCCACAGAGACCTCGGTCTAGCTACCGTCGAAGATGAAATAACAAATTTTGCTCGCAAACTCCGCGTTCGCCTTCATGGACATTGCAATAACGCCGTACTCCAAATTCTGGACGTGACAAACCTTGTGCGCCGACTACAAAGAACGAAACCGTTCGATTTAGCGCAATAAGGAATAGCCGCATATAATGACGGTATTAGTAGGTGCTTTCACTGGAAAGCCACCTGCACAACGCGAATTATTATTATCGAAACTTAAACTACTTGATAAGGCTTTTACGTACTTAGTCGTAGTCAACACGAAAAGGGGAGGTGTTTTTAGTGAGTAAGAATCTCACACTACCATGAGCACGTGCGGTAGATCCTCATGGTGTCTCATGAAAGATTTTCACCTACCCTCGCAAAAAAAAAAAAAAAAAAAAAATCAAGTCTAAGAAAAATTCTCTCCACTAATCCAATAATGCATAGCTTCTTAAAAAAAGCGGATGGATCAAGGACGACTTCCAGCGATGACTCGCTAAATCTGTTGCTGGACGCACGTTTTCCATTCAACGCGCAAGTTGTAAGCTCTGCCGATTAAGGGGTTAGGTGGGTTTCGAGGGCTCAAAAAAGAGTATTTTTACTGATTTTTTTTAAAAATATATCGAATGAAATATTTCATTCAAACAATCTACCATATCAAAGATACATATTTAACAAGTAATTTGTGAAATTTTTATTTAAAAATTTGGAAAATTCAGCCATTGCGACCTCATTTTCCTTGACCTTAAAAAAAAATTTTCTCCCGGCGTAGTCAGGATATTTCCTGACTGGTTCAACCGAAATTGAAAAACCAATTTTTTTCTGTTAGTAGATATATTAAGCTTGAACTTGAACGAAGGAAGAAACAAAAACTTGAAATTAGAGTTTTTGGCGGAGTTCTAAACAAAAAAAACCCATTTTTTGATCAAATTTTTACTACACATTGCCTCATAAAATAAGTTGTGGTAAAAAAAAATAAAAATCTTTCGTTCAGGTTCTAGATTATGCTATTTTGAAGAAGTGTACAAAATTTCAACAAGATCGGTTCATAACTTTTTGAGAAATCGTGACTACCGATTTCGAAAACAGTGTTTCGAGAAAAACGCGATTGAAGTGCGACGCGCCAGTCTGACTTGGTCTGAAGGGCGGAACTTCGGAAGGGTCTATCTCTTAGAATTTTACTCTGATCGATTTGAAATTTTGGGAGAATATTCTAGACATATTTTACTATTTAATAAGCTCAAATTTTTTAAATTTTGAAACCCACCTAACCCCTTAAACACACCTTTAACCATTTGGATCTGGTTTTGTACCAAAATCATGGAGAGAAGCTAAAGTGACTTTCATACCCAAGGCTGGCAAATGGTCTCATGTAAGTCCAAAAGACCTCAGACCCATAAGTTTATCATCTTTCATTCTAAAAACTCTTAAACGATTGATTGATATCCATTAACGCGACAGCATCGACTCACATCTGCTGTCTGCGCCTCAACATGCATGTTGCAAAGGTAAATCAGTGAAAACGGTTTTGCACATGTTAATGCATAAATTCGAATATTTCCTGCATCACAAGAAGTACACAATGGTAGTATTTGTGGACATAGAGGGGGCTTTCAACAACGTCAACACATCAGCGATCATAGACTTTGAGATTTAACTAATATTCTATTCAAAACTGGGTGGCTAATCTGCTAGAAAATTTGTCAGTAGAGGCACTGGACAGGGAGGGGTCCTGTCGCCTCTTCTTTGGAATTTGGTGGTAAAGTGTCGCTTATCCTGATGACGTTGCTATAGCTGTCTCGGGAAAGCACCTTGACAACTTAAAAGAACTCCTCCAAAGTGCTCTAAACAAGCTCATTAAATGGACAGCTCGATATGATTTGGGTGTAAATCCCCACAAAACTGAGCTGGTACTCTTCACTAGGAAGTATAAGATCCCATATATCGACCCATTGATGGTACATACATGTTTAACTATCTCTAACGAAGCAAAATACTTGGGTCTTATTTTGGACAGGAGATTAAGCTGGAAACCAAACATTCAAGAGAAAGTAATAAAAGCCTTATCTTTTGCAAAAAGGTCATCGGAAATAAATGGGGTCTGCAATCCCGCGTAAGATATTGGCTCTATATTTCGGTAATTAGACTGATACCTAAGTACGGGGAGATGATTTGGTGGACCGGCTTGGATATAAACCCCGAGAATTTTAGCAAAGTCCAACGAGCAGCTTGCATGTGAATCAGCGGAGGATGGCAGCTAGTGCATCCATCCACCTCAAAGCAATCTCATAGTGGTCTAGTAAAGATATTGGCCACGCTTCCATTTTAAAAAAATGTCAGAATTTTTCCCCGGAACATAGACTACACAACACCCAAGCTAAGTTTTGACAAAAACTTCGAGGTAACTATCCCTGCCAGGTCAGGGGTCGACGACGGCTCGAAAACTAACAACGGGGTGGGTTGTGGTGTTTTTCCCGACAACCTCGGTCTAGCGTTCCGTCTTCCAAATCATTGTAGCGTGTTCCAGACGGAAATCATGGCGATCAGAGAAGTCTTACCTTAGCTGAAAAAAAACGTGATAGCAGCCACCCCACGGATATTCACATCTTTTCGGAGAGTCAAGCGGCATCAGTCCTTGGAATCAGTCGTTTCAAATTCACCAATAGCCCTAGATTGCCGATCGTCTGTTATAGAGATGGCAGAGCAGTTTTTTTTAAGGCAAGCATGCAACAAGGCTTGGCGTCTACGCAAACGACTTCTGCAGAAGCTGGATGGACGCGAAGGAAGAGGAGACTTTTCTTCATCTTCTTTGCACCTGTCCGGCTATTTTTTGCAGAAGAAAATTCCACTAAGGAGATTTCTTCTTTACCACCTTAGGCAACCTGATGAACATCAATGTTAGTTTTAAATATCAACCCGTTCTCATTTGGCATCCATTTTCCCTTGTACATACCAGTATTTTTGATTAGACAGGTAGTATCTGTGGACATACAATTAGCAATTATTTAGAAAAGGAAAGGGAAGACTCCTTACCAATTTCGATGGAATTTTCTTTTTCTCAAATAGATACGAAAATGACAGCAAACGTAGCACGAAGCGTAGCGAGCGACTGACTCAAAACTACATTCTGTCGGAGTTTAAAAACTACCATAACTTTTAGACTTAAAAATCCAAACTAATATTATAAATGCAAAAGTGGCTCTGTGTGCTACGTTTTCATGGCCAAACCGCTGAACCGATTTCGATACAATTCTATACGGATATAGCTTAAGCCTAGGGAATGAACATAGGCTAAACATTTTCAAACCCTCCTACTGCCACTCTCATTTTTCGAAAAACGCACTTTTTTGCGACCTCATTGTTTGATATTGGTGATGGTAGGAGTAGGAAAGAACAAATATATAATACCAAGTAACCCTTGCGAAGTTATAGGAGATATGATTAGTTTAACTGGCAGAATATAATGTACCTAAACATTCCTGTTCACAGATTCATCTAAGTGTTAGAATAGTTTTTTAAGGCACTGTGGAATTATTTTGAGTTGCACTGGTATATTCTTCCTTTACTGGGCATATCATTCCCATTAAGTCTATATTGAGTGTGGCGTTAACGAGGTCCCTTGTACTGTACATAAATGGTCATTACTCTCATTATTATTTCAATTGAATTGTTCTACACCATAGACGGTTTGCCAAAACTAATTGCGTTGTTGATGCCTAAAAGATAATTCATATTAAAATGTTACAATTTTTTTTTTAATCATAAAAGGTACATTCTCTTACAGTACACGTGATCATGCATGAAATCCAGAATACATTGATGCATACAAATGCCGTACAGTTCTTATAAATCCTAACAATTAGCAATATTTCATGGATGCAACTGCTCACAACACATACATATATGATTGCCCCAATCCATTGGCATGTGGCACACAGCCGACGAAGCATGCTGCAGCAAAATATGTATACATATACACATGCATACATGTATACGTACACTTGTTTCTATGGCTACATCCCATTCGAGGAACAATTTCGTCTTCCACTAGATCTGGTTTAGCAAGTGTTCCGCCGAGTTTCCAACCAACCAACCGAACGTGGCTGAGTCGTTGCAGAGCACAGGTTCATTCTCTCATAAACTGTCACAGCGGGTGATTACTCTAAACAGACACAAGGAGAAGGAGATAAGTGAGGTACAAATGCTCCAACATATAAAACATAATAATGAAATAAAACGTAACAAGAATATGGAATCAATGAAAGTTTCAACCTCAGTCCTTCTGTTTAAGTCCCAGTATAAGGTGGTAACAGAGAAATAATAAGAATAATGAACTTACTCTCAACAATTTGTGTTCGTTAAAGTTCTTGTAGATGATAGGTACATAGTATTTATCAGGTAAACCGTGTATGTACAGCCGTCCGTGTGTACGTGCAAGCACACATCCTTTTGTGTGTCCTTGTGTTGAAAGCCCTTCACATTAATATTGCATAGGCTTCGGGTGTAGCTATGTAAAGTCATATCTTTGGATTCGCTATATATTTCCGCTAAGATGGTGTTGTAGATATATGACAATTTATCTGGGGCGACGGACAACAAATTCGTTTTCTACCACTGTTGGTGCAATTGTGTTCTTTTGTGCGAACGAATTGGTATGCGGGGTGCTGTCATGACCACGATATTATATCTCATATTTTTCGACTTTGTGTTTGACAGACGTTTGCATTCGTATTTTGCATTGTTATGTGAATAATTGAAAGTTGTTGAGTTGTTTGCAACTGTGTTTGATATTTGTAATTAGGTCAGAGTACACCGAACATTTATCTTTACTTAATGAAAAGCCAAACTATTTGGTTGTATTTACATGTACTTACTTATATTTAGGTGACATATGGTGATACATAGTATGTACTGGGAAAAGTAACGACTATATCAATCCATTTGCGACCAGCGAAGTTGGGGAAGTCATGCATAAATGGCGAATCACTGTGATGTGAGCTGCAGATTTAGAGAGTTTAATAAGGTACCTTACCTACTACTTTATTTGGCATTGAATACTTTTTGTATTTTTATTTTCAACTTGCTCTTTACATACATATGTGCATACATATGTATGTATTATACATTTCTGCGATCATTAAAGTCTCAGTGCATACCATATCCAAACAAGGCTGTATGTTTGGGTAATGGTCAGACTGTTCATCAAACAATAACTCGGGCTTGTATTGATTCAGGAACCCTGATCCTAAAGTTGACCCCTTTAGTATCAGGGCTGTTGAGTAACGATGCGAAGGTGATTTGAAGTTGAAAAGATATTAGTTCTATTTGTCAAGTGGCAGAGCAGGCCGCATGCAATACAGTGGGTATCTTGCGTAGTTGAAGGAACTAGATAGGAAGCTAGGAAACCTCGAGCGGGTCTTCAACGAGAGGTAACACCAACAATTTGCACAGAGCACGGGAGAAATGGACATTAAACAATTTCAGCCCTGCAAAACACTGGGAGTAGACGATATGTCCTTCGCCTTACTACGGAGAGGATCACAGATAATCTTGCGGTACCATCTTGGAACAATAAGGTGCCCTTTAGCCCTCAGGTAGCTCGAAGAAGAGTTAAAGTAGTCTTCATAGCTAATTGTAAACTACAATTAGAAATTTATAAACCTAATTTCTGTTTCAAAAATTGCAAACATAATTCCAATAAATTTGTATCGAAGGGGAAATAAAATTGTGGAAAATACAGTTTTTGTTTACAACTACAAAAAAATTCCGTTGCACCGCTTACTTGGCAGACTTGTAAACTACAATTTTTTCTCACAAATTTGTAAGAGTCTGACGAGTCATAACTATGAAAAAGTAGAACAAGATTTTCATTGTTAGTTTAGTTCGCGATAAAAAAGAAGTATTGTTCGGTAAATTTTCAAATACACATAATGCCAAAATAATGGAGTGGAAAAAAGTTTATGAAACTATTTCATCTCATGATATTTTAATTGAGAATGATTGGAAATATCTTCGAGATGTTGTTTGGCAAAATTTAAAACGAGTAACAGTGGTAAGTCAAAAGTATTTTTACGTCACACACGTCTTCATTAATACTCGTATTATATTTCAGGCCAAAATTGATAACAGAAAAAAAACAGGTTCAGCTGGTGGTTCTCACGCAATGTTAACACATCTCGCCTACTATCGAAGATATTGCTGAGGAGCAATACCGTTTAGAAGATGATTCGTTAGAGCAATTAAATGTGGGTTTTGTTGAAAATAAGGAAACGTAGAAAGAAAATGATAGTGTGAATATAATTGAATTTCATAACATGTAAAAAAATAAAAAGGGCAAAGAAAAAAAGAAAAATGTAAACGTATGTGCTATGTTTGTTTTGTTATTTTTTTATTTTACGAAAAATAGTTAAAAAAATATGGCAATTCATTTTGTCCATCCGAGTTATCAAAGGTTTTATCATTTAGGTACCCCATGTCTTCCTCTTCTTCCGTTGTGGAGAGTTCAAAGTTCTACTCTGTTTCTTCTTTTCGAGAAATGTTGGTCAAAATAATGCAGCATTTTGTAATTTGAATTGCTAATCGTGGTTCCACTCTCAAGTGTTTTAGGCAAGGACATTTTTCTTTTAAAATTCCAATCGCGTTATCTATTATTCTCCAAATTGATTTGTGTACTCTATTGAAGCGGTCAATTGCTGGGGATGAGCCTCTCGTGACGGGCGTCATTAAACAATCTTTTAGTGGGTGTCCTGTATCGCCAAGTAAAGCACAATGCGGAAAAGGCCGAAAACCGCTTTCAAATTTTGAATATAACGGACTCCTATGCAATACCCGCGCATCATGTACACTTCCGGGCCAATTTACATAGGCATTATAAAACATACTAACATACAATTTATTGAGACACATGGTATACCTTTTAAAAAATTTGCTTACTATTTTAAATTATTAATACATATGTATATACAAAAGATAATATTTACCGGCAATATTATAGCTCCGTTCACAAATGCTTTCGTGTTCCTCTGGCCAATGTGCACTATTTTTATAAAAAAAACATTAACGTTGGCTGCACAAACACGATGGACACATCTGCATACCGTTGATTTCGATATACCGTGCATGTCTGCTATCCCATGATATTGTCCGCCATTTTCAAGCCAGTGTAAAGCTGTAAGAAACTGCTGCCTCGGTTTCAATGAAAAGTTTTTTTTAGTATTATTCAGACCTATCGGGAATTCCGAGGGAAATATTTTTCCTGGGAATTTTTTTTGTTCCCGGGAACTAAATCTGCCTATTGTGAATTTCCCTCGAAATCCTTTTCCTTGGGAATCAGTCTTACCATTACAAGAATGTCAAAAATGATTTTCGAAATTGTACTCGAATCTTTTGACAGCCACACATGATTGATTACAAACGGGAACTTATGTGAAACGAAAGTAATTTTTATTAAAAAACGAAAATAAATATTTAACAAAAAAATATCATTATGATGCGAAGTGCAGCTTTTATGTTAGTGGATGGAGAAAACGAGGAAAACGAGAGGACTCAGCAAAGATCCGTCAAAGGAACACTGAGAGATAAATCTAACCCTTTGGAACTGCCTGAAACATTGTAAGACAAGTAATTAATTCTTAACTGTTTCTTTTTTCTAAATTTTTGGAACGGCTCTTATAGATGTCACCAATATTATCGAATGAACAAGTCAATGTTTACATACTTGTTGAATGTGCTCATCGACTCTATGCCGCAAACGAAAAAATCATTCGCTCTTCCTCCCATCGTAAAGCTGAGCGCATGCTTGCGCTTCTTTGCAGAAGGCGGATACCAGAAGGGGGTGGGAAAGGATCATGAAGTTGGACTTGCCCAGTCATCATTTTCTGAGGCCCTATCAACTGTTTTAAATATATTTGAAACTAAGCTCTGTCCTATTTGGATTTAAACGCAGATGTCAAAGGAAAAAAAAAGGAACACCATTTTAATTTTTTTTGAAAAATACTACATACCAGGTGTAGTAGGATGCATTAATGGTAAACGCGTTCGAATCATCGCTCCACCAGATAAAAAGCACTTATACTACAATAGAAAGGGATTCTACAGTTTAAATGTTTTACTTGTAAATTGGTTTTTGATTCTAGTATACTTGGACTTATTCAAATTTTATTTTTTCAGGTTTGCGATGACCAAATGCGAATTCGTTTCGTAGATGCCACTCATCCAGGAGCGTGCCAAGATTCTCTTGTGTGGAAGGTGAGTGAACTGAGGTCTTGGTTTGAACAGCAATTCGTAAATGGTGAAAGGAATTCGTGGCTGTTGGGTATTACTTTCATATTGATTTTTTTCAATTTTACTGATTTTTACTTACAAATAGGAGACGCTGGATATCCTTTAGAACCATGGCCCTTGACTCCATATAGGATAAATGAAGAACGAACTGCGGAAAGAAAGTTTAATGAAACGCATATTCGCTGTCGCAATATCATAGAGAGAACCAACGGCGTTCTTAAAAATAAATTGCGGTGCTTGCTTGAAGGTTGAGAACTACACTATTTCCCAGAAAAGGCGATACAAATCACAAATGTTTGCTGTGCATTGCATAACATCTGTATCCATTACAAGACAGATAGTACCGTAAATGTTCCAACAGTCATAATTCGCGAACAGGAAGATGATACCGACACAAATAGAGCTGAAATTGTCACCACGACTAACTCAGAATATATTGCAGAAGCGCAACGCATAAGAAGACGAATAGCAGCTTCACTTTAAAATGAATGTATTTAAATGAGACAAAAGTAAACAAAAATAATAATCTGAAAAAGTAAAAAAATAAATCGAGTTCATTTGCAATAAAATTAATGTTTTTAAATTAGATTTGAAGCTTTTCTTCTTCTATGTCTTAAAGCCGCTGCTTAATTTTTAATTTTGTCGCTATTTCTCGTTCTTTAAAGGTTTCCATCTGCATATTGTGTCGCTGAGCTTCCTGTATTTCATTTCTTTTAAGGTTTTCCATTTCATCGTTGTGACGGCTTGTTTCTTGTACAAGTATCTTTTGCTGGTCGCTTAGTCGATCAATGGATCGATATATTTTCTTCACATTAACCTCCATTTCCGTTTGGTATTTTTTAAAATTTGAAATAGCTTCACTAAGCTTATCACACATTTCACGTTGTAAATAGAAAAAGCTCCTTTTCCAAAAGATCAGCCGTGCTTTTGGTTTTTTGCTGGCCTTTTGATAATGACCTATTCGGCTTTGCGTGCTCATCATTTGAATCCCTCGCAGTCTTGGGAGTTTCATCTACTTCTATGCTATGATCTTGTGGCTCTCGTTGAGGGGTCTGCCATGACACCGGTGCTATGTTTTCCTGTTCTGCCTCATCAAAACTTTCCACTCTACGCTTCTTTTCACAAGAAGGCAAGCCAAATCGTTTGGCATTGGAACAACCTTCAACCGATTCGCTAATTGCACAGATATTTATTATGGCTTCGTCAGTAGTAGAAAATTTATATTCCTTGCATGGGCCTCCTCCAGTTCCATTTTTTAGCTTTAAATTTTCTGCCATCTTTTTTCTTACTTGTCAATCCAAACCTAAAAAAGTTCACAGTGCAAATATACATAAATAACAATAATACACACGCAAATAACAATAATCTTCCCTTCTTCCATTCCATTATAGATTTAACTGGTGGTCCAAAACTATTTACTTCTTTCTCTAATCCTTTCCAAAATGAATTCAAATCTTCCTTATTCCTTTTGGTAAATTTAGTTGCAATGTCTGGATATTTTTCCATTTCACCTATTATTATTTCCAATTGTTTCATATTTGTTGTGTTTGACCTTAATTAAGAGTTACAATCTGTATTTAGAAACAAAATTAATGAAAACAATAAAAATCTTACATGTTTACTTGGAAATCACATCAAGTTCCCCAGAAAAATTGCAACGGAATAATTCTTGGAAAATGACCGTCAATTTTCCCTCAGAATAGTATTCACGATAGCTATTTTTTTCCATTTTCGAATGTTTCGACGATACCTAGTTTTCGAAAATGGAAAAAAATACCCGGGAAAAATTATTCACGATAGGGCTGATATGCAATCTGTGGTCCAATCATTGTTATTATTTCCTCTGCCTTTATAGGATTTAAGCGAAACTTTTCGTTGAAGGCAAAAGAATCTGAAATTTCGTAGTTTATACGCGACGGATTATTTTGCCTTCGCCTATTTATCACAAAATATTCACTTGTATCACTCTCGGTGCTACTATGCCTACGCCGTAGACATTTTTACTTTCAAAAAGCGATTTCTATGTACAAAGTACAAATTGTAGATGAAATTACAGATGATCTTTCTTTTGTAAGATTTTTTCAGTAACTTAACAAATTTGTAAAATGCTTTTATCTGACGAAACAGGAAACTACAAAAAAAAAATCAATTTTCACAAATTTGTAACTTGTAAACTACAAAAGAAAATGACTCTTGGGGAAACGAAAACAAAAATTTGACTGTGCTTTCCAATAGTCCTCAGAAACACGAAAATAAAAGTTATTTTGCGAGGACGCTATTATTAACAAAGTTATAAAAAATTAAAGTCTCCGATGGACCAGTGAGAAAAACACTTTTTCGAGTACAAAATCGCGAATAATTTGCTGTTTTACCTTCCTATTTGCTTAATAACATAACTACAAAAACAAAAAATGCTTAACATCTTAAAAAAATCAGCGAATCACAACTAAAAGTAATACTATAATAAATGTTAGTTATCGCTAAATTGACGTCCTCTGAACAACCGAAAATATGCATCAGGAATGAAAAACTCGTAAGTAATTAAAAGTATCTAAAAGCATGCACCGGTTCGTCGGATCATTTTTAAATGTATCGGTTTTCAATTCAGTGTTTGTTCCGACCCTCACCTATGGTCATGAGGTTTGGGTAATGACCCAAAGAATAAGATCGCGGATACAAGCTGCCGAAATGAGATTTCTTCGTTGTATTGCTAGGGTAACTCGTCGAGATCGAGTGAGGAACACCAGAATATGCGAAGCACTCAATATCGAGCAACTGCTTATTCGAACGGAAAGGTCCATCCTTGCATGGTTTGGGCACGTTAAACGCATATCCCCAACTCGGATTCCAAGACATACCATGGAATCCGAACTATCAAGTAGGCGTCCCCTGGGTAGGCCCAGGATGAGATGGTTAAACCAAGTCCAAAATCTCACTTGTAGTTATATAGCGATAGCCCCTAATGAATTAAGCACGCTAAGCCCGGGACCCTCGTAGTGGATAAGGGGGTCATTGGTAAATAATAACGATGAATTATGAATTGTGGGTCAGATTTTTTGGGACTGGAGTTCCTTCCTTTTGAGGTGGATAAGAAGGGTTATTTTTTCAGGAACCACAGTCGACTGAATATTTTGTTTTGACGTTGCTGTAGTGAATACATCTGATTGTGATGAGTGAAATTGACTATAGATAGGTTTAGCATCAGCTATGTTTTATCGTTAACACTTCTTTGGCTTTCAAGTACGTGGGTCATGTTTTGGAGGAATGCATGTGCAAGCACATGTCATGTTCAATGCTTGTTGCGCAGCGCCATCGATGCAGTGAATTTCCGGTGCGTTTTCGTTTCACAATTTGAAATTCAGTTTAAACTAAACCAAAGGTAAGGCAATGTACATATGTATGTATAATAGTATTTATGAAAATAAAAACGCAACTCTAAATATGGGAGTCAAATTGGCCAAAATCCAGCATCTGTAGGATTATTGTTGCGTTAGGCATTACAAAAGCTTCACTAAAGCAATGATATGATACATGTACATAACGTCAACTAAAAACACCAAAAGAAATGCATCTTAATTATTAAAGGCCAATCTTTCACACGATAAACATGTGTGGGTTCAGACATGTTAAAGGTTTGTAAACTTTAAAATTGATCGTTCAATTAATCTTAAATTTTGACAATGTGTCTCTGTTCCCAGAGGCGTAGAGCTCTCCAAACCGTGTTCAAAACGTTACCATACCTACATAATTGGTATCGTGTAACCCAATGAAATAGATCGCCGTCATCATCTCCGTCGTCGTCGTCCCAGTCGTAACGCCAATAACAATCAAGTTATTCATAAAAAAAAAGAAACAAAAAACACGAAAAGGAGGAGAAAAGGAACATATAATCCTTTGTATGTATTATTACTCCCTGCCTTTCATGCGAGACTGTGAGATCGTTTCGGAAATAAAGTGTCAAAATAGAAGAAAAATGTTTTTTTATCCAAAAATCTTCGCGCCTTTCGGTCGCATTTTTCACTTTTTGAATACCCCCCCAATTTTGAGATCGGTCGTCTTTCATAAATATTCATGGCGGGGTATGCGCTGGACACACGGTCCTCAGATCAATGCTGATCGAAGATGGTGTTGTTGTTTTCTTTTCTGTTTTTATTTTTTTTTTAGTCCAAGAAGAGGAGGATGATTCCAGCTAATGTTGGAACATAAATAATTTTTTTTATTTGTTTTCATTTTATTACAAATTTGTGTAATGGTTTCTAGACACCGGTTATGGGCGCAAGAAGATATAAACATTTGGATTGACTATGAGGGCAGGTGCCATTCGGTGTTTCGCTGTGTAGCTACATATATTAACTCAGTTGAAGGGTTGGTCCTTAAATGACGTTAATAATTTTAATATAATCACAAGGGGGACATTTTTACTCTAATGTGGATTTTTTAGAGATGATTTCGGGTCATTAAATGTTTGTCACGAGCAAAATAATGTCAGTGATTGCTATAAATATTACTTGGAGGGACAAATAAGAATAAAGATTAACTCCTTTTATCGTCATATTTTCGTTGGTCGATATTTTTTGTGTGCTTAGGTATTTCTTCTTTTGTTAAATCCTGTCACCTCTAAGGAGTGACGTTTGTCACGTTTATAAAGCAAGCACATCGTATCTTTCTAAGTTCTTAATGTTCTCAAGTTCATCACCGAAATTCCCGTTTTTTTTTAGCTGTAAAATATTTCGCAATCAATTACCAATTTTACAGTATAGACCGATTTTCATTATACATATGTACCAATAATTTCAAAACTGATTTTTTCAGAATTTGGAAACTGTCTGGCAGGAAGTAAGCCACGCTCGGATTGGTCTTGAATCTTCATATTCATTATGAAAGATGGGTTTTCTATTTCTTACAGAAAAACATTCTTTTTTAATTTTAAAATATTTTGACACCAGCATTGACACACTTAAAACGTCTTTTGCGATCAAGTAAGAATACACTATACAATGAAAATACCATTGACTGGTTGTACCAATTATCTAAATTTTGGAAAAAATTAGTTTTCCATATAAGTATGTCGTATGTACTACCCACTTAAGCCACGACTATTTGATGCAAGACTTTCGTTTATAACATAAGGCTGACCCCGCCTTTGAACTCATCTACTTGCATATGCAGATCAACACATGCGATTAAACGTTCGTTGTCTGTCAGTTAAAACAAAGAAGTCTGGCAGCGGCAGGACACGGCACGACAATTACTTTATTTTTTCGCATCAGATCACGCACAGTGACTTAGAAAACCTGCATAGGATGCAGTGTCCTATGATGGTATTGGTTAAAATGTTGCTTCTTCTTGATAGAATTAACGCATCCGAACGCTTAGGACCCTTTACACCGACATCTCAGACAGAGTGTCACTAATATAATCGACAGCTCGGGATGAGCCAAAGCCTAATTTTCCACAACCATTCATGTTGTGCGTGTTACATTTTTCGCACGAATGGAAGGGATCTACAATTTATTTCCGACTCTGAACGGTGAATTAAGAGGCTCCTTCATGACAGACCCCGGAGGCTTGTCTTTCCCCGACGAAAATGGGTGCCGCGAAAAATGTTCGGCGGACATGGGCTTGAATCAACCCCGCGTGGACAGCAGGCCAACGTTCTAACCAATTCAAATTTAGGCCAAAGAGGGCAAAACAATAGCAAAGCCCTTTCTCAAAGGCTTATCATTCCCCGACGAAAGCTGGAGTCGCTAAAAATGCTATGGTCGACATTGCTGGAGTGTTTAAAAGATGCATTCAAGGGGACACAAGCATCCACAAGTTTAAACCAACCTCAGTCTACCAACTCATGATCTCACTTCTACGCGGTGAACTCTGGGTGCCTAGTACTTACTTCGACTGAAGATATAATTTTACTTCCTGTGGAAGTTTGTTGGTGGCAGCTAACGAGAGAGGGTGAGGGTGTTTACACTAAGCCACTCTCCCTTGGATCCAGACGGCAGTGGAAGAACTCGCAGGTTAAAATCGACGGTGGCGTCTACAGTTTCAATCAGGTCGAACTACTTACATATGTATGTACTGAACACTTTAAACGGGTTACTGTGATTTACATTTTTGGAGTACATGTCTGTAAGGATCGGTTTAAGGGGTAACAGCCAGGAATCGGCGTTCTAGGATTGAAAGAAAAAACCAGTTATCAGATAGACGCCCCAGGCGTCGGATACATTTGACCCCCAAATGACAACATAGCACGGAACGATAAAGGACTATGATTTAAGAGTCTGCTCCTGGTCCCTGGAATGTACGCACGCTTTATTCAACGTGGGCAGCTGCGATAAGTGGTTATTGACCGATAAGCGATCGCCTGACCATGATCCGGATCGAGCTTACATTATCATCAGCCTAATAAAATATATTCTGATTCTGACTGAGAACTCGATCCTTTCTCCGAATCACTTTCAAAAGTTTCCGGTTCAAAAATTTGTTGGGGACTTATCAGTAAAGCGATTACATCTGCTGAAAGTGCAGACTTTTTTTTCTGCGTTTGGCGATAAGAGCTTATAAGTGGATCCGATGAAATAAGAAGCATGTGAAAGAGATCTTCCATTGTATTTGTTCTGCTAATTTTTCTGGTATTGTGCTGTCGGTAATACTTGCAGTCCTTGTTTTTGGCTTCTTGAACCTCTTCTGTTAATTGTCAAATCGGGACCAACGAATTTTTGACAACATCCGCACCATGAACAAGAATCTTGTGTACACTTACAGGCATATAATACCACGGATACAGACTGACAAACAAACATGCAGTTTTCATGCAGAAATTATTAAATTGCATGCAGAATTGTTCAAAATGCAGAAACAAGTTCAAGCATGCCTAAAAAACGACGAGCAGTGTTGCCGTCATTTGAAGTTCCGCTTCCTTGTTTCGGTACATCAACCAGCAATCCTAATTGAACACGAAATTTTTGTTGGATAGTTTTCTTTTGTTCGTTGGCTATCCTTTTTTCCTCTTCAGTTTTAGCTTGCCACTTTTTGATAGGAAGTTTGTATGAAATGTGCAGGGAACATTCAAAAAAACGAATCCATGCATGAAGTGTTGAAAGTCCGAACTGATACATGCTCTCATCAATTGGTTGGTTTTGTACACCTTCCACTAGCTTGTTCATGATTTTTGGCGTAGCCTTACAAATATAGCAAGCTTGTAAAGAACTACCTGCTAAAGCATTGCAAACTTTCCCATCGACCATTGTTAAAAGCAAAATTTGAGATATGCGAAGTTTTTTCTCGTATTTTGTTACTTCCTTTGGTATAAGGTCATTGATTTGAGCTTGCATGCTGTCTTTAAGCTCTCTCGAAAGCTGCGTGGTCTCTTTTTTGAACATAAGTTTGATGGGTCTGCAGTATTTGGTGGATGCGGGACTAAGGTTAGTCCATATAGTCGTTTTACCAACTTTTGTGGCTATTTTTAAGGGCACGAGTGAGCCAACACTCATCTTCTATCATATCACAAAAAACATTATTAGGTAGAATTTGAAACAGCCGTTGAATTGTGTGATCTAACAAAGACTGTAATGGCACTTCCGCTGAATTTTCCGTAACGGATATTGCATTAGGATAGCATTGCTTTTTAACATCCAAAACACGATAATAAGGAGGATATATTCGAGAATAAAGATCGTTTGCTTGTTTCCGCATTAACTGATATGCATGTTTTGAGAGTTCTGCATCCAAAGTGAATGCAAGTGCCTCTTCAGGTGTATACGGTTTCGGTTCCGTAGATACGGCATGCAACAACCGCTTAATTTTTGTGGCTTTTCTCGGAGATCCTATATTGCGCGTTTTATAATACTTGCTGCATCCTTTCTTCCTACTGCACACAAGCTTGTTTCTGCTGCAAAAAGTAACTCAGAGCTACTTTTTGACTCCAGCAAATGTTGCACTCTACGCCTTTTGGTTTTTTGCCCGACGTCGCTGAATTCTTTTCGCGGCCTACCACGCAGCAAGAAACATTTGATGGACCAGGCTTCAGCTCAGATGAAAGTTTATCTCTTTTCATTAGAGGGAGTTCAATGTCTTCATTCAACCACGATTCATATTTTTTCTCGAAAACACTGAGTTTCGACAACAGTCCCTCCATTTTTTTTTCCTATGATCCCGTTACACGTTTTCACAAGCGAATTTATTACTTCCCACCTTGGTAAGGGAAGTATTGTAATCGGTCCGATCAAAATGTTTCGAGATATGAACAGGGCTTGACATTACTATATATACTAGAAACCGTTTGCACCCATTTTCGGAATGATGTCTGTGTGTGTGCGTGTGTGTGTTTTTTTTTTTTTTTTTTTTTTTTTCTTGGTTGCGCCAAAGGATGTGGTAATCTTCTAAAGATACTAGCGGCCCGTGCTACTAGCATGTACGATTCGTGTACCCGGCTACTCGATTCCGGGAATGCGCCTACGTACTAATCCACACCCAGCACACTTCAACCACTCTCCCCGCGGGACTGCCGTTAGGTATTACTTCGCGGGGCTGGTTAGCAATTTATGCTATGTTGTCCACGTGTGCCGTTTCGGCCCTTCTTAATCTTTCGAGCCTTCTCAATTCAATCTGCACCCTCGTAATGTAGGAGCAGACCTCCAGCCACTCGTTATCTGACCTCGCCATTTGGCTTAATAGAAGCTGCGGGCTTGGCAGTCTAATTCCTATTTCTGCGAAGCGCCGGCAGTGGAACATTGCGTGCTCCGCGTCTTCCTCTTCGTCTGGACATTCTGGGCAAAAAGGCGAGCTATCGTGTCCAAATCTGTGAAGATATTTTCGATAGCCGCCATGTCCGGAAAGGAACTGTGTAAGGTGGTAGTTGCAGTCCCCGCGTGGTCTTTTTGTCCAGTCCTCGATGATCGGGATCAGTTTGTGGGTCCACCTGCCTTTTGACGTGTTATCCCATCTTGTTTGCCACAGTGCTACAGATGTGACCCTCTCTTCCGCTTTTACCCTCCTAGTAATGATGGCTTCTTGCCGGTTTGCGACTCGCCTAAGGTAGATGGGAATGTGTGTGTGTGTGTGTGTGTGTGACAATATTTTCCTCCTACGATATCTGGAGAACGAAACAACGTAGGACCATGCAGTTTTATTTGTCAGCGTAAAACTTAGAGCTGATTAGATTTTGAGCACAATCGGTCTAGCGGATGTTGAGGAAATTTAAGAAAGGTTTTTTTTTTTTTTTCGAGTTCGCGCAACAACTCTTTGTGGAACAATATTAAACAGTGTGTCTTCGAATATTCCGCTCTCTATGCATGTTTTCTTTAATTATTAAATAAATAACAATATCACTGTTTTTGATATAACATAATATGAGGTGGGAAGTATAGGACTGGCTCCCCAGTCGAATTTTTTCATTCCTCATTCTTGTGGGACACTCATCTATATCAAATTTACTGATAATATGACTCTGCATCATTTTGTATTTATTACCATTCTTTTATTTCTTCCACTCCTCAAAGAATTCTCTTCTCGATATTCGGATATATACTGAAACAAAACGTCATTACTTTGTAATACGTAAAAAGATGCAAGACATTTTTGGAAGGTGATTAGCTTATTAATCAAGCTCAATAAAAATATAAGATTTAACTTGCCGACGCTTGTCGATAACTTTGAAAGCTTAGTCAAAGTCAGAGCTTTTTTTTCAACTATTGAATTTTGGTATGTTATTTAAAAAGTCGAAGAATTAATGTTTAACAAGTAAATTATTATGTCTAGTTGCAGTTTCAGATTCTATTTACCTTCATTAGCAAATTCCATAACTGAATTTAAACTTTTAACACTTGAATATAGTAGACACATTAACTTGCATTTGCACCTCTGTGTTGTTTAATTTTCTTTCTATTATCATGTAATTCAAATGTGACACTTGGTGCTTGCCTAGTAAAGTTATTTATGCAGGGATGTTGAAATTATTTTAGAACCTAAAATACTAACTATTTTCCAACATAATACTGAAATTTTTATTAAATTTTGGAACAACGAATTTTTTCAATTATGTCCAGCTAGATCGGCATTTTTGACGACTGTGTGCCAGCAGCACTAAGTTTCCTCACAAAAGAATCCACACAGCGGAATACCACAAAAAGAAGATATTTTATTGAGCGCCTAAATATACCTGGGGTAGCCAGAGCTACAGAGAGCAACTGAGCGAAAATCCTCCACTATGCCAACACCAGCCACAAATGTCAATGTTCAGTTGATCCTTGACGCACCGTCATGAAGGAAAAAGTTGAATACATTCTAGCCACCGCCAAAAAAGAACCCGTGATATACATATATTATAATGATGAGTGCTCCCAACTGAAGAAGTGGCATACAGCCAAGCGCTGCAGCGCAAATCAAGAGAAGCGCGAGAAGAGTATCGCGCCAAGAGGTTGAGGAAAAGAATACTCTGCGTGAAAAGAAGAGGGCCTACGCGACCACCAAGCTTAAGGAAATCGACTTGTCTCGCGACAGAAACAACATCTAAAGGTCTAATAAAAAGGCTAAGCATCTGGCTAATTCTTTCAGTCCCAGAACGCAGGCTTTTCGGAATAGTGAAGGAAACCTAGTTACTGACTCGCAAGGAATAGTAGATGTTTTAAAGGAGAAGAAAGCTTAAATCCGGTCGATGATCAAATCCCCCCTCGCAGTTGAGAAGAGGTTGTCGCAGCTATTAATAAGCTAAAGAACAACAAAGCCGCCATCCCGGATGGCTTGTCATCGGAACTCTTCATATATGGAAGTAATGTTTTGGTAAGGAGCATGCACGAAATCCATAATGAATGACAGCTGTTAGCTGGAGAACTGTCACCTACCATCCATATACATATACATAAACCTTTGTGTACTGCCATATCTCTCTCTTGTCTTAAAAATACATTCTTGAAGTCGACACCGCCAGTCTTTCCCTATCTCTTACAGAACATCTCAAGCCTTTTACCCTACACTAATCGGCATACGGTTTCCGACTCAGCAAATCGACTATAGACTAAATATTCACACTAAGGAAAATCCTGGAAAAGATCATCAAGTTTCAGATTGACACACAATACAACTTCATCGATTTTAAAGCCGCTAATGATGGATGCTCTCATCATCTTGACCTCTACAAGGCGATGGTCGAACTCGGGTCCAGCTGTGCCGCTTCATGCTGCAAAACACGCTGTGTACCGTACGATTTGAGAACATCTCCTCAGATTTATTCCAAACACCAAGGCAAAATCATGTTGGAACAGGTTGTGCGTAGAGTAGGGAGTGAGAGATAATGGTTATGATAAATCGCGTGTCCGCTAAGCCCTAGTAAAAGATCGTTACCACTAGTATTTTCGGAATTCAAATCAAAATGAACTTTTCGAAGTACAAATAATCCAAAAGAAAAGAAATCAAAGCACAATATCATTGTATTCTGCCGACAATGATCGCCTTATTTAGAGCAAGTTACAACTGGGGATACATCCCATTGACTTGGAGGCAGGTAAATGTCGTTTTCATTACCAAACCAGGCAATAGGCCCGCGGAGCTGCCTAAATCTTAAAGACTCGATGTCCATATCAGATGCCGGCTAGAGATGTCTACCCCTCTGCACTTGAGTCAATATGCGTACAGGAAAAGCAAATGCACAGAGGGTCGGTCCCCTTCACCATCTAGTCAAAGAGATATAAAAGGCAAACAACCGTTCCAAGGAAAAAGCCCTTCCTAGACATCGACGGCGTTTTCGATATGCTGGCCTAGTGGAAGCCAAATTGAGGCTCCTCAATAACGCTTTAGGTTTCATGTTCCAAGTATCCACTAGGCCTATTCTGTACCGTATTAGATGAAGTAGTCTTCTTTTTGAGAGCAGTGAATATGTTCAGTCGTCTCTTTTTGATAACCCCATCTTATGCAGGTAACAACCTTAGGGGACAATGTTCATTTAGGAGGCCCGTTAGGGTTCTTAGTAGTTTCTGTGTCCGGTTTTGTTGAGATTGATTAACTTTTTCGCTTGTCTCAACCCTTTTCCTTGTGTTATTTTGGAGTGGATAATATTGAGTGGTACCTCAGGACCTACGAGAGGGTGCCCAGCACCTCTTCCCGCCAGACAATCTGCCTGCTCATTACCTTCGATTCCTTCGGGATCCAGGCTTCAGTAACCTTGTTTGCCGATGGAAGGCCTTTAAGAAGGTTGAAACAGTCCTACATGAGCTTTGACACTATGGTATAGGATTTAAGGGTCATTAGTACTGCTTGGCTATCTGAGAAGATGAATATGCGGGTACCTTTTATTTTCCTCCGCAGGCATTCTCGTGCACATAATTCTATTGCGTGAACCTCCGTTTGAAAGATATCTGGTCACTTTCCAAGCGCTGCTGCACGCTGAAATTTGGGACCATATACCGCAGCTTCAGTTTTGCCAGTAACGAGACCTTTACTTTTCCATTGGTGGCGATCACCTATGGCCACCTCGAGCTTTCTGGAGAACCAACATCTCCTGAGCATTTTATCTCGGATTTTGAAAATTGGATCACTTATGATGTGTTTCAGGATTCCCGGTACCAGGGGTAGCACTTAGAATTGCTTCTTTCTGCACAATGAGGTTCAATGAGGTGAGGGTAAGCATTATCCCTATGGCTACCGTCGGGCACGTTTGCATTGCCCCCGTAATATTCACACAGGCCAGGCGTACAGTCGATTTAGCTGTTCTTGGGTCTGGACTTGAAGAGTTTTTCGCCACAATGACAGATATAGGTCTCCAGGACCATTGGTTTGATGATGGCACTATAAAACCAGTGAATCATCTCGGGTTTCAGTCCCCATGTTTTACCGTGTAGCCGTTGGCACATGAATATTATCCTAATCGCCTTATTGGTAACCTTGTTTTGTCGCGTTTTGTCGAGCATACTTTGCTTTCCCAGATTTGCTTGAGATCATGCTTCTGTTCTTGGAAAAGGTTACAAGGACGGTTTAACCAGGCTGATGGTTAGGCCCATCGTCCTGCATCCATTTGAAATCAGTTTAAGAGCACACTGCACCATATCAGATATGGCATCTTTCGTTGCTTAACGATTACATTTTTTCCTTGAAGTTTAAGTCTAAAATTATTCAAGTGTTCCGTCATATCCACTAGGAACGCAAAGTCAAGCCACTAATCATCACTGTGTTCCATCGGTTTGGCTTTTTAAGCCATAAAGGTTACAATGGGTGGTATGCAAAAAGATGAGCAAGATAACAAGCATGAACTCATATAGTGATATCGATTCAGCAGAGTTGAACTCGGACTGAGTTTCAGATGCAGAAAAATGAGATCGTTATAAGCGGCTTTGACTTGATGAATATGAGATCGATCTTAAAGCTCTCCATCTAATTTAGTAGTAATTGCAAATCTGTGCAGTGATTGTAGATTTTAGCAGCAAAAATGTCGTCCGAAAGTGATAACTTAAACAGTCAGCCAGATCAACTTAATACATTTTTGACCATGCTTAGCAATTTATAAGCAAAATCTCATGTAAGCAACCGTTTTCTCATCTTTTTGCACATCAAAGCAAGCACTGACTTACATCGAGCTTTCGTAAAGAGATCACTTGAGATCGAGCTCACACATGAGCACTTACTTGGTCGATGTATATTTTCTTTTTTTATCACGTTAAGAAAAGTCTCAGAAAAATGAGTAAACAGCTTGAACTCATCTTTTTGCATTCGACCCAATATGTTTACGCAATTTGAAAAATCACATTGATCCACGACTAACACACCGAACTGGAAAGCAGGGAATATCTAAATAATGATTACCAAGAACTTTTGAAAATTGTGTAAATTGGCGGTGATTTAGTTCTCTGCTTCTCATAAAATTATCAGTTCTAATTATTATGGGGTTCATCACATGATGCATTTTGAGCACTTTTTTGTTCTTCCCGCCTGGATGGAGAAAGTGCAAAATACTTCTTTTTTTTAAAATTCTGTTCTTTCCTCCTGTGCAGTAGAATCATACAAATATTTCATGCAGCGTTTAAAATTCAAGATTGGTGTCGCGGGCCGCAACAAATTGTCTCGCTGTCATTATTTTTGACGTGCCTGCTCCACTATGAGGGCTCTGATAAGCGGGCCATTTCAAAATGATGATGATGTCTGCTCTACAGCAATAGTAACAAGAATAACAGAAAATTTCATGAAACTCTCTATCTCTTTTTATCCAGATGTTCGGCACTAGCCAGGATCAGATATGGCACCTTAAAGATAGCACCCAACTTGAAAGTATAGTTGTCTTTCTAACGACAATATTATCTTTATTCCACTTATGTATATAAGTTGTCAGACCTCAAACAAAAACCTGGGAGAAAAAATCGTGTAAATTCCTTAAACTTAACGGATTACATCATAGATAGATACTGCGTTAAATGACTTCAGTCGTGAGTCGACTTCCTTTCACAAAAGCGACGACTAGAAAAATAAAAACAAAATAAACGTAATTCACACATTAAACAGTTTTTGTTTTGTTTTCAAATTCCCAAGAGTCGTAGTGTTGCTAAAATAATTCAAATTCTTCGAAATCAAATGGAGATACTGTTCACATTTTAGCTCCACTGCTGCTGTTGGTGCTGTTGCCGCTCAACTTCATGTGTAATCTCCACTAGGCACAACTACAAAACACAGTGCCTTGGTATGCAAAACTCGTGCTCGTCGAGCACAAGCAAACTTCCTAAACCAATTCCTTCAGCCACAGACCCTATTCCTAAGTGGTTTCAGTTTACGGAACAATATTGATATCGTGAATATTGATCTTGTTCGAAGATAAGACAATGGCTTGAAGCACTTCCTTGGAAACGGATAAACAGCAAAGCAATTCATGCTCTCACTTGGTTCGTTTATTTTTCTGTATTTCTCATGGTCGCTAACGTGCGAAAGATTTGGCCGAATGGCTTGTTGGACACTGCAGCCAGCTTCGTCGATTTTTGTTCTTCAGAAATGATACACAGTTTGACTCAAAAAATTGATCAATATGTACATGTGAGTAGAGATTCACCTCTTTAGGTTTAAGCGAAGTTGAAGCTTCCACATCGTATTCCATGCACATAGCGCACAACTCGCGTGTGCAATTTGTGGCATACATACACATACTCGTAATATAAATTAAGTATTGAAAATGTAGTACTAGCAAGGACCTTTTGAGAACAGTTCGTGTGATTTCTATCTCGGAATTCCAGTTCTTGTTGGCGATATTTTTTCTTCTTACCTTTGTTTGGTCAACGAACTTCTCTATGTGTTTGTGTTGGCATGTACATATAAATTTGACGGGTTTGTATTTCTTATCGTTAGATTTGCTTTCAACGCAACCTTGTTCATATCTCATTCAATAAAACTTTACAATGCGATACTAAATGTCTACAGATTGGCATTATAGGCATGATAGTCAAATTAATCGTTTTACTTTAAGCAGGTGTCTGCAGAATTGGTATTATTGTTGAGCTGTGAAATGGAAGCTTGCTTGTTGAAATTTCAAATAAAATTTGCTGACTGTCAGAACATTGGCAGTTAATTCCTTAAACAAGCCAGTGCCGCCAGCATCAAGTGACCGGTGATACCATTGCCACGAGTATGATAAGCAATGCAGCTAAACACAATGTTTGTGAAGCGTCACTTTAAAGAAAGATAAGAACTGCTCACAAAGTCCACGGACAAAAGAGGAGAAACGCCGAATTCATGCATCATGCTTATGGTTGGATCTGTCAAAAGATAGCGCGATGTTTCATAGTTTTATCAACAAGTGGCTTAAACAGAAGTTTGTAGAGACGAAGAAGGGAATTTCGCCAGTGCTCAGGATAAAAAAAGGACCGCTGTATAACGACGGCAGCTTACATATGACAATGACGATGATCCTGTGCTGTACGAGGCAATGTGTTGCGTTTCGGAACAATAGGTTAACGAGCTCCTGACGCGTTGAGCTTCTTTGTCTGGTTATTGTTATTTCAGTTCCCTAGATCACGCGCTCTGATATCCGCGATAGCTTGGTCCTTAAAACGGAGATCACTTTGAGCTTGGGGTTGTGATTCGAGCGTGAATAGCTCGATTTGGACGAGTCGGTGTTTTTGCCCTGTTTTGACTTTTGAACTACATTGAAATTATATGCAAAAATGGATATTTATCTCCTCTTATTTGATGATTAAGGCTTCGAAGAAAGTTAATTGGTCTTCCTTTAGAACTTCCCTTTTCTTGAACGGGGAGGAGTTGCCCTCTTCTTTCTGCGCAGGTTTTTCATTGCCTCCTTTCTTCTGGTTTGATACTTCTCCTCTGCTGTCCTTGGTGTGCATTTTCTCCCACATTTTTTCTACGTTAGCAGTTATCAGCACCAGTTTGTGAATGAGATTGCGAATGCACAGCGGAGAGTCTCTCACTCAGATGCTCTCTGTAAGTTTTGGCTATTCAAGTCGTGGTAAGGCCTCCAACTATGGGTGCAACAACGAGATTGTTTGCACCTTGCAGCCTTCTGAGTGCTGGATGCTAGTTTCGCGACCATCTGAACAGTGCCAGCCACTCTTGGAAACATAGTACTACTAATAACCATATAACGAGCTTCTGCCAAATCATCTATTGTGCTTCTGACATGAGAAAATTGATGGCAACAAAATTGTCAATGAGCTTAGCAGACAAGAAGCTTTGCAAAAATGCATTGTACCATTCCTTTTTTTATAGGTCATCCACCAGCCACATAAAGTAAGAACTCGAATTAAGGGAACACAATGAGAAGCTATAAAAACAGTACTCATTAACAGGATTTCGACGGCACAGGGTCAAAATTTTGGCGAAAGTCCACAGGCCAAAATGGACTTTTGACCCACCTAGGTGGGTTATAATTCCACAAACAAATTGTGAACTTATAATCCATCTAAATGGGCCAAAAGTCCACAACATTTCGGGTCATAATTCTACAATGTCAAAAAGGAAGTGGGTCAAAAGTGAACAATTCTTTTTATGACTTATTTAATAGGTTAAAATAAAGAGAATAAGTATGACAATACTAAACAGTTTATTTGTATGGTTGATTGCAAAAAAAATAGTGTAATCCATAATAGTCAAATATACAAAATACATAAAGATAAAATAAATTAAAATTAGATTTGGTTTTTGGAAATTAAAGGAAACTGTTATAACTTATTGTTTGTATTAGATTATACGTAAAAAAAATTAGAAACAACTTACAAAACGACTTTTGTGCTGTTACAAACAATTTGACTGCTAAAAGGGCATAACATTTCGCTTCTGCTTCGTTTGGCTGATTCCACTACATTGTTGAAACAATCTTCGAAAATCTTAAAAGCAAAGCTGGAGAAGTATATCTCTTTGGTTATGGAGGCTAATTCCACAAATGAGTTCGTTTCTCGAACTTTGTACTTCGTCTTCAAGCTCGTTGCCTTCTCTCTCACCCTCGTCTTTTGTCAAATTTTCGCATTTATCAAAAAAATGGTCTAAGTCTGCCTGAAGCCTATAACCATTGTCAATTGATTTCTCAATTCGGTAAGAATAATTTTATCCTTTTCAAATTTTAGCGTCATGCTTTCTATTATTTAATTTCTATGTTCAAATTCAACTTTTGGACGTTCTAACAATTGGCATGTTTCCCCATCCAGGGACGAAGAAAAATCGATGGTTAAAATGAATTCTTCGTCGAGTAGTTGGTCAACAAAATGGGAAAAGTTTCCGTTTTTTGAGAGGAGTTTTCCAAATTTGCCATTGTAAGCATCGAGCATACTTGTGGTTCGAAAACCATTTTTATAAACCGAGAATTACTTCGAAACATTCTTAAAAATTAAAATTTACTCAAATCAACGAAAAATTTAAAGTTAATGATCAGTCGTATATTATACCTATATATATTATATTATTTATATTTGGAACCCATTGCTTTCGGAAATATTCCAGTAATTCTTTAAGGGGGAAAGGGGTCAAAATGATTAAAAAAGAAGCATGTTGAAATGATTTTTTTTTCAATGGATGTAATTTATTGATGATTATGAAATTTTTACATGTTAAGCTTATGTCTAAGATTATTATGGCAAATTTTTATAAGATATTTTTAAAATTGAGCCAGTGGTAGTGGGGAGAACCGCGACACCTTCAAAAAAAATGTTTGATGCGGTAGGCAGGATTACTGGCGATTGCTTCATCCGATATCAAAAAACGAAAAAGATTTCTTTAGTTCATAAGTTTATCTTGGATTTGAACAAAGGAATAAAGAAAATATTCATTTTTGGATTTTTGGTAAAGGTGGAATCAGCAAACTCTGATTTTTGATAGAAATTAATCCATATTTTTAATAAAAAAGTTAGTTGTTAAAAAAAAATTTTAAAAATTTTAAAATTTTAATCCTTTGTTCAGATCCGAGTACTGAGTACCGTAAACCGGGGTTACTTTGAGCCAGCGGGGTAACTTTGCGCCGCTGTCATAAAGAGTTTAATATTTGTTTCATGTTTAGACACGTTGAGTATTGCGCGCCGACCTAACTGCAAAATAAAACAATGTATATGTGTATTTAAAATCATGTGCAGCTGCGTGTCTACCTTTTGTTTTCAGTGAGCTGTGGTGTTTTGAAGAGAAGTCATTAGATTGTGCTTTTTTTGTAGTGGACAATTTGAGGTGTTGAGCTGTGTGTTTCAAAGTATACAAAGTAAGTGTTTATGTACCAGTTAAGATGTCATTTTGTCTTTAAATTTTATACAAAGTTAACCTTCTTGGTCTTAACGTATATTTATAAAATTATTTTTTGTGAAACCATCCAATTTTTCTTCATTTTGGGGTAACTTTGCACCGGAACAAAATGCCTCCAAAACCAATTTCTAAAAGAGATACATTCTCTGTCCCAGAGTTTAAATCTATATTTGACTAAATGTTACCTACTTTTTTAATAAATTTTCAATTTTTTTTATGAATTTAAATACGTTCTATGTTTTGTTGTTTATCACCACTGCATAACCTGATAAAAACTCTTATTTTCTTTACTTTAATGCAACAGTTTTGTTTTTTGTATTATAAAAAAAATATGATTTGTTTTTAATATAGTTTTTCACAGAAATGATATTTAGAGTAAGGTTAATAAGGCGAGTAAATATCTTTGCTGCAGCTTTTAAAATACAAGCACAATGATAGAAAATTTCGAACGGAGCAAAGTAACCCCCACCTTTGGACAACTTTGCGCCACTTTTCAACAAAGTAAAAGTTTATCTAAGTTCCGTTTTGAAATAAGTATTCCAACACAGATACGTTCCTTAATGCCCTACGTATAAGATCTCTATAAAAGAATTAAAATTTGTTCCTATTTTTTATGAATAATTCAACGATTTTTGGAAAAACTCAAAAAATCGGTGCAAAGTAACCCCGTTTTACGGTATGTAAAAGAAGTGTTAAAAATGTTGGCGAAATCGGTCCAAAATTTTTTCTACCGACTCAAAAACAAATTTTTGAGAAAAACGCGATTAAAGTTCGACCAAGAATAAAATAGAGAAAACATTTTTTTTTTTAAAGTCATATTGAGTAGTCGATTCCAGCTCCATAAAGCAGCTCTCCTTCAGCGGATGCAATATCCAAAGCATCTTTTTTCCATACAGTAAGACGAACGATGCTAAATCGTACAACACAATAGACGGACCGAGCGCAGGGACGATCAAGGTGACCGAGCGCCCGGAGACAAAATTGTATATAACATACAAATTACAAAAAAATTAAAAAAAAAATCGATTTTTTGACCCCTTTCCCCCCTTAATATTTGAAAACCCGATTGTTTTCTGCTGGATTATTTCGAATCTTTTATGGCTGAGGATTTAAAAGTGGAAGGACAAAAAACTTATTGAAAATTTTACCAAATTGCTTTTGTTTTCGTGGAGTTTGCAAAAAAATTGGAATTTTTGAGGAGGACTTCGATGGCTTTAATTGCATGGCAAAAATGAAACCAGCACCTATTCACTATTTAAATTTTGAGAACATTTATAACATTTCCTAATTTAAGGGTGGTCATAGTATTTGCTCCGTTTTTCGGTTTATTTGTAGGTAGTTTCAATATCTAACTGAGTACTTACATTTATTTCCACAAAGACTGACATCCGTGATGTATGATCTAAATTTCTTACCGCTATACCAACACACTTTTTCCGACTTACACCGTGCGATTGCAAAATTGCAGTCACAGACCTGTATCCTAGGGGTAAGTTAATATGTTTTTAAAAAAAAAAATAGTCTTAGCCCACCGTGCCTCCAAATATACTATTTTTAAGAACAACAAACACACGCGTTGACAGCTTTATGTTGAGATCGTTGCTGCATTTGTGCTACACACGGTTATACCACATTGTATCCACCGAAAACATCTTCACGAAGTTGATTCACACTTAACGATCTCATATGAAACAATTATCGCAA
The DNA here is from genome assembly GCA_917880715.2 of Matsumyia berberina. Taxonomy (NCBI): domain Eukaryota; kingdom Metazoa; phylum Arthropoda; class Insecta; order Diptera; family Syrphidae; genus Matsumyia; species Matsumyia berberina. The sequence continues at coordinate 58,532,623 of OU862872.1, read as the reverse complement.
CCTAAATTCGGGCATTTATCATTAGGCCCTCGTGGGCCCGTGGAAGTGACGCCCCCTGAAACACTCTTAACACTACCATCCTGCGGAAGAGGCAGCTCCAGTAATTTGGGAGCACCGCCAGACTCACGGGCACACATAAGTAAAAGAGTAAGACGGTGCTCAAATTATAAAGTAATTATTAGGTGCTAATGATGAAGTCGTATATAATTTAGTGCTAGCTCACGATGCCTGCCAGTCTCTGATTTAAGCGTGACCGTCGGTTGCACATGGCTCCCGAGTGGCTGCTGCTGCTGGTGCAGTGCAGCGAGATAGTTTTTGGTGCGCTTAAAATTTGTAGCAACAACTTTATTTGCTTTTTGGCTGTGAGAGCTGAGAGGGCACGTTGCGTTTTGTTTAGACAAGTGTGTTTCTCTGGGTGAAGTGATTTCAGCTAGATTGGCTTGTGAAGGGTTTTTTGGGGGCAGCGTCGATTTGTTTTGGGAGCTAGTAAGTTTGTAAACAGATGGCATATTTAGTATGTGTAAATGATGATTGAACGAGTAGGTATGGTTTAGGAACGCACATCTATTCTATTTATTGTTTACATCGTTTATGAAGAGACTAAATGTTTACACTTAGTTGTGAACAACTGAGTGTAAGGTAAGACAAACTGGCACCCGATGAAATTTGGGATAACCTATGTAAAACAAAAATAAAATTTGTTTGGCATGATATGCTCCCTAAACCCGCGACCCTCATAGTGGATAAGCGGGCCATTGGAAGATGATGATGATGATGATGATATGAATAGTTTTCTTCTTTATAATTTTTATAAGCGTTTCGCTTGGAATGGAAAATTGCATTATTTGATACTTGACTGCACAAATTGCATATAATTGTGAAATGCAATTCGCTTTACATGCCGCTTCTCCTTTTTATGGTGAGGTAAGTGGCTTGACGTAAGGATTTTGAGATCCATTACTGTTGGTCGCCGTGGCGCAGCGGTAAGTGCATTGAACTGGTAAGCTTGCTGATGCAGATTCGAATCTGAAGAAAATCAACATTTTCGCAGCACTACCTCTGGGCAGACAGTGACAAACCTCCATGGTTATAATTTCTCACAAAATCATCATAATTTGTAAATTTATTTGCATTAACGGGCTTGCTGTTTGGAAAAAGACGAAATTAGAGTGCTGTTGTCAGAGAAACTATAGGATTTTCTTGTTTACTGACCCTTTGATGTAAAATTGTAGGGTACCCCGCGTTTACATTACACAAAAACATTCGACGATGCATCTTCGACCATTACTTGAACAGATCTGTCTTTGAGAAAACGTTTCATCAGGTGGTGCTCATGATTCCGTGTATTTTTCAATGGTCGATGTCCAGAGATGGATAAGCTAACTACTTAGTTTGGAATGATTCTGTAGAGAAGGGTTTACTTAAACTAGAGGTAGGTTCATTATGATACAAATCACACAACACCTCTGCGGGCACTTCTTGTTTTTTTCTTCTTTTTTGAGACAAATCCTAACGACTCCTTATTTTCGGTGTGTCGAAATTGATGCAGTAACGGTGTTATACATAATTAAAAATATAATTCAACTGGATTTGACGATGTTAATCCTACATTTTTATAATTAGTAATGCCATACGTATTACCCCTGGTCGGAGTGGTTCAATTGTTAGTCGATTGCAGTGCAAACTGCATCGGTTCACCAGCCTGGACCCAAAACTGGTTTTGGAGCCATCCGTGAGGATTAGACTACAGCCCCATCCAAGCCCAGACTCTGGCCGAAGCCAGTCCTAAAGCCAACGAAAGTCGACTTTAAATTTGCACAGCAACCGAAGTTCTGGTGTCATTGCATCAGACGGCATATCCGTGGAACTAGGGTCGCAGGATAAATATCGGGCAAGGTCATCAAAACTGCAGTGCGGATGATACCAAAAGCCACCCCGTCTAAGGCGATAGATTCCTTTGATAGTACAGCACATGATTTAATATTAAGAGGAGGTTTGTCAAGCAGAGTGTCTAAAGCAGAGCCAGGCGTACTTGGAGAAGCTTTCGTGTAGCCGAAACAAGCCGTTCTTTGAGGTTTAGTGCAGTAGGCAGTCACATACTTACGCGAAAGCCTCTACCACCCAACAACCGACGCATAAGCTAGAAACTATTTTATCTTTGCTGCGGTGTGCCACAAGGTTCGATTTTATAACCCCTTCTTTTTGTTCTGTTTATTAACAACATATCTATGAATACGATGATGATGTGCTGTTATATCTCGCGAAACCACTGGATCTTATAGAGGACGGTAATAACCGCATGAACGTCGATTTAAATATCATCTACTCCTGGGATTTTAAAAACGATCTTCGGCTGAATCCTGATAAATTCTTGATGAACACATAGTTTCTTGGATACACGTCTGTCTTCGGAGAAAACGGTGGGTCTGGATGCTCGGAATGAGCTAAGGCCTAGCTTCTCGCAACCATTCATGTTGTGCATGCTGTATTGTAGCACACAATGAGTACATTTTGTGTAGAACACAAATGAGTACAAATGAACGGATTAACTGTCCTATTTGCCAAATCCATTAAAAGCCGAGAAGTTTACCTGAATTCAACATTGACTTGGGATGTGCAGATAAAATCCATTCATTCATTCATTTATTCATTTTCAATGACTCATTTATCCACAACGAGGGTCGATGGGTTAGGGTGCTTAGCGGACTCTCCACATCTCCCCATCTTCCGCCATGGACTCTAAATCATCATGCGCTATCCCCATACGGGTAGAAGTGAGATATCGGACTTGATCTACCCATCTTATCCCTACCTACCCAGGGGATGCCTACCTGATGGCATGGATTCCGTGACCGAGTTGGGGGTGTCCAAACTATCGAAGTATGGACCTTTCCGCTCAAAGAAGTAGCTGTTCGACATTAAGTGCCTCGTGAATTTTGATGTTCCTAACTCGATCTCGACGAGTTATCCCAGGATGACCAAATCAGGTCGGTTGTGCTTTTACCTGGTCGAAAGGCGTACTGCTCAACGTGGGCCCGACCAAAGCTCTGAAACGCGCTTCAAACACCTTAGCAAAAACTTTTTTGGGAGGACTTAAAAGAGATATATCCCTTTTCTTAAAAAGAGGAACAATCACCCAAGTTTGCCAATCACTAGGTTTCCCGACTTTTAGCGCCTTAATCGCCAAATTCACCTCCTCTACGGTGGGACTACTCAAAACCATGAGCCTACCATGTTCAGTGCCCTGTTTCGGATTGAGTAGCTCCAAAAACTGCTGGATCCATTTGCGCAGGATGTCTTTCATCAGAAAGAAGTTTGGATTTAACTCCTTCGGTGATATTAGACTACCTTTCTCTGAGACGCCGGATGGTCTGCCAGAACACTTTGTTTGCAGATTTGTGATCACTGTGAAACTGAAAAAACTCTGGGTGTTTTAAACCACGCAGTTCTTTCCTCACCACCAGCCGCTACATCGAGCCGCAGAGGCAATGAGTTCTATATTGAACAACCGCAATTCTCCCCTACGTTTGTCGGAACAGTTCGAATTCGTTCAAACCTTGCAGATACCTGCTGTGGAAACTCCTCCCGTATCTCATCGTTCTGCATACTCTTCCACCGTACGTGTGCCACCAGCCTTGGTTTACGCTTTGGTCGGAAAGGTACTTTACCGTTGAGATACAATTTGCACAACACGAGGTGGTGATCAGTTGACAATTCAGCCCCTCTCAAAACACTAACATCACTAAGCATCCTTTTAACACACGATGGTACCACGAGGAAGTCTATCAGAGACTTCAGCTGAAGAATCTGACGGTACAATGAGTATTTATGGATGGCTTTGTGCGGAAAGAAGATGTTCATAATGTACATGCCGTTTGCACAGCAAAAGTCTCCGTTTGCGTTCTGATCGGGGTCCTCTCAATCACACCTCCACATTGCGTCCACACCCACGTGAGCATTGAAGTCTTCCATCAGGACATAAGAATCCATATCTGCCACCTGTTCTAGGGCGGCATCTACTTCATCCAAGAAAACTGCATACTCCGACTCCAGATTCGGTGCATAGACCTGCACCAGAACCAGAATTGACCTTTCAAGCTTAAGCTTTTAAATCGTAGTTACCCCTCCTAATGGTATCCACTCCAATACTCTGACTGGCAACCTAAGGCTTGTGAATATCCCCAATACCACCTTGGCAGACACTTAAGGTGTTGACATGAAGAGTTCCCACCCACCCGTAAGGTCCACAGTTCTAGAACCTCATTGCTTTGTTGAGGAGATACCAACTTTATCTAGTCGATATTAAGTAGCCTCCCCAACAAGCTCAATATATTTTCCTGTGAGCGAAGAAACGTTCCATGTGCCTATCCTAAGTCGATGCCGTTGTCGAGAAACCGAAAGCCCACTTATGCCCTCATCGGTGCATAGCGCATCCCTCTAACCTCCGTAGTGGTTTGCGAGACCATTGCCGGGAAGCTCGTAACCGTTTCGGATTAACCGCGGCCGGCTGCCGAACGGGACAAGTCGACCATCAGGCCCTCGCATGCTGCCACCCTGTAGGCCTAGCTCCGAAGGGCGCCCGTTTACTCCTTTTTGTCATCATTGGGGTTTTGCGCTTCGTTAGCCATATCTGGGCAGTACGGGTAGATCAACTATTTAGCTACTCTACCCGTACTTCCCAGACATGTTGCCCGCCCCCACCGCGAGGAGGTCAGCTGCACATGGTTTATTCAGCCATGCGGCAGCCTGCCTGACTTTGGCTTGAGAAACAGTGCAGTGGTTAAGGAAAATATGGTAGAGACTATATGTATATATTAGTGCTAGCAGTGTCTAAACATGGTTGTAATTTACATGCACATGGCTTTCTTAGTTTGTGACTATCTCGACGTTAGCGTCTTTATTTTTTATAACATGGTCAGTAAAGCTATGAAATAGTAGTTTCGTGGCAAACATTTATTTTAATTTTTAGGAATTTGTCAGACCGTTTTCCAGCATGAGGGGAACGTTTCTTTTCATGAGAAAATTTTATAAAGTTTCTTATATATATGAGGTTTATAGCGGGTATTCCGTCTGCTCTGGTTGCTTTCTTACTGTTATACTATTTAAGAGTCTGAAGAATGGTGTGGGGTCAAAAGGAACCGTGCGACTCTATGGCCAGATATTCTCAGTAATTAAATCCACACAAATATCTTTGCGCAGAAATAGCCACCGCTAATGGAGCTAGGTTTCGCTTCAGCCAAAGATCGCCAGTAGTCTAACGCGTTCTGTATGTCTCATTGCCCGTTTTTTTTTTAACTAAGTTTTGTTTAAGGCAGCCTATCTTCTACCTACGTTTGATCCAAGGGCAATCAAGTATGTCATTCATTTATTTATTAACTTGTTTTTTTTTAATGTGCTTAATTTTTGTTTTAATATACATACATACATATGTACATATTTGTTTATTTATTTATGTATTTTACCGAGACATTAATTGTCATCGCATTTCGAAAATGAAAATTGAATCGCACAAGGGAAGAACTTGATTCTACTTTCCTCTTCTGGGCATGTTATCGAATTCCTTTTATGAGTTGACATCACAATCACATTGAGTGCACTTGACAGGTGTAACATTAGTATTAGTGTGCTGACAATCCTCAAAATATACATCTTCACAAGGGTTGTTTCTGCTGCTATTGAAATGAAATTTAAATTGAAAATCCTCCTGCATCAAATTGCTTGGGATCATTAGGGATGAAAATAAATTAGGGCTCTATCATCGTTACCGCCCACGCAGTTATCATAGTAGTCATCATTATCGTTTCGCTCTCATCACTTCACGCACAATAAATTTTGCCATCATTAAGTCATTGTACGAGTACTAGATCGAAAATCATTTCTCGGTCAACTAAAAGGACGAACCCAAGGGGGGCATTATTCCCGAAATGCATGAACTATTTTAATTTGCCTAAACTTAGAATACAGATCTACATATTTTGTGGTACAACATAATTCTTACATTTATGCACAACGATGACAATAAAGGCATAAGGCGGTTCTCTTTACCGTCTGGGTCCTTTGTTTGTTTTCCTTTTTTCTTTAAAATATACCAGTACCTACATATTTTCGCCGTTAAAGAAATGATGGATAAATTGTATCTGACGATGACATTTCATTTTTTTTTTCGTTCACAAAAGAGGAAAAACGTTGATAAAAAGAAGGAAATACGCGTTTGGAGTAAATATGTAGATGTAAAGATGTGCAAAGAAAATGTTTTTATAAAATCCCATTTGAACAAAAGCATGAGAAAAAAATAAATAAAATTTCACTTTTATATCAGCAGATAAAAAAGAAGAAACATGCATACATAAATACATCCATTCGTACATATGTATGTACATCCATACACAGTATGCAAAACAGATTGGTTCATTTTAGTAGTTAAATGTGAGGCATGTGTGCAATAGTAGTGTCGTCTAAAACACACCGATAACATTGTAAATAACAGCAATTAAGGCACCAGACAACGGTAAAGGAAAGTTTTTTTAGTTTTTTTTTTTAAATTTTCTGAAAGATGCATTTGTTGCTCTTACCAAATTTTGTAAAGAAATTCGTAAAATTGACGGAGATACCGCATTTTATATAGATATAAAATTTAGTTTGTATGTCGAATTATCCTTCAACAAAACTTTGAAAGCGTTTTTCTCGAAACTGCGTCTTTCAATCTGATTGACAGCATATTTAAAAAACTATTCATCCGATTTGCATGTACCAAGCCTTAAAATGTTTGAAAATCTTGTATCTATGGCACCACGTAGGGATTTTTTTATAAAGGGTCGCTTTCTATTTCCCTAAGTGATGCTATAAACCTATATGTCTAGATTATAAATAAATTTTTTTGTATTTTTTTGATGAACCGTATGGCTTAATTGTTGTCAACCACTAAGCAGCAACTTTGTCGGAGTATCCTTTTGGAAGCGGCGTACACCGCATACTATTCTTCAGATTCGAATAAAAAAATTTGTGTAATGTCTTCTATATGTAGGTATATATTGAATATTAGTATCAACCAAAAAAAAACCATTCATCGTTGGTTCGAAAAAAATTATGAAAAATACACGTTCGTAACGCGCGGGCACCGTGGTCTGGTGCCATTAAAGCTAACATACTTCTACGGCGCTAATAGACTAACATTTGACCTGATATTGACAGATGCAAAGCTTTTCTGTTGATTACTTCGAAAATGAATAGGAGGTTGGTATATAGACCATTGCAGCGATAGTCAAATTACACTCTGGTTGTATTTCGTTTCGGAGCTTGTCAGATGGACAGCTACACATGTCATGAAGTCACTTCCTAGAATAAGACATCTCGGAAGTACACTCGCTCCCTATTTAAATATTTGGGGGACTCCATGGTCATTGAATCACCATCATCGCCATTTTCGGAAGACCCGGTTATCCACTATAAGGGTCGCTGGTTTAGGATGCTTGAGGATATCTCTCGATCTTCCGCCAACGACTCTAAATCATCAGAAGCTATCCCCATACGGGTAGAAGTGAGATTTCGAACTTGATCCAACCATCTCACCTTGGGCTTGTCCAGGAGACACATACCTAATAGCAAGGATTCCAAGGCACTTCTTGGAAACCGAGTAAGGGACATACGTTTAACGATCCCAGGCCATCGAAGTATGAACCTCTCTGTTCGGAGAAGTAGCTGCTCGACATTGAGTGCCTTGCGTATTCTGGTGTTTCTCTCTCTATCCCGGCGAGTTAGCCGATCTTATTCTTTCGGTCACTACCCAAAAGCATAGGTGAGGGTCGGAACAAACACTGAACGGTAGACCGATAGCTTAGCTCTGATGCCAAGTTCTTTCCTCCTGATAACAGATTGACCAAGTTGTCTCAAAATTGTCCTAGCCGAACCAAACCTACAGGGTAACCCAGTATTGCTCCTTTCTTCACTCGGGAATAGAATCCCAAGGTACTTAAACTTCCGCACCTGTTTCAGTGGGATTCTACTAACATGCAGAGGGCATTGAATAGCCGTTCGGGAAATACGTATAACTATTACTTGGAAATTGTAACCAAACCGAAAACATGCCACGTTCACGTACTCCAAACACTAAACACAAAACACTTAGAACGGGTGTACATCACATTCAAGGGCAAGGATATAATAACTTAAACCTGAAAAGCGTTCATCAGTACTAGGAAGAAAATAACTTACTTACTTAAGGTCAGCTGCCGCCAGTTTCGCACGCCAAGTTGGTTGAGGCCCCCGTCCACTTGCGTGCGCCACTTCAGTCACGGTCTTCCTCTACTGCGCCGTATCTTGGGTAAGGATTCGAAAATTTTCCGGGACGGACCATTAGTCTTCTACATGACCCAGCCACCTCAATTGTTGGAGCTTTACTCTTCGGGTTAAGTCGATATCGCTGTACAGCCCGTATCTCCTCTTCCATTCACCGTCTATACAGACAGGACCGAAAATCATCCAAAGAATTGTCCTCTCGAAACAGCCAAGAGCAACCTCATCCGCTTTTGACAGAGTCCATGCCTCTGTGCCATAGAGCAGGACTGGGACGATTAAGGTCTTTTACAGGGTTACTTTAGTCATTCGAGAGAGGGTTTTACTATTTAATTGCCTTCTTAGCCCAAAAAAACAGCGATTGGCAAGAGTTATTCTTCGTTTGACGGCAGAACAATGAGGACTCTTGTGAGTTACTTCTTCACGGAACTGGAGGACTTATGTAACATTGAGCTAAAAGACCTCCTGAGATTCATGGTAATTTTCTTGAAATGGACACCGTGGACCCTTTTGTTGGTCTACGTGAGCAGTAACTAACGTTACAAGGCATCCAATTACATAACTTAACCTATATTTCCTCTGAAATTAAAGGCAATGAATTGTCGCAAACAGATTCATAAAAATCTGTAGACATCCCGCATAAGTTGCGGCATGTAGGCATACATACATATGTACCTATATACATAGGTATACATACTGACTTGGCGCCCCACACAATTAAAACGATATTATAACTCAGCAATAATTTTCTTAACAAATTTCTCTTTTTGTTGCAGCAGAATGTCAAACGAGTGATTTTATGGAATAGCAAGCGCTTGCGTACAGCGCATACAAAAAATGTCGGAATACATCCAAACAAATGAATTTAACTTCCTTAGACTGATCGTACGCTATATGATTGTTGCCAATCATAAAAAATTCTTTCGGAATGCCTGTCCGTCATTCATTACTATTTTAAATTGAACCTACCGCATCGGACATTAATAACATCTTTCTGGCAGGTTACCATTCATTCTCTTGATTGCTGGATTCTGACGTTTTTCTTCTTCATTGGTCCATAACGATCGGTGGTTTTTTATACATAGGTGGAATCTGTCCAAGTTGTGATCGCTTTTGATCTAATCAAACACACACGCCAGAAGGTATTACAAAAAATTTGGCGCAAAAAACACTACCGAGCTGACAGGCGGAATGTTTTTAATGAATAATGGATGTAAGCAGCACACAATAAACTCAGAATAACTACCTACAAGGACTTTCGAATGGCATTTTGCCAATGGAATATCATTTTTTTGTTTTTCTGTACTGTATATGCCGATGATTTCTGGTTGGGTTACAGCCTGTAAAGTCGATCTATTTTGTTTGCCAACAGGCCAGGCTGTTAGCTTGTTCGTCTTATCAGATTTGCAGTAAACAGCACAATTAACACTTAAGATAGAGATCATACTCGTGCGCTAATTAACAAATAAAGGTGTCGTTTTAGTATTCCGATCAAGTGATCCTTGCCAAAGGCAAAAAGTCCCAAAGAAACCAAAAGACTAATTTGACATATTCCGGGCAGATTGAGGAGGAATAAAGGCAAACACTTTTTCTGCAACTCTTTCAGACTCTTAAGGTTGTTTACTTGAGTATCAATCAAAATAAGAGGGAACATCACCGGACGGATGATGGACACATTACAAACTCCGAAAAGATATATTTAGTGAGGCATTTCATATTATTTATTATTTAAGGTCTCCTTGTGCATAAATCATAACAAAAGCAGATGAGGCCAAGATGTTTTGTGCTTCTTTTTCTGAGAAATGTTATATTGCGGCTGTGTGATCTGGGAGTCATCCTTGCGTAGTCATAACAATTGGTCATTTAGGCCATTTGATTTTTTTTTTACGTGGAGATCAGTGGTGGCGCCATTTAATGTGATATCATGCTTAAGAAACACGTTCATGACTGTTTGTAGGAGGACTACGATAAACAGAAGCATTAAAGGCGTAAAGGAAAAGTCGTTTGAATATTTTAACAGTGTCGAACAGAGTAGTTTTTGTAACTTTGCCTCGGTTGATGCTAAGTTAAGAAGCTCACTTTGTTGTTGTACATCTGTGTGGTATCCCCAGGTATACTGGAAATGCTGGTAAGAAAATGCATAAATTTGGCAGAATGGTAATGAATCAGACATTTGTTTACCAATATGAAGTTCTCAGGTTTTTGTTTCAGAGATTTTAAGACTGAATTTAAAAGAAAGTGCGTCCTTGAGTATATCAAATACGGAAGCGGTTTATCAAATTTGCTTTTTGAAGAACCGGACATTAATTCCTTTATCTCGATGTCTTAAAGTCAACGTAGAACTCATCTGATCAATGCACGATTAGGTATTTATTATTAGGCGTGACAGGACCGCCTGACGAAACTAATACAGTCTTTCCAATGAAGACATATAATTCCAAGAGCCCAAAAACAACCTCTAGAAATGGGACATGTGCGATAACACCTGTGATACTATGACTGCGTATGCTGCCTGCTATCGAATGGTTCAACCAAAGTGCCAATTTAGGATTAAAGCTACGTTCAGGCGATTGTAAGATCTTACAATATTGTTAGGTTTTCCAATGTGCTGACAATTAGATGGTGATGAGCTGACAATGACAAATTACCTTCCAAATTGTCAGTTCACACGATTGTAAGATATTGTCCCAATTTCGGACAATTTCATTGTCAGATGGTGACCTTACAATAACCTGACAATACTTTTTCTTCCAACGTTGTCTGACTATAAATTATCAGTTCACAGGGTTGGTAGGTTTCTGTTCACGATAAATCGGCAGATAAATTGTCAGACATTGTCAGAGAATTTGATAGAACTTTTTTTTTGCGCTGTGTTCAATAGAGAAATACGGATCGAAATGGAGCAAAAAGAGACACCTGCGACGATTTTGGTCGCATACATACTAGACAGTAGTGACGATAAAGAAGAATTGCCACACAAATGCCGTAGTGTTTGGACGAAGGACTGGGTGCCCCGCCATCAGCACGAAGGATTATACGCGAAATTACTCGTTGAATTGCGAACTGAGAAGCCAGAAATGTACCGCAATTTTTTGCGCATGAATTCTCAACTATCCGACAATCTCCTTGCTCTGCTGACTGGATATCTAAAAGGAAGCAACGTATATGCGAATATTGCTGGCAGCTCATACAAATATTTTCATTGAAACGTCCACGTTGCTAAACATTCATTCATTACTTCGGGCTACAAAAAACTTCAAATCTACATCATTAGAAATCCCCTATAATGCAATAAACCTAATTACAAAATAACGAAAATTTTCTGCGCGGCAAAGAGCCAAAAGACATTTCAATATTGTTCGTCGAATACTGTTTGGGTCGATTGGATGGACGACTGCGCGCGGCTGCCGCTTTATATAAAAAGTCGTGACAAAATTGGCTCGCGCGCCATATGATACAATTTGCCGCGGTGGAACATGATGCGCGCGGATGCGCGTAGTCGATATCCAGCTTAAGATCTTACAATTGTCTGAATGTAGCTTAAGACCCCAAGTTATGCTGCAGGACGCCGAATGGTCTGTAAAATACAGAGATACTAAGCATTACTTCCAAGATTGAGAAAACTTCTCTTTGTTAAAAGCTCTAAAACAGCTCTTGTTTTAAAATCTGCATAACGTTGGAGATAGTCTTGTCATGTTTACCCTTAATGACAATCGCTAGGTCATTAGCACAACCGCGTAATCTGTGAAGATTGACTTCATAGTCGTTTAGTTCTAAAGACTACAGAAAGGGAGAACTCTTACTTGCGGGTATCTTTTCACTGCCGTTACAGACACCGGCAATTCTTCGGCAGAAGAAATTATTATTCGAATTTTCAGCACTGCCATTATCTATTGGTTCGTAGTCGTAGCCGTTATTATCAACCAAGCTCTCAATGTCCAAAAAGGCACATGGAAAATGTCCATTGAGTGGTATGCCTCTTCTTTTTATTCAAAAAGATTCAATCGTCTTTTTCTATCTCCATATTGAGTCAAGTGCAGAGGGGTTGACCCTTCTAGCCCATTTCTCATGTCCAACAGTATCGTTTTTAGCATGATCGATGGTAGACTAATAGGTCTGTAAGATTAAGGCCGTCTATTACCCGACTTGAGAATGAAGAACACATTTTCCTGTCTCCAAATCAGTGGATCATATCGCAGTTGTAGCTTGCTCCAAAAAAAGTGTGCGCTGTATTCGCTTTCGTGAAAGTGCTGGAAACATTCCGTCACACAGGTCTTTAAATGGTTCAAACGAGCCCGTTCAGACTAAAAATTCGGCCTAATAAACTATTTGCTCTACCGACCTGTCATCAGTTTGGGTTTTTGATGTGTTGATGGTCTGTTATAAGGCCTCGTCGAGCACCTCACATTGGAATTCCCCTCTAACTTCCTTGAACATCTATTGGTTACCAATGTCGACTTAATATCTTCGCAAAAGTCTTTGTTCAGGACGTAAATCAAAACTACAATTACATGTTTCAGCATGGAATACAGAAAAATCTTATTTCTTCCAATCATAAACACTTTAAGAACGCAACGCAATCATAGAGGGAGAATAGATGTTAAGCCCGTCATCAAAACTCCGCTATTATCCTTTCACATTCAGTTGATTCCATTCCGTTCATCCAGGAAGGATGAGAGGAAAAAGTCAATTAAAAAAGTTAAATAAATCATAACAGTGTTTGGTTTGGTATCAATGGCATCCCTCACTTCCGCGCTGCCTTTGAAACCACAGCACACAACAAACTTTGGTAAACGTACACTTTCAACTTTTTCCTTCATTTCCAAGTTTATTTATTAAAGAGTCCTCATAGAATATTCCCTTGCCTTTCCTTATATCAAAGCATTTAATGCTACGGCTAAAGGAAGGGTATGACTTCCGCTGAGAGTTGAATGGAGAAAGGAAATACAGAAATGTAAATCCTCTTGCACGCCAACAGGATTTGGGCAGAGGCATCTTCGCCTTGACTGTAATAATAATTGTTACTGTGGCTGAATTTATGAAGTGTGCCGTATGCAGTCGGCACGTGTCGAAGTCATTTCACTGGATGTCTAAAAAACACATCCACCCTGCTATTGAAAACTATGTGAAACCCATTGCAGACGTAGCAGCAACGCCACCTTCAATGCCGCCCAACCGACCGACGTCGATATTACTTTTACCTACATACAGTGACAGTGTCATAGATATTTATAATAAATGTTTACAGTTGTGGCTTTAAAGAATTCAATGTTACAATGGACGAGGAAATAAATTAATTATTTATTCATGTTGAAAAGTAATAAATAACTGTTTGAATTGAACTCAAAAAAATGGGAAATCCTAGACAGCTGTTAAGCTGTTCTTCTTGTGTGGGCTGTAAGTTTCGTTTAGCCTTTATAGGTAGATACTAGACACACAGTTTTAGATCTTTTTTTGATCAAATACTATACTTTTAGTCATACTCAACTGTATGAACAGTGACTCTCTATATAAAACCCTAATTTTTCTTGTCCGATGCCTGAACTTGAATAAAATCGGATAAAAATGTACATGAGATCTTACTTTTTCGATTTATGATTCTTTTTGCATTGGCATTACTTGGAGCAGGCGAAAATATAATGTGCACCGATAAGAAGTTGCTATGCGATCTAAAGTGAACGAACACCCTTACTCCAACCCGAAAAGCCTTGAATCCGCACTTGACGAACTATGCAGGAGAGGAAGTTCACAACAAAAAAGTTAAGGATCGTGCTGGAAGTAGAGACTCGTGGGTTGATGCCCCAATTCTGCCAAAATTGTTACGCCTTTAAACGTAAAGCAATATCCAGGGTGCATAAATGAATAATAAGGTTGAAACATTCATTTGGTATTTGGATTTTCTGAAACTTACTTAAAAAGATAATGGCTGCATTTGTTGGAATGGGGATTTGTAATCCAGGGGAAGTGTAATTCAGATCAACGTCCATTTGTCAAGCGTGCTCACGCTTGTGACATGGTACACAGCAAAGATGCTAATTAACGCCTTTAGCATCAGATGCTAATTAACGCCTATATAGCCCTTTGCTGTGTACCATGTTATATATTTTTTATATGAGTATACCGTCCAATATTGCTATGGGCACGTTAGAGCTGGACGCTCGGACATTTTAAAAAGCTAACCTTTGAGTTTAAGTGGAAGTTTATTGTGGCAGAACAGAATACTAGGTATGGTTAGGATAGGTTAGAGCTTTTTATGAAGCCTGCGTAGGCTACTAACATTGATGTTTATCAGGTCGCCGAATTTGGTATAGAAAAATACTCCTAAGTGGAATTTTCTTTTGCGGGAGAGAGCCGGATAGGTGCAAAGAAGATGGATAGTAGCCTCCTCCTCCTCCTCGTCCATACAGCTTCTGCACAAATCGTCTGCGTAGGCCTTGTTGCCTGCTTACCCATTAGACAGTGTCCAATAATAACACCTATAACAATGTTAAAATGCGATCTATTAAGAGAAATACTTATACAATACAAAATACAAATACTTGAAGCTTTTCAGATCCAGCTTTGGCCAAATCTGTTTTGTCACTAGACATGTTATACCACTTGCCCACCTTAGATTTGTTCATTCGACAGCATCTAGCTTTAGTTTGAGTTTGTAAGTAGCGATCGGTATACCTAAGGTGCCCTTATCAGGCCCAATAGGTAATGCTGTTCTAAAGGGTGGTTAAATTTTAAGGGCCGATGTTGAATGTGAACCACACCTAAACGTCAAGTTTTTTTCTGCATTTCATTTGTCATTTCTCAATTTCAGACTAACTCAATTTGAACCATGGAAAGATACACAGTCGAGCAACGCGTTAAATTTATTCAGGCTTATTATGAAAATGGGCGTTCAAATCAAAATGCATATCGTGCACTTCGTGATTTTTTCGGTCAATTTAATCGTCCAAATGTGCGTACAATCGGAAAAATCGTGCAAAAATTTTAGCAAACCGGGTCTGTAGGAGATGTGAAAACACCAGTGCATGCTCGTACAGCTCGTACTGCAGAAAATATTGCTGCTGTTCGCGATAGTGTGGCTGAAGAGCCGTTCACCTCAACTCGTCGTCGTGCCCAACAATTGCACCTCTCACGCTCATCGTTGATGAACATTATGCATAAAGACTTGCATTTACACGCTTACTAGGTGCAATTGACTCAAGAACTAAAGCCTCTTGACCATTTCAAGTGTCGTCAATGGTCAGAATGGTGGCAAGAAATGGCAACAGTGGATGATCAATTTTCGAAGAAAATCATCTTCAGTGATGAGGCACATTTTCACCTCAGTGGATTCGTCAATAAGCAGAATTGCCGCATTTGGGCGAATGATAATCCAAGAGTGATTGTCGAAAAACCAATGCACCCACAAAGAGTGACTGTTTGGTGCGGTTTATGGGCTGGCGGCATCATCGGGGTTTATTTTATCCAAAATGAGGCCGGTCAGGCAGTTACTGTGAATGGTGTTCGCTATCGTGAAATGATAACGAACTTTTTATGGCCCAAATTGGAAGATATGAATGTGGACGATATGTGGTTTCAACAAGACGGTGCCACTTGCCACACAGCTAAAGAAACAATGGCTCTTTTGCGCGCAAAATTCAATGGCCGTGTTATCTCACGTGGTGGCAATGTCAATTGGCCGCCAAGATCATGTGATTTGACACCGTTGGATTTTTTTCTTTGGGGTTATTTGAAAGAAAAGGTGTACGTCGATAAGCCAGCAACAATTCAAGAGCTAAAGGATAAATAATTCGGCACATTAACGGCATAGAACGTCAATTATGCTTCAGCGTCATCGAAAATTTGGACCATCGGATGGAGGTGTGCCGCCGAGGTCGCGGCGGCCATTTGGCCGATATTTTGTTCCATACATAATTGAACCATACCAATATTATCATAATAAAAAGAAATGACAATAATTTCCTAAATAATTTGTGTTTTATTCAAAATCAACATCGGCCCTTAAAATTTAACCACAGTTCCCTGGATCTGTCGAAAGCTTTCTCAAGATCGGCAAAGTTGATGTGCAGGTCCTTCGAACCGTCGAGGACCTTTGAATAGCGTGATAGTTTGTAGGAAAGCCGCAATGTCTTTCGTGAAGTTTTGTTTTGTTCCTTTGCCGAATTTCTAAAACTTGGTCGTAGATCTTCATTAAATGCGACATCAGTTTCACTGATAGATAAATTGTTGCAGTTTCTCGTGTCGTGTTTGCATTTGTAGATTGGGAATAGGAATCTCCCTTTTAACTGGTTAGGGTTTCGATCATCTCGGTCATTTTATTGAATAGAATTGCGATCTTTATCCAGGATGCATTCTTTTCACCGCTTCGCTAACTTCATCGACCATAAACTCCGTTGTTTTCTCTTAATGACCTACGGCCTTTTTGATTTTATTGTTCCACCAACAAGCTGACGGATTTTTCATAGGGAATTCTGACCGTTAGTGGAGTTTAGAAACTCGGCTACTACTGACATACTCACCTTTATTAGTAAGGTAGTAGACTTATTAGGCTAAGTAGACCGAAGACACAATAGATCTTACTAGGTCGCAGTGTCAGCCATAAGGGCAGGTCCTTAAAAATAAAATGCAACAAGTCATATTCATATGTATGTATGTACTTGCAAAACTTTATTATGTATTTCCTTATCTTTTCCTTTGTATGTGCACGTTCAGCAGTACATATGTATGTACAAATGCACATTTGTCTACATATTTATGTTGGCCAATATGAAAACGTGATTATTGAATAGGGCGAACATTTTGACCAATCTTCAAAATCTCAGTCGAAATGGTTCATGAGTCATTTGTAAACATTGTGCCTGAAGCCATTAGCGACTGACGTTTGTAGAAGCCTCCAAGGATGAAAAATGAGGACTTTTGGCAGTGACTTCATCAATGAGCTGGAAAATTGGTATAGGACTAAGCAGCGTGTCCTTTTTTGGATTTCAGAGTAGCAATTGATGGGAGAAGTGTTGAATTCAGCAACTGCAACAGCAAGTGCAGACATCAACCATAGCATACAATATTCATTGACGGCAGCTACCACAACCGTGGAGTAAGTCCAAAAGGTACAAACGGAATGATATGAGATGATAATACATGTTACATATATCCTAGCAATTTGACGGGTTTCCACATTATCAATCGGTCGGCCATATGGCCGACTTTAGATAAGAAGAAACTAGGGCAATTCTTAAGCTAGAAAGATCAAACCTAAGCATAGCTGTAAAAGATCTATCCGGACATTGCCTTCTGAGAAAGCACGCTGGAAGACTATACAGAATCGGATGCTGTGACGACTTACATATTTCGAGGGGATAGCTCAAAGACAATTAAAAAAAATCAAGGAAACCACTTTTTTAGGAACCAACTTAAAAGAATTAGGTTCTAAAAGAGGATTCTTAGATTTTGGAGAAAAATAAAATGAATCGAGGAATAAGTGCTTAGGTTTCGGTGCCTTTGAAGATTCCCCTAGAGACCGCCTATTCTGATGTCTGGTATTTCTAGGAATAGGTTTGCTAGGCCTAATTTATCTAACCTAACCTAACCCACCCCCTAAGATATTAGTTCGTGGAGGGATTCCATAATTTGAATCATAAATATTTCTTTATGTTAGGACGGGGGATTCGCGAGAACCAGCCAAGAAATATCAATGTGACATACCCGTCGGTCATTTGAAGCCTTTTGATTTGTTTAATTACTTTACAAATTAAATATCATCTCATCTACCAAGTTACTCGTGAAACAGTATCTACACCTGACGAATTATTAATTAAACAAAACTAATTCGTTACAACTTTTAAACCCTCTAGCACACAGAGTGTATTTATTTAAATGCCCGATCAATGACGACTTGATGTGTTATAAAACACTAGCAATTCAAGTTGTCGTTGTGAGTATCTACGTAGCCGGTTGAGCACCCAAAGCTACATTATGGATTGCCCAGTTTGCTCGGAGCATATACCACGATATGGCATGCATTGCGGATTCCCCTTTAGTTCCATTCACTTGCACATTACTCTTCCCTTTTTCGATATCTGAACGTATACGAAAGCGATCTGTTGGAGGAATGATGCCATAGATTTGTCTGCACGCATTTCGACCGTGAGACCTTCGGTTCTGTTGAAAACTGAAGAGGTAGATCGGACTCATATCCTCATACTCATATCACGATGATGCAAGTATGCAAAGCAGAAGAGCATTATTACTTTTGTGGTGCAGGTTAATCTGAATCTGTACCGTGCTCCGACAGTGTCCATATGCTGCATGCAAGATTTATTCAATTATTTTGTAATTTGTTTAGAAAATTATTATGTGCACTTCGGCAAATGTTAAGCTCGTTCACGATCCTATGAGTTATGGCGGAGAAACTTTGCCCAACCGTAGCATTTGTATAATAAATGATTTACATGCAGCAATACGGACTGTCGGCATAGAGTTGCCAGTGCAATTTAAGCCATCTGTAGTACATCGGATGATTTGTTAATCCGAGTGCGGTTAAACAACTTGCAGGAAGTAAATTTTTTTTATTCACAACAGGTGGAAAACGTTGAAAGCTTACATTTATTACAGGGCGGTTTTGTTGTCAGTTGAAATTTGATTTGACTTAAATAATGCTGTTTGGACTCTAGCTATTCGTTGTGGGATATTTGGCATAATAACGTGTTTGCTACAGTCTACCATCGAAATGATTAAGTTAATGAGTGAGCACAAATTCTACTCCTGGCTTTAAGGTCGACTTAGTAACATCTAAATTTGGTGACAATAACCCAACTACTTAAAAAAAGTGATTTCTTTACCTACATATAAGCAAGCCCTTACGATGCTGGAAGACTTTAGAACAATCAAACTGTTTCATTAGAAAGGCTTTAGATGCACCTATACATAGGAACATTTATGAAATAATTTGTAAATATCTAACCTAATTAGGTTAGCTCAGGGGAAAGTGCACATTAGTTGTGCTTGCAGGTCATTTAGTTCATTGTGTTCCCCTTGTAACTTGCAGTGCATTTATTAACTCTTCTTATCAATTGTTTTTGGCTATTCTCGAAGCAACCTGACCTCGTGACGAAGCATATCATGTTCATTATTGGGATTTGCGCAAGGTCTTCTAGTTCTCCAAAAAGTTTTTTCCCATTAGTTGGAGGCGACGTAGTTGGAGATTCAGGTATTGTTAATGCTTGGCACAATTTATTCAAAAACTTCGGGCACATGCAAATTTACCACTTATTAAATTTCTAGGATAAATGTTTAAATCTTAGTGGTTTGTTTGGGTTAATGTTTAGAAGCTCATCCAATTCTGAAAAGAAGTAGCCCTTTTTGAAACCAGTGCAGAAAAGTCACGCGTATATGAGCCTCATACGCTTCGTTTTTTACTGAATTGCATGAGGGTTTCCAATGAAAGCGAATAATTAAACAACTGAAACCCTCCTCGAACTCAGCGCAGGAATCGAGTAAAGCTTACGAGTAGAGTTTGATGGTGTATTGCAAAAAATTAATCCTCGATGTCAACACAATGGATGCACTGAATCATACACGTAGTGGTTAGCACCATCGCTACTCACGTTGAAAATTCCGTGTTCAACTTTTAATGTCAAGAAATTTTAAAAAATAAATGGATTCCATCAACTGCGAATGCTAATGTCAATTCTACTGGTGAAAAAATGGTTACGGTTTAAAGAGATGATCGACCTGATTTGTAATGATGACAGGAGTAGGTTGGAAAATAATTGAATTGAATTGAATTTAATTTTTTTTCAATCAATGCACTTAATAATACGTACCTAATATAAATCAATATAGAGCATTGCTTTGCCATCTGCCGATTGACAAATAGGTTTTAAAGGTACATACATGTTTAAAAAACACATACTTTTTTTTCAGAAACTTTTTTGGATTATTCGGTATCGATAGGCCAAAGCGACTTTGCAGTGTTCGAATAGTTTTGGGGCGAACAGCACGCTAAGTTGATTGTCGGACAGATAATCGGTGCCAAAGATACTACGCCACGTTTCGCTTAGAATTGGCCACTTTTCAACAAAATGTAGCATATCCTACCGTTCACCTACATTACATATACCGCATATGATAGGAAGATGTTCTCTATGGGGGATATAGTTCAGCTTGAGCAATTCTCTCCTCAATTTAGCTATCATCGATATTTCCATCACTTTATGCTCGTCCCGAAAATAGTTGCGGTATTCTAATGCAACGAAGTTGATGCCTCCTCTAAACATTTCTAACGCCACTTTCACCCCACACTCGCAATTAGTTGATATAGCACCGGCTTCCAGATTGAAAATTCCGTTGCCTGCAAGTCTTTCACCCTCATTCCTAGGTTAAGTTCAACCATTCTCCATACCACCTGCTTTCGTTGGATATGATTTTACAAGCTACTTTTCTTGGTAGCCTTTCTTTCGACATTAGTAAGCTTTTAGAACTTAATTTACCTGAAGTTTAAGGGTCTTTATAAAGACAGGAGCTACTCCTGTTTCCAATAACAATGTAGTTCGGCATACTTGGTGGCTGACGAAATATTCTTTTAATAAAATACCTTAAAAGTTTCTCGACTATATTATACTTTTTGACTCCCCAGACCTGAGCCGCATACAACAAAATGGTTTCCGAAGCAGCTTTGGGATATGCTTTTATTTGAACAGCATCTTTTCCAAGTCATTTTTATAGCGGTTTAGGCTTTCGAGAATTTCTCCATCAGATGCTTTTCCAAGCTTAACATTTTAGTGAAGTAAACCCAAAGGTACTTGTATTCGTTGATCTCTTCAATGGCTTCTCCATTATAGCACCATTTTTCTTTGCTTCTATTCCTGCCTCCCCCCATTTTGAAAATGATTACCTTTGATTTGTACTGATTTA
The DNA here is from genome assembly GCA_917880715.2 of Matsumyia berberina. Taxonomy (NCBI): domain Eukaryota; kingdom Metazoa; phylum Arthropoda; class Insecta; order Diptera; family Syrphidae; genus Matsumyia; species Matsumyia berberina. Next base: position 58,511,422 of record OU862872.1, on the reverse strand, counting down.
CAGTCAGTCTCCACAAACTGCAATACACCGAGAGTCAATTTATCATAAGCGATGAAGAGTGCGAAAAGGTAGGGATTCAACGCGCAACCCTGTCTAACCCCAGACTCTCTTCGAAACCAATCCGACACCTCCTCACCATTCCACTGACTTTAAAGAATTTTTCCAAATCTGAGCGAAATTCCCATGTTGTACAGATTATAGAATAATGTGTTCCGAATTATTGAGTCAAATACCGCCTTAAAGTCAACAAAGCAGTAACACCAACAAAATTGTTCCCAGTAAGTGTGGACGCCACACTCGACTCGGAAGCCATTGATAACTAATATCACAAAATATATTCCCCACTCCACCGACTTTGTGCGCTAGTAGGGTGACGAGTTCATACCCAGAACTTAGACTTTTCTGAATAGTAAACAGTTCAGAATAGCCAGGGCATTGCATTGCATTGTCAAGGAGTGCCAAAGACTAGAAATTGTAAACAAAGACGTGCGAGAACGTAAATCCAGCCTAGTTCCAAGAAAGAACTCGTACCGGAATGCAACATTTAGTTAATTGGGGTCGTGGTTTGGCAATTATGTGCTACCACAAACATTTTTATGTAACCTAACCTTATATGTATAAGCACTTTGCAGTGAATGATCATAATACTGACACCCGTTTTGTTTTTCAAAAGGCCCGATTTTATTTAATGACTAAATGCAAATAAATAAATACTCGTATCTTTGGCCTGATCGCTTATATAAAAAGCTATATCTATCTACATATGCACATACACATACATACATGTATCTTAAAATGTCAATTAAAAATATTTGCTGAAAAATGTGTGATTTATATTTGTGGTAATCCTTCAAGACGGAAAAAAGGAATATAACTTTCTTTCATTAGATAAATGCAATTTATGAATGTACATATGTAGTTATGAACATAGCTAGCTTGTGAACAAAAAACCGAATACCTAGATCATGAAGTAAACTCGTGAAAGGTAAAACAGTTATAACCGTGAGGTAGTCATGCACTGCACTACAATATCATGATAAATACAACTACCTAATAAATTTATGTTAGTCATAAATCAGTGATCGATTCGTTCCAGATGTGATGTACACGCAACCAATTCATTGGGAAGTTAATTAAAAAATCATAAATTTCAAATTCGTAATGCGGAAAATTCAAATGCCAATGCTCGAACACAGTCGCTCTATGTAACTTCGCAAGTGGTTAAAATTGAAATTCGATTAAGCGGGTATCATGGTTGGTTAGTTGACCCTTGCGTGTGCATATGCTCCGGAGGTATCACTTTAGGATTTTTTATTCAGTAAAAATATTTAGCTTCAACGACCATTATATGAAAAAAGGGAATCATTCCTTATACATTTTTGCTGGTTCCACTTTGACCTTTGAAACAGCAAAGTGCTGCTAGTTATTTGTTAGGGAAAATACGCTCGCTTTATATTCGCGCGCGTCTACATAGGTTAAGGTATGTTTATTGAATGTATGCACAATGCAATTACTCTAGTTTGATTTTTTTGCTCGTTTTGTTGGGTAGTATTTGTATACTTAAAATTGATCGTAAATTAATGGCGGGATATGTTTTGTTGTACATATAAGCTGTTCATTGTTCAGAAAAAGAAAACAATAAAAAAAAACTTGTTTACGAATGAAACTCAAGGCCAACATAGGTTGTTCGGGCATAGTTCGCTAAAAACCATTTTTTTATTGGGCGCTGTTTTAGAGAATCACAATAAGGTGACGCCGCACATAGGGGTATTTGCCTCGAAAAACCACTCAAAAATCAATGTTGCAAAATGTAGAGTTGAGAAATAATTTTTTTCCTAGCTGTAGTTAAATACCCATGGAACAATGTACCGTTGTTTGTTTTTATTTTTATGCACACACTTCGCCACAGTATCAGTTGAAAGTCATCGATCGTAAGCTTGCATTGTGTATCTGTTGATTTGTGTGAAAAATCGCACTGCTAAATAATTAAGTTTTTATTTTTTGTATATTGTGAACAAAGTTTTTTGTTATGAAGGAATCAGCTACAGGTGTGTACTTTATTATGAAGCTATTCTTATGATTATTGGAGCTTTAATTTAATAGATATTGGATTTATTTGAAATGTATGTAAAAGGGAATTTTTTGTTATATAATTCGGTGTTATTCGGTAACTTTTTTGGTATCGGCTTATAGAGGAAGATGTCAAGAAACAGTAACAAAATGCTGCCCATAACTGCCCCCCTGCTTAAAAAGAAGCTCTAGAAACGTTGATTTCCGGGATTCCTGGCTCATCATCTTTACCAAATTTTGGCCAGACTACAATATCCAATGAAAGTGAAGATAAAGAAATAGATGAGAAATATATTGATGAAGAAGAATCCTGGACAGAGTCCACTGAATAACTTAAAGTGCTATATATTTCATTCCATACTAATTTTTCACATTAATAAAATAAAATCTAAATACATATATCAAAAATCCTTTTTTTTTAGTTATACCTTAATTTGACTTAAATAAGCTTAATAACACATTCAAAGTTGTTTCAGGCAAGTATCACTTCATTAGGGCAAACAAATATTTTTGAGCGGTTTTCGTGGTAAATACCCTTATGTGCGCCGTTGTTAAAGTATTTTGTAATTTTGAAGTGGCCTTCTAAAAAAACGAAAGATTGACTTAAAATAGCTTAATTTTAAGTGATTACCCCGATGTAGTCGTGGCACAGTGATTAGTGGCACAGTGGTACAGTGATTAGTGCGTTGGACTACTGTGCGAGCTGCATGGATTGACAGTTTTTCGCGGGTCCATTTTTGATCACTCAATGAAACGAAGAAGTTTCTCAATTGACCGATTGCAGATCCCTACCATTCGTGAAAAAAGGGAATGGTTGCGAAAAGTTAGACCTTAGCGCACACCGACCGGTCATTGGCGTTAATCATGGGCTATGTAAAGGACAAGCCTTTGCCTAACTTGAAACTCAACAGGACTTCGCGTTGCCTTAATGCGTTTTTCGTCCAGTATTGTTTGTTTTTAGCCTATGATTAAGAAAATTTAAATGTTAAACATATCATTTTTATTTCGATGAACCAGTTTTTCTTACTCAATTGATGAGTGAGTCACAGGCCTAGGGCCGCGACAGTAAACATTGTAAAGCATGAATCCCTTTTACCACCAAGAAAAGCGGTTAATAAGCTTTTCTTCTATGGTCGGAAGAAGGTGCTTTAATCTGATTTTTACAAAAAACCTTCTATATTATTGGAAAAAAGCAGGGTGGGGTGTGCAGGTTTTTTTTTTTTTTTGTCATATGTGGATATTTGCCTTGCTCAAGCTTATTATATCTTCAGTGACTTTCCATTTGCAAGAATGACCACTGAAGATTTTCCGCTGCACCACCTCTCGTCAGGGAATGACAAGCCTCCGGGAGTATAATTTGTCATGAAAGAGCTTCTCAATTCACCGTTCGGAGTGGGTAATAAATTATTCGTGCGTAAAATGTAGCACGCACAACATGAATGGTTGCGAGAAGCTAGGTCTTGGTTCATCCCGAGCTGTCGCATCAGCTATTTATTTATTTTTTTTTTTTTTTGCAAGAATTTGGGTAAAACATTTATAAGATATAGAAGCTTGATGTCTTACGTGATTCATTAAGAACTTGGGCCGTAAATATGTAAGCATATTCAGGAGCCTTTCTTATTTAAAGTTCTTCTTATTCCGTTGTTTAATTCGGACACCGATACACTTTGTATTTCAAAATTGTGATACATGGTTCAAACCACAAACCCTATCAACTTCTGTCCGGCAAATGGTTTAAATGTTTTTTGTAATACGTTTCGTTTTTTTTCTCAACGCTGACTCATTCCACATTCATTTTCCTATTTAGCGACGTTTGCCACTTTGTGTTTCATTGCCTTTCATAGCTTTCCACAGCGAGTAATTTCGCAGTTTACAAAATCTCGGACCGCTTTTTAGGGTTTGCTACACATATAGTATGGACAATTTTATAATGCAGATCGCGAGATTGTTACCATATTTTTTGCGCTTTTGTCTTCTGCTTCACTACGTCTTTTATTTCCGGTAGATGTTGAATATCACTATTTGCGACTATTTCCTTTTTGTACATATAAAGTGTCGTTTAAAGCTGCCTATTGTATGACCTCAATTATCAATCGACCTGTTGTGAGTGATAAGAAGATGGATTAAAAGTTTCCTATACAATTTTTGTAGGTTTAGGTTAGATAAGGTTGTGAAGCACTTGAATTTACCACAAAATCTTACGATTTTTATGTAATCTGTGCTATTTATGCACATAGCTCCTCGAGGTTACTCAAGAAGTAACTGGCAACATATTTCATTCTAGTGTGAACTAATCCTTGTCATTCCAATAGTATGTGTGTAATGTCCCCTGCAACGCAAATATCGTTGCAGAGCTTGCTACTCCTAGCCTTTTGGTTTGCTTCCTAGACGTTAACACGTAAGCATTTTAGCTTACCTTTATGAGATAAGAAAAAATCAACAAAATTCGGTGTTTTTGCTGTACTACAGTACCAATAACCTTTCGAATGACAATCTACACCAAATGACATACCGGCTTTTGCCTTTCGGTGAAATGTATCTGGAACCCCAGAAGATGTGTCTTACATTGAAATCACCACCAATACCAATGTTTTTTTTTAATATTTCAAACACGAAAATTCGAGTTTCCCCTTGAATTATCATCTGAGCCACAGTAGTGTTGTCAACTTTTAAATCTTTGCCTCTCGATATCTCGAAAACTAAGCCAAATATCGAAAACAACTGCTTACATCTTCTTATTTTCTCGTAGAAATGTAAAATTAAATCATAAAATTGTGTCATCGAATCCCCTTTTTTGTAACAACAATTGCAAAATATTCGATTTTTTTATAAAATTACTTTTCGAGAAGTTTCCATTTTATTTGCAATAAAGTTTTTAAGTGAAAATTTGGTCCTACACAACAAAGATACGAAAATGTTCTTATCCTTCAGAGCAAAATTTTAATAATGCAAGTCTTCGAAACGCGAGATTTTGAAAATGCGAATTTCTGTTACAGTAGTTACCGGATATAAGAAAGTCTCATTTAAGAAAAACTCGCTTATAAGACATGTAAACGTATTTTCAGTTCCGTTTCCACTATAAATCTGGGTTTAAAAAAACATTGTAAAAGAAAATCGCATACAGGAAAAACACTCCTTTAAGAAACAATAAACAATAAAGAATTATAACGGAAACAATTTGTTTCTTATAGAATTGGTAAATAAAAAGAGCATTTTTTTGTTTCCCAATTCACTATTACATATGTTCTGACTCTTCATGTAAAGACTGTAAACACAGCCTGTGAACATATCGTTATAAATTTCAATGACAATCAGCTACTTCTCTGGCAGAACCTCGGACTCAAGTTCCAAATCCTTCCGTCCCATCAGTCTTATGTCATTTATTCTAAAATGCAAGATAATTGATAGACATATAAGAGAAGAGGCACTCTGCAACTTTCCCTCTGCGACACTCAACACGCATACCAACCGGGCAAATCTACTGAGTCAGCACTCAATAACTTGGTAACCAGAATTGAAACCTTCATCGATAGGAAGGAGATATGCCTTGTCGCATTTTTTGATATCGAGGGTGCCTTCAGTTACACTTCATATGAATCCACTAAATGGCACTCAGCAATATGAACCTTTCACCAACCATAAACAAGTGGATTATGTCCATGCTGAAAAGTAGGGTGATACACACCAACATCGATGATGTTGAAATATCGGCTGATATGGTCGCTCATCAGTGACAGCCGATTTCGGTCCCTAAAGAACCTAGGGATCGAGACTATTGGCTATGTAGACGATGTGGTGGTCATCATCAGTGGCAAATATGAAAGCGTTGTTTCAGAAGTGCTCCAATACGCACTATCTGAGATACAGATATGGTGCACAAAAGAAAGTCTCTCTGTAAACCCCAAAAATACATCTATAGTTTATTTTACCAGAAGAAGAAACCTAAATCTTCTAAATCGCCCCTCTATCTATGGGGAAACCATTCAGTTTTCACGAGAAGTAAAGTACCTTGTAGCTAAAGTATCTTGGAACCCCCAAATCGACCGGATTGGATGTGGACCTGTCGCCGCATCTGTGGCAACAATTAGGAATTAATCGCCAAAAACTCAGCCTGCACAGGCTCTTCCACCTAAACAACATCAGCTCCGAGGGTTTAACACGATATCTATAAAAATATAATATAGAAAACAAAAATCTAGAAAAACAAAATCTCGAAAAAAAAACCTAGAAGAAAGAAAATCTCGAAAGCAAAATCTCGAAAAACAAATCTCGAACAGCAAAAATCTAGAAAAAAAAAATCTCGAATGCCAAAATTCACAGCGTTTGTATAACAAACCTATGGATGTGTATGGGGGAGCATGCTGCCCCCCTGCAACCCCCCTGCCTGGGATCACTGTAGGATTTGGGGTAGGTGCGAAGTTGGGCGTATGCAAAATTTTTTTTTTTATATTTTGCATGGATTCCGGTGCGTTTTAATTATTTTCACAGAGATTAAAAATCTCGAACGGAAATTTCTTTTCGAGATTTTTTCTAGATAAGGTCTTTAGAGATTTTTGTTCATTCTAGATTTCGACCATTCGAGATTTAAAACAGCGATTTTCGAGATTTTTGTCGTTCTAGCTAACGTCATGATCCCCAGCAACATCCCCCTGACGGTCACCTTAACATGCTTTCCTCCCCGCTCCAAAGCAGCGAGTTCAGCATGTCGTTGGATGACATTCCCCCAAGGTACTGCTTTTAAACGAAACTACTCAGTCGTCCCCCCCTAGTGACAACTGGAAAAAATTCAAACCCCGTCCCTCAGAGCATGACCAAGTATACGGACGCTCTAAAGTGGATCTGGGGCTGGAATATTCGGAGAGTCGTCTAACCTATCCGTCAGTCTAGGCACATAGTCATCCATCTTCCAGGCAGAAATATTTGCCATAAATCAGTGCACAAGTTTAAACTTGCTCTGTAATTCCCGTTGCAAAACCATTTTTATCTTCTCCGATAGTCAAGCTGCCCTGAAAGCACTGAACTCACCCACGATAAAATCGAAACTAGTCCTAGAGACAGTCAAATTGCTTCTAGAACTGAGACAAAACAACTTGGCCACACTACACTGGATCCCTGCTCACAAAGGGCACACCGGCAATGAAACAGCAGATTCACTGGCCCAGAAAGGTGCAAACCCCCTCACTGATCCTGAACCAGCCTGTGGAGTAAACAAAGCCGTTTTTAAAAATTTCATGAGGGACCAATCTCTGCTTAAATCCAACACAATTCGGATGGAAAGTGTAGGACAAAAGTGTACCAACACTTCTTTCCCAATGTATCGCAAAAGAAATCTAAGTTCCTTTAAGATCTGAGCAGGAACCACCTCAGAATTCTAACCTGCATCTTAAATGGTCAGTGCCGATTAAAACGGCGTCTACACAAGCTTGGCCTGTCACCGGACCCTACCTGCAGAGTGCAGACTGTGCTTGGAGAGCGACGAAAGCTCTCTTCACATCGTCACAGAGTGTCCTGCCTTTATTCATGCGAGAAGGCAGTGAACTCGTTTCATCAACGGCGCTTGCCATGCTCCACCCAGAGAGGCTGACATCCTCTGGAGCAAACAAACTGATCTAAACACATGGGACAGCACAATAGGCCTCTATATGAGACCGCAGTGCTAGAGTGGATAAACCGCTCCCCACTAATAATAATAATAATAATAATTCTCAACATTGACAGTTACAAATTAAGCCGCGCAGTTATATTTTTATTTTTTTTTATTTTATTTTTTTTTTAACGATGGATATGGGAAAAAAACATTTTTAAATGAGTACACCACGCTATAAGCTTAGTTTTTCTTATAGGCGTTGTTTAGACAACAGAAAATAACTGATGTCCGAACCAAACTCGGTGCATTTCCTAACTTTCTTACATCCGATGTCATAACTGTATTTGGGATTTATTTCAAAATGCAAGATTTCAGTTTTTAAAAATTTTGATTTGTGGTCGATCGTACCATTCCCTGTTAAAATGCTTAGTTTAAGCGATAATCCTACTTACATAACTTCCATTTGAGCTGCCACATGCACTGTTCTTTTAATTTTCTTTCCAGTATTCCCTTAAGAAGCCAACGCAACCTATGTATAAGTCCAAGAACGTTTATTGAAGGCGGGCGATACAACTTACCTTTTGTTTCACCTTAATTTTGTTTACTCTGTGTCTTGTTAAGCATTCCTTTTTTCTGTATTCCTTGTTTCCTGATGAAGAACCATGCTTTCGTTTTTCTATAAATCTTTTGTTCGAGATCCAAAGTGTTTTACCTGCTTGCACCTATGTGTTCATTTCAAGTGTGACTTCCAAAAAAGACTTTTTTTTTCATGATATTGAGCTGAACAAATACCAACATATGCAATTCCTAAGTAAAGAATTTTAAAATCAATGATTTTCAAAGAATTTTCCAATTATTTTACGTTTAATTAAAAAAAAACACGTTGAACACCTTTTACTGAATCAAAATTTATTTCTCCAACGAAGCGGAAACACTTAAATAAGACAAAGTAAAACTTCAAATTATTATTCCATATGAATAAATTATATGTATGTATTTTGCTTTATTTCGTCAGCACCTACCTACAGTAGTCACAATCGTAATATCAACGATGTATAATAATAATTTACACATTAATAATTTTTATAATACATATAAGGAGTAGAAATAACTAAAAATAAGGTATTTACAAAAAAAGAAAAAAGAAAAGAAAAGGGATTGAAAAAGAAAACATGCAAACAAGGAAAACTATTAGTGAACAATAAATATAATACAATAGAATATTTATCTTATTTTTTTATTTAAACAAACTTTATTACTCTAAAATTGTTATATACCAACATACATAAATGTGTTTTTTACTATGATTTCGGCTGATTTTATTTTTTCATTGAAAGAGACCTAGAAAGTACGTATTTCTATTTAATAATTTATTTGATTTGCTTAGTAAAATAGTTACAGAGTGACAACAGGCACTATTTGGTTTACTTTTAGATATATATTCGATGAAACTTTTTTTTCCATTTATCAGTAATGTACGGTAATCATAGAGTTGGGTGTCACAAGGAGATAATAATCCAGAACATCGGCGTTACAAATACGACGTAAAAATTCATATACATATAAAAATATCATAGATCTGCGGCAATACTTTTGAGTGAAGTGGTTAGGGAGTCCTTCTTTTGTTTTTTGCATTAAGCACTAGTTTATAAATTTTAATTACGTATTATATTAGGTTTTAGTTTGTACTAGAAAAGCTTTTATTTCTGTCTAAAAAAAATCTTACTTTAAATGTACGTATGTACATAAGCACATTGAGTGGTTTAGCCTTAACATACAAACAGGCGATAGGTAATTTTCGTAGGTTTCGTGTTACAATTAAAAAGTTACTCTATGTTATGCATCAGGTAGTTAAAATTCCAGAAAACTTACGTTAATTTAATAAATTTTGAAAAATGTATTTTGCAATTGATCAATTTTTTTATTTCAGTTGTCGCCTACTCGTTGTGTATATTTCAATATGCTGTGGCTGCACCGGGATGTACTAGGTGATGATGGTGGTGGTGGTGACCAAAGTGATTGAGGGGATGATTCATGGATTCACCTGCGACCGGAGCAGTTGTAGGATACCAGTCGGACGGTGGATGATGCTGTGATGGGTGATACAGTAGATGGTGATTGTGATGACCTGTGACTAACATTGTAGCTGCATTTGCAGCTGTGCTGCCCGGCGAACCAGATGGCACGGGTGTTGAACCGTGGTAGTGATGGTGATGTGATGGAGGTGGTCCTAAAGGTGGGGGCAGATATGACGATGCGGAAACTAAGAGAGCGGGAGACTTTGAATCGTTATTATTGCTGATACCACTGACTGCACTGCTTCCAATGTGTCCATGTCCTAGGCCACTAGACTCAGATTTGATTGACATCGGTGAAGATTTTGCCCCTGAATCTGTAAGACGCGCCGAGGGTGGAGTTTGCGCACCTCCTGTTATTATACTTGATGAGCTCGACTCTTCGCCTTCGCTATCGTAGCCGTGTGATGGTGATTTTTCATCCAAATTTCCGTGAACCTAAGAAGAAAATTATCGTTTTGTTTAAATAGTTTCTAAATAAGAAGATGTAGTTGTACAAAAAGAATTTAAAATGCACTGGAATCAGGTGTATATCGAAATCGACCATGCAGTCGGTGCAAAGTGTTTTAAGATTGAATGTGTAAACTAATGAGATGCAAATCATCAACTCTGGCTTTTCTTCACCGCAACCCGATCTAGATCAGCAGGAACGAGGTCCGATCCACCAAAGGCAAATGTTGTAAGAAAATAAATTATAGGTGAGATGGCAAAAATGTTATGGACATAAACAGCCCGCCAACACTTGAAACAATATCTGGAATTTGCACAGACTGTAAGCGGATAATAATGATTCCTTTGTTAAAAAGTGGACGCAATCAAAGAATCATTGCCCAAAGATCCTATTCCTATTAGGGCAGTCACAGAGAAGATGGGTTATATCTTTATGCACATATTCATCTCCGCGTCCTCTGCATATGTATGTACGTCATCATTCAAATTTAGCTTATTTGTGTTGCATGTGGCGGTCGGTAAGTAGCCCTTATAACATCTCTATCTTTTTGCAAAAGTTTCCTATTTAAAAGAATTGAATCCTGCATGTTTACTTACTAATTTTTTAAAAAATAAACTTAAAAAATCCAACCACGAGACGGAGCCTTTTCCAGCCGGAGACTCCTGGCATTTTGTCAGTCCTACCACCCTATAGTTACGTCACTGGCTATGGCGGTTGTCCACATCTAGCTGCAGACGCAATAGCACTGCATCGCCCACTTATCTAGAACTACTCCGGGGACTAATCGCCTATCTGATTAATGTGTTAACTAGAAGCTTCTTCGTCTGCCCTGTAATTTCTATACAATCCTTGCTATAGTTTAAATTTATGTATAACCATTATCAAGTATATGAGTTTGCCTTGACAATCAAGCCAAAGTACATAAATAATGATAAAACTAAGTACTATTTTTATGGGGTAATCAAAAACCACTGATTGAGACCAGAGAGCAGTTCGACCTAAAAGAGCTTTAAAGCCAAGTGAAGATCTCATGGTAAAACCTTTAAAATTGTGCTAAGACCGGAGATGTTGGATAGACTTATGCCCAGTTATAGTTATGATGATAATTGGGTACACAATGTCGGTCAGTTCGTTAGGAGCTAAGCGGTTCTGACTTTTTTTTTTGTAATAAGTTAGTAAACTTCATTTGAGAGTTTGTGTTTGTGCTCCGATGAGTTGAGCTATAATTGCATTTGGCTGATCAATAAACCGCACCGGGTTCGGATTCTCCTCTGGTCAGCTCATCGCCAATTTTGTTCACTTTAATGCTTTGTGAATTGCTTTAGACAGCTTTAGACTAGGTTGGGTAAGGTTGAAATAGCTGCCAGCTTAAGCCATGAGGGGTCCGTTATGATACCACAAGGATCTCGGAAATATCTCCTGCCTACTCATTGGTACAATTGGAGCTTATTATGAAGGCTACCGACATCGATGATTATCCCATCGCCTAAATTGGTATAGAAGAAGGCTTCTAAGTGGAGTTTTCTTTTGCGGAAAAGAGCTGGACAGGTGCAAAGAAGATAGAGAATAGTCTCCTCCTCTTCCTCGTCCATACAGCTTCTGCAGAAATCGTTTGCGTAGACGCCAAGCCTAGTTGCGTGATTTGCTATTAGACAGTGTCCAGCAATGAAACCTATTACAGTGCTAAAATGCGATCTATTAATAGAAATCAAATATTTGGAGCTTTTCAGATCCAGCTTTGGCCAAATCTGCTTTGCCACTAGATATGTTATACCACTTGTCCACCTTAGATTTATTCTTTCGATAGCATCTAGCTTTAGTTTAAGTTTACAAGCATTGGTGTACCTAAGGTGCTCTTATCAGGCCCAATAGGTAATTCTGTTTCATATCTGGCGAGTTCATTAGCCTTACAGTTCCCTGGAATACTACTGTGCTCTGGCACCCAACAAAGGTAAATATAAATCTGCTCCGCCATCTTTATAAGAGACGATCGCCAATCTGGGACTATTAGTCAATTTGAAGCGACTGATTCCAAGGATTTTCTGCCGCTTGACTGTTCGAAAAGAATCGGATATCCGTGGCTTTTCTGGTCGCCATAATTTCCGCCTGGAACATGCTACAATGATTTGGAAGACGGAACGCTAGGCTGATTTTTAAGACTGTCGGAGAAAACACCTCATCCACCCCGTTGCTAGTTTTTGAACTGTCCGTCGGTGTAAACGTAAATCGACTTGTCTTCTGAGAATACATCGTCCCAGAATAACCTGGTAGGGATGGTTACCTCTAAGTTCTTGTCAATACTTAGTTTGGGTGTGGTATAGTCTATGTTTACTGGAGAAATTTTGACATTTTTCAAAATGTAGGCGTGGCCAAAATTTTTGCTATTTGTCTGCTGAAAATGACCAAATGAAACAACATTTCCAGTGCTGCGGAGGGAGTCGTGCAAAGAGCACGAATTCGTTGGAATTTGTTTAATTTATCGCGGTTTATGGCTATATCCAAGGCGGTCCACCACACCATCGGTACGTAAGTAATATCGATCTTATTACCGAAATATAAAGTTAATGCATTATGCTGGGTTACAGCCCCCTTTTATTTCCGATGCCCTTTTTGCAAGAGAAAACGGCTACTGTAGCTTTATTTACTATTCATTGAAATTTTGGTTTACAGCTTAATTTCCTGCCCAAAATAAGACAAAAGTATTTTGCTTCGTTTGCTGGCTGGAGATGTTTGTTGGTTGAGGCCCAGGTCCAACCTGGACTATCGCGCCACCTTAAGTTAAACTTGTACCACCAATTTTAAGAGGCTCGATATATGAAAGTTTATACTTCCTAGTATAAGGAAGTAGAGTACCAGCGCAGTTTTGTGGAGCTTGTTAAGACCAGCTCTTTTAAGGTATCAAGGTGCTTTCCCAAAACGGCTAGAGCAACGTCATCTGCATAAGCTCATCATCAGATCACTTCGCAGCCCTCCGAAGTTCATTCACTACCAAATACCAAAGAAGCGGAGACAGGAGCCCCCGCCGTGGAGTGCCTCTACTGATAGATCTTCTAGCAGATGAGCAACCCAGCTTTGAGTTGATAATTCGACTGGTGAGCTTCAGACTAGCTCTGAGTCAAATGTAAGTATAAAACAATATTCCAGCTTTCCGTTCAAATGAACACTCTTATCAAAAGCACTCGCACAATTGCTATTAATATACAGTCACTGATACAATTTCTTACCTTCATGTGTTTCCTCAGCGACGATGGATGAGTGTATGACTTATCACAGCCGTTAATACGACAATTATACGGTTTGTCCGACGTGTGTACATGCGAATGTTTCTTGCGATCCGACGAATTCGCAAATCGTCGATCGCAACCTTCGTGCTCACATTTAAACGGTTTCTCACCTGAAAAGAAATACAAAACGATTATCAATAGCATTTCGACTTTTCTCTGTAAATCAAACAAAAAAAATACAGAAATTCAAAAAAGTAGAAATAGAGGACAACGTTTCGACCCCAAAAAGAAACCAAACAGACAAAAGCAGGCGTTCGTGAGCTTGGTGTTGTTGGGGAAGTTATCTTATTTAGAGACCATGTCCAATGAATTTCACATTTAAGAAACATATGCAGACTCGGTCGTCGTCGACGTCGTCGTCTCCAGACCAAATAGGAAATCAAAAAAGGATCACATTATGATTTATGACAGCGAAAGGTAACTTGTAAAACACACATTTGAATAATATGTTCCTGGGATGTGTTTCTGATTTTTTTTTCTTTCTTGTGTCTTTTTCCTCGGTTTTTATTGTGGCACGCCATCCTCTACCTTGTGAGACGTCCAAAGTTCTACGTATTTGGTGAGAGAGGCTTGAGAAATTATTATTATTACGAGTTATAAAAATGCATAGCTGAAATTCCAATTTGAATGAAAACAAAAAACAGAAAAAAGCGCCCAAAGACATGAGTTTTATTTGTCTCTTTTGGTGTCTCCATTTCGGTCCTCAAGGTAGGACCAAGCCAAACGGTTGTGTTAAACGGAATATCATTTACAATATTATGAGAAATATATGACCGATAGAAGCATAAAACAAAATTAACTGCCATCGAAAATAGTACCAATTTTATTTTTCGAAAATTTATTGCGTTTCATTGTTTTTACGGTGGACACTAAAAGGAGTTAAGGTGGTTTGGTCAATTTAAAATAATTTTATAGCTTTATTGAGAGGTAAAACATTTTTGGGGTTCTTCGCATTATGTTGCATTGAGTTTAAACTAAAACAAATTGAAAGACTAGGCTAGGTTTGGTGATGCCTCAAGATCTAATTGGAATTCCCCTTTCTAACCTTGGAACCAGTGAGAGCTTTTGATAAAGTAAAAAAGCTTTCCGACATCTTGCTGTGCTAGGCCGCCAAGATTGTCAAAAAAGAAGGCACCGAGATTGAAAAACTATTTAAACACTATTTGCAGCGGCGTTCGACACAACAAAGGGGATTTTCTTCGAATTTTCAGTAAATTACAATCAGAATTTTGTTTTCGGACCCAAACCTAATCAATAAATTATTAATATTTGATAGATCAACCCCTGCCCAATACACAATAGTCGTGACCCAAAGTGACCGTTTTCCCAGGGGATCGTCATTTTTGTTTATAAAACCCAAGGTGAAAAACATTCTTTTTTTTTATTTCTCTTATTTTTATGATTTCTCTGTGATTGCCTTTCATGTGATGTCGGAGGATACACGTGAATTGACCTGTGCGTTGAAAAGGGAAAGTAATTTATTGTTTTTATGGGGATGATTATCGGTACGGAATCTATAAATAATATATTTTACTTCATTGACCCATCACTAACACTTTATATAAAAAAGGTGAGCATTTACAAATGATTGGGCTCTAAAAAAGGGTACGAGTATATGAACAACAACACACTTTCTGCCGACAAAATATGACCATAAATTACTCTGCGGTGAATGTGTTTAACGAAATGGATCAGTGACATGTGATACACTTGTCGGTTCAGTGGCGTATTCTTGTTTAACCAAGTGATACAAGGGTAAAGATAAATGCAATTCCACTTGCCTATACAAACATGGCAGATGATTTCATTGTTTAAAATTACTTGTGTATTTATATGTACTTTAGGAGGTTGATAATAGGTTACATATAACAGCTTTCAACGCCTTAAGTGGTAACAACGCGACAGCTCGGGATGAGACAAGGCCTAGCTTCTCGCAACCATTTATGTTCTGCGTGTTACATATTTCGCACAAATGGAAGGGACCTACAGTTTGTCGCCGACTCCGAACAGCGAAATGAGAAGTTCTTTTATGACAAATTATACTCCCGGAGGCTTGTCATTCCCCGACGAGAGGTGGTGCCGCGAAAAAATGTTTGGTGTTCCTGGCTGGGGCTTGAACCCACGCCGCTCGGTCAGCAGTCCAACGCAATAACCACCGACCCACGGCGACCACAAAAAAAAAATATTTTAAGGTACTTAAAAACATGTACTTTTATTCCCCAAAGTCGAATCAAACCGAACGCCCTTTCCCTGTTCCCGCAAAAAATTCCCAAATTTTAGTCTTTTTTTCGAGCTCTAGAGTGGTGTTACTCCTTAAACGAACAGTGGGACGCTGAAAACACCATTCAAACTGGATGAGGTTTACTAACAATTTCGTCTAGCAGACCTAGGCAATCTTAATATAGCGATATCTAAAATAGGTTCAACAAAGGTGCTGGACGTGTCGGACGAGCTGCCGAGCTATTAGAAGAGCCGGAACTTAGATAGTAAGGAACATGCTCCAACTTATCAAAATATGGTTGAATAAAACTTCTGCACTGTTTGTCTGATCCTCAAGAAATAACAATTTTTAAACCATGCCAACTAAATAGGTATACATACATATGTACGTATCCTCAGCGCGCCTGAAAAAAATCCAATCTGCCTTACAGTGTAAACGCCTAATGCCTTTAGTCAACAACCTGATTGGTCTATATCAGTGTAGGTTCAGGCCAAGAAAGTCAATAGTACGGCAGAACTAGTACAAAAAGCAAGAATTTCAAATACACGCCACCTTTTATTTTTACAGCGTTTAGAAACATCAACTATACAGAGCTCCAAACTACTTGCACTAACAATGGAGAATATGCCCTGCTAAGGCGGGTAAGGATCGAACTGAAAGGTTTGACCTCAAGAAAAGAGTAAGACAAGACATGGTTCTTTTAAAAAAAATCAGAACGCACACGCTGACACTAAAAGCACAATCTTCAAAAATCTTGCAATTACTCGCACACGTCGACGATATTGATATTATCGGAAGAACCCAGCATGAGGTCAGTGGCGCTTTCTTAAGTACTGAGAAGGCGAAGATTGGTTTAACGAGGGCTACACAACCTACATGCTGTAAAAAAAACACCCAACCCGACACCCAACACCCATATCATTATGGCCTCGATCGTGAACACCCCAAATCATGTAATTTTTAATACCATCCGCATAAATGATACGAAGAGTAGGAGATGCAACGAGGAACTGTATGGACTGTTCAATATCCAAATAATTGGTTTTCCAAAAGTGGGTACCAAATTGAAGTAGTTTTTACAGCCCAAATACAGGGCTTCTTAATTTTAACAGGAGGCATTGACGCCATATTGAGAAACTCCGATGTCAAGATGTAAAACTCCATGAACGATAAGTCTGGTCTGGAATGATGCAAACATGTACGCTTTTTACAAACTAAGCAAAAAATATGAGTAATAACCCTTACACACTTTTCAGATGAGGAACACTAAAAATTTCAACAAACTTGATGAATGGTTTTCATTAACGAAATTCTGCAATAAATAGGATCAGGGGCAAATAACAATCACGATGGAATATAGTACGCAGAGGCAAGAGCATTTCGTGCAAACTTTCACCCGCTCTTAAAGCCAAACTTTCAAGATGGAGCTTCTACAATAGAATTCCTAAAAACATACAAAAAAATGTAAACCGAACGGACATTCCTATCTATTGTCTAATTGAACAGTTTTTTAGTCGGATTAAAAAAAAAATCTTTTTTAAGCTGCGCGTAGTCCAACAATAAAATGCTACCGCACTGCTTACTTTAAGATGAAAGATTCTGGGAGAATATTTCTTTGAAAAACTACAAAATATTGCCAACACGTATATTAATTGAAACATACAGCTTCAAACTTTTTAAATCTGTCGGGATTGATAATACCCACTTAAATTTGGCAGACTACAGATATCTGATTTGTATAAAATGTCTCTTCGCACTTTTTAACTGGAATAAAAAATTCGGACTCACAGAACTGAGCTTCTTCTTTAGCTTCTAGTTTTTAGAGACAAAGCGAAAAACTTAAAGCCTAACATTCAAGTCTGTGTTAAGTGGTTTCTTGCAAGAAAGCCACGCGAAAAAGTCGTAGAACGTAAATATTGCAACCAAATATTTGTTAAAAAAAATTACTGACCCGATAGCCCAAAGAGGACTTATGACCTTACTCCTCGAAGTAATTCATATTGTATGTATTACATTTTTCGTACAAATCGATGGGATATCGCCAACTCCGAACGGCGAATTGAGAAGTTTTTTCACGACAAATTATATTCTCGGAGGTTTGTCATTCCTCGCCAAGGGATGGCTGAGTTTTGAACCTATGCAACTCGCACAGCAGTCAAAGGCATTAACTACTGAGCTATTGGTTTGGGTTTATTGACTGACTCGCTTTACTGGCGAATTATTCTTGCAAACATTTTCACGTCGTTAATCGATTCTGACTTCGATAAAGCAACATATTACCGTTTATAGTTCTGGTGTGACTTTTCCAGTTCTGTATTTTTTAAAAGTCAAATGACAACTGAAACTGAAAAATATAAATAATGTCTTGATTGTAAAACTCACAGTTTTAAATCTCATTTAACTTTCTATTATCGATCGAGTTGCATTATACATACACCTATGTACATGCATATATTTCCATGTCTCTATGTTAATTGTAAAACTTTAATATTGAGCTTTATTTATGGGAACGCCTAATTCGAAGGTTACAACTTTTCAATATTCAGGTTGTGTGTCCGCTAATAGATTTAGAAATGTTGGTTAATTTGTATAAACCATAAAAAGTTCAATAATTAAAATTCATATAAGAAGCTGGAGGAATGGACGGAGGAGGAACAGTGGTAAAAATACGCATAAATAAACAAGAATGTTAAACATGGTAAATTGCTGATCAAAAAGCTATAAAGACCATTTTAAAAGAAGTGTAGTTTTAGAAACATGGCGGGTGGTCATGCCAGTGTTATGGGGTTAAGTATTATATTTTCAATAAAATTCCTGGCTGCGGAAGAAAAATTATGCTCCTTTTAAATGGCGATTTGCAAACAATTCAAGACAATAAGTTTAAAAATACGTGTCTTTAAATTTTAAAATAAATTCTGCTTTTACCGAAATAAACCTCATAAACTTATACAGTAGGTTAGACCGAAAACGCACAACATGAAGGGTTGCGAGAACATAGGCTTTGGATCATCCCGAGCTGGCGCTATTTATTTATTTATTTTAAATAGCGTGAAATAGTTGCCGTTCTACGGGTCCGTACATTAACCACGAAAAATCACAAATAAAAAAAAAAACTTGAAGTTTTCCATATAAAAACTAAAAAAAAATTACAGATCTCACATTTGAACAATGTTTTTGTGTTTTGTTTCAAACTTAAGCATGATTTTTCGAGACTCAAGTTCTTATATAACCGCCTCTATTGTTCCTAACGAAAACAGCAGTTTTACACATCTTTCTACGGCCTGTGTGTGGCACGGATCTATAAGTTATCTAATAGATCTTTTAGGCCTTTTTGAGAAACTGCAAACAATAACAGACGCTCAGTAACATTACACGACTACCAGCAGATCACGTCTTCATAAACTATGGCTTCAAAATTTGGAAGGAGATGCGCTTTAATTGGACGACATTTTGTTGTCCTTAGCTTTAATAGAACATATTTATTTTTTTGGGCTTAAGCCGAATCAGCTCCATTGTGCTACAATAACATCGCTACTCATGAAAGCAATTTAGTTTTTGAATTCCGCTCATCGCATTTGTAAAATATTTTATTCCCAGTATTAATCGCGGCTGCAATGCTGCGTTGGTTAAAATTTCAAAATAAAGTGACTTACTACTTTGTAAAAATCTCAGAGGCATTATTATTTTGTTGAGACGTACAACCCCCAAGCTTCTCAGAAGCAAGCAGCAATCTAACTTCCATGCTAATCGTTCGATAAATGCACTAGGAATCATAGTCAAGCTAATACATTAATTGCAAGCATATTTACAATTCGCTTTATAAGTAGTGGTACAAAGTCTACCCGGCAAAACTATGTAATAAAGTCAAATAGAACGCATTACGGGGGCACAATTTTGTTTACAATGGCTGCCTCTCCGAACCGTTCACTACTTTGAACGGTGCCTTCCATTTCCGATTTTATTTTTCAATCCTCAGTACTACCATTAACGGTAAAAAATATAGTCATCACCTGAAACTTAACAGATCATCTCGAAAACAATTTCAATATTGACCCTAAAAGCATAACACGGAACAGATGGACTCTTTCACATATTTTGGCAGAAGATTGCGCCAAAAAGAATGGTTGGTTTTAATTTTAATCAACTCAAAAGTTCGAATGTAAGCTGTTCTGCTCTATGGATGTGAAGCAAAACACTGGCTAGTAACTGAAACAATCGCAAATAAATTGTAAAGCTTCTACAACGTCTGCCAAACTCCGTATTCAGTAACGAACTGTACGAAAAGTAAAATATTTCACCGGTCTAGAAGCGAATTTATCCATACGCTCCCCAGGGAACTTCACGAGATTTGCCGCCAGTCTCCCTAGCACTATCTGCTGGAAAACAAAAGTATGAGAGTTTGTAGAGTCCTATGCTAGCCGAGAAGAAAAAACGGAACCTTCCGGCAAGAGCCGCAATAGGTAGGTGGATGTCATCACTAAGGCTTCTTAGCTGATGGCGGACGAAAATATCCGTTTTAAAAACAAATTTGTACTAATTATCTTGAGATGTGTAAGGATTTTCAATTTCAACGAAATCCGAGCAACTTTGAATAATTTCAAGATGGCGAATCTAAGATGGCGCCCAAATAAGTAGCAGGCGGATTCTGTTCACTATTCTGTTCTACTATATAAAAAACAAAACCGAAAGTTGGGATTAATTTGAGTTGATATAAGATATAATCTTTTGAGGAATAAAAAGGGGCGTAACTCGCCCACTGTACAATTGTGTTACTATAACCATTAAGTTGATTAATTCCCCTTGCAAATGACCTACTTAATAGTTGAATTAAAAACATCAACATAATCATTTGACAACTCCATTATGGTCGTGTTGAAAAAACACGCGGCAAATGCAGTAAAGTGTTTATTTTTTCTTTTTTTTTTCAGTCAATTGAATTTCAGCGATTCCCAGATACTTAAATTCTTTCCCTCTCCACATGGTCTTTTGTATATAAATTGGAATTATACCATGCGGGATATTTTTGTTACAACGACACAACAATTGCTTCTTAGCGGATTAAAGCTCTTTTTATGTGTGATAAAGACCAACACACAATTTCACACCTTTGAGAAGCGTCTTCAAAATGCAAAAGAATTATTGATGTGTTAATAGCCTTGTGGCTTTTTCAATTTAATTCAATTCTGTGGGAGAGATTTCCATTCGTTTCTCAGTTAGATGCGCCTCTCGACGATTGGTTGACATGTGTTTGTTTTGCCTTTCATTTTCTGCTCGTACCTGTCCGACGAATTTTACGAAATGACACTCAACGTTATTTATTGCGTGCACAAATCCTACCTCAAACAATAGTAATTTACATATCCCCAGCAGTGGTAGAGTTGTCAAGCAATTATGTATATCACTGTGATCTGAAGCTGACCGCGCTTTAAAGAACGGGCGCCACAGCGATAAATTTCAAAATAAATCGCCTTTGGAGTTAAAGTTAAGTTGTTATGGTTCATCAAATCGGACAACGTGATCCATAAAATATGTTATCAGTGCCAAGGATCAAATACCGTGGTGAATTCATTTATGTTTTCATTTTTCCTTTTAAAGTAAAAAAACGCAAACGAGGAACGAGAAGATTTTGAGGCTTTTCTACCAAATCTGGCGGTTGGGGGTGGGGGTGTTTATCAAATGTGCTCCTTCATTTGAATTTTCTTCTTACAAAAACAAAAAAGGGAAGCCAGAAAACACATTTGTTGGAATTTTTTTTTTTGCTTGGGTGGGATGGTGGAAAAATGTTTTCATTTGAATTGTTCATCCCTTAAAAATCAATTTAAGAATTCAACTACACTACGTAAAGTACATAAACATACCCACCAACACCACCAGCATGGTCGGAAACTTATCTGAATATTCCAATAAACCCAAACATTACGCAGAAGTTAAAGCCCAACACCATCAACAACGACAACCAAAAAAGTGCGTAAAATATTCAGATCGTCAGGAGGAGAAAGGCGAACGACGAACGACGAACGAGGCTGCTAAAACAGACTACAGACAGTTCGTAGTCGTACTTTGTACACCCTCTATTTTTGGGTGGAAAATCGCACACGCATATTTCGCGTGCTACTACACCAGTGAGCTGTGTGTTGTAGTTGTAGAAAGAAATCGTTGACTCCCTGATTTGAGTCTGGCACCGAGGGTTGAGTGGGTGGATTAATGGGCGGCAGCCACGTTCAGTGTTGTTTTCGGTAATGTTGAAAATATGGAGAACAAGAACAACGTAGGCACGTCACAAACAGATTTTTCGAATTCTCGGCATTAACGGTACGTGTGCTGGTCGACATACAGAACTTCAGTACAGTCTTCTGGGAGGAGTGGGCTTACGTTGTGTGTGAATGCCGCAGTATACCAAACAGCTCCAGCATATACGAGTACTACATGCATAGGCTCTCGTATCGGAGTTAATGTGTAAAATTGGGGGTGGAAAATAGTTGTTATTGGGTATGTTTTCTGTTTGTGGTACGCATATGTATTGACTTGGGAGGTATACCATTCAAACGAGGGGTTAGTGTTGTTGTAAACATGTTTTTGTTTTCACAACACAGATAGCTGAATTAAGTGTCACTTGTCGGGTTTATATACATGTATTATCAATGCAAACAGTACTCAATAATCTAAGGCATAACTTTGAACAGTCAAAATGTCGAATGAGTGTTTTTGAATTCTCTTCGCTAAAAATAAGTCGTCAATAACATACGCGAAATCTGAAGTTTTACTTTCATATACATTCCACTCCACCCACTGTATTGTCCTTAATAAAATAAAAAATTTTAGGCATACCTCATGTCTGGTTAAATTTACCAACATTCTTAAGAAAACAATTTAAAAATAGTTCAGCGCAAGGGTTTGGGGCACAAGAATTTGTTTCTCTTAAGGGTTGAGGCCTAGAATCTAACAAACATACGTGTCTTTTAAGGTTTTTCCAAAGACGGATGCCTTTAAAAACGAGTTTAGCAATTTGAAAGGTTATCCACTTACAAATTAGCTTTGGAATAGGCGAATTGGCACACAACTTTAAATGATCATTACGAAAAAGTTCCGCAATGAGGCCAAAGGCAGGCTGGGTATTAGCTGCTTAACGTTTGATGCGCAGGTTGAACATTTCATCGATAATTCATGTTTCTTTTTAAAAATCCGATTTGACGAATGTTATGGTTTCTTTACGGTAATTTACTTACATTCAAAAATATTTACATCCGCTATGAAGAAAAAATCGCACGCATACCTGGCGTTTGTAGTAACGGCACGCCTTTTTAGCTGTATATACGTACATATGTGCTCTCATATCCTGGGTAGAATGTCATATCCATGACAGCATGCGCCGTTGACATGCAAAATTCAAAAACACTGGACTTCACCCACAAACAAACTGTCAACCCCTCTCACTATCCTCCAGTGCTAGGTATCTTGGTGTCGAGTTTAAGCCAAATCTTAGCTGGAAACCAAACATAGAACAGCGCTTCTAGAAAACGCGTATAGCCTTCTATGCCAGCAGTAGAGCTTTTAACAAAAATGGGGAATCTAATCGTATGCCCGCCATTTTACCTCAAATGTTTGTTTAAAAACCTACGCATCACAAGCCAGGGGGCCCTTTCTGAGTAGGAGGTAAATATAATCCCAAAAAATTAAGACGAGTAATAACAACAAAAATCGTAGGCATCACGAAATCTCTGTTATCATGTTTGGCCGTAATTCTGGTCCTCTAACCTTCGAACTTTACATTTAACGCGATGCGCCGGCAGACTTGGGAAAGAGCTTTTGAAGAGCTAAACACAGTAACATCCTAGACGTACTACCAGCAGAATTGGTAGCTTCCTGGACAAACTATGTCGCTCCAAATTTGATTTGATTTGATTAAAAGTTTCGCAGCAGGTTTTTCCTCCAGAGATGAATGAAGGAACGAGCAATGCTGGATTGCTATAGGTATGACACAGTTATCTATACCTGCGGCTTAAAAATGGACTGTGGAGTTGGCGCGAAAGTCCTTTTGGAAAACCCCAACTTATCAAACTCCTACCGCTTTCCTGACTATGCCAGTGTCTACCAGGCAGAGCTCCTGACAAATAAGTTAGCCTGCCGAGTACTTAAAACAGATCCACCGCCCAAGCTTAACATTGTTATCTTAATCGGTAGCCAAGCCGAAAACAAAACCATTGATTTGGCCCGCCCAGACATCGCTTAATTGTAGCGATAAGTTTAGATCACTGGTCAATCGACAAATATGCAGCACTGTTGTAGCGTAAGGATGTTAACGAAAAAGAAACCCTCTTTCACTTCCTTTGCAAATGTCCGGCAAATTGGGAAACTGAGGTTTTTCCTAAACTTCAGCAAACGGTCCCTGATTGCACTTTTTCTCACTAACACACACTTAATCAACATGTCAAGTGGTACGTGGAAAACGACACCTTAACTCTTATTGGGTTCTTATGAACATCCACCTTTACCTATCTATGTATCTATCTGTGCACCTACCACTTACGGTAGGTATCTTTTAAGATTGTCGAAAGACCTATGCATTCAAAAAAAAAATACTATTTAGTACAAATTTGGTGCTTATCGGAACGGTTCTTCTTAAGAATAGTGGTAAGGACTTCACAGCCATGTGGTTTTAACAGAACAATGCATCATGCCACACAGCGGGGGACACAAAAACTTCACAGCGATCAGAGGTCTGATTATTTCCCGATTTTGTGACCTAAATTCTCCACCTCTATCCATGAATTGCACTCACTTCCAAGGGGTTATGAATATCCTTCTAATGTTATTAACACAGCTCGAGTATTGGTAGTAGCTTAAATCTCAGATGGAGTTCGGTTTCAGTGGCTTCCGTATATGGTAGTTAGTCTAATTGGGAACAATTTTTGTGTTGTTGTCATTGCTGGTAATTCACAGTATTTTTTTTCCAAACTCCTCATGTCATCATCATTTATCAGTTCAATCAACTTTTAAAGCTGTATCACGACTCTACTGCCAGTCTTAGGTTTTTGGAGTAGAGTTGATATCACAATTGATCGACTTTATTTATTTCCTAAGAAGGAAATGCTTCTCAACATCAGAAATTGAACCCGGAACCTTTGGACCCTTCCGCCTGACGATGGCGATGATGATGTTAATAATGGCCCCCTTTTGAATAGGTGTTGTTTTGCAAATTTAAGGCGAATTCGTAATTTGACGCTAAAGGACCCGATGAATGATGATGAACACCATGTGCGCACTTTATGCATTCGTTTGAATATCAACTGATTAAAAATAATACACACGTTTTATTAAAAAAATCAAAATCCAACCCCTTTTCTTTGAACACTATTTACATAATTGTATTCATCATCATTTACAATACTTTCATAAGAAACTGCTTATACATATATAAACAAATAAATAATAATTTGTTATTAAAATATTTTAATGTAAACAATAAACGTCATTCGAATATAATTTATGAATTTCGAGATAAGAATCCAGCAGTTACCTATTACTTAGAAGATTAGCATTAAATTATACAAACATTTGGATGTATAGGCTTTAAATAATAAACAGTTTACAGACAATAACCTAAATCTTTTTTAGCACTGTTTTAATTAATTCTGTTTTCTTATTTATGTGTTCAAATTCTATATGAGTAAATAACACAGGTACTAACTTAAAAATATACCCACAGTTTACGTAGGATGAAAAAAAAAGTATCTGGTTTGAAAAGAGTAAGTTTTTCTTGGAAATTCGTTTTGTCGAGATCTATTAATCTTATTGTAAAAAAACCATAGGTACATGAAAGATCTTTATAAGGACATTGCAGGGGATGCGTTTATTATAAAGTTATGTCTCACACTTTCCGGAGCTTTTATTCCAGTTAAAAGATATAAAACTAGATATCGAATCTCTGTATGTAACCTTATTGTAAATTTAGTACGAAACAAAGTACGAAACATCTAAGTATTCTCTAACAGTTCCATGTTTTTCTAACTGAATACAATAGCCCAATCAATTAAAACAGATACTTGGAAAACTATTAAAAATAAATAAATAGCTGGCGCGACAGCTGGAGGTGAGCCAAGGGCTAGCTTCTCACCACTATTCATGTTGTGCGTGTTGTATTGTTCGCAC
Organism: Matsumyia berberina; assembly: GCA_917880715.2. Lineage (NCBI taxonomy): Eukaryota > Metazoa > Arthropoda > Insecta > Diptera > Syrphidae > Matsumyia > Matsumyia berberina. The sequence goes on along the minus strand of OU862872.1, from coordinate 58,485,585 downwards.
GAACGGAAGGGACCTACAATTTATTGTCGACTCCGAACGGCGAATTGAGAAGCTTTTTCATGACAAATTGTACTCTCGGTGGCTTGTCGTTCCTTGACCAGAGATGGTGCCGCAAAAAATGGTGGACATGGTTGGGGCTTGAACAGTCCACGCACTTACCACTGAGCCATGGCGAAACTATTATAAGATTGTATTTAAACTATTTTCAATTTCTGGAAAGCTGTAATTGGACACAAAATCAGGTTTCGAAGTCGCCAATTGACAACCAAATCAAATGCACTGAATATTAAGCGAAACCTGAGCCAGGAAACAGATATTGTGCGGGAAGTACTGCTAATCGTTGCAAAATCATTAAAATAGCTTTGATATTTTGGTAAAACAATTTCAAACACATGTTGATTATTATCGAGAATCCTGTGCTTAAGACAATAATGAATGTTGAACAGGGAGAGCAGGAGTTTGGCCAACAATAATAGGCACATTTGACATTTCGTAGACATGTACAGGGTGGGGCAAAAGAAATGTCATAATGTGAATCGGTTGCCATTTTGTTAGAAATGAAAAAAATTGGCTCCGTCTTATCTGGCGATCTGGCCGGGCAGTTCAAATCACCAACACGAGATATCACACGGTCCGGAAATAGGTGATTCAAAATCTCGATCGTTGCCCGAGTTGTGTGAGCGGTTCCTCCGTCCTACTGGAACTAATAATGCTTGAGACCCAATTCAGTAACTTGCGCCAAAAAAAAAACTGGTCGACGTCCTAAAAAAACACGGTCTAATGAGGAGTAGAGGGCCGGCCACTTCTTGCGATATTCCAGTGGATCCAGTTTGCACGAGACGCTCAGCCAAACACTTAATTGTTGGCGCGCATGGTGAAGGATGTGGTCGTTGTGGCTCTGTGGTTAGTGCGTTGGATTGCTGAGCGAGTGGCGTGAGTTCAAACCCTAGCCGTGTCCACTGAACACACTTTTCGCGGCACCACCTCTCGTCGAGGAATGACAAACCTTCGGGAGTATAATTTGCCGTGAAAAAGCTTCTCAATTCGTCGTTCGGAGTCGGCAACAAATTGTAGGTCCCTTCCGTTCGTGCGAACAATACAACAGGCACAACATGAATAGTGGTGAGAAGCTGGCCCTTGGCTCACCTCCAGCTGTCGCGCCAGCTATTTATTTATTTATTTATTCGATGTAGTGGACGAAATAATACGATTCGCTGTATTGTAAATATAGTTTAGCTTCCGATTTTGAGCCGATTCGTCCCATGATCTGATTCTAACCAAACTACACTACACTCCACTTATAAGCCGGGCTACTCGTATTGCATAGTAGACATGGCCAATAATTATTACGTTGGACTTTTGATCATACTAGCTCAGGTTCGAATCTCAATAGAATAAGGAGAGTTTATCACGGTACCGAGTGGTGCGGATTGTCAAGCTCCGCAGTTGGATAAAATATCTACCTGATACAAAGAATAAACTTTTATTTCCAACTTTCCAGCGAGAAGTATTCAGATCTTGTTGCGTCACAATGTACCTGAATTATTAATGATGCATACATAATTTCATTTCATAAACACAATTTGAATTGAGAAAAGAATATTTAATGGCAGAAATGTTTCATAAAAGAAAAAGTTCCTAAGATACCAAAACTAGAATCTCGCTTAAAATTTAAAACAACTTTGATTTTAAGTCTGAAAAGAGGTGTTAGGTCACGACTCATTGGAAGATTATTTATATCGAATTTAGCGATCCTAATTTCGCCAATGGATTTCTCAAACAGGCTTTTAAGTTTTTATTAATTTTATTATGTAAAAGACAGAACTGCGTTAGGCATCTACATACATACATACACATGTATGTACATATTTTCTTCATTAGTTGAAGAACGCGTATATGAAATGCGAGAAAATAATTTCTAAAAGCTCCGTACAGGGTGATATTGCAAAAAAAAAAATGAAGGGTTTGAACTTGAAGATAAACTTGTTTACTGATCTGACTACAAAGCAGTTGAAAACTCTACCCGCAGGAGATTTTCGACATGTATGTACTTGTGAGGCTCAGCTTTGGTCGACTGTGTCTAGTAGCTCTAGCCTTGCACATGACATTTACTGTTTAATGATGCATGTGTACTAAGTAGTAGTATGCAGGTTGCGATAAGCGTGTTCGCGCTGTGCAAGGTGAAATTGAATTGCTCTTCTACCTCTTAAAGAGAGAGTCTAGACCTGATAAGGATACCTAGAGTCAATGGAAATCGTTTAAAAATTTGCAAGAAAAACTAGAAGCATGCCATTTGCTTTCGAAAAGACATGCTGAGTTACATGCTGAGTTCGGCTTTCGCCAGTAATATAACATATATTTTCTTAAAAAGACCTTATTTACAATTACATATGTAGATAAAAGGAAGTGTGGTCAGGTACAAAAGCAATTGATTTTCTCTCTAGGCGGTAGGGTATTTCAGGACTATTTATCAGCTCTATTTCCCAGATTCATGCTAATTTTTGGTTTTCAAAAATATCTTCATTGTGCAAATTACCAGGAACTCTTCACTGCATTCGATTCGGAAACGAATTAGAAATGCTCGCTAGCAACTTTGCACCATCAATCACTCATCGTCAATTAAGTGTGTTTATGTTTGCAGACGGCACTCGTGCTGCAAAACGTAGCTAATGTTCGGATAGCAAGGAAGTGCCAAATGCATCCCCGAACAAAAACGGACTGAGACTTAAGTGCAGGTATTGCACTCGTAACAAAGAACACAATATCAGTTTACTCACCTTTCACAACGTACCTTATATATGATCTCAATTCTTTATTCTCCTGTTGTCATTTACCAAATGCCATTCGAATAGGACACAGGAAGGATCAGATCAATTGTATCTTTTTTACTTCTTCACGTTAGCTCATCACCACTGTCGCAATATAAACATATTGCCTGATATATTACTTTTTCCTTCGACTATTTTTGGGCGGGCAGTTTTCGATATTACTTAGGGTTTCAATATTGAGAAGGACGAGGGGCTCACTTTGCCTCGCCTTTTCTCGCATAAACGCACAATTTTTTTTTGTTGTGGAAATTCCAGTTCAATGCCACACAACAGTTATGAATAAATCAAACAAAAAAAAAAATACGAAACGCAGTACCGAAGGGAGGAATCAAACCGAAGGACTCTTCTCCCCTACCTCTCATCACTATTGTGTTGTTTAGATGCGTTGAATAATGGTTGTGGCTGGCGCTGAGGATTTCGGTGATGATGCTTCAATCCTACCTCATAAATATTAAATTTCGCTGCTATCTGCACTCGTTCCCCCTTGTTCCAGGTTTCGTTGTCGTCGTCTCGTTAGGCAATAACAACAATCGCACAATACAGTGCGTGCGAATGTTTGTGGTACCGAGTGTTTGATGAAGAGCTTTATGCCCTCTCAGTGGTGCGATCAGATCGTTGAAAGGACACGCAAATTAAACACTTCATTTATTGAATAGTCTTAATTTTGACATAAAATGGTTTTTTTTTTGTTTTTATTTATGTAGTCGGTCTTAGAACTGGAAGTGCGAGAGTGGGCGCTAGCAAATAATAGTAAGGACCTCACTCACGTGACGTTAAAGTACAGGTGTATATGCATTCACAGCCAGGATAGAAAGGGGGGCAAAGTAAATCCAGTGTGTGCTACTTTGAATAATGTGTGCAAAGAAACACAGCCAACCATGTACATAATATATGCATGTACAATGTACATGGCAAGGAGTTTGAAATAGCTAACAAATGATTGCAGAACATCTGCATGGATGGCGTACCTGGAGTAATCACTTCGTTGTAGACATGATGCTGTTAGTCTGCCAAATATTAACTGCAGCACTAGCATATTATGCACAAATTGGAAATGTGGGTTCAAGTGGATGTATTATATGTACATGTATGTAGTTCGGTGGAACAGGTACTATACACGAAGAAACTCCAATTTAATGGTAGAAGTTCTACGCTAAGCTAAACAAGTATCAAGTTAATTCTGAGTGGTCGTCCGGCAATGGAAAACTTTGTACATTACTTTCTGTCGAACTTTTTTGCAGGCTAAAAACCAACAAGACTTGTTAATTTTTGACAAAGGAAAGAAGTCCTAGCTGAAAATAAATTAATTAATAAATTTCACAATTTATGTCTGACAATGGCAATCAGCGTTTTTGTCTTCAGTAAGGGAACAAGTTCTTTTATTTTTAAGGGAGGTCGGTTAGAGTGACCTGTGAAGATACAGACAAACTTGGACCGATATATGAATGTAGATAGGTTGGAGTTACTATTTCTGCGCGGCTACTCTTAGAAGGTTACACCAACCGGAGCCTTTTTTAACCACAGAATACTATTAACTAAGTCATATATGTACATACATACATATATGTAGATCATATAGAAATCTAGAAATCTAGAAATCTTCTCCGGACAGGTGGACAGAAAATAGAAAATAGTTGCTGCCTCCGGTTTATTTCTGCAGCTTAACTAATGCCTTAGCGAGGAAGTCTTTAGAACAGTGTTCTAAGAGAACACCGACAAGGAGCTGGTTCAGCAAGCCAAATTTGCCTGGAAACACGCCGTGCCCATCTCCCATATGCGATCGGCCTTGTTCATAGCACCTAGCTTGATTAATGTTAGCACGAAATAGGAGGCATTCTCAAATTTAGTCATTTTAATAGGACTCCATGACACTAGTCATGTCTCCCGGATTCATTAGACTTGCAAGTAAGTGGAATGTCTCGGTGGCCGGCACCGAACGTTGAATTGCTTCGTCATTTTCACAATCATATCTTGTAACGGTACTCCAGAGGAACCTTTAAAGTGACCGTGACAGTGAATTAATTGCCATCACACCGCAGTGATCTTATAGGCGGAAGAGATCTTCAATGCTTTTTAGAAAGCAACACCTCCACACACTCCATTTTCTGTTTTGCATCCATCAGCATAGAAGCGAATCGAACTACTGCGGTAGCAAAATTTTCCCGCTCAGTAAGTCCGGGAATAATTGCTCGGAAATGTTTTTCAAATCTGTATTATGGTGATTTGACGTGTTCTGAGATCGATGCATGGCAAGTTTGGTAATAAGACTATTGCAAGAAGTTTTCGTTTCCCCAGCCAGGATTACCGTACATTTTTCGCGGAATCACTTCTCGTCAGGGAATGACAAGCTTCCGGGAATATAATCTGTCATGAAAGAGCTTCTCAATTCGCCGTTCGGAGTCGGCAATAAATTGTAGGTCTCTTCCATTCGTGCGAACAATATAAATACGCACAACATGAATAATTGCGAGAAACTAGGCCTTGGCACACCCCGAGCTGTCGCGCCAGCTATTTATTTTATGTTTTAAGAAGGTTTTATGGTCAATGCACCAGCAGTCACCCGCTTAGCAACAATATTTAAGGGCATTTGATGGGTCTTAGGTCTAAGGGTGAAACTCGAAAGCCACCACAAGAGGCACAACCTTTCAAACATAAGTCTGTGCAACTACATGCTTACGCTGACGGTATTAATTTAATATCATTGACAGAACTCAGAGAGCTATTTCCAGTGAGTAGCTGATATAGAAGCAGTTAAAATGGATCTAGCAATTAACAAGGAGCAAACGAAGTATCAACAAGAACGGATACCGAACATCCACGAATCGGGCAGAAAGTCACAGTAAATCGCTTCGAGATAGTAAATGACTTTGTTTATTTTGGCCCTGCTATTACCTCTGATCATGACATCTCATCAGATATCCAACGCAGAATAACTCTTGCCCGTCGCTATTTTTTCGGGCTTGGAAGGCAATTCAATAGGAAACCTCTGTCCCAACATGTACAAAGACTCTATATAAAACTATAATCCTATCCTAGTCCTATTTTACCGCAAAATAAGATATTCAATCATTTTGCATTGACAGACTTTGAAAAAGAAGATGAACCAACCAGTATTCTCATAAAAAACTGCTCATTTGACATTTGAGGTGGCTAGGACATGTAAGCGCATGGAAACTAACACTCCAGCCAGCAATGTCATCGAATCTAACCTGGAGGGAAAAGCAGTAGTACTCAACCAGATTTCCGTGCACAACTGTACACCCAAAACGTGATATCCATAACCCAGCTTACCCAACTTTTTGGTAAGTAGAGAGCTGCACTTGCTTTTCTAGACCGTTCAAGGAAATTCGCTTTCTAGATTAGTTTTCCATCCAAAACAAGACCCAAGCATTTTGCATTATCTTTAAATATGCTTATGGAAGGAGAAGCAATCCAGTTTTTTATAGATTGACTTCTCATAGCAGCTCTTGGGGCCCTTTCGGAGAGTAAGAGAAGAGCGTGTTGAATACGTTGTCTAAGAGCGTCTGTGTACTTACCAGAGACAGCAATAGCAACATCATAGGTGATGACATGGCATCCTGTCCTTTCCAAGTACATACCCCTCCGTTTATCGTTAACATAACACTTAGGAAATCTTGTCCAGTTGTCAGAACAAGTGGCACAAAACGTCTGCCAAAGTAGAATACAAAGTTTCACTCCCTTCGATGCAATCAGCAAGAATTGAAAAGGCAAAAACTGAAATCTACATGATAGTATGCCTGATGCAGTTTCTTGGCGTTACGAATAAGTTAACTCCTCCAAATGCCGAATGTTCTTTTGAATTACAACGGAACTTGAATGGATTAAGATAATAAATTACTAAGTTCGCACCTAACCCCTGGCCTGTGTAGCCCGTGCCATAAGCACTAGGCAACTTTGCTGCAGTGTTTAGAAGTTGAAATGCTCAAGTGAACTAGCTCTTGACACATACAGTATGTGCAACGGATAATATTATGACGACCACGCAGCGATTAAATTCCTAAGATCTAGCTCTAAAAGATCTCGGACTGTGAAGGGCTGCACTAAATTTATAAATGAGAGTCCAACTTTACACCTCACCGAGATACTGCAAGACTACCAGGCAATTATAGGCAAGTGACTAAAGGCCTTTCACAACAAAGAAGAAAAAAATCACAATAAAATAGTAAAGCAATCACCGGACACTGCCTCTAAAGCAGGCATGTACAGAGACTAGAAATCTTATGCAATGCCTTCGGCATACATAAGTTGTATAGATGATGAGGAGTATAAAGCTTTTGCCCTTTCAATCATCAGATGATTATGATTTAAATTATCGCCTTGCTCCTATTGGCATCAGAGTGAATCTTTGCTGGCCTGACCATTCACTAGAAGCGGACCCTAATTTTCTTCAATATTTCCCTAAAGCAAGTATGACTAATGTCGATCTGAATTTGTTTAAATTCCTATTATTGACAGTTCAGTCACAACTTTTTTTAATTGTGTTTTTTATTCAACCATATAATTGTTTTGTATGCTAAATACTTAAGATGATATACCCTGATCCTCATTAACATCTTTATTAAGATAAGGCCAACAATTCTATCACCATCACTGTTCAAATTTGACCTCACAGCAAAGATAAGATATCAGATCGCGGCTTTGTCAAATTTTATTGAAACTGATTCATACTGACTCAGGAGGAGAACAGAAAAATTCAAAGGTTGTACATTGACTTACCCGCTAACAAGAGTCAAATCAGATATCCTAAATCCCATCATTACACTTTCCCTTATCAACAGATCTTAATTACTTTGTTTCAAAGAACGAGAAGCTGCACATTTCCAATGACATATGCTCAGATGTGAAAGCAATAACACGTACACATATAAACTCATTCATTTGTGTCCTTGATCCGATAATTCCAAAACATCTGATCACAGTAGAGCTCACTGACAAACAAACACACAGCCAAACAATAGGTATCTATGGCTCACTTTGACAACGCCGCACCCTGATCTTTCAACTGAATGTATCGATCAATCTTGAAACAGAAAACCATGTAACATTGCAAACAAGATATCACCAATAGATACTCATAGAAGTAGCGAACCGAACGATGCATCTTCAAAAGGAGAACGTAAAATAATCCCAAGAGTGGTTCCAGTTTTATGCTGATTTTAACAAGACCATCAGTCATGCATGCTCTGTTTATACTCAACAAACAATACTAATTCTTTTCGGCCTACCGTTGAAGCCGGCTCAGGTCATATACATTTCTCATTTGGCTACCTAACCTAACCTACTTGCAGTGAGGATGAATACACTGAAAGATACCGCATTGTCCTTCGGATTAAAACACTCCACTGGATTGTGGATTGACATTGGGGATTACCTGCAAACACTCATCCTCATCTTTGCAAAAAGTGAAGAAAAAAAAAAAGTGATGAGAGGTGTTTCCTATTCGTGGTTTACTAGATTATTTTGTGTCGGGGCATTTGTCGTGCAGATTAGATTCAAGCAATCAAACCCATCGAAGCGTGAAATGAACCAAATTAAAGTGTCAGGGCTTACAAGTGATCGTTATGTTTATCAAGATTTGATGTGCTTAGTCATGAGACAAGGAATGTTTTGCTTGTTTTGTGTTTCGTCTGCAGAACAAGTTCCTTTAAATGTAGGACTCGATGGAAATCCTCATTCAAGTTTTTATTCTACTTTTATCTAAGCACTGACGCATCAAAGTTATCGTTACTTGAAGTTTATTTTAATGGAACTTAAGTACAATATTTGGTCAGGTATTTTGGTATTATTTGTATATTAGGCCGAAGAAGCTGCAAGTTCTGTTTACCCAATCACCAAAGTGCTGACAAGTGGTAACAAGTTGCGTTTTTGAAGAACGCGTTTTTCCACAGTTTAAATTCGAAATTGAGGTAGGTACGCCACATCCTCCAAATTTCCGGATTGGCTGAGCACTTTCCCACACTAAATCGGAGCCTTAATAAGAGCTCCCAAAGAGAATTAGATGTCACATATTAATGATTTGAGGAATGGAATAATAGTCGAGCTTCTAAAGAAAGAAAATTAAACAGGGTATTAATTGAAGAGTAATTGTGTGCTTTTCTCAACTACGTGTTTTGTGAGAGGTTGTTCTCTGCTACTAAAACACTTTACACCATCAAAAAAGCCAGAGGCAGAAAGTGGGGTCTCTATACATACGTCTGTCATTTAGCCTATACTCATATACGACTATACATCGAAATAGTTTAGGTAAAGTGCACATGTTTGTGTATTAGAAGCGCGCTGAGAACCACTTCCAATGACGCTTTGGAATTCTCTTATATCTGATCACTCTAACATGTTAAACGAATGCCAGATAAAGCAGATATTCGACTTAGAGTCATCTCACAGTGCACCAGTAGGGTAACTGACCATGTTTTGATTTTTAATCATCACACAAATATTTCCGAAAACACATATTACACACTCCCAAGGTATTCTTTGAGAAGAAACCTTGATTTCGCTATCCCCACAAGAGATTTCTGTGTTGAAATCAGCGCCACCTACAAAATATACAGACGATTCCGAAACCAGAGATGAATAACGTAGAGGTGCTATCTCGTATGATTTAAACCTCAATATCTCGTTTCGCCTTCAAGCGCATTTCAGAATTTTCTTGGTAGAAATTATGACAATTAAAGCTCTGTCTTGGCTGAGATGAAATGTAATGTCTATTTGGAATACTAGCAATTTCACAAGCAGTCAGGCCGCCAAAAAATCCCTGAAATAAGTCTCTGTAACATCAAAGATAGTTCCAGATTCCTGCCAAAACTAGCAAACAAATTTGACCCATAATAGATCAAAAGCACTTCAAAAAATTTCTGCAGAAACTGCAGAGACGAAGGAAAGGAAAAAATAATCCGCCATAAAAGACGTGAACATCTCGGTGCCTTCCTTTTTGATAATCTTGGTGACCTAGCACAACAAGATGTCGGGAACCCTGTTCGCTTTATTAAAAGCGATATGTCCTAGATCCCAAGGATTCACGATAGTGCCGGTTGTGCACTAACAGCCTCCCTAATCTTATCCTAACCATGTGCCATACATTCTAAACATATGTATGTATATATGTATGTGCACACTTATGTATTACATATGAGCCCGTGGTCGTGAGTCTCAGTCTCATAATATTTTTTTAACAGAAGTCAATGACCGGACAGAACCCTGTGATCTTACTAGCCGAAAATGTACTAGCGCGTCTTAGTAAGCTCCTCACACCAAACTATACTCTCAAAGGTTTGTCATTTACCGACGAAAGGTGGTACCGTCAAAAATGTTCGATGGACGCAGTACTTTAAGATTTTTCTTAGTCTGTGCTTCTCTTTGTCCGGAGCTTTTGGCAGCATAAGTCGGCTGCTATTTTCACCGAACCGCTTTTCTTTTGTAGCTTGCAACTCAAAATTCCTTTACAGGAAATTTACAAAGAATAAAAAGCCTCGCTGGTGTCCACAATCTTAAAGTTTAACTTCTCTCATTTACTAACTTGACTTTTCATCTATGTATTTATTTGCTTATACCTATATCTGCGACCTACCACTTACAATAAACTGTTAATTAATTTCTGATAGGAATAGTGGTCGACTTTTAATTAAATAAATGATGATAAGGTATCGCAGGTATGCTTTATAAAGATCTTAGCGCCCAATTTGTGTGGTTCTCTACATTTACTTGGTTTACCGTCTTCTAAATGAAAACTTCCAATTTGTCACACTCGAATGTGATAAAATATGACCCCTAGATGACAATTTAGATTAGAATGGTTTACCCTATCGATTATACTCTTAGACAATGGCCACGGAGAAAGACAAAATATTTTAACCTCTCTTTCTGTCCACCTCAAGAAGCAGGGAATACGTAAGAAGAAGACAAAAAAGAAAAATTCGAATTCGTAATTTGATCGCGATGAGAAACAAAATTCCCACATAACTCTCGGATAAAACACGCGTTCGTATACGATTTCTTCTTATTTGTGTCATCTATTTTTGGAGTTTTGCAATAGATCTCCTTGCCTGTGTGCGTTCCCCACTAAGTAGGACGGAAACATTACTGGCATGCACTTAAAATCCAAAATAACAAATCAGCAGCCAGGGCCGGCACCGTGCAACGAGTCAAAACAAAGTGTAAACGATAGTTTGCTCACCGAGCTGGTACTGGTACATATCTGTGTTTTGATAATTAATTGAAAGTGTTTTAAAGTTTCAACATGGTCGCACGAATAAAATAAACAGGAAATTTAAAATACTGCTAGAGAGTTGCGACAAAATTTAGGTTGAGCGTGTGTCAAAATAGCAGCATGACCGAAACAAGTCCTGAGTTATCCGTCACAGCGCACAGAACGGTTAGGTGTGGTGGACGGATGAGGCGTAAATGCGTGAAAAATGTCATGCGTTCGATTAAAACTAATACAAAGTGATCGTTTGTTGTCCCTTTTGTGTTTGCTGCCGATCACATTTTGCGATTATGTTCCACCTAAAAAAAAATATTTGTATCGCTGCAGATACTCGTACCCACATCTAAGAGATAAAAACAAAAACAAAACGAATGATGGATACCTTCGGTAACGAAAGAAACCGCAGTGGTTGGCAAATCTTATTTCTCATAAGGTTAATAGAAGTTATAAGTTCCAAAACTGATTAAGCGGATTAGACGATGGCCATCCACTATGGACGGATCGTGAAACAGTAACACAGTCACACACATGCAACACAACTTCGTGTTCGGTTCAACCCGACCGGCAAGCGATTTGAAGTGACAGTTTAATTTTATGGTTTGTCTGTGATGATCAACGGAGATTTTTTCACAAGAATATATGAGGCATTTGCCAGCGGATCTGGATGTGGACGCAGTGGTAACATCGGGACAGAGGCTCTTATTCGTTTATTTTGTATCTTTTCACTTTTTTTCCTCGCATGACATCACACATTGATTTTAAATGTATTTCTAATTAAATAGACACGCGTTTAGAATGTTAATGGAATTCGTCCTTCTGGTAGCTAATTTGATTTTGTTAATGATAAGGACATGATGTTCAAATATGAATGGTGATTACAGATGATGGCGTTTGGACAAATTTAGATTTGAAGGTTATTTTATGTGTGTATGTGTGTCTGACGCGTGTGAAAAACTTTAAAATGGATTTTAGGCTGTGTCCCAATTTAAATATGTATTTAGAAGTAAATTTGTATACAATTTTGTTTGCATCTTGGGAAAAGCAAATTTTCGAGATATCCTTTGCCGGTAGTGATTTACTTTTAATTTAACATTTGAGATCGATTTCTGCCTTGTCAAACGAATGGCTTTACACCATAATAGCAAAACCTATCCGTATCTATACATTTTGAATTATGGTTGACTAAATTCATAGAGAAAGCGACAATCTTAAAGTTGCATATAAAGGGTGATCCAATACGAGGTACTTTTGGTTATATGGATTATCGGGCATAGCACGCGTGATAAATGTCATGTCCATGTGACATTTCTGTTCAGTATTTATTGGCATTCGATCATTTCGTCTGAACAACGTTTATAAATTGCGTGTGATTGGGCCTTAGAACAGGTCCAAATTGATTGGTTTATTTTTTTATCGAAAAATTCTGTTCAGCGACGAGAGTCATATTTGGCTTAACGGATACGTCGACAAATAAAATTGTTGTATTTGAGCAGATGAGCAGCTAGAAGCGACCCAAGAGCTACCAATGCATCCGGTAAAACGCACTATTTGGTGCGGTTTATGCGCAGGCGGTATCAACGGACCGAATTTCTTTTAAAATGCGGAAGGCAGACGCATAACCGTAAATGGCGAACGCTACAGAACAATAATCCGTGAGTTTTTGTTGCCAAAAGTTCAAGACATTGGTGTAGTTGACTTCTGATTTCAACAGGATGGTGCAATGTGTCACAAAGTGGGCGAAACCATCCAGTTATTGAGAGACAATTTTCACGAAAGCATCATCTCAAGAAATGGACCTGTGAATTGGCCTTCAAGATCATGGGATATGACTCCACTGGATTACTTTTTTTATTTTTTTGAGGTACATACATATGTGAAATCGTTGAGGTATGTGAAATCATTACGTTGATAAACCACAATCGATTGATGCCTTGAAAGCGAACATAATACGCGTTATTAACGGAATACCGGCCGATATGCTTGAGAGAGTGCTCGAAAATTGGTCCCACAGAATGGACCATCTGAGGGCTAGTTGCGAACAACATTTACACGAGATTATTTTCAAACATTAGTTATCATAGACTAAACTAACAGCTCATATACAATTTTTGATCACTGGGGCTATATGGACTTGCCCTACGGCAGCCCCAGAAACACGTATTAGACTTACTCAATGAAAGATTTTTGTCGTCAAAACACGTGGCAGTACAGAGAAAATAAATGTGGCTCTAATCAGAAATTTTAGAAAACACTTGATACCTGCTTTTGATATGTGCGCCAATATGCAAGTGTGACATCAACCAATATATTCACCGATCGTGAAGCAGTGATTAAAGCACTGGGGTTTAATTACTGCCGTTGCTGGCTGCTTCAATGTTCTCTAAAACGATTCGAACCCATATAAAGCCTCTGATGGGTACCAGGGTACCATAAACGCATTAAAAGCACTGACCAACTGAACAGTAAAGATTCTTCCGAAAGCTGATGTTTGTATATCAAAAGTGCTTCTACATTATTATTGTTATTGGGGAGCAATTGATCCGCTCTAACACTGAAGCCTCTCACAAAGGAGTACTGTGCTATAAGATCGAGATTGAGACTTCCTAGTCTTATTCATTCTCGGCACTATAGATCTTATAGGCGGCAGTGCCTATTGCTTTAAAAGCAAAAGTCGCCTATCGTAAAAGCAGACATCGTACATGTTTACAGATTACAGATTTTTTTAATTATGGCAGTTTAGTCAGTGCCGCCTTGTGTACAGATAGGACAATAAATTCTTAGGTAGTGTCCCAACTCCGCCTCTGTAAGACAAGAAGTATGGAAAATGCTCGACCAAACTGTTTTACAACCTAACCTATGGGTCCAGGAACAGCTCTTTCTGGCTCTTCATCTCCAAAAATAAGACGGCACTGATCTAAACTGGAAAAATCAATTTCAATTCGGAACTCACCATCTCCTTATAGACTTTAAAGCTGCACATGAGAGCATTTATCACCTTAAACTCCACACGGCACTCGCTGATTTCACGCCAGAACTGATCCGAATATTTCGCGCAAGGATGAAAACCACTTGATGCACTGTGCAGTTCGGAAATATCTACATTTGAACTTTTTCAAACTTGCTCCGAACTTCAGCAAGGAGACAGAGAGTTGTGGAAATTCGTCGAAGAATCATCGTAGGAAAGCGATACTAGTTTGGTTAAGAAAAAATCATAGATTAAAATCAATGCTTTTCAGAACGCAGATCTGGTGGCTGTGCGAGCGACGTAGGTTTAAAACTCAGGAATATCCACCGAGCATTTTTCGCGACATCTTCACTCATTGGAGAATAACAAACCTCCAAGAGTATATTTTGTAATGGAAGAGCTTCTTTATTTGCCGTTCTGAGTTAACAATGGATTGTAGGTCCCTTCCATTTGCGCGAACAAATCTTACACTCAAAACAACCCGGGCTATTTATTTATTTTATTTTTAGAACGCAGTTTTAATTATCTGGAACCGAGTGCCAGAGCGTAAGGAAACAAAGCAAACAAAATATTGTGGTGGATATTAGGTGTATTCGTGTCCTATATGGGTACCAATGATTGGTCGGAAATCTTACATGATATGGAGAAACATGGTGTATTAGAAGTACACTGTTCCTTTAAAACGATGTCAGCGGAAGCCAGTAGTGTAATTTTAGGCCGAATACCCATCGATTTGAAAAAAAAACAAGTGAACACCACTACGCGAGAGCAAGCTGGAAAACAGGAGAACTACCAGTGAGACTATACAAGCGGAAAAAGATGGACACATATACTAATCCCCAACGTAGAAGAGTGGATTAGCAGAAAATATGGAGAGGTAAGATACTTATTACCTGAAACAATTTATTTCGGGAAATGGATGCTGCCGAAAATACCTCCGCAAAGACAAGCACGTGAATGAGCCATAGGTACTGGCCGCAAATCAAGAACGTGCAACATGTTCTGTGGGAATGCCAGAGATATTTTTACAATGGCCAGAATCATCCGAGAAAGATAAATTAGCGGTCATGTGACATCGAAAGGTGTACTAATAATCATGCTGATGACGACCAAATCTACGAAGATTGAAATGACGTTAATATAAGCATAATACAACAACTAGAGTAGTGAAGTGAAGAAATGTCAAAACTGCGTGGCAATGCATTTACGGCACGGCCTTGTGACATGGGCTTCAGAGAATCTTTTTAGGATTTTGACCCCTTGCGGCCTATTAACAAAATAAAACTTAGAACAAAGATATCCTTCCAATCTCAGTGCCCAGGCTCGAGATGATAAGAAAGACAAAAAAAAAAAAAACCAAGTGATCGCACAGAACTGGATCCAGCATGTCCGGGATTGTAGAGGATAAAAGGCAGGGATTCTTCACGAAATGGGAAACCCTTAAGTAAGTAAGATTTAAAACAATAGAAAACATTCGGTAATTTTTTAGAAACACCATGCACAATAAAGCAAGAACATGAAACATATGTATTTGAATTGGCCAAGCAGCCTTCTAATCTGATTCATGTATTAAGCAACACACCAAACCTTAAAGCTAGTTCTTTCTTGGAAAAGTTATAGCCCTTTAAAAATACTACCTAAATATGTATAAAATGACAGCATCAACGAAAAAAAATGCAACCAAGACACACAGTCAAAAGTCAAAGAGCAGCAAAGCAAATAATGCCGAATCTATAAGTGTACGTTTATGTCGCTTATTTGGAAGTGCCAATCCGTAGACATAAGTTCTGGGCCATCATGACATCTCTCCGGATGTTATAACCAAATTCTTTCTTTTTTTGTCATTTGTGGCCATTTGATTTGCGAGTCAATTCGAAAGTTGGCACAGGACTTGGGCATGGAAAAGATGAAAACTCCATTGGGTACTTTGTCACCTAAATCTCAGTTATATCATTTACCGAAGAGAATGGGGCGAATTGAAATACTCTCCGCCAGGAAAAGGAATGATATAAAAAAGAATTTTTTTTTGTTCTTACATATTTTAGACATTGGGTCGATTATTTTTATAATGCGCTAAAGTGAGTAACGGTTCGTTGAATTTATATCGGATGTCATTCTCGTGGATCACACAAAAAATCTCCAGTAGACAGTATTTTTTCTTAAACAATCTACATACATTATGTGCAGCCAAGTAAATATATTACATATTCTATTGTACTTTATAATTTCTTCATTATTCACCTACGCAACACGTCATGCACTAATCAGTACGCCATTATTGTTTTCCCCCCAAACCGTGGTGAACTTGTTTTGACATTTACCTAAAACATCTGTCACTTTAGTAACAACTCAAAGGCTGAAATGAAAAATACAAACAAACAAAAGCAGCTAATTTAGGATACCCCTTCCATAAGCCGATGATATTCACGATTTTTTGTTCAACAGCTCAATACAAATGTACGGTGATCCCCTCTTTAAATTCAAAAGTAGTTGTGTACGTATAGCGAGGGAAAAACGCAACGTCAACCATTCGTTGATCCCTAATCAGGATATGATACTATGCCACTGTAACACATTTTGTATGTATTGAAAAGATCTAAGCGTAAAGTGTATGTTTTGTCTGGCAGGGATAGGGGAATTTTAAACAGAAGAGTGTGACGAATAGTTTTATACAAGGGTTGCTTTTTGATCACACCATCGAGGAAGGGTTTTGTCAAAGCATAGAGGGTTGTTAATACAATATGGACACCATATTCATTATTAGAGAAAAATGAAGGTAAATTGTAATTAACATTAAAATGCTTAAGGGTTGCTTAAGATATAAACTATGGCTAACAAATTCGTAGATATAAGGACTTCTATGCACTTAGTTTACAATATTTGTAAGAGAATTACTGTCAATAATATAACGTTAGCCTTAGCAAAAAAAAAACAATAAATATCTGGCTCGGGATCAGAAAAGGCCTAGCTTCTCGCAACCATTCATGTTGTGCGTGTTAGATATTTCGTACGAATGGAAGGGACCTACAATTGATCGCCGACTCGCTGTAAGGAGGATTGAGAAGCCCTTTCATGACAAATTATACTCCCGGAGGCTTGTCATTCCCCGACGAGAGGTGCGCGATAAATGTTCAGTGGACAAAGTTGGAGCTTGAGCACATGCCGCTTGCACAGCAGTCCAACATACTAACCACTGACCCACGGCGACCACTTACCAACTTATCTACATACATATATACTTTATTGCGTAAATGTTCTGAAAAATAAGACTATGTTTGCTAGACCGTTCAAAGAATTGGCTTATTATGCTTGCATATATGGACTGCTAGTCCATATCCGATTTCCTATAAATCAGGTTTTTTACAAGTGAAAAATTAATGAAATAATATTTGGGAATGTTGAATTCTATAATTGTTCATTAAAAGTTACAACACAGATCACTCAAGGTATGCACCTACTAAAAAGAACAATTTCCAAAAGCAAACAGAAAATACTAGAAAAACATGGAAACTCGTGAACACAATACACAATTTTCATGTTTAAATTAGCAACTTAAATGAAAAACAGTTTAACGAATTTGCGATTGAACCTATTGAACTTCTTGGTCATCTAAGAATAATGAATCATCTTGAATATATGGACCAAAACCAAACGATTTTTAAACTAACTCAAACACATTATCCCATATACTCGTATGCATGTAGTAGCTAAACTGGTCACCGGTTTAATGGAATCCAATGTACAAAGACAGAAAATAAAATGAGATTTCGTACTTTATCCCGAAGTAAACAAGAAGAAGATTGGAACATCTATAGATCTGAACTTGTATACCGGAGATATACATAAGTACATAACAAGAGCAAAAAAGAGTCCTGGAGCACCTTCTGTGAATCCATTGAGAACAATAACAATGCTGGATGTGATCCAAAGATCCACCAGTCGCGGAATATCTCAAACTCGCTGATAACTCCTAAACGTAATCGAGCCAATAATTGGTACAACTTTCAATGGCTATACGCTTTCCGGGGAGTCACGAATCTGTGGGAAACCCAACTCCACCCTTCCGACCGCTCTAAACTATTTGACGCATGATGAAGGAATTAAAAACATTTTAACAGAGCACAGGATAGCATGCGCGATGAAATGGTTTAAACCTTAATCTGCACGACTAGACGATAACATCGCAGCCATCGTTAAAACACTTTAGAAAGTATCTGACTCTTGTTTCAGGTAATTTTTCGAAGCTGTGTAGCGCTAAGATATAAGGGAAGTCGGGCTCTAAAAATATGCCACGATTAACATCGAAAATTCCATTCTCAGAATCCAACCGGAGATTCCTTCCCACATTTTCTACCAGGGAGGAATGAGATGTAGTTCGTACCGAAGACGAATAAGTTAGTAACACCTATGAATCCAAAATATGTAAATGTTGCAGCATTTTCCAGTGTTCTATCTGGCATTCTAATTTGGCATCACGCAGGAGGCAAGCATCCAGTACGGCTGGGTCTTCACTACCCTAGAAGCTAATTTGCTTTTTTGCACAGTTTTTAAAAGCTACACTTGGCAGAAACTTTTCAGGGCTAGATAAACCATGAAAAATAAAATTTGAGCCGCTAACATTTCCAACAACATTTATTTAACTTACATATGTAAGTTATAAATCAGCCTTTGAAAAGTGAAGTCATCACAAAGCTTTGGAATACAAAAATGATAAAATATGTATATACGGTGACAACGAAGCAAATTCCCCTGTCAGGCAGAACGAACCATTCAACTTGAACGATGAAAACCAACAATTCCGTCCACCCGATCTGGACGAAGTGAAGACAGCCATACTCGTATCGAAGCTAAGTCCAATAAAGCTCCTGGAGCTAGCCTCGGCCTAGCTGCTGAGCTGTTCAAAGTAGCAAGCGATAACTTGGTAGCGAGCATGCACCAACTTATTTGTAAAATATGGTCGGAGGAAAGTTTGCCCGATGAATAGAACTCCAGCATTGTTTGTCCGATCCTCATGAAAGGAGACCTTCTGAACTGCGCCAACTACAAATGCATTAGTCTTCCTAACATGGCCTTATCTGCCGTGTTGTGTGAATGTCTGACGTCTTGAAGAAAACGTCACTGTAGACAGATATAACTTTGAGGTAGTTAAGGACTTTGTCTACCCAGCTATCAAATCAGACAACGACACCAGTACTGAGATCAAACGAAAAATAACTCTATTTCTGTGGGCTAAGAAGGCAACTAAAGTTACCCTTTATAAAACCAAAATTATCGCAATCCTGCTCTATGCATGGCACAGATGCATGGACTCTTTCAACAGATAAAAATTATTTTTATGATTTTCGGTCCCGTATGCATAGACGATTAATTTAGGAGGAAATACAACGACGGGCTGTAGAACCACATCGACTTAGTAAGAAGAGGTATGTGTGTATATATGTACATCCTTGAAATGTAAAGTTTGGATCTTATCTAATGTCAAACCAGAAAGCGATACACGATTTAAGGGGTCATACTCAGTCGCAGAGGGTAAAAAATTGAGTTTTTGGAATATTTTTCTTTCAAAACCGTACCTAGATATCTGACAAACCAAATTTTGTCAAAATGTGTTTTGCGGTGACCACTCCTGTTTCAATTTAGTTCATCTAACCAAAAACATCAAAAAACGAAACAGATTTATTTTATATATTGTTTTTGAGTGCACCATTTAAAAAAAAAATATGTGTGACGAAGTGGTGGACTTTTAAAACTAAAGGTTCAATTTTTGATTAAATATTCTTTTGTTTTATTCCCAAAAAAAAAAATCCTTCGTTCAAGGACTAGTTTTTTTTTTATGCACAGAAAAATGCACAGATAAATTTTAGGTTAATTGATCATATGTGATAGTTTTTGAAATATCGTAGTCACCGATTCCGAAAATGGAACACTGAGAACATGTTCTGAAGCTTCTATTTCATACACACACACAATTTTATTCGAAAATGTAAAAAAAATATATTTTTTTTAAATTATGACTGAGTGTGGCCCCTCAAGTAAACTAAAGGTTGAAATACACCTGCATGTTTAAAGGTGACCCATGTTCAATTTTAACAAAGGTCAGCATTCGTAACTGTAAACAAAAGAAAATTGGTAGAGAACAACTTCAACACAAAAAAACATCAATCAATCATCAATAGAATTTATCGATGAGGTTACCATGTAAAATGCACTTCGGGATGATTCTGTATGAACAAGAATGCAACCCATATACATATCTAGTGTTCAAGTTCCATTAGTCGAAGCATGAGTCCTATTTAAAGCACTGAAATTACTAAACCAAGTTAAAAAAAGAGGAAGAGAAAAACAGATTTAAGTTATAAGTACCACAAAGTACAGGATTTTAAGTGACAAAGGACCACTCGCCACAATAAGCGCCATTTGATAGTCATAACGAAACTAATAAATTGTGAAAGTTTTTCCTCTGCGGCGCTATCGCTGTTGAAAGGCAATTAGTTTTACCGGAAGCATGATCTTTATAATGAGCCAGAAAGTCATGAATTCTTTAAAAAAATATCACAGAAACAAAAGAATTTAAAAAATAAAATAAAAACTAAAATGCACAAATGGGTAAAGCAACCGGTAGTGCCAAATGTGAATTACAACAAGTGTACCTACTATTATACTAACTTAGAGTGTTGTCCTGCGGATGGACTCCCTGAGGTTTGCAATTTTCACTCTCACTTAAGTGTTAGTATAGTTAGTTAAGAACAAAAAAAAAAGAGAAAACCCAGCATCCAGTTTTCAATTTTTCTTTTCCTCTTTCATGTTTTCCTCTCTCACTATCTGACTTTGGATAGCGTGCCAAAGGATGCCCATCACGATGGGAACACCTGCTAGTAGTAGATTTGACCTGTCCTGGAGGAACCGTATGCTCTCAATGAAAAATAATAAAAAAACAACCTCCGAAGGCTTTAATTAAGCGCCACCACAGGATTTCTTTTCTCTCGCTTTTATTTTGCATCATGCTCACTTCTTTTTTGCTCTTTTGTACTTTTGAATATTTCCCTCACCTCCTTTGATGTGAGTTTTGTTTGTTTTTCAGATGAAACATTTTGCTCTTTTATTTTACACGGAAGTTTTTATATGAATTATAGAATTTTTTGTACGCGGCAATGTTTTTTTTTGTCAAGTAATTAAATGAATGCCAAATAAAATCAACGCCCGACGTGCAAAATAATTTTGTTAGTTTGGAAAAAAAAAAAATACTGTAGGTGCTCAGCTACTCCTACACCCCCGAACCAAACTCAGAATGTATTGAGGTTGATTAGCGTGTTTCACAGTACTTGTCTATTTTCAAGATGTATAAACAGTTAATGGCCCCTCCAGAGTGAAATGTTAGTGGGCATGCATAGAATAGATAGGTACTTAAAGAAGCACAATTTATGAGCCTAAATTTTTCAGAGTGAATTGAAGTGTTATAGGATAGATTAGCGATAGATTTTATGTGGATGAATACATAGATGCGAATCGACAATGGTCGTAAATTACTTTTATGAAATTCCCCACCAGGAATGTACTCGTAAGTGAAGTCATGCTGATTGTTGCATATTTATAGTTGGAGAAGGGCGTTTGACAAGGCTAGAGTGCACTTAAAGGATCTACCAAAATCAAGATCAGTCCAACTGTCGGGTTAGTGTTTTAAAGCTCATGCTGTTTATGTCGACAAGAAATTTCGTTGAATCCGCCTCTTTGAAACGGGATTTTAGTATTATTCTGCAAAAGTAACTTTAAGTGTCTTTTGCTATGCACATAACCTCTAGCTCACAACGAGACATAGACCGCTTAAGGCAAAATATGTAGCTATTTGAAAGTTAAATAAAAAACAGTTCCATGGAAGACCGAGTTTTTAAACGACAAAATTGTAGAATTTTCTCGAGAAAGACTAACCTATTACGATTATAAGTTTGCGACTATTCTTCGCCAATTCCCATCATTTCTTCCCTCTAACAAATGTGATTTAGTGAACCTGCAGAGATTGCCCTTGAAATGGGGTTAGGTATACAGTTCATAGAATACATGGAGTCTGTTTCTTTAAAGTGCTGATGTTCTCTCTTCGAGAGTTTGAGTTATTGGATCCTAATCCCAAATGTTACACAAAGTCTGTGCTTAATGTTTTTGTTTAATATTCGCAGTAAGTTGAGAGATATTATTAGTTTAGTTTTAATTTGCATGTTATACTCCTGCCATGGAAAGAGTTTACCTCCAGATTGTCCCACGAAGTAACATAGTGACTTTTGTCTCTTTCTAATGTGCCAGGCCATCTGCCAAGCCCTCACATATAGTGGCCACCGTGGCTAAATGGTTAGTGCGTTGGACTACTGGGCAAGCCTGCATGGGTTCAAGCTTCAGCCATGTCCACCGAACATTTTTCGCGGCACCATTTCTCTTCGGGAAATGACAAGCCTCTGGGAATAACATTTGTCATGAGAAAGCTTCTCAATTCGCCGTTCGGAGCCGGCAATAAATTGAATTCGTGCGAAAAATATAACACTCACAACATAAGTGGTTATGAAGAGCCAGGCCTTGGCTCATCCCGAGCTTTGGTGTCAGTTATTTATTTATTTATAACTTCATGATGGTACTGTCATAGGTAAATGAGTCATTAGGTCTGTTCCTTTACTTTTCAAGCTTCGAGTTATTTCTCAAATTTCGAGGAGTGGCGAAAAATTCTCTCAGAGAATGCAGAAATTAAGAAAAAGTAAAGAAACGCTTTTTTTTAAAGTTAAGGCTGCTTGACAGAAACGTCAAATGCAAAACCAAAACAATTGTGAAAAGATATATGAAACAAATAACAGAAATCTATCTCAACTGTCATAAGATCAGCTGTTAGCTGTTTTACAAAAGTTGTCAAAAGAATTTTCTTGGGCTGAAACTCGTAGCTCTGTCAGTTGAGGGGAAGTGATTTACTCTCTCGTGGCCTCTCTCTTTTGCCAAATTTTTGTGTTGTGGAACAAGATTAGGCAGCTTTTCGTAGTTTTGCTTTACTTGAAAAATTAAAGTAACATGCCTTTTATTTAACGCTTTTTTCAATAATTGTCGATATCCTGGCAATTCCCTGACATTCACGTAATATGTGTGTTATGTCCTCAGCGGCCCATAGATCGTTGCAGTTTCTGCAGCCTGGGAGCCCTAATCTTTTAGCCAGCTTCCTGAGAAGACAGTGGCCGGACAGAATGCCAATGACTAATTGTAGCTATGCCCTGCAAAAGTTGAGAATATCTCTTGTTTTCCTGCGGTCCGAGGCAGGCCATAGAGCCCTGGATACCCTATGCCCACTTATGTTAGACCATCTCTGATTTTCTTTACTTATTCTTAAGATTCTGCTTCAGCTACACAGGTGGTTCCCACTTCATGTGTTGCCGCTCTCCACCTAGCCTGGCCAGTTCGTCGGCCCTTTCGATTCTCTCAATGTCACAATAACCAGGCATCCAACAAAGTCTTACTTACAGTTGTCACTTACTGCAGGGAAATTGAAATAAATTTGAAAAGCTTAAAACCCGTGTGGCAACGAAAGAACTCTCTAGATGGTATTTGAGCTCCAATTGATCTTATATGGACTTTTGAAAAACAACAAACATTGCATTTCAAAAGAATTAGAAAAGCTAGAATTATGTTCATACTACATAAGTGTATACAGAAGTAAAGAAGTTGCTACTTTAATTTATTTACTACTGTAATTAAGAACAAACAAAATTTAAGAATAGCTTAAAATATTTACTTAAAAGAAAAACAGTCAGCGGTAGAACAATTTAACTCAATAAATTTTACAATTAACAAAAGTATGGCTGTGGTTGTACCAGATTCAAGTAAGAGTTTAACGCTAATTCGCCACTTCATTACATCTAATATTTATTACTTATTACTGAGTTTTATTGGATTCAAATAAATGGAAGCACACTTAATACAGCACACCAAAGTTTTATGGTGGTAACAAAACAATAATTGGTCGTAAGATGGGTTAGGTAGGTAATTGATTTTTATTCAAAAACATCAAATTTTGGGTGCGTGTCTTTCGGTTTATACCATTGCGTGTGTAGCCACTCACTGATTTAGGCTTGTGTTGATTGCCTACTGTAAAACAATGATTTTAAATTTTATATCCAGAAATAGATTAAAGCAAATTTATATGAAATTTGCTTTACTAGATTCTTTCAAAGGCGAACGTTTTATAAAAAGCAAATTCTGGAACACACTTTTTAGTGACGAATGTTTGCTTTTCATTTGACATTTGACTTCTCAATAGAAAAACAAAACAAACGGCATTGGCACAGTTCTAGATTTTGAAAAAAAAGTCTAAATGTGTTTAAATATTTGAGACGATTCCCAGATGCTAAATTAGCAGCTCAATGATTTTATACAGGTACATATTTCATCTTTTTTATGTGTTCACGCCTTGAGGCAACTTTTGTTTCTTGTGTGTGTTTCTTTACAAGGCTAATAACATTTTAAAAATACTTATTAGTTTTGAGTAAGAACCTTTAGCGACAAGCCATAGAAAGGAGAAAATTAACTGCATTCGCCCAATTTGGATTAGCCGATTACTGTCTATAATCAAGAAGACACACGTGTTTCATTTGTTTGTAAATATTATTCATGATTTGTAACAGATGAAATACCATGAGAGCCATATTAAAGTCAGTTGTAGTTTGTCTCGACTTATTAATTGTGTACGAAACTCGTCATGGACTGAGGCAGGACGATAATAACATACATTAACGTATTGAATTCACTATATTAAGGTCGCAGTGGTTCAGTGCGTTAGACTATGTGTTAAGCAAACTGACACTTTCGAGCACAGCAAATTCAACCAAACATTTTCTTCGACATTACCCGTCGGCAGATTATGACAAACCTCCGAGATTATAATTTATCATTAAAAAAGCTTGTCAATTCGCCATTCGGAGTAGGATGGACCAACTTGGACTGTCGCGTCAAATGCTATGTCTAAGAAAAATAAATTCGACCCACGTTATGTGCTATATCTAGTAACTGCATCTACTAATTGTCATAGAAAGGCTAGAAAACTCACTCAACCAGTTGCGGTTTCCTTTGGTATCTGCTATTTATTTTATTTTCGTTTGTATAAGGACGATTTCCAGTCTCATTCATAGTGACGAATTTTTCTTGCGATTTCTTATATGTAATGGTTCTTAGCACTCAGTAGATGTTTTTGGCTTAAAACCATATTTGCTGTCACTTAATACAATGAAGCCTACAACCTACTTAACCTCACACTTATATTTGCGGGCCTGAAGAACTACGTATTTTATATATTTAACCACTGATTTCTGGTGTAGCAAAGTCTCCTTTTATAGTTTTCAGAACTTGAGTCGTCATTTGTTTGTAAGCAAACTAGTCGCCGGCGCCACAGAGATGTTGAGAGGTACCTTAGGCAGATACATACTAACAGGCCGCAGCTGATATCTATCTTAAGTTTACAGTTTTGTACATGAAGAACTTCTAATTCGATTAAACTGCGCAAAAGCCACAGAAGATTTAAAACAGGTAATTTTGCACCATTCGGAATTTATATTGAATTCATAACTACAGAAAACACTAGTACATTTTTGAAATGTTCATCTTTTTGAGTTTGTACCTTATTTTAGTTAAAAAGAAGAACTAGTTAATACCTTTACATAGTATCTTTATACTACATACACATACATAGTATAAAAAAACATGAGCGGTATTTATTTTATTTGTATACCACAAATGAACAAAAAAACAGGAGAAAACAAAAGAGTTACAGAAAATGTATTTAAGATTTTCTCAAAGTTTTCTTTTAGTATATTGCAATGCTGAAAAAATTCGGTTCATCTTTCTGGTTAATTCATCCTTTAGAACAGTTCATCTTTCCGAGATTCTACTGTATTTCAAAAACATTCTCTTTTACACAGAAACACATGGAAACACAAACATTAACCATCATTTATGCGTTTCTTCTTAATCAGAATTCTATTGTCTAACAGGTGCTGTACTAAATGTATTACTAACTCCTCTCTTTTCATACGATCCCCACTTTTTCCTAAGCCATGCTAAAATACAAAAATGTATGTACCATGCAGGGTAATATCGCGAAGAATGAGGCCATCCAATCAATGCATAGCATATTTATAAAAACAAATAATCACTGTGTAAAAGAGAAATAGAAGAAGTCCAAGGTTTTCATAAAAACTTAGCTGAGGTTCACAAGTTCTACAAAAAGAACAAAAACATTGAAATAAATTAGATATTGGGGCTTTACTACAACTGTTTGTAAGGCATGCATATATGTACCTACAATCTACATATACTTATGTATATTTATGAATGTTACCGATTTAAGGAGAACGCCTTCTCCACAAGGTTAAAAATGTGGTACCCGTTCTTTGTTGCATTTGATACATTGTGTCGAGATGCATTACTTTTTAAGCTGTTTGACATGAGAATGTCATTTATTTTTGGTAAAATTCAAACAAGCACCACGACTCTCGTTAAGTATATAACATTATAAGGACATGGAGCACATGTGAATTATAAAAGAAAATAAAGACACTCTGGCAACAGACAAAATCAGGAGACACGTAAAGATGCTACTTGCTCCTTAGCAAAGACAACATCAAGGCTTATCGCTTGGTTAATCGATTGGCCGAATATTACCATTAATTGAGTCTTGTTTATAACTGGTAGAGTTTAAAGGAGGTAGAAACTATTCCAACGAGAAATGGTAATTTAATGGTGAACAAAGTAAAATACAAGTTTCTTGACTTGAATTGATTAACAAAAAAAATGTGCATGTTAAAACTGCAATTAACACATATTACGTAAGTGGAAAGAATTCTCAGTGAATAAATCATTATAGCCTCGAATTAGAGCTTTTCCTCTTCGTTAAGGCAAACTTATTTTTGGCATAATTGTGTAATTGGTGAACAAATGTGTTGAACTGTTAATTATTTAACGTTTTGCAAAAAAAAAATTATGGATTTAAACGACTGAGACGCAGTCCCATATCGATTATGGATTTAAACGACTGAGACGCAAGCCCATATCGAGACGAACCAAGACATGGAAAAGTGCAGAAGCATGGAAAAGTCAATTAGAATTTTCGTTTTCAGAGAGTTCTTCTACGTCCGATGTATAACGGTTCATGGAAAAAAAACGGAGTAAATATTAATATATTACATATATTCAACTTTCCACTCTTTACACCAAATTACTAGGGTGTCTCCGCCTTTACCAAAACCTTGAACCTAAAAATGGAATATCTTTTAAAAGTCCTCAATATGACAAATGACCAGCTACTTAAAAGGAAGTGGTTGAAAAGAGCCAGCACAAAGATTCGGGGCGAAACTAAATCTCATGCAAGAGCGCTTCAAATTTGGAAATCCATTTTCAAACGTTGATTTTAAAGCTGGATCTTCAACCGGGGATATAAACACTAACGAAGCAAACAACGAAAAGCACAAAACTACAGTCTGTTATTTTCATCACAATGTACAATCTAACTAATTACTTTCAACACAGACATAGTACCAGGGTTTATTCGATAATGGTTAAGCCTCGCCACGAGGTTTGGCAACACCAAGGCATTTGAAATGTATCATTGTACTCTTGAACATCGTTGGGAAATATTAACAAATTATTGCCGAAATGGAGTGATGTGCTATTTATTTATTTATTTATTTATTTATTTATTTAAGAGCCTTTTTGGCCATATGTCGTGAACATCACGTAGCTGCAATTTAACGCCATTTGCCTTTTTATGTGGAGAACTACTAAGGACCTTTCAACGATCCAGATACTATTGACGAACTTAAGGAAAACATCCATCGAACTATTGGCCAAATAGAGCCACAAACAACCAGCAATGTTCTACAAAATTGACTTGACATAATGAGGCACTGCCAAAACGCCCGCCCCGCGTCTGTCATTTTAATAAAATTATTTTCAATGCGTTATCGGGAAGTATATTCAAAAAGTGTCATTCAAAATTGTTGAACGATGTAGTTTTAATATCACTTTTTATATAAAAAAAAAATATTTAAAAAAAAACATATTTGTAGGTATTTAGCTAATTACTGCATGCGTACATACATGCATCGAAAACGACTTAAATCGGAGAAATAAAATTAACTTTTGAAAACAATGACCACTTTAGTTTAAAGAAACTCTCAATAGGGACATAAGACTTTTTTTTATTTTAATACCTACTAACGCACCCTTAAATTTTGTTTATGATCTGTTAATGTCAGAAAGTCAGTCAAGGATTACATTTTTATCGTGGTGAAGTTTACGAACGAGCAATGTTTGAAAATTATTAAAAATTACTACCGAAATTATGAGTCGGTGGTCGCAACTTTAAGGGCGCCTACTCCAATTTCTTCCAATTTCGAGTCAACATATTTACTACTGAATGTTCCTGAGGCAGTGAGAAAACTCACCGGTCGAAGTACTGAAAATATCGCAGACATAAGTGCTTCAGTCCAAAATGAGCCAAATCAGTCGATTCCACGCCGTTCAAAAATTGGGAATATCTGTGTGAAAGAGTGATGGAAAATTGTCTCCAAAGAATCGATCGCTGCAAACGTGCTCGCGGTCATATGAATTTAACATGTATACTAAACCTGGAATAAATTTCAGCCCGATATTTCAATAATTCTGTGTTTTATTTAAATACAAAATTGTTATATCCTTATTGAAAAACCTTACGCACGAAGTATTTCTGGCTTTCAAAATATTTTTCCTTGTCTAAGTTGACAACACACTAGGTAGTCAAATGTTTTAAATAACTACAACTTCCGAAATATTTTTTTTGTCGTCGTCAGCCTACATAATCGATGTAACCGATGTTCCTCTACTTGTTTTAAATATGGAAATTTGGCAACAATGTCCGCTTTATTTACTGTCAAACTAAAGAAAATGTTCAATTTTACAGACACCATTTACAATACGCACAATTTTACTAAAAACTATGAAAATTACAATCACTCGGTAACTAACAAAAATAGATCGAGTGGGTGAATCGAAAGTCCGTAATAAATGCAAGGAAAAATACCGAAACATGTAAAACAATTAAAGTCAATCGAACTTTGTTATTCTTTTCCATTTCAACAGTAACTCCACTTCATGTTTCAATTTTCCACCAGACAAATCATTTTCTAACCGAAACGGCAAAATGTGCAAGTAATTGTAGGTATGTTCGTATCCATCCATCATTGTTCGTACAAATACATTTTAATTACTTTCGAATCCAAAAAAAGGAAAACAAGTTGATCGGACGGAATCAAAAATAATATCCATAAAATCTAAGGTGAATGAGTGAGGGTTACAAATTTAGGTGTAATCCAAAGGAACACCGCTAATTAACTGAGAGATAACAATAATAAACCCTCATCGGACACTGAATAATATCAGTTCGCATCCAATCAATCCGATCGCGATATCGCATGCAATCGAAGGCAGTAAAAAAAAAACGATTTTTTCTTACGTTTCTTTTTATTGGTGGTCAATTATATTTTGAAGTTTACGATTCCTCGGTTAAGGCGAGAAGACACCACAGACAACAGACAGTGTACCCATGTGAGATATGAAAAATTTGATTTTTATTGTAATTTCTTCGATCGTGAATTCATAATCATGTTTTCGTTTTCCTCCGTGTGTTCGGTGTCTGTGCGGAGATAATTAAAATATATATTCACGGTTAATCGGTAAAAAAGAAGGGGACCAGGTAGACAAAGAATGCTTATTTCGCATCTTACAGAGTGCCTATCTCAGAATATCGATTATAATGTGAACTGCATTAAATCCATGCGTCATCTTTATTTCGTTGTTCGCTGTCATAAAGATCGTACAGTTTTTTTTTATCTTAACGACAATCTTAAAGTGAGTTTAATTAATTATGGGAAACGAGTTGTCAAGAGTCCTCGTAGATCGTTTAAGGACCAATTTCAAGAAGAAAACACACCAGGAAGTTGCGCTCGAATCCACTCGGCTCATTAAACGCCGACAAGAGGACATAAATCTTGGTCTTGGCATTGGGGTGTGAAAACACGTGTCTATCGAAATCAGAGCGTAATTTCAATCACACTCCACAGCCAACAAATCTCGAGTGAATCTCAAGGGGGTGTTCTTGACTTGTGCGTCATTGTCGTGGTTGTCACTTGAGAAACAAAAACACAAAAAGTCATGTGAGCGGTGACCTGGGATTTTCAAGGAAAGTTAGTTTACCACCCGTGCATTCATTCCTCGTGTATGGGGGTGGGCAGGGATAAACAATGGTTGACCACCACTGCGGAGATAATCCCGTGAATTTTTATGGCACTACCTGTTCTTAAGGAAAATATTTGCAAATGTTGACAAAGGGTTAGGGGGTGTTTTACGTTTTACCGCGAGGCGTTGACCGTAATAAAAGTATCTAAACTCACCGGTATGTGTCCGTTTGTGGATTTTGAGATTCTCGCTGCGTGCGAATACCTTTCCGCATCCAGTGAAAGGACAAGCGAACGGTTTTTCGCCGGTGTGAACCCGAATGTGATTGACCAATTTGTATTTGGCCTTAAATGGCCGACCGTTGCGACTGCATCCGATCCAAAAGCAGGCGTGCGTTGTACACTCAGGTCCACCGACATGCTCCACGGTCAGATGAGTTACTATTTCGTGCATTGAATTGAAAATTTTGTTACAAGTCTTGCGGCCACTTGCACTCGCCGCCTGTTCTGGGTCCACCCAGAGGCATTGCATTTCCTGTTTAATGGCCGACGCGGAGGTGGGTTGATGTCGCATGTACCTAAGAAAGGCGCCAGCCCCAGCCGGATTCATTGACATCGGATGGTGCGGGTGATGGTGATGTACCGACGGGAAATTCGCCTGATGGTGCGTATGCGGATGATATGGATGGGTATAATCGGCGGCCGATGCGATACCCATTCGCATCTGATGCTGGTGATGATGGTGATGTGCATGGAAGGGATGATTGCCAAAGGGTGCAGCGGCATTCTCATGAATCGCGTGCGAATGTGGGTGGATCGACGAGAATAGCATTGAATCCGCGGGTGTTGCGCCACCTTGAACACCACCCGAGGCGCCCGTCGATGTCATGTAGTCATTCTCCCGCCGCAGGAGAAAATCACGCGGTGAATAGGAGCCCAATTGGCTGTTCAGATGACTCATATGGCCGTATCCTGAGTTCTGGTATGCGGAAGACGATGCCATATCGCTGCTGGAACCCATCGACCCAGGCATATCTAACTGTTGTTGCGACTGAGACGATTGTTGTCCCTGTCCCTGCTGCTGCTGATGGGAATTCCCATCCGCATGCGATTGCTGCTGATGAGATGACGGTGACATTCGGAGACCATATGACGCCAGATGATGATGTGATGGCGTTGGGTCGATAAATGCATTCATCATCATTTTGACGATATCTTACTCTATCTCAGATCTCTTAACAATTTTAATTTTGCTTCAACTGATTAACACTTGGCAAGCACTTTTCACTACAATTGGCATTTCACACCATTAACACTTGCAGCACACTTCGGACATAATTAATTATATTCCGTGTATATTTTTGAAATTCAATTTGCCGAACTAGTTTTTTTCGATCGAATATATATTTTCAAAAAGCACAGTTTCACTAAATTTAATCCACAGGGAGGAAGCTGTATCTAAAGTTGTTTAGTTTAGTTTTTTTTTTTAATCGCGATTCTCTTCCGTACCGACACTACGAACAACGAACAGTATGCAAACTCTCCATGCGAGGCTCGCAGCAGGACTGGAAACTCCTGAAATCCTACCAACGGTTTACCTCCGTACAGTAAGTGTGTGCAGCAGCAGGGAATCGTGTGCCCCATACAGCGTGCACGAATTGTAATGCGTCTCTGATTCGAAGAGTCCGCCTCAACTGTTCACAAGGCATAGTTCGTTGTGTTCACTCCTATGACTGCGACTTCCAGTTCAGTATTCACACAGCGTCTGGCGACAGGTATAGGAATGGCAGTTGGGTTAGAGTAGGACAGACATTCCGGATAGTTGTACCGTTCGGCGAGTTTGGTTGGCTGAATATGGTTTCATGTGAAGTAAATATGGCCACCAATCGACACATGAGTGAAGGAAGTAGCATAATGTGGAGGAAAATTCTTATCAGAAGTAGACCAGTGAATATAGTCTGCCTGTTCTTTGCAGAAACGAGTTTCATTTTTAGACGGGGAGGCGTGGCATTCACTTTATAGGCACATTGTGCCTTTGCAGACGACATTGGGCGGCACTTTAGTTATTCTTATTATTTTTTTTTTGAAATTTTACGGTTGGATGCATTGGTAGAGGGTGGGGCGTGTATATGTCGCATGAGCGCATGCCGGTTTTCACACATGGTGAGCGCTTTGACCACTGACGGCATACACAAGACGTTGGTTGGTTGGCGCCCAGCCAACCAATTGTTGATGACAATATGGACACGGCAAACAAGTCGGATGCTGATATTGAGTATATGCTGCACGCTGATTAATAAGAAACCATTAATTTAGGCGTTGTTAATTAATGAGACGACGGACAGTGGACTAGAAGTTTGCGTGATTTGTTGATTTGCGAACACACGCCAAATTGAAGTTGTTGCCTCCGCTGTGAATAACACTTGAGGCGTGACATAGCTGTCTCGTCATTATCGCAAAACGTTAGACAAAAAAATAATAAAATAAAACCGGAAGTAGAATTCTTATTATATATATGTAAAAAAAAAAACCAAAAACGTCAATCTCGTGGGAATATGTTCGATTTGATTCTGGGATTCTGATAAAATTTTAAAAACAAGTTATTATACTGGGGTCGGTATGTACATATGTACATAGGTATTGCATTTCATAAAATAACGATCTTTGATGTCTGCTTGTGGTTAGGTGGCTAATTTTGACGATCCGCTGGCGCTGTTCTACTGCCAGTGGGTATAAATATTTATTGAATTTGTATTTGATTTATAAATAAGCAAATCGGTTATTTTTAGAATTGTTCAGTTTTTCTTCAGCTTGGAATATGTTCGTGTTGTTTATTGAAAAATTAACATTAGATAAGCATCCTCTATTTGTTGATGGTTTTGAAATGGATGAGAGCTTCGTTCTCTGCAAGGATTTTAATAATTGATTTAAAATAATATTTTCGCAGGGAAGGCAAAATCAGAAGAAATCAGAGGTTTTCTATATATATGAGTAAATTTAGTTCTGAACCATTAGCGTTCCACCGAGTGTACCAAAACATTTATAAGTAGTTACAAAAGCCTTACTTATAATAATGCATTAACTCTGGTCTTCATATAATCGACTTATTTGCGACCTCTATCAAAGGCAATGAAGTTCAAACTTCCCAGCCGATCTTGATATGGTGATCATTTACATTGGCACCAGCTTTCGTGTGGTATTGATCTCCAAGACTGCTCAAAAACCACCCACAACTCATTGTTATTTTTGGTTTTGTATTGCAAACATCTGCTTTTATATCGGCCTAAAGATTCTCAATAGGATTGGGGTCGGGAGACTGGTCGGGCTACTCCATGACCTCATTCCTATTGGCTCAAAACCACTGCTTATAGCTGTTCGCGTGGTGTGTTTCGGTTCGATGTCCTGCTGGAAGACCCAGTTTCGGTGCATTTCGTCCTCGGCATATGGTACCATGATGTTTCGCAGTAAATCAACAAGGAAAAGCATCCTCAAATCATGATATAAGTTCCACCATGTTTTATGGTTTTTGTGGTGGATCTAGGATCATATTCTGTATTGGCTGGACGCCTTCCATATTGGCGAGATCCATCTCCGCCATACGGAATAATTTTGCTCTTATCAGTCCATATTAAATTCCTTCACTTCTTAGGGGACCACCACCTCTCGCAAACCTCAGCCATTTTGATATGTGGATTTCCTTGTGAAGTGGGACATTCCGTGGACTGCGAGCAATGAGATTGTGTGCCCTCAGGTGTCTTCTAAAAGTGTGAACACCACATGTCAAGTTAAGCTCATTCCACAATCTAGGTAGCTGCTGAAGAAGGATGCCCTCTGGAGTACCTTACAACGCGTTTCATCATTGACGGATGTAGGATATTCTTCCTCCCGCGTGTTTTAACATTTTATTTATGTTGAGTTTTTCAATCTCTTTGTAGGTTTTCTCACATTTTATAAGCAAATAAACCTACTCGCCTCTGTCTGGTGTGACTACACCAGTTGACTAAAGACATAAAATAGAAACTTCTACTTTTCTAGAGACTTTATTCAAAATGCAGACGCATAATGTTACGCTGCCTGTAGGGGATCGTGTGACATGTGGGATTGCTAAGCGAAGGCAATGTGCTTTTGGGCGCCTGTTTTTTTTTTCGGCAATAGCATTAGTCTGGGAACTCAAGCTCGAGCGTATATAGCTTCGC
The DNA here is from genome assembly GCA_917880715.2 of Matsumyia berberina. Classification (NCBI taxonomy): domain Eukaryota; kingdom Metazoa; phylum Arthropoda; class Insecta; order Diptera; family Syrphidae; genus Matsumyia; species Matsumyia berberina. Next base: position 58,451,146 of record OU862872.1, on the reverse strand, counting down.
ATCCACCAAAGTATGGCGGCATGCCCTTACACTCTTCCTAAGTCCTGCCACTCTTTGTAATTCTTTGGACAGCTTGACACGGAAAACACACAGTTCAGAGTGCAATTGTGAAACATCTCTTGAGAACTTTTCAAAGATATACTGGATTTCACCAAGGAAATGCGGTTTTTTTATTATCGTATTGAAACAAATACCTAGTGCGCAGCACTATGTACATATATGTATATATGTATGTATATACAGCTATGGCGAAAAAAATAGCAACACCCTCATTAAAAAATGTTCCAAGGTCCCTAGCTAAATCTTGATGATAGCTACATCTGAGATTTGTCTAAAATAATGTACTTTGAACTAAATCGAAACTGTATCCAAGACATTGAATGCATTTGGTCCATTTTATGGGTTGGCTTGACCCAATATCTACAGCAGCTCTTAAATAAGTCTTGACAAAATAATAGCAACGTTTTGAAAAAATTGTCCCTATTCAGAGTTTTTTTTTAGAAAACAACGGAAACTAGATAATTATTTTTGTTAGATTGTGTTTTTATGCTTTCGTATAAAATTTCGTTAATTTATGCTGATCTTGGTAAAGAAAATTAATCGTGGCAAACATTGCACTGATGCACAGAGGCAAGCTTCTTTAATCCTGCGTAATAATGGCCAATCATAACGACAAATGGCCAAATAAATAGGATGTTCACTCATCGCAGTTTTCAATACTCACAGTGGCAAAAACAATGTACGCTTTAAACGCACCTTTTGGTCAAAAATTTCTTGTTGAAATCAACTAAATTAGAACCGTGGTTGTCATTGGAAGAGCTTCAGGTAAAGGAAGGAGTTGCTGTAAGCTCCAGGTTTATTCACCGAACCATTGCAAACTCTACAAACGATCCCCCCAGGATAGTTCCGGTGTTGAAGATGGTTCACATCGAGAATCGGATGAAAATTGTTAAATCGTTCCATACTTCGATTGACCCAGTTAGAGCAAAAAATGGGAGAGGATAAACTGAGAAGCGAAGAAACCAACATTAATTTGTTGGGCATCTATGGTAAACGGTTTGTTCGTCACTTCCAAGGACGGGGGCATATTCCTAGCTATACAGACCCAACTATAAAAATGGCGGTAGCAGCTTAATGTTATGGGTTTTTATTTATTGGAGTGACGTGCATCATTTTGAGGGCATAATGGCGAAAAAAAACTATGTGGATATACTTAAGACCATAATGTACCTATGGGCCGAGGAAAACTTGCCATGGAAATTAAGATTTCATCAATATAACGACCTAAAACATGACACTAGGCTTACTCAAGGTTTGTTTCGGGATTAACACCATGACATTTTGCAATGACCTTCTCAGTCATTTGACTTAAATCCAATAGCCAACCCACAAAATGGACAAAATGCATTTAATGCATTGGATACAGTTTCGATTTAGTTCAAAGTACATGATTTTAGTCTGCTATTTTCTTGGCCATAGCTATATGTATATTGTACATATACCAAAGAAAATTAATCATGATAAAATTGATATTGACTATAGTGACTTGTTTATCAAATACGTTGATCAGTGCTCTCTATCTTAAGATAGAAAAAATAATTTTGTAACGGAAAATTCCATTTCTGTGTACTAAAGTTACTGTAAAAGTATAACAAACAAGTTCTGTTTGTGTGTTGACGTAATTTTGTTTATTATATTGCCGAAAAAACTATAATTGCATGTTATAACTAACTGTTATAACTAAGGATGCTATAGCGCTTAGTTTGATGTCATCTAAACGTCTTCTCTCGAGTGGTACATATTCCTGCAAGAACTGCCTATCGCTCATCTACTTGAAGACTGTTATAACTCAAAAATGTTAATGCCACATATGTAATATGCTTTATATTGTGTAAAAATTGCATATTAATATCTTGTATACTCTTCGCGTTAGAAGAGAATATGCCTTCTTCTTTCCTGAAAGGTGGTAGTCAATTGCAAACTTTTAACGCGTTTTCTCCAAAATCGTGTTTTTTTTAGTTCTGCCAGTCTTCAATTAAATGTGTTATATGTGCTGCAATACAGACGGTCATGACTTATTTCTGAGAATTAAAAAAAATCGATGATTTTGATGGCCCTGAAATGTCTTCAAAACAATTTATAAAATTATTGGGGAGGGAAATAATCGCGTAGACGATTCATAATGGCCCCCACGGGGTGTAGCGTGACCCTATCTTACTGAAACCATGTGTGCGATATAAAGGAGGGACGTACTCGCAGCATCTGCACAAAATATTCGAGAATAATGTACCGATAATCATAGCCGTATCTGCAAATGCAACTTCTAACGGTCCTTAAAAGCTAAATAATTTGTGCGACAAAAGACAGTTTCATAAATCTGATTGGTCCATATCAGTGTGGCTTCAGTTCAGGAAATTTCGCCACCAACCAAATATTTACACAGATCCTGGAATAAATTGCGTGCCCATAATACTACCTGGTTGAATTTTTAATTTGTCTAAACCAATTACTGAGTTTAAATCGGTATGTTTCACAGCGTTTTTCAAAACTCAGTTTATTTTAATGATAGTTGTCATACAATTATGAATAAAATATTTTATTTAAATGTGAAACTAAAACAAAAATGTAAAAAGTGGAGTCAAATAATTAATATATATTTTTGTTTTTTTTTTACGATGCTAACATGTTGAGGAAAAAGTGATGTAAATCGAAGGATCTTATAATACTTGAGGAGCTGGCGAACAAAAGCGGATAGGTCCAATTTACAATTTTTTGCGGGAGAGCCGAAAACTGATTGCAGCAGATATGGACTAGCTAGAGCTCCAATTTTTAGTATATGTAAGCTTTTTCAATGTACAAACATGTGTCCGTCTTTTATAGCTAGCCATTTTTTTTAAAGTGGACATATCCCGTTTTGAATGAAAAGTCTGGACATGTCCGGTTTTGATTAAAAATCTGATGAACTGATCCGGTTTTTTATTGAAAACTTAATGGATTGATCCGGTTTTGAAAAAAAAAAAACTTTCATGAATGCAGTTAAATTTTGTTTAACCGCTAACAAAACATAACTGTTTTTGATAGAAAACGCATTTTTTGATTTTGATTTTATATAGGATAGAACCGGTTTTTATTAAAATGCTTCTGGGTCACTATAGATATGACCTTCGAGAGCCCAAAACGGCAACAAAAAAAAAAGACGGCTAGCATGGTCGCTTTTGTAAGTCGCTTGTAAGTAATTTTGTTGTTTAAATTCAACGTCATCGCCATCGATGTGAAATCCCCTTCCAGATATCATTTAAATCAAACCCTAAAAAGAAAATCAATGCTTAATCTATGCATTAAGAAATCCTTCATTTTATCGAGCCAGCGTGGAATCCGCCTATATAACTGGGACCTTGAGACCACCTTGAACCCTCACTGCTAAATTTCCAAGCCAAACAAATTGCAGCAAAAACAGCAGATTTTTGGCAAGACTTGAAAATGAAAAACGTGTTTTAAAACAGAAACAAAAGCAATTTCCTTAGTCGAACGGCTTTAGTGAAAACTGACCACAAGATCACAGAGTAGGATTCTGCATCATCCAATCTAAGGAAAATCATGTGAAATCATTAAATTCAGTTGTCGCAAAAATTATGCACTCATAAATTAGTGTCGCCATAATTTTGTCCAAAAATTTTAATTGATTTTTTACAACTCAAAAGTTTTTTCCTAACAAAATTTTTAAAGTTACGCTTCCTTTACCTTGATATTTCGTATGAAAATTGCATTGTTGCAACAATTGTGTCGGCGATTGTATACGTATACCCGATGGTTCTAATATCTTCAAAAGATAATTGTATTTTTACCGATAGCCAAGTAGCTTTCAAATTATTATGACTCCCTAATAGTCCTTGATTGCTTATGATGTCCTTACTAGATGGCTAACTGGAAAACTGATGAACTTGCCAAATCTGCGATCACCCTAGAAGTTCCTTCTTATATTAGGGAAATGGGTATACCAAACAACACAGGGAAACTCACTATTAAACAAGTCAGAACTAGAGAAATTAACTGCGACTTATAACTCATTACAGCCCACTGCCCAATAGGACAGCGCTATCTCACAGCAAACGAAGACTTGTAGGTCACTATCGCTTCAATGATAACAAAACCACACACGTATGGCTAGAATTTTCCCTCATGTGGAATTCTATATGTATCACAATGGGCCTTCCGCCTTCAATTTTTTGTTACGAGGATGGGTGAAAATCTTCCATGAGATACAATGAAGACCGACTGTACGTTCTTATAAAAGTGCAAGATTCTTCCTTACTAAAAACACATCCGACTTGACTATATGACTGAGTCCAAAAAGCCTTATCAAATAGGTAGTCTAATTTTTGAAAATAAAAATCGCGTTGAATAGGCAACGTTCCAGCAAAAGTACCTGCTAATACCGCCATTACGTGCGGCTAAATGAGTCCCCTACGGCATCTATTTCACCTAACCTTTAAAGAGTTATGACCAAAAACTTCTGGAGAATTCGGTACTTCTCTTGGGATTTCAATAGTCGAAGAATTCAGAAAGCTTACTTCACCTTTAGACGGGAAAAAGGTAGGTGAATGAGTGTTGTACAGGAAATCAAAACCCCATTCGGTTCAATTTTGCTAGTCATTATATCAGTTTTTGCTATTTTCATGAATCGCAAACAGAAAATAATAAAAACTCGCAGTATTATGTATTATCTTAGCATGAGAACTTTAAATTTCTGGAAATACAAAGTATCTTTTTTGTGGTGGTTGTCTATCACTTTTCTTTAACAGGATTTCAATAAAGTGAGTAACTTCATGTTCATATACTCAATATTTATTTAACATCTTTCTTGAATCTTGTATCATGGGTGGCAATAAAAGAGTTTTTTACGTGATGGGTGCTTACTTTCATTGTTTCCATCTATGCCTTTATTTCTGCAGAGTTTTTGGTATTACCGTTAAAAATAAGCCCATCTGCAAGCGATTGCTTTGTTAGGTGGATTTCAAAATTCAAGCATATGTCAATATTTTTTCTCGTATGAATATTCTTGTAAGAAATTTAAATGCTTGTTGCATTATGTATGTATGTGGTGACGACCCATTTGACTTCCTCTAGATAGGAGAAGTATTGTAATCGGTCCGAATTAAATGTTTTGGGGGTTTAATAGAGCTTAACATTACGATTCCCAAGGAATTGTTTGCACCCATTTTAGAAATGATGTCTATGTGTGTTTTTTGTTTTACTTGTCAGCATGAAACTTAGAGCTGATTAGATTTTAAGCACAATCGGTCCAGCAGGTGCTGAGGAAATTTAAGAAAAGTCTTTTCGAGTTCGCGCAACAGCTCTTTGTGGATATCTCGAGAACGAAACAACGTACGATCATGCAGGTTTTACTTCCCACATAGTTTTGTTTTATTTGTCAACGTGAAACTTAGAGCTGATTCGATTTTGAGCATTAATCGGTCTAGCGGATACTGAGGAAATTGAAGAAATGTTTTTTTTTATTTCCCACCTAGGTAGGGGAAGTATTGCAATAGGTCCGAACAAAATTTTTCGAGATTTGAACAGGGCTTGACATTACTATACACTAGAAATCGTTTGCACCCATTTCCGAAATGATGTCTGTGTGTGTGTATGTGGGTGTGTGCTTGCGTGTGTGTGCGATCATATTTTTCGCCTACGATATCTGGAGAAGAAAATAACGTAAGACCGTGTGGTTTTTTTGTTTTATTTATCAGCGTGAAACTTAGAGCTGATAAGCTTTTAAGCACAATCGGTTCAGCAGGTGCTGAGGAAATTTAAGAAAAGTCAACGTGAATCTTAGAGCTGATTAGATTTTGAGCATTAATCGGTCTAGCGGATACTAAGGAAATTGAAGAAATGTTTTTTATCAAGTTCGCGCAACAACTCTCTGTCGAACAATTGCTGGGGAAATTGAAGAAATGCTTTCTTTGACAATAAATTAATTATCCAATTATTTAATGCAAAAATAAAAATAAATAATATTAATCCAACTCGATCGTTATGTGTGCGGTGGGAAGTATAGGACTGGCTCCCCAGTCGAATTTTTTTTGTTTTGTTTGTCAAAACGAAACGTAGATCTGATTAGATTTTGAGCATAATCGATGTAGCGGATGCTGTAGAAATTGAAGAAATGTTTTCTATCAAGTTCGCGCAACAACTCTTTGTGGAACAATCAAAAAGTGTGTATTCAAATTGTTCGCCTAAATTATAACATTACTGTTTTTGATACAACACAATACGAGGTGGGAAGTATAGGACTGGCTCCCCAGTCGAATTTTTTATTATTAAATTGATTATCCAATTATTTTATGCAAAAAAAACAATAATTCAACTCGAGCGTTATGTGTGTATTTTTAAGTGTTGCAAAATTGTATCTTTAATACGAGGTGAACAGTATAGGAGTGGCTCCCCAGTCGAATTTTTTAGTTTGCGCTTCAGATTTCGCAAGAATAATGTGTCGCCGTAGCTTAGAGGTAAGTGCGATGGACTGACATCATTTACTAAGTTTCTTACTCAAAACTGTTTTATTCGTTCTAAAATAGTTAAGCAATTGGATTTAAAATTAAATTTAGTTAGGTTAGGTCAAAAGACATATAATTTTAAGAGCACGGTTAAGCTTAGGGTAACCGCATAAGTAAGTTAGAAGTAAGTAACCATAGTTAAGTCAGATAAGCTAGTTTTAAGCGTTTTGGGTAAGAACGTAAGGAATAAAAATGCATTAAATGCCGTGCAAACTGCGTGGGTTTAAGCTCCAGCCATATTCACCGAACATATTTCGCCTCTTCGAGAAATGACAAATCTCCAAGAGCATTATTTGTCATAAAATGGCTTCTCGATTCGCCGTTCGGGGCCGGCAATAAATTATAGGAAATATAATAGAAAAAAAGTAGAAAAAAAAAACACGCACAGCATGAATGGTTGCAGCTAGGTCTGGGCTTATTCCGAGCTGTCGCTTCAGTCGCTTCAGTTATTTAAATTATTTTAAGTGTATATCTGGAAGTTGTAGTCCGAAGTTTTTTTCTTAAAGGCCGGATGCTCATGCTGTAGTAATTTCATTAAGCGATTTGCTCGTTTACGCCAGTTTTAGGGTTTTCTTTGAACTGTCGAATTCATTGACGTTGATCTATTCAAGTTATCTTATGTTAGTCCGTAATTAGGACTTCGTTTATTGGCGGCGGTAGTCGTTGCTTAGCTCGCGGGTTAACTCAGTAGCTACATACGCTTGTTTTGTATTCTTCCTCCGGGTTATTTTACGTCCCTTCTTGCTATGTTACAATTTCGGGCGCCGGATCGGCTTCTCTTTTTTTTTTGAAACCAATCGATTTCTCGACTTAATTTTTCCTCGCCCGTTCGCTAATCAGTAATATCAAGGCAGACGTAGTGTACGTATATGCATGTGTGTAGATACATTAATCTTTTTTTTTTGTGTTTACAGAGAAGTTTTATGTTATTTAACCTAGCCCGGAGTTTCGTGTTTTGTCTTTAAGGCGTTTAGATTTCGCAGAACTACAATACTTATTTGTGTACCTACGTTTCCGATGTTTTTGAACTTCTAGTTTTACACGAGTTCGATGAAGATGGTGATGAAAGCGATTTTGTTACTCTAGGACCCTTTCTCACCGGGCCATTTACATATGTATGTAAACGCTGTAAATGGCTCCCTCTAGAATCTGTAAGATTTTCCTGTGTACTTGGTCTGCAATTTAGAATATAAATATGTACTTCTGATTTGCTCATCGCATGCGTAAACACTAAAGTTAATTTACGAGCGGTATTTCTGCCTTGAGTGTATTCTAACCCCATGATATTCATGCTCATGACATCTTCAAATTTACTTTTAATAGGACATCTTACAAAATTGTCCTGTTTGTTTTCCAGCAATTGCATCGTTTTGTTTCCGCTTGGAGTTTTTCTTTCTTTTGACCACGTATCTAAAAGTTGAAATCATTGCTTGGCAAACCGAATCGACATTTTCTTTTTCTAATTTGAAATTCCTATCCATATTATATGTAAATTTTTCATTCCAATAATTAACCTAGTTCGTCCGTTTACCTGGCAATAAGATTACACTTTAAATTCAGGCTCAGTATCTGCTCATCCTCTAGTCATTTGGAAAGGCTACAATACCTTAATGTCGTGTCCTTTTGTCATGAATCAATTATTTCCATTCTTTCATTTGCCTACATACCTGTTCCATAAAATGAATGCTAACATTGATTTAGCCATCAAGGCCTTTGCGTAATCAATTTGCAAACAACCACTATAAATTCTCGAACTTGTTACCCTAACATTGATGTTGGACTTGCAAGTGATAAAGACCATACGAAAAGCCAGTCTACAGTCAACCCTATTAAAATTCCACAAGCAATTAACTTCAAAACGACGTTTCATAAAATTTTGTAATATTGTTACGAGTAAAAAAAGTCGATGGGCAATGTCTGAGTATCCGCGCTGTCCGGCTATAAAGACGAACACTGGTCCAAACCACCGCTGATCGAAAAATCTTCCTCTGCACTAAATTTCATTTCGAAATGCCAACAGCATTACCCACGTTGATATTTTATAGGATCACGAGTATAATTTAATATTTGAAAAATATTCACAGGCGCCCTTCATGAATAAATTTAAAAAGAGCGCGTATGTATTAGACAACGTTATGGGCTCTTGTTTCACTAATTTAAAAAACAAGAAGAGAAAAATCATAATCCGGTGTTTTAAGCTGGAAAAATTAACAAAAAAGGAATATAAATTCGAAGAGAAAGAAACGGGAAAAAGAAGAAAAAATCTCCGAAAAACATGCGAGAGCAATGAAGACGAAGAAAGCTTGATTTATAAATAAAGTATTGAAAAATGTTTGAGAATAAAGTAACAACACAACTACAAAAATAAATAAATAAATCGACATCACTCTCAGCGCACAGCGGTTGGTCAATGTAAACATGCACGGCAGGAATGTTCTTATGTTGGGAATCATTTCTTCACTGATCCGAAAGGAAGTGGTGTCTGTGGCTGTGCAGTGTAGGGGATGGTCAAAAAATGCTCGTACATCGAGGACAGAATGCAGCAGCGCACATTCCGAAATAGTTTTCGACCGCAACGAATCAATTGTCACCGTATCCTGTAAAATCTGTGAACTGAGCAAACAAATTCAGTTTTCTGGTTGTTAAAAATATCCCATGGTTGAGCACGAGTTCAATACAAATTTGCTCTGGATTTTGCATTAGTTTGATGGTTGTTCTTAAGTATGGTTGATGGAGAAGGCACGCAAGGACAAGACTGACTTCATTGTTATGAGGACTCTTGAGGAATTTGTTTTAGAACGACGTTTATTAGATACCTGTGCAGATTGAACTAGATGTTAGTAATGTAGGTACTAGTAGATACGTATGCACATATGTACTTAAATACATATAGAGTAAGGTAAGCTTTTTTAGCGGTTAAAGTGGGATCTGACGGGTGCGATTCAATTGGACTGGTAAGTAAAATACCAACACTTCTAAGCTGTTAAAGTAAATTTTGCACTTTTGAGACAGTCATAACTGAATATTTAAGTCAGGATGCAAGTTTATAGATTTACGTACATTTTTAGAAAAATAAATTTTATCGTCCTACTTGTCTAGGCACAAATTGTAAAATTAACTTTATGACAGATGGTAATAGAAATTCGGCTAAATCTGGATGTGATCTCCATCTCAATAATAGTGTTAACCGAGTCCTCTTCTCGGAATTTAGGAGACTAAGCAAAAAGCACCCACGAAGACCCAAATTACGTCGTGTGTCAGCTTCGCTTGTCAACCATATAAGCTATCCGAGCAAATCAGAAGGACAGATTTAACTGCTGATGACCCAGTAAATGTACATATAAAGGATATACAAAATGTGCGGGGATATATCGGTTGAATGGAAAACAAAAATTTTCGGCAACTATGGGGACCATGAGTAGAGACAGCAACTGATTGGATGCGGGTTTGGAGGCAGACTTAGGCAAAAAATCTTGACTGAGCGTGAGACAACATCAAAACTCAATTCTGTAACATAAGACTCGTTTATGTGTTTTTTAGGAATTTCTCGCAAAAACCTGGGAACAATGTGTAAGTTGTGTAGTTTGGAAGGAGAGCAAGTTGGCGCTCCCCTAGACAAGGATGGAACACAAAAATGGCCGGACAGACACCAGGCACCATAATGTCTAAGTTTTGAGGCTAAAATTGTCCTTAAATATCTCAACGCCATGATCGGAAAGAAAGGAAAAGAAAGGCATAACCTGCATAATATTATAACATAACTCTTATAGTATCGTTTCATTACCATTAATTGCAAATATTCATCAATGTTATGAGCAAAATTGAGCAAGTTCAATGATAATAAGCTCCTATCACAACCGTCTGCAAGAGCTTTTCTCGTTCGAGTCTTCCTAAAGCTTTCAAAAAGTCCCCACATCGCAACAACAACCAAGCCATTATGACTGCTGAGATTGATGTGGTTACTTTAACTTTCCTTTCACCGCTGATTTTGAATAAGCCAACACAGATAAAATAGAGGCCCTACGACCCACAAGGGCTAACAGGACATAAGTAAGTAATGAAGACAAAATGGGTAGCTACAAAAAACAACGAGCTTCGTTCGTCAGCTCTAATAAGAACAAACAAAAAGTCATGAAACACATGATATAAAAGAGTTAAAGAAATGTGAAGACAAGAGAGAGATCCCTAGCTTCTTGCAACCATTCATGTTATGCGTGTTACATTTCTTTTTCACACGAATGGAAGGGACCGAACCGAACGACGAATTGAGAAGCACTTTCATGAAAAATTATACTCCCGGAGGCTAGTCATACCCCGACGAGAGGTGTTGCTGCGAAAAATGTTCGGTGGTAAGGTTTGGCTGCGGCTAGAACCCACGCCGCTCGGTCAGCAGCGCAACGCACAAATCACTGAGCCACGGCGACCATGTACCTACCTGTCAGATAAAGACCGCCGCCCTTCTAGTTATATCAAAAGTTAAGTTAAAGACAATTATGTTAAGTTCAAATGGGAGTATAAGCCTCCTGATTTCTTTACACATTTCATGCTAGGCATTAGAATTGTAACAACTTGTCAAGAGTCAACGCATTTTTATTTCATCCACTCGGAACCTGGACCTTGTTATCCTAAAGTATCTGGACAGTAAATTAGATTGGAAAGCCAATACTATTGAATGCGTTAAAAAAGCCACTGCAGCGCTATATTGCTGCAAAAAAAGCCATTGGTAAGAAGTGGGGTCTGCAACCTCACACCACCCACTTGTTTTACGTGTCCGTTGTCAGACCCATACTCATGTATTGTGTGGCCGTCTAGTGGACGGCCTTAGATAGAGCCTTACATTGCAATCTATTGGGGAAAGTGCGAAAATCAGCTTGTATTTACATCAGCGGAGCACTACCCCATACCCCGCACTTGATGTGCTCCTGGATCTACTTCATTTAGATATCTTTGGAAAACAGTCAGCTGCTAGCACAGCCATCAGACTAAAAGCCTCCTCCCAATGGTTAAATAACCTTTCTGGCCACTCCTCGTTCTTAGATTCTCTAAATTTCATTCCGGAAAACATCGACTATGCTCCGTCCAATCTGAATTTCAACCTCAAAGGAGATTGCTGCCGTTAGAGACGATCACTACGTTCATCTCTATACCGATGGCTCTAAAACCGAGAACGGAATGGGAGGTGGTGTTTTCTCCGATATGCTTAACCTGAGCATCCCCTTCCGTCTACCCTACACTGTTTCGTTTTGTAGGTGGAAATTATGGCGATCAACGAAGTCTTATCCTGGCTTAGGCATAATGTGATATCCTTCAGGGACATCACAATCTTTACTGATAGTCAGGCTGCTATAAAATCTCTGAATCAGTAACATGTACTACATCGAAAGCAGTTTCATATTGTTGCTTATTTCTCATGGAAATGGCAGAACTTTTTAATATTCACCTATGCTGGGTACCCGGTCATAGAGACATTCCAGAACACTATAAGACCGATGAACTCGCCAAACGTAGTACTACTCTAGACATCTTGCCGGAACGGAGGAGTCTGGGTATTCCACTCGCTACATGTAAACTACTCTTAGAGTATGACGCGATCAGCAAGACAAAAAAAAAATATGGGGGAATGGTACCACGTGCCGTACCTCCAGAGAGATCTCACTCGATCTAAATATTTGATTTTACTCAAAAGGTCGCTCATTAGTACCGTCATTGGTGTTCTTACTGGCCATTGTTCCATTGGCCTTCATGGCAAAGATATGGGCCTCTTCTCATATGACTTCTGCAGGAGCTGCAGGGACGAAGAGGTGGAGGAAACGATCCTCCATTTCCTCTGCAATTGTCCTGCCCTATTCCAACGAAGGCAGCTCTTTCTAGAAGCCTTTCACTCCGACAACTATCGCATACTGACGTAAAACGTATCCTCAGCTTCGTTAAGAGCTCCAACTGGTTTTAATAAAGGGAGTGGCGTTTTTCAGGGTATAGATCCAAGTGGTATCACAAAGGGCCTTCCTGGCCTACGTGCGTCTGTGCAAAGGCACCCTACCTAACTACATACATGAGGCATAAATTAATATTTGTCCAAGCTTCAAACAAAATACTACATGCTTGCACATCGATGCTATTTAAAACTCTTCAGTGGCAATGAACCTTTACAATTGTCTTAAATTCTAACAAAATTCCTTAACAATTGGATTTTTGTTTTTTGCACTCACACAATAAAGCAATGGAACATGCGACTTACCCTAAAATGTAAAAATAAACTAAACACATGTCACCACGTGAAATCATTTTGATTTACAACTTGGGAAAAATTAGTTGAAAAAAAAGTCAAATGCTTGCATTGTTTCAAATCGTAAAATACTTTGCGGCCTAGAGAGTCATAAGTCCCTTTTGCGAAACCTCATGACAATTTCACAGGATAAACATAGTTTTAAAAGTCAATCGCTTTACAACTGTCCAATGTATTTCATCCAGGAGTTTTCTACAAAAATCCTAACAAGCATAATGAGCAGAAAATAGAAATGTTCGCCAAGGTCATCCCTGATACCTACTGACTTTCTATCCCTTTGTTTTTGGGATGGAAAGATAAGATTTACGATACGGAGATGCATCTATCAATCTTTTTTGTGTCCGTTCGTCAAAAACTCGCACACAGTCAAATTTACCAGGAGAAGTCGTAGTCCTTTCTGTTTCATTTCCAAGTATTGAAAGAAAATTTACAATTTACGTGTATTCTTCGACAACATCCATGCGTACTGCGTTGCTGGAACGAATCGGAAAGCTATAAACCACCCAATTCATCAGCTGTCTCACTTTGACTTTTCGTTCGCGGGTAGTGTGCCAACGGCATCGGATACCTGAGTTGTGTTGGTGCTCTGTGTGTTTACTTATGGAAGGCCTATGCAAACCAATACATATATCTCTGCCCAGACGAAGGTACTTTTTTTAAATTGAGGTTCACCAGAAATGAGATGACTTTATTTATTGGATTTAAATAGAAAGGCCAAATATCCTACGTGTACCTGACAGAAGAATGCTTACGCAAAAAATCCCATCGTCATGGTAGTGTTTTACGCTCATTGGAAACTCAAGGACAGCAAACAGACTTTCAGTAGAATATGTTATAAATCCATTTGTATCCGTTTCTTGAAATGAAACAACCCTTTGGTTTTCACAATCCAATCGTGGATTTATAAGACTTCGTAGAAAACTATAGATGAGGGTTGTTCTTCAACGCGTAGGATTGGAAAAAAAACACACAAAAAATTGCCATCCCTGTAACTGCCGCCGCAGTGAAATGACAATTGTTCGTATTGATGTAGGTCGATATTTTCAGAGACAGCCGTAGTTATGTAGATATTCGGTTGCTGCTTTTGGCATCACTTGTCTTAAATTGTCGAAAAGCGTCAGATATAATTCAGATATGAAACCAAATCTGCTTCAACCACCATACAATATGTTCAAAAGTGATGTTATGTAACGTGACCTAAGAAAAACGCGTTTATTTAAATTATTGAAATGCAGCAAGATAGGTAGAGGTGTGGAAAAACATTTAAACCTTAATGAAAATAAAATGAGATGTTTAAACTTCAGTCTAATTGTACAGTACAATAGCCCGCAATATTGATCATGCTTTTCCTTTAAAAATGTAACATGCCCTTATGACTTGAAGGTTTTACTTTTATGATATGTTTTTATTGGACTCAATGTTCCTCCTAACGGTTTATGAAGGTTTTTTTTTTTTTTTCACTGAAAAGTTTCGCTTTTTTGTACGAATGTAAACATTTGCAGTAGCACCGTGATCAGTTTTGTGAGTTTAAAGCGGGAGTCGAATTTTTTTTTTGTTACGTTATTCGTAACAAAAAAAAATTAGCAGGGTAACAAATTGGAAACATTCTTTGTTCTGTTTTATGATTAAATAAAATTAAAATATTGGTGTCTACTTTGTTTAGCTTTTAAATAATGAGTTCGAATAACAAACCACTAAAACCAGCACAAAAGAAGCAAGTTGAGAACCTTTTAAGCAAAGGTGTGACCCATCATCAAATTTCGGAGTCAACGGGAATATCCCTTGGTGCCATAAGCAAATTTCGGCAAACTCTTGAGAACTTGCCCTGCAAAAACCAAGCCCCTGCAGAAACCGTTCGCAGGACTCTATAGAGGAAGAGGCAAGGTAAAAAAGCCCTTGCTTACAAAACGACATCAAGACTTAAATTTGCAAGGAGATATTTCAGTTCCACTTGAGGATTGGGAGAGAGTGATCTGGTCAGATGAGAGCAAAATCAATCATTTGGGCTCAGATGGACGAGAGTAGGAGACAAATTACAACCTCATCAAGTTAAGCCCACTTTGAAATTCGGTGGGGAACCCATTATGATCTGGAGCTGCATAATGATACAAGGAGTTGGAAACATTCACAGGATCCAAGGACATATGACGTCATCATCTTATATAGGGATTTTGAAATATCATTTAATGAAATCGCTGGTGCAATACAGTGTTGAAGCTTCGGACATTGTCTTCTAGCAAGACAATGATGTAATCCACACAGCTAAAATAATTCAAAATGATAACAATTTAACAGTGTTATTGAACACCTAAGGGCGTTAAAGAGATCCCTTGCAGGCGAAATCGGCAATGGGAAAACATAACTCCAAAAACTTGCAAAAACATGGTCGATAGCATGCTCAATCGAATTCAAGCGCTTATTTATGCTCGCGGTGGATGCACTAAATACATACTGACAAAATTGATCAAGCGTGGTGAACTTCGTTTTTATTTTTTTACTTTTTCTTAAGGGAAGAAAAATGTTATTAACTTTTATGTTATAAATTGAAATTGTTGAATTAAAATATCTTATCCATCTTTTACTTCTCATTTTTTTAAAACATATGATATTTTAATTTTTTTAGATTATAGTGTGATCAATTTTGTACATGTGCATGTATGTGTTGGATATGTATGAAGTGAACGCTCACTCTGTATATAATGTACTGTATTATTTTGTTCATTTATTATACATAGTAGTAATAGTTGAGTTTAATTAATAAAATCTTTGTTTTCGTATAAAGGTTCGAGGTTACTGGAATAAATAATAAGTATGTATGTCAGAGTACAGCAAATTCTGATCTAATGAGGCAGGCCCTTTACAACTTAAGGCACATTGTGAGACCAATGACCGCGGTCAACAGCCCGATCTGTGGGGCTCACTACCCCAATCCAAAGTACCACCAGAGTGTCCGCCTTAGAGGCTTCGTCCCCCCAGAGGCATTTGTTCATTTTGATCGGCTTGGACTGATCCAGGATAAGTTAGCGGCGCCGCTAATCCTCCACGTCACTATCTCAGCTATATATAGGCGGCCTAACTACAACGGAAAAGTCGCTCAGAGTACTAAAATGACATATGCATTGAATGTTGGCGATAGGTCATATCATTCGACTATGTTTAGGAATTTAGCTCAGATTGATTTACTTTTGCACGTTGAGCCCTAACAGATCCACAAGCTGAAGGATTAAGTCCGAAACTGGTCTGTGGAATCATCGCACCTGAAATACATATTTGAAAAAAAAAAAAAAAAAAAAAACCAAGCCCTGAGTTCTTCCACATTAATCCATACTAGGAGACGACCAAACCGAATGAGAAGGCTTCGATGGTTGTTTAATACAGCAATTGTTGCAACGTTTTGACTTCCATTTCATCTTTGATAAAATACGTCTGCTTTGCAGACGTTGGTAAAGCCATCTATTAAATTTTTTTCGAAGTAGATTCCAGTTCCGAAAAGTTCATCTGTCAGAGATCCAACGACTTAGATATTTTGGAAACGGTATTTCCTGGTTTGAATCCGGTTCAGCTTCTTTTGCCGAATAATACAGAATAGAACATGTAAACCTTCGCCGCTAAATTACTCGAAGTAGAATTGAAAAGTTTCGCCACGTTCTTATAGTTACTTTAACTACTACGTGCTCCCCAAAATTTAAATTTAATGTTGAGTCCAACAGGATACCTAAGTATTTATTTTTCCTAGATGAATAAGACAGTTTTTCCCTTGTTATGAACAATATCATCTCATTCTTCAAAGGATCAAAAGGCAAAGACTCCTGAAATCGCAAACACTCGACGATAATTAGAGCGCATCGCATTGGGTAGCAGAATTTTTGTTAGTTACTTTCGCTACAAATAATGCATTCATCATTTGTCTAACTTACTCAACAAACAAGTCTCTGTGGTAAGCCCGATACTTAGGCAGCTTTATCTAGTTGCAAACACCATTCATTAATTTTCAGTTCATTTTTATTCGCTTAATTCATTACATCTTAAGGCTAGGAAAAACACCTAAATCCAGCTTAACTAACTAAATACAGTGGAAGTCCAGTATAACGAATGCCGATAAAACGAATGATCGATGTAACGAACGCTTTTTTCAAATGCATTTGTTTTTAAAAAAGTAAAAAAAGGAAGGAAATGAATGTTGTTCGAATTTTCTTTATTTCTTTTTTACTTTTTAACTAGAATACTTTATTTTTTTTGTTGACTTTATTAATAATTAAAATAATTTTTTTATGAAAACAATATTAATTTGTTCATTTATTCAATATTTTGTATGAGGAAAACGTGCTCGATATTACGAATTTCCCGATATAGTGAATGCACCTGAACATTATATCATTCGTTATACTGGACCACCACTGCATTTCTTAATTCTAACTTACTCACTCTATGCGGGCCCTCTAAGCTAAGCCTAACTCTTAATATTATGTCTTTCGACGTAAAGTAATTTAATATAACGATTTTTAACTAATGCTACTAAGAAAATTGGTTTTTGTAAAGAAAAGAAACTATGATTTGGGTGAGGTAACCCTCTTCTTGCACTCGTCATCCAATGGAGATGAAGACGCCCTCTTCTACATGGTCCCTAAATAGTGGAATGGACTATTTTCGGATTGGAGTATTGGTGTCAAATCGCTTTGTATGACCTTGCCAGCGGAAACAGCACCTAATCTGAGTTACATACATATTCAGAGCT
Organism: Matsumyia berberina; assembly: GCA_917880715.2. Classification (NCBI taxonomy): domain Eukaryota; kingdom Metazoa; phylum Arthropoda; class Insecta; order Diptera; family Syrphidae; genus Matsumyia; species Matsumyia berberina. The sequence goes on along the minus strand of OU862872.1, from coordinate 58,433,568 downwards.
TAGGCCAATAAGGATTTCCAGGAACTAATTGGGAATTGGAAAAGAGATGATGACGGAAGAGCTCCTCTAGAGCCGGGTTTCCCAAACTGTCCTCCGCGGAGCAGTTGGTGCTCCGCGAAGGATATCCAAGTGCTCCGCGGGAAGAAAAAAAAAATCAAAATCCCATCAGACTAGTTAATTTGGGCTTTCTGAAAAATCTTGGAATTTTCTCTAGTTTGTTCGCAGCAATCGAATACGTCTTTTAACACGAAATCAATAAAAACAAATAGCCAACTAGATTTATTTGAAATTGCAACAGTTGTAGACAATCAGTCGAAAGTTAAGACGAATTGAGCTGTAGTGCAGTGTTCGATTGCTGTTAATATTCTGCGGATAGAAAACGGACCGTAGTGCCGTTTAGTTTATCTATAAATGCTTATTGTAAGTGAGTGCTCCGAGGCTGCTTCAGATATCGGAATTCACAGCCGGCGACCTTACAGGCCATCTGAGGATCCTGAAACACATCAAAAGTGATCCAATTTTCTAAATTCCAGATTCTCAGGAGATTTCGTTTTTTCAGAAAGTTCGAAGTGATCATAGGTTACCGCATCAATGGAAAAGTAAAGTTACCTTGCCTAATTCGTAAATCTGGTCCAAATTTGCAAATGGCAATACTGGGGCTGGGGTCTATGGCCTCAAATTCCAGCGCGCATGAACACTCAGATAGCCAGGCAGAACTAATAGGTCTGAAATTCTATACGATATGATCAAAGCTCAACCTTCTCGAAGACCTTGCGCCCGCAAATAAATAACTGGATCCCGGACACGAAGGCTTCGAAGGTAATGAACGGGCGGACTGTCTGGCGAGAAGAAGCGTTTGGCGAACTCTTGCTCACTAGGCGAGAACAATAGATCTTACAGTTCGAAGTGCATCCGAACCTTGGCATCATATTCGTTGTGTTTCGTTTATGTTTTGTTCATTAATGCCACTTTTGGATCTATCGGCGTGAAAACGAGAAATCAACTCGGAAACAGATGTATATTTGGTAGGTACCAATTGTGTCTTTAAATACTACATCTGTGAAAAAATGGCATATGAACGACGTAGTGCTCCGCGACGAATTTCTCTCCTGAAAAGTGCTCCGCGGCCAAAAAAGATTGGAAACCGCTGCTCTAGAGGTTTTAGGTGGATTTGAATATAGGTCTTTATGACAAGACTTTCGAGAAATTTGGATAAAATAAAAACCATGGTCCGTTTAAAAATTAATACTTTCTTTGGATGTATACTACACTCTATGTACATATATGAACATACATACTTACATACATAGCTACATATATATCCATGTACATATATGTATGTTTATATGCAATATGTATTACGTATGTTCCGTCAGTTCATCTGATATTTCAGATATCTGGAAATCGGAACGCACCAATTGACTAAAATGGCTTTGACTATTTTTTTTATTGATTTCTTGTTAAGTGAACAATTTGAATCCGACTGCTGTGAACAAAAGGGAATAAATTCCAAGAAGTTTCAGAAGAGTAATCTTAAGTACATGTGTATGTATAGTATTATATGTAGATTCATAGAATTTTGTTCTTTCTGCGGAGCACTTGGTGCTTCCATTGTGTGCCAAAATGTGCCTCAGAAAATCAATTTCAATCAAAATTTATTTAATTTAACTATTACTTTCCGAAAGAGTTAAACTATGCAATTTTATGGTGTAAGTCCAATTTCCTTACAAGATCCCAATTTCCCTACAAGAACAGAACTCAAGTCTCAACCCAACATTAAGTTCTCGACCGAATAACCTTATTTAGGGGTCTGGCGCTCAAGATCGCGGTGTATTTTGTTATCTTGATTTCCTGGTTGCCCCTACTCCTTCTTCACAAGTTGGGTCTTTATCGGTTTGAACAGATTTTTTATAATTAATTGCTCGAGACATTTATCACATTATTCCTTTTCTTAGTTTCGTTTATCATTTTCTCTTTTCGAAAATCATCATAAAATTCCAATATATCCAAAGGTAACGATGATCACAATTAACTAAATTTTCTTGAATATTTATGAGCAACGGGTATGACATTGAAAAATTCACGGGACTAGCGGGGTGGAAAATCGAAGAGAATAATGATCATAAATGGTATCATTTATTACTTTTTTTTTTAGAAAGAAAATTAAGTCTTATATCGTTTTCGATTAATATTATTATTATTCTTATGTTCTAGCGTCTGAAAATAACTTTCGCGATATATTTTAATTTAAATCAAAACTTATGACCTTATTCGTGAAACCCATATGTGTTGTAATTATAATGAACCAAATAAGCTTGGTGTTTTAACAAGACACATATTTTCTTTGCAATGACAGATGCTGCCAATTCGATGCGCCGAATATTCGACAACGCAGTTTTGAGTATGAGGAAAACTTCGGAGAAATCTTAAAAGTTCATACGGTGATGAAAAAACATCACATGCATTTCTTTATTTAGTTTGATACAAATAAGCACTTAAATCTAGGACACAAAACTAAATACAAAAACAACAATAGGCAGGTGCAAGCTAGAATTTTTAGTGTAGAGAGAATTTCTGAAGATTCATTTGTTAGAGTGAACATGAAGCAATAAATAAAACCAACAATCTTCAAGCAATGACTAGGATACAAAGTTAAGCAAAGTCTTTAGAGGCTAGTACAATTAGTGTGATGATATCATCCCTGAACTGCTTTATCTTTTCTTCTTGTAACAGGTGCTCCACTTCAGTGCTTCACCCGCAATACACGCCATGCTTGTTGTGTTTTTTCATCACTACGCCCTACACAACAATTTCTGAGCAATGTGGTTCGGAATCTTCTCCCACTTTCTGAATGTCTGTGCTCCTGTTTTATGATCGTTTTAGTGTGTGGAAATTAGGAAAAAAAAGCTTATTTGGTGGGTTGGAACGTATATCCTGTTAAGATATTAGTTTTACTGTCGGGTTCAAGCCCCAGCCAGGAAAACACCAAACATTTTTCGCGGCACCAGCTCTCGTCGGGGAATGACAAGCCTCCGGGAGTAAAATCTGTCATGAAAGAGCTTCTCACTTCGCCGTTCAGAGTCGGCAATATATTTGTAGGTCCTTTCCATTCATGCGAAAAATGTAACACGCACAGCATAAATGGTTGCGAGAAGCTAGGCCTTGGCTCATCCCGAGCTGTTGCTCCAGCTATTTATTTTTTTTTCTTACTGTCTGCTGCTCTGTTCGGGGCTTTTGCGGACAAATTTGACATTTAGTTAAAAAAGGTGAGACATGCCAATTACCTCGACTTGGCTTCATCAATCCTCAAAAGCCAAAAGAAAGCAGAGAGACCAGGATTGAGGAGTAATAAACTTTTCAGTGGTCGGGAGTCCGTCAAATACATTTTCAAGTATGTTTGTTCTCCTTTACACAAATAGGTACAACATTTTGAAAGACCAAATCTCAATCTACTTCAATTCGTTTCTATCTTTTTAAACCAACCCTCAAAACATTGTACAATCTGCGCCACATGATTGCAAAATCTCTGTCGAAATTCACGTTGGGTTAAAACCGCGGACATATTGTTTAATAGACAAAATTATTGACCTTTAGCGCAGTCAAGAATTCTAGGACTTTTCTTTTTCCAATATTGCCTGACGCTTAAGACAATATCCCTTAATCCACTGTAGGTGCAAGAATTAATCGAAAGGAGGAAAATAGGGAGTAAAGTTAGGTTAGGTTAGGTTATGGAAGAAGTAATTAGTCAACGACTGTGCGTTCACGGGGGTCTTCTGGTCCTTGTTCCAACCTTTGGTTTCTCGAACCAGGCTGTACTCCTTATAAAGTGGTTCGGTGCTTCGTCTGTTAGGTTTTCTTTTTCTTCAAACAATCTGCTTCCCATGTGTCGAAGTCAACGGTTTTAAAGAATAAGGCACTCACAAAGTACGTGCCTAATTTTTTATTTCTTCCTATGGCACAATGTCCTGTCAGTACATATGCATGTTTGGATAACGATTTTGTCTCTTGCCCATTGTCAAGGGGCAATTTGATTTATTTTAGTCTGTCATAAGCTGCTGGATATTACGCAGCCACCTCTGGCGGATCAGAAGGTGTTGATTCGTTCTCTTATCTTGTTATTTACGTTGCCATTCAGTATGCCAACAGCTTCGAAAAATTGCTTTAAGCCACTGTACTGAGAGCGTGATGGTATGATTTCATCAGGTCTTCCGGCTTTGCGGAACTGCATACAGACTAACTTGGGGCATTTTTTGTTGGTGCCATTTCTTTCCCGATGATGTAACCACTAAACCACGACCAGCCTCTACATAAGTCACCATTTGTAAAACGACCTTGTGCCTTGCAATGGTTTTCGGAAATTCAGCAAACAATTTTTTAAGTTTTCACTCAACAATAGTTTTTGAAGTAAATTAAAATCACTTATAGCCTGTCAATTCTGCCTTTGACTTCTGCTGATAATATTGAAATTTTCGAGGAAAAATCATGTGAGTACAGCTAGATGCTCCTATACATTCAGAAATATGTACATACTTGTAAACCACTGCTCTCTAGGTCTTTTGCCTGCATTGGGTTCGATGCCTATATAGACTCCAAAGCCTTGAACACGTTGAAAATTTACGTAACATCCTATGAGACAAGTGATAGTGAACTGTTTTCCTACAAAAATGAACGAGAATTCTCTGTGGTGCTCAATGACAAATCGTCAATTAATTACTTAAGCCGACATAATACAAATGATCCCCTTCATTTATTTATTCATTTAATTAAAATTATTATGTATTACATCTGCGCTCAATTTGTAGTCTATCAGGGAAAAACAGCTACACAAAGGGCATTATCATGTCACAATAGACTCTTGATTGTTATCCAGACAAATGTCCATCAAATTATGTTCCTGTCCGTAAACGGAACAAGTATTTAGGATGAAGGCGGCGCTCTGGTGGTGGTGGACACATGATTATGTATAACAAATGATGGCGCTTAACTTAATCGAAGCGCCATCTGATTTAAATCTCTCTCATTTCATGTCTACTCATCTTTCCATCCTCCTTATCCCGTTCTTCATCCTGTGCTCACAAATGAACAAGGTCTTTTGTAATAATGACTTCTTAATACTCTTGGGTGAGTTTTTGTTGCGGTCGTTGTTGCTGCTGCCGCAATATCTAAACAACGATCTAGACGGAATATCTTAAAGCGTATCATTAATATTCTTTCCAAGCGGGACGTTGACTACGACAAAAAGCGACAAACAGACGAATGAATTATAAAAAAACGAAAAAAAAAAAAAAAAAAAACCAAACCGAACCGCACCGAACGTCGAAACGATGCCAACCAACAACTATCAGAGCTCAGATCTTCAGAGAACGGATCAAACATTAAAATTCTTGTCGAACGCGAGGAAATTACCAATACCTATGTTGTGCTTACACATTTAATCTGTGCATACCTGTTAGAGACGGGAAAATTAATACAACCTAATTTATAACCACATAACAATATGCCGGGCAACAATACAAGTGGTCTCGTGCCTTCATTTGTGTGTTTGCCTTGGGCTTATACCTGTGCGATGATGTCTGGGCGGCTATAATGTCGTGCTGCGGCCTAGGATCTTCAATAAATTTTGTCACTAAGCGCGTTTTGGTATCCACCATCCTCCGACGGCCGGGGCCGGTGAGACTTCTCCTCCTGCGCGCTGTTCCCTTTTGGGAACTCAAACCTCTCGTCCGGAGACAATTATAGCGTTGGCGACATCAGATTCGAATGATGCGCGGCGGCAACTGAACACAAGTGTCACTCGCCCGGGCCGCTGCATCTTATCTTGTACTTTTTGTTATAGTAAAGATATCTGATCATTGGATCGTGGGAATGGTGTTGAAAAAAAAAAACCTGTCGTGTGTCTGATGTCGCCGTGTAATTAAGTTTAATTAATTCGGCTAATTTAATAGCACCGAATGACACTTTTATTGGAGATCGTTTATTTGAGCACGGTCATCACCGCTAAAGACAACTTACTTAGGCTAATAGCCCAATTCAGCACACAACAGGTTGTGAAAAACGCCCCAAGCAATTATTCGTCCTCCTAACGTATGATTATGCTCCTCATCGTATGGCCGACCTGCCGGCTCGCCGAACGGTGTTGTGTTTCTTCATTTGCACTCAAAACTGAATCAATCGCGCGAGCCTAAGAACAAAACAAACATCAATCATGAAATTGCCTTTGGCCAGCGTTCTGGTAGGCAGAAGGGCGGCCAAAAGGCGTAACCGAATTTCATGGTTTCAGTGCTAATTAATTAATCAACTCGACGTAGTTTGAGGAGGAATGCAGCACTACATGCGATTCCCGTCGAGCATTTGAATTGTTTGCATTTCTTTCAAAAATTAGGGAGCCCTTGTTGTGTTGGTTCCCTTCGTCTTCGTCGCTGGCCCAGCGAGGCATGGTTTTTCGGGGTCAAGTACGTAACACCTGCTCTGAAAGGAATCAAACTGATTAATTAATTGATTGAGGGAACTCCCAAGTTCTCGGAATCGGTTTCATCATATGTTGCTGATAATAACTTTCTTACACAAAAGAATAGACTAAATTGATCGCTGATCGCTGAGCACTGATCACTGATCGCGTTGATCTTTGCGAGATTCATTGAAATTGATGACGAGTTGTATCTGGAATTTAAGTTGATTTATGCATTAACAACAATTTATAATTTATTTTGCTCTTGAGTGATTAATGATGAACTAAGAGAAATAAACGAGGGGCAATGCGAGATCATTATGGCAATCTGTTATTTCATTTTTGTTTTGCAAAACCATTCTATTCCGAAAAGATATTGAACCGGCCGACCGAGCGTAAGAACTGAAACCGTTGAAGCTATCGCGTAGTGTTGCTGAATCGCTGCGTAAATTGCATCAGTGACGTTAAGTAATTCATTGCATAAGTAAACATACTTCTTATCGCATGAAGTTAGGATGAAATTTATGATGGCTGTCAGCACTTAACATGGCCATGGTCCCGTGAGTATGTTCACGTGCATGTTGCGCATAAACCTAATGGTAATAGTTTTAATTTTAATGAATGAGTTCTGCATCCAATTCGGCGTTGCAGCGAATTTCAATTCACTTTGAAGAAGCTCGTTATACGGAGATTATGAACGCTGGGATTTTAAAACTTGGATGGGTCGAATCAACAATCGAGTCAACCATGTGCTTATTAAAAGGCATACGAATCTATGCATTTGTATGGATGTCAAAGCACCAAATGTAAAATTTCGCAATTTTTTTTGGTTGAGTCAGTGTTACAAGCTTACATTTTAAAGTGCTGAACTCTCAACGTCGAGCATCTGGGGAACAAACTTAGCTAGGGGCCACGCTAACAAAAAAATCTTGGTATGACGGTGAAAGCACGCTTTGGCAAAATGAGGCCGAGACTCGCTCGTAAAGTATGAAGAAACACTAGACGACGAAAAAACGAAAAACGAATAAATGAAATAGGTATGAATACAACTATGTATCCACTCACACTTGATAGGAAAGGCAGCGATGAAACCATAAAATCATCAGACCAATACTCAGGTTTAGTGGGTTAGTGGTAGTGGTAAGCCGCCAATAAAACAACCAACTTTAAAACTCTGACCAAGATGCATAGAGCCAGTGCAACAGTGGGACTAAAAGCTATTCTTTATCTGCTATCCGTAGACATTCCAAGCTAGCAGTGACAAGGGCCGCCGAATTAGCTTCAATGACGGTAATATCAAGGGAGGATATTACGTTTTACATTAATAGCAATATATACTACACAGATAATATCGAATGGGAAGCACAACGTGAAACTCTGCTTGCACTCGTACGGAAAGGATCTGTCCTTGTCGGTGAACTACATAGCTAACCACACAATTAAACATTGAGGAGATAGCGCGGTTTAAATCCCAAATGGTCGCAGACACCACATGGAAACTTCTTAGCACCTGTAAAATTTCAAGAAGACTCTGGCCCAAATAATATGAAAACTCCATGTCGCTGTTGGTAGGCACGCTTACTGGTCACAACACAAAGGGAACACAAAAATAAACTGCGTCTAATCGAAGATGACCTATGCAAAGGATGTGATGACGAAGGACATAGCCTATTTTCTCTGTCACTTTTTTAACCTCTGTTACACAAGGAACAACATTTTAGAGAAATACTTTTTCCATGACATAGAACAATTGTCTCATAACGCGCTATCGAACCGGAAGCTATCATTGAATAAATTCGGGAGAAACAGGTTTGAAGGTATGTTCTGTTTGAATATCTACTCTTAGGATTGTCGCAAATAACTCATCCCCAGCCCCGATAGTAAAATCTCGAAAATATTATGAACTTTCAAATAGACAGCTCCTCAAAACCAGCTCTATTTTTGTTTTATCCAGTTGATAAAGGATTTTTTCCACCAAGTTTAGAAAAGTCAGCGCAGCTGTGAATAAGTCGAAATATATGCAAGAAAGCCGCCTGCCAGTAGCGGAGCATGGATGGAAGAAAGGATGGCAGATGACTAAAATATCAGCTCTATAAAGGAAGTCCTTTCCTTTGTCTTGTTACAACTATCGAGGTATATTCCTGCTAAATGTAGCTAATTTCCTATCCAAATAACGTTGACTACATTTCGGGTTCAGCTAAAGCCTCAACCATCAAATCCTTTGAGCCAGCACCATCTTTAACCAGCTGCACCCGTTCGAGTACACCGAATTTATTAAGATAAGGTCGTCCTCTTCAGTGAAGTCCCTTAGAAGTATCGTATAATCGAAGATTATTCGGGCTGAAGCATAGATCATGGTTAAATGCTCTTCCCTGCGAAAATTGATACCTCAGTAAAGTAGGCTTACCACTACCATTTTTGAAATGCCATCTTTGCTGAAATTATGCTCAGAATGAATGATAGTTTGTAGCTTTAAATGATAAATGATGATTTTTAGATTAGACTAGATAAGAATTTATTTAGCAAATTTGGGATATGTAAATATTACATGTTACATAGTTTTTAGTGACCTGGTCTAAAAATCGTCAGTTAGATTGGCATGAGTAAAACGAGTAATAGTAAAATAATTTAGCAAATTCAGATAATAAAATAATTACAAAGTAAGATAAATCTATATATAAAATATATAACATAAAATATATATAAAACTCTTTGTCCTGACTGACTGACTGACTGACTGACCCAGAAATAGGCGTACAGCCCAAACGGCTGGTGCTAGAAACTTGGAATTTGGACAGTATTTTCCTTTTGTGGCGTAGACACCCACTAAGAAGGGATTTTTGGAAACTCAGCTTTTACAGGGTGTTACAGGGTGTTTAAATTTGTATGAAAAAAAAATTTAAATTGGACTTTGGAATTGAAATTTGGTGGGTATATTCGAGAACAGAAATAATTAAACACGTGTTTTACCGTTTTTCAAAATTATGACTGTGGGCCAAGATACAGGGCGTTAAAGTTTTGCTATGTATAGTAATGCGCAACCGTAGTCAGCGGCACATGTCGTTTCGTGATCGTGTGTTGTTTTTGTTTTGCCCAGTTGTACAAGGGTAGTTTTTTTTTCATTTTTCTTTGTGCTGCTTTTCTTCACTCAGCACGGTATCTATTCATGTATGTATGTATTTGATGGAAATATTTTTTGTTGTAGTCGCATTACTTGAACACACATTTACACATGTAAGTACATACACATGTATATTTGTGTGTATATTCTTGATCTTGTGTTGTGGGGAAAGAAATACTGCCGTCGCCAGGAATGTTGTTTACGGGGACGCCTTGAAAAATTAATATGAGAAATTGAAAGTTTATTCCTACTCATTAACGGCTTGAAACGCGGGGAAGGATATATGGTATAATGTGATGTATTTCCACGCGGGCGTAGTCGCGGGTATCGGCTAGTAAACAATAATTCTCAATTAAAAAAAAACCTAGGAACACTTTTACGGCACGGATTCCATGGCACATTTTGGAAGCCGAGTTGTAGACATGCGTTGAACCATCGAAGTATGGACCTCTCCGTTGGAAGAAGTAGCCGCTCGACATTGAGTGGCTGGCGTATTCTGGTGTTCCTAACCCGATCTCGGCGAGTCACCGCAGCAATACAACGAAGAAATCCCATTTCAGCAGCTCGTATCCGCGATATTATTCTTTCGGTCATTACCTAAACCTCATGACTATATGTGAGGGTCGGAACGAACACTAAATTAAAGGCCGATAGCTTAGATCCTATGCCAAATTCGGCCCTCTTGATAACAGATTGACCCAGTTGTCTCAAAATTGCTCCAGCCTGACCAATCCTACAGGATAACTCAGTATTATTCTCTCCATCACTCGTGAATAGGACTTCGAGATATTAAATTTCTCCACCTGTTTCAATAGGACTCCACTAATATGTAGAGTGCATTGAACAGGTGTTCGGGAAATTACTTATGGCGCCATCGTCTGGTGGTCTACAGGGGCACTGAGATCTTGTTCTACTGATGCTTTAAGTGTGATCGTGCACCTAATGCCCCTTGATATTCACACCAAAGACCAGCTACATGCAGTGCGGTCCGGCTCAGGGAATCTGGGTTCTGGACCGCAAAGCCGTACGGTCACCGTAAAATCCTGGAAACCATTCCAGGAGATTTGGTCGGGTCTTCGACTGATTCCATGACACCTACCCCCAATTTTAGGAAATTATTCCTTGCTAAATTTCCCACTAGAGAAGAATGGAAGAACGGAAGCGGTTTTAATGACTATGATATTGCCATATACACGGACAGTTCGACGATGGAATGCGGATTCGGCGCAGCCATCTTCTCTGACCAACTTAATATACCGAAATCCTTTCGTCTCCCAGACTCTGCAAGTGTTTTCCAGGCGGAGCTTCTCGCGATTCGGGAAGCCTGCCGCTTGCTGAACAATTCCCAACGATCCAATCAGAACATCGTTATTTTTTCGGATAGCCAAGCTGTTATCAAAGCCATTACCATATTCTCAAAACTGGTTGAGCAATGTTGAAATTAATTAATTGAGTACCCACTCCACAATTACACTCAACTGGATCCCAGGTCATAGCAATTACGAGGGCAATGAGCGTGCCGACGAGTTGGCCAGGAAAGGATCGCCCGTTTAACAGTTCACTTGCGGAAAGTGTCGATATTCTGCTGGGCACTGTTATGGGCTTTGTACATCTACATTTCCGCCAGCTTGCCAATCATAGAGGGAATGGCCTGTCCAGTTGCGTCATCTCAAGAAAGACCTGGCCCAATTATAATAAAACTAAGTCGCGAGAGCTACTTGGCAAATCAAGACCAGATATTGCCAAAATCGTAGTCATTATTACAGGCCATTGGCCAGTTGGTGACCATGCGATCAAGCTTGGTATTCCTCACAACAACTTTTGCAGAAGCTGCAAGGACTTTAATGAGAAAGAATCTCTACTTCATCTGGCGAGGACCAGACAGCGTTCTTTGGGCAGACCTTTCTTCGTGGACCTCGGCGAGATAGCTGAAAAAAGGATTGGAGAAGCCACACCGGCTGGATTTAGCCACACCATCCAAAAAAAACAACAAATCAATAACCATATACAAATAAGGTTAAACGAGTTTCGTGGTTACGAAACGTCGCACTCTAGCGCTAATTGGGCTCTAAAGGGCCGCCACTTTGCCTACCTACATACATTTTCAAAATAATTGCACATAATTGCAATAATTGCACAATTGTCTGAATTCTGACAACATATTTACAACTCAAAGTTGATCAAATAATGGAGTCAAATGTCCCACCATTCCATTCAGGAAGGCACGCGTCTCATGACTTGGTTTTGTCTCCTCTGTACATCTTCGGTGTCGCCTGCTGTAAGCACCGCGCCGATATTATCTGCGTACCCTACTAGAAAGTTATTTTCGGGCATCTCCATCGTAGAAGATATTTTAGGTGTAAGGTCCAAGGATTGACCACTGCGCGTTTAACATTTCATACATTTTTGTTGGGCCTCTTGAACGACCAATATACAGTAGAATGTCCTTTTCTGAATCCGTACTGTCTCTCGGATATGCCACCTGCACTCTGGACTGCTTCTGTCAGTTGCGCCTTTAGCATCCTGTCCAGCATATACAAAAGTCCCTTGCAGCTTTTAAAAAATACATATGTATATGTACATATGTATGTACACACATAATAATAATAATCGAATAAAATTAAGAATTTAAGTTCTGTTCATTTTTCAATTGGACTCCTTCCACATTCTTTAAGACAAATTACCCATGGTAATTTATAACAAAAAAAAAAACCTATACGCAAAATGAAAAAAGGAAAAAAAAAACAACAAAACCCTGGACTTCCCGCAGGCAATGAAGAATTACATCTAAACATGCGATTTATTTGAAAAATGGAAACGCCATAGAAACTGTTGAGCAAAGAGGAAATCCAGCAAACCATTGTATACATATCCACCACCCACTAATACAACTGAATTAATATTGGGATTCATGACATATTGGTACCACATTGTATGCCATACGTTATCGAATGACGTCCACTGAGTTCGAGTTTGAGTTTGGTTGCGTTTTCAGATCTCGTAATTTAATGAAAACAAATCAAAACTATCACCTTCTTGGTAACCTTTCAATGGTAATCCTCGATGTTTAACCTCGTCTATGCAATAAAATACGATCAAGTGCTTGCGAATACAACTGATGAATCAACGACGTGCAGAATGCGTCTGCATACGGGTGCGCTGCATACACATGTGCACATGTATGTAAACAAATTTTCAAATTAGGAAGTGCCCCTATATTCGTGTAGAGGGTTGTAAATTGAAAAGTTTGTTGCTTAATAAAAGACAATTGTTCATTTGATTTAATTTCGCTCGATAGCCGTCCAAGAGTGGAGATTTCCTTTGACTTATTTCGAGCCCGTAATAGGTGAAGTGGTTCAGATTATTATTTTTGTAATTTGTAGTGGTTTAGATGAATAAGGCCAGTGGGCTTGGTTATGTAAGATAAGATTTCAATACTTATAAAATGATATGACGCATGCTGGTATAGGATTTGTAAATAAGTTATGGGAAATTTCAAGCGAATTGGCAAAGTGATGACAACAGTTAAACCTAATGGAGCATTTTCTTTCAAGTAAGAACTCTGACAAGCATGCATATCTAGTACGTTAGTTTACATTAGATGTTGCTACAGTACAGGGTGAATGGGACTACATAACTTCTTGTGAATTTATATAGTCATTGCTCACGTACACCACTTATGGGGTTCATTGTAGGTACCATGTGGATTTTACGCGAGGAATTTATAAATAGAACTGCTGAGTTAAGAGCACCATCCTGATAAGGATATGTATCTAAAAAGGAGCTGAGTGCTCAATGATACGCACTTAAGTTTGCCAGATTTGGAAAGACGTCTTCTTTAACCTATGTTAGGTTAGGTTATGGGTTAAATGCGTAGTCAAGTCATGTGTGCGTTCAGTGTTGTGCGGCCCTTTTCAATTATTGGGGAGAAATCTAGATGAGTGATCATTGATTGAAGAATTCTCCAAACGGAAACAACGGGGGAAGTCTGCAGTGTAAGTTAGGATGAATTATTTAGTAAACACATTTTAAGGGCTACTATTCGGAGAAGAAGCCTACAATGATTTACTGTTGAAGACTCTTGCAAAAGAAAACAAGACAACGACTTTCGGATCCACATGGGAACGTTAGATCACTTGAACTTGTGCCGCCGAATAACTAGAAGAGGCCTTAGACTGCTCCAAAGCAGTGATTACAAAGCATTCTTCCAGCGATTGACTATCTTACTGTTGTCAAGATGCACGGATATCCCGAACACAAGAAATAGCCAAAGAGTTTTTCTATCGAGTGTCTATTAATCCATTAAGAGGTCCTTCGCCGTCACCATCACCATGTTGAGTTTTAAAGTGGTTACACTACCAAGAATCGATTAAAGGGTGACACCCAGTCATAATTTCGAAAAGAAAATTGAGTTTGAAAATTTAATATTCTCTGTCAATTTTGAGTTGATCCGATAAAAATAGAAGACCCAGTGTAAACTTATTAATACGTTCTCGGTATCTCGAAAACTACTTAATCAATTTTTTGGAAGTTTCATACATGAGAAGATATAGTCCTTCCAGGATTTTTTTTTTTAATACTTCTATTTTATGACGATGAAAACAAAGATTTTTTTTACTAAAACTAGAAACTTCAAGTGTAAACGTCCGCCATTTTGTCACAAATAATTTTTTTAGACTGAAGACTTTTCTACGTGCCTTGTGCTTACTTTTCCCTGGCAAATAAATTTATTCCGTCAGGCTACGAGGTGGAGCACCATCGAAGTTTTCACTTCATTCAGGGACTGAGCAATTTAATGTAGAAAAAAAAATTTCTTCAGTTTTTTTATTTCAAGTGAACAAGTGAATTGTGATGCTAGTGGTCACCGCAAAACACTTTTTTCCAGAAGTGCTACAACTTGTATATTTTTTTTTATTTTATGTGAAATTTATAGTATAGCACGCCAGCATGAGAAAACCCAAGACCTTTCGCGAATCGAATCAAAAATTAAATTCTCGAAAGCTTGTCGTTTCCCGACGAGAGGTGGATCCGGGAAAAAAAATTTCGGTGGATATTACTGGAGCTCGAGTCTACGGAGCTCACACAGCAGTCCAACGCTGTTAAGTAGGGCCTTTCCACTCCAGCCCTTACTACTCCAGATAGCATTCCATAGGCAGAGATAGCATTCCATTCCAGAGAATAATGCCTTAGTAATGGTCTCCTCTCTTAATAAGGCAGGCGGCTGGGGTTTCAATTATCGGTCACCGTTAGTTCTGCGAGCTCCGGTTTGTAGAGTAAGTCCTTAGGTTGGCTTCTTTTTACCAATTTCGGACTTTTATCCAATATGGATATTTCTCCTTTTGAATGTTCAAACATTCTATTGTTTGGAGGAATGTCTTCTGTTAATAACTTGGAAGTCAATTTGGTTGACTGTCTGTTGAACACGTTGATTCCAAGTTGCTAGGTGAGTATCTAAAGGCTTAATGTCCCAACATTGAATCATTTTATATATTAAGAAAGTGTACTTCTTACATGTCCGTGAATTTGAATCCGATTTTGTAGGTGGTATCGTGCAAAATATTGTTCTCGATGATACCACCAAAATGTATAGCGTCGTGACGGTTCAAAAACTAGCAATGGGGTGGGTAGTTGTGTTTTCTTCGACAGGCTTAACCTTCTTTACGGACAGTCAAGCGGCATTAAAACCCTTGGAATCGCTCGCTTTAAATTCACTTATAGTCCTAGACTGCCGATCGTCTCTTATAGAGACGGCGGAGCAGTTGAATATTCACCTTTGTTGGGTGCCATGGTACAGTGACATTCCAGGGAACTGTAAGGCTGATGAACTTGCCAGATATGGAACAATATTACCTATTAAGAGCCATTTAGGTATACCAATCGCTACTTGTAAACTTAAGCTAAGGCTAGATGCTATCGAAAGAACAAATCTTAGGTGGACAAGTGGTACAACATATTTAGTGACAAAGCAGATTTGGCCAAAGCTGGATCTGAAACGCTCTAAGTATTTGATTTCTCTAAATAGATTGCATATTAGCACTATATTAGGTGTCATAACTGGACACTGTCTAATAGGCAAGCACGCAGCAAGTCTTGGCGTCTAAGCAAACGACTTCTGCAGAAGCTGTATGGACGAGGAGGAGGAGGAAACTATTCTTAATCTTCTTTCCACCTGTTCGGCTCTCTCCCGCAAAAGAAAACTCCACTTAGAAGCCGTTTAATATACCAACTTAGGCGACCTAATAAACATCGATATAAGTAGACTCCTACGATTCATAATAAGCTCCAATTGGTTCAGTGAGTAGGCAGGAGATATTTCCTAGATCCTTGTGGTACCATAACGGATGAGTCTATGTTAGTGGGGTTAGGCTGGCAGCTACTTCAACGTAACCTAACCTAACCTACCACCAATTTGTTAATTTAATTCTAATTGTCAAATAAATCGCTGAAGGCAATTTTCATATCTAAGCTTAGTCCTGGTCGCATCGGCCTGGTCTTTCTGGCCTTTCTTTTCCTTGGCGATATGGGTGTAAATTAGGCTAATATGAAGGAATTTCGCATTGGGAGATCGTCATCAGCCTTGCAAATCATTCGGTTGCAGGTGCGGGCTTTTCCTGTTCAAATTTGTAGATCGTATCTAGCCTTTAATACACTGCGTTTCATTCATTTAAATTCACAATTTTTTTGACAAACTTTGTACAACTTCTCCCTAACTTTGGGTAGTTAGGATAAACCAAATTTGAGAATTCATTGATGGTAATATGGGGATTAGGTTCTAGGAAGAATTTTAAATCCATGTAAAAAAATGTTAGTTTAATGGCATTTTGATCAATTTGGGTCCTAAAATCGTTTCTATTTTTTATCTCACTTGTTTAAATTCACATTAAAAAACAATCTACTAGCACCTAACAAAATTAATGAGAGGATGCAAAAAGATGCCTCGTCCTGATAGCCTCGAGTTTGACCCTTTTCCTCTTCGCAACTTGCTTCTGGCATATTTGTGTAATTGATGAACAAATGTCTTGAACTGTTAATTATTTACCTTCTTGCATCCTTTGATCCATTTTTGTATGTGCTACTAGATTGTTTTTTAATGTGAATTTAAACAAGTGAGACAAAAAATAGAGTCGATTTTGATCGAAGTGCTATAAAACTAACCATTTTCTGCGTGGATTCAAAATTCTTCTTGGAGCTTTATCCTCATATTACCCTCAATGAATTTCTTAACAAAGTTTTTCCGAATAACCCAAAGTTAGGGAGAAATCGTAAACAATTTGTCAAAAAAATGTGAATTTAAACGAATGAGATGCAGTGTATGTCTGTTAAGTTGTTAACAGATGAATCATTCGTATCATTCATTCGTATCATACGAGTTAGTTTTAACACACGGTATCTATCATTTCGAGGTCGACGCGATTTGTCGTGGGCGTTTCTGCGTAGCTACAGTCCGTTATTTTCTAAAAAGATAGTTCATCTGAACCCAAGACTCGTGGTTAATTCACATTTCGGCTTATCCAAGCGACACTGCGTTCAGGTAACGGCGTTAAAGTGAATAATTTTAATATTTATTTTTATAGTTATAGCAATTAAATCTATCAAACCCTTTATCAACATTAAATAAAGATAATCGTTTGACATAGACTACAAACAAATAAAGGCCGTTTATAATAATATTTCGTTTTAACTGCGGTCAGAGGACAGGACAAAATTTAGTGTCTTTTGTCCGCCAATCAACTCAAGATATATTGCTTTAATATTAAGAAACTAATTTATGAGTTTCGTATGATATATTAACGATTATATTAACAGATATTCATTTTTATGGTTTCGAAATACCACTCTCCTGCGACGTTTACAACTGCATCACATGGGGGTGATGTCATGTCGAGATGTTTACTTTAATTTTAACATGAAAGTGTTTTTCCATCATCCGGTAAATTGGGTTTAATTGGGATATCGCTTACATACTTTTTTTCCTCATTTGTGCCACACAGAGGACAATAAGATCGTTCCCTTGACAGCGGGGGTCGAGGCAAGATGAGCATAACATTCTTTTTGCCACCTTTTATTAGCAATGTCCCGGTACCCTTATATTGTCAGCACGAGCTAATGAAAGATACGAAATTTGGTTCGACTAGTTTCAGATAACAGTTGACTGCCTGGTAGAGGTATACTCGTACCTAAGTGATGTTAGTCATGTTGTAGGGGTTCAACACTGAAACCTTCGGTCAGCCACAATTCAGGGAAGAAGGTGAGAAGGAACATGTAAATGCGATTCTTATCTTCAGCTGCTCTTCCGAAAATTAGGCGGATTTTGTTTGAACAGAGGTTTTTTTTTATGATAGGAATGAAGAAATGAAGTTGATAAATTGTAATTGATAAAAATCCAAATGCTGCAGTGGTGGATTAACGTTTTAAATGTGTAGTGTATTATACTGAAAAGATTCTGGTAATTCCTTAATTATAGAGAAGGTTTTCTTGTCGGCCCTGCTTAGGCAAAAGCTACTAGTTGAAAGGACATACATATATGTATAGTATACATACAAACGTATATATTGGGTGGTAGGTATTGACAGGCATTCCAAATCCAACTTCTACTCTCGCCGGGCGCCTAGTATCCCAAAAAGTTCAAAGTTTTGGTGGTAGCTAACGAAAGAGGGGAGAAAGATTTGTTCACACTACGGCAGCGGAAGGATTCTCTACATGAAATTAAAGGTGGAATCTTCAGTTCGACTTATGCAGGTCATACAACACAAAACCAAGCTTCAACAACTGTGATTTGATTCTTCTGAGTGGTACAGGAACAAACTTTAATTTAATATTAAAGACAGCAGACTACCTATAACTAGCCAGATAAGAATCCGCTTCAAACTTCATGATGCCAAGACCAGTCTGCAGTTTATCAATCAGCACTTGAAAGTGCTCCATTAAAAACTGTCTGAAAAACAGACCTCACCATTACTGAACGAATACTGAAGATAACAGACAAGCCAAAATTTTCATGCCCAACATCTCCCATGCCAAAATTAAACAACTCCTAGGACTAACCAGGAGTCATTTTCGAATGGTCACAGGCTTCTTAACGGAACACTATCGAGTCAAAAAACACCTAATGACTATGGGAATAGTACAACACAACACATTCAAAATGTGCAACGAAGACGAAGAATTAGCAGAACACATTTTGTGTCACTGTAACTGTTTAATCAGAACACGTCATCGTCATACCTAGAAACGGCAAATATATCTGCCAGCTCACCCAAAGACATCTCTGGATTTATCTCGAATTCAGGCATCATGAACGAGCTCTAATTGAAGGAAATCACGATAGGCCTATCGGTGGCCGCAGTGATAAGATGACACGGTCCCACCTCTGTCTACAATCAACAATCTAATGTAGTCTTTACTATTAACTTAAAATCAAACAGAAGACCACAGAAACAAAAATGAAGCTACCAAAATTCATCCGGCTTAAATTGGGACACAGAATACGGATATAGGTAGGTACATATTATATTTAGAAAAAGCAAGCTCAAGGCCTTAGTTGCTCTGCAACAACACGTTCAGCACTTCATTTCTTCATCACAATGGCTATCGAATTCTCCCGATGTGAATCCGTTAGACTTTTCTGTCTGGGGCATTTTGAAGGCGCTTTGCCGGGAATGGAAGCGCATTCCACAGACACGCTTTCGTGCAGCGTGCGATAAATTTGTTGACCGCCTCAAGGAAATTGTTCGTGCCAAAGGTGGCCATATCGAAAATATTCATTAGATCCTTGAATTTGAATAAATTTCCAACAGATTTTTTTTTTTGGATCCAAAAAAAAAAAATTCACAAAAATTCAAAAATACAGCTTTCTGAATTAGTAACAGTTCATATCAGCCACCCTGTAGTAGACTATATATGTAGCCGAACATCAACTAGAGGCATTAAACTGACAATCAGAAAGTACAATGGGCTTGGCTAGACAGAAGACGACTGCTACAAAGAGCAGAAGTAGCACTTATTCGCATGCGGATATGTACCAAGCATTTAGATTCCAAAAAGTGAGTGAAAAAATTTGCATCATGGCTTTGTTAGCCAAATTCACTCGGGACAAATTCACAAAAGACCAGGGCGACACCACGAAAGGATACTCATATTTTTACAAGCTCTTTGGCAAAAAATATGGGCTATGTCCCTAATATGGCGTTAAGATCTTATTTGGCGATTTTAACGCTTAAATAGAACAAAGGACATCCTTAGCAGAACCGATGGTAACCACGGTCTGCACGACCCCTCGTTTGGAAACAGACTTATGCTGATTGAATTTACTTCTAATTGACTATAGCCAACACACGGCTTTTGATTCCTCAGATTTCTGAATGTCCGAATTTGTGAGCTGCTCACAACTGATGTGCAGTTGTTACAATGTGTGCAACAGACATTGTAAAGGTAGCAAAACCCCCACTTAAAGCCATATTGTACAAGAGTTGGTTCAGGAAACGTTGATAAATTACTACTGCTAACAGTATAACGGCGAAGAAGACCAACATTCGCTCTCATGTAGAACAAAACATTCAGCCTAGCCGACGATACCCAAAACTTCCTTCAAGCTGATTAAATTCAAGATTTGATCAGACAAGGGTCTGTGCGATTAGAATGTTGTCCAATATGGGTGTAAAACTTGGACCATCACAAGAAAGCTGCAAACTTTCGTTCTTAGGTGCCTACGAAACATCATGAGAGGTTTTGGCTTAACGAACATCGTTAGAGAACGGGTCAGGAGCCGATAGGGACAACTATCCTCCGGCGGAAATGGCAGTGGATTGGTCATACATTTCAAAAAGGGGACATTACTAACTATTGTATGCAATAGAATACCCAGAAAAGTGAGTCGTCCGAGAAATACATGACGGAGAATAGTTGGGAAAGAGTCTCAGCAATCGGGGAAGAATGCTGAGAGCTATTCTCAGAAACCACATAAGTAAGTAAGTCTTGGCTTAGACACGAGCTAATGCCTTCGAATCTTATAGGGACCAAGAACACAGTAGAAGAAGATGGCGTACGCAAGTATAGGTAGAAGAGAACTCCAACAAACTTGGAGTGCGCTACTGGAGGCTGTTAGCTACGGACCGGGCTAACTGGAGGAGCCCCGATTAATTTAGAACTGTAGCGCCACCCAAGTTACTAAGCACGTATAAGTGCTGTGAAAAATTATAGAGTCAAATACAAATTTCAATATTTCTTGGAATGTGTAATAAACATACATGATTGGTTTTATCCCAAAATACTGCCAACCGATACCAATTGTTTGCCGGATCCTCAAGAGAGGAGACCCTCTGAACTCCTACAATGTGAGAGTCAGCTTAACATCGCTTACAAGATCTTATCTGCCGTGTTGTGTGAACGTCTGAAGCCGTTCGCCAACAACCTGATCGGTCAATATCAGTGCGGCTTCAGGTCAGGAAAGTCCACCATCAATCAAATATTTACACTGCGAAAACCCAGGAACTTCAAATCAATACGCACTACCTTTCCATCAATTTTAAGGCGGCGTATGTCTAGTTTTGGCATCCCTGCCAAACTCGTCCGTTTTTGATGTCAAAAAAGGATTTAGACAAGGCGACACGCTGTCATGCGTCTTCTTCAACATCATACTTGAAAGAATAGTGCAAAACTCAATACCAGCATAATCATTCAAAAGTTCGTCCAATTACTCAGATACCCCGACGATACTGACATAATCGGAAGAACGCAGCGTGATGTCACTGGCGCGTTTGTGAGTATTGAGACGGAGGCGGGAAAGACACTTAACACCGACGTCTCGAGAGACAGCTATAAGTTTGAGGTAGTTAAGGACTTAGTCTACCTAGGCTCCGCTATAAATTCAGACAGCGACACCAGGCTGAAGTCAAACGAAGAATAACTCTTGCCAATCGCTGCTTCTTTGGTCTAAGAAGACGATTGAGTAGCAAAGTCCTCTCTTGAACGATTAAAGTGACCCTTTATAAAACCTTAATCTTCCCAGTTCTGGTCTACGGCGCAGAGGCATGGACTCTGTCAAAAGTGGATGAGGTTGCTGTTGGCTGTTTCGAGAGGAAAATTCTTCGGGTGATTTTCGGTCCCATCTGCATAGACGGTGAGTGGAGGAGGAGATACAACAAAGAACTGTACGAGCTGTACAGCCACATCGATTTAGCCAAAACAGTGAAGGTCCAACAACTGAGTCATGTAGAGCGGATGAACACCAATGCTCCGGCCCGGAAAATCTTCGAATCCACACCCGGGGGACGGCGCAGTGAAGGTCAAACGGCTGCGGTGGATAAGTAATATAGAGCAGATGGACCAATGCTCCGGTTCGGAAAATTTTCGAATCCACACCCGAAGGACGGCCCAGTAGAGGACGACTGCGACTTACGTGGCGCTACCGTCCGAGGTGGACCTGGGGCTCAACCAACAAGCGTCTCCAGCCAGCTTGATCTGACAAAACGTTTGTCATTACTACCTACATATATAATTCCGGATGTCATAAGTGTTACCATATCAACCAACTCTTTAAGCCATGGCACTCCTCTGCCAGTGTCGTGCATTTGCAGGAGAATCGACATCGGTTTTCACAATAATTTAATCACCACTGCGACTGTCCTACCCCAACCTTGGCTCCAATCTCACTTTGTTATTTTGCCATTCTGTTGTCCTTAACCCCGGTGTCTTTTTTCTGGTGTCACCACTCGGGATACATTATTCATTATGTTCACTTTGGTGAAATTTCAAAGTAAGTCAAATCTATGTTTGTATGTAACTATCAAATTGTTCAGCGACGCAGTCATACCTACATATCTACAAAAAAATTGGTGCTTAGAATTCGAGAAAAAAACGAAAAGGACCCTTCTACGATTTTAAAGAAATACTCAAGACGCTATAATTATCAACTTCAGTTGCTGAGCATTCATACAAGAGGCGTACTCGCAACCAGTCATTAGTTCCTGTAAAATAAGCATCGACAATACCAATCCGCGAATCCTTCAATAATATATAATATGTCGCAGTTTGCAAAAGTCTCTCTTGTGAGCCTTTTAGCCGAAGGGCACACAAAACACAAGCACATTCTGGACCATTCCCAGCTTAGGAAAATCAAAGAAAGAGCACAATAGCACCGAATCACATGTTGCCCGCCGTGTCCTGACAAATTTTCAATTTAAGCGATAATTATTGTTATTATAATCGACTGTAAGACGGGCATGGATCGCCTGTCGAGCCATTCTCAAAAATTGCATTGAAGTCAACCATAAATGTCGGGCATAAAATGACTTCCATTAAATGTCTTCACTTTGGTGTGCACACACATATGTACTCGTATGCCTTTCTTTCATGTTCTAACCTTCGATCAACCGTTGAACCCAAGTCGGAAATTTGATACGTTTTGCCGGAAGTTCTGCGACAAAATAAAGGCGTACCACGGCTAAGATTTTGCAAGGCGCACCCTTAATTTCGAAGGAATCGGGTGGTTGTATGATTTAAATTCCCCTTCAGGAGCTGCGATTGCAAAGAGGACTAGATTTAACGACTCTGTAATTACAACGAAAAGATATTCAGCCAGCGATGTGATTTTGATGAAAGGCCAACGAGATGCAATTGAAAGGAGTGCGAGGGAATTTGGGAATTTATTTTGCATTATCGGGGTTGATCGCGGTACTAAGTTATTTTATTAGCAGCCAGAGAGAGGGTAGAGGATGAAGTTGTGTTCCCACGATAAGAGCACCGTTTACCGTGGAGGACTTTTTGACGTGTCCACATTGATTTGTATAAGGGTACGAAGAAAAGAGCTGTTTGTTGTTTCGCCTTTGTTCGAGGTGTTGTAGTGGAAAATTTGAACATTTGAATTTATTTCCACAAGAAGGTCCTTTATTTCGTGAACAAGAAGTGAAATGTACTTAAAACGTCTTGTCAACTTTAAACAATGGTTGCATTGCTGGACCCAGTAGTCGAATACATATTTTAAATAATTGAAGAACTCTCAGATTGTGAGTTTCGAATGCCTATCATTTGTTTACTATGCCGACGTGTGATTTCGATCACGTCACGAACAAGGATTCGGTTCATTAGACGATCTAGGAGTTAGAGCTTTCACAGAAAGATGGACAGTTGCAAAGCGCAATAATATATGAAAAACTGTATACGAATAAGAGACAGCTAAAAATAAACCAGAGAAAAACGGCAGTCACTGCGCAATAACACCAAATCACATTTTGCGCAAAGATTATGTAAGGAACATGTAAATACATACATATAAGCAGAAAAAAGCCCAGAAAGGATTTCAAGCGAAATCTGCCAGCATCCTAAAACCAATCCAACTACCGCGTCGTTTGACATCAAAAAAAAGTGACACCGAGCACTCTCTCTGTCAGAAACGTATGAGCACAAGCTGTGCAAGGCATAGCCAAAACCACTCTTTCCCATGATGTTTCTCATGCAGGAGCTTTAGATGACGCAGGTGATGGAACCAACAACTGTTACGGCACGAGTTAACAAAGTTCGGTCATGATCTCCTTTTTGGTTTTCATCCACCTTTAAGACTGTAGGGTTGCTTCTGCACTTGCCAGTAACAGACTTTCTGTGGCGAAAACAAATTCTTATTGAAAAACAAATCTCTTAAGAAGCTCTGGGTGTCGAATCAATGCATCTGTGGCCTAGGGGATGTCTAAAATGTCACGATTCATACGAAGAGCACTTAACTTATTGTATTGAATCATCTTTCAGCGATAAAACTCGGACAAAATTTAGCTGGCAAGATTAGTTGGGAAGCATTTTCGTGCACATCACCTAACTATTCCTTACTGTCTGTACCAGTCTGGTAAAGCGGATTTCAGTAGTCGAGTAGCATCAGCTCAGCCTTGTTATCTGTTTTTCTATTTTTCACAGACTTTTACTTGTCCGATTGAATCAACTTATTAAGTGTCTCATTTGAGGTAAGAACTGCCCTCAATAACAGCGATGTTATCGTCTATTAAAATAATCACCAGGAGAGTCATTTGAAGAGAAGCTAAATTTACTCAGCACTGAATTTCTTGATTGCACCGATGTACCTGGGGCCAGTTTATTTGTGCGTCAAAATGGATGCAAATGATGAATGGGTGTTGTAGTAAAGGGTAGACTCTGATTGACATCAATTAGACAATGTGCAGTGATGTACCTGCCACTACACATCAATTGTTCTTATTTTCCCTCCTCGCGGTAGCCGTTGGGTACTGGTTGCTTTCCATTCGGACTCAACTTGCTAAACTTATAAGCGCGAGTGCTGACCAGAAGAAAAAATGCAGCAATATAAACACGTCAGCGGACGAATTTCCTAGATGACCCCAACCGTGGCTTGATAAATTTCCGGAGCAGAAATAGCACCTTTTCTGGGATACTCCCACATATTTGGAGCTAAGGCCTATAAGGATTTTCAAAAATCTATAGGTCGCCGTGGCTCAGTGGTTAGTGCGTTGGACTGCTGACAGAGTGCCGTGGGTTCAATCCCCAGCCATATCCACCGAACATTTTTCGCGGCACCACCTCTCGTCGGGGAATGACAAGCCTCCGGGAGTATAATCTCGGAGTCGGCAATAAATTGTAGGTCCCTTCCATTCGCGCAAACAATACAACACGCACAACATGAATGGTTGTGGGAAACAAGGCCTTGGCTCACCCCGAGCTGTCGCGCCAGCTATTTGTTAATTTGTCTTGAAAAAAAAATGGTGCCGGATGAGCCCTAAGGGGGCCAATGGCAGCACTTACACCCTAAAAGTGGGTTACTGACATCGGTTCAACCAGTTGTAGGGCGAAATGTTATCGTAGCTAATACGCGGCTCCCGCATCTCGATATTCACAAAAGAACATGGAGATCTCCTGATCAGTCAACCGTCAACCAAATTGACGACATTGCGATCGACGTAAGGCACTCCTTCAGTATTATGGATGTCCGAATTTTCCGGGAGCCAACATTGACTCGGACCACTACCTTGTTGTAGCCAAGGTACGGCTACGGATATCCCGAACACACCGCCAAGAGTTTGACGTCGGACGGCTACAATCGCAAGTGCTCACCAGATCCTTTTCCTTTTCTCTCTCCCAAGAGGTCCTTTGCCGTCAGTATCAAGTATTCAAGGCCAGTGGCAACTTTGCCAAAAAGTAAAGATGCCGCCTCTGACGTGCTGGATTTCACTCGGCCACCGCAACGAAACCGGTGGTTTGAAGACAAGTGCCGGCAAGCACATGCAGCGAAACGAGATGCATACAAAGCGGCGCTGCCAACTCTAAACCTTACCACCGAAGGCCATTCTAAAATTCGTACTAAATTCAAGGCGGCTTTGGGGAGGCCAACAACGAGCAATAAATAACATATTCTCGCTTCCCAAAGGGGAACACAATAGATCCTTGAAGATCCAAGTGAGGCGGCGCATAACATAAAGTTGCCACCCCTCTAACAGGAAAACAGGATGTTGGTCCTTGTCGCCGTAGTACAGTCTACAGAAGTTATTTTTCAATTTTTTTTTAACGGAATATGTGGGATTGGTTGGGATGGAACACAATTTTGAGACAGCTTGGTCAATCTGTTATCAGGAGAGCCGAACTTGACATCGGAGTTAAGCTATTTGAACTCAGTGTCTGTTAGGATCCTCACTTATGGTCATGAGATTTGAGTAATGCCCGAAAGAATAGGATCGCGGACACAAGCTGCCGAAATAAGATTTGTTTGTTGTATTGCTGGTCTAACTCATCGAGATCGAATTAGGAACACCAGAATATGCCAGCCGCTGGATGGCGAGCAGCTGCTTCTTCGAACGTAGAGGTCCATACTTCGATGGTTTGGGACGTTAAACCCATCCCTTCAACTCGGCTTCAGAGACGTGCCATGGAGTCCGTGCCATCAGGTAGACTCAGGATGAGATGGTTGGTCCGAGTCCAAAATCTCATCTTTACCGTATGAGGGAAAGCTCTTGATGAATTAGAGTTGATGGTGGAAGATCGAGAGGTATGGAATGGATGTTCTGCAATATGAGATTGTTTTGTTTTTGCCGTCGCACTCGTGTTTGTCGGTTGTTTCAAAGCTTCATATTTCGCGATTTTCTTTAAGCTTTAAGTATATAAAGCCTTGCATTTATACTTGATTGTTGTACCGCCGGGTTTGTCCGCATTCATAACTTGGCTGCAAAAGGGTAGCAATCATTTTGATTGACCCTTTGATGACCAGGAGATTGTCAAGTCTGCTTGTGAACGTTCCAAACCGCAGCAAAGATAATTAAGTCTAAGTCTGTTTTCAAACGTGTAGGCAAAACTTACAAACAGTCTTGCAAAAGATGTCCTTCCTCCTCAGTTTAGCGTTAATATCGTCCATCACGATCTTAAGGTCATATTCAGCCCTATCGGCAATTCTAAGTGAAAATGTTTTCGCCGAGTTCTTCTGTTCCGGTGAAACAATTTTCCCTATCGTACATTTCCACTGAAAAACATTTCTCTTTTTGATTCACTGATTCAGTTTCGCTTAAAAGTTCCCCAAATACATTACGGCGGACTAATTCTTGAGAAATCATGCCAATGTTTCCTTCGGAAATTTATTTATTTTTCCGACGGAATCTTTCGTTCCCTTTCGACAATTATTCACGATACCAATTTTTTTCCAAAATGGCAAATATTGCGGGGGACACAATATATGGGAGACTAAGGAGGAGCTTGTCGGGTCTTGTTGGCAGATTTAGCCATAATACCCATTGTTCACTCATGTGTTGAAAGCCAAATGCTTGTTACCTAAGTCTAACACGTGTGAGTACAACCAATCCACATCCGAATGAGCGCTACCTTTGGTTTATCTTCGTTATATTTGTTACAGCTCTACATTCTTTTTCTGTCCGGCCAAAAAGCGTTTGCTAAAGGTTCTGAACATACCACGGGCAAAACTGAATTTATTTAGAGGTAACACTCCTCCATTCATTCTCATTGGCTACCATCAACAGATTTTAAAGGGCTTGAGACTCAATATCATATTGATATACTATTCACCCACCGTTCACCACGTGGATGCTAGAATAGGAGTTGGTAGACGGCGATTGATTTGGAAAAATCGGTGAATACAGAGTAGACAAGTCCATTGAAGAGGTCAATAGCGGACGCCCCAACCAACAATGTTTGATTGTTTGTTTTCAGGCTGATGACAAAATTGCGTGCCTTTGATGGGTTGGTAACCTAGACCTCTTATCGTAGAATTGCACCCGCTTTTTGCGGACATCCTTTTCATTATTTCATATTCAGATTTTTTTAAAGCAAATATAAGAACTCCATCCACAGAAACATCAATTTTACAGTGAATTTAACCAAAAGCCGCCTTATACTTCTGTTTATTTCCAAATGTCATCAAAAATCACTACCAACGTAGAGGTAACTACCTTAACTCCTTTGAGCCAAACCCGCCACTCCACAGCGCAATGCTCCCCCACGACTTGTCTAAATACAACGATTTATGAAAGCTGCGAATTTTAATTTGCACCAACGAGAATCTAGCATGCGGGAACATGGTATCTCACGGCATGAGGTAAAGTTCAGGTGGTTATTTCGTGCTAGTGTAATGAACATTTTCTATCCAGCAGCAATTTTAGCGAGGATAGAAATGAGAACAGCAAACAGGAGCAACAAAAGAAAATTATTACCAGGACTTGGACTCGTTCCATGATAACACCTAGGTAAGGTAGCCCAACGCCGCCAGTATTACCCACTATTCTCACATGCTCGCGCGCCCGATTTCAGTCTGCGACGTTAAACAGAAGCCATTACGGACATGTAATTAATTGTTAACTGCATTCTTTTTTCTTCGCTACTAATAATAATTAAATTTCTTCAACAAGCTAAATATATTTAGAAAATTTATGGTTTTCATTTTTAAGATGCAATCCGCCGCATGCATCCTTTTTATTAAGTACGCCATTCATAACAGTGTTATGTTACCCGGTGTTGTTGCTTTGTTGCTCTGCACTTGATACATGAAGATACTCTTATAAGTTTTAATTTATGTATGTAAGTGCTGGTATCTGTTCCATATTTAATCAACCAGTTTTGATATATGGAGGAGTTCAGTTGCACTATGTGAGAATGGTTTATGAATAGAATGCGATATTATTGAGGAATTGCCTATAAAGCGGACAATTTATTCCTACAAGCGTAACCATAGACGTTTGATGATTGATGTGGGTTTTTGGTTAAAGCGAACTATCAACGGAGTGGCACAAATTGGTGAGACTAGTGAATAGTTCGAGCGAATGAAAAAGCTGCACAATGACGATTACGATGAGTGAGCGGAACATGTCGGATATTCGTTGGCCGGGGACGGGTAGTGCTTTTAGAAGACACTTTTCTTTTCGATTTGAAAGTGGTAATACCTCCAAAGACACCGAAGAACCAGTTCTTCAGCATGTCGGATTTGTACGGATTAAAACCGAGTTCCAACTTCCTGCCCATTTTACTTGCGGTACTCCCGTGCAGGTGGGCCCTAAAATATTCGTGGAGATTAATAAGCTCTCCAAGTTGAGGATGACTCTGTATGTCAATCCATATTGTCAGAATGGCCCTGTCGCTGCTGCCATTCATGTAAGCTTGTTACCCTTGGTAGTATGTGTGTACCGCCTGGTTTTGTCGTTTTTGTTGCCATTATTATGCGGATGATGTACTTCTTTGGCGTTTGTTTTGTAAGGAACTCGGTTAGTGCCGTGCCAACTACCATACATGCTACGTTGTAGAACGTTATCCCAAGAGAACTAATCGCTCTCAACGCGTTAATTAAGTAGATCATCTCCGCTTTTCACCATGACATCGGTCCATATTTTCAATCTGTAGACTATGATACTCTGGTGAGCATTAGTTTTTCCACTTTTTTGACCGGCAATGTTAGACACTATTTGATAAACAATTCTTTTGTTCTTCAAAGGTTAGCCAGTCGTCAAGAACGACGCCAGGTATGTTATTTCCGGCTTAGAACGACTGGGCTAATTCGGACAAGTGCTGTGTCCTATCACTCATCTCGAACGCCAAAGATAACATTAAATTAAAGAGAAAGTAAGGAGCCGATGGCGTCATAGAGCCGTTGCATGAAAGCATTCAACGAAGTAGCATAAAAAGAAGTGCGAAATGAGAGTACGAAAGAGTACAACCCCAAAGCGTAACGCTGGATTATTCTACTCTGGAAAGCTATCCATGAGCACATTTTTAGGGCTGTATACCTGGTTGTATCCCGTGCAGCTTAACAGTTAAGACCAAATTATCCTTCCATTAATTGCGAAGTCAGAAATCTCTTGAAATATCGAATTTTACATTAACGGCTTACATTTTAGAAATTCTTAGTTACCCATATCGAAATGCGAGCAAAAAATCAGCTGTTATATTCGTAAAGTACAGCCATTTTTTTAAATTAATATTATAGTCTGCTAATAATGGAATGTTATAACAATTACTGAAGTGTTTAAAATGATAATCAATTTTATTGCGAAAACGTGCAATATCACGTTTTTAGAACAATTATTTTGCCTGAAAAGTGAGATTGCTGAGTCAAAAGAAGTATGAACGCAATAAATATGTATACGGAATTGCCTTTGAAAATCACAAATTCATGTTTTCTTGAGCTAAATAGTTTTTTTTTCTGAAAGATCATCGTCAGTTTCTATTATAAAAGATGGAGAAACGACATTAAACACAAAAATTTCCTGAATGGGCAAAATTATACGAACGACTAGTTCTGCAACGCAAAACTGAATTATGTATTCGAAAATATTCGAAATTCTTTCAAACTTACTTTTTCTAATACGAACAGAAACTGAAGCGTTAACGAGCACTATTCTAATCGAACAGATTACAAGCTCAAGCAGCTAGAACGAGCTCGCGTTACACATTGCAAGCGCAAGGTTGCGCTTGTTTTACTCGATTGCTACATAACCATAGCCAGATGAAAGCTGTTAGAGGAATTGGAGATCCAATAAAATTTATGATAAGAGAGCAGAAGGCTCTCACACAAATAACGTGATAGCACATGCAGTAAATATCATTATATTACACATTGGCAGTAATTATTAATACACTGATTGCTCTGCGTCAATTGTTGTGGCCACAAAACCAACTATAAAAGGACATTTCAAGTCCGATATTGGTAAATGTCTTTAATCATTTGTACGGCGTTTTTATAGTCTTTTAACAGCAAACATTCCACCCTCCCTCATAATTTTATTAAATTTCAATCATTCCCCATCGTTCTCAAGTATAAACATAACACCCACATGCTTGATACCCTTAATAATTTAATTTATTCCTCTTTGTCTAAGGCTATCATCTTCGGGATAGATAATACTCCCCGCATATACAAGCTGCAGGGGACTTGCACTACACTTTGGCTATATCCCATATTGCAGTTTCGTCCTTTGACAGTGTAAGACATTTGCTTCGGTGAGTGTTATGAGCAGGAAGTGGGAAGAATTATTGGAAACAAATAATTAAGTTATAAATGAATTGAAAGATGCACTGTTATCTGATGAATCCAAAATTTACACTTTCAGAGTTCTAGATGTGCGCGGTTTCAGTGGATAGACCTTTTGAATTTTTATGTCGTCACATTAGAAGTACAACTAAAAAAAATAGCTTGTGCGACAGGTCGAGATAAGCCCAAACCTAGCTTCTCGCAACCATTCATGTTGTTCGAAAAATGTTTGGTGGACATGGCTGGGGCTTGAACCCACGCCGCACTGGCCACTGAGCCACGGCGACCCAGGACTACAACTAAACCTCCGCAAATTTCAAGTTTAAATAAGACCGCCTTAATTTTGTTGCCTGGACTTTAATTCAATCAGTCCTGAAAGAAAAGGAATATTTATAGAGGGGAGAGACACACATATGGCAACTAATTCCACCATCAGCTTAATGCCAATATGATGTGATGCAGTGTTGACAGTTCGGGGTGAGCCTGGGCCTTAGCCAACAAGCCTCTCACGTTTGCCCAGGGCCTTACTACTCAATTGAGTTATTTTTCGCTTATTTTCTGCGCTGGTCTTTTGTTATCGGATGTGATTGCGGAGCCGAGGTATACGAAGTCAATTACTACCTCCAAGTTATAGCTGTCCTCTGTGACGTTCCGTCTGATACGTTGATGTTGGGTGTCCCTTTTGATGACAGCATATATTTTGCTTTGCCCTCATTGACTAATTCCTATCTTCGCCGTTTCCGTCTCAGTACTCACGAACGCACCAGTGACATCACGCTGCGTTCTTCCGATTGCGTCAATATTGTCGGCGTATGCGAGTAATTGGACGGACTTTTGAAAGACTGTGCCTCTGGTGTTGGCTTGAGAGTTTCGCACATTTCTTTCAAGTAGTCACATGACAGCCCGTCACCTTGTCTAAAACCTTTTTTGACATCAAAGGTCTCGGTGAGGTCATGACCAACCATGATGGAGCAGCGAGCATTTTCCATCGTCGTCCTGCATAGACAAACGAGTTTAGCAGTGATGCCAAACCTAGACATGGCTCTGTATAGCTCGTCTCTATAAATGCTGTTAAAGGCGGCCTTAAAATCTATAAGGAGTTTGTGGGTATCGATTTAGACTTCTTGGGTTTTATCCAGGATCTGCCGAAGCAAGAAAATTGTATCGATTGTGGACTTTCCTGGCCTAAAACACAATATGGCAGATTATATGCGACATTAAGAAGACTAATTCCTCTGTAATTGGCGCAGTTCAGAGGGTCTCCTTTCTTGTTGATTGGACAAACGGTGCTGAGATTCCATTCATCAGGCATACATTCATCTGACCACATTATTGAAATGAGTTTATGTATGCTCTCTACAAAGACATTTTCAGTTGCTCTAAATAGTTCGGCCGGTAAGCCGTCAGAGCCATCTGCCTTATTAGATTTAAGTTTGGATACTTCTATCCTTACTTCATTTTGGCCAGATGAAGGGAAGTTTTGGCTATCATCGTCTAGGTTGAATAGTTCATTCTGTCTGACAGTGGGATACTGGTCTTCATCGCCGTTAAACACTCTGCAGAAGTAGTCCTTCTAAATTCTCATCACCGACTGCGACTCTACTACAATGTTTCGCTGTTCTTATCTACAGATTTTGACAAAACACATTTGTTTATTTAGAAAATATGGGTTTTAAAATTGTATTTCTATTTTTATAATCCACTCACACTCACCCTTCATGATGTTATACACAGCGCGAGCGGGGTGCAGTGGCTTGAAAGTCATATAGTATGAAATTTCAATGGCGTCCGAGGGTGGTGTCAAGCCTAACTGGTGACATTTTGTAGTATTTGTCATTGCTATAATTTACACTATTTTTTGTCCAATCTCCATCATTATTAGCTCACACAACTGTTTAAGCCATGACACTCTACTGTCAGTGTTATCCTATTGCAGTAGAGTTGACATCAACTTTCACAGTTCAATGTTTTTCGACATCAGGAGTTGAATTCAGACTTTCACCGTGACAGGCGATGATGCTAACCACTACTACACCATGGCCAACCATAAAAAAAAAGTAAAAATCTACAAAAATCAAATTTATTTTTCATTTCGATGTGGAGTGCATTTTCTTCGCAATAACATAAAGATGTATTATGCCTGGACTTCTTTCTTAACAGCAGCTATTATCTCCAAGGTAGCAGCCACATATAATCCAACCAATTTTGAATTATTCTCCCACACATACTCGTTCACGAATATTTAACACAAAGTTTTTTAAACACTCGTTTTTTCCAATTAACCTGTTTGTAATCTTGTTTGTTATTTTTCGAAATAAAACATTGTGTTGTACATTCTAAATTGTGGAAGACCCCGAGCAGTAAGTGTAAACAAAAAAGTTCTAGGGGATCCGACCATAAATTAAAAACCAAAGAATTTTAATCGTCGAAAATTGTAAAACTAGAAGAGTACGCGAAGTAATTAAAACTTCTATCACACTGCGCGGTTAATTGAATTATGTGGTGACTTTTTATGTTTTATGTTATTTTCTTGCGCGCTTCACGCCCTCTTTCCGATGCGCGTTGGCTCATTTTAATTATATTCGTACTTTGATTAAATTAAAACAAGAACAATTTATTTTCGAAATGGATTTTCTATTGAAATGTATTATCTCAACACTAATATTAATTTGTGCTACTTGTATTGCGCATAAAAATGTAAGGATAAGTAGTTAAAATTAATCATTATTTACATAAGCATTACATTTGTTGAAACGGAAACATTTTAAGGATAAATGATGTTCGTTTTTTTTCTGTTAATTTGTTTTAATGAATGTTTATACATATATTAAATCTCTTAAATAACTCTGTGCTTTTCAAGCAAATATATTGTATTGTTGAAAATTAGAATTTTCTAAAAAACGTAGCACTAAATAGTTTTTAATAGTTCAGAATTTATAACGTGCTGTTCGTAAGGGAAAATTGTAAATGGATTTCGTTTACCCGGTTTAAACGGGCTGAGGGTAAATCAGCAAGGTCTTGCAGAACTTTCTCATCTAGAGTCTTCACTTCCAGTGGTCATAACTCTACATCTAAACGATGTAGCCGGTGATGATCCGTAAGTAAATATACATTTGTGCTTAAAAACACACCGAAAATAAGCATTGGTTTTACTGTTTGAAGAAGGATAAGTTAGCTAATACCAAATGAATGCTTAATCGGTCCTCTTTTTCTTGGGATATTCACCAAGGATTTTGTTTTTAACCGATAATTTGAAGCCTTGCTGTGAGCCATCGACTTTAAAAAATTATTTTTACTTGCAGTTAAAATTGCAATAAAGAAACTGCATACTTGCATGGACGGAAAATGTATACCACTTGGTTACTTTTAAAAGAGATTTTAAAGACATAGTTCCCACACGGGCATATTGGCTTGACTTCAGGAAATCCGCCATTTGACAAATCTGCATTTATACCAACGCAAATAGGGGTATTTGGCCAATCTAACTGGCTAAAAATATTTATGTTATTTAATTGATTCAAACCGTATTGTTGAACTACGACAGTGCAATATATTAAAGAAAAAAATATCAAAACATGTATTGCGGTCCAAATATTTACTAAGTCTATACTATGCATAAATTTAAGAGGTGAGAATTTAAAGTGAGATAAGAAAAAAACAATTACTGAGGGGGCTCTACCTCCCCTCCGCTATGAGTATAGGTACATATATACATACAATATATACACATATGTATATAACTTTTATTTAAAAATCTTCTATCAATGGTTTTTCATTATTAGTCGGCAGATGATGGGTACCACGCTTCCACATTAGATGGTATTTCAGCTTCATCTAACGACTGCTGATCATCGTCTGAAGATTCGTCAGATGCAGCTGATATCTTCAGGTTGAGAGGTTTGGCTGGAAGCAGCATTTCTAATGTTTCTTAAAGTAGTTGTAGTGACTTTGGTCTTGGCCTCATGCCAAATAGCAGAGCATTAAGACTAAAGAGTAGTCTATTTAGCACGTCAACGTTACAAAGTTCTCTTGAAAAATTTCTAGCAATGTTTTTACGATATTGGCGGAAATACTTATTCCTTCTTTCAGCAGCCTCTTCTGAAAGGTGACCAATAGACAGAAAAACATTTCTAATAACAGTGACAGTGTCAATAAGATGAATAAGAATTGTATGCACTGTTGAAATCATTAGGTGCCAAGGGTACAAATTGACGTATAGTTTTGCTGTTTTCATAGCTGTTATAAAGGGTTTTTCAATAGGGACGTTACAAAAGTAGAGCGACAGGGACAGCAAACGACGCCATATTTTTCTTGCGGTTTTTTGACATTTCTCTTCAGTAAGGCTTGCCATTTCATGATGGAAAGATATACGAGCCAACAACGAGTCGAAATTATTAAAATTTACTACCGAAATTCGGAGTCAGTGGTCTCAACGTTAAGAGCGCTACGTCCAATTTATGGTCGTCATAATTTCTGGCTGGATGGCTTCGTCAATAAACAAAATATGCGGTATTGGTCAGGCAGCAATCCACACGTACTCCATGAGTCATCATTGCATCCCGAAAAAATTACGGTTTGGTGTGGTTTATGGGCCGGCGGCGTCATTGGGCCATACTTCTTCCGTGATGATCAAGACCGGCACGTTACTGTGAATGGGGATCGCTACCATTCAATGATAGCCGAATATTTTTGGCCTCAATTGGATGATATGGACTTGGAGGACATGTGGTTCCAACAGGACGGCGCCACAAGCCACACAGCGAATGTCACAATCAATTTATTGGAAACCAAGTTTGGAGAACGTGTTATCTCACGAAATGGTCCAGTCGCTTGGCCGCCTCGGTCGTGCGATTTGACGCCGTTAGACTATTTCCTGTGGGGCTACGTCAAGTCTATGGTCATGCCAACAAGCCAGCGACGATTGATGAACTTCGTACGAATATCGAACGTGAAATTGCAGCAGTATCGGCCGATTTATGCTTGAAAACCGTCGAAAATTGGGTTCAGCGTCTGGACTTCTGCAAGCGTGCCCGTGGTGGCCATGCAAAAGAAATCGAGTTCCATACATAATGGCATCGAACGTACTTTCACAGGAATAAAGAATTTCATTGATATCCAAACCCGTTTTTGTTTTATTTAAAAAAACTTTTGTAGTGCTCTTATTGAAAAACCCTGTATATACACCCTGTAACCGAGTGAGTGGGTCACCGTGGCTCAGTGGTTAGTGCTTTGGACTGCTGACCGAGCGGCGTGGGTTCAAGCCCCATCCAGGAACACCGAACATTTTTCGCGACACCACCTCGCGTCGGGGAATGACAAGCCTCCGGGAGTATAATCTGTCATGAAAGAGCTCTCAATTCGCCGTTCGGAGTCGGCAATCAATTGTAGGTCCCTTCAATTCGTGTGAACAATACAAAGACGCACAACATGAATGGTTGCGAGAAACTAGGCCTTGGCTCATCCCGAGCTGTCGCGGAGCCCTGCTGCCACCTTGCAGAAATGACATTAACATTAAAATGACGTTTCCTTCAAAATTTATACGTGTCTGCTTTAATTTCTTGTATGACTGTTAAACAATTGAAGTCTTTGGATGTTGCGCCACAAATGTAACATCTCGTAGTGGATGTTGTTTGTGTGGCAGCTTTACACACCTTACCATCGATCATAGTAAGCATCATGTTATGCTTAACCAAAACAGTTTTTTTGCCACCTTTGTTTCTTCTAATAAATCTGCAGAGGTTTGTACATGCAATATTTCCGCGTTTGTTATGTCAACACTTTCTTTGACGAAGCTTAATCTAATTGTTTGTTAGTAACAAGGCGAAAAGTGTCGGATATTCCCATATTACATTCTTGTTGCAGTCACAAACCAATTGCAGTGGCACGAAGGAGCTTTCAAATATGTTTGCGTCCGAGTCCGTATCATTTACAAATTTTTGTTTGTATTGTTTTTATTGTGAATCGTGACAACCGCACTTGTAAATTAAACGTAACGTTTTGCTCTCTTCTATGCGTATATTTTCTACAATTTCGTTTAAATACCAAATTAACCATTGTGATCTATTAAATTTTGTAATTGAATTTCAGCACAAGTTTCCGTCACTATATAAACTATATTGTCTGGGTAAGATTCCATTTTTGTTCTTTGTAACACATTGTAGCACGGATGTTTTTTAGTACTCCGAACTTTTTCATACTGCCTTTTAGAAAGACCAGCTTCTACTATCATTGACAGAGCATGTAAAGGTGATAGCTGATTTGCATTTTGTTAAACATTACTTGAATATGCTCTCTTATATTTATCAGCTCGGGTTGGAGAATCTGTCAAACTTTTCAATATCTTCGAGGCATCTCTTTTTCCTTCTTCCTGTAACGTCATTTGTGTAGCATTAATTAAAACTTCCATTTCTGTATTTATTTTCAATATTTCTCGATTCTTCAAATTTCTTGTCCAGAATCGATCTTTCTTCTTCTGCATTTCTTCACGTGTGAAAGTTTGTGCTTTATTTCTTTTATTTATTTGCTGTCCCCCATAATCATCATAATTCATCAGATAGTTTCCAATAAATTCCAGTTTCTCCTCAAAATTTATTAAATTTATCGCTGCATCATATTAAAAAATTTTAACTCCTGATGATCCTAGAATAAAATGAAAATAATTAAAAATAAACACAAGAACAAAATTAATACATTTGACAACGACAAACGGGTCTACATTTCGGAAAGGCGCGAATTTGCACGGCTGTTCTTAAAATGCGTGGGAAGTAGCAACAGTTATCTCTAAGTTGGGACCAAAATAAATGCAGGGACGCACCCGGCAGCATAACAAATACCTTTGAGTTTGTTAAAGATAGGAACAAAAAAGCGATTGCAAAACGTCTTTTTCTAAATATTTCTATTTAGGGTGTACAGTACAGTAAAATTCATCATCAAACAAGCCATAACTAGAGAAATTAACTTCGGGTGAAAAAAAAACGGTCTTACGTGCCATTCCACCAGACTTGTCTGACTTGAAATAAATGACCAAAAGGCAAAGGAGCCGATTACTCTCAACAGAACACAAATTCGTACAATCACTGGTGTCATTACAAGCCATTGCCTTACAGGATAGCACGCTAGGAGACTAGAGGGAGAGGCTCTCTTCAATGATTTTTATAGAAGCTGTAGATATGAGGAGGAAGAAGAATCCACAACGCACCTCCTCTGCCATTAGCACTATTTCACAGCAGAAGAAGACTTCTCGGTCGCTATCACTTCAACGACAATAGTGACTTAAACCAAACTCCCATTCGTAAGCTACTATCCTTTATCAACAACTCTAAATGGTTCTACGGGTAGGATTCTCTCTCAGATGGAATTCTATAGGTACCACAAAGAGGACAAGAAAATTCTTCTTTAACAAGAAAATAGTATAGTTCAACAAAGTTGCCATCCGAAAGTTCTGTAAGAAAGACGCTGCATTACACTCGGAGCGTAGGTTAGGTTAGGTTGAAGTGGTTGCCAGCCAAAGCCAACACACTTAGACCCATGAGGGGTCCGTTGTGATACCACCAGGCTCTCGAAAAGATCTCCTGCCTACTCATTGAAACCAATTGGAGCTTCTTATGAAGCGTAGAAGGCTACTCACATCAATGTTAATTAGGTCGCCTAAGTTTGTAAAGAAGAAAGCTCCCAAGTGGAGTTTCCTTTTGCGGGAGAGAGCTGGACAGGTGCAAAGAAGATGGAGAATCGTCTCCTCCTCCTCCTCGTCCATACAGCTTCTACAGAAGTCATTCGCGTAAAGGCCAAGCCTAGTAGCATGCTTGCCTATTAGACAGTGTCCAGTAATGACACCTATTATAGTGCTAATATGCAATCTATTAAGAGAAATCAAATACATGTCGCTAGACATGTTATACCACTTGACCACCTAAGATTTGTTCTTTCGATAGCATCTAGCTTTAATTTGAGCGTAAGTAATATTATTTGTAGATGTATTTATAAATTATTTCCAGTAGCTGCTGATACAGAAAAAGAGTTTTGGGGAAAGAAGGATATACCAACCCGGTCAGTGGTGAAAAAGTCCCAATTGAGAAGAGGTCAACGAAGCTATAAAATCGCTGGATCCGGTGGTTTATGGGTATATACAAGTAAGGGGGTGTCCTGGTAAACAGTTTAAAGTTCACTAGAATTGGACATTTTGTTTATTGATGTTTACGCATCGTTATGATTTTCCTTTCCCTTCGCACTCTTTTTATATTTTCACATAGTGGTCTGCCAATCAGAGCTCTTCTGTTGAAATAATTTTAGACAATGATTCTGATTATTAAAAACACAGTGCATATAATGTATATTGGTATGAATATTCTTCAACATACCTAAGGTTTGAGGACAAAATAAAAGAAAGAGCTGCATAAAGTATTTGCTAAATCTAACAATTGCTTTTGCCTTTTGTAGTAAATTTCAAACCTCGCTTAATATTTCCTTTACAGCGGTTTAAAAAGTATCCTTTACATTTATCTCATAACCGAACAATAAGGTTCGCGCTTATGCCACAGACACTTGTCCTGAGGGTAGAATAAGAGAGATGAGCTCTGTTAATCGGAAGCGAAGCCAACTCTCCTTACATTCGAAGGGTAAGTATGGGTATCCATCACAAGAGGTGAGTTCCTTACCTATTATGCATAGCCTTTAAGTGGTACGATACGACACATTGATGATGCACTACGACCTGTAAGGACTCTATTTTTATTACATATTAAAAATAACTGAGAAATCATAGACAAAGAACAGCACTTCCGATCCACTAAAGAAAAGGTATTAAGTGCGAATCCTTCTAGAACCATAAAATAATAGGATACATACATATGTGATAGAAACTTTAACTGACCATTCAACTCCTTACGGAAACCCTAAGAAAATAAACTGGAAAATTTTTAGTGTACATGTGGGGAAAATGAAAGCTAGGCTAGGAGAGCATAATAAACGTATGTACATACATGGATCTGTGAATACCGAAAAGACTATATCTATAGTATAGAAACTATCATTCTTAAGACTAGTAAAAATTGATGAATGATGATGACCTCATGAGGTACTCAGAAAAGAGACCAGCATTATCAAATAAGTGAGGAGAACAAATTGAAAAACTAACTGAGAAATGTAACTAATTTATTTCATACTACATATACATACATATGTATCCCATCAAATACATTATTGTTAAAAAAAGGGCAAGTTCTTATTTAAAATGTTAGCCATAAAAAGTAATGAGATACCAGCGGCCAAGTTCTTGCAGAACTTTACTAGAGAAGTTAAGCAGATCAGTAGGTTAGAGCTTTATGCGTGGAATTGAGTGAATGTATCTATAACTACTCTAAATTTGGCCGCGTTAAAAAAAAAGTGCATTATAAGAAAGTAATACTGTGTATACAAATCAGACTTCCAGCTACTAAGGGAGCTGAGTTATAAGGCACTGAAATTTCGGCGAACTGTTAGCGGTAAAGGATGCCTGTAGTGAACTTGGCGGTGCACTACCGTGCACCCAGATATTAAAATCCCTAAAAATGAACGATATCTTCCCAATAAAGCTACAACAAACACAAATATGGATTGCACTTATCATGAAAAAAAACATGTACCGACAGCCTAAGTTCTAAAAGCTTGAACATTTTGAAAATCTTCAAAAAAATGCCGGATATACATATGTATGTATAATATAGAAGGTCAACGTTTAAGTTCTCGTGTTGTGAGAACCTACAATTTATTGAACAGCGAATTTAAAAGCTTGTTTATGACAAATTAAACTCTCGGAGTTTTGACATTCCCCGACCAAAGGTGGTGCCGCGAATAATGTCCGATGAATATGGCTATATCTAACGCATTAACCAGTGAGCCACTACGACCAATACTTCAGAAAGTGTTAGGTTACAGATTAAACAAAGTGTTCAACAGAATGTTCGTTAAAACCTGAATACTCAGTCCGAAAACATATTTATAGGAGAATCTGCATCAGGTGCGCTTTGAATTAACCAATCGAAAAACTCTACCTAGACTCTAAATTACTGTTCTCCAGCCAGTTTTCGAATAGAATGGAATAGGAAACTGACGAGACGACAACATCCGGATTAATCTCCTTATTTATTGATTTGTCCTAAAGGGTGGCGGTCAATAATCTGTGTCCAAAATTGTATATGTCGAAGTGCTATTATTTAGAATTTTGCTTTAATTCTCAAATTTCTGTACTTTTATGCGACTGCAAGGCTGCGCTTTACTCCACTACTGCTTTCTCTGTTACTTTATAATATAGATTTTTTTTTCGGGCTGCTTAATCTCTTGGTTTGTGAATGAAAGTTATACCATGGCTGCAATAAAAACTGTTTCTGCTACAGAAGTAAAAACATATCTTATTTCTTATATATATATATATCTTATTTGTTGTTACGCTAAATGCTCAAGGTTACCTGTCAAAAAGATTTAACCCGACCATGTAGGCTGATGAACTAGAAAGAAAAGGGTCATATTG
Organism: Matsumyia berberina; assembly: GCA_917880715.2. Taxonomy (NCBI): domain Eukaryota; kingdom Metazoa; phylum Arthropoda; class Insecta; order Diptera; family Syrphidae; genus Matsumyia; species Matsumyia berberina. The sequence goes on along the minus strand of OU862872.1, from coordinate 58,392,023 downwards.
GTTAAAATATCACCTTGCACCCTAACGCAAGAAGTGAAAAATAAAATACTTCTCCTAGAAATAATCCTACAAAGGACATGCAATTGCTTTCCACCATGGACATAGTAGATGTACTTACCAGGCACAACAGATGACGATATCACTCTATAGTTTATCTTATATACTTACAGTCCAAAACATTATTAGCTAGGCGGAAGGTGCTTCTTTGGTTAAAGCCCGTCTTTTTACAAATAAAGGATCAAACACCTCTACCAACGACAGTCCACTTATTTACCTTTAGCTATCCTAGCGCTGATGTCTTTTCGACAGACCTGGTTCAATTCTTACCGTGAGTAGTTTTTGGATTAGAAAATCCTATTGTTTCACATTGGATCTTACTTGGTCCAAGACAACCACCCCAACCTTATCTTAGCTAAGCCTCTCCTAAGGTACCGAAAATATGCTGTGTTTATTTAAATGCACGTATCCACATATGTACGTACATACATAGTCCTCCTCTTTACAACACCGAATCAAAATCAACGGGCTCATAAAGATTTCAATCCAGATGTGCCTACTCCACAGTTGCATCAAAATGTTAACCCTTTTCGGTGTAACTAAGCTCAATCGGGGACCCATCGAAATAAATAGAAACATCTGCAAACATATCTGATGGCACAGAGCTCTGCCATGATTTATCCCCATCACAAATGACTATAGCCACAAATTCAACTTCTGTATAATGAGCTCTCTTCCGACCAAAGTCCTCATAATAGTAATGCAAATGTTATCCCAGAAGGACATTCAATTAAATTCACTGCGGCGCTAGACACAAAGCATAATTGCAAATATCTTTGAATCGTGTGTAGAAAAACATTCCGTACTTGCATTGTAAATTACTGGCCTTAATAAATGCCGAATGCATAATAACGGAAATTCGGGAACTAATACTGACTTTTTTCTTCCCGTAACGCCATAGCAACCTACATACATACATACATACATATGTACATATACACACATATGTAGTATGTGCCATTTCGAATGATTTCTCATTGTTCATCAAGTACGTATGTCTGTATTTGCGGCAGCACAATCGAATCAGGATCAAAAATCAAAAGTGAGTTAAATACGAGTATCTCAATGCCATTACATGCGTTGTTTTGCCACCGATTTCTGTGTGTAGATAGAGGTTAGAAATATGTTCGTTGCGAAGGCCCCCAATGGCGCTGGTGAAAGGAATTCAATGTTAATATCTAGGGAGGAAATAGTTCACCTGGGGCGCGAAGAGCACCCCACTCCTTGAAACTGTGTTTTCAATAAATAAACTACTATTACACTCTGCTCTCGTATGTTCATACGGTAGTTATGCAATGCGGAAAATAATGGAAAAATCATATTAGTTCATTCCGTAAGGACTTTTAGTTGAGTTACTTTTTGAGTACATTGCAGACTGTGAGTAGCTGACAAAAAATGTTACACAGCACTGCAAGGACTCTTATACTCACCCCTAGAAATAAAAGAATGCCCTTAAAAAATTGTTGATTATAGGTTACGCCGCTTGTATTCTGTAACGAATTACGCTGCTTATACATAAATGACAAAGAGTTATTACATAGAATAAAATGTCCGTTAAACTATACTATTGCTGAGCAAATATTGATAGGATATTGCAATACTACTTGATTTGTACTTGACTTTGTCACCTCTTATCTTCATATGACGTTGAGAGAGTGCCAACGAATGTAGTTTGTACTACATATGTACATACGTACAGTTACATATTATGTACAATTATTCAAAAGTTTATTTTAAACAAAACTCATGTAATACTTCTTCTCTAATTTCTTTACATTCAGTTGCTGATCGAAGAGCATTTAGTTTAAATTGTTAATAAAGTTAAATTGTCGAGAATTGGATTCCCAATATTGGATAAACACACAATTCTGAGGGCACCGCTCAGCCCTTAGTTGAAAATTCTATCTATCACCAAGCATCTCAGCCTGAAATATTTTAAAATGTAAGAACACAGTCTTGTCACTTGTCATTGGCTCTGTGAAATTATGTATGGGTTGGACTAAATCGCAGCGCCATTACTTACTTAGGTGATGCTACAGTTCGGTGTGAAACTGGGCCTCAACGAACTAGCCTCTCCAGTTAACCTTGTCTTTAGCTAACTGCCTCCAGTTGCGCACGCCAAGTTGGTTGAGGTCCCCTTCTACTTGTGCGTGCCACCTCAGTCGAGGTCTTCCGTTGTCCCTCCGGGTTAGATTCGAAGACTCTGCCGGAGTCCGGAGCGTCCATTCGCCCTACATGTCCTAGCTCAAAATCTCAAAATTTAAATCCGCAGTTCATTTACTTGGTCGATATCGTTTCACAGTTCATATGATTCGTGATTACATCTTCTCCTCCAAAGTCTGTCAATGCATACGGGACCGAATATCTTTCGAAGAATTTTTCGCTCAAAACGACTAAGGATATCTTCATCCACTTTCAATATAGTTCATGCTTCAGCCCCATAAAGCAGGACTGGGATATGTAGAGTCTTATATAGAGTTTGCTTAGTTGTTCTGGATAGGGCCTTATTACTCAATTGCCCTCTCAGCCCGAGAAACAGCGATTGGCAAGAGTTATTCTTCATTTGATTTCCGACGAGGTATCATTATCGGAGGTAATACGAGTAGCAGAGCCAAGATAGACAAAGTCCCTTACTACCTCGAAGTTATAGCTATCAACTGTGACGTTCTGTCGGTTTCGTCAGTTTTGGGTGTCCCTTCCTGTTGAAAGCAAATACTTAGTTTTGCCCTCGTTTACCGTTATATCGTCGGCGTCAATATCGTTGGCGTCAACATCGTCGGCGTTCGCAAGCAGTTGTAGAGAGTAATGAAACATTGTGGCCTTGGTGTTGCCTTGAGAGTTTCGTACACTTCTTTCAAGTATGATGTTGAAGAAGTCACATGACAGCCCGTCACCTTGTCTAAATCCTTTTTAAACATCAGATGCTTCGGTGAGATCGTTACCGACCTATCTCCATCGTCATCCTGTGTAGACGGAAGAGTTTGGCAAGGATGCCAAAACTAGACATGGCTCTGTATAGCTTGTCCCTATAAACACTGTCATAGGCGACCTTAAAATCGATGATGGGGTGGTATGTATCGATTTGAACTTTATGGGTTTTCTCCAGGATCTGCCGAAGTGTGAAATGTTGGTCTTTGTCGCCGAAAGTAGGTTTTCCAAATTCTCAGCACCGACTGTGACTCTACAACGAGTTTTCTTCATCTTTACAGGTTTTCGTATGGGTTCTGCTCACAAGGGATCTACATCTAGTTTTGTAACAGCTTGATGACTTTAGCATTCCTGATAATAGGAATCGTATCTTCTGAATCCCATTTAAATACATCTCCCTAAACTCCCAGAGAACAAATTCAAGATTCGGAATAAGACCCTGAGTGTACAGCGTGTTATCGGGACGAGCTGCCATTTGATTATTATTACTCATTTCCATGGCTGGCTCCCCTCTCATAACTGTATTTTTGTTACCCCGACGGGACAATAGTTCATATATAGTTGAAAAAAACTTTAGTATGAGGAACCGACTAAGACAAATCGATATCAGCTACCACTTGCCCAACGCTGACGTTTTCCTATCCGCCTCTTTAAATATTCCAAGAAACTCGAGCTCATCTAAGGCGTTCAGCTGCATACGTATAGGTTAACTCAGCAAACGTTCTTCGTTAGTTCTAATAGCTATCCAGCGAGCACCGAGTAAGAGTGATAATGCCTCACTTTGTCCACAGTAATATTTGCCGTCGCTTAAACATATTTAGATTTTTGGAATATCCCATAATTCCCCCTCAATTAGGTGAATATTGTATATGAATCTCAGTTTCTACAACAAAGACATATGCATAAGAAGTATTTAATTTGTAAATCAATTACAATTAATATTGTATTGGCTCCGTCTCATCTCGCCTAAAAGTCATCCTCAAACCTTACCATGGGAACTCGTAACCAAACTCCAAATTCCAAACCATTTGCCAGCGAACAACCCTGAATAGGAAAATCATTCCTGAAATATGTTTGTCTAAGGTACGTTACATAAATCAATGGATCGAGACTCCAAATGATTATTCATAATCGTTCAGCTGTCACATTTTAATAATTTTGTGGTGCGATTTGAGATCTGCCCCCAATGGCGCCTACGGCCGTATCTCATCAATAACCAACAATATTATCCTACACAGATGAAATAAAAAAAATAAATAAAAAAGAAAGAAGAAACCTGAAATCCTCATGAATCGACTGTTGGCATAAAGAACAGGGATTCCTCCGATGCCCAGGTATGAATAAGTGGTCTCTGCTTTCCTCTTCCTAATACTCCAAAAGAATCAGCGATGGAAACTGTTGGTGTTAAATGCATGTTTTTCTTTCAATTTGCTTTTTTTTTTTTTTTGCTTTTTTAACAAATTTTTGTGCTCATCACTTAGTTTGTGTGTCGGGTAGATATGTTTGGGCATTCGTGTAAGGACGATGAGAAATTAGGAAAATTAAAATATTTATTATTTTTAATTTCAACCGTGGAATAGGGCAATGCTAAAAAAAAGTATGTATTTGGATTGCGTGCGTGTTGGCAATTATTCAATTGTGTCTCCCTTTGATTGCTAACAGATTGGTTTCCTACACTTAATGCTACAACTAAGGTCTGGAAACGTTGGACTCTTAACTTGTCCATAAAACAATTCAAAAACTTCGAATGAACTACGCTGATAGAATTTTTTTGCTGTAGAAAAATTGTAACGAGCGAAGGTGAGGACTGATCTCAAATACTGTTTTCGAAGGCTTGCACCAATGCAATACAGGCAGGATAATATCAGGAAAAGTCTTCCGCGTTTTCCGGGATAATTCGTGAAGAACCCTTTATTTACCTTCTCAACTCTCAGCTCAATAGTTATTATTTTTAAGAGAAGGTCGGTTGCACTGCGTCATTACTGAAGAGGCTTGTTTTTTTATTATTATTCTAACTGACGGCTTGTGCCATTTATTTTATATTTTTTTATTTGTAAAATGCTTACACATTAGGACATCAAAAATCTTATAAGATAGTAAGGCTTAGAATTTAATTCAAAATTTGAAACAAGCTACAGAATAACATGTTATAATTCAAAACACATTTTAAGACAAAAAAAGAGATATTTGTTGTATCATACATCTCCATTGCATGTTCAACAAAATTAAAAAAAAAAAAATTATTTATAACGGTTGGAGTTACTAAAGAAAAAGGACTTAAGTCCGGTCGGAATCGCAGTGTCACCTGGCATTCGAACATGCCGTGGCAAGGAATTCCACCAGCGGATAGGGTTAACGAAAAGTTGTCGCTCAGATACAAGACAAGAGCATCGAGGGTGTACGCGTTGTTGAGATCTTTTAGAGGCACTTAAGCGCAACTTGATAAAGGTAAGTTGGTTGATTTGTTTGAATGGCATTAGACTGCAAAATGAGAAATCTGTCACGAAGTAGGTGATAGGTCATGGACATTAAAAATAAATAGCTGGCGCGACAACTCGGAATGAGCCAAGACCTAGTGTTGTATTGTTTGCACGAATGGAAGGGACCTACAATTTATTGCCGACTCCGAACGGCGAAGTGAGAAGCTCTTTCATGACAGTTTATACTCCCGGAGGCTTGTCATACCCCGACGAGAGGTGGTGCCGCGAAAAATGTTTTGTGTTTTCCTGGCCGTGGCTTGAACTCACGCCGCTCGGTCAGCAGTCCAACGCACTAACCACTGAGCCACGGCGCCCACGTCATGGACATTGACGTCCCAAAAAAAAAAAAAACAGATAAAACGGCTTCCATTATGGACTTTGATACCCCTTACATCACGTTGTATCTTGAGAGGGAAGACTGACTAGGGATGAAATCGATATCTGAAAGTGATATCGCCATTTAGATTGATAATAAGGGCGCACTTAAAGCGCTAGAATCGAATGTCGTCAGATCTGCATTAGTCTTGAAATGTGGCGTAATGCTGAAGGCATTGCGCGCACAAAATCAAGTAAGACTTTGTTGGGTGCCGGGTCACTGCGACATTGAGGGAAACGAAAGGGCCGACGAACTGGCCAGGCTAGGTGGAGAGCCGCAACACATGGAGGGGGGAACCACCGTGGATCTTCCTTCCCGTGTAGCTAAAGCAGAGATCCTAAGAATAACTGTAAGTAAGGCAAATCAGAGATGGCCCAGCATAAGTGGACATAGGGTATCCAAGGCTCTATGGCCTGCTCCGGACGAAAGGAAAACAACAGATATTCTTAACTTAAGTAGGGCACAGCTAAATTTAGTCACTGGCATCCTGTCCAGCCACTGTCTTCTCAGGGCTGAGGGCATTACAAACATATTATGTGAATGTCAGTGAATCACCAGGAGACGCATGAAACTTCAACTAAAGGGTCTTCTATTAAGCGCTTACTATCTTTAAATTTAAATAAAGAAAAGTGTGTGTGAGATATCATCGAAATTTTTTATTCGTTTGAAAGGCCTATCGATGCCATTATGTATGGAATATAACATCGTTCAAATGTTCGCCGCGGCTTCTCTGGGTGGCGCGCATCCGAAATGTCCAATTTTCCATGACTCTTGCGCATAAATCAGGCTGAATTTGAACGATGGCATGGGTTATGCTGGCTTTGAGGGCCGCTGTGGTTTGTGGTTTATTCGCTTAGACGTGCGACTGCAGAAAACCCCACAAGAAAAAGTCTAACGGGGTCAAATCGCATCACCTCCACGTGAGATGACCATGCCTCGAATCGCTCGTGCAGAATTTCCAATGTGGCGTGAGCTGTGTGGCACGTAGCGTCGTCCTGTTGAAACCACATGTCGTTGGTGTCCATATCATCCAATTCAGGCCAAAAGAAGTTGGTAATCATCATTGACGGTGATGGCCTGGCCAACGTCAAAAAAATATGGGAAGATGACGCCCAGACCAAAATTCACATCAAACAGTGACTTTTCGGGATGCATTGGACGCTCTTGGATCTGCGATGTTTTCGGCAGATCTTGCGTTTCGTCGACGTACGAGTGTTGCTTGATCATTTAGATACTGAACCAGTGGACTCAAATTTATCCACCAAACTGCGAATAGTCCTCTCGGAAGGATGATAATGGCGACCGTAAAATGGGCGAAGCGCGCGAAACGTCGCTCGAACAGAACACCCATTTTGATAAAACAATTTTATTATTTGCCGTGTTGTTGAACGCTATGATAGAACGCTTTGATAGTTATAAAAACATGGTAAAATTCTGTAGGGAAATCGAATGTTGTCAGGAAATGTTTAACGTTTTGCCTTTTTGGTTTCACAGGGATCGCGATGGGCCCACTACGGCGCCTAGAGTCTTATGGAAGTGCTGGCTGCATAACCCTACTTTATCTAACCTAATCTAAGGGACATGCTATAAAGTGATTTCGAGAACGCTCGCAAAATGTCTTCTAGAATTATTCTAAAGTTTAGGCAGAAAATATTTCAAGTTGTCTTTTTCGACGCTACACCTACGACGCTGTTACCTTATTTCTCCTGGCTAGTTCGCTAAGCAAACCCGCATGGGAGACAAGCGCCTTGATGACTGTTTGACTATTTAAAATTATGACACAGAATTTGTATTTTTCATTATGATTGACTTGGACGCATGTATCCTATTTATTTATTTGCACGGTACATGTTTGGCTGCTGAGTATGTACTTATAGCCCCAGTAATGCAGAGCCATTTTAATTAGAGATCATTTGTCTTACATTGGCGATATGTCATACAGACAATATTAATAAAGTGAAGCGTAGGTCAAATTAAAATCTCCAAACGCAGTTTTCAAGTTGGCATTTCAATACAATTAATTGCCATTTTAAGAAAGCGGTAAGTTTTTTTATTCGAACAATTTCGAATTTAGATGTTAAGGAAGATGCTACACTATTGTGTTCGGCCAGTAAATCTCTTCGCCACTCATCGGGACCTTATGCAATATATATACAAAATTACCTACACATACTTATTATACTGAACTAAGTCTAAAAATCTCTCATAAGCGGACACCGACGGTTCCGAGAAAATTGTCCGCTTGTGATTAAATAACCAAAATTAAGACATTTTTCCCGTTCTTTTAATTTTATCCGGTTATGAGGGGTGTCCGCTTATGAGATGTTTCCGTAAGGAGAGAATACACTGTATTTAAGGTAAAACGGAGCTTTTGAGACTTATTTACATACATGCTACATAGACAAAACCGTCGACCCATTTGTAACTTTGGTAATCGCAACGACGTTGAAGACATCAGTTACTCTACAAAATTTTATTTGAATTACATTTACTTTACTACTCTTAAATCTCTCGTGGTCACTCTGGTTTTCGCAACACCACCTCCCGTCGGGGAATGACAAACTTTCGAGAGTATTACTTGACAGATGAAGAGGCCCTCGGCGTGCCATTACATACATGCAAATTGAAATTAAAGGCGGACGCAATCAGCAAAGCCAACCTAAAGTGATCCAATAACACCACCTGCCATAAGCGCTTCAAGAGATTAATTTCGCTAAGTAGTCGGCATCTCGGAGCTAATATAGGGTTCATTACATGACAATGCCTCATTGGCAGACAGGCCAGTCGCCCGAGCGTTCCTGCAAACGATTTCTGCAGAAGCTGCAGGAACGAGGAAGAGGAAGAGGAAATGTACCTGCCCCACGCTCTCTCGCAATAGACGCAACCATCTCGGTGCCTTCTTTTTTAACAATCTTGGCGATCAAGCACAACAAGATGTCGGAAACCTAGTTCGTTTTATTAAAAGCTCCCACTGGTTCCACAATTAGGAAAGAGAATTCATCATAAATCCTGAAGCCTCACAGTGGACCTACTGTTGGTCTAAGTCGGCTATGTCGACAGCCTCTCTAACCTAACCTAACCATTACTTGACATGAAAAAGCTTCTTAATTCGCCGTTCGAAGTCAGTAATAAAATGTAGGTGAGAAAAATTTAACACGCAGAGTAACTGTTGCGCCACCTACGTACTTATTCACCACACTTAATTTAACTAAATGAAATCCATAAAGGATGCCACGCCTTGAATTATCAAAATAGCTTAATTATCCTGTAACTCTGGCTAAGGTAGTATGTTCATCACATCAAATGGTTTTTGCTATCCTCTACAGTATATTACATGTTGTAGCTTTAAAGAGAATTGACATCTCGAAAGATGACAGATGGTTAACTTTTCTTCTCTCTTTGACACTGTATTGTATACTTTATAATGAATAACAATAATAATACTGTACATATTTTACATCTTTCCGTTATACATCACATTAACCCACAAACAAATGCGTTTCATGCAATTACACTTCATGAATGGAATGCTAAATCGACAAAAGTTCTATGAATGAAAGTTATTAATGTACTTTATTAGCCGACAAACAAATCACCCATTAGGTTTTTCTGCTCAATTCAACGATGGTATATTACAGCATTGTATCGCGAGGACAAGATAAGCTATACAATTACACCTCGGTCGGTGGTATACGGCGTGCCACAGAATATCGGAAATGGAACAGTAGGAATAACCTCAGGCAACCAGCAAATATGAACAATAACATTAAACTCCCGCAATGAGGCGCGTGCGTCTCAACAGTTCTTTGTGCTAAGTGTTAGCTAACGTCTGAGCCTTGAATTGATAATCTTGACGTTGTTTTATTCTGCCCATGCCGTCTGAGCCCTACTGGGAAATAAAACAGATGTAGCTGTTGCACAAGGTGTTAAATTTTATTTGTAAAAAAAAAAAACTCCTCACCGGAAGTGTGCTGTGGGTTATGTGGAAGTGGCATTCAAATCACTGCGAACTATTGGGTGTCTTCTTGGTTTTATGGATTTCAATAAGAGTACATCTGACGTCGACTGTACAAAGGAGTTTGTTTTTGGTTCTTCGAAGCGTGCTAGCCAATTACACTAGCTACAAGGGAAACAAAAGGAAATGCGGCACCCATTTCCATGCAGATAAATCTCTTTATTAGATGAAATGACATATTTATTACCCAGCGTGATAAACTCTGCAGTATCCGCACTCAATTCAACTCCCTTTCACTATTGATTCATCATCTTTGTACTGGATGCCTTGTGCAATATTGTTGCGATAATTGAACGCAATAGGGGGGTGTGTATAGTGTTGTCCTTAGAACGAGTGTTCCTGCATGCGCTTTCTGACGGGTTCAGATCATCCTAAACAGCGTAAAGGGGATACATTTTTTAAAAATCATGTAGAGCTTGCCAGGTCAACGAGGGTGTTGCTAAGGTGTTTGTAATTTCTTTGTTTACACCCTTTTTGCCATTTTTGATATATGCATTGTTCAAAGACGAAGGGTACGACTTTTCAAAACAAATTAAAAATTCATTAAAACTCGGATGATTATATTAACCAAGAGAAAAAGAAGCTGTTAAGCTGATCTGCTTACAAGGGTTTTGAAATGACAATGCTTTATTGTTCAAAAGGAAAGAAAAGCTCTCAAACCCTTCTTTGTTTTATCTAGGGTTATGATTAGAAACAACAAGGACTAACTGTTGACGACCATTCCAAATGAAATAAGGGCAATGACCCTCGGATCGGTACGAAGAATGGAAGGTCTCTTAATTAACTGCGGAGTCCTTAGACTAATATTACTGCCACCCATACGTGCAACGGGACAAGCTTTCGCGTATCGTACCAGTTTTAGAAAACAAACGTTTTTAAAGAAATCGCGAATATTTGAATTAAAAACAACTTTTTCTTTAATCAAATCGACTATAGAAAACAAAAAATTCAAGCAAATTAGTTCAGCAGGTTTTGAGATATTTTTGGCACCAGTTGAGAAATTCAATTTTGAGAAAAAATAAATTTCTTTAGTAAAACATATTCGCGTGATTAAGGCACCCGTCTTGGGACGTATCGGCGCACTAAAATGTTTAAAAATGTTCGACCCATAGTGTAACACCAAGAAAAAAAAAATCGACTGGGGAGCCAGTCCTATACTTCCTACCGCACACATAACGATCGAGTTGAATTAATATTATTTGTTTTATTTTTGTTTTTGCATAAAATAATTGGATAATCAATTTAATGTCAAAGAAAACATTTCTTCAATTTTCCCAGCAATTGTTCGATAAAGAGTTGTTGCGCGAACTCGAAAAGACATTTCTTAAATTTCCTCAGCATCCGCCAGACCGATTGTGCTCAAAATCTAATCAGCTCTAATTTTTACGCTGACAAATAAAACAAAAAAAAACCGCATGGTCCTACGTTGTTTCGTTCTCCAGATATCGTAGGCGGAAAATATTGTCACAGACGCACACACACACACACACTCACACCCACACACACACAGACATCATTTCGAAAACGAGTGCAAACGATTTCTAGTGTATAGTAATGTCAAGCCCTGTTCATATCTCGAAACATTTTGATCGGACCGATTACAATACTTCCCTTACCAAGGTGGGAAGTAAAAAGGTTGACATTGAACAGTCCCATACGACTGGGTTGCCATAAGAAATTTAAAGAAACTAGAAGTCGTAGACATAACACCCCGGGTATTGGATCCATAACTCCGGACAAACCACTATAACACATCCGATTACTCCCTAACTCAATCACGATCTACACTTCGTCTATGCGCATATTTCGCGTTATATCTATATACATACACAGATAGTTTTTCAGTAAACAATAATAAAATCGCAACTTCTTAAAAACCCCGAACATAACTTAAAAAAATGTCCCCGACGTCCCCGAATGCAGTTCTGAGGAGGACCAGTGTCCGGAGAAAAATGGACAGATGGCGAACCTACATACCACCGACCGAAAGAAGCTATGAAAAGTGTGATTATTACAGAAAATGGCAAAGAAACTAAAGCGGCAGCAACTTCAAGTTTGCACTGATGCCACAAAATTGCGTTAGCTTTAGCCCTTGCACTTTCTTTGAATATTTCTTTGGGCTATCCCCCAAAGTATGTGGATGTTGAAAATTTAGAGCCACCTTTGACATGAGTGAGAACGTATTTAAGCACTTAATTGCCACTTTTCTGGCCTTGAAAGGCAAGATAGATGTTGTCCTACAATTCAATCAGGACCCATTCCAATACCGGTTTTGTAACCACCTGTAAAAGTGACAGGGGGAGTGCCGAGCCCAGTAGTTGTTATTTCTGTTCTTATCCTTGGAGTTAGAGCTGTTCTCTTTTCGTATCTTAAAGTATTCTCTTGATGCAGGGCACACCCGATTCTATCGCTCCTCGTTAGTAAGCATTGCTTCAAGATATTGTCCATTATAACGATGTCTTTTTTATGTCTCCGCCATTCTTCTTAACATCTATGTACAGTACTAAAAGAAAATTTTCGTCTTCGTGTGAGGAATCACCATATTGACAAGCTAGACTCTCTACTTTCCCATCTTTTTTTAAATAAGCATGAAACAAGTATTTGCCCTCCTCTCTGACCGATCTGTAATGTTAATATAGTCTCTTAGTTCATCCTTACCTGATCTCTGTTCTCCTGTCGTTCCGTGTTTGGCGTGTTTTTTCTCTGCTGTTAGTAATTTGAAGTCACTCTTGGCACTACGAGAACGGCAGGTTCCGATATCGTTTTAAAGGCATTCACTTCACTAACTAATTTGCATGTCTGAGTGCCATGGCCAGTGTTGTCACTTTACCACAATTTTGAACGTTTTTCAAATCTACCACATGTACAACGCGACACAAAAATTCTACCACATTTTTCAATTATATCCTGCCCATATAGAATCAACCAATTCAACTCAGTTTCCTTGAAAAATATGTACACATGTACTTGTATGTTCCTCAGAATTAAAGAGTTGTGTAATGTTGTTCTTTAAATAAAATTAATTATATTGTTTTCCTGAATGAATTTGTGGATTAACATTTTTTGCTGGGCGGGGAGGAGGGTGCTATATCAATTTTATCGAATCTACCACCTTTTTTTTCAATCTACCACATTTTTTTGTCTAATCTACCACTTTTTTCAAAACCCAATGGCCCATATGGCTCCACGCAATAAGGCCCCAGGAAATAAGTCCCCAAACAGAAAACGAAATAAGGCCCCAAAAATGTGCATAAAGTACAACACAATAAAAATTGTCTAAATTTGGGGTGCAATTTAATTTTTTTGGGCCTTATTTCATTTTTTCAATTGGGCCTAATTTCATAATAAAATATAGCCTCATTTTTGGGGCCTAATTTCATTTTTATTCAAAAAACATTTTGGAACAGCATTTGTATAACAAACCGTGGAATATGTATGCGGGGGCATGCTACCCCCTGTAATCCCCTTGGTGGGGATCACTGTAGGATTTGGTGTAGGTGCAAAGTTGGGGCTTAATTTCATTTATTTTTGGGGCCTTATTTCATTTCATTTGGGACTTATTTCCATTTTAGAATTGGGGCATAATTTCATGATGAAAAATTACCCAATTTTGGGGCCTTAATTCATTTTTACTTATGGGGCCTTATTTCCTGGGACCTAATTTTGCGGAGCCGGTCCATATCGGCATCAGAAGTAATCATTGCTAATAGCAGCGCCTGTTTGCCATTAGTCTGCTCAACAGTGTGTGATCTTTGAGGCTCTGTCCAAAATGTGAGCTTGTCAAGCATTCTAATGTACTTCACTTCTTTCTTTATGAATACTTACTCAGAGTTATGTACCTTCGAGTTACACCATCTGTGGAATTCATCTTCTCTTCTCTTCTCTTGTTTTCCATATTTTCCGTTTCCGTCACCAGTGATCACGGTGTGAAGGTGTCTTCGATCATCTATAAATGGAAAACCTCATCTTAAAAAAATGTTCCATAAATCTGGTGTCACGATTGAGCTACTCCTGATGTGAGTTACTTTTAACGAGATTCCTTGATGGTGTCGTTAATCAGTTCTACTTCTTTGATGTAGTCTTTCGTAGAAACTGTGGTATTCTAAAGGGGTTTTTCATACCGTTTCAAATGTCCCACCACCTTTTCCAGCTAAAAGTTTTTTTTACATCTAGAATTGGTAACACAACGATCCTTTTTGAGTTTTATGTACTTACTTTGCTCAGCCCTCTGAAATGGATCTGATAAAAGAAACCTCACATTCCATTCGAAACTAAGCATTGGACCACCGAATTCGATCGAGCCAGCTATTTATTTTTTTATTTTTAAATTCAGCGATGCCGAGTACCCCAACTTCTACCGAAAAAAAAAACTTTTTTTTAGAAATATTGGGGAAGTGTTTACTTCTTAGGCAATCTAAGGTCATTTGAAGGTATCCCTTACAATTTCGCAACTACTTCAATGTTTCTTGCACATTAAACATATTCGAATATTGATACGCCTGTGTGACACTAACAGACTCGGCTACCTTTGATCTTAATACGGCGCTTACTTTTCCCATTCATATAGAGTTATAAACAATGGAATTGCAGGAACTAAGAACACAATAATCTTAGGACTCAAAGAAAGCTTGCAGTGATCACCGTATGAGCAAAGCATAATAATACAAACATTCAACAACTTCAACAAAGTGACAAGCAATGTTCGTTGCGTTGCTACCCTATTCACAGTATCAAAACCCCTAAAATATAAAATGAACAATAAAAGACCACAAAAACAATTCACGCATTGTTTTATGGCAAATTTCACAGCGATTAATTCCATTGTTCGGCAAAGAAACATCAACCTTGTTCATTTAGTGTTTTGGAACGGCCAACTGACTCTTATCCATTCAAGAGACTTGTTCTCTTTCAGACTTCGAATGAATAAGCATAATGCGCTTTTGTTTATAGGCAGACTGCATTGCTTAACAATCCATCCATCCTCTGCCTTTCATTAGGCATAACCGATTAAATATCCACAAAGACCCCCAGTGTTGAACTGAACTCGAATGAAAATGCGCACAACTAAATCACGAATCAAGCGCGAGAACTGACAAATGTCAAAGTGTCCCGTCAGAAGTACATATACGCACCCCAACGTCAGCAGTCAATGAACAAGAACTAAGGGTATGAGCAACCCATAGAAACAACAAACATCTGAATGTGATATTTGAAGAAACAACACTAGTAGGGAAATATGTAGGTACAACCTCTTTTTCAGTGGCAGACCGCATGGGTGGCTCAAAAGCGCTGTCCATAGGAGGCCTGTGAAGCAGTCAGCACCAGAACTCATCGTGACATAATTGTATAATAACTACACCAACGACTGCTACAACATTTCGTCAACCCATAGTATTAAAAAATTATAAAAAGCCTTTAGAGTAGAGAACAGCGAAAACCACACTCCACATCAACATGTGCCCGAAAAAAAGCGACCACACCACGATAACGATGAATACCGAAGAGGGAATGTCACTAGGTCGTGCATTGATGACTTTGAACGCAAGCTGAAATAAAACTATAAGGCTCCGCTGGATACCTTGTTAGCCCTCCTATTGTGGCACCTCAGCACGCGCTCGTATTTACCAGTCGCGATCTTCAAAATTGCACAGGATACGCATTCATTATTTGAATTGTGCATAGAACCGGGAACGGTGTTTTATTTCAATCATTAACTCTCTGTTTTATTATCAGGAAGTTGTTCCGTTGAATTCTGCAGTACATATCCCAGGCCGCAGCTTCAAGTTATAATTTAATAATATTTGACTCGTGCTGTGTTCGCGGCTTAAGTCCTAAGTCAACCCAATTGTTCCTTTCGACAACGGGATGCGGTTACACATTTGACGGTTCTATTTGTCATAAATAACGCGAATGTCAGTATGAACATGAGTGGTTTAGTGTGTTTAGCAGTTCTCAAGACGCTCGCTCAAGGACCGCAAAAAAAGAGATGTTCAATTTACAAGAAATCCTAGGGATTGCAGGTGTTTAATACAAACAATTTTCATGATATTTTATTTTTCTTGACATCGATAGTAGAATTATTCTTACGAAAGCAGAACAATCACAGAGGAGCATTGTGCCATTAATTTCAAGATAAGACGAATACATGTGGTCAACGACGTATCCCCACTTGTTCGTCCTGTGATTAATCCAATCACAAATTATCAGTCCTAAATCTTTAAGAAGGATTTTTGCAGTATGTACTCCTTTCAGGTCTTTTGCAAAACCCTTCATAACCCCTTTGGACCAACCATAAGATCTATTATTACATGGGACGAATACATTTCCAATATCGCGGAACTAGCATCAACGAAGTTCAGGTATCTATTTGGAACGAAGAAATACTTTACATCATCGCATCTACTTCTATTTTACAAAGCTACAAGTTAAACCGGCTTTACAGATGATTCTTCTTTAAAATAAAATCTCTAGTCACTGAATCACAGGAGCAGACGTATGCTTTTATTATAGACTAGCTGATATCCGCGACTACGTCCGCGTGGAAAGACGTCGCATTATACCTTATATCCTTCCCCGGGTTTCAAGCCATTGATGAGAACGTATAGACTTTCAATTTCACCTATAAATTGTTTAAGGCGTCCCTGTAAACAACCTTCCTCGGAGATGGCGAGGCTATCTGAGCGCGCTATGGGAGAAACAGTCACTCTTCAGATTCACATTGTCCACTTTCAAGCTCTATGCCTTTACCTTATTGATGTTCATGATGTATCAAATCTCCGCCGAAAATATGCCATTGCATAAAGGAGGCTTTACAGGTCCAACTGGTGGATTGAAAGTTTCAAGAACTTTACAGCATCCTCGACTTTCATTACCGAGTTTAGAGATCATAAGTCACATGCTCAGTTGGCACCTTCTCCAGCAGAAAGTTGGTGATGCTGTTGGCTGAGTCGTTTGTTGGAGTGAGAAGGGCTCTTTCCCTCAGCCATGAAACGCGTCATGAATATTGAGATAAATTCTGTCAATCAAACTAATCTGATCTCCCATAACTTCACAAGGTTTACTCGGAATATTTATTCTTCCCTCCTCTTCCAAAGTAATAGAATAGTAATAGTTAGAAAACTCATCTGCCCTTAAGTCACGTTGAAGGTGGCCACGCACGATAACTCCCAAGGACACGACTTTGACATGAGACCATAAGACGGATGACTTGAGGCCTTAACTTCAGCTGCACTTATCTCCTGGCAACGTTTGTCTGAAGTCAAAAGCAAAAAGCACTGTAACTCCACCCATAAGTTGGTTGAGGCCCCAATGTCCTGGCTGCTTAGAGCACCAATATTTTTCTTTTGAGCCATGGTGCACTCATCCCACACGATAACTTTGGCTTCGCAACTATTCCCTTTTGCTTAGAAATGTTACAAAGCGCAGACGCAGAATGATTCAGTTTAAGACGTAACTTTAAGGCAGAGTGAGCCGTCTTGCCTTCTTCAATCAAGATATGCAGCTGCAATACCTGAGGAAGCCAAGGCGACGGCCGGCGGTATTCCTTCTAGCCTTAATTGTGGCTAACAGATTGATCAAGAGTTAAGAATGAACATTATACATACTTAGCTTAGCCGCTAATCACAAGTTTGCATTGCTCCTCACACGCGGCCCTCGGCACTCATTCTCTTTCACCTTCCAATCCCATCCTAACATCCCGTCCACATCCTCACTTGCTTTCAAAATTCAGATCCCAACTCTCCGATTCTTACCTCGTTACACTTTTGCAAAATGGGTAGGACTGTGACTTGTACAATATATATGCTAAGCTTCAAGTGCATCCGACTAAAAAAAAATGTTATACATATGGTACATACAAACTTTTACAAGTTTTACTTTTCACAAAATCCAGTCTTAGCGGATGACTACATCTTGTAAGGAACTTGTAGGTTTTATAATTCTGAAGATATCCTGATAAGTGAATCAGTGGTATATTGGATTTACATATGTATATAGAATAGACCAGGAGCATAGAAAAGGGAGGGATTTTGAGGGTTCAACCCCTCCTCCCTCCCCCCCACTGGTGGTAAAAAAAAATTAATAAACATTAGACTGCAGGGTGAGGTTCGAACTCCTGACCTCAACATTATCGTGCTTACGCGCTGTGCCATTCACACATGCAAGCGCTTTCAGGTTTTCAGATCTTAGCTGAGAAGGTCTTTTTTCACACAACGCACAGTGGGGCAGAAAGCACCAAAACCCCGTATTAAATCGAAAAATGAATTGGTGATAAGGAATCCGTTACTATTTGTTTTGTATAGTGAATATTCCCAGTAACACTAAACTGAATGAATAAAACCGTTTACTCAACGAAAACCTTCGTACCAAGTGCATTAGTCGCAGCCATTTAGCCAGTGATAACCGTGCGTGTTTCGCAGACTAATTTTTTCCTGCACTTAATGATTTTTTGTGTTCTTACTGTGGAAGATAACTTATTTTTTGAAATGGAGCCTTCTAGCTCAGGTATTTATTTATCTACAAATAATTATTATTTTGAAAACAAGTATTCACATTCCTAATAATGAGGTTACTCTTTGTATCAAATTGATATGAACTTCTTTTTGCACTTATTTTGAAAGGTAGAAATTAGTGGTATATTCAGCGAAATTCAGCAAGCAACTAATTTTTTTTCTATTCAGTGTCTATTGTGCTTTCTATAACTGTAAAAAAATTTTGCCTATTTTTGCCGTTTTAGAAATAAAAAAAAGATTTATAAGATGCTTTATTATTAAAAAAATCAAATTCGCATTACTTTTATGTATTAATTCAATATCTGTCTGTAGGAAAGTTGCCCAACAAGTTAAGTTTAACGCGCCTAGAGCTTTTCGAGATTCTTAAAAGCTCAGGAGGACAAGATATTGATGTTCAAATCCAATATTTGACTGAACATATAAAAAAACTGACGAATAATTTTGATAATACAAGTTTAGTGAATAAGTTGTGTAATTTTAAGTACAATTTCAAAACTCGATGGTTGAAGGCACGCAGAACTAAAGAATACTTCTTAAGGGACAACCAGATATGGCTTGATTCGTCAATTTCATTTTTCTGTGCTTCATCAGAGAAAAAACGTGGTCGTCCAAATACTTCCTTTGAAGACAGTTCTGAACGCAGGAAACAGAAAAAAACCAAAATATTGCGAGACTCAACGCCACTTGATGTATTGAGCTATGCCACCCAAATGAGTCTACGAGCAACAGGAAATACGGAAGCATCAAAAATGTTGAAATAAATTACATCTTCCAGGCCTGAAAAAGCTTGTACTTCAACAAAGCCATTTTCATCAAACAATAATGCTTTGACGGGTGAAGATGCTCTTGCAGTCTTGCATTGTGGAAGCCAATTTAACTCGACATCAATATCAGGTAATACGTATGAGTGCTCCTGAAAAATTTCCTTCACACAAAGTCGTTCAGAATGCAAAGAAAGAAGTATATCCTGAAGAAGATAATATAAAAATATCGGAAATCTCAGCAGAAGTTTCTTTGCAGGCTTTGCTTGATATCACTGTAAAGCGTTTACTTGCTTCCCAGATTGACGTATTTGAGTTATTTGAAGATGAAAATATCGACGAACTTAAATTATATTCAAAGTGGGGTTTCGATGGCAGTTCGGGTCATTGCTCCTATAAACAAGCTTTTCTTGGTTTTAAAGCCACAGATTTAGCTGTATTCATGACTTGCATTGTTTGTAATGTTACAGAAAAAAACAGATACAGATAAAATTAAAATCAAAAAGCAAAGCGAATGTTTTTCGGGAATTAGAAGAAATTTTTTTATTATTTTATTATTTTATTTTCCTTATATCTCCCTTTGTTGTTATTCGATTTTTGCACATAACAATTGTTATATAATCGTTGAACTATGGTGCAAATTTCATTGTAATCGGCCAGATATTTTATTTGATACGCACTTTGAGGGCTTCTTGCCCCACTGTGCAACGTACCTTCTAACTTATGTGCTGCGCAACCTTAGGCTTAAAACGTACTTAAGGTCATGGTTGATCGTCTAAGTAGCCTTGCTTCCCTAAGTATATGGGGTGATCCAACAAGAGGTGCAATTCTTTTAGTAAAAGTAAGACGTTGTGCATGGTCTGCTGGCTTCAATTCCCGTGTGTATAAGCATGTAGGCCACAATCTTAATGCAAAATTCGGTACAAAGTAGTTGCGGATAGGCCTAATTCCTGCGATCGTCTCGAAAAGGACACACCTGGGCTTGCAATCACACTCAGCTACGGCGGCCATATTTTAAGCGACGTTCAAATTTATCGATTTAATTCATTATAGCTGTGCGACAGGACATTTTTGAACTTTTGAATTAAGGGAAACATTGCATAGGGCAGCCTCTATGTCAGGAAATATGCCAAAAGTGTCGTTTCCCTTTTCTAGCCTGTTATTAATACTATACAAAAGGTAGTGAGAGGCAGTATTGCAGGCATCCCTGTATGGTGAACCACCTTCTATTAGAAATTTTGTAAAAAGATCGATCAATGATAAATTTTAGACTGCTTAGCGAACGGTGAGGCCTTAAAACTTTTTTACACGGATAAGGATCTTTCAGAGATTTTTGTTTAAAAATCCGCACCGGGTCTGGTCTGTGGCTTGTTTCCATACTCGTGTTCTAAATCTGACCAAGTTTAAACCTTACTCCTCGATTGTTCAGACCAAATTTTCTGCAAAGTAATATTTGACGATTTACCATATTCTTTTTTAATGAATTTCAAGAAATTGCTTTGATCGATCGCTTACGCTTTTTATTTCTATTTTCGATAGAATGAAAAGAATGCTCAAAAAATGTAATTACCCACAACAGATTCATAAATTGAGTTCCACTACAACAATAGATCGTAATGGAAGAATCTCCGTCCATTGTATCACATCTGTGGTTATTCATTTATTGCTAGCTTAAAGCAAACCAATCCTTTTGTAACTAGCCGTAGTCATTAATAATAACCTACATACATAAGTATTTATGTATCGTACACACCTGCTGACGAAATTGTAATTTCAAACATAGAACTAAGCCCGACACTTAGAGCGCTCTTTGTATTAATTTAGAAACTATTAGCGGACCTCATATCGTGCGAATCTATTGAAAATGCCACGCAGCATTATCCGAGGAAAGTAATTATCTGTAAAGAGGGCCACACTCGAATTTTCAAGAGGCAGGCATATATTCCCTCAAAAGATTTTTTTTTCTTTTGTTAACCAAACGCATGCTCAGATCCGAGTTCGTGAAGTGATTTACAAAATGTTGATACACTTTGTATGTATGTAAGTATACATATGTACATATATTCTTTTCGATAGCATTTTTATTTGATTTTGTTTTGCAATACAATTTACATTTGTTGTAAGTTTTCTTCTGCAGGGTGTAAATATTATAACGGCTAACAATTCAAATTTCCCTCTTACGCAGAATGGACCACGATCTAGAGAGCAGCATATATAGATATCTTAGTATCAATGAAAACAAAACGGTAGATCTGTACTGGAGCAACACAACGCCTAAAACTGCTACGAGACTGAGAGAAAAATGACTGTGGAAGTGTGGACACCAAGTCCATACGGTCACGCATCGGCATCGTCTTGATCGGAGAATTTTGACAGATCAATAGAAACAGATCATATGACCCAGACTCAGACAGATGACTGATGAACCCGCAAAGCCACCAATAAAAAGGAACTGGCCTTCTATACCGACGGTTCTAAGATGGACATAGGCACGGAAGCGGGAGTTTACTGCAAATGCCTACGAGTAAACCGCTCCTTTAGAATAAATGACGACTGCAGTGTCTTTCAAGTCGAAATTACGGCCATAATCGAGGCTTCAAAAACTATCCGTGAGAAGGATATCAATGGAAAGGCAATTACTATCTATTTTGACAGTCAGGCTAAGGCTCTGGAGTCCACGATAACTAGATCGAGACTTGTAAGAATCTGCAAAAGATATCTATGATACATAAATGAGATATTGAGAGCCAATATGGTGACTCTATGCTGGGTACCAGAGCACATGGATACCCTAGATAAAGAAAGGGAAGATGAACATGCCCGGAAGGGAGCAGCGTTGTATTCCTCACAGGCCCTCCCCTTCACGAAGATTCCAATTAGTTCGCTAAAACTGTATATTGCCAATTTACGTAAGATCCAACTAGACACATTTGTAACGGAAAAGAACTTATGGACGACCTTTAGTAAGACGATATCTCTTTCTTTGGTAAAAGAGAAAGTCGACGCGAAGCACGGGTCGTCTCCAGCATCAACCCTGGGTACTGCGCCATTGGTATTCATGCGAAACGCCTCGGCAATAGTTGCAAGGGCTAGAAAGAAACTGAAGATGTGAATGTCCTCCCGTCACCGTCAGAAGAATGAATTGGCAGTTACTCCTTCACGGAACAAGACGACTTATGTAGATAACATTGAGCTGAAAGATCTCCTAAAAATCATATACTTCTCTGGGTACATTTTAAAATGGCCAAAGTGGATCCTATTGTTGTTCTACGTGAACGATGACTAACATCATAAGACACGCATTTAGGTAACCTAACCTAGCCAGAATGAAGCATTAAACCCGGACGTTGTGAGCCTACAATTCCGTCCACCTAATCTGAACGAAGTAAACTTAAGCTACACTGAACCAAAAAGGTACATAAAATCAAGGAAAAAATGCATAATATGAATGAAAAAATTCATTAAATTAGAGCTAAACACCGAGTTCATACGGATTATGTATTTCGATTCATACGCGTATAAATCAATTCATACGGCTATGTATAGTTCATACAAAGTAAGAATCTGTACATAAAATTAATGTATGGCGTTCATAAATGTTTGTGAGTGTGTATTATAATTTTGATACAAAAACGGTTATGTGTACTATGTGTGAATATGGTTATTCTACATGTGTGCGTGCGTTTCTTTCTGTTACGTAAACCCCTATAGCGTATAAAAATTGTGCAGTCGTTTGAAACTCAGCTAGTGGTAGGTTTCATTGGCGTCCAAGGGTGGTGCCCAGGCTAAGCTGGGAACATTTGTGGTGTTTGTCATTGTTATAATTCGCAGGATTTTTTCGAATGTTTCCTCTTCAAGTCTCCACTCTACTGCCAGTGTTATTCCTTTCTAAGGTCGCCATCAGCTTTCACAGTTGATCGATTTTATTTATTTTAAGATATAAATGTTTTTCCGACATCAGGAGTTGAACCCAGACTTTCCGTGTGACAAGAGATGATGCTAACCACTGCACCATGGCCACCCCTTGCCCTGAGGAAGTAAAATTTCTTTATTCTACTTCATCATGATTTTACACAAAGTGAGTGTGAGTGTGTAGTTTTGACACAAAAAAGGATATGCGTACTATGTGTGAACATTGTTATTTTACATATGTGTGTGCGTTTCTTTCTGCTACGTAAAAATAGCCCTGCAACGTATAAAAATCGTCATCGACATTTGTATGAATAGTTCAAAGTTCATACGTTTTATGAAAAGTTCATTAAATTAATGATCAGCGGTTTATACCCAAAATCTCTCATACAAATATTTTAATGAATGGCTATTCATGAATTTTATGAACTGTCCATAAAATTTATGAATTTTTGTACAGGAAATTTATGAATTTTTTTCTTGAAAATCAATGAATTTTGGTTTATGAATGGCGTTCATTAAATTACTTTTTTCTGTGTAGGTTGATGTCCCAGCCGCCGCGCCGAGTTGATTACAGCAGAAAAAGAAAAGCATACCCGATTAAGTCAAGAATGAAAACTGCGCCAATAATGTAGGTATTAAGCTCAACATCGCTGTATTCTGGGGGTTAGCAATACTTTACCATCAGCCACATAATCTGTTTCATTAAAATGCCACAGGTAAAGAACCCTTCGTCTCAGGGAATCCAACGAAATTTCTATAGTAGAGGTGGATGTCTGATTTAACATTGCAAATATCGATAAGTGTGTCTCAGGCGAGTAGTTTTTAAATTCATCTTGAGGAGTTAAGGAAGTATCCTTACACTGCTCTAGTGTAGGGAAATAGAGCACTTTGATCGCGGCCTGGCTATAAGCAAATATTGCTATAAATTATTCTTCGTTGTGGAATTCAGAGTATCTTTTTTATTTAATTTCATTTTAATTCTGTAGTCAGTGATTGATGAGGCCAGAATCCTAGACAGCAAACCAAGAGCCTCATTGTGACAATTTGGTTGAGCTTACAAGAACAGTCTTATTGTACCACACGAAACGACGTATTTGATATGCCAGACCAAGGGCACAAAGTTAAGGAATGCGTTCAGTGCTTCGGCCGAAATTGACAATACGACACCGATCCTTGCAGTTAATTGAAATGTGGATATCCAAAAAACAATTTTAGGTTGCGTAGGAGGGGGCGCATCCTTTTCGTACCCCTTGAATACCTGCTGCCGCAGCTGGAAAGACACAAACGGGAAGAAAACCCTAGAACCCTCTGCAAGTGCATGGAATTTACCAAAACAAGACTCAATGCGCTAAGGAAAACCTTCCTCGACAACCTCAACGAATTTTCAGAGAAGGTTGGATTTCAGACCAACAGCCATGGTCCGTCGACACCCGTCCACCTGCATCTAATAAACCGGTGAGGAGAACTATGGTAACAAAACGATGCGGGCGGGCCTGATACAACCACTTAAACCAACCAACCAATCCTGCGTGCTGTATTTAATATCCAGTTAAGTTTGGAATCAATGCCAACGCCTAAGTGCATACGTTGCACTGCAGTGAAAGTGCTTAGTTGTTAAGACGTGGAAACATGAGAGTGGATTTATTTTTTGTGGGAAAGAGAATTAGTTCTGCTAGACTCGGATTAACGTTAAGTCCACAACTTGACATCGACGATCAGAAGCCATAGCATGAAAATGGCTCAGTTCCTAACAAAATCTCCTTTGCCAAACTTGGTAAAACATTTTTGAAGGCACCTTCTACTGAGAAAGAGGCTTATCCACATATATATGTACAATGTACATACGTACATTATGTACATATTTATACTGTTTGTAGTGAATAGATTTTTCAATCGTTTGCACGACCTCGTAAAGGGCTTTCTTCGTAAACTTTGCATTCAGGTAAGTGTATTCGAACTTTAAAAGTGGGAATCTATTGAGAGTGTTCCGGATACGCGTGTTAGGTTTATGTTATAGGGGTTTAACCACACACTATGAAATCCTTTGTTAATTCATGACCTCACTTGGCGACTTTTGAAATAAATACTACTCGAACTTGTATAGTCGAGACTCAAGAAACTCTAGAGTCCAGACTCGTCAAATCATCAATCAGTGAAATAAATCCAATACAATTCCAATTAACTCTATTGGGTTCCTGGACACAGTTGACTAAAATGCTGCGACCAAGCCATTGAACTGGCAAAGCGATGATTAAAATTTTAGCCGCAGTATTGAAATTTTACATTATAAGATAGTAAAGAACTTATGAGCATCACCAGTTATGTATTTGAATCTGAGTGATGTGATCTGATGGATGTGAATTTTAGCTAGCCCTCAAGGCCACTTTGGTGCGATTTTGGCGGTGGACAAGGTGTAACTTTGAAATATATTTGTCAAGTCTGATACATGGAAATTAAATTCGATTTAGTCCAAGGAATAGCTAGACTTACTTGTTTCCTTCTTGGAATCCCTAAATGACTATCCAACATACCGATATAAGTAGCCATTGACTACTACATCCTATAATACCTCATTATTTTTAAAGCAAATCATTAATTCCAAACAACTCCCTCAACTTAGCCCATTAAGTCTTCACTTAAGTAATCAAATTAGCAATAATAGCACTTATACATTTTACGCCCATTGTTAAAAGAAAAACATCCACCCTCTGCGCTTAGTAATCAAAATCACTATTCATATTTCCAAGCAGACCAAATTATTTCCTGGCAACAAACAATCAGCACAATTTCACAAATTACGACCCAGAAAAATGAAATTTGTAAACAATTTCTGCATTCTGAATAGGATAAATTATGAATTCAATCAAACAGCGAAATTAGCCTTTCGTGTTGCAGTGAACTCGTATGTATCTAGCTCAAAGCATTTCACATTTCCTGATAAATATTAACTAAAATTTCTTACGTTGAGATTCACTATACATATGTAATTGTGCCACTCCCTGTGCTGAAGGTTAAATCTACCCAGAATAAGTATCTAAGACGAACCCCAACCAAACATTCGTCACCCGAAACTACTCCTGTGTATGAACATGCACGACATTAATCCTGGGTCTTCTAAATGGAATTCCTTGTGGGAGCCACTTGCTTCAGTGGCCAAAGACCAATGAGCCAATGGCAACAACAAAAAATGCTCATCATATCACAACATGATAACATGATAAAGCAGACATTACCAAACACACACTCAGTGGCGAATCCTTGAATATTGCACATAAAGATTTTGGTCAGACTCTCTTCTGGTAGCAGAACTGGCAGCCCATTATAATTCGGATGGCTGCCTGTACGCACGGGTAATTGCTTCCAAGGGATTTTATTAAATGCAGCAGCTCAACTAAAGGGGGAACTCACTACATCCATGGCAACCTCCAAAACTGCATGCAAACACTTCTTGAATACACACACGTACGAGCATATCAACATGGTAACGCTGTGCGGCAAGAAAGCACACGGAGAAATATGATGACATATCGCGTCATAGTTCAAACGGCAGGGAATCCTCTGATCAATTTTGTGCGCAGCATGTGCACGTATTCAGTATTTTGTGAAAGCTTTTTATTGACACGGAAATTTTGATATTGCTCTTGTTGTCGTTGTTCGCATATTCATTTTTATCGAGCAGTGTGGAGCATATTTCCCAAACAAATAAAAATTATCACCCGGAAAAAAATTTATCGTGCCCCAAAGAAGCCAATTTTTGAATTGTTTTTTTTTAAGCGTCTATAGTTGTTTTAAAGGGGACAAAGAAATAGTGTGCAGCGTTTATTTTGGGGTTATAATAGGGTTATCCTTCTAATTATTGTTATCCCAGGGATGCCGTACTGGGACATAACAAAGGAACAATTCGTCTATTATGTTTCTAAACTTAAAATTGGATTTTTAACCGCAAAATGCAGGTTGATTTTACAGGTTTGGTCTATTATTAACTTAAAACAAAAAAAAACAATCCTTCCCCCCAACTCCAAGCAAGATAAAGTTATTCCGTCACTCAGAATGGTTCGATTGCATCAGTCACACTTTCTACTAGGGGGAATGCGGCAATGCGCCGATAGGAGCATAAGTGGATCTTCGGCTTTTCGACAACGGCATCGACTTAGAATAGACACATGGAATGTTTCCCCGCTTACAGGAAAAGACCTTGAACTTGTTGGAGAGGCTGCTAAATCTCGACTAGATATCCATACATAGTTGGTATCTCCTTAACAAAGCAAAAAGGTTCTAAAACTGTGGACCTTACGGATGAGTAGAAACTCTTCATGTCAGGAGAAGCACCTTCAATGTCTGTTCAGGCGGGAGTGGGGATACTCACAAGTACCAGGCTAGCAAGCAGAGTATTCGAGTGGATACCATTGAGAGGTGAGTTGCGATCTTAAAGCTTAAGCTTGAAAGGTCAACTCTGATTTGGGTGCAGGTATATGTAGGCGCCGAATCTGAAGTCAGAGTATGCAGCTTTCGTGGATAAAGTAGATGCAGCCTTAGAACAGGTGGCAGATATGGATAATTATACCCTGATTGGTGACTTCAATGCTCACGTGGGTGTCGACGTAATGACGTGGGGAAGTGCGATTGGGAGGAACTTTTGCTGCGCAAATGGCATGTCCATTATGAATACCTTCGTTCCCCACAAAGAGTCTTCAGCATAAGTCGCTGATAAACTTCCATCGTATGTTAAAAGGATCGTTTTTGATGTTCGCGTTTTGAGAGGGGCTGAGCTGTCAACTGATCACCACTTCGAGTTGTGCAAATTGTATCTCAACGATAAAGTACCTGTCCTACCAAAGCGTGAACCAAGGCTGGTGGCACGTATACGGGGGGAAAGTATGCAGAACGATGTGATATGACAGGGAGGTATCCGAAAGGTTTAAACAAATTCCAACTGTTTCGACAAATGTAGAGGAACGATGGCAGTTGTTTTCAACAGCAGTCATTGAGACGAAGAAATCCTTCCAGGTGTGGATACACTTGGGGGACTCAGCTTCTCGCAACCGGTACATGGAGGCGCGAAGAACTTGCAAACTGGCTGTTAAAACAGCTAAGGAGCAGTCCTTGAAGGAGTTTGGCGAGAAATTGGACTGTGATCACAGATCTGCAAACAAGGTGTACTGGCAGACCATTCGCCGTCTCAGTGGAAGGAATTTTAATATCATCTAGCTTTCTGACGTCATCATCATTAATGAGTTATCCAAGTCCATTCTACAATGTTATGCCCTTGCGGTAGATTATTAGCTTTCGCAGTCGACTCAAATATTTCTTGATATCAGGAGTTGAACCCAGAACCCTCAGTGAGGCCAACCCCGGACTGCCTGCTATTGATATTTAAATTCTCAAGTGCTTAATTCTATTGAAAACCTCTTCTATTTACATTCACGAATGCTATCATAGTATGTATGTATGACAGGAAACAGGATTTTTCTAACTCTTCTGGCTTCGCTGTTTATCGCTTGAACCAAAAAAAAAAAAAATTCCCATTCCAAAAATTCGCAAGCGCCTTCTCGATTTTATTTTCGTAGTTTTTAAGTCCCAGTCCTGTACTTTTTGCTTTTATTTTTTTTGAAAAGCCATCGGCTAGTCTTCCTTTGAAAACTCAGCTAAATCACAACATTTCATTTAAGATTTCTCCTTATGGGGCATGACTGTAACCTTCTTCATCTAGAAGTTAATATCATTAAACGATTAAGGTGCTCTAATAGTTGTGCAATCCAAGGCCCTTTCTAGGTTTACTCCGTAAATGTCTCACTTATTCCTGTTGACGTTCAGGAAGGCCACTTTCAGCAGTACACACTAAGGAAGGTTCATTACCTTCATTGCATCCGATTAGATAAGTTTCTTTCGCTTACCTCAGGTTGTGTTTCTCGGACTCTTTGCCATTTTGATCACAAAACAGTAATTATGTATAATATATCTACAGCATTCAAGATGGCGTCGCACTACTCTTGGTTGGTTGGTTTTGTGGGTGTCCTTAAGACTTACTAAGACCACAAGCGGGTCCGTTGTACCCATAAAAAGCATACTCATGGAATTCAAACGCAGTAATAGGGTTGGTTAATCTGGAAATCACCCAGAAAGGGATAAAAATCTCAGGATTTTCTTAAAATCAGCTATATGAAGATCTTTCAGGCCATGGAAGAAGCTATTACCAACGGTACGCAGTGTTCTGGTGGCCAGTGCGGGACATTCACATAGCAGATGGTGGATGGATTTGTATTTCCCTTCGACTAAGTACGAAATTTTTGGAATTCTTCTTATCGAAGGCTGGCCATAGTGATCTGGCTACTGCACGTGTGTCCATGTGACACCACCGCATATTAACCCTGATCATGGTTTCCTCATCTATTTTCCCGTAAAGAGTGCTAATGGGTGTCTTTACGACCGGAAGTGTACATGCAGGATCTAGTTCTGCACCCCTCCTGGCAAGTTCGTCCACCCTCTTATTACCTTATACATCTTTGTGGCCCGATACTCAGCAGAGGGTCACCTTGTGGGTTTACATATCATTGAGAGTTTGTCTACACCCCTTTGCGAGCTTCGATTTTGTCGATGCTGACTGCAGAGACTTAATAGCCACCTGGCTGTTAACATAGATAGTAATAGTTTCTCTGACAATGTTGTCATTTTTGATTAGCTTTGCTTTGAATGTCAGTTATCTTGGCTTGAAAAACGCTGCATTCGTCCCCAATTAAAGAATTGGTTTACCCCTCTTTATTCACAGAAGATACCGGCACCAGTACCAGCGTCCATTTTGAATCTGTCACTGTAGAAAGCTAGCTCGTCTTCAGTGCATACTATACCATCATCACAGTCCTCTCTTCTGGGTAATTTGGTATCAAATCTGCTATCGAAGTCTGAGGTATGAATGATGTAGTCGGTGCCTATGTTTTCCTTCCTGGTAGTCCATTGGGTTAGAACGGAGGCATAACCATAAGTGCTAGTCGTCCAAAGACCTACTTTCCTTAGTCTGAGTGCTGTTTTTGCCGCTCTACTACTACACTACAGTGGATGTCCACTGGAACTAGGTTCAGTATTTTTTCATGTGCTGCTGTGGGTATTAATCTTATGGATCCTGTTATCCCTATGCAGCCTGCTCTTTGAATTTTGGTTACACTTCTAAGATGGCATTTCTTTTCAAGTGCCTTCCCCAAAAACAATCGAACTGTATGTTAGGATGGGTCTTACCATAGCAGTGTACAGCCAGTGTACCACTTTCGGCTTAAAGCTCCACCGGACATATTTTTACATGCGTAAGAGGCAATGTAAGCCTTTTTCATGCGGTCTTTGATATTGGCTTTCCAGTTCAATTTGGAATGTAAGATTACGCCGAAATATTTTGCCGACCTCTTAAGTGTCAGATCGATTCCGTCCATACGTGGATTCTTGAAAGGTGGAATCGATCTTCTTCTAGTGAAAATAAGAATCTCGGTTTTGGATGGGTTAACTCGCAGACCTTGCTTTTAGGAACATACCCTAGTTGGAGACACCAGCCGTAGATTGCACTTACGTATGTGTAAAACCGCGAACTTAGGAACCATTGAGTCGACGGATAAATGATGGATCTTTAATTACTTTTGTTTGTTTATTTACCCACTAAAAGACAAACGCTTTCGATGTGTTGTTGATTTGCCATGCAGAATTGAAGTTCTTCTTTAGTACGTATGTGTCAAGATACTTCTCCTGTTACCACACCATTTCTAAATTAAAACTCTCGATCAGCGTATAAATATGTATACAGACCGTGAAACTTAAGCTATAACCGCGTGGGACCGTAAAAACCGTGAACACGAACCCTAACGAGAAAACATACAAACATAGGTTGCACGCGTCCCAATAGACTTCCGTAGACTCTCAAAGCTTAACACTCGCCATGCATTCCGTTGGCCTACGCGTCATTCATTGAAAAAAGGGCTAACACTTCCAGATTTATGATAAAACTCGGGAAACAGACGAATGAATAAGTTATTAAGAAATATAGTGTGTTAACATTTCACTACGCTCTTACGTAGTTAGCATGCCCTTTAACATATAGGAAACGACCAGCTAATAAATAATAATAATGTTGATATGCATTTTTTTTATTAGTTTACGAGGCGCAGTAGGAACACTTTTAGGGCAGAAAGAGAAACTAAAAGAAGTGACAAATTATTTTCATGGTAATAAATTTAAATGTAAGTAAACATTGTGAGCGTTCCGCAGTTGGCCTGTTTATCATTGGCCATGACAACTTTTGTTTCTATTTCAAAAATTTCAGCTGGGGAAAAACCCACATGACGCCACTTTGTCAGCATTAAACTAACCCTCACGAACAAAGGACACAGTCAGCCTTAATTTATTTATTTTTTCGTGTAATTGATAGCCTAAAAGGGGTATGGCAAATGGCCCTAACCTAATTAATTATAAAACAAATTGAAGAAGGTTGCACATAATGTGTGATAGAATTAATCTATTTATAGAAAAGTCCAACTTGATGGACCTACAAATGACAAAAGGAGGACTGTTCATCTCCATAGTATTTAATTACAAGCGAATTTCATAAATGAGAGACAGCAATCAATGAATAGCAGGACGTCTCACTTAGCCGACGGATGTTAATGGTACTGGCAATGTCGGTACATTAACTACCTGATGCAGTTCTCTCTGATGAGGGCAATCCGATTAATATTTCATCCTGACCACAAATTGTGATTAAAAACAGTCAATGCGACCGCAATCTATTCCAAAGTATGGTCGGCTCATTATGGAATTTTGTGGCTGATAAATGTACAAATATTTTTGGTTGCAATTGCAATTGTGACTTAAATTGCATGTGGTCAGGCTATAGAATAAAAATTTCGCAATAACCGAGGATGTGATGAAAGCAATTAAAAAATGCACAAAGAGGGTAAATATGTTGGGTCTGGATTGTATTCAAATGATGTATTAAAAGTTAAATTAAATTGTAAGGATGGTACATTTTTGCTCAAAAGGTTTGGGAGCTCAACGGGTTCCCGACCCGTGAAGAGTATTTGTCTGAAACACCGCAGTTCTCCATCCTCTTCGATTCCGGACTTGTTGCTGCCAGTTTGTCAGGCCCACCATTCTGGCATCCGCGATGGTTTGGCCTTTATACCACCGGAGGTTCGATCTTCCTGGTCATCTTGAACCTTAGGGCTGCGATTCTCTTGACTCGAGCATTGCTTTCCATTCGCTCGATGTGTCCGAGCCAATGTAGTCGACGAGATTTTGCCTTCTGAACTGTATCCACATCTTGGTACGGTTCATTCGCCCTCCTTACAAATAGAACCAAAATTCCGACGAAGTATTTTTCTTTCAAAGGAGCCCAGTATCTTCTCTACTTTCCTGCCTGTCGTCCCGCACTCGGCGCTATACAGCGCGATTAGAGTCCTATAAGAGTTCTTTGTTTTTCGTGTCAGAAGCTTCCACCCCAACTGTTTTGCTAAACCGAAATAGCAGCGGTTTCCTAGGGTTATTCTTTGCTCCAAGGGTTTATTTTAAGACAAACTTGTTTCGCCTTTTCTTCAATCGCCGCAAACGCTTCTACGAAGGCTCGCTGAGAGCGTGAGATGATATCAACATCTATCTGCTCCAGCACGAGATTGAATAAATCGCAAGACAGCGCGTCGCCTTGCTGAAATGCGGTGCATGTCTGGAATAAATCCGAGGAGGTGTTGCTAAACTGGAAAGCACACAGCGTGTTTTCCAGTGTGACACGGCCTAGATGGATCAGTTTCCTCGGGATTCCCAATTCGGCCATCGCCTTGTAGAGCTTAAAGCGATGGATGCTGCCACACGCAGCATTAAATTCGATGGAGATGTGGTGTGTTTCAATCTGAAACCCGTTGGTCTTTTTCAAGATTAGCCTTAGTGTGAATATTTTTTCCATAGTTGATTTGCCGGACCGGAAGCCACACTGGTACAAGCTTTCGTCTAACCATACTTGGTCGATAATTTAGTACAAGCTCCTTACCAATACATCACATTTATATCCGATAACAAGATTTCGTTGAGGTAGGTCCTCTTCTTTCTAAACAGAGTTTTCTTTCCCTCCAATCTCCTGGCGCGATACCCGTCCTGCTCTGCTTTTTTTTAAGCTGCAGCGCTTGCCTATTTGTATGCCAGTACCGTCACCGCTTTCAGTTGCGCCCATCTGTTATCATACCATGGGTTTTTCTCGAGCATGACTGGTAGCCTAAAGTGGCTTCGGCTACTTACTTCATGATGGTACGGCACAGTCGTACCATCATTGGTCGCTCGCAACGTGCCGTAACTAGCTCACCAACTCTATGATAAAAGTGATGAGAAGGACATCGGCTGCTCCAAAAGAAGAAGAAAGAACATGAGAGGTACGCGACCGAAGATATGGACAGATTATATTCCAGGACCAATATTTGGAAGTTTGACCAAAAGGTAAAAACAAGAACAACGTGTCAGAGTAGTAAAGCTCGTACTGCAATCTGCAACAACTTTCTTGACTTTTCAGTAGCCTTACGTTGTGTCATGCTATATTATTAATGGGATATATTCGAAAAACGTACTTACAACTTTCACAACAAAAATGTCGATGAACACCTCATCCAATACAAAAAAAAAGAAACCCTTCAACTGCACCAACTACAGAAGAACCAGTATAATCAACTTCGCGTCCAAAATCTCATGTAACATATAATGTGAACTTGTGAAACCTAGCTGCACGGTTTCAGGCCAGAAAAGCCCACAATCGATAAAATTTGTTTCATAGCTAAAACTTTGAACTCAGATTGTTTCATCAAAATTATTTATTTAGATACACACATTATGAAAATGGCTAAGACAATCAATTTTGACAAAATGTTACGTGTTATGAATAAGTTTAACATAATACTGGCGCAGTAAAACACAACGCACGTTTTCACGTTTTAAATTCAGAAAATCGTTCACTCATAACATGTTGCTTTGATACATTTTTTCCCAGCGAGTGACGTACGTTCGTTCGTGTTTTGAGATGTCAACTGTCAACTGATCACTATAAATAAAGTACCTGTCTTTCCAAAGCGTAAACCAAAGCTGGTGACACGTATAGTACGGTGGGAGAGTTTGCAGAACGATGAGATACGAAAGAAGTTTGCACGGGAGGTCTGAGGGCCATTCAATCTCTATACACTAACTGTAAAACCTTTGTTCGGGTGAACGGCGTTAATCCGATTCTTTTCGCCGTGGGCGTTGGACTTCGCCAGAGATGCGTTTTGTCACCTCTCCTTTTTTAGTGAGTATAGATTGGATGTTACACCCCAGCCGTGGTGGCAAACGGTTCGAATTGGGAGACTTAAGGATAAGTCTTCTGCTTTTCGCTGCTGACTTGGTCATCCTTACGTGCACTCAGACCGAACTTCAGCGAGCACTAGATAGGTTCGTCGAAGCTAGGATGAAGGTAAACGTAAACGAATCAAAGTTTATGGTAATTTCCCGCATGCCTTTTCAATGCACTCTGCATGTTAGTAGAGTATCTTTGAAACAGGTGGAGAAGTTTAAGTATCACGGGGTCTTATTCAAAGTGATGAAAGGAACTGAAAGGGCTGAACTTGGCATCGGAGCTCAGCTATCGGCCTTTAATTCAGTGTTTGTTCCGACCCCCACCTATGGTCATGAAATTTGGGTAATGACCGAAACAATAAGGTCACGGAAATTAGATTTTCTTTGTTGCATTGAGGTCAAGTTAGGAACACTAGAATACGAGAGGCACTCAAAGTCGAGCCTTTGGGCACGTTATACGCATGCCCCCAACTCGAATTCCAAGACATACCATGGAATCCGAACCATAACGTAGGCGTCCTCTGGATAGGCTCAGGATGAGATGATTGGACCAAGTCCGAAATATTACCTGTACCTGTATGGGGATAGCCCCTGATGATTTTGAATCGATGGCGGAAGATCGAGAAATGTAGGGGATCCATTTAAGCACCCTAAGCCCGCATCTTCATATTGGATAAGCGGGTCATTGGAAAATGATGAAAAAATGATGATAAACATTTTAATTTCAATACTAAAACAAACAAAAATATTTCTTTTTGTGTTAACAAGTTAATAATATTGCATTGTCATCCAATTCTAAGCTATGTTTAAAATTTCAAGTCTCTAGCTCGTTAGGAAAAAAAAATTATTTATGTATGTATGATCTTTTACTACTATTGTATTTTCCTACCCTACTACTACTACTACTTTTCCTGCCCTTGCAACATTAAGAAGGAAAACTCTCGGGGAATACTTCTATAATGATCTAAACGATGTAGTCGAACTCGATATCCAAATGATAAGGAACTAAATGATAAGGAAATAAAAAATTGAAGTCTTAGCCAAGGTAAATGGTAACTAAAGATCAAAGGACGCGACGCAATCATAAATTTGTTAGGGAAAAGGGCGTGCCAAACACTTCGATTAGTACTGGGAGTAAACGACATAAACATTAGCAAATCGATTTTTGATGACTTAGGTTGCGCGAAAAATTTTGTCTATGATAGATTCCACATTGTGCAAGCTTACTACAAGAATGTGCATGGTACCTGCGGACATAAATAAAAATATTTTTAGGAGATATCACCCTCTGAGAATTTTGAAAGAGATCGCGACTGGAATACGAATATCCAAGAATTTTATATTGTTGGATGTCAACACGGGTTTCTGGCAAGTGAAGCTATCAAAGAATGTTGACAATGTCTACGCCGTGGGTTAGATATTCCTACACCCATCTTCCATTTGAACTCGCTTCTGCTCCCGAGATTTTTCAGGAGATAACGTCAACATATTTGAGGATGATGAAAATGTGGAAAAAAGTGTTTGCAAAAATGTCTGCTAGAGAATTGAAGCTTAACAAGGAAAAATATGTTATTGGCGTTAATCCAATAAAACTCCTTGGGTGGGTTTTCACATCGAATGGCATCCGAGAAGATGAGGATAAGATCGAGGCTATAACCAGGCATAAGAAACCAACGAATGTGTCCGAGCTACAACGGTTTTTAACAATGGTAATCTATATAAGTAAGTTTGTTTAAAACTTGTCTCAGATTACGCAGCCTTTACGAGGGCTAATAAAAAAGACGTTGCCTGGTAAAGTAGTTTGCTGTGCAGTGAAATTCTTGATGTTGACCATAGGCACAAGCGAAACGTGAGTCATAAAAAAATATGTTGATTTTAATCTCACTTGCAGCCTGCATGAACTTCTGATACCATACGATGATAAGGTCCGAATGCGCTGCGAATTCTTTCAGGTCGCTGACCGAGTTGTTAACCAGAAGCCAAGTTGAGGCTCTTATTTAACCTCAATAACGCTTTAGGTTCCACGTTCCAAGTATCCATTGGACATATCCTGTCCCATGTTAGATGAAATAGTCTTCTCTTTGCGGTCCTGGACACTCGCAGAGAACATTTTTAGCCGTCTCGTTTTGCTTTCCACAGAGTGGGCATATGTCTGTATCTGATAACCCCATCTTATGTTATCAAACATTTGAGAATCTCAATACCAGAACCGTAGTATACTACATTCAAACGTGATATGGGGATGATAGACATGTGGTATACAACGTTGTATTGCTATACCTTGGTATCAATACCAGCAGTCTGTCTCCCGCATTAAGCAGATGGTATCTTAGTGGACAATGCCCAACTAGGTAGCCCGTAAGTTCAAGCAGTTTCTTTGCTCTGTATTTGTTGGGATTGGTAAACTTTTTCGCTTGTCTCAGGCCTTTTTGTTGTGACCAATATTCAGCGAATCTATGAGCTTCCTAATGTTTTATTTTGGAGTGGATATAACTGGGTGGTAACCCAAAACACGGCTCAGGACGTTCTCGCCAGACATTCCGCCCGTTTATTACCTTCCGTCCAGGAATCCAGGCTACAGTAACCTTGTTTGCGGACGCAAGGTCTTCGAGAAGGTTAAAACCCTGTACCCTAAAGGCCATTAGTGCTGCTTGGCTAACTGAGAAGATAAAGATGCAGGTACCTGTTATTTTCCTCCGCAAGCACATTCCGTAAACCTCCGCTATTAAGATGTCTGACGAATATTCAAGTGTTGCTGTACTCTGAAATTTGCCGCCATTGGGCCCCGCTCCAGTATTGCCATTTTCCAGTTCGGAGTCATCTGTGCACCCGATTTGCGAATTTGGCAAGGTAATGGACCTTTACATTTACATTCGTGAAGGTCACTTATGACCACCTCCAACTTTCTAGAGAACCGAAATCTCCTGAACGTTATATCTGCGATTTTGAAAATTGGATCCCTTTGAATGTGTTCCAGGATCTCTTAGCATCCTCGTAGCTCCTTTCTGCACAATGAGGTGCAGTGGTGTAAAGCTAAGCATTGGTCCTATAGGTGCCTTCGGGCACGACAGGCGATGCAGTCGGTTTAGCTATTTTTGGTTTTTGCTTTAGAATGCTTTTTGGTTTGATGATGGCACTATATAGCCAGTAAATCCTCATGGGTTTCAGTCACCATGTTACTGTATAGGCATTGGCATATGAACATTGCCCTAGTCGCCTTATTGGTAACCTTGTTCAGGTGAGAATTCCATTTAAGCGTTTTGTCGAGGATTACTCCGAGATACTTTCCTTTCCCAGGTAGATTGATGCATATATGAAAGATTTGTCAAAAATAATAAATCTCCAACCGGTTATTAAAGAAGCTTTTTTAACCGCCACTGTATAATAGCATAACTTCATAAAACAATCAGGCTTTGAAGTAAATGAGGACCATCTGCAATTGTACATACCCTAGGACAAAACCTCACTGTTGACAACAGTAACTTCAAAGTGGTTAATGAGTTTACCTACTTCGGAGTAAACATAAACAAATGACACCCTAGTGGGAATCAATCAAGACTTACCCTAGGAAACCGTTGCAGCCTCGCTTTGGCAAAAGAATGAGAGGCTCGAAATTCCTAAGCATGCTCCCTTAAGCATTGATCCTTCCAGTTCTGCTATATGGTGCCGAGAGCTGGACAATAAGCAGAATATCAGAGCTAATAGATTCGATAGAAGAATCATTCGTCGAAGAGTCCAAAGGGCTAAAAAACGACGATATAATGGCTCGGCCATATCGAACGAATGGACAATAATGCCCTAGCCAATAGGATCGACAAGGGAGACTGCATCTTGGGAAGCTAAGAGAATTTACCGCAGGTTCATATTTGTTCAATTATTTATTTCTTTTACGGAAGACTCAATTTGATTCCGAATAATTTCTAACTTACTTACTTAAATGGCGCTCCAGTTCGTTCTACATGTACTAGCCATCTCAAACGTCCAATCCGCAGTTTTTTAACTAAGTCGATGTCGCTTTACAACTCGATAGTTCACGATTACATCTTCTCCTCCAAAGCCCATCAAGGCGTCAACGCGTACGGGACCGAATATCTTCTTTGGTTTTCTCCAGGATCTCCCGAAGTGTGAAAATGTTGTCAATCGTAGACTTTCCTGGCCTAAAACCGCACTTATAGGGGTCAATCAGCTTGTTGAAGGAAGGTTTCAGGCATTCACACGTATGGCAGATAAAACCTTGTACGCGATTTTAGAAGACTGATACGTCTGTGTTTGGCGCTTTTGAGGAGTCTTCTTTTTTTGTGGATCGGGCAACCGATGCACATAGGGGTATTTGCCTCGAAAAACCGCTCAAAAATATTTTTTTAATCCTAATGAAGTGATACTTGCCTGAAACAACTTTAAATGTGTTATTAAGCTTATTTAAGTCAAATTAAGGTATAACTAAAAAAAAGTATTTTTGATATATTTAGATTTTATTTTATTAATGTGAAAAATTAGTATGGAATGAAATATATGGCACTTTAAGTTATTCAGTGGAGTCTGTCCACTGTCCAGGATTCTTCTTCATCAATATATTTTTCACCGCAGCCTTGTTGGATTTATGTTTAGATGTTGCTATACACTAGAGCTCTTGATACCCGCATACCCGGGTAACTATACCGGTACACGGGTACCCGTATTTTCGGGTATTACCCAGGTACCAAAATATCGGGTACCCGTAAGCTTTTGGGTACCCGCTAAGTTTCGGGAATCCGTGTTATTTCTTATATTTCTCGTACATTAAGGTACATAGGTAGGTAGGAAGAGGGATGTGGTTCAACAGAACTCAATTAACACTAAAGTGTGCCTTTTTCTTACACGACTCGCGTGATCTGGTTGATGGTGTGTGTTATTGACGGTAAATGAGACAGCCGGGAGAGCCTCGCCTTCTCTCTTTGTTGTAAATATTAATCGCTAAAGATGTATTTTTCCAACTTTTATATTATTATGGAGTATTTGTGGCACTTGGGTACCCGTTACCCGATATTGTCGAGTACCCGCGAACTTGGGTATTACCCGCATTACGCGGGTACCCAGGTTGTTGTTGAGATTGGTATTACCCGGGTAAAATCAAGAGCCATACTATCCACACTTCGTTTTGATTTTGGCTATCATCGTTGAATGATTCGTTCTGCCTGACAGAGGGATGATGGTCTTCGTCGCCGTTATGCAGTTTGCAGAAGTATTACAGTTTTTCAAAATTCTCAACACCGCCAATCTGTGCTTACCTACTGTCCTGCCAAAGATGCCCTCCTTTCCTATTTTGGCATTAAAATAGCGCAGCACGATCTTAACGTCTTATTTAGGAAATTGCCCATATGTTTTGCCGAAGAGCTCGAAGAAGTATTCTTTGGTGACGTCGTCCTTGTGTTCTGTAGGGGCATAAGTGCATGTCAGGATGATGTTGGCGAATTTATTCTCATAATACGTTCCCTTATACGTTGGAAGCTTAGGACTTGTTGGCTAAGTCCGCCGCCGAATATGCACTGCTTCTGCTTTCTACTGCAATCTTCATAGCATATGTATGTCACACTTTTTCTTCCCTCTTTTTCCCGGCCGATCCACTTCCTGGATACCGGTAAAATCTACTTTATAGCAGTCCAGGACCTCTGCTATTTGTTCGGCTGCACTCTGCCTGTTAATGGTGCGAACATTCCACATGCAGAACCGAAAATCGTTGTTGGTTATTCCGTAATCACAACCCCCAACCTGGAGGGCCAGGTCCGTTGTTGCACCCCTCGGACAAGAGGTGTCGGCAATACCGATCCTCGGTCCGAGTAGCACAAATTATATGTTCAGCAAGTAGTCCGACCTAACTTTAACTGTAGACGCCACCGTTGATTCGCTCTCCCCCTCCCATGACTCGCCATGAAGAACGTTTCGCTCGTTGCGCTTCAATTATGAATTGTTTCTAGGTTGCCAATGGACAGCAATCACATGAAATGTTCTAGATATTTTGTTTATCTCCGCGCTCAAATTCTCCCAATTAGATTTTCTATAATTTCGATATTTCTAAAGACAGGGTTTGGTTTTTGTGGTTGGAAAAGTCACCCTTCACTTTTTGATTTCGATTGAATCTGTAGAGATTCGGATGGATTTGAGTTGGGCTGCTCATATCGAAACCATGAGAGCCTCCAGAGCCTCCAAAAACAAAAAAACTTTGTACATCTGATATTAATACGTACGTGCCTTCTACTCATCCTAAGCTATAAAGCCACACAAGGATATTTTTCGCATGAACACACTCGTTGTATTAATTTTTCACGCCTCAGTTGATACCCCTTCAGGCAAAGTGCTAAGTGGCCAACCCACAAATAGAAAACCAGAAAAAATTAATTCAAATAAAAAATGTTCACACACAAAAACGAAAGCATAAAAAAAAAAGATAAAAGCAACGAGCAGTTGCCCAAGTAAGCACGCCACTTTTGGGAACAGCCACCGCTGTAAACCGAAACTAAGAACATTGCGGACAATACATGTAGAACACCCACTGCGCTGAGTATCATCGTTCCACGCCCCATTCCGGCCTACGTAGATGCAACAGCCGCAGGCGTTGTCATTCCTCCATATGTCCATCCGCCAAACTATATGTTTACTACTAACGACGACAACGACAACAACCGTTAAGGAGCGCTACACTTACTTACATATGAGTGTAAGCCAGAAATACAGGTTGTGGCATTTTGTTACATTGCTTCGACTCGGGACGTAACCTCAAACACGAGGCAGACATCAGTTGCAAGGGTAGGTGGCCACTAAACTGTGGTAGTCCATTGTATATACACAGTGAGACGGCGGCCGAAAGTGAAGTGATGCTCTAAAGTGCGCAGACATGTGGCATGAAGTGTTGGGATTGGTGGACGTTTTCCTTTTCATTCTTCGCCTACCACTTGACGTTTTGATGGTAATTTAGGTAAACACGCCCAAAAACAGTTGTTGCGCAGCATAAAGTGGTCGGTGGGTTGTGAAATAGCGTAGAATAATTTGTGTGAACGTGCATTCGGCTGGTTTGCAGTGTAATATTTTAACGTAAATTAGTCAATAGAAAACATTAAATATAAATTTTAAACAATCCATTTACACTTGTGTTAATTTGGACGTACTCGTTATCTGTGAAGTCTCATCGAGTGTTTTTATGCTGATTTTCTAACAAATTCGTTTGTTTGTTTGGTTAAATAAACTAAAAACTGCAAAGCTATTTGGCTCGATTTTAGCGAGCATTTGGGTTCAGTGTTTTTTTTCCTACGTATTTAATGGATTAAGGGGTTAAGGCCCAACCATAATAGCATTAAGCTAGCAATAGAGTAGTGTCATCATCCAACGAAAATTCTGTTCGCGTGCTGTCAAAATCTTGGAGTAACTATTATATAATTGCATTGAGAGAACGATATGTCAAATCGTTTTGCCTCCTCAGTTGGATTGTTTTCTCGAATGAAATCGCTCTTTCCATTCGGAGCAAAAAGTGAACGAAATTTTGACGAAACTTCACGAGAACACGTGTGGCGGTATACGAGTTCTATGTATAAGCTTAGCCGCAGCGTTCAGAGTGACATCTATCAGATTCGCTTCTGTGCGATTATCCTAATTTTTTTATCAAATTTGATTATCCGAACCACCCGTGGTCCCAACCAGGCGCTACCTTATTTTTTAAGACGTAGGTTCGGTCTTCATTGTCATCTCAAACCTGGGAGCTACGATTCGAAGATCCTGTTGGCTGGAGCATTATTTTCCAATCGCTTGATGTGGCCAACCAGTGTTTGCAGATCATGTTTTGCCAAACTAAAGTAACAGCAGTTTCTTAGAG
The DNA here is from genome assembly GCA_917880715.2 of Matsumyia berberina. NCBI lineage: Eukaryota > Metazoa > Arthropoda > Insecta > Diptera > Syrphidae > Matsumyia > Matsumyia berberina. Next base: position 58,349,804 of record OU862872.1, on the reverse strand, counting down.
CAAGTCTTCGTCGTACGTAATCCCACTAGCGTGTTACTGGTGGAGTTCAAGTTTACCCCAAGTTACGTACATAAATCCCTTAATACTTTGAAGCTACTGTTGCCAACAGTAACGTTTTGTTTTAGGCGATGGACAGACATACAAAGATGTTTACAGGTGTTTATTGATTCTGCTTTTAAACTGCTAGAGATGAAATTCGTCCGAAAACATTTCTGCTGGAAGCGATATGAAAAGAACTTTAGTTGAAGGAAATTCGAACTGTTGCTAAGTGCGCATAAAGTCTAGTCGGACGTACGAGTAGTGCTTTTTCGGAGTCTTTTCATCTCCCAGACTCTACTTGTGTTTCCAGGCGGAGCTTCTCGCGATTCAGGAAGTTTGCCGATTGCTGAACAATCTCCAAACATCCAATCACAGCATCGCTATTTTTTCGGATAGCCAAGCTGCTATCAAAGCCATTGATGCGGTTAAAATATCCTCAAAACTGGTAGAACAATGCCGGCTTGAAATCAATCAATTAAGTAACCACTCCATAACTACACTCATTTGAGTCCCAGAGCACAGCAACCATGACGGCAATGAGCGTAGCGGCGAGCTGGCTAGGAGAGGATGAGCCCTTTCGAGAAAGACATGGCCTAATTACAATAAATCTAAGTCAAAAGCGCTACTTGGTAAATCTAGACCAGATATTGGCAGAATTGTTGCCATTATCATAGGCCACTGATATGTTGGAGACCATGCAGTCAAGCTTGGTATTCCTCTCTATTTCATTTCCTCTGCAGGTGTTCGGCCCTAGCGAGGACCAGACAGCGCACCATAGTCAACTCTTTCTTGTGGACCTCAGCGAGATAGCTGAGGAAAGGATCGGAGAACTGAACCTGTATCTAAACTCCACTGGCTGAATTTGACCACTTTATCCCAACACTGGGATCATGACGTTAGCTAGAACGACAAAAATCTAGAAAGAAAAAACTCCCGAAAATCGCTGTTTTAAATCTCGAAAACAAAAATCTCGAATGGACGAAATCTAGAATGAACAAAAATCTCGAAAGACCTTATCTAGAAAAAAAATCTCGAAAAGAAATTTCCTTTCGAGATTTTTAATCTCTGTGAAAATAATTAAAACCCACCGGAATCCATGCAAAGTATAAATAAAAAAAAACTTTGCATATGCCCAACTTCGCACCTACCCCAAATCCTACAGTGATTCCAGGCAGGGGGGTTGCAGGGGGGCAGCATGCCCCCCCATATACATTCCAAGGTTTGTTATACAAACGCTGTGAATTTTGGCATTCGAGATTTTTTTTTTCTAGATTTTTGCTGTTCGAATTTTTTTTTTCGAGATTTCGCTTTCGAGATTTTTTTTCTTCTAGATTTTTTTTTTCGAGATTTTGTTTTTCTAGATTTTTGTTTTCTATATTATATTTTTCTAGATATCGTGGTAAACCCCCCAACACTCACACATAAATAGGTTTGAACGAGTTTTGGTGGCAACAAAACGGGGCATCCCTTGCGCTAATTGGGTTCAGGAACTCCCACTCTACCTACCTACCTACCTAAAACCCTGTTGTGAAACAGGGTAGGCCACGGAGGCATCTTTGGAGTAAGTGAGGAGGACGGCGTCACGCTCGGAGTTGCATGGCTAGGGTCGTCGGAAGTGGCAGTTCGTGTGCCCTCACGAAGCACCCCGTGTTCAAATTCTTTTAGCTAGCTAATAACAAAAAAGTTTCTTAATACCCTAAATAGACCATGGACGGACATTAAAAGATAGGACAGTGAAGATTCGACAGAGAAGAAGAAAAGCTGCTTCAGCCCAGATGACCGATGCCGATACCTAGGAAAGAGTGCAGAAGAGCCTAAGCCTTAAGCTAAGACCGTAACCTAGACCTATTCTACTTAAAACTAATCAAACTATTACCTAACGCTATAAGTCCCCTCCTGTTGTCGCTCCCCGGTACCGGTTCGTCTCGTTTCAGAGACACGCCAGATGTCGTGGCGTTGTGGCAGCCCTTCCAAGCTTTACTATCTCCATTGGCCGATTCCTTGGGAGATAGCCCCTTGACTTGATCCAATCACCAACATGTCACGTCACATAGTGAAGTTCGTCAGTTTTCAGGTCATGTCAGGGTCGACGGTAGTATTCTCGTCCCGTCATGACGCATCAGAAGGACGGCCTTGCCCTTCTTCCACATCAAAATAACTAATTAAAAACACATCATCCTTCAAGCACAACACGATAAATTCTGTTCATAAGAAATTTACACACTTCATTCAAAAAAATTTAATGAGCTTACCTAACCTAGCCGCTGCTCTAAAACGTAAAAAATAAATAAAAAATTGCGAAAACAAAAATGGTAAAAGACAAACGGGAAACAAGGAACGAACCCACCCTCTTCGTCCTGCCGGCAGCACTGATGAGAATCCTATCCAAGAGTTAAAGCCCTTATTACTGCATAACTGCGGCGCGCAGCTTTAAGGACAGAGCACTTTGCAACAATCACAAAACTTAAACAAGAAATTCCAGAAGAAATCTAAAATATACATAGGGTTTTTCAATAAGGACATAACAATTCTGTATTTAAATAAAACATAGAAAACACAGGTGTAGTACACATATTAAATTTAAGTATAGAATTCGGTCTTGTCCATATGACAACCGCGAGCACGTTTGCAGCAATCGATTCTTTGGAGTCACTTTTCCACCACTCTTCCACATGGAGGTTCCCAATTCCTGTGAACGGCGTAGAATCGACTGATTTGACTCATTTTGAACTGAAGCACTTACATACGGTTGCGATATTTTCGGTACCTCGACCGGTGCGTTGTCTTACCGGCAGAAGGAACATTCAATAGTGACTATGTCCATTCGCTCTTAAATTTGTGACCACCGACTCAGAATTTCGGTAGTAATTTTCAATAATTTCCAAACTTTGCTCGCTTGATCATAAAAGAAGTTTAAGGGTGCCTTTGTATTAAAATTCAGAATTTTTATGTAGCTATTGAAAAACACTTTAATTCCTTAATTTATAATTAATCCATTTAGAGATTTTTTTTATCTTTTCACTTTGTGTCTATTCCCACTTTCTTTTCCTCCTCGTCCAGCGGAGCGCCTTTTCAGCGGTTGAACCGTTGGGTCCTACTGCTGCTGTCCGACTTAATGAAGATGGCTACCCGCGAGTATTCCACAAAGTTTATAATTTTTTCTAGTTTTTCTTTGTACATATCTTACCAGCAGTTCCTGATCTCATGTTTGAGTACCATGTAATGGGGGTTTGGGGGTTCAAACCCCCCCATTGATGATGAAAAAAAATTAATAAACCTTATGCTCCGGGTGAGGTTCGAATTTCTCATTGTTATAGGTAGCCTTTTGGAGCCATATTTAAGGAATAACTACATTGGCCATTTTTCAAAAAAGTACGAAAGATAAAAATTTCACACACATGCAAGCGCTTTCTGGTTTTAGCTGAAAAGTTCTGTTTTACACAATGTACCTCCTTACTTATGTGCTGCGCTTATAACTTGTGCAACCTACGTTGTTTTCTACATTGCGTCGCCTTAAAACCTACTTAAGGTCAACAGTGCATAAGGATCGTCTAACTAAGCTTGCTTCCCTAAATACATAGGGTCACCCACGTTATAAACATGTATGTATGTACATATGCCAATTTCTATATGCAAAATGCAGTACAAAGTGGCTGCGGATAAGCCCAATTCTTGTGATCGTCTCGAAATGGACACATCTGCGTTTTCAGTCACACTCCCTGCTACGGGGGCGATAATTTTCAGCTGACCTTGCCGGGCGAACACGAGTTGGAGTCTTCACATCACTTACAAAAAATGTTGATAGCTAGCCTCTCGCAAATTCTAAAGCTAAGATTAGTCAATTTAATGATGTGCGCAATATTTGCACATAAGTACGGATAAATGTCCGCAGATCGTCCACAAATTCGAGTTTACAGAAATGTCATTTGCAGGTCGATCACATGGTTTCCGGAGTAAGTCCCAAAGCTGCAAATTTTTGGGTAAGTGCAAATGTCCGCAAATGGATTGTACTTTTGATGAGAAATGGGCCATGGTAATTGCACCGAATGAATGACACAGGAAAACCAATCCGATCCAAGTGGCCGAGTGCACGGAGGATCAGGTGTGCGAAGCCGCTGTGTACGGTCGCTCATGGTCAAATCTCGCACAAGCAAAATATTTGTGTGCAGAACGATAACATACGAGAATAATTAGGATTTTGTATTTCGATATTAAACAAATTTTTTTTTTTTTCAAATTTGTTTATTTTGTTCGTATGTATTAAGAAAATTTTAAAATAAAATTTCAGAAAATGTAATTAGGTAAGACTGTAGGGCCTCGTAAAATTGGTACAATATATTGTACGTTGTGTTGGAAATGACTAAAAATAGGGGGAAAATATTGTATTTGTAAAGCACTGAAATGTAATGTTCTTTTTTAATCTCTTAGTTTAAAACTTCAATTTTCCATGTTAGGTTTAACCTGATGATTGTCTTTTTCTGTTTTCTTCATATTTGAATTCTTCAAACAAAAAGAACGCTTTTCAAGAGAAAAATATGGCTGATAAACTAGCCAGCCAAGGATCGGCCCTTGACTGTTTTTTTTTTGCAAGGAAAGTTCTCATCTCACTGGGATCTGTAAAATCACTTTACACTAATTTTTAGTAGCCAAACACAAATTAGGTTAGCCTGCGGCATTTCCAAAAATACTTAACCAACCAACCACATGAAAACAAACGATATCCTTGGTAGAATAGGAAACCCATGCAGCCAAACTCGGCATGACTTTTTACAAGCACTGTCGCAGCTGCAAAGACATAAACTGGAAGAGCCTACCACTTGCTAAAGCAATACATCGTACGTTGAGCAAACTCTTCCTCGATAACCTCGGGAAGAAAATCCGAACGTACTACTATTCCTAAATTCCACTTGTTAGCTATAAGACCAACAGCTATCGATATTTACCTACACTCACCCAACAAACCGGTAACGAGACCTATGGGAAGAAAACGGGGCATTTCAGCACTATTTGAGTACCGGGCGGGTATTTCTGTCTAATATATACTAACTAAGAGAAAGAGTCATTCATTATCATATTTCAATGGCCTCCTTATCCACTATGAGGGCCGAGGGTTTAGGGTTCTTTAGTGGAGTCTCCACAACTTCCGATCTTCCGCCGTCGACTCTAAATCATCAGGGAGTATACCCATACGGGTGGTCCAGCCATCTTATCCTGGGCCTACCCAGGGGACACCTACCCGATGGCACGGATTCCATGGCACGTCTTGGAAGCCGAGTTGAGGGCATGCATTTAACGTGCCCAAACCATCGAAGTATGAACCTCTCCGTTCGTAAAAGTAGCTGTGCGACATTGAGTACCTGGCGTATTCTGATGTTTCTAGCCCGATCTCGGCGAGTCACTGCAGCAATACAACGAATAAATTTAATTTTGGAAGCTTGTATCCGCCATCTTATCTTTTCAGTCGTTACCCAAACATAATAACCATAGCTGAGGATCGGAACAAACACTGACTTAAATCCCGATAGCTTAGTTCCGATGACAAGTTCGGTCCTCCTGATAAAAGGTTGACCAAGCAGTCTCAAAATTGCTCCAGCCTGACCAATCTTACAGGAAAACTCAGTATTGCACCTTCCATCACTCGTGAAGAAGTCCCCGAGGTACTTAAACTCCACCTGTTTCAATGGAACTCCATTGAACAGGCAGGCATTCGGGAAATTACCATGCTCTTTCTATTCTATAAATCAACCATGTCCTGGTCAGCCAGACTCATTGTAATTTTATTTATTTATTAAACTATGCGAATACTCAAGTATATTAAAGGATTTTTCAATAGGGACGCTACAAAAGTAGAGCGACAGGGACAGCAAACGACGCCATATTTTTCTTGCGGTTTTTTGACATTTCTCTTCAGTAAGGTTTGCCATTTCATGATGGAAAGATATACGAGCCAACAACGAGTCGAAATTATTAAAATTTACTACCGAAATTCGGAGTCAGTGGCCTCAACGTTAAGAGCGCTACGTCCAATTTATGGTCGTCATAATTTCTGGCTGGATGGCTTCGTCAATAAACAAAATATGCGGTATTGATCAGGCAGCAATCCACACGTACTCCATGAGTCATCATTGCATCCCGAAAAAATTACGGTTTGGTGTGGTTTATGGCCCGGCGGCGTCATTGGGCCATACTTCTTCCGTGATGATCAAGACCGGCACGTTACTGTGAATGGGGATCGCTACCGTTCAATGATAACCGAATATTTTTGGCTCCAATTGGATGATATGGACTTGGAGGACATGCGGTTCCAACACGACGGCGCCACAAGCCACACAGCGAATGTCACAATCAATTTATTGGAAACCAAGTTTGGAGAACGTGTTATCTCACGAAATGGTCCAGTCGCTTGGCCGCCTCGGTCGTGCGATTTGACGCCGTTAGACTATTTCTTGTGGGGCTACGTCAAGTCTATGGTCTATGCCAACAAGCCAGCGACGATTGATGAACTTCGTACGAATATCGAACGTGAAATTGCAGCAGTATCGGCCGATTTATGCTTGAAAACCGTCGAAAATTGGGTTCAGCGAGTTCTGCAAGCGTGCCCGTGGTGGCCATGCAAAAGAAATCGAGTTCCATACATAATGGCATCGAACGTACTTTCACAGGAATAAAGAATTTCATTGATATCCAAAACCGTTTTTGTTTTATTTAAAAAAACTTTTGTAGGGCTCTTATTGAAAAACCCTGTATATCATCATATTTCATATAAACTAATGGACTTAAATATCATCATTTTTTAAAACACATACCGGAAATACATTGGTATGCAACAACCTTTCTTGTACTTTGTACAATATACTGCACAAAATCCATGAGATGGTTAAAAGTACAAAAAAAAAACAGTATGTCTAACAAGAAATTGGCTTTTAAAACAAATGCAAGTTAACAAATAAATTTTTAAATTTTTAAATTAAAAGATACTTTAATCACAAACTCCCGTCCTGGAACGAGTTTCATTACATCGGTAATGGAGCCAATTTTGTAATAAGACGCACAAGTATCCCAGTCGTGGCCCTGATAATTGCAACTCATATCTGTTCATCAGCACCAGCGTTGACTTCCTCAATTCTTCCTAAGAGCCAGTTTGAAGGTGGAAGATTTGGGTCTTTGATGACGCCCCCGTTCTTCACGGTCGAACTAGTGCGCTGCCACTTAGGCCGCTCATGCAGGCTTGTTAAGTTCTCGTTTCCAAAATCCGTATGTCATACTCTGCTGATGGTTCCAATGTGACAAGTAATTTGGCGGAGTATCCAAGTAATTAGCCTCTGAAACAGCTATGAATGGTTAAACTATAAGAAAATAAGCGGGTGTTAGTGGATCGACATCTGAATCAGGCATATAACATCTGAGTGAGTATAGTGTACAACTCTTCTTAGGTCAAGATTAAAGACCCAATTCCTCGTCGTAAGCGCAATTTCGCTGACTTGATGCTGCTGCTGGTGTGGCTGCTTTACTTGCAGCGATGGTTGTCGCTGCTTCTTTGGCGGCAGCTTCTCGAATTGTTGTTGCCGCTACTGGGCAGCTGCAGCTGTTCCTGTTGCTGTTGTTGTTCTATGAAGCGCTCGAACTCTGCCTGGCGCTCCTTCTTCCTCCTAGCTATTTGGTTGGCTTTAATAGCAAAGATTCGTTAATGCAACTCTTTGATGCTGCTGCAGAGAAGCTCCAACTCCTCTTCCTCACTAGATGCTACCAGCGAAGCGAAGGTATTGCCTAACATGGTATAGTGGCCTTCCCCATATTCGGAGAAGTAGTGGAAGTCTTCAATTACTTGCTTTTTTGCTGCTGCCGTTGACATATGTAGATGTGGTTGACTGCTCCTCTTCGCTCACTTCAGTAGGCAGCATTTCTGCTGAAGCTGATAGGGACGGACGCTTGACTAAGTTCGGGGTGGGCCTGAGTTTTCTCCGGCGCTTGACAGTACCTTTGGTCGCGTGCCATATGTACCAGCCACAACGGCTGTTGTTATTGTAATGTTGGCAACTTTCGGTACCGAGAGCGCAGACCGTTCACTCTTGTTCATCACGCGTTATGTGTCTTTATACATAACTTCACTTATTAGCTGCTGTAATGAAAAATTAAAAAAAAAAACACTTTTCCCTGCCACGATTTGACCCGTATCCGCCGCTTGACGGCCCACTGAGTTTGCCACTAGGCAAACTAGGCACTTAAAAACTACTATTTATTTTCGAACATGTAGTGACGCACTCGATTTTAAATCCACGAAGGTCTGTGAACGACTGGGCCCCTGTTATGCCTTTGCATTGGAGTGAGCATAGGCTTTAACAATTGATCCATTCTATTTATTTTTAAAAAATAAAGGTTTCAAGACATCAGGTGTTGAATCCGGACATTCAGCGTGGCAAGCAATGATTCTAGCAAGTAACAATACCACCCAGACATAGTTCTGTCGAAAGAGCTTATGTTTTAATTGTATCGTCAACAGTTGTCGTGAAGGCGCGATTTTCTGCTGAACAGTGTTAAATGCAGTTCCATAGGTTAGTCTTTCTCAGACAATGACAACGGATCCTTTGGCCTGACGACGCTGAAGACGCATCCTTCTTCTATCTTGCAGATCCTTGGGAAACAATAAAAAGCTTTCAAAAGTTTTACCTCTTGGCAGATAATGATAAATTCCGTTCCGTCATGTGAACGCTCTTAGTTTTGCAAAAAAAAAAAACGTCGATTATGGTAAATTACCTCAAGACGACAGAGGAGCTGTCAAACTACACTCATGCTACATTTAGCCTGACCATAGGTTTGCCGATATTGGAGGTCAGAGGGTATCTGAATCTTTTGATCGGCATTCCAAAAGCCTTCCGAGGAATACCATGTTTTCCTGAGACTTAGATTGGTAAATACATATGTATGTATCTATGAAATTACTAGGAATTTACTTGTCCAATAATCTGGAGGAAGTTGGCTTTTTACGCTATAATAATATTCTAAAATTAAACATGGCAATTAAGTCCCTTGAAGAAGGTGTTTAAGTTTCCGAACCCTAAAAAGCCGCCCCTCGTGCAGCTGACCTCCTCGCGGTGGGGGGCGGGCAACATGTCTGGGAAGTGCGGGTGGAGTAGCTGAATAGCTGATCTACCCGTACTCCCCAGATATGGCTAACGAAGCGCAAACCCCCGATGATGACGAAACGAACGAAACTAGCCTCGGATATTGCTAAGCCTGCTAAGTCAGGGCGCCCTTCGGAGCCAGACCTAGGGGGTGGCAGCATGCGAGCGTCTGGTGGTCGGTTTGTCCCGCTCGGAAGCCGGCCGGGTTCAACCCGAAACGGCTACGAGCTTCCCGGCAATGGTCTCGCAAACCATTACGGGGGTCAAAGGGGAGATGCGCTATGCTCCGACGGGGGCATAAGTGGACTTTCGGCATTTCGACAACGGCATCGACTTAGGATAGGCACATGGAACATTTCTTCACTCACAGGAAAAGACCTTGAGCTTATTGGGGAGGCTACTAAATATCGACTAGATATAGTTGGTATCTCCTGAACAAAGCAAAGAGGTTCTAGAACTGTGGACCTTTTGGATGGGTGGAAACTCTTCATGTCAGGAGTAGCACCTTCAATGTCTGCTCAGGCGGGAGTGGGGATACTCACGAGTCCCAGGCTGTGGATACCATTGGGAGGGAGAGTTGCGATCTTAAAGCTTAAGCTTGAAAGGTCAACCCTGGCTCTGGTGCAGGTATATGCGCCGAATCTGGAGTCGGAGTATGCAGCTTTCTTGGATGAAGTAGATGCCGCCTTAGAACAGGTGGCAGATATGGATTCTTATCTCCTGATGGCGGACTTCAATGCTCACGTGGGTGTGGACGTAATGACATGGGGAAGTGTGATTGGGAGGAACGGTGACCCGGATCAGAATGCGAACGGAGAGAAGTTGTTGGACTTTTGCTGTGCAAATGGCATGTCCATTATGAACACCTTCTTTCCGCACAAAAACATCCATAAATACACATGGTACCGTCAGAGTCTTCAGCAGAAATCGCTGATAGACTTCTTTGTGGTACCATCGTGTGTTAAAAGGATGGTTTGTGACGTTCGTGTTGTGAGAGGGGCTGAACTGTCAACTGATCATCACCTCGTGTTGTGCAAATTGTATCTCAACGATAAAGTACCTGTCCTACCAAAGCGTACACCAAGGCTGGTGACACGCATACGGTGGGAGAGTTTACAGAACGATGAGATACGGGAGGAGTTTGCACGACAGGTATCCGAAAGGTTTGAACAAATTCCAACTGTTCCGACAAATGTAGAGGAAGAATGGCGGTTGTTTTCAACAGCAGTTATTGCCTCTGCAGGAGGTGTTTGCGGAGTGAAGCGGCTCGGTGTGGCCGCTGGTGGTGAGAAAAGAACTGCGTGGTTTAAAACACCCGGAGTTCAAGAAGCCATCAGAGAGAAGAAGGAAGCCTTCATGGTGTGGATACACTTGGGGGATTCAGCTTCTCGGAACCGGTACATGGAGGCGCGAAGAACTTGCAAGCTGGCTGTTAAAGCAGCTAAGGAGCAGTCTTGGAAGGAGTTCGGTGAGAAATTGGACTGTGATCACAGATCTGCAAACAAGGTGTTCTGGCAGACCATCCGCCGTCTCAGAGGAAGGAAGTTTAATATCATCGAAGGAGTCAAATCCAAAGATGGTGTACTTCTTTCCGATGAGAAGGACATCTTGCGCAGATGGAGCGAGCACTTTTCGGAGTTGCTCAATCCCGAACAGGGCACTGAGGATGGCAGACCCATAGTTTTGAGTAGGGCGGAGAATAGTCCCACCGTAGAGGAGGTGACTTTGGCGATTAAAGCGCTAAAAGTCGGCAAATCTGCTGGTGTGGATGAAATCCGGCCAGAAATGCTCAAGGCTTTGGGTAAAGAGGGAGTGGAATGGCTCTCTCGTGTCATTAAAGTGGCCTGGGAATGCGGTGAAACACCTAGTGATTGGCAAACTGGGGTGATTGTTCCTCTTTTTAAAAAAGGGGATAAGAGGGACTGCTCCAATTATAGGGATATATCTCTTTTAAGTCTTCCCGGAAAAGTCTTTGCAAAGGTGTTGGAAACGCGTTCCAGAGCTATGGTCGAGTCCCGGTTGGGCGATGAGCAGTGCGGCTTTCGTCCAGGTAGAAGCACAACCGACCAGCTGTTCACTCTCAGAATGGTACTTGAGAAGGCCTGGGAGTATGCCAAACCTATCTACAGTTGTTTTGTGGATTTGGAGAAAGCATATGATCGGGTCCCTCGAGGTAAACTCTGGAGTGTATTGCAGGAGTACGGGATTGACGGTTCTCTTCTGAGGGCCATTCAATCTCTGTACACTAACTGTAAGAGCTGTGTTCGGGTGAACGGCGTTAAGTCGACACCTTTCACTGTGGGCGTTGGACTTCGCCAGGGGTGCGTTCTGTCACCTCTCCTTTTCATAGTGTATATGGATTGGATGTTACAGCGCAGCCTTGGTGAGGAACGTTTCGAATTGGGAGACTTAAGGATAAGTCATCTGCTTTTTGCTGATGACTTGGTCATCCTTACGTCCACCCAGACCGAACTTCAGCGCGCACTAGATAGGTTCGTCGCCGTCTGTGTTGAAACTGGGATGAAGGTAAACGTGAACAAATCAGAGGTAATGGTAATTTCCAGAACACCTGTTCAATGCACTCTGCATGTTAGTGGAGTCCCATTGAAACAGGTGGAGAAGTTTAAGTATCTCGGGGTCCTATTCACGAGTGATGGTAGGAGCAATACTGAGTTATCCTGTAGGATTGGTCAGGCTGGAGCAATTTTGAGACAGCTTGGTCAATCTGTTATCAGGAGGGCCGAACTTGGCATCGAAGCTAAGTTGTCGGTCTTTAATTCAGTGTTTGTTCCGACCCTCACCTATGGTCATGAGGTTTGGGTAATGACCGAAAGAATAAGATCGCGGATACAAGCTGCCGAAATGAGATTTCTTCGTTGTATTGCTGGGGTGACTCGACGAGATCGGGTTAGGAACACCAGAGTACGCGAGGCACTCAATGTCGAGTAGCTACTTCTTCGAACGGAGAGATCCATACTTCGATGGTTTGGGCACGTCAAACGCATGTCCCCAACTCGGTTTCCAAGACGTGCCATGGAATCCGTGCCATCGGGTAGGCGTCCCCTGGTCAGGCCTAGGATGAGATGGCTGGACCAAGTCCGAAATCTCACCTCTACCCGTATGGGGATTGCCCCTGATGAGTTAAAGTCAATGGCGGAAGATCGGCAAATGTGGAGAGTCGACTTGAGCTCCCTAAACCCGCGACCCTCATAGTGGATAAGCGGGCCATTGGAAGATGATGATGATGAACCCTAAAAAGCCTTGCCAGGGCTCGTCATGCCATAGCATAACCCTATGGAACCTACATGGAAGAGTTGGTTTGGTATTAAACCTAACCTTACCAAATCTAATTTCAATTAAAATTTATATTCCCTACTAGCCGATACCCACGACTACGCCCGCGTGGAAATACGTCAAATTATACCCTATATCCTTCCCCGCATTTCAAACCGTTAATGAGTAGGTATAAACTTTCAATTTCTCATATTAATTTTTCAAGGCGTCCCCGTAAACAACATTCCTGGCGACGGCAGTATTTCTTTCCCCCATAGTTGTAGCCCACGACACAAGATTCCATCAAGATTATACACACAAATATTCATGTGTATGTACTTACATGTGTAAATGCTTTCCTGCCAAATAGGTACGATTATGTATCGTAGAATATTTGTGTTCAAGTTGCGACTACAACAAAAAATATTTCCATCAAATGCATACATACATAGATACCGTGCTGAGTGAAGAAAAGCAGCACAAAGAAAAATGAAAAAAACTACCCTTGTACAACTGGGCAAAACAAAAACAACACACGATGACGTAACGATATGTGCCGCTGACTACGGTTGCGCATTACTATAAACAGCCAAACTTTAACGCCCTGTATCTTGGCCCACAGTCATAATTTTGAAAAACGGTAAAACAAGTATTTAATTATTTCTGTTCTAGAATATACCCACCAAATTTCAATTCCAAAGTCCAATTTAAATTTTTTTTTTCATACAAACTTTAACACCCTGTAACACCCTGTTAAAGCTGAGTTTCGAAAAATCCCTTCTTAGTGGGTGTCTACGCCACAAAAGGAAACTACTGTCCATATTCCAAGTTTCTAGCACAAGCCGTTTGGGCTGTGCGCCTATCTCTGCGTCAGTCAGTCAGTCAGTTAGTCAGTCAGTCAGTCAGTCAGGACATAGAGTTTTATATATATAGATGTCACGTAATTTTAGAGTTTCCACTAAGATACATAGGATAAATTTAATTTGAATGAAAAACCTTAAGTTTAAGTCTTGAAGTATATCTTAAAACATGGTCTTTTTCCATTGTTCCAATTTAAACAGTGAAACCTAGTAAGATTTGTAGCTTCACTGAAACAAATGTTTTTTCAGATATGTTTTTATTTATTTCGGAACGTTTTCATGACGTTACCAGTTCACTTTTTGCAGAAGCAACAGTTTCTTAGACCGATAGATTTTTATTTAAACGACACTATTGCTTTAATAACGTCTATATCTAGTGGTTGCCTTGCCTTGTCGGGGCGGAAGGGCTTGTAGTAAGTCCACGGAACAAGTTTTTCCTGTACCGAAACTAAGAGCAACCCAACCTTGAAATCAAGGTGCCACTTTTAAAACCAAAGTGTTGAGGCACCCGTGCTGACGGCTGCATGGCCAGTAAGTGGTTAAACCAAACTGGTCGCGAACGGTCCCTTCCGATGCCCAGGCAAGGTCGGTTGTATCAGTTCCTTATCCTGGTAAGACGGCTCTGCCAGAACCGACTTTCCTTTCCGGTCTCACTCGTGGGAACAAAATATAGAAAAAAAAAATGGATGTAGAAGGGGAGAAAAAAAAAATAATTCAAAATAAAGACCAGCTCAGGGTGCTAGAGGTTGGCACCTCATCAGAGACGAATTGCTGGCCTCCAGTCACGAGACAATCGTCTGTTCACCAAGCGGCGAGAGTACTAGTGCTATTACCACGACTGCAACCCAAAAAACAACAAAAAGTAATGCCGCCCAAAAAAAAACCCAAGCCCGCCGGGAAAGCCATAAAAAGCAAGTACCAGGTGGCTCTCTTCATTCCAATGTCTCAAACTCCACAACCCGGCGATGCCAATGGATGACTGGTCAGTCTTAAAGGCGGAGAACCCCTATAAGAACACCAAGTCCTTCCTGTTCCTCATCAACCAATAGTGCTTGGAATCACTCGAGAAGCCAGACCACAAGCTCAGGTTCGGCATCAGGCATGCCAAGGTCAAGGTCTTCCTGTCATGGGGTCCTGACGGAGATGAGGGCATCGTCGAAACCGACAAGCTGTTGGAGGACCTGGCGGTCGGCGAAAAAACATCAACGGATAATGCTGAAAGTCATACAGACTAATCTGAGGCACTCTAAGTGTGCCTCCTATAATCTGCTAGTTTTCCTGAGGGAGGAAAATATTGACATCGGCATTATCCAGGAGCCCCGGGTGATAGACTCAGCCATAAAGGGACTCCAAGACAACCACTACAACCTATTCTACAAACCTAACAATCAGGCTAATGGTATGCCCAGAACATGCATACTCGCTAAGAGTCATATTAATGCTTTACTATGTCTCAATCTTAGCTCGTACGATTTAACAGTTGTTAAACTGGAGTGTGCACACTTTACCTCTCCTCAGCATACATGGCTCATTAGAGCCCAGCGCCGCCAGAGGAAGTGGAGCAAAGAGGGACAACCTACTCATGGGCTGCGTCGCCAACGCAAGGCATACAGTATGGGGAAGTTCCGAAGATAATGAAAGAGGTGAGTCACTTTTTGATTTTCTTTTAACCACTAACCGATCTGTCTGCAATAAGGGCACGACCCCGACCTTTGTCTTTCCTAGTACGGAAACTTTTACGGGGTGCGAAAAGATCATAGATATCACACTCAAAACCAACAATGACAGGTTTAGGGTCGAAAATTGGAGAGTTTCCAATCTGGAGTCGCTGTCAGACCACAGATGGATACTCTACGATTTGAGTCTCGACCATTTAGAAACCCCAGAAGAGCTTATTGGATCAAGTTTGGTCAAGTCTTTAGAAAAAAACTCAAAAACATACCTGACATAAACAACTTATCTGTCGAAGAACTGGAGGCAAAGGTAAAGACTTTCGAGGAGGCAATGGACGTTGCTTACAAAGTCTCATGCCCAGTCAAACGTAGTAAAGAAACGCTCCCCCCATGGAAGAACGAAGATCTCTCTAATCTCAGGCAGATGACTAGAACGATTTTCAACTTTTGTTACAAACATAACTTCTGGCAGCCGTACAAGGACTGTCTTAGTTTGTACAAGAAAGCCATAAAAAAATCCAAGAAGCATGCCTGGATAGACTACTGCCAATCAATAGAAACCCTTAACGATTCCGCCAGGTTAAGGAAATTCTCTCCAAGGAACACTCCAACCCCTGCTTTATAAGAAGGTCAGATGGAAGTTGGACAAAATCTTCTGCGGAGACTTTGGAACTCCTAATTAACACACACTTCCCAGGATGCACCGATATAAGTGCAAAACCCGGAAGTTCTCGGTTATCTGACTTCACCCTTCCCCGTCTTAATGGTCTACCACTCACACTATCCTCCAGGGCTAGGTATCTGGGTATCATGCTTGACCCAAAGCTTAACTGGAAGCAAAACATTGAACACAGAGTAAAGAAGGCATGTGTAGCTTTCTATGCCTGCAGTAAAACCTTTGGAAAGAGGTGGGGACTTCCACCAAAGATGACCTTGTGGATGTATACAGCTGTAGTGCGTCCGATTCTCACCTACGGGTCGCTAGTATGGTGGCCTGCGCTGAGCAAGAGCTACAACTTTTCAAAACTTAAAAAGCTCCAAAGAACAGCGAGTATAGGCACCACGGGAGCATTTAGGTCGGCCCCAACGGATGCCCTCGCTGTGCTCCTGCATCTTTTGCCTCTAGACTTACACACAAGAAACACCGCACTAGGCAGCGCTGTCACATTCGAAGAATCTGGGTGCTGGATTGCATGGCCATATGGCCACTGCAATATCCTGGACTCGCTACCAAATGACATGGTCACGTTTCCAACCGACTACATCACACCCAAACTTAACTTTAGGAAAAACTTCCACGTGGGATTCCCCACCAGGGCACAGTGGAAGAAAAACGAAGTGGTAAAGAACTTCGACACGGTCATCTACACCGACGGATCAAAGTTGAACTGTGGTGTGGGGGCCGGTGTCTGCTCGGAACCACTGAAAATAGCAAGACCATATCGCCTGCCGAATTTCGCCAGCGTCTTCCAGGCGAAACAACTGGCAATCCGGAAGGCTTGCACGCAACTCGGGAGTGACAGATCACACAAACAAAACATTGCTATTCTCATAGATAACCAGGCCGCTATCAAGGCCATTGACTCGGCTACCATATTTTCCAAACTGGTGCTAGAGCCGGAACGAGCTTGCCTGCTTAGACGAACGGTTAAGAGTCACACTGCTCTGGGTTCCGGCGCACAGCGACATAAGAGGTAACGAGCATGCGGATGAACTGGCCAGGCAGAAGTCAGTTCTACCCGGCCCACCCGCGGTAAGGGTCTACATCCCACTAGGAGTGGTTAAGGGACAAATCCACTCACACTTCCTGCAGAAGGCCAATTTCGAATGGAGGAGATTAACCAACTGCGCCATATCAAGGAAAATATGACCAACCTACGATACGACCAGAACAAGGGATCTCCTAAGTAGAACCAGGTATCGCCAGAATAACGGCAGTTATCACGGGGCATTGGCCAATTGGAGACCATGCGGCCAGACTAGGTATTCCATACAACCCCTACTGCCGTAGTTGCGGAAATGAAAATGAGAGGGAAACTCTTGTCCCTTTCCTCTGTAAGTGTCCGGCACTTGCAAGAGCCAGACTGCGTGCCCTGCACCAACCATTCTTGGACGACCTCAGCGACATCTCGGGTAAAAGGATACAAGACCTAATTCGATTCCAACATTCCACAGGTTGGATATAGGCACTCCCGGCCGTCTCACACATTTTCAACAACACATATCATCAACCAGGTCACACGAGTCATTGTAACAAAAAGGCACATCCTAGTGCTAATTCGGTTTCAGTTAAACTGCCACTTCTACCTACTTACCTAGACGAACTCCACAGGGTGGGGTCCGTCCCCATCTTTGGAAATTTGTGGTAAATGAACTATTGATAGTCCTAGGAGCGAGGGGCTGGGAAGTGGTCGCTTATGCAAATGACGTTGATATAGCCATCTCAGGAAAGGATCTTAATACCTTAAAAGAACTCCTCCAAAGTGCTTGAAATAAGCTAACCAAATGGACAGCTCGGTGTGGTTTGTGTGTGAACCCCCGCAAAACTAAGCTAGTACTCTTCACTAGGAAGTATAAGATCCCGTACATCGGCCCTCCTACTATTAGTGGTACAAGGTTAACTTTCTTCAACGAAGCAAAATACTTGAGTCTTATTTTGGAAAGGAAATTAAGCTGGAAACCAATCATTCAAGAGAGAGTAAAGAAAGCTACAGTAGTCATTTTCTCTTGCAAAACCCCGCATAACGCATTGGCTCTATATTTCGGTAATAAGAGCGGTACGGGGTGATGGTGTGGTGGACCGCCTTCGATATAGTTATTAACCGTCCAACATCCAAGCAAAGTCCAACGAACAGCTTGTATGTGTATAGCGGAGCTTTTCGCACGACTCCCTCTAAAGCACTGGACATTTTGTATTAATTTATCTTCCCCCGACATTTTCAATAGACAAATTGCAGCTAGTGCAGCCATCCGCCTCAAAGCAACCTCATAGCGGTTTAGTAAAGATTTTGACCACACCTCCATTTTGAAAAATGTCAATATTTCTCCCAGAAACATAGACTACACCACACCCAAGCTAAGTTTTGACAAGAACTTCGAAGCAACCATCCGTCTCAGGTCATTTTGGGACAATGTATTCTCAGAAGACAAGTCGATTCACTTCTACACCGACGCACAGTGGAGTATTTGCACCAAGCCAAAATTATTTTTCGTTCCTAATGACATTATTTTAACGTGAAAATGGTAGTTAAGCAGTAAGGTAATAATTTTTCTTTATTTGCAATATTTTATTGAATTTTGAAAAAAAAAAAAAAAATTAAAAAATTATTTTTGAAAAAAAAATGGTTTTATTTTTTTTCCATGGAAATGTTTACATAAATTAAATTTCTGTTTAAATTAGTGGGATGATTTCTTTTTCATATTTTTTTCCAAAAATACGAAAACCAGCTCGTCTCGACTCTCAAACCAGAAGAACCTAAGAAAAAAATTATATTTTTAAAGTAATGATGTATGGTGTATGAGCGTTTTTTGCACGAAATTGAAAAACTCATTCGCCCAGAGTGTTTAATATTACAATTTATGGCGGCCATTTCTTTTTGCATTGGTTAAAAGAATATTCAAAGTAACTTAAAAGCTCCAAACGAAAGCAGAATAACAGGGTAGGGTATATTATATCAAAATCATTAAAACTTGAAAAATTACACAAAAAAAATATTACTTTTGGCTAGGAAGTTTCTAAGCCCGAATTGAAACAAAAAAAAAGTGCACAATATTTCCAAAATTCAATTTAAAATGTTAATACATACCTGTATTAGAACTCTCTATTTACAAATCGATAGAGTCTTATAAGAACAACTCGAAATCACTTATTGAATAACACTGATCAAAATGGCATGCACTCAAAGAAAAATGCAGCAAATGAATTCGGTTACTTTGAACTCGTGTTATCGCGACGCACGATCTACAACAACATAAAACAGTGCAGCATATTAAGCGATGTATATTAAGGATCTGCTATACCAACCTTTTACTTCTTGATTTTACTTATTGCAAAATGGACTTTTGGCCAGGTTTTTGATACAAATACTCCTTTGTGCAACGGCTCAAAAACTAGCACTGGTGGTAGTGTTTTCTCCAACAGGTTAAACCTCAACCTAGAGTATTGTAGCATGTTCCAGGCGGAACTCATGGCGATCAGAGAAGCCACGGATATCCGCATCTTTCCGGAAAGTCAAGAGGCACTGAAGTCCTTGGAATCAGTCGCTTTAAATTCAATAATAGCCCTAGATTGCCGATCGTCTCTTATAGAGATCGCGGAGCAGTTTAATATTTACCTTTGACAGATGCCAATTACATTCCAAGGAACTGCAAGGCTGGAATGGTCAGAAATGGAACAACATTACCTATTGGTAATTAGACTACAAGATATCTTAATCAATTACCGAATTTTTGAAGAAAGCCAGCTTGGCGATTAGTTTGAAAACAATTGTGTGTTTTTTTTTCTTCAACAGTAAAAGGTCCTGCTTCTGCCAAGATGTTTTTGATAGGAGTTGTAGGGAAGGCGTTGATACCTCTTCTAAGTGCGTAGTGATATGTTGGTTTGATAATTAATATTTAAAATTATTTTTGGACAGTTTTTATATAAACAAGCCACTAAAATAACATTTTGGTAATTGCTGATAGTGTGTTAATATGAATACTGCTTTCTTTACTACTTAAGTACTTAAAAATGTTCTTAATTTTCTCTGTAACTTTTAACTTTCTCCCTTATTTAAAATCGTTTACTATTTATTGCGTTAACTCCAAGGGTTTGGTCTTTTGGAAACAGCACACCCAATTTCTTTCTTTCAAAGAGAAGGTACTGTTTAAGGGAGGTTATACTTATTCAGACCTTGGTCGAGTTCGTGATTCTGGAAAAATGGCTGCATTTTGATTGGTCGAGAGCCCAAAAATCGACTAAGAAATTAGAGATAGGAACAGGATTTTTAATTTAAAAAGGTCCTGCTGCTGTGTAAGTGGGATACTTTTCAATTTGGCCCCAGAGCCGTTGTATTTTCCTTATTTAAGCTTCAGAAGTATATGAATAGGACAAGTTTGGGAAATACGTTGGGAGGATCAAAGGAGAAGGGGAGGAGGAGGAGGATCAAAGAATTGTCGTCGATTCTTCTATGATTCCTCCATGAGGCACTTCAGGTCTGGATACCACATAAAACCCAGGGGTTGTTTTTCTCATTATATTTAAAGCTGAGCTGTGTGTTAGTAAACGCTCGAGATCCCTCTTTCCTTCCCTGCCGTTCTTAAAGATTGTGGTGTTGGTGAACGGCAGTCTACATATGCCTGTTGAAATATGTCCTTCCAGCATCAGCCTTATTTGGTGTACAGCCTCTTTGTTTTTACGAGATATCTTGCTCCTTTGCACATCGAGAGCTTAGTAGAGTGTTCTCAAAATTCCTTTGCATCTGCCAGTTGGTTACTGTTTTGATTACTGTCAGCAGGACTTTCACTGTGTTTTCAGAAGTTCGCTCTATCGCATTCCATTTCTTGCAAGTTCGTCAACTTCTTTATTCCTTGTTAGACATTTGTGAGCATACAAGGTTGACTTCGTTGGGGCTGGCCAGCAGATAAAGTACATTTACGGATTTGTAATGGCACTAAGTGCTCCGAACGCATTTCTGTTTGCCTGCTTAAGGTACGACCGCAAAGTTCCAAAAGAACTCCAGTTTCCCTTAAAATAACAAGGACTTTTGCTTAGAAGACTATGATAAAAAAAAAGTGGATCCGAAGTTTAACTAGTAGGTTGCTGCAGTATACGACAGCCCCATAGTGTTCTGCGATGTTAGAGCCATTCGCAAATACTCTCATGTTACAACTATTACATAATAAGATGTACAAATAACAGTTTGTGTGTTAGTGATAAGTTAGTGCTGCTATTATTTTCGTACAATTCGGCCATATCTGATACATAATTGCCTCAATTATAAACTTAATTGGTTTTTTATACCGCATTTTCTGAACTTATCTACTATGTACATGTGTTTAAACTCGTTTCAGCCGAAATTCCTGGTAGCTAGCGCTGTTGTAATTAAATTGTAAATTAATTTTGCCTTTTAATAAATTATAATAATAGGCGTGTTTTTTTGGTGAACCTGTATAGGCTAAGAAAATATTTTCCATGTTAATTACACTAACAACTAAGCCTGTATAGAATTACGAAATCTGGATAACTGGCCAGCCTTAATTCCTTAGCCGCGATAAAAACTGTGCTACCAATTTTTTTCCAATTGTTATCGAAAAACGTTATCGAAATTATAAAAATTGGCATTACAGCCGTCATTTATAAGAAAAAAGTGGCCAAAGAGGCGCTTAAAAGGTAAAAATTAAACAAATAAGATTATTCTGTTACATTCTTTTAAATCTGCCCGATCCATTTTTCTAAATAAAGAAAAGGAAAAAATTAATAGATGAAGCGTAACAAATGTCATTACACAAAGTGGTGCCAAACAGCGATGATAAAATTCCTTAGCCTCGATAGCCGTTTCTTTGCAAACACTTTTCTTAACCTATTAGATTTACCAAAAAACACCCCTAATAATAAACTCGTTTCAACCGAACAGAAAATCATATTCCTAGAGCATTGCATACTATCAGGCATTAAGCTGAACTTATACCTACCCCTAAAAATATTCCATATTGTTTTGTTTTGTCCATTGTTATACATACATATGTAAATATAAAGGAATAAACATTTAATCATAATTATAGTACCATCTAAACTGAGAAAATTGGAAGGAAATACATAGTTGCCATGCACTCAGGACCTACGTACATATGTATGTATATAATAAATAAATAATAAATAGTTGGCGCGACAGCTCGGAGTGAGGCCTAGCTTCTCGTAAACATTCATATTGTGCGTATTGTATTGTTTGCACGAATGGAAAGGACCTACAATTTATTGCCGGCACCCAACGGCGAAGTGAGAAGCTCTTTCATAACAGACTGTACTCTCGGAGGCTTGTCATTCCCCGATGAGAGGTGGTGCCGCGAAAAATTGTCGGTGTTCCTGGCTGGGCCTTGAACCTACGCCGCTTGCTCAGCAGTCCAACGCACTAACCACTGAGCTATGGCGACCACAATGTATATAATAAGCTCGGATGAATTCGGAAACGTCAACGAAATACGCATCCGATGCGCAATACAGCTGATGCTGATGCCATGCTGATACAATTTTTTGTTTGACGATTCTGAACGTATTTTACGCATCATGGACATTTTACTTAAGCTACGATCAGACGACTTCCAGATGTGCGCAAAATTGACACATAAGCAAATGTCTGCAAATCATTGACAAATTTGAGCTTGTAGAAATGTAATTTGCAGGCCGATCACACGATTTGCGGAGTTTGTCTTATCGCTGCAAACTTTTGGGTGTGCGCAAATATTCGCAACTAACATGTCTGCAAATTTTTTCAGAGCATTTATTGTCCTATCACACGATTTGCCGATGTATACAAATAGCACATTTGCAGACTCATTTGCAGAAACGTCATTTTTATTTATTATATTTCGAGGGATCAAAAAAATCGAGATACTCTCGCAGTGGTATTAATTATGTGTATGTAATTATGTATGTGTTTGAGAGCAGTAGCGAAGAGGATGACCAACGCAAATTGGCTTTGGAACAACGCAAATACTGGAGAAAGAATTGGTATCGCAACTTTTTTCTTGTTTCTATTTTCTGAATATAACAAAAATAAAAATGAATCGAAAAAATCAATGGTTTAGTTCTTTCTCTGTCGCGAATGATTTTTATTTTATTTTGTCTTTTTGTAAGGAAATGAATTCTATTTAATCCAATGAGTTATTAAATACTCTGATGATTAAAATTCGATTATGTCCAATTAGCGCAAATGAAGGAGAATTGCTAGAAAGAACACCCACGTTATAACACAGCATTTGCAGAGAAATTTGCCAGTTGCTAATGTTTCTTCAAAGCAACATCTGCAAATCTCGGATGTCCACAAATGCGTGTGGGCAAATGTCCAAAAGTCTGCAAATGTGTGCAAATGCAAAAGGGTGACGTGTGCGGATGACGTGTGCAAATGTTTGTGGACAATGTTTGCAAATTGTCCGCAAATGACATTTGTGAAAAGATTTGCGGGCAAAAATTTGATGACCACACGATTTGCGGACGTTTGGGACACATTTTTCTGCAAACTTTGCACACATCTGCAAATCTTCCGATCATAGCTTAATGAAAATTTTGTTAGATGATAATGGGCGTAAAATCAAAGGCCTAAGGTGACTCGCCGAGATCGGATTAGGAACACCAGGGTACGCAAGGCACTCAATGTATAGTAGCTACTTCTTCGAACGGATAGGTTCATACTTCGATGGTTTGGGCACGTCAAACGCATTTTCGCAACTCGGTTTCCAAGACGTGCTATTGAATCCGTGCCATCAGGTAGGCGTCGCCTGGGAAGGCCTAGGATGAGATGGCTGCACCAAGTCCGAAATCTCACCTCTACTCGAATGGGGAAAGCCCCTGATGACTTAGAAGTCGAATGTGGAGAGTCCACTTAAGCTCCCTAAACCCGCGACCCTCATAGCGAATAAGCGGGTCATTGGAAAATGATGATGATGATGATTTACTTTTCCATTTCATCACCCATCACAATCGCCGGAAGCATCCGATCTTTTTTTGACGTTTGCGCATCAGTTTATGCAACTTTGCTATAATGAACGCGATGCCGTTTCAGTGATGATAATTGTTTGCTTTAATGAACGTATGTCAGTGCTGATTTAAGCGTCAACTTTGCAATGATGCGTTTCCGAATTCACCCTTATTACTAGGAAATAGCAAAGCCCATATAATACCAAGATAATGCGCGCCATTCGATAACTCTTTACAGACATTTTGGTAGAGGAGGTGGTATAACACGCCCTTTAGCTTTTCAGGATTATTTTGCTGGCAGCCGTAATGTACTATTTCCTTGTTAAAACGATTTTGCACGTTTTCCCTCTGGAAACCCGAGTCGCCAGCACACGCACTTAAAGAGTAATACTAAGTTTAAACGGTTCTGCAATATTGTTAGGTCTACCAAGGAAAAATGAGTTCCAAATATCTTACAACCGTGTGAACTGCTGATTTTAGTCTTACTCTGTTTAAGATTTGTTTCCCATTCCAAAAACCAAATTTTCCCAAATAAATAATATTGGCAATGCGGTCCTGAGTCCATATCCCGCAGTGTTTCGGTTCCCATGATTTTTCCTCCCACCAAATAATTCCACGGTCATCTCTTCAACTTTCCCAACAACCGCCGACCGAGCAACAACTTTTTTCAATAATATATACCATATATTATTAATTATCACACGTTCGTTTTATTCAATTTTCTTCCGCCTCTTTGCTATCGAATAAACAACGTCAGAAAAAGGTATTGTCAGACCGCTATTTGACAACGAAATTGTCAGGCATCTACCAATCGTGTGAACACTTCTTTACACCAATGTCAGACCCTTAGGACATCGCCAGATCCATTACCTATCCGATATGCGAGGCTTATGACATTGTCATCGTCAGAAGTTTCGGTTGGGTACATAATTTTTCCATATTACAACAACCCGCTATAATGATATTAAGGTTGGGGAGAAAAATGTAATGACGAAGCAGAATGAAGAAGGGAAACACAAGCTGCATACGCTCGCTCCAAGGCGTCTGAGAAACCGAGTAACTCCATAAAATCCATAAAATGAAAGCCTTTTGAGAATCTCGTCCAGCGTGGCACACAGTAAGTATGTAAGTTATTCAGCCCTTTCAATAAGTGGGTCCAAGAGCTTGTCTGCAGAAGGTTATTTACTGTGACTGTATACACAGCTTGAACCCGATTTTAACTGGGGTTATCAACCCCATAGGATCAGACAGGTGAGCAATCAGTGACAGACATTTCCTCTTTGTCACCGCTCCTCCGCTGGTAAATGGGCTTAATCAAAAACAGTATACATTACCTAACACAGGCTGCCACTTCTTCAATTGATCTTGTTGTAAGGCAGATAGCAAGAGAGGATGATTTGCAGTCCACTTACTCAGAGCAAATCCGCCCGCCTGGAGCGCATCGATCGACTCGGTCTTAAGTTCACAAGCTTTTAATGATGTATCAGCTCCTGCAAATATGTTATCGACGTACATATGTGTTGTCCCTCAAGAGTTTTGCAGCATGAGGAAAGCGACTTCTTTCATCGATGGAGAGTTGGTGTAAAGTTCTTACCACCTGATACGGGGAACTAGTGAGACCGTATGTAACCGTTTTGGAAATGTACTCAAGTATGTATATCTTGCTCTTCTGAAACACGCCACAAAATCCATTGATAAGATTGATCAGCTGGATCGATTTGTATCTGCCTAACCATTTTTTTAATGTCGGCAGAAAAGACATAACGATGCAAGCGCCAATGAAGGAAAATGTCAAAAATATCTGTTTGTAGCTTCGGACCGAAGCAACGCACGTGAAGGATTTCGATGATAGGATGACGTCCTTCGAGTTTTATCGATCCGTTAAAAACAACACGCAGCTTTGCCTTCTCTCCACTGATCTTAAACACCCCATGATAAGGTAGGTAGAATGACTTATGGGACGGAACGGTGTTCTAAAATCGCATCTTCTTCATGTGGCCAAGCTCTTCATTATCGGACATAAACTATACGTATGCCTTTTGCCGGTTAAGACTTAAAACGCTTTTCCGTACGATGGAACATGGCAAGAGCAGACTGTCTTGAGTCTCCCAATTGTTGAGTATCTTTCTTGAATGGCAACTGCCAAATATACCCTCCATCCTCATACCGTTTATACAACGAACAAAAGTATTCCTTAGCTTTAGCCTCCTTAGTGGTAAATATAGGAGAGCCCGATGGACTTACCTCTTCCTGTCTCCAGAGGCACTCAAACTGTGACGAGAGGTCCTGATCCAGTATAGATTTCAGACTGTTGACCAGAGGTGATGATGTGACAGGAGATTCGAAATGTCCAAATTTTGAAGAGCAGGATCAGGATTTCAGCCCCTTGATGAAAAAAGCCATTGAAAGGGCCATTGTGTTTCCAATTCATTTGACTCAAAAAGTGCGGCGTGATGAAAACGATTGCTTGAGTTCTTACAGTTTGACAGGAAGTGCCCCCACTCATGATACAGGTACAAATGCTGATCTTCGAGGCAGCTTGAGGCGTTACGCTAATGATTCTCCAACGAAGGAGGCTTTGGAGCAAGGATCGATGACAGCATGGATGAAAGTAGAGCGTTGATTCGTTGACCTGATAAGGCAACGACATTAGCGGTAACGAGTAGCATGTTACAGGGTTGATGAAAAACGGTGTTTCCACTGTACACTGAGAGCTTCGCACATTGAGCTATGCCTGCTGGGAGCGTAAAAACATTATCCTGTTGTGGTGTCAAGGTCGAAGAAGCACTAACTGTGATGAACACAAGGAAGTGTATTATTCCGTCAACCGGTCTTTGCAATGTTTCAAGTGTCTTTTCTGCCTCTCTGTTCCATTCCTCAACTATTTCAAGGCGATGTGAAATTCCAACGCTATCGTTGAGAGTTGAAAAAGATCGTTTAGGAACGTGTATATGAGCACTCGTTTCTTATCGTAGAAGGCCGTCAACTTGTCCCATGAAGTGGCTGCCAGCTAAAGCCGACACACTTAGACCCATGAAGCGTCCGTTGTAATAACTTGTCCCATGCTGTATTGGAATTTTCTGCGGTGACGGGAATACTTTTAACAAGGTTCACAGCCTCACCACTGACACTAATTTAAAGGTACTGAAGGCGTTCGACAATCAATGGTTATCTTATATATACACATACATATGTATGTGCGTACATATGTATGTGCGTACATATGTATGTGCGTACATACGTATTTATCGATTCAGATAGTCTTCTACCGCTTGACCGGATTCCTTCTGTGGCGGAAGTGACAATCGTCAGCTTGCAGCAACTTCCTCTGCATCTTCGGACCAAACACCATAATTTCATTTTCCGTGGGAAAAAACTCCCACCATAGCTCAGGCAGAGATTCATGCTATTAAGAATTTCATCGTTGACACCGGTATGAAATGAGTCCTCATCCATATTCTCACGGACACGGAGTAGCAGTAAAATCCTTGAGCTTAAATATAATTGACTTCAAATCACTCCTGCACTGCTTTGACAGTAACAAAAAATCCTAACTTTGGAAGTATCTGGACATAAGGCTATTGGTGGAGATAGCCGGCAAACTAGCAAGATGGATTCAGTTGAGTCATTTACTTCAAAATCTTCACTAGGGAGATCCCGAATGTGATCAAGAGTCCTTTTGGTCTTTTAAATTTAGCTGCGTAGAACAAAAGATATTTTAGGTCACAATGTAAATGTAAGGACTACAAAATCCCGCCAAATCACCAACTTCACTTATGCCTTCATCAATCAGTTCCCAAAGAGTTACCGTCCAATTGGGGCTCAGGCGCTCTAACCTGGTCACCGCCACTTTTACCTATATAACACCTGCCACTCTCATGGGCATTACAATAGAGGAGGAAGATTTTCTAACCCAACCAAACCTAAGAAAACGTACAAACATTTATGCTCACGTATCCAGTTGCATGTATTCACTGCTAATTTGGAACGGTTTTTTTTTTATACTTACGTCCAAGTTATTCACATCTATTTAAGGTGAACTCCGCCATTTTATCAAAGTTTATGCTATTTAGTATCCGATTTCAAATCGAGATTTCACTGAAATCTCATTAACGACCTTAAATCTTAATTCAACTGATGTTGGTATTACTGTGACGCTATTTTGACGGTTATATGTATTAAATATATTTCGGAACCGTATCTGCTTTTTTCAGACATCTTTCACTAATTTATAATTAAGGTAACAAATAGCAGAAAAAAAGCAGAAATTAATTGAAAATTGGTAAAAAAGAAAGTAGTGAAATGGCTTATCTTGGAATTCATTGTTGTTTCCCGAAATATCATGTTGTGCGTATTTTATTGTTTATATGAATGGAAGGGACCTACAATTTATTGCTGATCCAGAACGGAATTTGGGAAGCTTTTTAATGACAAGTTATACTCCCGGAGGTTTGTCAATGCGTCTTCGGCTTGTCGACTGGTTTTTACCGTTTTTTCATGTGTTTTCGTACAAAATGCAGGTTATTTATGAAAACATGGCTGGTTTACGCTTAAATAAACTACCCAAAATATGCAGCTTTAATCAAATTCATCCTTGAAGAACCATTTAAGCTTGTCTCTCGAAAAAGTGGACAATCTCGAAATAGTGAACATGCCTGGTTTTAATTACTTCACTACATCGAGAGTCTACTATAATTCAGTTTATTATATACATATAATAAAACATATCTGGCGGCTGATGTGTTTTCTAACTATTTTCCTGTCAAGTGAGTCTATTTTCCGGTCTAACACGTGTCAATCGGTCCAATTGGTCGAATCCACGTTCTAACGCTTAAACCTGTCATTAAAAATTAAATCGTCTAAAAATTGTGCCAATTATAATCCGAGCATTAACAAACTCGATCGATTATAAATACGGATTCATTTTCAAATCTCGATTATGCTAATATTTTCTACATATACTAAATACAATTAAGCCACTAAAATATAATCGAACATTTCCTTTAAAACAAATTATGTAATTCTTAGAAAATTTACCTATTTATTTATTTAATTATTTATTTAAACTTGATGTACATCAAGTTGCTAACCACAGATGCCCCACAGATTTTATATTCGATCTTAATCGGGGTTTTGAGCAGGCTCCAACCAGGACTTGGCGCTTTGAGACGGTATCGTCTTGAAATATCCAGGCTGGAGGCAAATTATCAGCATTCTCCTTATAAAAATGATTGTCCACGATGTCCTTATTCATTTCACCTGTCAATTTTTGATTGATTTGTATTGTATAATAAGATCAAATCCAGATAAAGTAAAACAGCCCAAAACCATCACTGATGAACCGACATGCTTAAACCTTTCTTTTGTGTACTTTGGGACCAATTTCTTTAACGAAGGGCGCCTAATGGTATTCCGTCATTCCTTAACACGTTGAATTTCGATTCTACATATACTCCAGGTGCTCAGTTTTCAAAAATGTTGGCTCTTATGGATTAATTAATTGGCGAAACTTTCCCGTTGTTTGCGCCAACATTTGAGTGGTTTAACCCGTTTCCAATTGAGCTCTTATTTGCATCGATGTCGAAAAGGAATCAGATTTGCTAAGTCTTTGTTGTTGTTTTTGTTTTCGCGGCTTTTTTTGGGAAACTCTTCAAAAAATTTATTTTCGAAGTGGTAGAGAATTGCGTGCCTCACTCTATCATGAGAAAAACCTAAGATCTGGGTTACTTTCATAATGCTTTTGTTTTTTTAAAAGCAATCCCAAATAATGCTTTTCTAAGATGGATAAATAAATACTAAAAATAATAAATAAATAATAACGGTAACCTTACAAAAATTTTTTTTTAAATTGAATGGTTTAATTATAAAAGCATTTATACATTGACACTATCAGAAACAACTTCACGCAGTTTAAAAACAACAGAAGTTTCCTCTTCAGGTGCCAGGTGCCTTTGCCGACCCGGTGTCTCCACGAGCAATATTTCATAGAATGCCATCGAGAATGCCAAATTGCTCGTGGAGACCACAAATAGTGTACTATGAAAAATTGCATTCTTTTTATTGCTTAGCTCATATCATTCTATGGATAGTATTCTATGGGCTGTCATTTTAAGTTTGACATTTGAGTTTTTTTCAATAAATATTTTTTTAAATTGTGTAATTGCCTTTGATTGTAGAAATAGATCCGCCCAAAAATTACGTTATCCTTTCTGCATTTTTTCGTGCAATTTTTTCAGTTCTTTTTATGGCGCTTATGCTCTTTGACATTTGCACGACTGAAATAGTAATCTATGAAACACCCAACCTAAATTGTATATCATTCTATCTTTCTTACGTTCTATGAAAAGTGGCAGATGGTAATCTGTGAAATATTGCTCGTGGAGACGCGCTGGGAGATAACGGATGTAAGTAGCCGTGCAAGTGAAGAGACATCAAGTGGTACAGGAAAATATGATAAAAAATAGCATGAACATGAAAGAACTAAAATTATTTTAGTGCTTATCACAAAATTTGAAGCGCTCAATAGCGCTTTCCAATATAAACTTGCATGTTTTTGTGATGAATTCTCTACACAAGGTTAACGAATATGACGAAGCTGACAGCCATTTTCTGCATTCATTTCATATTCTCTGCGTCAATTGAAAATAGCGTGTGAGATACTACATTTGTAAGAAATTTTTGCGTGTAATTGACGGTGATAAAACATAAAAGTTACTGATTAGTTTCAAACTTCCTGTGAATTATTATTTTTTTTATTGAATATAATATCATTATTAAGTTGTTGAGAGAAGAAAAAAGGAAATCAGTTTTTTTGATGCAAATTTGTACGCTGTTGGGTAAGTAGCAAAAGAAACTATGTCAGACCAAGGAGAGTCGGGGGAGAGTACCGTAGCACAGTCCAACACTTCGCCACTCATTCCACAAATGCAGCCATTTCAACAAAATCAGCACACGATTCCAATGGCGCTAGGACAGAATTGGGACTATTATAATAACGCTGGCGCGTACAAGAACGCCTATCAACAGTATTCTGATTATTACAATAATTGCTACATGCATTTCGGCAATATGCAGAATCAAACGGATTTACAAGGTCAAGCAGTAGCAACGCCCTGTAATACAAATATGAATACGCCACCTGGATACTCGAATGCAGTGACCCTTCCAAACGAAAATCAAGGAAATAAAAATGCCTCGCAACAGCTTTTGTCAAATGCCATATCAACTCCAAGGGGCAATAATTTTTCCAACGAACAAAATAAATTTTCTTCATTAAACCAACAGCAACAGCAGCAAAATAACCTCTTTGGTGGTATACGTTTCAATTTAAATCAGCAGAATCGCTTAAGCAACGTCCACAATCCTCTGAATCTTCTAACAAACACTGGCGGGAAGAAAAAACGTAAGCGTAACAAGAACAAGCAAAATCAAATGCATCATGTGCAACAGAATAAGTGTCTAAATGTTAGCGTCGAGGGGAATAAAACGTTCTTTGATCCAAGCATTCCGCCTCCAATTATTGCTGTGTCTCCGGACCTTACAAAGCCCCCTCCAACACTCTTGCCACCAGTGGTTCAGGTCAACCAGCCAACGGCTACGAACCTGAACACAAGTCAACAAGCCGCTGAAGCCGCGAATAACCACAACCATTTCAATCCTACAGATGCTTGGCCGGAGAGTTTGAATAGTTACGTAGCCAGATGTTACGCTAAATGTGTTACAGACTTGGACAAAGATCAAATTGATATTTGTCTCAAGGGAAAGATCACTGCAGCTGCCAACAAAAATGAATTATGGACCAGAGACTGGGACAATGAACCGATACCAAGTGTTCACAGCGAAAGTAATCTACTAATTCAGGCGAATCTAGCTAAACGCAACAATGAATTGCATCAAACCCGACCAGGTATTTCCAAGTGTTTAAACGCTCGTTTAGGTCAACGGTCCGTTTTCCATCAATCGACTAGTCGCTCAAAGTCCAGGTCACCCAAAAGACAAGCACAATCGCGAAGTTTGTCAACAAGTCCACGTAGAAAGAACTGTCGAAGTTCCAGCTCGGATTCGTCGGAGAAGAAATCATTGAATTACATCCCTTTCAAAGCTAGAAATAATAAGAACCTAAGGAAGAAACATCAAGCGCAAAAGAATGTCAACAAAGTGGCATACTCGCTGTCGGTTGGAGGATCAGTTGAGGACGACTCACGACGGCTTCAACAAAGAGCAGCACGCTTTGGACAAGCTAACCTTTCGTCGAAAAAATCCTTTAATTCGCTAAGTACCGAGAAGTTTAAGGTCACAAGGGACCACAACAAACAATTTTACGAGGACTATGAAGTCGATAACTCTATGGACTTATGCGAGTTCCACATTGTAGGCACGAGTAGAGAATTGGAAAAATCATTTCTTAGGTTGACCAAAGCGCCATTGCCCAACGAAGTCCGTCCTATCGATGTTTTAGAAAATGCCTTGCAAAACGTCAAAACCAAGTGGAGGACAAATCAAGATTACTACTATGCATGTGACCAGCTTAAATCTATACGTCAGGATCTGACGGTGCAGGGAATAAGAGATAAATTTACGGTTGAGGTTTATGAAACGCACGCACGCATAGCTATGGAAAAGGGCGATCACGAGGAGTTCAATCAATGTCAGACCCAACTGAAAATGTTGTACACCGAAGTAGGTGGGAGTAACATCTTGGAGTTCACATCATACCGGATTTTATATTATATTTTCACAAAGAACACTTTGGATATTACTACCGTGCTTCGTTCGTTAACTGCCGAACAGAGAGCAAACCCAGCGATAGCTCATGCCCTCGACTTAAGATCAGCATGGGCACTTGGAAACTATTGTAAATTCTTCCATCTATACAAAGCCGCACCACTTATGTCTGGATACCTCATCGATTGGTTTGTGGAAAGAGAGCGCAGAGTCGCCCTTAAAACGATGATCAAATCATATCGCCCGTGCATCGGTATCGATATAATTACGCGAACTTTGGCTTTCAATTCGAAGGAAAAGTGCCACGAATGGCTCACAGCATTCGGTCTGCTCTTTAACGAAGCAGATGCTGAACAGCTTGATTGTAAAAACAGCATGAGTGTTTTGCAAAATATTTAAAATAATGGACTTAAGTAAAAAAAAAAAACAGAAAAGAAACAAAGACATTAAGCAAAATCAAAGTTAAACAGTGCCCACCTCTACAATAATACATAGTACATGTGTTTAATGTCATATAGTTTGCGTTTGCATTTAAACCGTGCAGACGTGTGTACACATGTATATATACAGGATGTTAAGACCGTAATCTAAAAACAAAAATTTAATAAAAACTTTGCAAAGTCCGTTAACGTGTTTCAGTACGAAATAATCAAATCTGTCGGGCGTTTATGATTAGATTTCGGTTAACAGCTCTATATTAATTTCATTCCTTTAAAATAGCTTAACCTCTATTCGTCGTCGCATGTTCTATACTCACTAAATTTTGATAATCTGTATACTAACATGTAAAGTCGTCGCAGCGAAGCGAAATTTATTTCAAATTCTTTAAGGAAAAGCTAGTTTTAACTAGAATCGTTAATTATTTCTTTTTTTAATTATTATTTATTTATTTAAACAATACATTTTATTTCTTCATTTGTTTGGATTCCTTTAACAGGTTCACTGTTAATTTTACAAATTATTTAAGTTATTTATGAATTTTAAAGTTTTCTTGTTCAATCCAGAGCTGTTATGTTTCCGTGTGATGTTGTTTCCATTTTGGTTTATTTTTTACATTTGCAAAGTTTTTCGAAATATTTGACGGTATACCCTGTTAATACATACGTATAGCTAAGTGATAAGATTAATAGATGTAACTGGGAGTCTTCTGCAGTGTTTTTGACGGTAAGAAATATTTTTACTCAAGCAATGATTGGAATGTAAGTATCTGCCCTTAAAACCAATTTGCTACAACAACGATATATCTCAGTGTTTTCTATGTTTCCTATGTACCTACATACATATTATGTACATTTTCAATTCTGTTTTCAAACATAGTATGTACTTCATTTTGTGGCTATGTGCCTCAATTCCCTCCACCTTTCCTCAATTGCGTTAACTTTACCTCAGCGGTCCTGGGCAGTGTTTTCCTTCTACTGGGTTGATCGGTTTTTCAGTGAAAGTCACCAACGATTTTGTGTGGTCTACCGTTGACGAGGTGGAACACGATTTCTTTAAGATTTACTTTGGCCGTTTTTCTTTGATTACTTCCTTCAGTTTCATTAGTTGTTGGTAGTAAACATCTGAATTTATAGTTGGGTTTCTTGCAAGCAGCCCAAAATAATACAACCTTTGTAATACCACCAAATTGACAACATTAGCCTTTTTTTTAGATACAGTTCAGCTCTGGATGTGGCTTGTGCTAGTTCATCACGCTAAGAGCATGATCGTTTTCGATAGACGTTTTTGTAGACCAGCCATCACCAGTAATGATTCGTTTCTAAACGGATCAATATCTTTCAGAAGCATATCGAAAATATTGATTCGTCATGTTAAGTGAATTTTTTTCAATTCAAGTGGAAGTCAAATATGAAACCTTTTTACGAGTCCAAAACGTTTTAAGCGATTTTGAATTGTTTTATGTCATGCATTTAACCTCTTTGCAATCTCTCGCACAATCATATGACGATCTGTTTCGATTATGACTTTGATTTGGTCATCAATAACCTGAGTTAGTCGACTAGAATGTTGGTCATCTTTGAGTAAAAAATCTTCAGAACGGTATTTTGTAAACCAATTCTAACATGTACGCTTTGGAAAGCAGTCAACACCTTAAACTTCACATATCTCTTTATGAGCCACAGGAACTTTCTTTCCTTTACGGAAATAAAAAAAATTGTCTGGAGAGCCAGTCCTATACTTTCACCTACCACAGTAATATTATTATTTATTTAATAATTAAAAAAAACATTAATCGAAGGCGAAAGATTTGAATACACACTGTTTAATTGCTCCAACAAAGAGTTGTTGCGCGAACTTGATAGAAAACATTTCTTCAATTTCCTCAGCATCCGCTACACCGATTATGCTCAAAATCTAATCAGCTCTAAGTTTCACGCGCACAAATAAAACAAAAAAAAACCGCATGCATACGTTGTTTCGTTCTCAAGATATCGAAGGCGAAAAATATGATCGCACACACACACACATAGACATCATTTCGAAAATGGGTGCAAACGATTTCTAGTGTATATTAATGTCAAGCCCTGTTTATATCTCGCAACATTTTTTTCGGACCAATTGCAATACTTCCCCTACCTAGGTGGGAATTTAAAAGCATATCTTGGCAAAGTTCGTTTTTGCACTCGTTATTTGAACTGACATTCAACTAAGAGGTGTAGACAAAGTCAAACTCGATTTGTTTCTAATGTAAATATCAGTTATCAAATGTCAAAAGTAAATGTAACATTGACACAAACATAATGCAATCTACCTGGGAAAACCGAAATTACTTTCTTGCCAAACCAATATCTTGCCATTTCGAAGCTAAGTTGGCTTTGCAGTTGTCGCCTATCCGATGCCTGTCCATTGTTACTAAGGTTTTTGCAAAATCCCGTCTATATATCGTTGATCCCTTTTATCATAGCTCTTCATTTGAGTTACGATTTGAGAAAAACACTTATGTAATATATTTCTTAGATAGTTATTGACAAAAATCTGCACCATTTTTGTGACATTGACCGTCACTTTCCAGGTTCTACAACAATTTGTATAATATAACAAACTTTGAGCGGAACAGTCGCATTTTGGTGTTGCCAAAAGCAGCCTTTCCTTGCCTGATGCGGCTGTATGGCACAATACTTCCAAGGTATCCAAAG
Organism: Matsumyia berberina; assembly: GCA_917880715.2. Lineage (NCBI taxonomy): Eukaryota > Metazoa > Arthropoda > Insecta > Diptera > Syrphidae > Matsumyia > Matsumyia berberina. The sequence goes on along the minus strand of OU862872.1, from coordinate 58,314,302 downwards.
TCTTGTGTTCGTTCAACTTCTTGATCAGCAATTCATATTTTCGAAATACATTATGCATACCTTTTATTCAATTATTGACATTGATTAGGATATTAAGGAAATGGATGCCACTGTGAACTGAGCATTTTCATTCTCTTTTAACTGTATATATCCTAACCTTTTGAGCTACATTCGTAAGAGATATTATCCCGCTAAGTTTCTTACAACGAATCTTAGTTGAATCAGCTTCTGTCTGATGTCTAGAATAGGATTTAAATACTATATGCCGAAATAATTTAATCTCCAACTGTTCGAAATCAGAGCCAATAAACACCTCGGGACGGTGTGTTCGTATAGTGTTAAACTGGGTATCAAATACACGCGGCATTCGCGCGCACCATGTTCGACCATGGCAAATCATATCATTTGGCGCGCACGACTTTTGATATAAAACGGCCGTGGTTCTAATCGACACAAAAAATGTCCGCCTTCCTGAAATCCTGAAATGTCTGTTGACCCCTTGCTGCGCATTCGAATACAACAAAGACTATGACGTTCCTACCTGGCGCACACTAAAACAATTGAATCGCCGCGCGCCGTATTCGAGCGCGCTAATGTTCGGGCTGCCGCGCGCCAATCAGGCATTCATTAAGCACGGCTGCTGCGTTCACGAATGTTCGAGAGTTTGTCGCGCATAATCGATATGCAGCTAATAGGTTTGCCTTTGCAAGAAAACAAGAAACTGAACACTGATCAGGGTAAAGGTATTTTTTTTTGTGCGCAATATGTGGCTTCAAACCACAAACATATCCACCGAACATTATTCGCAACAGCACTTCTCGCTGGCGAATGAGAAACCCCCAAGAGTATAATCTGTAATGAAAAATGTTCTCAATTCGGCGTTTGGAGTCAGCAATAAATTGTAGGTCCCTTCCATTCGTGCGAAAAATGTAACAAGCACAACATAAGTGATTACGAGAAGCTAGGCATTTGGTCATCCCGAGCTGTCGCGTCATCTTTTTATTTATTTATTTTGCTATGTTTATCATCCTTTTTACCAAACCTCCCAGGAAAACCATTTGTTTTCATTATTTTTCTAAATATTGTTTGTTATTGGATCTTTATTAAACAAAAGTTTGACATGTGATTTCTTTTCATTTTTTTATTGTAGACGCATTCAATTAAAATCATAACTTCTGAAGATAAAAGGATATGGCACGAGATACTATGTGTCTCCTACCTATAGGCTGGAAGTCTACTGCAAAATACCTTTACCTCCGGCATATGAGTCCTCTACTTGATTCAACGATACATGACGTTCTTCAAATACATTCGAAGATTTTTCGAAAGAGTCAATATTACTGACGGCGTGGGATAAATAAGTATCAGAAGAATACCTTCTTAAAGGAAAGCTGGTTAAAAGGCAGCCTCTTGGTATCTAGATCAAATGTTCGAAATGTATTTGAATACATACCAAATTATCATAGCATTGATAGCGTTGATAATCTTCAGATCAGCTTGCCCTTGCAAAAACTCGTGCGTCTGTTTAAAAATCAAAAAATACGATATACATAAATGAGAGTAGGAAGAATTATGGGGGTAAAAATTCTACAAGAGTCCAAGTATTTATACCAATTAAACAAATTTGGCAACTTCTTGCGACATGGAATACATAACGAGGTAACAACAAATAAAAATGATGTACATATAACATAAATCGGACACCGAAAGGTGAATTAACACATAGGTAAACACCGTCATCGTAGCCAGATGACTGAATTAACAAAAGTTCATAAATTATTTATCCTATATTTTTTTATATTTTCGTTTTGAAATTTCTAACTCCTTATGTAGTTTTAATAGGGGTTTTGTTAAATGAAATGGATACAACTTGGAGGCACTGCATATTAAACGAAAACAAAAAAAACGGTTTTATTACCTCGTACATATTAAGTTGAGTAGTTTTAGTAAAAAATGGAACTTCAAAAATATTTTTAAATGCCATAATATTTAGCTAAGTTCACTTATTACGTGATAATATGCAAAAAATTATTTAGAATAGAATAAATAAATGTTGTTTCATGGTTTGTAAAACCGTTTGTTTGCTTTTATTTGCAAAAATTAAAATGTTTGATGATGAGGGCATGTTGCTTAAACTCTGTATGTTGGCAATAGGTAAATCTAGAAATGTATTTTTTAATAGATCTGTTTTAACAACCTGGAACTACGTACACTTGTATGGAGACTTCCACTTTTAAGCTTTAGGTATTGTATTAAACAAAGTCGTATTAATAAAAGAAGAAACTACTGTTTAGTATTGTATGTAAATATTTACCTACATTAATCGTGCATTACATTTCAATTGAACAACAAAAGATAAGTAACCAATTGAAATCAGTTTAGAAAGTAGGATCTTAGCTTTTACTTCGTCAAAATCACCTGCTCTCGATTTGACAGCAGCATTACCACAACTCAGACAATTTGGTCATTTCTTCACGTATAATTATTCTTCAACCGTCCTTTGAGTGTTTCACCTCATGCTATTTGCGAGATTTCTGGTACTGTAAATATTTAACCACTTTAGCTGATAAGAACAATAGCATTATCCTCTTGTTTGGGAATTATAAGCACATTAAAATATACATACATAAGTAGGTATAATCATCAAGAGTACAATTTGTCATGAAAAAGCTTTTCAATTCGCCGTTCGGAGTCGGCAATAAATATCTACCTTCAAACATTGAAATTTCGTTTAAAAAGCTATCTAAAGTAGATCCAATAGAAAGATGTTTTTACTGCGTTGTTTTTGTTGGATTGTAATACATACATACTTTTATATAAAATCAAAGGCTAGAGCTCTAATAACATGTCCGAAAAGAAGGTTATAGTAAAAAAAATTTCACAGACGCCTAGATAAATGCAACACCACCCTACTGGTATTAAGTTGTCTTATATTAAGTGTGGTAGGATCGTAGTACGTAACATAACCCGATCCTTACCTAACAAACTCCAGTTGTGAACTCCAAATTGGTTGATGTAAGCTTCTACTTGTGCGGGCTACCTAAGCCAAGACCTACCAGTACTGCGTTGTTCCTCCACGTAAAACTAGGATCGGAGCGTTTGTGTATATATCAGAGATTAAAACGAGTCGAGTACATCGTACGAGTTGCGAGTACCCGTTCGGAAAAACCGAGTGCGAACGAACAGAGTACACACACAACCCACTACTCATGAGTTCAAACCATTCGCGAGTTGCATGAATCGCGAGTCAGAGGACGAAGCAAACGAGTTTCCAACCAAACGGTTGCAACCGAGTACGAGTATAAACGATTCATTTGATCGTGAGTATAATTATTCGCGAGCATGTGGAAAAAAATGAATCGTTCGCCAAAATCATACTCGTTCGCGAGTATATTCTATCTCTTCAAGGGTGGTTGTGATTTAAACAAAATTTGGCTGGTGTTGGAAAATCCCATTCCATAATAGTTTTATTAGGATAATAACGGAAGTGGAAAGAATGTAATTAACTGACTTTTGTATAATTTTGGGATATCCCAACAAACTTGCGAATGTTTTTATGATAAGTGAATTACGAATGTGAGATTTCTGGAACTTGAGAAACATTGGTGCATACTTCTGCAAAACAATAAATATTTAGGACACAAAATTTGCTCAATACGTGTAATAAAAAAATAAACATGTACTAATAAATTCAATTGACAATTTATATTGACTGCTCACAAGCACTTGTACCACTGAAATGAAAAAGAGCAATAGAAAGTAAATTCATAAAAACTCGCTTTTTCCCCTATAAACCATTAAAATTTCTGAAATAATTTCCATTTGTGCGAACTGCGAACAGCACATACCGCTCGCGAACAGTACCCTTTTTTCCGAGTACTCGCAAATTAGGTAGCTGCTCGCGATTCATTTTGATTATGAGTAGTCGGCACAGAATTTGATCGTGAGTACGATGCGTTGGGATCGAACAACTCATGAGTTCAAACCATTCGCGAGTTGTATGAATCGCGAGTCATAGGACAAAGCGAACGAGTACGAACGAATAATAGCAAAATTGTTCAATTGTGCGCACATGTGCGCAAATATTCGTTTTAATCTCTGGTATATATGTCCTAGCCGTCTCTCGTTCGAAATAGACTTTCAATTCAAAGGGCAAAATATTCATCATTTAATTCCTGATAAAATGTCGTTGTCAGATATGAATGAAGAGCTAAGGTAAAAAAAAGTTTCTTATTACCTTGATGTTATAGCTGTCTACTATGGCGTTTTATCCAATATTTCGATTAGGGGTGTCCCTTCTTGTTGACAGCAAACACTTGTTTTGAAAATTCTGTATTGTTATCCTGCACAGGATAACACGAGCTTGGGATGCTTGTCTAAACGACATATAACTCTGTATTATCCGTTTATAAACGCTGTCATGGGGCGCCATAAACCGATGATAGTAGTCGATTTGGTCTTGGTTTTTTTTCCAAATGGTCTGTCGAAGAAAGGTTTTAGGCATTCACCGAATATGGTATAGACGTCTTAGAAAATGAAGAAATTATTAAAGCTAGACGTAATTCCTCAGATACGCTTAAAAGAGCTCTTGAGCAACAGTTTTGACGAATGTCAAAAGTTTTAAGTGTTAAAATGGTATCATTACCAAGATTGCATTGCAAACTTTTGGAATACATCTAGGAACACACAGCATACTAATTTTTTTAAAATACGCTCATGACGTCTTGAAGCCGCCACACATTAGCGATTTTGGATATCACTTTGTGCAGAGAGAAATAAGAGCATATCTTCGGGACAGTATGTGCAACTACTAAACTATGACAGGCATTTTTTTTTCATTATAGGTAAGTCTTGTTGTAAAAACTTTGAATTATGAATGTTATAACATTAATACTTTCTTTGTTTAATAGAATTACCATTTTGAAAACGAAGTATACTACGTGTGCTATAATTTACAAAGAAGTAAGGTTCGGAAGATTACAAAACAAACATGGTGTAACATGGAGTATCTAGTATCCGGAATAAGCACATGAAGTCGGAATTGTAGGAATATAACATGTGTTCGAAATGTGAATAGACGTATAACCGTGAGTTTTGCTCTACCCTGTACATAAATATATGTATACATATCTAACTTAACACTCGATATTTCAGAATATCTAATATTTGATGACTTCACGTAAGCATGCATTGACGAACAAATTATTAAAACTTTAACACATCGCCATCTCACAAGATTCTCTGCAGACACTCGTGCTGTAATGGAAATTGAATCAAATACGAAATAAAAAAATAATTTTTGTTCGTATGATTTCGATTTACATTTATCAGATTAAGCAGATATAGTAAATATGTTATTTTTTTGTTTGTGTGGTAAAATTTACTATTATGTATTATTCCAATTAATTTTACAAACAATTTAATGTAACCCATGTGATTGAGACATTGACTGCACGAGCGAACGCCATGACAGGATGGATCTAGAAGCCACTTTGATTTAAATGACTACATACAGTGTAAGACTTTTTTTTTTAAGTTGGGGTTGGGTTGTTAGTTTATTTTACATCAAAAATAATACTCGCTTTCCAGGTTTCACTTCATTTTTAGAATTTAATACACAATTTTTGTAAAACCTCAAATTGGTCAACTTATTTTTTACATCATGCATCGTTACACAGTTTCAAAATGAAGTTATTTGTTTAAGATGCTATTATCCTAAATGTATTTTTCGTTTCTTTCAAAAGCTTTATTCTATAGGACAGCAAAGGCTTACAAAGCCTTTTTAATTATTTAAGTATGTATACATATTATAAAAACTAGTATTGTGATATTTATCGTAAACGAGTTACAATAAAATAAAATAAACCCGGTAAATGTAGACATTTTTATTGGAAATAAAGTTGGTTTTGTAATGTGAGTAAAAGCTGCAAATTAAGGATCTGAGATATTTGTACAATGTAAAAGAAGAAGGGGGTCTGAGACAAAATTATTTGCTGTTATTATTTAGATTGATACGCTTTAACGCCGACGAACTAAACATTGGAACCAAAAGTATTTGAGAGATTTTATTTTGAACGTCGCCATTGTAATTACTTTTAATAAACCAAAACATATCGCATGATAAATGATTCAAACAATTTGATATACATATGACGGAACTGTTTGGGGTTCTTGATGAACTCCAAGAACTAAGCGAGGTACAACAAGACGAAACAGTGAATGTTTTGTGATTGTTCAAGGCCAGCGTTTTAGCCACATTTATAAAAACGGTTGACTTAAAAAAATTAATATATTAAAACATCTGATATCTAAGGCCATCCGTCCGGCAGGATACTCTCAAACTAGGTAAAAAAGAGAAGACTTGCATATATGTAGAATATGTACAATGTACATACAACATATTTAGATACTGCAATAATATGTGCAAAGATTATTCTTAAAACAGTCATTTCCGCTTATAAGGAACTCGTGGGGGCCAACTAAATTAGTTGGTTATAAGTGAAAATTCAAAGAAAACATCATCTTTTGTTTAGAAAACACACTAACTATATTTTTGCCATTTGTCGTTTAAGAGTATTAGGTACATATATTTATGTACATCTTCTTATGATGCCTCTCCTTTTAGGAGGTTGGTTATCATCCTTTTTGTATTTTCTCAGGAAGTAGCGGCCCTGAAGATTTCAATTCTGGGCATGTTGTACCAGTCGCAGAGATTCCGCAACCATGATACACGTTATCTACCAACTGCTAGCTCTTTCAATTCTTCCGATACTTCTCATTCTTCATAACATGACCTAGATACTGAAGTTTTCGAACTTTAACTATGTTCAGAAGCTCTCGTTTTGTCCCCATCCTTGTCAGGACCTACGCGTTGGATCCCCTGTCTGTCCATAGGATTCGCAGTATTCTTCGGAACAGCCGCATTTCGGTAGTTTCCAGTCTTTTCTGAGACGATTTATTTAGGGTCTAGGCTTCCGCTTTATATAAGAGTGTAGACCAGACATAAGATTTTGTGATCCTTATTTTCAGATCCAGCTGTAGATCACTGCCCCATAGAATCTTCTTCAGCTTGAAAGCTGAACGATTCTGCATTTTATTTCTTGGGAGCTGTCTGCCCCGTGATCGAATTGTGTCCCCAAATACTTCACCTTGTAGACGCGCTCGATTTTTATTCGGCCAATCTTTAACCAAACATCCGCTATATGGTGTTTTGAAATTACCATAAATTTCGTTTTAACAGTGTTGATGTTAAGGCCGAAATCTTGACTATCCCGGTCGATCTTATTTGCCATAGCGTTGATTTCTCTGTCACTTTACGCGATAATAACCGAGTCGTCCGCGTACGTTATGTTGTTGAATTCGGTCCCATTTAGGTATACATACTTCTACAATTCTCGAGGAAATCGGAAAACTTTGAAAAGATTCCAAAAAAGTGGATTCCAACAAAAAGTGGATTTGTTGGTTATGTAAGTAAGAATTTCCTTTTCGGGTCTAAATTTTTTGCCGCACTACAGAAAGTATTTATATGAAATTTTTGGCTCGTTATAACCGGACACTTTCTTTAAGCGGGTTCGTTATAAGCTAAAATACAATTCATAGTTCTTAATGAGACTTTGGGACTGATTAAAATGGTTCGTTATAACCGAAATTTCAGTTTAACTGGATTCGCCATTACCTACTGTATGTGTTTTGAAATTCGAGGTCTAAGTGGTAGAAAGGAGGCGAGCGAAGCCGGGTGGGTCAGCTTGTATGTAAAATTCAAAAAGGTACTAACAGGAAAATAGGGGATAGAAGATGAGTAAAAGGTATAGGCTAAGATAAAACTCTCATTGCTGCAAGGAAAAATGATATAAGACGACAATTTAAAGGTGTGCGTGTCTTGACACACCTTTGATGGACAAAGGTAGGGAATTTAATAATCCAATGGTGTGAATGAAAAAGAGTCAAGAGGAAACACGATATTTAAAATAATGTGTATTAACATTAAATGTGCTACGAGAATAAGGAACTTCCACTTTGGAAAATAGAGAGGGTGGTTATTTCGATGTTATGAATATGTCGTCACCCGAGTTCAAGAACTAAATAACTTATTTTTTTCAGTTTTCGATTTTTTTTTTTTGGAATTTCAAATATTTGTTCAACTAACAATATTATGCGACAGTACATCTATGTATACTAGCTTTTTATTCTAAAGACAACCGCTAGCGTGTTATCTATCGAGTTATTTAGTTCTTGCATTCAGGTGATGATATTATTGTAACTAGCAACTTAGTAGTTTCCTAGAATGTTTTCGAATTCTATTTTACCTCCATGAGCATATAGAACCGCATCATTCAAGGCTACTCTTGCTTATATAGTGAAAGCGGTTCTATATGCTCATGGAGCTACGATAGAATTCGAAAACATTCTAGGAACTAAACCTGCCAAGCCTTCAAGGAAAAGATCCAGATAATCATTGCAGCGGAAATTTACAGAACAGGCTTTCTATCTATGCTTGCTTAACTTTAAATAAATACAATTTTAAAGTTCACATCAAAAATATAAAGCTACGCGTGTGGCAATAACTTGTGCAAAATATAGTAAACTTGATTTATAAGTATTAATCATAAACTGCATTAATCATAAATAAACTTTAGTCAGCGCTCCGCATTGCGGGTTAAAAAATGAATTCTTATTGTAGCCCTTAAAGGCCGGGTTCCGTTTTCGCCAAATGCCTCACAAAGCCAATCAAATACATAAATGCATTCTCCTTCAAGAAATACAAATAGATTGTCACATACAGGTAAATGTGCACTCATAGTAAATCAAAATGATTGATTGCGCATATTCACACTACGATAGTACGATACTATTCCTCGTAAAACACATTCACTTATTAGCTATTTCATCTAATGTGGAACATGTCCCAATATTGTAAATATAGGTATTTACTGAATATTTAAGACCTATTATGGGAAAAAAACGTGTTATTTGCGTAGCTCAAGGATTCAAAGGTAAGTCTGGCACGATTAAATTAAAGTATTTCAGGAAGAGGCTGTCCCAAACTTAGTCTAATGGACGTTTGAAAAGAAAAATGTCCAACTACTCACCGAAGATATTCACCCTTATTACGATTGGCGTTTAAATTGTTCAAATCTTGTCGTTTTTTGAGTCGTGGCGTTTAGATGTCGGTATTACGGGAGCGATACGCCTTGTCAAATTCCTAACAAAATCGCTTAAAACAAGCATAACTAACTTAATTATTTGTTACTTACATATATCTAATTTACTGGCCGTATGCGGACACTCTAAGCTTAACTGTACTCTTAATTCTATGTGTTCGACCTAATCTAATAACTATTTGGGCACATACTAAGAAAATTGTATTTATTAGAAACTTAGTGCCTGAACCTTTTCTTTTCGTATAAAACTTAGAACTATCTTAAAACTAAATCTTAATCTAACCTTAATCTAAATATGTAATTAAATATATACTTTCTGTTTTTGTATTTTTGTATTTTTTCGTTTTGGTTTTTTGAGCCCCTCAAGGCTTTTTATGTTGTGATATAAATTTAAAATTAAAAACTGTCTTAAATCTAAACCACATAATCTAGCTTAAGGATACCGTAGAACTATGTAAGCCAGCCAGGCTACACACACGAAGATAACAGACAAATGAAAAACAAATGGACAAATGCGACGCGTACCCAACACGGCCAGCTTTGCCTAAAGTGGGCTAACCGGAATTAAAAGAGCTCGTCAAGGGAGTTCCCTCTTTCTCAAATAGCCGAAAAAGCCAAAAAGTCCGGTGCTGCGAGGAGGCGCTCCCCAGTACTCTCAGTGATGTCTCAGCCGGAGTTGAGCCTGAACGAGCGACGTGGAAGATTAGCGGTACCGCTAACCTATGCTGGATCAACCGTTAAGGCGCACACCCTCATGGTACTCATCATTGGGGAAGTGAGCCCCGAAGATCAGACTGTTGACCGCGGTCATTGCCATCGCAACATATCTCCGAGTCATCCTAATAACGAAGTTATCCACTCTGATCAGATCCGACCTGTTGTATAGGACCTTATTGGAATAGTATTTTATCTACTCAGACTCTGGTGTTCTGTATAAGCGAAGGCAAGCCCTCTCAAACACCCAAATCTTTTCCATCGAATCCGCTCCCACGTTGAACCCCACGGGACAACCATACCCAAGTATGGGCCGGATGAGGGCCATGTTCCAGATTACCTTCACCCTCGCATCGAGTTGGCTGCTGTCAAACAGTTTCTTTGTAGGGGCGAAAGCACCCCTGGCTCTGGCCAAAGTAGCATCTATATGTTTGTTAAAATACAGATACTGACCTAGCCAGATCCCGAGAAATATGACCACACGTCTACCCGCTAATGGCCGCCCGTGCGGTCCAATGATGGAGAACTTACTCCAGTTCTTCCAGGTATCCATAGAGGCCCCAGCCAACGATGTCCTGAACAGAATGGTTTCCGATCTTCAACTTCCAGTCGTCGCAATATCGTTGGATTTTGTCGAAATCACGCTGCAATAACCTCGCTCTTCGGCCCTGATCTGTAAGCTACCAAGTCGTCTGCGTACTCGTGAATATATTGAAAAGGATCGGTGAATTACCCACACACCTTGTTGACCGTTTTGACTTCAAATGTCCTAGCAGACGTTACATTGCCATTCTTCACAATGAACAGTCTACTGGTGAGCATGTTACAAAGCATGTACAGCAGTGGTTTGCTTATGCCCAGCCTGCTCAACTTGTAGAAGAGTCCTTCTAGCCATACGGTGTCGGAGCCCTTCTCTAAGTCAATCAGGCAGACACCCGTGCACTGTTTGTTACTTTTGTTCCATTGGATATCCCAAACCAGTTTAGACGCGGCATGTATGGTATCATGCCCCGCTCTGAAACCGAATTCGTTATCCGGAATAATATTTCTGTCCTCACCTCACTTATTCAAAGCCCTATGGATTACCTTTTCGAATACTTTGCTGATGTTCGGTAGGAGATTTATCGGCCGGAGATTTCCCGGATTGGAGGTGTATTTGTCTTGTCCATATACACTGATGAACACTGATGGACTAAGAAACTCAATAAGATGCTCTTATCACAGCAGCGATTTTATTGCAAAGTTCATGAATTTTCATTCATTATGTATTCAGTTTTGCTCGCCACTGTATGTCCTGTTTCCTCAAACGAATGAATGGAATATTGATTGTATGCCAACAATTGACCGCGATCAATTTAAGCAATAATTTGACCTACTCTACCTGACCAATATATAGAAAAACAACAAGGATGTAATCAAGTACTTGTTATAAAATAAAACAAGAATAAGTGCATAATGATGGTTTTTATTGTTGATGTCAAATTTTCTTCTCAACAGGCTCAATAATTCCTTATGAAATTTCCACTTTAAGGGCCCAGCTTCGAAGAGTCTGATCACCAGGAAGGAGAAAATTCTTCCAAAGCAGCTTATATGCTTAGCACTTGTAGAGAATAGCGTGATGAATTGTGCTATGTACATATATCCGATAAATATAATCTCTTAAAAACGTTCTTAAAATTATTTACCCGGCTTGCATACTGTTACGCGATACGCTCCTTTAGAGTTTGTAGAAATCGTATTTTCTACAAAAGAGTCATTGCTAATGCAATCCTTTTCTTCAGCAACTGTGCATCCGGTTGGACCGAGGTGAAAAAGAATCTGTTTCAGCTTCTGGGTTGAAATAGCTCCCGGCTTCCATTTGTATCCATTTTCTGACATAGTTCTGTGAATTTTCCATAATTAGGTTTATAAAAATTCAAACCAAAGAATAATAACGTACCCATTTCAAATTGGAAAATCTTTTCAATATCATCCGAAACAAAATAGGTACAAGAAATTCAAGACGTTATCACACAGATTCGGTCTTTTCTTTGGCAAAATGATCCAATAAATTAAAATAGGATTTTCATTGCCTTAATTATGGTTTTTACAATTGAATACCGCACACCTCACCTTCGTTTCACCAATAAAATACACAATACTGTTTAAAAATTAAAAATTACTCGCCAACATTCATAGGAAAATAGCAGAAATAAAAGTTGACTGGGTCCCGTGTGACGTCACAGCTGCCCGAAAAAAATAAACAAACATGGCCGACATGCGCAATTCGTAATCTTGTATTCCATCATTCTTGCATATAGCTAACATTTGTATCAAATTCTTCCCTTGCGTGCTCAAATACGCCTTTGTTTCGTAATATGCACTTACCGCAGAAATTTAGCTGTTAGCAAAATTATTGCTTACATAATGTTTTTTTTAGCATCTTTAAGATTGCACAAAGTACCCATACACATTATGAATGTATGTATATAAAAAAATCATGTGAGAGCTATGTATGTACATCTTTAATTGTGTATATACTACAAGGAGGGACAGAAGGCCGCCAATTGAACTTGAAAATTATCTTTATACTCAACCGCATAACATGCCTGTAATATTCGGACAAGTTTCGAATTAACTGCAATGACATTCACACTCTGTGCTAGCCCTGACTTCTTGTCCCAAACATTAAACAGTTGTGGATGGATGACATTCATTATGTGGATTGTGGAATATCGGCAAACAAATCATTTTCCACTTCCCCTCTTAATAACTTTCCGAAGTTTGTCCTTCCTTTGAATTAAGAACTTGCGAAGAATTCGCAAAATTCGGTGGAGTATCGTCTTCGGGTCTATTAATTAAACAATAATATTGGATTCCAAGCGGTGTTATTATCTTAAAAACGGAATCACAGTTCGTTGCACTTCGAACTGTTTGTTGTAAAACGCAGTGATTTTAGAAAAGCAAAATTTTAATGGAATATTGACAGGTGATTTTGGCAGCTTTTTGTTTGTTTTTTTTTTGCATTTTGTTTAGTGTTTGATGTAGTAAAAGTTCATGAATAGTAAAATGGTGTAGTGTCTGAATGTAAGTTTAAATATACTTGTTAAAAAAGTATTGATTTCGGAACATTTTATTGAAATGCCAAAAAGACGAATTGTGAAGTATTTAACAGATCTTTTGTAGAATCTCTTGTACGGACGTGGGAGTGAAATATATCCTCAAGATAACATGTTAGTTGCAAATCCTGGTCAGACGCCATACTCACTGATATCCAAAAAGCCCTGTCACAAAAAACCGGCTAGGAGCAATGCAGTGGTCGGTTCATCTATTAAATATACGCCGTCTAACTCCGCTACGATTACGCCCTCAACTAGTACCGTAGTTCCGAAAAAGATGACAGCGGCGACAACACTCCCTTCTAGTAATGAACCAAATACATTGAAAACACTTTCGATTCGCATAAGTCGCGAAACTGATCTGCTTAAGCACACTGTCCAGAAGGCGCTCATACCGAAGATTCCATCGCAATTCTCTTTAAGTTTGTACACCGTCCCGCCTACAAGCACCCATCGATATCCAGAGCGTACAGAAACACTCAGTGTAGACAGCCTCAGAACCGAGATGTGCCATTTTAAGCCAATAAGAACGGTGCCAACAACACCCACTAAAAGGTATAAACGTTTTCAGTCATAAATTGACTACATAATGCTTTAACTTGTGCCTTTCTAGGTCGAAAACAGTTATTGTGAAAAATCCAAAAGCAAAGTTAGCCTTAAAGGTAGAAGAGGATTTTGATGAAAGCGAAAGACCTAGGCCAAGGTGAGTGAATCATAGCTTATGAAATTACTTTACAATAATATACAGTGCGAAAATGTACTGCTTGTTTATAACCTTTTAATAATATTTCTGCATATACAACAGCTAGACGTGAAGTCATAAATTAGTTTCCCGGTGAAAGTATACTGTATACGCTTGTATTTTCTAAAAATCGTCTGGGCAGCGACCTTGACCTTAGTTCTACTAGGAATTGCCTAAATGGATGCATAGATTTCATCCCGTCCTTTTGATTAAACAATTGTACATACTGTTTTTTAACTCAGATATCTAGAAATCTATTTATAAAATTATTGGCATATACATACATATGCATAAAGTATCGCCGTGGCGTTAAATAGACCGTTTTCGCTGTGGGCGTTGACCTTCGCCAGGAATGCTTTTTTTAACCTCTCCTTTTTATAGTGTATATGGATTGGATGTTACAGCGCAGCCGTGGCGAAGAATGTTTCGAATTGTTAGACTTAAATATAAGTCATCCGCTTTTCGCGGATGACTTGGTCATCTCGTCCAAGTGCGTCGTCGTCTGTATTGAAGCTGGGATAAAGGCAACCATGAACCAATCAGAGGGAATGGTAATTTCCCGAACCCCTGTTCAATGCACTCTACATGTAAGTGGAGTCCCATTGAAACAGGTAGAGAAGTTAAAGTATCTCGGGGTCTTATTCACGAGTGATGGAAAGAACAACACTGAGTTATCCTGTAGGACTGGTCAGGCAGGATCAATTTTATATCAAGGGTAAAAGTATTTAACGAGAAGTGTAATGAACCGACTAATCTTTAATTTCAATATATTTCGTTGACTTCGCAATGCATTCCATCTTGGCACGTTTCTTCTCCAAACCAGTATGAAGTCTATGTCATTTAGCAAAGTATTGCAATCGAACCGAACAAAATGTTTTGAGATTTCCACAGGGCTTCAAATTACGATACACTAGGAAGCTGAGGAAATTGAAGAAAGGTTTTCTTTGTCATTAAATTGGTTATCCAATTATTTCATGCAAAAAAATAAATAAATAATAATAATTCAACTCGACCGTTATGTGTGTTTTCATATGCCGCAAAATTTTATCTTTTTGATGTAACGCAATACGAGGTGGAAAGTATAGGCCTGGCTGCGCAGGTGATTTTTTTTTAATGCAATTAGTTTTTTTTCACAATCGAAAATATAACAGAAAGAGTACGTAAACACAGGCAGCGTGGGGGCGCGTCGCTTTGCTGAGCGTAGCTGGGCAAAACTTTTGGTGTTCACATTGAGCTGCGTTGCATAGCGACGCTTTTTAGCAAAAATTAGTATCCGAAATTAAACTTTCGCAATACCGCAAAACATAATACCCTCAGCAGCGTCATACGGCAAGTAAATCAAACACTTTGAAAGCTTCAAATTCAGCTCCGTTTCTAGCTGCTGAAAAAGCAGCTGTGTGAACACTTCATTAAATACATACAAGTCTTATTTTAGATAACACAAAACAATGTGCTTCTTCCTAAAAACATATAATTTTATAAGTTCACAAGGAGACGAACTTAAGAACTTGCAAATGTTCTCCGAAGCAAGCTCTGTCTGGCTTTTAATTCAACTGACCTTATTTATATTATACATAAATAAAATAATTTAATAACTGGGGCGACAGCTCGAGATAAGTAAAGACTTATGTTGTGCGTTTAACATTTTTTGTACGAATGGAAAGGGCGTCCAAACGGCGAATTGAGAAGCTTTTACATTAATTTGTTTTCATTTTCAATAACCCGCTTATCCACTACGAGGGTCGCGGGGTTAGGATGCTTAAAGGGACCCTGCACATCTCCCGATCTTCCGCCATCGACTCTAAATCATCAAGGGCTATCAACATATGGGCAAAGGGAACTTGGCCCAGTCATCGCATCCTGGGCCTATCTAACGGATGCCTACCTGATGGCACGCGTCTAACATGTTTAGACCACCGAAGTATGAACCTCTTCGTTCGAAGAAGAAGCTCCTCGACATTGAGTGGCTCGCGTATTCTGGTGTTCCTAACTCGATCTCGACGAGATACAACACCAATACAATGAAGAAATCTCATTTCGGCAGCTTGTATCCGCGATCTTATTCTTTCGCATATTACCCAAATTGCATGACCATAAATGAAGGTCGGAACAAACACTGAATTACAGGGCGATAGCTTAGCTTCGATGCCAAGTTCGGTCCTCCTAATAACAGATTGACCGAGCTGTCTCAAAATTGCTCCGACCTGACCAATCCTACAAGAATGAAATGTGACACGGCTCTCAGGATGCAGGCAGACTAAACGAATACTCCCGTACGTGTGTAAGAAATCAGTGGCATTCTTGCAAAATGGGTAAAAACTGGGTTCTGCCTTCTGGTAGTACAATGGACCAGTTGCATCTGAGTGCTCCAGTACAGCTTTTCCAACCCGACAAAAAAAAATCGTACAAGCTAACCTAGTATTGCTCCTTTCATCACTCGTGAATAGGATCCTGAGATACTTAAACTTCTTCACCTGTTTCAATGGGACTCCACTTACATGCAGAGTCCATTGAACAGGCGTTCGGAAAATTACCATTACCTCCGATTTATTCACGATAACCTTCATCCAAATCAGGCTTTCTCAAGTGCCATTCTGAGAGTGAATAGCTGGTCGGTTGTGCTTCTCACCGGACGAAAGCCGCACTGCTCATCGCCCAACTTGGCCTCGACCACAGCTCTGGAACGCGATTCCTCTTATACCCTTTCTAAAAAAGAGGAACAATTACCACAGTTTGCCAGGCGCTAGGTATTTTACCGCATTCCCAGACCACTTCAATGACACGAGAGCCATTTCATTCCCTCTTCCCCTAATGTTTTGAGCATTTTCGGCCGAATTTCCTCCACACCAGCAGATTTGCCATCTCTTAGCGCTTTAATCGCCAAAGTCACTTTCTCTACGGTAGGAATATTCGCCGGCCTACTCAAAACCATGGGTCTGCCATCTCAAGTGCCTTGTTCGGAATTGAGCAACTCCAAAAAGTGGTCGCCCCATCTGCGCAAGATGTCCGTCTCATCGGTAAGAAGTACATTATCTTTGGGTTCGTTCCATTCGTGCGAAAAATATTAAACGTATAACATGAGTGGTTGCGAGAAGCTAAGTCTTGACTTATCCCGAGCTGTCGTGCCAGCTACTCACACACACATCTTTGGATTCAACTCCTTCGATGATGTTAAACTTCCTTCCTCTGAGACGGCGGATGATCTGCCAGTTAACCTTGTTTGTAGATCTGTGATCACGGTTCAATTTCTTGTCTTCGCACGTCCATGTACCGATTTCCAGAAGTCAATTCCCCCCCAATCTTATCCACACCAGGCTTTCTTCTTTCTGATGGGTTCTTGAACACCGGGTGTTTTATTTGCCCACCACCAGCCGCCACACCGAACCACTTCAGTCTGCAAAAATCTCTTGCAGAAACAATGACTGCTGTTAAAAAAACTACCATTCTTCCTTTGCATTTGGAATTTATTCAAACAATTTTCGAGACCTAAACATTAAAGTCGCCCATCAGGACATACATAAGAATCTATATCCGCCACTTCCATTCAAAAAAGCTGCATACTTGGACTCCAGATACGGTGCATATAATCTTGAAGATTTTGTCGAGGTCAACCATATTGACTGCAAAATAGCTTTCAGAATTATATGATATACATATATTTCTGTAAGCGTAATTAAGTCGATTAAAATTAGATTGACTTGATTAAGGCTAAGTGAGGATAATCTTTGCAGAGGGCTTCGAAGACGAGGAAGTTAATGAGGACACAACCCAATTTCTCTGCCACTGCCCAGGTTTTTGCCACCTCAGATATAAATCCTGTGGAAGACACTTCTTCCATGATACCGGTGAAATAAGTGGCGTACCTACATATCAAGGACATCTATGGGTTCATTAAGGTTTCAATAATGTTCGAAATCCTGGGGTAATAGGAGATTGCTCCACGAGCAAAGTGCACCATCCTACCTAACCAAGCCCAAAGCTAAACAAAAAAAAAATAGCAGAGAAAAAATACGACAAAAGTAAAATTTATATGGTGATTCCAAACGTATGGCCGGCAGTGTACCTGCACCAAAGCCAGAGTTCACCTTTCAAGCTTAAGCTTTAAGACCTCAACCTGCGAGCTTTGGACTTGTGAGTAACCCCACTCTCGCCCGAGCAGACATTGAAGGTACTATTCCTGACATGAAGAGGTCCCACCCATCCATTAAGCTACGATCAAACGATTTGCAGAAAAATTTCTCCCAAACATCCGCAAATCAGCAAATTTTTATCCGCAAATATTTGTACACATGTCATTTGCAGACGTCGTCCGCAAATCGTGTGATCACTATTTTGAGACCATTTGTACACATTTACAGACTTTTGTACATTCACGCACACACATTTGCGGACTTGTGACACTTGGAGATGCTGTTTTGAAGAAATATGTGCAAATGGCAAATGTGTCCGCAAATGCTCTGATACAATGTGGGCTCTTTTATTTTGTTTATTACGTATACGTTTGCTTCCTCTTCGCTTTTATCGTCCTATTCGCTACTAAGTTGTTTCATCTCTGCGAATAAACAAAAGAGACGCAGCTGCAAATGGGTCTGCAAATTTGCCATTTGCATATGTCGGCAAATCGCGTTATCGGGCAACAAATGCTCTGAAGAAATTTGCTGCTTTGGGACAAACTCCGCAAATCGTGTGACCGGTTTGCAAATTCGCAATTGCAGATGATTTGCAGACATTTGGTTATGTGCAAATTTTACAGGGTTTCCCTATGTTGGTGTCGGTTAGCAATATTTTGTGGGAAAACCGAATATTAATTCGTTTTGAGGCCATATTTTTTCCCAGGGCACACGTGGTACTTTGTGCAATTTCACTTTAATTAAGTTTAAACATGTATTGTTTTGCGTTCATATTGAGTGGAAACGCTTATTATGATACCAGAAAATACACCTATTCATCAATGTTGTTTTTTCATAAATACATGATTTTATTACAATAATTTTTCAAATTCTAATAACGCGTGTTTTAAGACTTTCGATATAAGTATGAGTATGAAATTTTAATTTTAATTATAATTACATAACCTAATAATATAAGTTTATTTGTTTTTACAATTGTAGCTCAAATTTGACAGCAACTATTGTTTTGGCTTCTCCCAGAGTGTCGGCATTCAGTTGCGTTGCGCTCCATGACAAAATATCAACTTATAAGGAATTAAAGCAACAGCATAAAACAAAAAGCAAATCAACACCTTTTAAGAAAAACGAAGAAAATCAGATGTTAGGAAAGGACTGCAATGCATCTATAACTTCAAATGCCAAGTTAAAAGAAGAACCAATTCCGCCGATCTCAGTTAAGCATCGCACTCGACGCTTTACAAAAACATTATCAATAACTGCTGTTGAGGTAAAAAACAGTCAACCCGTGACAGAAGTAAAAACTCGAGTAACAAGAAAGAGGCAACAAATCTTAAGAAGCGAAGATACTATCCCAACAAAAAATACAAAACTATCAAAAGACTGCAGTAAGCCTACCAAGACCGGAAAAGGAAAGGCTACTAGCACAGGAAGTCGGCGACCGAGTCGACGCACTCCACCCGTGACGAGATCTCGACTGAAGCAGGGCATGGTTCTAACGCGAAAACAGTTTCAAAATAAATAGTTTGATTTCATTATGTATTTGCGAGTGTATTTTTTTACAACTGTCTATCTACTCTAGCAAAATTAAAATTGTTAGAAAGAGGCGAAGCTAAAGTTTGCGGAAGCTCCATCCTTGTCAAAATAAAAAACTTATGTATTGTCGTTTATTTGTACTGCCGTTCTTAGAAATAATTAATTTCCTTATTTTTATTTTTATTTGTAATATCTAATTAAGAAACAACTCCATAACACATTCCTATATATAAATGGAGGCCTATGTAATAATAATATATTTTATAAATATTTTACTTTGCAGATTTTTTATTTCCTTCGTTCAATCGAATACTGTGTGTTGTGATATGAACTATGATAAAATGTTTCTTCACTGTATTAACATGTAATGTGAATTTAATTTAATTAAAAAATAAAATGTATATTGTATCAACAGTATTAATTCTTTTTGCAAAAATTAAGTCTTTTGTTTTTCACAGTTAAATAATGTAGTAGGTATAAAGGGGTTCCTATTCAAACTAGACGTGAAACACCAGCGGATCGAATCAAGAGTATTCTGCAATTCCAATGTTTCTTCGCGTGCAAGTAATTTCTAGCTCTGGCATGTCGGAAAGAAAAATGAGGTGATTAATTAATCTCCCTTAAACGTTAGACAATGAGCGTTTGAGGTTCTCGGCACCGCACTTTTTTGACAATGATAACACTTGTTTGCACTAAATCTGTTGCCTTGGATTTGGGTGCTGTTTCTGACTAATTTTTGTACGCTAATTCTGAAAACTTGAATATTTTTTTCTATCAGTTCTAATTTTCGAGATTCTGTATATCTGTAACCCGTGTAATGGGACGTGGGATAACTGAGAGCTGCCGAACAAAAGCGGATAAGTCCAAGTTCTGCTTTTTGGGGCTCTCAAAGGTCATATCTAGAGTTTCTATTTTCAATAAAAGCTGGTTCTATCCTATACAAAATCAACATCAAAAAATGCGTTTTCGATAACGGATATGTTTTGTTAGCGGTTAAACAAAATAATTACATTCATGAAAGTTTTTTTTCAAAACCGGATAATTCCATCAAGTTTAAAAAACCGGATCAACCTATCAGATTTTCATTCAAAACCGGATATGTCCATTTCAAAAAAAAATGTATAAAAACATGGCTAGGTATTTTAAGAAACAAAAGACAGGCACGTGTTTGTACTTTGATAAAGCTTTCATATACTAAAAATTAGAATTCTAGCTAGTCCGTATCTCCTGCAATCAGTTTTTTCGCTCTCCTGTAAAGAAGTGTAAATTGGACTTATCCGCTTTTGTTCACCAACTCTTCAAATATTGATTATCACAGGCCGAAAAAATTTAATCTAAACCAGACTACATTTTTCCGAAGAATATCGATGCGCTGATTCCGAATCCAACCTCAGAACTGCTCCATTAAGTCAGGTTTTCGATAAATCCTAACCTAAAAGTTAAAAAACCCTGTTTATCGGCTATACATATTTGAGGTTACGTTACATTACGAAGCAATTTTAATGTTCCTCCACAGAACTCGTTACGGCCTCTGAAAGTACTACTCTTCCCCTTCAAAATACATTTTGAATTTTTCCAATATCTTTTTCGGATGTCAACCGGAAGAACATCGGCTTCTTCACAAGTAGAAGAACGAGCATGAGAAGCGAAGAAATTCAGAGATTATACTCCAGAAGCAACGTACGAAAGTGTTACCAAAAGCAAAAAAACCTGTCAGGGAAGCAGAACCTGTACAGAAACCTGTAGAAATGAAGAAGGAAACCTTGTGGTAGAATGGTAATCGGTGCTGACAATTTGGAAAAACTACATCTGCAGACTGTAGTACAGCAACGAGGACCAACATCCCTCTATCAGGCAAAACGAACCATTCAACCCACTAGAGAAGTCAAGTGTTTTGTGCTGAATAATATTATGGAAAATTTGGAGCCGAAACAAAATTTCTCAATAAAACATGTTAAGAATAGGAGAAATAAAAAACGGAGAAGTGTGAGTACAATAATAAAAATGCTGGACGTGTTTAAAAGAAGACGTATTCCAAATATCATTAAAATCAAAAATGACTCCAAAATGATTAGGCAGTATTCCGATGATATATTTTTCAGATATTTCACGATCACTAAAAACGTAATCTTTGCATGTTATGTAAATAAATCATTAAAATTGTAATACACATGTTACCTTTCATCGGTTTTTCGCAGAATTATAGGGTAGAAATGTAAGTGAGAAAACCTTATCCACAAGTGATGCACAGATTACTCTGTTGAGGATTGATTGCGTTGGTGTTGCAAAAAGCCTTGATTTGAGCAATACGGCCAATATGTTGCGTTTTTGAACTCGTTTCTTTTTTCTTGCTGCAACACTGCATTTTCGAATTCAGTCTAGTTTAGGACCTCCTGTCCGTACAAGGAAGAATTGTGTGAAGGTTATAAATAAAATAATTATCAATGCGTGAGATTTAAGTTAAGTATATTATACTTGTAGGTTTTAAAATAAAAAACAAGAAATCGGAAAATAAAGTAGAAAAAAGGCTACAGGTGGAGGTTGGTCCTCATATTTTCAGTCATGTGGAAGAATTAAAACACTTTGTTGAATTGCAGCCTGAATTCCAACAAAAAAAAAATGCGTGAACAAAGCAGTAGAGGGTAGGTAACTATGAAAGGCAATCAAATAAATTGCAAAATATTAAAAACGGTAAAAAAGGCTATTATTTGCCAAAGGACACAAACCAGGAGTTGTTGATTATGAAAACAAATTATCCAAATTCATAAAAATTAAGTAAAATGCACTGAAAGGGACAAAACAGTAAAGCTAAAATTAAAGCAGGAAAGATTGGAGTTACAGAAAGAACTGAATTATGGTGGTTCCTGAATCAATATTTTATTTTAATGAATTTCCTATTTAATTTTTGTTTTTAAAGTTCTTAATTTTTTTTTTATGAAGTTTTTGATTTATTTCTTTTTGATCTAATGAAGTATCTACGCCGTAGTGCAACTCTTGCACTTAATAAACACCTAAATCTATTTTGAAGGACTCCGATTTTCCGTTCAACAATACTTCTTGTCTTAGCGTTCTTCTTGTCTCCTCGATCGTTGAATGGTATTAGTATGGTTTAAGAGCATATCCAGAATGCCTTAATCGCCAAGTATTCGCATTCCCGCTTCGGTGCCCATCTTCCAAAATTAACTTTAAGTTCGACATATTGAAAACATATGTGCATCGTGACCTGATCCGGGCTATTTGGCATTGATGAAACGAGTTCTTATCATGTCATCACAAACCTAAAACGAAAACAGTAAATATTTAAAATTGAAAGTTACATGCATACATAGATACTTGTAGTAGTAAACTTACTATCATAACATTAATGCTATGAAAGCCTTTTCGATTGTAGTACTCATGTTGCAGTTCTTTTTTAGGAGAAAACATTCATTTTCGCTCTAAGTTTTTTACTTTCGGAATAGTTGAACTTTAGAACAAATACATGTTTTTATTTCTCCGTTTAGAACAAATATACATATGTTTCTAGTGGTGGCTGGGTGTAGTAGTAATAGGGTAGACTCCGACTGGTATAAACTTGGCGATGCCCAGCGTTGCAACTGTTACTACACATCAATTGAGCTTATTTTACCTCCTCGAAGTAGCCATTAGGTACTGGTTGTTGTCCACCCGGACTCAACTTGCTGAACTTATAATCGTGAGTGCTGGCCAGAAGAAAAAAATTAAACACGACAGCGGACGAATTCCCTAGATGGAATCAACGGTGGCATCGATAATATCCGGAACGGGAACAACATCTTATCTGGGTGACTATGACATATGTATTTGGAGCTGACGCCGATAAAGATTTCCAAGAATCAGTTGGGGTCTTGGAAAAGAGATGGTCACGGATGAGCTCTAATGGGGCCAACGACAGTGCTCACATTCCTGAAGTGGATTACTAACATCGGTTAAACCGGCCTCTCGTCCTAGGGGTAACAATACATCCGATTCTCGAGGTTGGGGGTTATGCGCCGGGTAACTGAACGACCACGGAAAAAAAACAGCGAGTTGTGAAACAAACACAAGCCTTGGAGAGGGACGGATTTACTGATGACGAGCCACACAAATGAAATAAGGACAACGATTTTCGGATCTGCACGTGAAATGTTAGGTCCCTTAACAGACCGCGTGCACCAGCGATGGCCCTTAACTGCTGCAAATCAGATATTACCTCCATCCAAGAAGTGCGATGGGTTGGGCCGAGCAAAAAGAGGACGGCAAACTGTGATATCTACTACCAGCGCTTATTTGGATGTGGATTCGTCGTTGGAGGCAAACTTAGGCAAGAAGTCCTCAAACCTCAAGCATGTGAACGAACGCCTCACGGCATTTCGCATCAAGGCTAAATTCGCCAATATAAGCCTAATATGCGCGTATGCCCCCACAGAGGAGAAAGACGACGACGTTGTAGCCAAGTAACGGCTGCGGATATCCCAAACACCGCCAAGGGAAGGAAATACTGTGAGGAAGTTAGACGTCGGAGAGTTTCAATCGCAAGAGATCACCAGATCCTTTTCCGATCGAGTCTTTCTTAATCTCTCAAGAAGTCCTACGCCACCAGCATCAAGTGTTGACGGCCAGTTGCAACAAAGCCATCAGAGATGCCGGCTCTGACATGCTGGGTTTCTTTGCCTGGATAGACAAACGCGACCATTAATGAACGCAACTTCGGCAGCTAGACTGTGCTGCGGCGATATTTTGAGAGGACCCATCTTCCAAAACTGCATTGAATCCAACTTCTCTCGCAGTTTTACACAACTAGCCTCCTATTATCAGATAAAGCCGCTATCAATACTTTAGTTTCTAAGGGCATCTGCACTATTCTTCTTATCACTGATTTCAACTAACTCAACAAAAACAACCGCGTGCGCTAACAACTGGTGTTAAAACTAAATGCGATCGCACTTCACTAGCATCATTACCCAAAATAAAACAGCCTAATTAGGACACATTTTAGAAAAGATATAATAATTGCACTCGAATACCGGAAGTCAGCATAAATCAATACGGGTTCACTAAATTGAATGGTGTTAAGCACATCATCATTTTCCATGGCCCGCTTACCTACTATGAGGGTCGCGGATTCTTAAGTGGACTCTCCATATCTCCCGATCTTCCGCCATCGACTCTAAATCATCAAGAGCTATCCCGATACGGATGCAGGTGAGATCTCGGACTTTGTCCAACTATCTCATTCATACTGAATTAAAGCTGCGATGCCAAGTTCGACCCTCAGATAAGCTGTCTGATAACTGATATAACTCCGTATTGCTGGAGCAATCCCTCCTGTCCCCTTTCTTAAAGAGAGGAATAATCACCACAGTTTGCCAGTCGTTAGGTGTTTTACCACATTCCCAGGCCTTATTAATGACATGATAGAGCCCCAAGTCCTTCTTATCGAAAAGAAGCACACCGTCTTTGGATTCAAATCCTTTGATGATATTACACTTCCTCCCTCAGAAACGGGGGATGGCCTGCCAGAACACCTTAGCTGTTGTAACAGTCAGCTTGCCAGTCCTTCGCGCCTCCTTGTACCGGTTTCCAGGAGTCAATTCCCCCAAGTGGATCCACACATTAAAGACTTTCTTCCTCTCTCTGATGGCACCTTGAACTCATCTTCTTTTCTCACCACTAGCCGCTTCACTCCAATTTCCAATGCAGTATTTCCTCCTCGCATCCGACTACAATCAAGTTTTCTTATTCCGAAAGAGGGTTTTGCGAACACTTACTCGTATCCCTAATTGTCAACGCTCGGACTTGTTCCATCGCATTCCACTCTCGAATTTGATTGCTATTCCCAATCTGGTATTTCTGTGGTATTTGACTGGTATTTTAGTCGGGAACAAATTTGATTACGAGTCGTTATTAAAGAAGCAAATAAAAGTAGATATACATATGGTTAAATTTGTTCATGAGTATTAATTCTATTATTGTACATAATAAAAGGAACTGGCGGTTGTTGAAATAAATTACTGCACGTTAATAATTTAGAGGAAATCGTCGTAGAAATTCTTCAACTCGAAAGTGGGGTTAATTCACTTGTGCCGCTGGGGTTCAAAATCGAAATGGCAAAATTGATCTTAGTCACAACGATAAACGAAATAATTTTTTGAAGCTGAAATATTAAAGAAACATTTTAATACATTTGAAAACTCCCAAACGCACCAGGATAGCCGCAATGGATTTGAACAAACTTGTATAATTCTGCCGGCCGATGCTAGATTTTCCTCCATAAATTCATCATCGTCAAAAAACAAATCAATAAAATTCATATTTTCTTCTTAAAATAATACATATGGATGTACTTAAGAAATAAACTTTCTTCTTCAAAACCACAATCACAAATCCCTTTCTTCTAATTGTTTGTTGAAATTTGGCATTTGACATTTGAAGTTAGCGTTCCATGTGATAGGTTGTCGTAAACAACGCATTCGACTTTGTGAATAGAGATTTAAATACCAGACCACTCTCAGTACTACTAGTAGTACGAGTCTACATACTACATTGGGAATTGGGGTGAATGACTGCTGTTGTCTCATTGCTCTGCAAACTCTCCCACCGTATACGTACGTGTAACCAGACTAGGTTTACGTTTTAGTAAAAAAAAAAGTACTTTATCGTTGAGATACAATTTGCACAACCCGAGGTGATGCTGTTAAAGACAAGTGTTTTTAAATATTTTGCATTTGAAGATAAACATGTGTAAATAGAATAAATAAAATCAGAAATAATTTAAACAACAGGTATTTTGTTTTATATAATTGTATGCGGAATTTAATGTACCAATTTCCATATTATTGCAATATATTTTTTATTCTTAATAAAATAGTAATACAACTTTTGAATAAAATACATATTTGCGATATTTAAACTAAATTTTAAGCCAGCCCAGGAGTGCCGATCGTAAATTGCGTACTCTCCCAATATCTACATCGTTATATTGTTCATCTATTGCCAGGCTACTGTTAACCGATGAATTTGTTATTGAGCTATTATTATTGGTATTATTATTACCTCCAATAAGCGCTTGAACACCGGATGGATTTGAATGTCCAATTTTTTTTGCAGCTGCTGATTTGTTGTTGTCAGACTCCTTCCTTAACACAATATTCCTTTTGGTCGCCATTGAGATACTATTCTCCTTTTTGCCTTTGATGCTACGACTTGGAGATGTGATGGGTGAAGTATTTACAACATTGGAAATAATTGAACTATTCATTTTATTCAATTTATTTTGAGCGATAAGCTGTTGTGAAGTGGAGCTAGTTTTTTGTTCACATTGGACCTTTTCATTTGTTTTAACACTATTTCGCGGCGGTGCTAAATAGTCCAACTGACGCACTCTGGCCGTAACTGAATCACGTTTAATTTTTGGCAGAGGCGATGTAATAAACACATTGCGTGGTGACATGATTTTTGAATCTGTAGAAATGGATGTTGACGATCCACGGCTCTTTATAATTAAAGAATCTTGTCGATTTAATTTGCTTGCGTTATTTTTGAAAAATATATTTCCTGTGCTGTAGCTAAGAGATTTGTGTATTGCCGTTAAGGGAGGGCTATTACCATTGGATATGAACCCAATAGCTTTGGAGGAATAAGGAGTTTTTGTCCCAGGAAGTGGTATTTTGCTTGGTTTGGAACGTTTAGGAGGTTGGAATGTTTCTTCATATTCAGTTGAAGTTTGATTATCATTTTCTTGGTTGCGAACACAATCTCCACAACTATCTCTTTGGTGGAGGGTATCGTTCTTTTCAACTTTTATATTCCTTTCGGCGGTAAATTGCGCAGGTGAACTACAAATACTGCCACTTGTTTTAGCTTCCGATTGATGTAAGGAAACATTTTGCGATGGTTTATTTTTAAAACTTAGAGGTATGGATTTTGTTTCACCCACCTCCACACATGGTCTTCTCACCTAATAATAAATAAATAAAAGCATTTTAAATATAGAACATAAGCTTTAGGACATCGCAATGGACCTACATACATATGTTTGTATGTATGTATATCTACTTGATATATGAAGTCGTATATTGTATTTATTTAAGGTCTTACCTGCAATTTGAAGCTTGCCATTTCCTCTTTGGAACAACTCAGTCGTTTTGCTAATGGAAGTTTTGATCTCAGTACCTCATCCAGTTTTTGCATCAAAACCTATTGAAAGATATAGAATTGATTTTTTTAAAACTTGTAAATAAGTGACTCGTGTTTGATTTGGGACGTGGTTTAAAAATTACTTAATCTTTATGAAAATTCTATAATAATAAATAATATGTAGGTATAATAAATAAAAAAAAAATTGTGAATTGTTTATGATTATCTCATAGAGAATGCTGTGGTAATCATGATTACAGAAATTGTAAGATATCGAAGCTATATTGACCTAGACAAACTAGATACGTGTGCCAAACACCACATTTCGGTCGACTCAAGGCACTCTTTCATTATTATGGATATCCGAACGTTCCGAGGGGTCAACAATGACTCGGACCACTACCAAACAACGCCAAGGCAAGCAAATACTGTGAGGAAGTTAGACGCCGGAGAGCTACAATGTGACCGCATTCGACACCAATGTCTTAAGAGGCGCTCTGAAACCCTGAACCGAGGCCTGAAATAACGACCAAGGGAACATCGTAGTAGAATCGCAGTCGATGCTGAGGATATCGAAAAATTATTTCTGCAGAATGTTTAACAGCGACGACGAATCAAATTCCGCTGTCAGGCAGAATGAACCATTCAACCTATCCTAAGATCAACAATTCCTCCCACCCGACCTGGACGAAGTAAAGATAGCCATATCTAAGCTTAAGTCCAACAAAGCTGCTGGAACTGAAGGCCTAACTGCCGAGCGGAAGGCGATGACTTCGTGAGGAAACTGCACGAACTCATTTATAAAATATGGTTCGATGAAAGTATCCCCAATGAATGGAATCTCAGCATTGTTTGCCCATTCCTCAAAAAAAGAGACCCTATGCACTTCGCCAACTACAGAGACATCAGTCTTCTTAACATCGCTTACAAGATCTTATCTGTCGTGTTGTGTGAATGCCTGAAGCCGTTCGTCAACAACCTGATCGGTACATATCAGTGTGGCTTCAGGCTAGGAAAGGCCACCATCGACTAATTATTCACATTGCGGCAGATCTTGGAAAAAACCCAGCAGCTTCAAATTGATACGCACCACCTTTTTTCTCAATTTTATGGCCGCGTATGACAGCATCTATATGCATGTCCAGTTTTGACATCCCTGCCAAACTCTTCCTTCTGTGCAGGATGACGATGGAGAATGCACGCTGCTCCATCAAGGTCTTTAAAAACCTCACCAAAACGTTTGATGTCAAAACAAGATTTAGACACAAGCGAACACGCTGTCATGCGACTTATTCAACATCGTTCTTGAAAGAATAGTCCAAAACTGACGCGACAACACCAGAAGCACAATCTTTCAAAAGTCCGTGCAATTACTCGGATACGCCGGAGATATTGACATAATCGGAAGAACGCAGCGTGATGTCAATGGCGCGTTCGTAAGAATTGAAATGGAAGTGACGAAGATCGGTTTAGTGCTCAATGAGCGCAAAACCAAGTATATGCTGTCAATAAGAAAGGGCACTCAACACCGACGTCTCGAACAGGACGTCACTGTCGACAGGTATAACTTTGAGGTAGTTAAGGACTCTAGGTTCCCTTACAAATTTCGACAACGACACCTTCGCTGAGATCAAACAATGAATAACTCTTGCAATTGAGCAAAACCCTCTTTTGAATAACTTAAGACGCCCTTTATAAGACCTTAATCATCCCAGTCTTGCTCTAAGACGCGGCCTGGACTTTCTCAAAAGCGGATCAGGTCGTTCTTGGCTGTTTTGAGAGGAACATTTTTCTAAGAGAATGAGCAGATACAACGAAGAACTATAAGGGCTGTATAGCGACATCGTTGTAGCCAGAAGAGTGAAGGTCTAACGATCGAGGCCCGGAAAATCTTCGAATGCACCACTGAGGGACGTCGCACTAGAGGAAGAACGCGACGCAGGTGGCACACGGATCTTAACCAACTTGGCGTGCGAAACTGGAGACAGTCAAAATACTAAGAGCAAACTACTACAAACACTTCAATGCGATTTATGTATGGCAAGAGTATTACGAGTGCCTTTTCCCTCTATTTAGATTTTTCGTTTTCCAATGCTGTGTTACACAGTCTACACTGACATACACAGTACTTGTTGCGTAAAAATAACGCAGCAAAAATCCCGGTCCGCTTCATCCCCCTCCATCACCACTCTTGCCCCTTTCGCTTTTCTTTTAGTCCGTTGTCCTCTTGAACCTATGACTTAGTGAGAGTGAACTAGGATCCTTCAAATCCATCCATGCTTTGGCATACGTTCAAAGGGGATAGCAAAGCAGGCCCGAACCCAGTGACAGACGGAAGGTTTGGAATCTCTTTTCGGGCAGACGGTCCGCCCTTAGTCACCCTTAAAGAGCCTTATAAACGGACGGAAGGTCCGCAACCATTACCGCGCTTAGGGAAAGCCCACCCCAAAACGTATTATTTGTTTGACGACGCTGCTAGAAAATATATTTGCAAACTATATACAAATATACGTAAATTCAGATTTGTAAAGGAAAGTTCCCGATTCCCCTGCGGTTCATTCTACCCCTTTTCTAAACACAAACATCTGCGCGAAATCTTATCTGCACCCCTAACTTCTGATCCTTTATAACCTACTTATCTGTGCTTACGGATTTAATGACGTAAAATAAATGTAGATTTCTGGTTGGGAGGGGACCCGAACCTGAGCAGTCCTCGCCTAAACAAATCGACCCATAACCTGACGACCGTGAATGATGCTGAATCGAAGCCGCTGATGGAAAAGCGGTCAGAACTCTGGATGGGATTCCCTATGTTCTGGCAGCTGAATCAAGAGAAGTCAGCGGCGGGGCGGATTCAGCTTAAGCTACAATAGCTGAGTTTTCCCAAGTGTGAATGTGTGTGTGCGAGCGTGAGTGATCCGACGACAGAGGACCGACACTCTTGAGCCGACCGTACAGACAGCGAGGAGATTGAAAAAGAAAGTGCACAAAAAAAATTTTAGAAAACAACCGAACATACGAGAAAAGATAGAACAAAGAAGACACCAAACGAGGAAAGCAAGACACAAAGCAAATACGTATACTAAGGCCAGAACACGAAGAACAAGGAGATATGTAACAAAAATTTAAACCAACAAGAAGAAAATCCAAACAACATAGAAACCGGACCTGAAGAACAGACGGACTGTGGCGGAGAGCGTCCCACCCCATCCCCGGGGATAGCCAGGATAGTCCCCATATGTGACTGTTGAGTTGAATAGTGCATTGCGTAATACCCCCTAAAGCCCCTTTGTGAGTGATTTTGCTAAATTTCTGCAGATAAGCCTTCGGCCCCTGTTGTGTTAAGCGTAGCGTATTACCGGCTACATTTTACAGTCGCGACCCCTTTCATAGTTCCGCAAGGGAATCCGGAAGACATTTATCTCTAACGACAATTACGTTAATTTTTTTCTTATCTTTTGTATTGGCCATTTGGTATCATTCCTCCCCATCCGAGTATGAAAAAAATATATTCTAATTTTCTTTTCCCCATCTGGGACACCTACCAAACAATTTCTTTCTTTTCTGCAAGTTTTCAGTTTCTTCTTCAAAAAATTGTGTGGCGCCCTTAACCCTTTCTTCCCCTTTTCACGAACCCGACCCAGCTGAGCAGCCGGTGGCACAGCAAGTGTCATTGCTGCAGGTGTTGGAAATTCGATCACGCGCATTTCCTAGTTTTGTGTGGTTTACTTTCGCGCACCGGGATTTCACAACACACCCAACAAACATGCACTTTAGCGTCGTAGCCCAAAAATAGGCAAAATCTTTGTAGTTTTTTTATTTTTACTACATAAGTCACACGAATGCAGTTTATATTGCTTTATACGAGCAGCAGATTAGGAAGGTTCTTATGACAAAATGTAATCGAGACGATGGTAAATACTACACGCTCATTTTGGGATTTAGTCGATACATCTGGAACGATGATAATGAAAAACTGTTATCTCTCAGACGAACACATTTAACGAGTTAGAAGTCTGTTAAACAATCTGTAACTTATCGTTAACTAATTTTAAATATGAGGCCGCTCCACGCTCAGTTTCAATCAAAAATCTAGAATAAGGTTAAAGTTCTGCAGATTGTTGGTTACTCATTATACTTTCGATTATTATAATAAACATATTCATAATTGTATGGACTCCCATATTAACCCCCGGAGTTATTAAAATATTAAGTAGTTACCATAGAATTGGTTATTATTTTGAAAACAATTAATTATGGTTTTATCTTCAACAACATAATTCCTTTACCTGGTTTTGTACTGTAACTGTTAGCAGATGTCTCTGCAGTTCAAGTGTATTTGTTTCCAATAAAATTGCAGCGATTTTCCTGGAATCTGTTTCGCGAACTTTGCACAAATACTTCGGAGTACTAAATATCCCATCTAGTTTGCCTAAGCTCTTGATGTCTTCCTTCATGCTTTTCGGAATAAAATCCGAACTATATTTTCGTGATGAAGACCGAAGAGTATGTACCGCGTCCTTTACATCTGATAGCTCAGAATTAAAATTAAATCCAGAAACAATAGGTTCACTACAAGTAGAAAGCGCAGTTTTTTGTTGTCTGAGATTTTCTGAGTCTTTCATAGACGACATTCTCGAACAGAAACTTCCAATTTGATCGATCCCCCCGAAGTTTTTACTTGAAGTTAATCTTGGAGTATCACGCATTCCAGTCACTGAACTTGGTGATTGTAAATATTTTCGGCTGAAAGTAATTAAGATGTACCGATTATGCTTGCACCAAAGTAGAAAATTAATAAATTTGTACATTACCTAGGACTATCACTTCCACATCGCAATAATTTAGAATTTAATTCTTGGTTTTGACTTAACGCTATTTTCAATTGTTCTTCGAGATTATTATTTCCAGAAGATAGAAACTGCACTTGTTTTTCCATGTGTGAGATTTTTATCCGACCTTCAAGCATTTCAGACTCCAGTTCAGCTACCTTATCGAGTAATTTATCGCGTTCTTTGCGCAAAATTACTATATTTTCCTTGGGTGGGTTGTCTGCATTATACCGCGGAATTTTACGATGAAAACTGCTAGAGTTTAAAATATTTGATATTGAAGCCGATGAAATATACGTTTCATGTTTATCTCGTTCATAATTTTGCATAGAAGAGAATTTCTGTCGAAATCGAGATGTTTTGCGATATATTACATCAAGAAGGTTCAAAAGCTCATCATCTGAATCTTGTAAAAGACGATTTGGCATGGGTGTTCCCTGAAAATAAAACACATGTCACAAATAAAATGGTTGTAAAACTGGGAAAATCTACCTGCAAGCCGGACGTTGAAGAAGCGCTATGACCATCTTTAGACGATGTTGTTTCTGTGGAAAATCCAGAGTCTTGTACCACACTCCCACTGCCTTCCCCACTCTTTGGTTCTTTTTTGCAACTATTCGAATTACTACGACTTCGTGAAACAAATGCAGGTGATGCTTCTCCTATTATTACTGCCGCATTTAAGACTGAAGGTCCTTCTACGTTAAAAGATGCATGCGAATCCTTCCGCAACTTTTTCTTTTTTGTTTGACTTCTACTGTAAAATTAAGAAGAATTCATTAAGAAGACAAAGACCAAGATTAAGAAATTTATCGTGACAATTTGTACTCTAGATTAAAGTGATTTAAGTTTTCGGTTGATCATTAGGCGGGTAAATATCAACTGCTAAGGTACATAAATTGCGTCTCAAATTCTTCTCCCTTCGTTTTGTTTCCCATTCAAAGTGATTTAAATGTTTGAAACATGAAAATCGAAAAAATATGAGAATTGACTTAAATTCAATTATCTGAACCACGAAATATCCAAATTTTAATTTTCCTTTTATTTTCTCGTCAAGATCTGAATACAAGATTAAATAGTAAAATTGTGGCTCCACGGATATCGTAGTGTTCCATCTTAGCTTTTTTTTTGTTTTATTCTCGATCCATTTTTTTACTCAAAGTGAATCGAAACCTCTTAAAGTAACCTATAAAATATTTGCACTATACAATATAAACTTACCTTGGTGATGAATGTAATTTAGTATTATTTGCGGATATAGCTGCTGAAGACATTGATATAATTTTGTTTTTGAGATCAGGAAATGTTTCAATAACTAAGTCTCGAAATTCCAAAAGGGCATCTACTTCAATTTGCAATTCTTGAAGGGACTTTGTCTCTGATTGAAGGTTATATAGTTCGTAGTTAAATGTGGCTGTATCCGTTGAATTAACAGACTGACGGTATGAATTACTGCTTATAAACCTATTTTGGACAGCGCCAGTGCTTTTCTTTCTCCAATCACAGTACACGTTCTGTAAGATAAGGACAATAATAATTAAAATAATTAATAGCATACAAGAAAATTAAAACGCGACATTATTTTCTAAAACCAAGTAACTAAAAGAAGAAGAGCGTACATTTCTTCTCCAGAATGTTTATCGTCTTTAGTTACACAAATTGGCTTCGGTAGGTATTAACCCCACCAAAGGGTAAATCCTAATTTTCCACCCATAGCATAAACGGAAAGCTTCAAAGTTTAAGTTTTAGCCCCAAGCCTTCGAAAAAAGCTTCTGACAATAATGACGGCCATCCACGATTTGATTTAAGCCGTGCGCAACTTAAATCCTTAAGGAAGTACTTTACTAAAGACAACCGAAGCCGTTTAAATTTTATTTGAATAATTTTCCTACACCTTCTCATTTAGAAAAAAAGATGTTCACTGGATTAAAGGCACAAAATAAGGATATTCAATTGACCAAAAATCAGTAGGAAATGTGAGATAGAGAAGAACAAAATTTCGATCTAAAAACTAAAGCTAAATATGTATTTTAAATTTTCATTTCTAAATTAAAGTTTTCAAATGAGCTACATTGGACAAAACCTCAAAACTAGGTCTTCACTCAAATAACAGTTATACAAATTTCTAAAAACGGCAGCATATTTTGAGGTGCAGCTGTTGGAACCATATTCGATTATACATAGGTGTCTTTTTTTTTTTTTTTTTGACTCAGATCTTTAAAACATTGTTTATAATTTGTTTCAAAAGAACAATTTATTTTTCTTGTTCTAAGAAGCAGTGCGCCTTCATTTCAAGTCTCTATCGTACTCGGTTTTGTGCCAACCGTGCAGCACTTTTTCATGGAAGGTTGCAGTTTTCTTATTCTCGCGTTATTGTTCGTCAGTGAATGTTTTTGATACATATTTTTCTTTTAAACCCTTGAGGCTCCTATTTAAAAACCGTCCTTGTCAATCCACCCCTACTTTCAATTCTTCATTTGTTTATTTATGAGCCTATTTTACTTCTAAGGAATATCTACAAATTTAAACAAATAAGCCCGATATCGCAATTCCCTTTATGATATCGAACAGTTTTTTGAAGTCAATGAATTTAAGGAATCGAGGTCCGCCACTCGATTAATTGTTCTATTTATAAGAGTAAGTTGTCTTGGTCTACTTCGACATGGGCGAAATACAGCCTATTGTTTTCTAACAGTAACTTCGAGTTTATTTTGTATTATTACAGTGATGACTTTATAAAAGGAGTTAAGTAAAGCTGTGCCCCTCCAGTCGATGTATTCTCATAGATCGCTTTTCTTTTAAATCTTCACGATCAAACATCAGCTTCTCTTTTTTTCCATACATTGTTGATATACGGCTAAAGTAGTTTAGTTGTGATCAGTGCATTCCATTGCACGTTTTATAGAACATCTTCGCCTGCTATATCCATGTGTTTAGTTAGTTAATTTCTTCTTTTGGATATCCTACGTTGTTTTCTGTGTTCGGTATTTGGTATACTGTTGTTTTCTAACTCAGGCCAAGTTCTTCAAAGAGCTTCCTCGATCTTATAGTTTGGTCTGTGAGAAGTGTCTCGATTTCTGACTGGTCATGGTAGTAATCGATGTAGAAGTCTCATATTGTTTTTTATTGAGGATTCTTCTTTCAATTTCAATTTATTATTTACTATCATTACAGATGAACATTGAGATGTATTCTTTTATAGTACTAAGTACCATTATTTCAGTAAAATAAGTTAACAAAAAAAATGTTCAAAAATATGATGATCATGACAATTGGTTCCAAGGTTTTCGATGAGGAGAAAAGCAAAACAATCTAAGATATTGTTCAATTATTTAAAAAATAACTCACATCGCTTTTCAAAGTTTCTTAAATCATGTAAATATAACAAGAGAATAAAACCGACTCCTAAGCCTGGTCGTTCCAGAGTTACTTAAGAACGGCAGGACAAGAAAGTGAAATCAATTTTCAATGCTGATTCAATAAGAGCCATCCTGCAGAACAAGAACACAAAGGGATTATTAAATGGCGGCAGGGAAGCTGTTATATTGAAGGTAATCGTCACAGGTGTGGATTCGTCGTTGGAGGCAGACTTAGGCAAGAAGTCTTAAGCTTCAGATATGTGAATGAACGCCCCTAATTTCGCAAGCATAAGCCTGATATGCGCGCATCCTTCCACAGAGGAGAAAGATGACAACACTGCTCTAGCTATGACATAAACATTGTCTTAGGCGAGTCTAACGCGAAGCTAGAAAGAGAGGGCATCTTTGGTAGTACTGTCGATCTCCGTCAACCAGATTGACCACATTGTGATCGACGCAAGGCACTCCACCAGTATTATGGATGTCCGAATGTTCCGAGGGGCCAACAGAAACTCGGACCACTACCTTGTTGCCAAGGTACGGCTGCGGATATCCCAAATATCTCCAAGGCAAGGAAATACTTTAAGGGAGTTTGATGTCGGACGGCTGATCTCGCAAGATATCACCAGATCCTTTTTCGATCGATTCTCTCGCAATCTCTCGAGATGTCCTATGCCCCCAGCATCAAGTATTGACGACCAGTGGCAACACTGCCAAAAAGCCGTCAGAGATGCCGCCTCTTACGAACAGAGTTTCATTCGGCCACCGCAACGAAACCCCTGGTTTGACGACGAGTGCCGGCAAGCACATGCAGTGAAACAAGAGGCATACAAAGTGGCGGCGCATAGAAGGACCAGAGCTGATCGCGGGCTCTACGAGCAGAAGAGAAAAGACGAACTTCGGCTTCTCAATAGCAAAAACAAAGAGCGTGAAAAGCACGCGATCGAGAAAATAGAAATATGCTGCTGCAGGAATGAGATTCGGAAGTTTTACCAAAGGGTAAAAAGAACCTGTCAAGGCTACAGAGCCCGAACCGAAGCCTGCAAGGATGAACAGTCGACGCTGAGCATATAGAAGAACTATTTATGCAGCCTGTTTAACGGCGACGACGAATCAAATTCCGCTGTCAGGCAGAATGAACTATTCAACCTGGACGACGAAGATCAACAATTCCGTGCACCCGACCTGGGCGAAGTCCTACAAAGCTGTTGGTGCTGACGGCCTAGCTGCCGAGCTGTTCAAAGCGGAAGGCGACGACTTGGTAAGGGACATGCACCAATTCATCTGTAATATATCGTCGGAGGAAAGCATCCCCGATGAATAGAACCTCAGCAATGTTTTCCCGATCATCAAGAAAGTAGACCCTCTGCACTTCGCCAACTACAGAGACATCAGTCTTCTTAACATCGCCTACAAGATCTTATCTGTCATGTTGTGTGAACGCCTGAAGGCGTTCGTCAACATCCTGATCGGTCCAGATCAGTGTGGTTTCAGGCCAGGAAAGTCCACCATCAACCAAATATTCACACTGCGGTAGATCTTGAAGAAACCCCAGGAGCTTCAAATTGATACGCACCACCTCTTCATCGATTTGAAGGCCGCGTATGCCAGCATCTATAGAGACGAGCTGTACAGATCCATTTCTAGTTTTGGCATCCCCGGCAAACTCGTCCGTTTGTGCAGGATGACGATGAAGAATGCACGCTGCTCCATCAAGGTGGGTACGGTCGCCAACGATATTGGTGTTGCAACGTGATATCATTGGAGCTGTTCAAAGCGTATTGAGACGGAGGAAAGATGGGTGTAGCGGTTAATGAGGGCAAGACCAAGAATATGCTGTCAACAAGAAAGGACACTTAAAACCGACGTCTCGGATAGAATGTCACAATAGAAAGATATAACTTTGAAGTACCTTTTTGCTGTTTCAACGCAGTAGAGTTAGACCGCGACCTAAGTGACGCACGCAAGTGATAGGGGACCTTAACCAACTTGGTTGGCTAAAGATCGAGTTTGCTGGAGACGCTTGTTGGTTGAGGACCAGCTCCACCCCTGACTGTAGCGCCACCTTAAGTAAGTTAGTAATAATATCCGAATAACAATAGCTAATTGGAGGTGATTTCATCCTGCAGCTTACAATGTCTCAATCCGTGTCGTCTAAAAGTTTAACTAAATATATTTAAGACAACAAAAGCTACATTCCGAAATGGCGTCTATGAGCCCCGACTTGTCCTTTATCCCTTTGGAAATTTACGACTGCTAAAAAGACCCTTCGAAATCACTCGGAATTAAGGTTTCTAATGAAGTCAAAATTGGAGAAAATAGCTCTGACAGAGTGCTGTATGCTGACCAGACTGGCTAGTATGCCCTAATTAATCTACTTTAAATATGAATAGCAAGTAAAGAAACGCTCATTTTATATATTTTTTTTTTTGTTTTGAACTGAGATTTTTTTCTCTAATAATATTTATATTGGTTAACCCAAAACTAATATTTTTTTGTTTTTAATCGGAATTCGACTTTGTTAACTTATGGTGGCAACTTTATTTTAGTATTTGACAGGTCGCTATTGAGCTAGATGAAATTTCGAGGATCGTGTGATTTGGACACAACACGGCTTACTTTGTGTTTCATGAACACTCCTTTCCTTTTAGTTCATAACATAATTAACCCTTTCCTTTCTCTCCGACATTACTTTAATCAACTTTTAAGGACAAAGTGTTAAATGAATCAGCGCGTAAAAAAAAACTACATATGAACATACAGAGAGAAGTTAATTGGACATAGGGGAAATTCATTGTTCCTCACCTCTATTAAGGCGTATGAATTAATCGACCCGCCCACCGGCGAGTCGATGAGTCTAAATACGTTGATGTCATGAAGAGTCTTTCTACTGTGCTACAAAACATGACCTTCCCCTCCTTTCTTGGTTACCAACATCGGCAATGAAATTGTAAAATTGACACCAATATCAAAGTAAAATCAAAAATTTCCAGGCAATGCTGTGAGATCCTGACATACATAATTGTATGACTAACTAATCGACTCGCACAATATGCCAAATTGTGCTGGAAACGTACGACACTGCACATAGCAAAAGTGAAAGTGAAAATGTAACAATTTAGCCAAGTGCTGTTAGACAAAACGCTCAGCCATGTCATGAAGAGAAACTGATTAACTTTAGATGGAAAGGGGTGTGTCGCTTTCTGACTTAGAACTGTTAAAAAGAAATGCAGACAGTTCTCCAAAAGCAAGCTGGACGAGATACATATATCGCACGTGATGGCGCGTGGGAGTTGTACAGGGTACTTATGCTCTGAGAGGATATAGCACCTTTAACAATAAGTACATTTATACATAGCCACCATATATGCTCTTGGTGTTTGTAAATTAAGAAAACTATTTACCAATGACTTATTCAGAGGCACATTGAACCTCAAAACTAAAATATAATATCGTTTCACCTCAATTTTCCGTTTGTTTTGTTATTATACATTTCTGTTAGTATGCATGTGCATGTATAAAACATAATTTTGGTGTTTAAAATTTGCAATTCAAAGTAGACTTACTGTCTCCTATCTTGAAAAAATACACGATTTTATTTTTCATGAATTAAATAGGGAAACTATAGACTTTACATTATATTATTGAATTTAAACATGTGAACTTACACTTGATATAAATAGTGGCAAAGAGTTGCATCTCCTCAATACTTCTAGATTTTCCAAACTTGAAGACGATACAATTCCTGGGACTGCACAATTTTTTTCCAAAGATGTGGCATTAGTAATTCCCAAATATTCCTTTGCATGCATAATCACGTCTTTGTTTTTAATCATCTTTATTGATGTCTCTAGCAATATCAAAAAGATATTAAGTCGATATAAGCACTAAGTTAAATACATAGTCAAAATATATGTACGTATGAAAAATATACACAAGACTCATTGAAAAACAATGTACCACCTTAAAACTTTCGACAAAATTTTGCAGAAGGCGAGGCGATATTATTTCAACTTCTTACTTTCCATAGCGAAAAAGTTTCCATGTTAAGTATTTCGAAAGCACAAAAACAATTAAAAGAAAATACTACTAGACACTTTTTGAACTTAACAAATTTAGGCAAAAATGAAATGTTGGCCCACAAAACAAGGGCAACACGAACACATATTCTCGCGATTCACTTGACTGATTCCGACCAAAACCACTTTTTTTGGTGAATATAAAAATAAGTATTTCAAAGATATGGAAACGGTGTTTTTTTTTAAATAAACCTCTAAAGAAAAGCCCAGGACACTAATATCACAAAAAAAAAAGAAAATAGAAACGAAATGAAATATTTTCATAAAAAAAAACTTGACGTTTTAATTGGTTGGGTTCAGCCAAAAGAAGTGATTCAGTCCAGTTTGACGTACAGTTGAGTGAAATTAAAACTTCAAGATGCAGTCGAATGACATCGTTCGCAGGGACGTCACTGCGATGATATGTCATTGGTAAATCATTTCACTCGCTATGTTTCTCAACTATTATTCAATTCAAATCCTTTGAAACTTCATAGATTTCAAAAACTCCCTCACGCATTCACTCACCCAAATGGTTAACCAAAGTGCACCATCACGGATTGGCCTAGGGCACCATCATATAAATACCTGCACACAAACATGTTTGTTTAAATTTTGCCGCCCGTCAAAATAGTGTCATGACTGAAAATCAGTTTGTAACATGAAAAGATGGCGGCTGCCCTCTTAGCAACCGCAAATTTATTTCGACGATATTGTCGTCCGTTGAGATGGTGAATTCCTTTTGACCCTAACACATAGTTAATTGACAAAATTTCATGCGCAGCGAAAACTAACGCAAATATTTGCCGTGGAAATAGGAAAATTGTTTTATTTTCGAATTTTACCAGGATACTGTCTCAAGTTCTGTACTTTTTCACATTTTTAGAAAAAAAAAAAAAAAAAACTCCCCGATTGTCTACACTAAGGGCATGATTTACAACTGAAGAACTGCAAAGTCCCTGTGACAGCGATAAAAGCTATCAAAAGAACTGTCGCACCTCTTTCAAAAAGCGTCGGCCATGGGGTCATTTAATATTAAGAATTGTAATTCGGATTCCATTGTCCAGAGAATTAAGTCAATTTTTATCATAAAAGCTATACCCTATTTCCACCGAAATGAAAACTGAGTTTCGGCGAAAACTCACGGAACCTAAATCCAAAAACCAAAGTCTTCCCATACTTTTCTCAGTTTTCGTCAGTTTTTATTGAAATCTACTCGAAACCGTCTCGCAACAATAATGCGTGCTGAACTCGACAAAGCAAATACACATTTTGATGCAGAGCAAGAGAGAGAATTTCGGTAGAGCAGCTGAGAAGAAAGTTGTCAAACACAGCTGTTCTTTTTCCCCTGATGTGTTGAAATTTATTTTTATATTTACCTATTTTATACAATTATATGAGAAATTTACCAAAGGTTATCAAAACCAAGGTCTTTAGCCTACACAAAAATGATTGATTGAGTCAAGCGAAACCAAGCCAATGTTAGATGGGAATGGTTCAGGAAGTTTTCGTAAACTTTTTAACGAAAACTCAGTTTTCGTTTCAGTGGGAAAATTGTATTAGTGCTCGAAACTGCCACTGGCTGTAATCAAAGATCATATAATACCAATATAGAGCACGCCACACAATATGTTTGTACGGAATTGTTTGTATGATGGGGTCCTATAACACGACCCCAAGCTTATCGATATTTTTTACTCTCAAAAGTTCATTATCTCACAGAGCTTTGTTGTTTTTTTCCTTTTGAATATGAATACCATTTTCGCAAAATAAAAAAAGGACAGGGAAAAGATGAAAAGAAACTCGTTTTCAGCGTTACCATCAGCGTAAGAATATTTGACTTATTCCGAAAAGTAGAACATTTATTTTCCACTTCATTATATTTCAATTAATGTAGGTATATGTTAGGGAAAGAACTAAAACAGCATATGTTCAGTTGCAGTTAAATGAAGACATTTTAGTTTAGAGAAGAATTAACTCAAGTGGAATATTATGCTGCCGTTTTCCTTTGGTTTGCTTTGATTTTTTTATTTCCTTGTCCGTGACGATGATAATGATAACGAAGGCGATAGTTATAATAGCTGGTGCGTCTAAGCAAGCACTGACTGGTTGAATATGTTTTAGGCAGCGTTGATGTGACAAGAGATGTGTTTTCTTAAATCTTCTGACTAAACGAAGCATATTTAAAAATCGGGGTGAGCAATCACGTTCCATATCAAAACGTTCCACTTCCTGATACTTTCTCAGTATGAGCTCAACCCCCAAACAGCAAATATCTATTATACAATTTGTACCCAATATAGCCTGCTCAATTATTGTGTAATCAGCGTCTACAATACCAAAAAATCACGCCTTATATTGTTGTGAGTTTTATTTGAATAGTTTACATGTGACCTTTATATCATGACTACTAACGTGATGACGTGTATGCCAAGTGGAAGAAACCAGCGCGAAAATTTCTCCCTTAATGTAATTACAGATTTCTGGTTAATGATTTAATAGAATATTTAGAATGGGTCTTTATTGCAATACTAACTATTGAATATGTTTTCAGCCATATGTACTGGTGGTTCAAAAAAAAACTTTCCCAAAATTTATTTCTTCTTCAAATGTTGACGTAACGTAATATGCAATCCTTTTTGCAATTAAATAACTACGTTTTCTCATATTTCAACGTGCGTAAGAAGAATTTTTAATTTCGATTTGAAACTCTGAGATCTTATGTATGCATCTACACATTTCTACGGCCAGAATGAGAGTTAACAGAAAAAAATCTGCGAGAAGTGAAATTTATAAACTCCGAAATGGATCAGAAATATTATTTGCATAATTTTTTTTCGAAATAGAGTATTTAATTCTACAAAATAAAATGATTATAGAATATGTACCTCGAAACACCCTCCCAGCTGAGCTTTTTTAAGAAGCGCTGGTGCTAGCGCGACTGTCGATGAAACTCGCCTGCGAGTTCAATGAGTGTGTTTCACTGATGGATTTCTGGGATATCCCCTTTACATATCGAATACAAAAGTTTTCCCAGTTGAATTAAAACTATGAATGTAAACGCAGATTCAGTATTCAGATTAATGCCGGAATTACAATGTGGCGCCCGCCCATTCGCGTGTTTACAGGTTGAGTAGAAACAATGGTGATTGAGTAGAAACAATGGTGGAGCTA
This sequence comes from Matsumyia berberina, assembly GCA_917880715.2. Taxonomy (NCBI): domain Eukaryota; kingdom Metazoa; phylum Arthropoda; class Insecta; order Diptera; family Syrphidae; genus Matsumyia; species Matsumyia berberina. The sequence continues at coordinate 58,271,365 of OU862872.1, read as the reverse complement.
TTCCCGAATCACAAGGCGCGCTTTTGAAAGCGCTTTTTTGCTTTTTTGAGGTCGTGCTTTTGACAAATATTATCGTAAGTCGATAGAACGCCTGTCAAAAGCGCGACCGCGCGAGCATCACATGAGGAGTTTTTTTTTTCTTGTTCAGAGCAGAGCACAGAACAGAGCGCAAGGACGTCGAGCATGCTCTGAACAGAGCGTACTCAGAATGCTCTGATTTGTTTATGAAACACGCTTGAGTAGTTCGTATCGTTAGCTGTCAAAACACAGCAAAAAGTGTTTACTCTCACTATCTCTGCACAGCTTTTTACTCCGGATGCTCGGTCAATTTATTATGAGCTTGTAGAGCGCGCTCTGAGCATGCTCTGAACGAAAAAAGAAACACAAACTGAGCGTTCTTATGTGTCTGACCCAAAAAAGAAACAAAAATCTTTTTTTTTTTGACAACTCTGTTCTGCTCTGAGCTAAAAATGAAAAACGCCTATTGTGATTCGGGCATAACAGCTCTAGAAAAGTGAGAGTTTTCTTCCAATGACATCAAAAAGTATAAAATGTTTGTTTTTATCATATACTCCGTCCTACATAATCTGTCAGAACAGGTTTTTTGGGGGATTTCAAACACTGGTGGCTGTAAATGTTTTCATGACACTCAATTAGAGAAATTGCCACTGAAATACAAACCAAACTACTCACTTACACAGGTTTGTTCCTGTAATTTTCCCGAAAGGTACATACATCCCACCACGATCAACCTGCCATCCACCCAAGGGCAGAATGATCGCGGGTAGTAATGAACCCTCGCTGTGCGTGTTGAAAATATGAGCATAAAATCAGAGTTACCATATAATTTTCAATTCAAAGCAAATCGTTACAGCTTTTTCTGTGTTTTTTTTTGTCAAAGAGCTTTGTGGCTTTGTACTTTTGAGAACAAATAAATGATTTCAGTACCTATGTGAGGGCGTTGCCGCTTGGTTTTTTTTTTTAATTTTTTTGTTTTTCTGGGAAAATCTTTTCCGCGCCTTACATTTATACATCTAATTACATGAAAAAATTACAACACATTAATATTTTATCAAAATCGAGCCAGTGTCAATTTTGTAGACAATTATCTTTACTGCGTCCAACCAATTGTTGTGTTTATAAATCAGCAGATGGTAACCAAACGGATATTGCTCTCGGATTAAAGGCGATTTTCTAATTTGTCATCCATACTACGGTAGCCCTGTAAGAGCTTTAAGGAGTGACACATTTATGCTAGCTATTGCAACAAGAGTGAGATGCCAAGGCCCTATTTTCCCCGTACTCATAATTTTGTGGGACAGAGTATAATTATTTATTGCCAGCATTGTCAGAAGACAAAACTTAACGTGTTGGTGTCCTCTATACAAAATCTTTAAAATAAAGTACATATTTCGAATACATCAATTTTTTTAATTACTTTAAAATGATTAGAAGTTGTAAATAATTTAATTGAAATTAAAAAAAAAAACAAGTAAAAATATGTGCGATTATTCTTTTAAACTGGGATCTCTATCTCTACGATCATTTAACTGCCGAGGGAGTACATACTGATATATGTATGTTCCAGTCTCGTCTTTTCGCCTATCTCAATCTGGTCACAGTACAATAGACCTTTTAACGAATTGACGCTTAATATCAAAATTCTACCTGTTGGCCATTTTTCTGCATTTTGGTTTGAAAATAACCAAAAAATTTGATTTAAAAACCAATCACACCATCACAGAATTCCGATTTGATCAAGAAAAAACCAGATTTAATTGCTGTGATGGGAACTTCGGCGGTCGTGTTTTTAACGACCGATTTAAAGATTCCTGTACCTCGAAATGCCTGTGCTTTATAATTTTGAGGAACATTAAGAGTAGATATTAGAAGAATATCTGTGAAGTACGAATTTACACACATTTTTCGAAAAAGTGCATATAGATTTGATGTAATGTAAAAATCGAACCCATTATAACCAAGTTAGTTACATACACGGGTAAATTTCTTCCGAACTAATTATTATTTCACAAAGATACATAATTAAAAAAAAACGTCTATCGATGCTAAGGAATTTCATCTGGAGAGTACCTATACAGAATCTGAAGGAAAGGTAAAATTCCAACAGATCTAAGTTCAGCCATAGAGACGGTTAAAGACGGAGAAATATATTCTTATACTTCTAATATAAAAAAAAGTCGTTCCAAGAGGCACAATTTCTTAACACCCTCAATCCTCCTGTCCCCACAGCTCATAAACTTCTCCTCAAAGTAGGCGCTCCAGTAATGTTGTTCCCGAATCTCAATCCACCTATTCTTTGCAACACCACCAAGCTTGAAGTGATTGCCCTTCACATTATTAATGTTATCGAGGCCACAGCTGTACTCGGGGGAGTCTGTATTCATACCGCGTATACCCCTATTACCTTCTGAATACCCTTTCCAATTCAAAAGACTGCAGTTTCCTCTCAAAGTGAGGTTTGCAATGACTATTAATAAGCACCAAGGACATCATTAAAGTTGACAGGGATCGACTTAAGGGAGGGCTGTTAACTTTTTTGCCTCAAATTGCACGCGGTCGAAGTCAAAGGTCGCTGATAACAGCGAGGAAAGACATCACATTATACTCTATGTCCTTTTCCGGGTTTCAAGACATTGATGAGTAAGTACAGGCTTTCAATTCGTCATATTAATTTTTCAAGACCTCCCTGTGAACAACCTTCCTGGTTTTTTTTTCTGGCTGGAGGATGACGATGCAGTCAGGTATACTGACTCTGAGCTTTCCACATACAACTGGCTATGAGAGAAACAGTCACTCATCAGATCCACAACGGCGGTTTCTCCCTGATTGATGCTTGTGAATCTTTTGGCTTCGATTATATTTTTTCTTCTCTTCTTCACTGCCATTGCACAGCTAAAGGGTTTAGAGTCCCAACTCTGAAGTACAGGACATGATGTGTCACAGTAATCGGATCTCCAATAACATCGCAAAGATTACTCGGAATATTTATTCTTCACCCATTTTCCAAAATCTTTTTATTACCAATATCAACTGCCCCTAAATTCAAGTTGAAGGTGGACACGCGCGTTAACAGAACTTTGATATGAAGCCACAAGACGGGTGACTTAAAGATTTAATTTCATCAGCACGTGTCGCCCGTGGCAACCTGTCTGAAGTCAAAAACCACTGTAACTGCACCCATAAGTTGATTGCGGCCAAGGCCTAGCTTCTCGCAACCGTTCATGTTGTGCGTGTTACATTTTGCGGACGAATGAAAGAGACCTACAATTTATTGCCGACTCCGAACGGCGAATTGAGAAGCTCTTTCATGACAGATTATACTCTCGGAGGCTTGTCATTCCCCGAAGAGAGATGATGCTGCTTAAAAATTTTCGGTGAACATGGCTGGTGCTTGAACTTACGCCGCACACACAGCAGTCCAACGCACTAACCACTGAGCCACGTCGACCTCTTAAGAACCCCAATAACTTCCATGCGGACCATGGTGCGCTCATCTCACACAATAACTTTTCTCATTATAGTTTATCAGGTACTTCTGAGCACAGCCTTTTGCCACAAGTCTGCAATTGTATCTTTCAACTGATGATCTCACAATTCCCGAGGTTTGTTTGATAAAAGTGCTTGAGATTAATTAGTGTTGAGATTAATCTCAACTTTAATTGCAGTCGTCCATTTTGCCACATCTGTACTTAACAATTCTTCTTGGGACAGATGAAACGTCTACCGTGGTGACTGCTTCGATGATGTAGTATTGATTTGCTGAAAGACCGGGTTTACCCGTACGAATAATTCTAGGGCATTCAAGTTCTCTTGCAAGGTCCGAGCTTTGAACGTTCGACTTCTCCTCTTTCTCACCTTCTATTTCAGCTTCAGTCGACTTTCTCATATGAGGCTGGAGTAGGGGTTTTAACTCACTTCTTAGCATGTTACTACTATCGTCAACAGTTGATTGATGAAAATTCACATCTCAGTCTTCCTTGTGCTAGGGTTGATCAACTGATACGCTTTGGATTCGTCAGAGTATCCAACCATGTGATATTATCGTCGCTTGGCAGCAAATTTGGAACGACTTGGCTTCTTTTCAAGTATTACAGCTTTCGATCCAAACAGTTTAAGCTGTTAAATTATGGGCTTACTACTTGAACAAAGTTCAACTCAATTTTGTTGATGGGCATACTTGACTGTAAGCTGCCTCTTGATTTCAGTTTGAAGTACTTATTTGGCGATTTTCTTTATTAGTTCAGAGCCTGAGTTGTCAAGAAAAGATTCGTGTTTCATTTTTCGTTTAGAACAGGCTCAGAGCGCTCTCTACGAGCTTATAATAAATTGATCGAGCACTCGGAGTAAAAAGCACAGCCAGCGTCAAATTGATGGAAGGGAAAATGAAAAGAGAGAGAGAGTAAACTCTTTTTATTGTGTTTTGACAGCTAACGATACGAACTGCTCAAGTGTGTTTCATAAACAAATCAGAGCGTTCTGAGCACACTCTGTTCAGAGCATGCTCGACGTGCTAGCGCTCTGTTAAGTGCTCTACACTATTAAATTCACTATTCAAATATTCTTCACCAACACTTTGAATCGTTTCAATTTTACGTCCTGTCTCGAGCTCTGCCATAGCTTTAAATTGTTTAAAAATTCAGAAAACCTCATATCTGGTTTTAATGAAAGAGACATTGGGTCGTATTAATAAAATCGAGCAATTACTTCGAGTAAAATCTCGGAGCAAAGTAAAAGCATTGAGCAATTGGTCAGAATTGTATGGATAAGACTTTACTTTACTTGAGCAAGTTCGAAAATTCGAGTGAGCATTTGCTTGACCGTTGACAGCAAAAACATCTGTCAAAAGCTTTTTAAAGCTTTTTATGTCGTGCGGATTTGTTGTAATAAAATTATTAAAAATAAAATGGGATCCCAAAATGATAATTTGTATGAAACACAAGTGGAATTTTGTGCGATGTTTATGATTAATCCGACGCTGATGTTTCAACTGGATCCAAGTACTCTACATTTTGACGTGTAAATCGATATGCTGCTTGAAATTTTGGTCGTGGCCCAATGTCCTATGTTTGTATTGTTTTTTCTCACGAACGCCGTCTTCAACCACCGGTATATGTAAATCTAATTTTATTTCTTATTTATTTAATTCTTTGTTTCTAATGGTTCACGACAAATAAAATACCACGCCAAGTTAACCGATTTTTGTGTCAAAAGTACGGAGTAAATGCTTTGAGTCAAATAAATAGCAGACTTGGAATTTCCGAGCAAATGTTTAGTATTGTGCGTTTTATTCATACCGACTTGAGCAAACGCCATTTTCGAACATACAATTGCTTAATGAACTTTTTTATCATACGAAAGTGCCTGTCCACATTGGTGCAGGAATGAAAGACTGTCGGAGAGAGATAGGATGATTTTCATTGAGTGGGAAGGAGAAGGGTTGATTGAACCGAAAATCCACCGAAAACCCATTCCCAACATAAATTTCGGCGCAAGCATGAATGTTCCTTTGTCATTGCGTTTCGTTTTTGACAGAAATTTTCATTTGATGGCTGTGCGTCGAGTAGTGCGGAACTCCAGTGCCTACCTGCGTGCGGAAAATGTATGGAGAAAATTTCCTCCGTACGAACCTTCTGTTTCGACGACATGTTGTGTTTTGATTTTCAGCATTCCCTCTTTGTCAAATTGCTTTCATTGCAATGAAGCCTTTTTTTTGTGTGTAGCCACGGCGTTCATGGGAACGACTTTCATTCCTGCACCAATGTGGACAGGCACAAACTAAGCAAATGCTCCAATTGTTGACTTTTTGTAGCAATTGCTTCATATTTAAGCAAAGTCATTTTTTATTAATACGACCCATTGTCTTAAATTTATCATTTATAATCGTTAGAAAGATTTTCGCTTCTCCTGCAGAAGTTGTTCGAAAAGGACCACAAATGTCCATATGTATTACCGCTAACAAGTCCTTATTTCTATGAAAGGAATGTTTAGGAAACGGTTTGACTGTTATTTTACCTCTATACGTTTAACAGCTACGAAGAACGCATAGAGAAAATACGATTAGAGGGTTATAATTTAATCGAAGCAAGTGGAAAATGTGACGTCATCATCAAAACATCTACGTATAACGTAACTCTGAGAGACGTTTTATGTTCCGGCTTGCAAGGAAATATTATGTCATCTGTGATAATTTCATGAAATAATATAATAAATATCGCGTGCCGATTAAACGTGTAAACAATGCCACAAAACATAAACTGTAAAGTGTATAAAATAAAAATTTTTCTAAGCTTGTCCACAAGTGAGGCAAGCAATGCAGAATTTTTGGAATCGATCCAGACCAACGCAACGTGTGCGGACCCAATAGCTGAGAGGGTGCTAAAGCACAATAAGGCAATTTATGGGCTGAAACCTGCTTCGATACAAAGACCTATTAGATGTTGTTCATGCCTAAAAGTTCCGGAAGGAATACAGTCAAGTTCTAATGCCCTGTTATATTTCGATTATTTTTGTTTCAGACGGCTTAACCTGATACGGGCGCAAGTTACTGATTTAAGCTCATAGTAAAATGTTCTATCCTCGCTTCAATCGAAATTATCATAAAATTGTCTGTGATTTCATCGGGTGTTGGCTAGGTTTTTAACCACCTTCTAGCTCTTTAATGACTGTTGACGGTTTTACTATCTGACTTTTTTGCTTACATGCAGTGATTTATAGTTGCGTTTCTTTCGTCGGAAGCTGCGATGTACTGCAAATCACTTCCTTTTGCTGATGACATGCGAGATAGTAGCTAATATAAACCAAGTTTTTTTAATTGCATCAACGCTTAATGACAAATCTGGAAGAATAAAACTTTTCATTTAAAAGTTTTTTATTTCGAAAAAATAAGGCACGTATCACATGAACAGTTCTGAGGGCTTTGATGTACCTCGCGTGGTCATCCCTGCTAGTTTTTTATATTCATTCATGATTATTAGTTAAATAAAAAAAAGTAAGTTATGGAAGGGCGCTGAAAGGTGTGGAGTCATGTGAATCTGTAGTTTTAAAGTGTCACAATAAATATGGTAGGTAGGTAGGTAAGGTGGCTGTCCATGCGAGGCACGGACACATGTAGGCCAGGGAAGGCCCTTTGTGATACCACTGGGATCTACCCTAGGTGCCAGTGCGGCTAATGAAACCATTTGGAGCTCTTGATAAAGCTGAGGATACTTTTGATATCAGTATGTGATAGTTCGCCCAGATTGTCGAAGTGCTAGGCTCCTAAATAAAGCTTCCTTCTTTGGGACAGGGCAGGACAAGTGCAGAGAAAATGGAGAATCGTTTTCTCCTCCTCTTCGTCCCTGCAGCTCCTGCAAAAGTCATTTGCAAAGAGGCCCATCCTTTTGGCATGAAGGCCAATAGGACAGTGACCTAAAAATAAATATAAAACTTACTAAAACGTGTCGGTGGGCATAAATTTTTCTTGCAACTCCGTAACATATTTCGTAAAAAACATAATGTAAATTATTCTATGAGGATATATTTTAAAATAAACTGCATTACCGACAGTTGATATCTGAACTTATTTCCCAACCGACTCTTCTAGTCCCATTTCAATTCAGAACGTTTCCTTCTGCAGGGGTATCAGTTTTGCGATTTTTCTTTGGAAATTCGTGCAGGAACGGACGGAATTATTGATGGCAGTGGCAAAGTGGGAGGAGATATGATGATGATTGTGTTCAGGCTATCAGACAATTTCCACTAATTAAATTTACTGTAACACCGTGTCTCTACAACAGGCCTGTAAACATTCAAGTATCAGTAGCAATCAATTGCCTTGTGCTTGTACTTGAACTTGAAAAACACCAGCATAATGTACTTTGTATTTTAAAATCACCAAGTACAAGTACATTTTCCAAGTTCTCTGTTCGAACGGCATTGCTGGGTTCTGCAGTACTGCTCAGTACATGTAAGACAATAAATTGCGGGCCCGTTCCAGTGTTGCTAAAAAGCCAATCTTACCTTGATTGATAGGTAATGCTCAATATTTTGATCTTATCTTGAACAATAAATTAAACTGGTACGCCAATCACAAAGCTACCAAAATTCTTTACCATTACCCGTACAAAATAAAGGTCTTGAAAACACCGATTACTCCCTTTGGTCAAAAGATCTAAACAATCAGTCCTGTGCATAATGAGGGGAAAAATGCTGCTACCTTATGTTCATATCTACCAGATTGCTTCAAAACTGTAGCCTATTTCCAGTGGAAGTAGTGGCGGTTAAGAGTCCGATTATGGTTAGTGAGTGCAATCAGTGAATCAAAGTTTTGATGATAAAACTGATGTGTTTTTGTCCTATTCAAGCTTTTAAGGCAAACGAATTAACTTTTTTTTGCATATAAAGATGAGAAACTTAGTTGGTTAGTTAGTTAAAATTGTATATTGTACTATTTATAACTTGAGCCGTCAATCGAGAAAAAGAAGTTATACATACAAAGCTCTTAAATGTTATACAAAATCAATAAGTTACCATTTCAATTGCTGAATTTATTTACGGATAATTCAAAAAGCATCGAATTTAAGTTATAATTGCAACCGACAATTTTAAAAACCTTCTTCATTCCCGTTGACAATAACTGCATCATGTAGATTCATGACTTCATGAATCTTTACGACCGTTCTATGAATCTGTAACAAAAGATGTAATGGTGGTTGGTGACCGCAACGCCATGATAGGAATATAAAGCTACTGGAAATATGAACCGAGGCCCTTTATTAGGTCAAACCATGAAAATAGATGTGCAAGTAATAAGTATAAATGGTGAAGAGTAAATAGGACTACATGATTCGAATGGGCTAACAATATTACATGGACGATCTTATGTAAAATCCGACAATTTGGGTCACTTAATGTCTGTTAGAGGCACTTCATGGTCCACGATCACTTACCGTTCCGCACGCGGGAAATGGGTGAAAAGTGTTAATGGCCTAAGCGTGGCTGAACTTACTCAGATTCAGACCACCAGTCTCGGGTGATATTGCTCCATACATGCATTCACTGCCGAAAATCCAATGGACGATTGGACGCTTGTAAATAGATAAAAATCCATTCTTGATTTTTAACGCCGCTCATTAACTGGGACCCAATTGTGCTCCCACCATTCAGACACACTTCTTGTATCTCTGATGCCGCCAAGAACCTTCAAGATGGTATAACAACCATGGTATAACAGAAAATGTGTGGTAGTCGAGAACGAATCAACGATCTGATTGACTAGAGACACATCGTTTCTAAACACGATAATCAAATACTTTACGGGAGTAATATTGGAACTTTAAAACGATTGGATTGAAACGAGATTAAAAACTACTCGACACTATCGGCTCTGCCTTTCCGTTACCCAATATTGCCAAGACTTACATAGACAAAATGAAAAGACTCAAAGAAGCTTTTGACTCCATTATATTCGAAATTTTATAAACTAAGCAATCTGTGGACACATCGCACAAAGCACAAGATACCACATTTGCGAAGCGGCGGTGAAATCTTTCCTGTGCTACGCGGCTCGAGTGAGAAAATTCTTTAATGCGATGAAGTCGAGACACAAGAAATGTTGAGATGTTTCGTCGAGAAAATTCTCCGATTACCGGAGAACTCCCAAAACGAAATTTTTTCAATGTTCGGTGGGAATGCTTCAGCGAGTTTTTGTAAACTTTTTGACGAAAACTTAGTTTTAGCATTTTCATGGACAGCGAGACTGGAATCGTTCTCATTTATTTTGTATTTGTGGAAGATCTTGTGGTGTCACAATGAATAACTGTAGAAAATAAGATTTCTGTTGCAGTTTTTGTGTTTGTTTAAATTCATCTGACGAAATCGATTTAATTATACAATCTGTATTATATTAATATTTAACTTTGAAGTCCAGTTCTACAGATACGTTAACCTTTTCAGTTGCAGCGATAGCCCGCTATTGAGCGATAGTTCTGCTTTATCAAACGAAACAATGTGGACTTGGTGTAATATACGATGGGTGACAATGTCATACACTGCCTTACCCATTGACATCATTTTTACTCTACGTTCGGACGGAACACACCGTAACCTAAAACGATTTCACAATTGATAAAACCATATTTCGGGAAGGGAGAATATAGTTTTGGCTTAGTAAAGCGATGTAGGTTATTCCTTTTAATAAAATTAAATATCAGTTGGCATAGTTAATACGTTTATACCTCTATACTAGAATTATTGGTAAATTGTAGTGTTCTAGTCGGGAGTGCAGTGCACTTGGAATAGTGGAACAAGTTGAAACAATAGCTGTATAAAGGAACAAAGAAATTTGGAAGAAGAACAGTGGAGTGGAACAGAAAATTTTCTCAAATATAGAAGTTTTCTGGATAATCGTTTTATTTTTTTTCCATCGCAGATTTATTAAATAATAAATAAATAACACACGCAAAAGTCTGCGGATATTTTTTTTGTTGCTTGAAATAAAATCTGTAGAAGGCTGCATAGAAAATGGCGTTGAAAAGAATCAACAAGGTAAGATGTAATTTTTCACACGCTATTCACGTTCACATTTTTATGTTTGGTTCGTAATAAATTTCATTATCATCTATAGTAACCAAATAAACATATTGATGTCGGGAAAAAAGGCGTGATTGCAGCCATTAAATACGGCTCACTGTTGGTCGCAAATGCGACAGATATACATATATGCCCACCGCACATATATATATATGTATGTAATATACATATATATGTGTAAAATGGGTATTTCTATGAAATTATATGAAGTAGATACACGTTCGGGCAGATATATTTAATCCTGAGATGTGCTTCTTGTATTCCCTTTATAAATTGCAATCCCAATGCTGTGTATACATCAATATAAATTTTGAAAGACATTTTATTTCGTCTGCATAGCAGCACACCATCATTGAACGTATGTCTGCCGAACGACATTGTGGTTGTTAGTCATAACAGAAACTTTACTCTGTCGAGACTCGTTTTAAATCGTATGAAAGTACAAATATCAATGACTTGTCTGCGAAATTTCGTTTCTCTTTTATGCTTTTGTTGTTAATTTTAAATATTCGTGCTCACGGCCGCTTAATTTATTTGCAGGAATTACAAGATCTCGGCAGAGATCCTCCAGCACAATGTTCCGCTGGACCAGTAGGAGATGATTGTAAGTACATGCACACAGCTCATAATGTTTTCATAATAATCTCCCTCTTGTATGGTTAATATTTAAAAAAAAAAAGATATTTTTATGTATAAATAGCCATGTTATTACATGGAAAATATAAGTTTAAGGTGTAAAATATACATGTAGGGCTGCGTGTATATTTCGATTACAAATTCATTCGGACGGAGGACGGACAAGAAAAGAATTAATGATTTTCTTGGAAGAAAGAACACAATTAAAAAGCTGAGTTAAATATGCATAACTTTTTCTGTTTACCTAATGCCACAAAAATCGATAAAACATTTTTAGCATAAGAGCGTGCAAATAAAACCCTAAACATAAGTGATAAGTAGCAGTAGAGCGCTGCTAATACAAGTGTTAATCTTATTGGTTGCAAAATGATTTCGAACGACCGTTGCGCGAAAAGATCTCGGAGTTTGGGTGTAAGATAATGTACGTGCTTGTCATAATACGCATTAAGAAGCGGTTGACAACAGTTTGTTTATTAAACATGAATGGAAGGGGATAATAAAAGTCCTGTAAAAGACGGCCAATGACAGCTGAATATGTATGTAGTATGTCATTTTTGACAGACTCATTTTGATCGCGGTATACAGCTGAGGCGAGTTCAATGCACCCAGTGCAGACGTACTTCAAACTTAGAACTTGCTCATTGCTTAGTAAAGAACCTGTTTATTGGGTCATCGATAGTCTAGAGTAGGCTTACTGCAGCTATTAGAAGCAATACAATTGAATTACGCCTGATGTCTCTTTTTAAACTGGCCTTTAAACAAGTCTTTTAAATTTAAGTCATTCATAGGTAGGCTAAGTCCACACAGCAGCCAGCTTTTTAACAACCTCATTTTCTACAGTGTATTTTAACCAAACAAAAGTAAAAATGACATCGTTTTATAATAAACTTTAAGGTTTAATCGACAGTAACTATTAACTGTTGCCGAGACACCTATTCAAAATAAACAAAAACGCAGAAATACATTTCTACTTTTTGCTTCTAGCACTTCCTCTGATAAATTTCCAACTGAGCCAGATGCGTGCTAAGTGATAACATGCCATATACACATCGCAACGTTATTTTTTAAAACGTTGTTCTTATTATTTCACTTAACTCCTGGGGCTCTCTATTTTTGGGTCTATTGCCCTGTCCTCGTCTGACTTTTGAGGAATCTTGCATTTGGAGAGGTTGCAAGTGTTGAGTCCATCGCTGTCGTTCTTTCGGCATCTTTCGAATGTAGCCTTTTTACTAGGGTGCCCCTTGACCCACTACGGTGCCTCTTGGCCCAGCTGGTTTCTCTAATTTCCTTGCGTACAGTTTTTTTTCCGCTGTAAAAGAGGTAAAAAATCTGTCGCTTATAAATTTTTGGTAGGAAGGTCTCATATCTCAATTAAATCTGGTCGCCGTGGCTCATTGGTTATTGCGTTGGACTGCTGTTGGACAGCCATGCCCACCGAACATTTTTTGCGGTACCACCTCTCGTCGTAGAATGACAAGCCTTCGGGAGTATAATCTGTCATGAAAGAGCTTCTCAGTTCGCCGTTCGGAGTTAGCGATAAATTGTAGGTCCCTTCCATTCGTGCGAATAGTAACACGCACAACATCCAATGAGATTTCCAGAATCTCCTTTTGCAATTGGTAACGAATTTAAAATAACGCCCACTTTTCACAAAATACAAATTGTTGCAAACAAAAAATTGTCGTTCTACAAATTGACCGGCTTACATGTAAAAAGGCGGTTTTTTTATAAATACCATTAGAACACCAGAGGAAGTTCTTTAATTCCGGCCAACAAAGCGTTAAAGGAAAAGCACTGAAAATCATTTACATATTTCCAATTCTACCTATGTGTTACGTTAGGTAAGGAACGCTCGCAACGCGAGTCATATTCGAGCTCGTCGGTTTTTTTTTTCATAACATACATATAACTTTATTTTAATAACACTACAATATTTATTTTATCACTTAACTTTTTGAGAGCACTCTTCTGGCTATGTTCATTTGTAGTTCATTTTTTGTACACTTTAATGTAACCATTGGATTTGAGCGTTCGTATGTAATTTTTTTTTAAATGGCAAAAGGAAGTCTTTTGTACAAAAAATCTATTAGTAGCATTTATAAAAGTTCTATTCAAATTTCGTTTGGTTTCTTTTGGTTGCTTGGGTATGTTTCGAAGAAGGCTGGGTACTAGATTGTTAACGCTACGCAATTATTTTAGGGAACTTTCTACGTCGGCAGTACTTAAACATACATTTAGGCACAAAACTTTTCGTAAATAGGTGAATGGACTTCTTTGTTTGGGTAGTTAAACGCAGTATATGTACATACCTAAACCATGAAAATTTGTAACATTGTAACGTAGTAAAAACAGGATCAAATTTCAATATAAATAATTTAAGTAAGACGCTATATTGCATCTAAAACGTTTTTTCTCTTTGTCATTAAATTGACAAATTTTTTTTTGGTTGGATGGGTTGACCAACTCTCATTCTTTGGGTGAGGCTCTTTTCATGTCTAGTTTCTCCCCTATCTTTTGAGTGGGTTTTATCCCATGTTCTATCTTCATGTCTTATGATTGAAGTTGAGAAGATTGCTTTTTGTCATTATCTTGTTGAAAGATGAATGGCCCATTTAATCCTAGTTTTTTAGGGCTACTCTAGAGAATTTTATTTTAAACTAGCTGACTAATACCCGGCGTTGCTCGGGCTATTACATGTCAATCGAGAAATCGATATCTTCTTCAAACAACTTATGAAAGACTAATCCTGATTTAATAAAATGTCGCAATCTCATCTTGAATCTTAGTCGGAATTTTATATTCAACCAAATTGACCTTTTTTTATTCTGCCGCTTTTGCAAATGTATTCAAATCCTTTAAATCGCACGGAACCTCCTTTGACTCGTATTTCCCTCTAACTCGAGTTTGTTCACCTATTGTCCTCCGTCAGTTTTTTTTTTTTTTTTTTCGAAAAGTCATCCTCCAAGTCAAATTCATACTAAATCAAAAGTCCTTGGAATTTGAATACATTCGTTAAATAGATACATACATACATACATACATCCTTCGCAAAAAACAAAATCAAAACAAAAATTCCCCTCCCGCAACTGGCAATGTTATATCTACACCAAGCACATACAATCCCATACCCAGCCTGTCGCGTCGCGTCGGCGTGCTATTCCTTTATCCACCGGAAAAGAAAATCCATAAAAAAATTTGCCAGGAAAAAGGTGTAGACAATTGCGCATATGCTAAAAAAATGAATTATCCGGCTGGCTCGAAAAAAAGGATGATGTGTCATCATAATAATACCAAAGTTCACTCGCCCACAAATGGAACGGGCAAACTGTTCCAACTGCGCTATGACCTTTTCCCTCATTAACTCAATTCTCCAGAGTTGGCTCCTCCGACTTTCGTTCCATCGTCATCGTTAAAACAAACGCCTTTCTAGAGTTTAATTGAATTTGATAACCTGTGTATGTACATACGTACATATGTTAATACATATTTAATGTAGCCCGGTTGCTTTCCGTATAGAGTTTTTATAAATTTATTTTGTAAATTTCTCTGTAAATAAATAAATAAATATTTAATGTGATAGACATATAAATACAAATGTATAGATACAGTGTTGGAAAAAATAATAGAAACAAGCTTGTTTTAAACTTTGCTCTGTTAAAATATGAAGTATTTGTAGCCAATGGTTAACGAAAGATATATTTGTTGGTTCCTTGTATTATCATTGTACTAACGAATATGAATTTTCTTAATGGGAAAAAAAATAACGCTAAAAAAAATCAATTTCTGTTTTTTTGACGATTTTAGCCTGGAAAAAATAATAGAAACAACATTTTTATTTTTTTATGCTATGAACTACTTTACATTGAAAGTTCCCAATCTACTATGAGTACTTGGTTGTAGCTTCCGTACTGTAAATAACTGCTTGACATCTTGGCTTCATGGAACGAACTTATGAGGCACAGGTTAGTGATGGTATGGACTGCCATACATGTGGTATCTTGGACCGTAATTTTTCTTCTTTTCCGCCTTTAAAGTCTTCTATCTTGCATTTTAGAATGCCCCATAAGTGTTCCTTGCATCATTATCCTGCATGAACTTCTATTTTAACGGCAAATACTGTTCAACAAATAAAGGCACGCCATTCTTAAGGACGTAAACGAACTCCACGGAACACATTTAGCTTTTTATCCAGATAAGTGCCGCAACTCCAGATGCTCAAAATCAGACCCAACTTATAGGGCCCGTGTTTATTCGTCTCTTTTTGTATATTTTGGGTCAAATTTGGAATTTATTAGTTGCTTTCTGTTAATTTTTTCATCAAATCTAAACAAATTGACCTTAATTTTATTCGACCAATAGATTTTGCTCCAGTTTTTAGGGTAGGTATCTGTTTGCATCAGTAAGTCTTTTTGTATGTTCCTCTTACTTAGATAAGGGTCTCTTATTAGGCCCCTTGCCATTTATTCTGCTTCGATTAAGCTTTAGATGATTGAACGACTTCTTGCAGGTGGTTTTGACTCATTTCCAAGTTACTCAGAAGAAGAAAAGGCTTTAATTTTTCAATGACGTACAACTTTTTGCCGAACCGAGATGTCAAATTTCCTTTTCTGCCACTTGTATTTTCTTTGGGATCAAAATGGAGGGCCGTAAGGATCTTCATTTTAGAATAGCTTATTATCTGCGCTATTTTGTCCATTGTATTGCCGTCATTTCTTGCATTTTTTATCAAAACTCTTTCAGAATCGCCGCAGTGGACCCTACGACATATTTTTAAAAAACTTTCGATTCGATAGCTTTAATCTTTTTCCTAATTACACTTTAATATCAGATTAAACAAATTTCGACTATTTGAAATAAAACCAAACTGTTCTTCCCTAAAGAATCACTGCGATAATCCTTTGTTTCTATTATTTTTTCCAGGCTGAATTACCCTCTGACCATTATTTTTTTTATTCAAGCTAAAACTAATTTCTAAAAAAAACCAAACGCCTGCACTATTTGAATGTACTGTTAGGTAGTATTCTTGTGCCGTAGGGGTCTCAATGAGAGTCGTAATTATGAGCGACAATTATTAGTTTATTATTGCGCTTCCTCTTGCTTCTATTATTTTTTCCAACACTGTATATATCCAATGTATGTACATATATATAGGTACCTAGCATACCAACAACCAAATCATTACCCTGTCCACACGAATAGATAGAAGCAAAGATACAAACAAAAAAAGCAACAACACAAAAGAAAAGGAAATGAAAAACTACCCTTGTAAAACTGAGCAAAACAAAAACAACACACACGATCATCGAGTGATGTATCTCACTATCGAGAAAATATCTTTCGTGTGCGGCAAGGAATTTCTTCTGACTTGCTCCACGTTTTTGTTAACTACTCAGCTCTTGGATAAGATAGCGTTAAACTACCTAGCCTATTATATGACCCGAGGTACAACCATTCTGTGTGCAAAATTTGAGGTTGATTGGTTTAGTAGTTTTCGCATAGCTAAAATCCAAACAAATAAACGGACAACGGTTCACTTTTATAATAAGCGTGTTTTTTTGGTAAATATATATAGGCTAAGAAAATATTTTCCATGTTAATTACACTAACAACTAAGTCTGTATAGAATTACAAAATCTGGAAAACTATCCAGCCTTAATTCCTTAGCCGCGATAAAAACTGTGCTACCAAACCATTTTTTTCCAATTGTTATCGAAAAACGTTATCGAAATGTTAAAAATGGCATTACAGCCGTCATTTATAAGGAAAATGAAAATGCCGAAGAGGCGCTTTACTTCTAACGACCAAAGGTAAAAATTAAATAGATAAGATCTAATATTATTTTGTTACATTGTTTTAAATCTGTCCGATCTATTTTGCTGAATAAAGAAAAGGAAAAAATTAATAGCTGAAGCGTAACAAATGTCATTACGCAAAGTGGTGCCAAACAGCGATGATAAAATTCCTTAGCGTTTTTTTGAGCACACTTTTCTTAGCCTATATAGATTTACCAAAAAAACACGCCTAATATTAGTAGTGATGTCTGGAAACTGACATGTGTACACTGCTGGGCAAAATAATAGGTGTGTTTTGTAATGTCTAATATCAAGTTATTTACCCATTATTTATAATCCTACAAATTAGTAGCCAGTCTAGCCACAATTTCTCTCAATAAGAGTTTGCAGATATCTTGAACATATTGCAGTAATTGTTTTTTTTTATATAAGCGAGCGAGTCGTCGCTTCAGCTCATCCTATAAATTCTCAATGGACTTGAAATCGGGAACTGACTTGGTTGTGTTAGTAAAAGAGTTGATTGAGCTGACCATGATCATCACTTCAGCTCATTCTATAAATTCTCAATGGACTTGATATCGGGAACTGACTTGGTTGTGTTAGTAGAAGAGTTGATTGAGCTGACCATGATTATGACATCAGGAGATTCGAAAAAAAAAATCCGTTAATTATAACAATGACAAAAATCACAAATGTTTCCAGCTAGTCTGGACTCTACCCTTGGACGCGATTGACAAATACTACCTGAGTTTCGAACCACACTGTGGGCTGTGTAAACAACATCAAAAGAGTATTCATAACCCCTTGAGCGCGAGTGGATTGTATAAAATAAAATATTATCTTCCATATATACATAGCAGCATTATGTTTTTTAAAATATTTTCGTACTTAAATTTTCTCATGCTGTCCTCTCGAAATATGGGTCTAATACCCCGTCTCCACGAGAAAGATTTCCGACTTTTTTTTTTTTTTTTTTCTTTGCCGGGCAATCTCTGTCAAGAATCGTCATTCTGAAAATGCCATTGAGAAGGAAACAGCGCGCAATTCTTGCATTAAAGCCTGTAAAAGCATTGACAGAAATAGAGAAATTAACTGAAAAAAAAGCGAAAACATAGTTTCTGAGTAAATAAATGTTTGGCAAAAAGAGAATTGCATAATTTGGAAGAGCATCTGCTAAGCGATATTCGCCAATCCGCCATGCTCACTCAATGAAAACCAACAAACGAATGAAAATCTACCTGCCAAACGCTCAAAAGCCAAAAATCCGTCAGGGTTTCAGTCTGGAAACGAAGGCACGAAATAAATCCAGACGGAAGTGTCGCGTCGGAAATCTGTCTAGAATTTACCCGTCTCCACGAGCAATTTTTCCTTCCAGTTTCGTTTCTTGTCTGAAATTCCGACTCGTGGAGACGGGGTGTAATAATATTCCAGGAGAAAAATCCTCATACCATAATGCTTTCCTCGCAATGTTTTTTTTACGTGTAGTTTACATGATATTATTTTCCATTTCTTTCTGAATCACTGGAAAATTACCCCCCTATTACGAGTAGCGAATCAAGGTTCGCCTCGAGTCGAACTCCCTGCCTTTGGAAAACAAATGTTACCAACTAAACACAATTTCGGTGTAATCCATCTTTTAAACAAATATACGTAAATTAAACGTGATAAGTAGTATTGACTGGTATTTTGCGGATTATTATGAAAACACCAAAGTAATAGAAATGTGCAGACTATGAAATAAAATGCGAGTAAGCTCTAATCCCTCGGAAATTGTAGATGAGATGCATGAGGTTCTTGGAAATTATCAATAAACATTCATTTTAGCTCTTATTTTTGATCAGTAATGATGCTTTTGACTGTTTTGAGTCAATTTGTCCAAACTGATGACAGTGATTTTTTCGATTTTTATAATATGTAGTCTGATTTTTAAATAAATTTATTAAATTTCCGGGGTGTGACCACAACATGAACATCCTTCAAAGCTACATATCCCGGTTCCATACACGATACCTCTGTGCGCAGGTGTAGCGAGCAGAAACTAGTGTTGGAAAGACTGTGCCAAAACGGCGAGCGCATTTTGGATTCGTTTTAAAGACCCAAACGCTCCTATATCATGCTGGTATCGCTCCCATCTATCAACTAGTCTGTTTATTTTTATTTGAAAAAAAAAAAAAAAAAAAAAAAGAATTCCAGAATCAAAACTGTTATTTGGATGTACATTTTCCTAACAAACATTTCTAAAAAATTTGTTACTACAGTGTACTCTCTCATAAGCGGACACCGACGGTTCCAAAAAAAAATTGTCCCCTTATGAAAGGTGTCCGCTTGTGAGAAAATAAACAAAACCACGTATTTTTCTCCGTTCTTTCAAATTTGTCCGGTTATGAGGGATGTCCGCTTATAAGAGGTGTCCGTAAGGAGAGAGTACACTGTACTACTTAGTTCGCCTTGCTCCCCACCGAATATTTTGATTCGACCGATTCTGACAGAAGTTTAGAGAATGTTCGCTAATCGTAATAAGGTGAAATCCGAGTTCGTCAATTTTTTGACGTTTGAGGCGAACTAAAATTGATTGATTCGCTAACCATAATACCAAACAATCACATTCGCCAACTTTTTCGTTCGACTCGCTACTTGAAATAGGAGGATTTCGAAATCGTCACTCCATAAAATAATTCACAATTTTTTCTCTCTATCCGTAACGTATGTATGCATATACATATCACGTACAATGCGTTTCAGTAAAAGCTTTCATCATACTAAAATCTTAGCATGTACCAATCGACGACAAATCGTGGAGGAAGTAACATTCATACCCATTTCGTCAGCAATAAGCCTTGAACACTTGGGTCCATTTTTGCTAATATGACAATATTCTGATCGTCTGTTTTTGTCGTTGATCTTGGTGTTTCTCGCGTTTCAGAAATCTTGTGGTATCTTAGGGTATTTGTGATAGTGTTCTGATCGCCCTATAAATTTGTAAGTTTTAACCCAATTTTCACCTGCTGTACTAATCGCTTGACTCATCTTAACAGTCGATTGATATTAATTTATTTTTATATATTTTTTTTTGTAGACCTTTTTCCTTTAAAAAAACGATTCACACCAATTTGTTTTTGTCCAGCTTAATTTGCTCTTATCCTAGATCTTTGGTCCTTATTCACAGCCGTTGGACGTAATACCAAAATGTGGGTTACAAAATAACTTCGGGGCGAAATTTATATTCATAATGGTGAATTTGGTAAAAAAAATAATTTACTTACTTACGTGGCGCTACAGTCCGGTGTGGAGTTGAGCCTCAACCAACAAGCTTCTCTAGCCAGCTCGATCTTTATCTAGCTGCTAAATTGGTCAAGGTCGCCTTCCACTTGTGTGTGTCATTTGAGTCGCTGTCTTCCTCTACTTCGCCATCCATTGGGTGTGGATTCGAAGATGTTCTGGGACGGAGGATTGGTGTACAACCGCTCTACATGACCCAGCCACCTCAGTTGTTGGACCTTCATTCTTCTAGCTAAGTAGATGTCTCTGTACAGGTCGTCGTTGTATTTCCTCCTCCACTCACCGTTTATGCAGACGAGACTGAAAATCACCCGAAGAATTTTCCTTTCGAAGCAACCAAGAGCAACGTCATTCGTTTTTGACACCGTATAGCAGGACTGGGACGATAAAGGTCTTATAAAGTGTCACTTTAGTTGTACGAGTGAGGTTTGGTACTCAATCGTATTCTTCGTTTGATCTTTCAAGAACGCTGTTGAAGAAGTCGCATGACAGCGCGTCGCTTTGTCTGAATTCTTTTTTGAAATTAATGGTCTTTTGAAATTGAGGTCTTCACCGACCTAGATGGAGCAGCGTGCATTCTCCATCGTCATCCTGCACAAACGGACGAGCTTGGCTCATTCCTGCAGTAACATCTCTCTATATCATAGGTAGCGCGCTTCTCATGCTCTTTCTTTTTCCTCCTTAGAAGCCTGTGTTAGTCTCTCCTTTTCTGCTTGTACCTTTTCAACAACAAGGGAATGGTCTGAGTCAATGTGAAAATCAACCGCTTCGCATAACTATTTTTTTTCTTTTGTTACTCGTCTATCTTTCACTATTTCTAAGCAATGCTTAAAATCAACATTGTAAATATATTTAATTGGCATTTTCTATTCGTCTTCCACCATGTTTTACAGTTATCCTTTGCGGGTTGTTCTTCTTAAAAAAACAAAAACTGGAACCTCTTATTCAACACATGTCAAAAACCGTAAGCGAAGTAAACGTAATTGTGTAATATTTTTCGAGCAAATGACGTGACTTCAACTTCGAACGACGGTGTCAGATTTTTCTCATGACAAATCCTTGGGGCGAAAAAAATTATGGGCAAAAAATACAGCTTTTGCCAGTTTCGATTTTCGTAATACACTGCGCTGTAAGGGTTATGAATATCCTTATGATTTTATTCACACAGCGCGAGGAGGTACCGCGGTTCGAAATTCAGGTTATATTAAGTTTCAATGCCTTTCGTGGGTGCTGTCCAGACTAAACTTATCTATACCCATATAAACTGAACTGTATATTAAAGAGCTAGACTTCATTAAAGTTTTACTTGGGTAGATTTCCGCACTTGACCATTTTGATATTTTTTTTGTTTTATTTGATAACACCAAATCTTTACCAACTCTTTTTATAGCCTATTTGTTTTATTTAAAAGCAGATGTTCTAAGCTCCTATTTTGAATTCTTGTTTAATGATGCTAGGCGTGGAAAGTCTGGACAAAATTTTGATCACTTGTCTTAAAAGGTTAAATCGTCTAATATATACGTACCTCGTGCGTTGTTCTTAAGCCAAGGCCTAGCTTCTCGCAACCATTCATGCTGTGCGTGTAACATTTTTCGCACGAATGGAAGAGACCTACAATTTATTGCCGACTCCGAACGGCGAGTTGAGAAGCTCTTTCATGACAGATATTACTTCCGGTGGCTTGTCACTCACCGACCAGAGGTGGTGCCTCGAAAAAGGTTCGGTGGACATGGCTAGGGCTTGAACCGAAGCCGCTCGCACAGCAGTCCCACGCACTAATCACTGAGTCCACGGCGATCAGAATTAAGGATACTATTAAAACTTAATTCCGCCTTTTCACTTGGGCTGTGTGACTAAAAACCATAAAGGTATTTCAGAACCTCTTGAGCTCAAGTGTATTACTTATAAAGAAAAGCCAATGATACGGGAACTCAGATAAAAAAAAAGTTACTTGCTTATCGCTTTTTCTTTCCGCCAAGAAGGCAATTGAGCAATGAAGCATATTCTTAACTAAAGTTACGTTATACAAGACCCTATTAATCAAAATGTTGCTTTATGTCGCAGAGGTCGGTCAGATTGCATTCATCTGAAACAAATTCTTGTCGTAATTTGAAGGCTTGATTATTTGAGTTATTCAGATCGGTCTGGAAATATGGAGGTTTTTAATAATCTTTGGAACAAATCGGTGGTTAATTGTAAAATGATATTGCGAATACCTTGGCTCAGTGGTTTGTGCGTTGTAATGCTGTGCAAGCTCAAGCCACAGTCAGGCTTCAAGTCACCTCTTGTCGGGGAATGACAAACATCGAAGAGTAAAATTTGTCATGAAAAAGTTTCGGCAATAAATTATAGGTCCCTTCCTTTTGTGCGAAAAATGTAACACGCACAACATGAATGGTTGCACTAAATTAGGCATTGGCTATATTTTATTTTATCTGTTTTACGAGGATTAAGGAATTTCCTAATTCCTGTTGGTGTGAATGAAAATGGATTGAATAAAAAAATTGCTCGAAAGTACGATATACAGCGATGGAAAAAATAATAGAAACAAGCTTGTTTTGATCCTTTTAATTTTGGAATATGAAGCATTTGTGGGCAAAGAAATAGAGAACATACAGTGGGGGTCCAGTATAACGAATGCCGATATAACGAATAATCGATATAACGGACGCTTTTTTTTAAATGCATTTCTTTTTAAAAAAGTAAAAAAAGGAAGAAATTAATGTTGTTCGAATTTTCATTATTTCTTTTTTTTACTTTTCAACAAGAATACTTTATTTTTTTGTTAACTTTATTAATAAATAAAATATTTTTTTTTTTATAAAAAACAGTATTTGTTCATTTATTTGCTATTTTGTGTGAGGAAAATGTGCTCGATATTGTGAATTTCTCGATATAGCGAATGCACCTGGACATTATATCATTCGTTATACTGGACCACCACTGTATATTTATTTTGTGGTTATTTGCATTGTCATTGTACTAAAGAATATGAATTTTTTAATGGAAAACAAGACCTTTATCGTGCTCCACCTAACCTTTGCTTGATTGAACAAATTAACACATTTCCAAGGTCCTCCGAAAAGAAAGATTAGACATATTTCGAATATTTCAAGTACAACCAAACTGTCCTTCTTTAAAGAATTACTTGTACAGCTGAAGTGTAACTCAGATCTATATTTATTTCGTTCCAGAGAAAAAAATATCTAAAAAAGGCAAACAACTTTCAAAGTACTGTTAGGTAGTATTTATGTGCAGTAGTGGTGTCAATGAGGGATCTGATTATAAGTGAAAATTATAATTGTTGGTTTACTATTGTCCGTATGTTTATGAAGGACTTATTGTACATAATAACATAATAAGCCACAAAAGGAAAATATTGTAATAATGCCCTTTAAAGTTAAAGAATATGTGTATACAATTTATTCGAAACTTGAACTCTATGCTTTCACTGTTTTTTTTTTTGCACACGTACATACACATGTGGTCGCCGTAGCTCAGTGGTTAGTGCGTTGACTACTAAGCGGCGTGGGTTCAAGCCCCAGCCATATACACCGAACATTTTTCGCGGCACCACTTCTCGTCGAGGAATTACTGACAGGCCTCCGGGAGTATAATCTGTCATGAAATAGCTTCTCAATTCGCCGTTCGGAGTTGGCAGTAACACGCACAACATGCATGGTTGCGAGTAGCTAGGCTTTGGCTCATCCCGAGCTGTCGTGCCGTGCTATTTATTTTATTTTTTACGTACACATATAACAAAAAGTGGGAGTAATTATGAAATTTGAATTCAATATTTATTAAAAAAAAAAAGTTCCACTATTTCTAATAAATGTTTCTTTTTTTTCAGTGTTCCATTGGCAAGCAACAATCATGGGACCTGTAAGATGAATGAATAATACGAGCAAAATTTACTTATTAACTTTTTTTTTTTTAACTTATCAGCCGGATAGTCCATATCAAGGTGGGGTGTTTTTCTTAACAATTCATTTTCCAACAGATTATCCATTTAAACCACCAAAAGTGGCTTTCACAACTCGCATATACCATCCAAACATTAATAGCAACGGTTCGATTTGTCTCGACATATTAAGGTCCCAATGGTCACCAGCACTGACTATTTCAAAAGGTACTTTTTTTTTAAGAATACGCGAGTCATACTCGAAATAACAATTGAATCTCTTTATAGTTTTACTATCAATTTGCTCTCTTCTTTGTGACCCGAACCCAGACGACCCACTTGTTCCTGAAATTGCAAGAATATATAAAACTGATCGAGAAAAATACAATGAGTTGGCACGAGAATGGACTAGAAAATATGCTATGTGATGCGTTCCAGTTTGTAAAACCGATCCGTCATGTAATACAAATATAAACGTTAAAATAAAAACAATTAAAAAATACAAACAAACGCTCTCCTACACATTTATTATTTTTGAAATATGAAAGAAAACAAGAGAAAAAATAAATAAATTCATTTATTCATTATTAATAAAACTAAATTATTATTCTTAAAAAAAGTACACGAAATGTTAAAAAAAAACACTCGATTGATATGCAACAAAAAAAAAATTAATCAAAATAAAGAATAAAAAAAATATTTAAAATACAGAATAATTTAAAGAAATATCCACATGGGTTTATGTTTTAGAAGTTGTATAAGTTTCAAGCAAAAAAGAACAGTAATAAAAAGGTCAACAGATTTTCTATATTGGATAAATTATGTTAAACATTTTATAGTTGATTTCGAGTGTGTGTCACAAATTTTAAGTATGTAAACAGGAGTGAAATGTGAAAATAATTCATCTTAAATATATAAAAAAAAAAATGGAAAAGCCCTCACTAACTGACTCATCACTAATTTTCATTAACATTAACAAGCTTATCGTTGATATGTGTGTGACTAATTTGATTTGTGTCCCACTCTGAATGAAAACAATACGTTTATATAATATTTTACGAAATGTCGCGTAAGGTCTCATAAACTTTAATAAAATTTGATCGAAGCTATTGTAAGTTTTAAACGAAGATGGGTTTTGTTGATGAATACCAAAGTAACTACAGGCGTTTTCATAAATGAATGGTTGCGTAAGTCTGGCGAATCGCATAAATTAGCTGTCAAAAATTGAAACACGCAATTCAGCGTTTAATAGTGTTTTTTTTTATTTTTTTTTTAAGAGGTTGCTTGCAAAAATCAAACCGCCATTCTATCATTTTATAATTTAATTCAAGATTCAATAAAACTTAGAAGAGAAATTAATTGGATTTTTCCTTTGAAAGCACAAGGGAATTCGGAAATTGAAAAGAGTTAAGAATCACAAAGGGGTTTATTGTATCTGGGGTCTCCGATTGGGAAACGCAAATAAAGTTCAGCTTCTGAAAGCTGGGGCCGAATTACCGCAATCGATAACAAGTGAGTGAGTGAGACTTGTGGTCGAATGATCGATTAACTTCATTGGGAGCGCTAATGCCGAATCTTCACATTTCGATGACGAGTTACTCCTTAACGAGTGTGGTAATTCGGCCCCTGGTATACTCCAATGTGCATCCTTTTTTTTTCTGGTAAATGCTGCGCGATCTTTGAGCCTGCTAAAAATTCGCAGCTTATATTTTGATCAAACTCTGGTTATAAGCGCAATAAGTTCACACCGTGTCAATCTGAAAAATCGGGCCGCGAGTGCAATTCTACGTGTTCAAAATAGAAGTCAAACTACGTTACTTCATAAAGCACTCAGGGCGCTTTCAAAGTATTTGCGTGAGGACATACTTTCTAATATTTAGTAGACTTCGGTCGACCGATATGCAGAAACATGGGTGTACATATGTATGTATGTATAATATTAAATGTATGTACATGTAATAAATAGTAAATTGTTCTGCTTATTTCAAATAGAAAAAAGTAATACAAAACATTTCCACTTAACAAAGGTCGTTTGTGGTCTGTTGGGAAGAGATTGGGAAATTAATTTAATAAGTTAATTATGTATTCGTCTTTTTTAACAAAGTTGATGGTGTTCCCTTCAAACAATTCTTGTTTTTTTTCTCGAAAACGCCATGCATTTAATCCGAACATTCCTGGGTATGATGATTTCGCCAAATTTATCATTACAGCCATATTGTCAAATGGTGTGGTTAGCTTTCTTCAAATTCCGTGTGGGCTATTCTGCGAATTCTGTAAATCCTTTTGCATTTTACTAAATATTTCTAGTGCTTTCGAGACTCAACATTACGTTTTCCTCCAAGATATCTTTATTTTATGTCAAATCTGTCCATCAAATAACATCATAAGGCTATTCCAGATATCTTCTTTA
The DNA here is from genome assembly GCA_917880715.2 of Matsumyia berberina. Classification (NCBI taxonomy): domain Eukaryota; kingdom Metazoa; phylum Arthropoda; class Insecta; order Diptera; family Syrphidae; genus Matsumyia; species Matsumyia berberina. The sequence continues at coordinate 58,244,757 of OU862872.1, read as the reverse complement.
TTTAGACCAATCGGCACAACTCATCTAAATAAGGTTTTAAAGGTATTTAATCCATGCGTAATTTAAGTGTAAAGATATACATCCATGCATGTCTAGAGTACCGGGCTTCAGTCTAATTATGCAACTGAGTAAAATCGGGCACACCGATTTGTTGTAGTTGTAGTGCAGACCACGGAGTTGTAGTTTGAGAAGCCCACATTAACTGCATAGCTATGCAGAAATAGACTAGAAAATAGAGACAAATACTGCATTATAGATGAACACTTTTTTTCCCGATCTATAATTTCTGAAACACGGAAGATAATACTTGTAGGTATTTATACTTTCTGACTATCTATTTCCTATTCCCGAAGAACTATTTTTTGGTTTTCCTTAGGTTCCCCTTGCAGGTTTTACAGTATGTATTTTTCGAGCCTTATCATTAGTTGAAACTCCTGCACATCAACTTACAGCAGAATAATGTCAGCATACATCATAGCCTTGACTAGTGTCACCTGATATTAAACCACCATTCAATAATTCATGTAGATTTATTTAGCAGCAATGCAAATATCAACGGATTTAGTAGTCCAATTGTCCAATTGTAGTTTATTTGGTATTGTTGCAAACTTATAGACAAAGCAAACATTCATTTATGAAAACCTCATTCAGCTAAATTAAGGATCGCCAGTATACTTACATGGTACAATGTGCTTAAAAAGGTGATTTACCCTGTATATCAAGGCATGTTTTTTTTTTTCGAAACCCTTAGTGTAGTACGTGTTATACATATATGCACATACATTTTCACACAACTAGAATGGACTTAAAACTTTCTTACGGAACTTTGTTATAACAGATTTTATTCTGAGGTTCGTTACTACTACTAAGATTCGAATTATGTTGCGACTTATTAAAAAGATTTCTTGATGAAAAAAACTAGATGGATTGAAAAAAAAAACTAAAATTATTGAACTCTTGATGCATGTAAATTTCTACATAAATGGGAATGTAGTTATGTATTGTTCAAATACTCAGGTATTTAGGGTGTTTTTTTTACGTATTTTTTCGTTTTTTTTTTAGCTACAGAAAGTAATGCTCTTTTAAATAGTTGAGAAAGATTTCAGTGGTTAAGCTATTCTACAAAAGCATTAAATTTCACAAAATGATAGGAGCACCTCCAGTGAGGTGCATAGTGTTCGCATGCTACGGTATTGAAAATGAGAAATAAATATAAATGTTTTGTGCAATAGCTTTGTCCTGTCCAGGATTAATATCCACCAAGGTAACAGGAGGTCCAATTCGTGGTAGTTGAATACGATTATTGACTGATTTTCACCACAAGAAGATCATCAATACATCGGCAATACAATTGCTATCTTCTCGGGTTAAACCGAAACGTTATTGGAAATAGTCTCCGCGAGGCCATCTATCGACGCACTAACAGTGCTCTCTGGCACTTCGACTTAAAAGATCTTTTATGCCAATATACACATGTACGTTTTCTTTAACTTTTTTCATTTATCTTTGGTCTCGGTCTCTAACGTGTCGTAGGAGTTTTACGATCTACCAGTGTTTATTGAAGATAGGATACATGATGTAGGAGTTAATGTATGATAAATTGGATGACTAAAGAAAGTGGATGGAGTTGAAGTTGATGTGGATAGCGTTTGTAATAATGAGGGTATACACATGTATTTTTAAGATAGATGCAAAAGATTATTTGATGTGAACGGAGTTGAAGAAATGAACCTCTTCCGGTGAGCAGGCTTTTTTTAATTTAGTTACCTTCAAAAACTATGTATTTACTTGTTTTATAAAATGTAATAAAATAATAAAATGTGGTTATTGATGCTAATTTCAGTAACTGATCTGGAGAATAATATGGTATTTCTCCTTGCAACTTAAGCGAATATAAGGACTTGGATAGCTTAAAGAACATACGCACAGAAATAATGCGTTTGTACTACTTACAATTAAATATTTTTCCGTGCTGTTTTGGTGATTTGAGTTTTTTTTACAAGGATTTATTGAGCAGCTCTCTTTAGATGTTCTTTAGTTAAGTTTTTGGAAGATTGGTAGCTCGCTTTGTTCTATAGTAAAGCGAAGCTCGGGCCGAATTACGGCAATCGTTAACGAGTGAGTGAGTGGAACTCGTGATCAAATGCCCGATTAACATCATTGGGAACCGTAATGCCAAATCCTCACATTTCGAGTAATTCGGCCCCAGAATTCAGGCTGCCAAAATTTACTCGTAGTACATACGATCTAAGAATAATTATTGTCGAAAGGCGTAAAAAACTTGTGAATAGGGAGCTGTTTTACGCCATGTCTAGTTTTGGTATTCCTGCCAAAGCCATTCGTTTGTGTTGGATGACAGTCTATTCTGTCAAGATTGAAAAAAACACCACCGAGAACTTCGATGTGCCTTCACTAACATCAAGTTAGAAGGTGGGGACGGCTGTTAATAACACTCCCCAATCGCTATTATTATGGTCTTAGAAGACAACCATTCACCACGATTCTACTGAGAAGAACCAAGGAGATTCAATGCAAGACCCTCGTCATCACAGTACTATATAGTGCAGAAACATGGACGTTGTCAGAATCGGATGAGAGCGCGCTTAGAATTTTCGAGAAAAAAGTTCTGCATTCGATTGGTTTTACCTGCGTTGAAGGTTAATGGAGAAGAAATTTTCCCACCAACTATACGAGCTGTACAGCGACACCCACGTGGTCAAAAACACGCGTGTACAACGATTAAGATGGCTAGGTCATGCAGAGCGGATTAACATCGATGCTCCGTTTCGAAGACTTTTCGATTCCAACTCTTAGAGGACGACTTCATCTCCCATGGAGTGCGCAAGTGAAGGGTGAGATTAACCAATTCGGCTGATTGGATAGGGTTTTGCTTAGGTGCCTGGTTCACCCCGAACGCCATCATAAGAAAGTAAGTAAGTGCCTTGCAAAGCACTTTGTAGAGACAGCAGGCAAACTCGTGATTGTGTTTAGCCTTCGAGTTATTTTCTTGGACGCAATATAATCTTTTTTTCTCTGGTTCCGGCATGCTTCTTGGTCGTTTGGGAATTGGGAGCTAGTCCGGCTTCATGTACGATATAATCTACAGATTGGGTGCCTCCTAAAGGACCTGATAGAAGGCTACCCATCTCTCAAAGACTTCGAGGATGCCGAGCGTGGATCTCTTTTTCTCTGTATCGTGTACGGTCCTCAAGATTACAAGAAGCGGCCAGTTAGGATACACTTTAAAAATAGTAGCACAAACTTACACGTATAGCTAGAGTGAAAGTAAAAGCACAAACATTTTGCAAACAATATACTCGTATGTAAGTAAGTTGTAATGGTCTGCGCTGCGATTGATCGGAAAACTACTGGTTGTTCAAAGCTTGGTTTGAGCCAATCAAGTTCGTAACCAAGTGCTTGCTTTACCTTGTCGGTGTGGTCGCCTTCTTACATGAAGGCTAAAATTGCAAGTGCAAATGGTCTTGCAGTTCTAGAATAGGTAATGTAGGTTAGTATTCCGCGTTACCGAAATAATACCTTAATGAAACCGACACTACGCCTTCGAAACTGAAATAAAATGAAATGAAAATAATAAGGACTGATCAAATGTTGACGATTTTTGGCCATTGTACCCGGACTAAGATAGGTTTCTGAAATGTAAGAACGCGCCTCCACTCAGGATTTATGTTAAAAGTACGATTAGGTCGAGCCATGGTTTGTGTTCAAGTGGTACCCAGCTCTGTGAGGTTTATTTTATAGAAGTTCTGAACAGAGAAAATAGATGTGTTGCTGGAACTACATATTTACACGCCACCGCACATAGCAGATTTGCTTATTTTATACGAGACATATCTTTTTCTTGGTTGCCGTATCTTATTGGTTAATGGGTGAGACTGCTGATCGAGCGGCGTGCGTTCAAGTCCCAGCCATATACACCAAACATTTTTCGTGGCACCACCTCTCGTCGGGAAATGACAAGCCTCCGGAAGTGTAATCTGCCATGAAAGAGCTTCTCAATTCGCCGTTCGGAGTTGGCTATAAATTGTAGGTCCCTTACATTCGTGCAAAAAATGTAATACGCACAACATGAATGGTTGCGAGAAGCTATGCCTTGGCTCATTCCGAGCTCTCGCCTCAGCTATTTATTTATATCTTCTTTACCCCTCGTCTAATTCCTTGAAGTCCTCTATGAAAGTTTAACCTGTTTTTTGCCAATTCTACAGATACCATTCACTTCATGCCCAAATGTTTGCCGTCATTAGCCTTTTTTTTTGGTATTCTATATAGGCTTAAAAATATTTTCCATGTTAATTGCACAGAAGTAAGACCAAATTTGTAGATTAA